>CM057449.1:531776875-532992500 GCA_016271365.2 Neoceratodus forsteri
AGGCTGCTGGCTTCACGGTGTCCCAGTCAGGTCAGCCGGCTGAGACACCTGTCGGACGGGCTGTCTACTGGGAAGCTGCAACCCTTCTTCACGGTTCCACGGTGGAAACTGAGGACTTGCCTGTGCCTCCTGTGCTGGAGTCCCCGTTAAGGTTCCGCAGCCGAGGGAGGACAGGTTTCCCTGCTCCCTCCCAGACCCACCCTAAAACCCCGACAGACTCGGTCTCGACCTCCTCTCAGTCCAGCCGATCCCTCTGACATCGGGCGTGTCTCAGTCTCGCACCGAGGAAAGTGGCGGCGCCGCTTCGCCCTCGCTCTTCTTCCTTCTCAGAGGAAAGGCTTCAGCGCAAATTGCATTGACGCTTACGAGGACTTGATGTAGCAGCAGCTCCTTCTGACCAGGAACAAGCGACCCCATTGCCTTCTCCAGCCATTAAGTGGCTGTCACCGGAGCAGCGAAGCGACCCCTCGTAGTTATCGAGAGCCCAAACTGGCGCGGTTGTTCGGCCAAAACCAGCTCGCCACCATTGTGGTGGAATCCCTGCCTCCACAACCTAATCTGGGGCTCCGACCAAGGATTCTCGGTCGGGTCAGGGTTGCCCCATCGTTTGTCGGTCACCCTCACTCCCAGTCATCCTCGGCAAGTGGAGGGGTGGCTCAGGCCCTAGGCAGCTGTTTGCAGACTCCTCGGAGTCTGATGATGACTCCTCCCTGTTCTCCAGGCCCCTTGACCTGGAGTCCACTGGGGGACAGTCAGTGGACGAGAGCCCATCCTCGTTCCTGGGCATGCTTCGGCTCATCTCAGAATCTACTGGGATGAAGCTCGAACCCGTGTCAAAGCGGGCCAAGTATCCCCTCACTGAGATACTGGACCGAGGGGATTCTCCCACGGAGGCCTTTCCAGTGGTGGAAGCCATTGTTGGCCCAGCCTTGGAGTTATGGCAGCGCCGCTTCTTGTCCTGCTCCTTCGGCCAGGATGGCCAGGAATCTGTGGTCTCACCGGCTCACTCTCTGGTTTTGGAGCACCCCTCTGCAGAGGGCTTGTGACCACAGTGTTTTCCGGTGTTCCGGAAACACCAGGGACATGGACAAGCCTCCCGACAAAGAGTCCAAGAAGCTGGACTCACGCTGGGCGAAGTGTACACTGGTGCCTCCCTAGGCCTTCGCCAGGCCAGTTCGTTGTACTGATGGTACACTTTTCCCACGCCTATGGGCTCCCTGGATGAGGTGATTCCTCATCTCCCAGCTGACCTCCAGACTACGGTCAAGCAAGTGCGGGATCAGGGAAGGGCGGTAGCAAAGCAGCAGCTCCAAACTGCTCTTGACATTGGAGACTCTTGTACCCGGTCAGTAGCGGCCGCAGTGGCCATGTGCCACAGAGCTTGGCTGCGGATCTCCACCTTCACGGCAGGTACCCAGCACAAGCTGGCAGACGATTCCTTCCTGGGTACCGACTTGTTCGGTCCCGGGTGGAGGGTAATTTGCAGAGGATCGAGAAGTCCAATACCACCTTGGCTCGGTCCATGTCTGCCCAGAAGGACAAAGGCCGCCAACAGCAGCGTACGCCTCTTCGCCTTCTACCCCTGCGCGGCACGTCCAGCCTGGCTACACCAGCATCAGGGCCAGCAGACTGCGCTTGGCACCCCAAAGCCAAGCCTGCAGCTTCTTCCAGCAGGAAGCCAGGAGGAAAGGCCCCGGAGGTCCCTCAGCCGGTCCCTCTCAAAGCCTGCCCAGTGAGCGGGTTGAGGTGTCACCCCAGCCTCGCCGCTTCCCCTGGGTTCCCCCATGGGAAGGCTCCGCACTTCCTTTCCGCCTGGTCCGCTATCACCACGGGACTACTGGGTGTTGGAAGGGGTAGGAAAGGGTCTGCCTCTGAATTCGAGCAGGCCCTGCCCTTCGAACCGTCACCCACAGAGCTACGGGTCCAGCGGACTCTCGGTCGTCCCTGTCGAGCTGACATTGCCCTGCTCCTCCAGAAGGAAGTGATCAGGAGGTGGCGGATCCTCCAGAAGACCCAGGGTTTGTGTCCAGGTATTTCCTGGTCCCAAACAGACGGGGCTGGCGCCATTCTAGACCTCCACGACCTGAACAGGTTTCGAAGGTCTCGAACCTTCAGGATGGTCAGTCTGGCTCAGATCATTCCATCCTTGGAGCGAGATGTGTGGTCTCTTCTCTGGACCTCCAGGACACGTTCTTTCACGTCCAAATCCATCCCTCCCACCAGTGATTCCTCCGCCTCAGAGCGGAGGGGTCCCTTACGAGTTCCGGCCATGCCCTTCGCCCTCTCCAGCTCCCAGGGTCTTCAGCAAATGCATGGCAGTGGTGACAGCATTCCTGTGGTGCTGAAGGTCAGGTGTACCCTTACCTGGACAACTGGTTGATTGCAGCCCCCTCCAGACCGGAGGTGGAGCGGTCCAGGGATAGGACCCTCTAGGTTTTCTCTCAGGTTGTCCTCCTCATCAGCGAGGTCAAATCGGAACTCATGCCAACGCAGGTGATTCAATTCATTGGGGCAGAGCTTGACTCTCTTCGAGCCAGATCACGGCTCCCGGTGGACAGGGCCGAGGTTCTTTCCTCCTTTGTCCAGTCTTTTCAGGTTGGGCAATTGCGCCCTGCCTGGGACTTCCTGGGCCTCATGGCGTCCTGTACCAGCGTGGTCTGTTGGACCTGTTGGCACATGCGTCCCCTACAATGTGGACTGTCCAGCCAGTGGTCACAGCGCTCCGGTCCTTTGGACCAGCAAGTGGCAGTGACCCAGGAGATGTGGAACGCTTTCCAGTGGTGGATCATTCCAGCTCATCTGCAGGAGGGCATCCCGTTTGTCTGCTCCGAGCCAACGGTCACTCTATCGACCGACGCCTCTCTGATGGGTTGGGGTGCCGTCTGTGGGAGCACAGAGCACATGGCCTCTGGTCCACTCGTGAGTCCCGATGCCACATCAACCTGCTGGAGCTTTGAGCGGTCCAACTAGCCCTCACCACCTTCACTCCATTTGTACGGGGTCAAGTGGTCCAGGTCCAGATGGACAATACCACGACCGTGTACTACCTAAACCGCCAGGGCAGGACGCACTCCTTGCTCCTGTGCAAGGAAGCTCTCTGCACTTGGTCCCTTGTGCGCAGCCTGGAGGCGGATCTCTTATCCATCCATGTGGCAGGAGCCTCCAACACTCTGGCCGATGCCCTAAGCCGGATAGGGGCTGCATCTCACAAGTGGTCTCTCCTGCCGGAGGTGGTACACGATCTGTTCTCCCACTGGGGTACACTTCAGGTGGACCTGTTTGCCTCCAGGGAGAATGCGAAGCTGAGGCTGTTTCATGCCCGTCCCCATCAGCAGGGCTCGCTGCAGGGGGATGCCTTCTCGAGGCCGTGGACTCTGGGCCTCTTCTGCACCTTTCCCCCATTTCCCTTGATCCACAAGGTGCTTCTCAAGGCGAGGAGGGGCAAGGCGCAGGTGATTCTGGTAGCCCCAGACTGACTTCACCAGTTCTGGTATCCAGATCTCCTCAGCCTCAGCTCCAGGATCCCGAGGCAGCTCCCAGCCCGCCCGGACCTGATCTCAGTCAACCAGGGGAAGGTTCTCCACCCGGACCTTCAGTCCCTGCACCTGACGGCCTGGTTCCTGAGCGGCTAGAGTTCCAGGCCTTGGGTCTTTCTGACGAGGTCCTCAACGTTGTTGAGACATCCCATAAGGAGTCAACCAGGAAATGCTACGCCTTCAAATGGAAGAGATTCTCCATTTGGTGTCAGGGTGAGGGGTTGGACCCTTCCTCCTGCTCCTTGGCTAGCATTCTGGACTACCTGTGGTCCCTTTCTCAGCTAGGGCTTCGGTCGACGACCCTAAAGGTGCACCTGGCAGCTATCTCTGCTTACTGGGCGCGGGATGGAAAGCAGTCGGTGGCACAGGAGAAGGTGGCCGGGTGCTTTTTCAAAGGTCCTGATCACATATCCCCTCCGGTGTGAGAACCTCCACCTCCATGGGATCTACTGCTGGTACTGGCTAAACTCATGGGCAAGCCATTCGAACCGATGCACAGGTGTGACATCTCTCGCCTTTCGTGGAAGACCACCTTCTTGGTGGCTATCACATCAGCCAGAAGGATGGGAGAACTCCAGGCACTTTCCATCGAGTCTCCCTATCTGGTCTTCCACAGGGACAAGGTTGTCCTGCGCCCCCACCCAAAATTCCTTCCGAAGGTGGTGTCGGAGTTTCACCTTAACCAGGTGTTGACTCTGCCAGTGTTCTACCCCATTCACACCTCGGAGGCCGAATATAGGCTTCATACTTTGAACCCTAGAAGAGCGCTCTCTTATTATAAGGAGCGGACGGCTGAAGTTCGGGGAGAGGTTCGCCAGCTGTTTGTCACCCACGCTGAAGCCCACTACCTGGCAGACCTGCAGCCAAGGCGACGATAGGCTGGTGGGTCACCTTCTGATAGATCTCTGCTATAGGTTAGTGGGCATGGAGCCTCCCAAAGGGATAAGAGCTCATTCTACCCGCTCATACGCTTGCTTTGGTGGCTGCTTCCAGGACGTCCCGATCCAGGAAATCTGCTGCGCTGCTACCTGGAAGTCAGCACACACCTTCATTACCCACTACCACATCGACTTGAGTCACGCCGGATGCAGATTTTGGGACCCGTCTCTCCAGTCCTTATTTCCTAAATAGGGGTGTGCGCCTTTGCCTTCCTCCTCCCGGAGAACTGCTAGGAGTCTGCCATGAAGTGTGGATTGACAACATATCCATGTCCCTAGAAATACAGGTTACTCACCTGTAACAGGAGTTCTAGGAATGGTATGTTGTTCATCCACAACCCTCCCGACTTCGGCTTGACGCACAGCCTGGCTTCCAGCGGCTAGATCTGGCATCATGAGGCGGAACCGAGAGTTTTATCACCTGGGTGGGTGGGAGGAGCCAGCTTGAAGACCTTCTGGCAAGATTTAAAGCGGCAAGGAACCTGCCGTGAAGTGTGGATGAACAACATATGCCATTCCTAGAACTCCTGTTACAGGTGAGTAATCTGTATTTTAGTAGTTATTAATTTTGCTCAAAGAATTTCAGCTACTGTACAGCGCTCATGTGCAAGCAGCCTTATTTTGTTTTCCACAAAGACAGGGTGTCTTTGCATACTAGCTGTAAGTTTCTTCAAGGTGATGTCTGAGATCATGTTAAACCAATTCACCCACCTTCTCATTGATTACCTGGAGCATGCAATCCAGGAAGCAGTGCTCTATATTTCAGGTGTGTATAGAACTCTGCATTCAAACAACATGAAGTCTTGCTATATTATGACAGTAGCAGTTTGATCCAGCTCTAGAACTGCTCGGGTGAAATGGTTAAACCATTCCAAAATAGAATTTTGGCCACGAGCTCTAAGAAGCAGCTCTATCTGTGTTATTTCAAACCTGAACTGTCAGATTCTTTACTCCGCCTCAGTGAACAGTCGCCCGAGATTTCTCCACTGCTCGGTTCATTTCTCGGTTTAAAAGTGTTTTCTCGGTTGATTCAACTGAGAATAGTTTATTTTAACCATGAAAACCGCTCGGTTCAAGCTCTATCTGTAAATCGTAGTAAATTGAAGGTTTTGTCTGTGTGGAACTTGTCAGTTATCGTTCGGTTTTGAACCGATCAGTTGGGTTTAAAACTCATTTAAAACTAAAAATTTAATATTTTAGAGTGTGGTTCCGGTTCTTATCGGTTCTAAAAAGCAGTTTATTACGTTTTTTCCATTACCGTGACACGTGTTAGGAACCGATAAGGGTGTCTTGCCTGGCACTGCCGCTAAAAGGGCAAGTTTTCTGTTAGGCTGGCATTATGTCTGAGAAACCCAAAAGAAAACTGGCCCACTGGGTTTCAACACTGTGATGTTTGTGGGGAAGTCTTTGCCAAGGCTGACCCACACACCACATGTGTTTATTGTCTGGGGTTTGACCACCTCCAGTCAGACTGCCAGATATGAATTTCACTTGCAGCCACCCTGGAAAAAGATTGGGCAGGCTCAGGGAACGAGAGGCTAAAAGTCCGCTGACCCGATGACCAGCCCGGTTCGGTGCCAACCGAACGGAGGAGGTGCTCTGACCAGGGCGAGGCTTCTCGGCAAAGAAAAGCTGGTTCTGAGGAACCAATTCCAGTAAAGAAAACAAGAAATCAGCAGGTCTGGAGTCCAAAACCCCTTCTCCAACTGCTGCAGAGATAGCAAAAACCATACAAATTGTCCAGTCACTGTCTCAGGGTCCGTCCGAACCGCCACTATCTGGCAAAAGGTCGGTTCGTCCAGTCCCAGTGGTTCAGGAATATGATATTGAGGAATTTTATGAACCAGAGGAGGGGGAGGAATATTATGAATGGTATGAATGTGGCTGGGAAGGTCTGGGTGTGCCCATTGAACCGGACATCTCCCAGACAGACCTTTAGAATCTCCCCTATGCTGTCTGAGTCCCCATCTCATTTCATGTTTTACAAAAAGTTGTTGAAACCCTCCAGCTTCCCTTAGAAGAAGCTGTGGATGAGCAAGAGGAGCCTGATTTTTGTAGAATGATGGATATTCCAGAGTTCAGGAGATTGTCTGTTCTTTACATAAGTCTTTTAGGAAGCAAACAATAAAATTTTAAAACTCCTAATTCTGTGCCTCCTGTAGATAAAAAGATGGACAGAAGGTACACATTGTCAGGTCCTGATACAGAATTCCTTTCAGCAATGCAGTCATGTTAGTAGTTCAGGCTGCTGCCTGTGATAAAGTTAATATTCCCTGGCTTCACATCCTCCTGACAAGGATTCCAGGAAGATTGATGCCATGGCAAAAACAGTATAGGCAGCCTCTGGGACTGCAGGCAAATTATATGGCTTATGTAGCTAGGTATCAGAAATCTAGATGGAGTACTGTGGTGCAATTAGCCAAGAAGCCCATGGCCAGCTGGCTAGTGAACTAGAACAGGTGGCTGCTGATGGCATTGAGGTCCTAAGGTTCAGTTTCATGCTGCTGTGGATGTTAATGATGTTTCTCTAGGGTCATGGCCACATCTGTAGCTTTCAGAGGTTGGCCTGGCCCAGGTTGTACTAGTCTGTCACAGGATACCCAGACTAAGGCTATGGATTTTCCTGTGGTGGGGAATTCTCTGTTTGGGGAGCAGACAGAGAACTACATGAAAAGATGGATGAATATAGGACTACTTACAAGAGTGCCCAGGCTAAGGAGCGGCAAGCCACTCCTCAAAGGCATACCCCAGGGGTAGGGGTAGGCTTTTCACAGGCCTTTACCAGACTCAGGCCTCTCTGCCTATGCTCAGAGGGCTTCTTCAGAGGCAGAGGAGCGAGAGGTGGGCAGACCTGCCCCACCCCCAGCCTAAAAGCTCCTCTTAAGCAGGCACCCTGATGGGGTGCCCAGGCCGATTCTCCTGTACCGTAGGGGCAGGCTGGCTTACTTCAGCCAGAATTGGGCTTCTTAACCTCAGACAAGTGGGTTCTGGAAGTAGTAGGCAGGTCTGGTTCTCAGCTTCAAAAGTTTCCTAAGTTGAGAAGCAGACTTTTCTACCTGCAAGTGCTTCAGAGACCCTTGCTCTGGAAGCAGAGGTCTCATCCTGTTAGCTCTCAGAGCAGTAGAAAGGGTTCCTCCCTGCACCAGGGCAGGGTCTGTATTCAGATACTCTTACCCCAAAATGACAGGAGAATGGCGGCCCATATTAGATCTCAGATATCTGAACAAGCATCTTTTGAAACCAAAGTTCAAAATGGTAACTCTGGCAATGATTTTACCCTCCCTAAGGCCAGGGGACTGGCTAGCCTCCCTGGATCTCAAGGATGCCTATTTCCATGTCCTAATCAGAAGCTCCCATCGAAAGTACCTCAGATTCGAACTGCCCTCAGGTCATTACCAGTTCAGAGCAAGGCTCTTCAGCCTTACCTCTGCCCCAAGGGTATTCACAAAGTGTCTAGCAGTGGCAGTGGCTCACTTAAGGAGGCAAAGGATTGCTGTTTTTCCTATCTAGATGACTGGCTCATTGTAGGCCAGTCCCCAGAACAGGTAAATCTCACCTGCAGGTCACCCAGCATCTTCTCACCTCCTGGGCTTTCTGCTAAATCTACCAAAGTCGGTTCTGGAACCAGTCCAGGTACTCACCTTTTTATAGGGCAGAATTGGACACAAAGCTAGCCAGAGCCTTTCTTCCCTTAGAAAGGGTAAGGAATTTAGTGGCTCTGGCCTCCTCCTTCACTCTGCAGGTCTCTCGACCAGTAAGACACTTTCTGCAGCTTCTTGGCACATGGCTGCATCCACAGCTGTTGTGCAGGGAGCAAGATTTCAGATGAGAGACATTCAGTTTCACTTGAGAACTTATTGGTTTCAGAGAAGAGACCCCTTTCCAAGTTGGTCCCAGTGACTAACCTTGATCCTAGCCCTCCAGTGGTGGCAGGATCAGAGCAATTAAGATTGGGGGTCCCTTCATTCCCCTACTCACGACTTGACTCTCACTACAGATGCTTCCCTTCTGGGTTGGGGAGCCCACATGGTCGACCTTTCCACTCAGGGAGTGTGGTCCCCCCAGGAATCTCTGCTCCACATCAATTTGCTGGAACTCAGAGCTGTCTTTTTAGCTCTTCAAGCATTTTCTGCATCTGTCCATGACAAGGTGATACAAGTCAGAACAGACAACACCACAACAATGTGATACATCAACAAACAGGGGGGCACTCGGTCTTCGGCCTTGTGCACCGAGGCAATGAAGTTGTGGTCTCTGGCCTATTCCCTGAACACTTCCCTCATAGCAGTTCATCTTCCAGGAAGGACAATGTCCAGCGGATGCTCTCAGCAGATTTCCAGGCCATCACGAATGGTCCCTGGATCCTCAAGTGCTGGGGATAGTCTTTGCCAGATGGGGCACCCTCAGATAGATCTTTTGCAGCCCCAGACAATCACAAACTTCCTCTGTTCTGTTGCAGGCCTCCAGTGCTGGGCTCAGTTCCCTGGATGCCCTTCTCCTGGATTGGGAGGGAAGTTTCTATGCTTTTCCCCTTCCTCTCCTATTCAAAGTACTAGTCAAAATCAGATCTCAGCCTTGCAGGGTGATTCTGATTGCCCCGGATTGGCCAGGCAGCCCTGGTACCCTCCTTCTGTCACTGACAATCCATCTTCCCTTTGCCTCCCCAGGAATCACAACCTGTTGACTTGTGCCCAGGGAAGGGTTTGGTATCCGACCTCAATCCCTCAACCTCAAGGCCTGGCTCTTGAGGAGTTAGAGTTGCTGATTTACACCTCTCAGGGTGTTCTTGAGATCCTAAAGGCTTCTAGAAAGCCTTCCAATAGGGCTACTTATAGTTCTAAATGGAAAGGTTTTCCATTTGGTGTGCTGGGAAAAATATTTCCCCAGAATCTGCTGATTCGCCCATTGTGTTAGATTACATGGTACATCTTAATTCCTTGGGTCTCAGACCAGCTACCCTGAGAGTTCATTTGGCAGCTGTATCTGCTTTTGTGTCAGCAGGAAAGTCATCCTCTTTCCTCTCATCCTGTGTTTTCCAA
Source organism: Neoceratodus forsteri (assembly GCA_016271365.2). Lineage (NCBI taxonomy): Eukaryota > Metazoa > Chordata > Ceratodontiformes > Ceratodontidae > Neoceratodus > Neoceratodus forsteri. Next base: position 531,786,389 of record CM057449.1, read on the forward strand.
GTTTTTAAGGATTACTCCATACTAATCCACCTTTCGGAACCGGCCCTGCTTGGGACCTTAATGTTTGCATTGCCCAGTTAATGCAACCCCCTTTGAACCTCTGTCTTCTGCAGAGCTTAAGTACCTAACTTGGAAAACTGTTTTCTAGTGGCTATCACTTCTGCCAGACGATAAGTGAGTTGCAAGCCTTGTCAGTGGAAACTGACTTTATTTCTTTCCACAGGGATATGGTAGTCCTTAGGACTAATAGGAAGTTTTTGCCTAAGGTGGTTTTGATTTCCATCTTAATCAATCTATCTCCCTTCCAGTATTTTCACTGATCACCTCTTCTGGTGAGAGGAGGTTGCACAGCCTGGATGTTAAGAGAGCTCTTAGTTACTATATAGAGTACCAAAGGTCACAGGTCTAATCCTCCAACTTTTCCTTACCTATGGTGAAGTTGGGAAAGGCAAACCTGCCATTAAGAGATCAATTGCCAGGTGGATTGTCTCTTGTATCCAATTTGTTATCAGAAACTGGGCAGAACCCCCGGTTTGAGGGCTCATCCTACCAGGGGTACAGCTGCGTCTCTAGCTGCTGCCAGAGACATCCCTATATTAGAGATTTGCCAGGCTGCTACTTGGAAACGGTACACACTTTTGCCAAGCATTACTCCTGGATGTCCAGGCCAGGAGAGATGCTCGGTTTAGCACAGCTGTTCTTCAGAGCCTATTCCCTAAGTAGGTTCTTTCCCTCCTCCATGGAGGTACTGCTGTATTCTGTTATTGATCATAATATAGCAAGACTTCATGTTGTTTGAAGAAAAATTACTCACCTTAGTAATGTTGTTTCTTCTAATGGAGTCTTGCTATATTATGACCTCCCCCCCAACCTGCCCCTCTCAGAACCTCTACTTGGGTGGGGTGTGGGCAACTTGGTGTGGGCACCTTTTTATGCCCTGTTAGCATTTTTGTCCCCTTTTGGGGCTTTGGGTGTGTGTGTGTGTGTGTGTGTGTTTTATTATACTTATGTTTTATTCTCATATGATTAGAATTGTGTTAGTATTTCTGGTCCCGTGACTTGAGTCTTGGGTGTTGGGACCAGCAATGGTTGTTATTATTTAGGTAGCCATTTGGCTTAGTGTAGGTTATAGCTTCCACAGACCTTAGTGAGTTTGGCTTGTAAAGATCTGACAGTTCAGGTTTGAAATAACACAGATAGAGCTGCTTCTTAGAGCTCGTGCCAAAATTCTATTTTGGAATGGTTTTAACCATTTCACCTCTGGAGCGGTTCTAGAGCTGGATCAAACTGCTACTGTCATAATATAGCAAGACTCCATTAGAAGAAACAACATTACTAAGGTGAGTAATTTTTCTTACTGTACCCATCATACTTAAGGACTGTAGGAAGTCCAAACAGTTGTTTGTTTCTTTTGCCCCGGGAAAGAGGGCATCTCTGTTTCAAAACAGTGTTTGCCCAAATGGTTGGCCAACTGTGTCTCTTATAGCTGCAGGGAGTATAGCAAGGACCTGCTTGGCGTTGTTCGTGGTTGTTACACCAGAGGCATGACCACTTCTACTGCTCTTTTCAGGAATTTGTCAGCTGCAGACATCTGTGATGCTGCCACCTGGAGTACTGTCCACTCTTTTACCAAGCACTACAGTCTGGACATTGCCTCTAGCATAGGTCAGTTTCAGCCTAGCTGTTCTACAGGGCCTACTTTCAAACAACATGAAGTCTTGCTCTATTCAGACATAATGCAGTTAGCCCCAGCACTTGAACTTCCGGAGAGGAAAGAGTTAACTCTATGCAGAAGCATAGAACGTTGAGCTCGAGCTTGGTTTTCAAACCTCTGTCTGTGGTACTTCTCAGTGTAACCGTCAGATTCTTTACTCTGCCTAACAGTGAAGTCACTCCGGAGATTTCCTCTGCTCGGTTCGGTAAAAGTAAAGCATTCAGTTTGAACTGTATAATTTTTTGTTATTTTTGGATTTCCAGCCTCTGTCTGTGGTACAGGTAGTGTGTAGATAGGTAGTGACTGTGTTTTATTCTGTGAAAAAGCTGGAAATTGTTCTTTTTTCGGTTTCTTTCCAGTCGGTCTGGTTTGAACTGACCCGTTCTGTTTAAATTTTTTCTGGATTAGAGTGGTGTTCGGTTGATCGATTTCAAAAGAACCGAGGTTTTTGCGGTTGTTTTAAAAAGCCTGTGACACGGTTTGTAACCGATCGTTCATTGTATTACCTGGCTTGAAGGGTAATTTGTTAGGTTGGCCATGTCTGGAGAAACCCAAGAAGAAAACCGGTCCCACTGGGTTTCAACACTGTACTGAGTGTGGGGAGGCCTTTGCTAAGGCTGACCCCCACCTCATCTGTGTTTGTCTGGGGTTTGACCACTTCAAGTCAGACTGCCAAATCTGTAAAAACTTTCCTAAATTCACTCTAGACAAAAGACTGAGTAGGCTGAAGGAAAGGGAGGCCAAGAAGTCCGTAGATCCGGATGGCTGGCCCGGTTCGGTTGCGGATGAACCTGAGGAGGTGCCTACTGACCTATGCGATTCCTCCTCGAGCAAAAGGAGAGCCGATCCCGAGGGGTGGGTTCCATCAAAAAAGAAGCGTAAGTCTGCCGGTTCGGATCTGGTATCACACTCTCCAACCGCGGACGAAATAGCCAAAGCGATTAGCACTGTTCAATCGCTTAGACCGGTTCCGTCCGAACCGGTTCGGTCAGATCCGTCTCCTCCAGATTATGATCCAGACGCTTTGTATGAGGAGTGGAAGGGGAGATGAATACTATCCCGAGGATGATGATGATGACGATGACCAGGAGGGTCTGGATGTGCCCATTGAACCGGACATCTCCCCAGACAGGCCCTCAGGTGTCTCTCCTCCCAGGCTCTCTGAGTCCGCTTCACATTTTTTGTTCTACAAAAAGGTGGCAGAAACCCTGCAGCTTCCCTTGGTTGAAGCTGCAGAGGAGGATGAAGAGCCTGATTTTGTGGAAATGATGGAAATCCCAGAGTCCAAAAGACTGTCTATCCCTCTTCATAAATCCTTGGGGAAACAGACACACAGAATTTTACAAACCCCTAATTCAATACCTCCTGTGGATAAGAGAATGGACAGGAGGTATTTGTTATCAGGCTCAGCTACGCAGTTCCTTTGTAGTCATTGCAGTCATGTTGGGGTAGTGCAGACTGCAGCCTGTGACAAGGCTAACATTCCTTTGGCTTCACACCCCAAATAAGGACTTCAGGAAAATGGATGCCATGGCTAAAAACAGTATTTGTCATCCTCTTTGGGACTCAGGCAGGCTACTTATATGGCCTACACAACCAGGTACCAGAAATCCAGATGGGATATGGTTCTGGAACTGGCTAAACAGGCCTCTCCCCAGCTAGCCAAGGAGCTGGAGGAGGTGGCTGCTGATAGAATTGAGGCATCCAAAATGCAATTTCATGCTGCTGTGGACTCCAGTGATGTGGCATCTAGAGTCATGGCTACATCTGTGTCTCTCAGAAGACATGCTTGGCTCAGATGTACTAGCCTTTCACAGGATACCCAGACTAAGGCTATGGATTTTCCTGTAGTAGGTAACTCAGTCTGGGGAGCAGACAGAGGCTTACATGAAGAAAATGGATGAATACAGGACCACGTACAGGAGTGCACAGGCCAAAGAAAGGCAAGCCACTCTGCACAAGCAGCAGTCTAGGGGCAGGGGCAGGCCCTTTCAAATGCCTTTTTACCAAGCCCAGGCCTCCTCTCCCTTCCCACAGAGGGGGTTCTTCAGAGGGAGGGGCAGGAGGGGGATGAGCAGAGCAGCTCCCTCCTCTCAGTCTAAGGCTCCTGCCACGCAGACACCCTGATGTGTCAGCTCGGGTCGACTCCCCATTTCCTGTAGGAGGCATGCTGGCTTACTACTTCCAGGCCTGGAAGTCTATGACCTCAGACAAGTGGGTCCTGGAAGTAGTAAGCCAGGGACTGGCCCTCAGCATCAAAAAATTTCCAAAAAGGCGGGCCAAGTCTTTTCCACCTGCATCACTCTCAGAAACCATTGCCCTAGAGGCAGAGGTTTCCTCTCTTCTAGCTCTCAGAGCTATAGAGAAGGTTCCTACTAAACACAGGGGAAAAGGACTGTACTCCAGGTACTTCCTTACCCCAAAGAAAATGGGAGTGGCGACCCATCCTAGACCTAAGGTATTTGAACAAACACATTTCAAAGCCCAAATTCAAAATGGCAACTCTGGGAATAATGCTTCCTCTCTAAGGTCAGGGATTGGCTAGCATCTCTGGACCTCAAGGATGCCGACTTCCATATTCCTATCAGGTGCTCCCACAAAGATACCTCAGGTTCGAGTTGCCTTCAGGCCATTACCAATTCAGAGCTATGCCATTTGACCTAACATCAGCTCCAAGGGTGTTCAAAATGCCTTGCAGTAGTGGTGGCTTACCCCAGAAGACAGGGTATCACCATCTTCCCGTATCTGGAAGACTGGCTCTTAGTGGGTCAGTCACCTTTACCGTCAAGTCAGCTCTTCAAACTACCCAGGACCTACTCAGCTCCTTGGGCTTTCTTCTCAGTCTTCCAAAGTCTGTCCTCGAACCAGTTCAACTTCTTACCTTTATAGGCATAGAGTTGGACCCTGTACAAGCAAAAGCCTTTCTTCCCCTGGCAAGGGTGAAGGCCCTAGTGGATCTCACTTTCTCCTTTCGACCTCAGGTCTCCCGCCCAGCAAGACAGTTCCTCCAGCTCCTGGGCCACATGGCAGCTTCCACGGCAGTGGTGCAGGGAGGAAGATTCCAGATGAGGGGCATTCAGTTTCATCTAAGGTCTTTTTGGTCTCAAAAGAAGGATTCACTTACCAAACTGATCCTAGTGACTCAGACTCTGGTCCAAGCTCTCCAGTGGTGGCTGGACCAGGACAACCTCAGACAAGGGGTTCCATTTCTCCCTCAAGTCCCATCAGTAGTTTTAACTATGGATGCTTCTCTCCTAGGGTGGGGAGCCCACCTGGGAACCCTGACAGCTCAAGGAGTCTGGTCCCCACAAGAGTCTCTCCTTCATATCAATCTCCTAGAACTCAGGGCAGTTTGCCTAGCCCTGCAGAGCTTCTGATTCAGTAAAGGGCAAGGTGGTCCAAGTTAGAACAGACAACACCACCACAATGTGGTACATCAGCAAGCAGGGAGGCACTCGGTCCTCAGCCTTGTGCACAGAAGCCATGAAGCTGTGATCTCTGGCCTATTCCCTTCAGACTTCTCTGGTAGCAGTTCACCTTTCTGGGAAGGACAACATACTAGCAGATGTTCTGAGCAGAATTTCACAGGGACACCACGAATGGTCCCTGGATCCTCACATACTGAAGGTCATCTTCTCCAGGTGGGGCACTCCAGAGATGGATCTTTTTGCAGCACCGGACAGTCATCAGCTTCCTCTGTTTTGTTGCAGACCTCCAGTCTTGGGGATGGTTCCCCAGGATGCTCTCATTTTGGACTGGAAGGGCAGGTTTCTCTATGCCTTCCCTCTGCTGTTCAGAGTTCTGATCAAGATCAGGGCTCAACCCTGCACAGTGATACTGGTGACTCCAGATTGGGCCAGACAGCCGTGGTATCCTCTACTGCTGTCCTTGCCAGTGTCGCGTCCCCCTCTCTGCCCAGGACGTACAATCTCCTGTCCTCCTCCCAGGGGCGGATCTGGTACCCCAATCTCCAGTCTCTCAATCTCAAGGCCTGGCTCTTGAAGAGTTAGAATATGCAGCACTATATCTTTCTCAGGGAGTTCTGGATATTCTGAAGGTTTCCAGGAAACCTTCCACTAGAAAAACTTACAACTCCAAATGGAAAAGGTTCAGTATTTGGTGCTCTCAGAAAGGCATCCTGCCTGATTCTGCAGACATTTCCACAACCTTAGACTATCTAGTTCTTCTGAATGGTCTAGGCCTTAGGCCTTCCACTCTGAAGGTTCATCTAGCAGCTGTCTCTGCATTCCTCTCAGCAGGGGAAGGGCTCTTCCCTGGCATCTCATCCTGTTTTCAGAAAGTTTTTCAAAGGACTGGTTCACATTAACCCTCCCTTTAGGGAGCCCACTCCGCCTTGGGATCTTAATGTCTGCATAGCTCAGCTTATGCAGCCACCTTTTGAACCTCTGGCTTCGGCTGAATTGAAGTACTTGATCTGGAAAACTGTGTTCCTGGTAGCTATTACTTCTGCCAGGTGGATTAGTGAGTTACAGGCTCTGTCAGTTGAACCTGACTTCATCTCTTTCCATAGGGACAAAGTGGTCCTAAGAACCAGTAGGAGGTTCTTGCCCAAAGTGGTATTGGATTTTCATCTGAACCAGTCTGTATCTCTCCCTGTGTTTTTCACTGATCATTCTTCTTCAGGTGAAAGAAGGTTACACTGTCTTGACGTTAAGCGGGCCCTTAGCTACCACATTGAGCATACCAAGGCACATAGAAATGACTGTCTTCAATTGTTTCTCACTTATGGTAAAGTGGGGAAAGGTAAGCCTGCTACTAAAAGAACTGTTGCCAGGTGGATTGTTTCTTGTATACAATTCTGTTATGACAAGTTGGGTAGAACGCCCCCTTCAGGCCTGAGGGCTCCTTCGACTAGGGGTACAGCTGCTTCTCTAGCTGCGGCCAGAGATATACATTTGTTAGAGATCTGTAAAGCAGCCACCTGGAACACAGTACATACTTTTACCAAGCATTACTCCCTGGACATCCAGGCTAGGAGTGATGCTAGGTTTGACACAGCAGTACTGCAGAGCCTCTTCCCAAAGTAGGTTCTGCATTCCCTCCTCCATAGGGAACTGCTTGGTAGTCTGCATTATGTCTGAATACAGCAAGACTTCATGTTGTTTGAAGAAAAAATTACTCACCATAGTAATGTTGTTTCTTCTAATGGAGTCTTGCTGTATTCAGACCTCTCCCTGCCTCCCCTCTTAGAACTGGGTTTTGGGAAGTGGGCTGGCAGGTACAGTGTTGCACCTCAGGGGTGTACCTTGTACCCTCCCTCTTGGGTGGAGTGGATGTTATTAGTTTTCTGGTGTTTTAAACTTAAATATTGTCACTACCTTTCCTTCTTGGGTTCTCGACTTGAGTCTTTTGGGCCCAAAAATAATTTTTTGCCGTTTGGTTATATGTTGAACAATTTCCATACTTTAGTATGTTGGTTATTATGCTCGTAAGAATCTGACGGTTACACTGAGAAGTACCACAGACAGAGGTTTGAAAACCGAGCTCGAGCTCAACATTTTGTGCTTCTGCATAGAGTTAACTCTTTCCTTTCTGGGGCAGTTCAAGTGCTGGGGCTAACTGCATTATGTCTGAATACAGCAAGACTCCATTAGAAGAAACAACATTACTATGGTGAGTAATTTTTGATTCTTAGACCGTTGGTTTCCTACCATCCAGACTGTATTTCCTGATGTCAGAAACTGCTTGGGACTCGCTCCATAAGTCTGGTCTGCTGCAAGAGATACCCTGAGGTCAGGTAGTACAGTTACATAAGAACATGCGTTACAGTAGATCTGCAATGGGATCCTCTTGCAGCAGGCCATGCCATCCTTTCCTTCTTCACCTGCACCTGTGAGACACTCCTGTGTCTGCTCCTTCTATTTCTTTTTGGTGGGACCCTTTGTCCCTCTTCGTTCCTTTGCAGGACTCGTTTGCTTATGGTCTCTGGCAGGAGAACTGAGGAGGGCATGGGGGCCACACACTGTTACAGCATCTAGTCCTTAGAGAGGGGAAAGGGTGGGAAAATTAGTTGGGACCTCTAGGGTCTTTGGTTAACGTGTGGGTATTATACTTGTGCAGACTGTGGGTGTGGAGGTCCTTTTCTGCCATCAGTTTCTATGTGGTGACGTCAGCACCTAACGTCAGGGTGGGTGGCCCCCTGGTAGACTGATATGTAGAAAAGTTTCCATGTGGTCCTAGTGCCTGGTAGCAATAGTTCCATAGGTGTGGCCTGCTGCAAGAGATCCCCTCACAGATCTGTTATGGTAGGTTCTTATATAACTGTTCTTTGCTTATATTCCAGTAAATTATAATTATTTTGAATTTTCCTCTAGCTTTTCCAAGCCCTAGCCCTGTCCTGCATTTTCTGAATCATATTTGGAGTGATGCCTGACTTCTGTTTTAATTCTTAATCTGCCTAATGGGGCAAAATAATTGCACACCTTCCCAAAACTAATGCGTAATGAAATCCAACATAAAATCACCAGTAGGAATTGCTATAAAACAAAAGCTAATCTGTGTCACTGGATTCCTGAACTCTTCATCATTTAAGTTATGGACTTAAGGTCACATAAATGGAGGGGCTGGACGTGGTTTGCATGCACTCTAAAGGCAGGGTACCTGACAATGATCACTAAGACTATCTGACATATGGGAAGCATTCAAGATATGGTCTGGCTTGGAGGTTAGAATCCAATCGATAATGAATTTGCAACCTATTTTGTAGTTTAATCTTGTCGCAGATGAAATCACTTGATGCAAATTTAAGCCCTCAAGTTTATCCCTAAATTTCCAAATTGCTTTGTTACCAGCAGAATGATTTCTTGAGGGCTTATAATCTGCAGCAAGGAATAAACCATCAGCAGCAAAACCAGGAGGGAATAAATAAACGGTAGACAGGCACAGCTGTTTAACATTCCCTAAATAGAGGGCAGTAGCCATAAAGTTACACAAGGAAGAGTTGTTCATGAAATCATCCAAAACAATAGAATAATGGCATTTGTAATAAATTAAGACCCCCTTTTGCCACTGCTATCTTGTCAAGCAAATGATAAATTTTCCAGTTCAATTTTGAAATCCTTTACTTTACCACATCTCTGAGACTGTTACTAAATCAAAATCATTTATCTTAACCCAGATCCAAATCAGTTTTTGATGTCAAGCTTCTGGTATTAATGTGGACAATAGTCAAAGCATGCTTACTATCAACCTTTTTTCCAACATCTGTTCATCTATTGGACCAGGGTCAGGCTGGATATTACCAGCCAGATGCAGTAACAAATGAATGCCTGATCTTCCCTTGTCAATCTTCACCATTCATTACTGCTTGGGTTAAGACAGAGGCGTGCACCCGCTATGGGAGTTTTTTTTTTTTTTTTTTAGAGTCGGCTCCAACGCTGCAGCCCTCGAGGGCGACTTACGCGTCATCTGGCGGGGCGGCCGTTAGGTGCCGTGAGACCTCCTCCATCTCAGTTCTGTTTCTCCCCAGTCGAGGCTGCACCTGCTGTGTGGTAGCGTAGTTTCTCGGGTTTTCCCACAGCTGAAGAGCTCTCGTTTTTCTCAGACATCCACTCGGCGCCTATATACGGTAAGACTGTTCCTTTATTTCTATACTGCAGCGTAAGTGCTTTATTACTTTTTCCTTGTTTAGTTCGCATCATGTCCGATTCGGGAGCAAGGCGTAAGTGGCGCGGACGCGCCCTATCGCCGGGTGCTCCTGTGGCCGACATTCTCCGCTCGACCGGCATGATGTCTGTCTCCGTTGCCTGGGACCCAACCACGACATGGACGTGTCGGCGCTTGTTTCTCCATGGACCGCCGTGTTCTCGAAGTCTGCGGCGTTCAAGCTCGGCAGGCCCGTGACCTTTGGGGGCAGCGTCGCTCAGGATTCCCAGGTAAGGTCTCTAGGCCTTCCCGGGTCCCCTCCGGGCCTATCTGATCAGCGGAGGAGGAGCTTCCTCCTCTTCTCTTGCGAAGGAAGCTTTCTCTCGGTGTTGGGGGAACGCCGTGGTCCCCTGGGCCGCGACAGGACACCGCCCGGCAGTCACCTCCTTGAGGTGCAGGCTGCCAGTGTCGAGGCCCATGATTTCTGGGCCCTGCAGTGGACCCTTAGCGCCACCCTCCGGCGCGCCGTTTGAGGCGGCCCGGTGATCGAGATGGCGCCGCCGCCCTGGCCTTCAGCGCCGCGGGCCCAGTCTGTGCCTTCGGCAGCGCCAGGTTGGGTTCCGACACCGGGAGCGGCGCTGTGGGCCTAACTGGTGCGGCAGGGGAGCCAGGACCGGGCCTGCCTGTCGCGAGTGGGCGGGGGTCATCCGGCGCCGTCCCTGGCACCGGCGCCGTGTTGCACCAGGGATCCCTGGGGTGGCCAGCATTGAGGTTCTGCTGGTCTCGTCCTCTTGGGAGGCCGATGACACAGATGTGGACCCATCCTCCTACCCTGACTCTTCGGGGTCAGGGTCCCCGGTGGCACAGGGTTCTAGGCGGCGCAGCGGGCCCCTTCCACTGTCCCCACTCCCGTCCTCCCCTGAGGGTCCTCGGGCTAGGGGTGGCCCTGGGTCCCAGGGGGGTGATGTGGTGGAGACTGAGGAGGAGGCTCCCCCTCCTAGGGGGCCTGTGACAGCTGCCCTCACGGGTGCTGTTGCCTCCTCTCGGGGTGGGGGAACGCTGCAGTCGGGAGGAGGGCTCTCGGAGTCCGAGGGGTCGAGGGCAGGGTGCCCGGTCTCCCCAGCCAACCCTCGTGGGGTGGCTAGGGACCGTGGCGAACACCACCCTTCCTTCTTGGGTCCGGGGTTCCCTCTGGTGGCGTTGCTGTGGACTGCCCTTCTGGACCCATGCAGTCCCGGGTTCGTCACAGGGGAAGTTCCCCGGGCTCTTCCAGGCATCGCATCCTCAGGGTCTCGTCTTGCGGCCTGGTTTGTTGTCCGGGATCCCGCCAGCTCGGGCTCCGTTCCCGGGATTTCAGAGCCCTGGCAGAGGTCAGTTGCCTCTTCGTAGGTGCCCTTCTCCAGTACCTCTGCATCCACCCCCCGCTCTTCCAGGCCATGTCGGTCCTACGGGGCCGTTATCCTGGGAGCAGTTCAGAGGTTCTGCGGCGGCCTTCCCCTCATACGTTAGATACATGCATGAGCGGGTCTTTCGACTCTCCCCACCGCCGCAGGAATCTTCTGGACATTCGAGCTCTCCATCATCCTCATCTTCCTCCTCTGAGGAAGAGGAACCCTTCATCTTTCTTCTTCTGACGCTGATTTCACTGAATATCAGCGATCTCCTCGAGGATGGTGGGGGATCTTCGAATCTCTTACGTTAGGTCGAGACAATACCGAATGGGAGATGCGTGAATTCCTTGGAGAATTCAGTGCCCAGCACCTGGTGGTACCTTCCTGGCCTATCCCCTTCCAGGAGACGTCTATCCGTTCCTGGCAGTTGCCAGCCGCCCTTTCTCCAGCCCCGGCAGACTGTCGTCGAAGGTATTGTGCCCCCTCGGAATCCCTGGGTACCCTTCCCAACCCGTCCTCGGGTTTGGTGTACCTAGAGACTCTTCCGGTGCCGCCACCTGGCGCACGCACCGCCCACCAGATTCGGATTCACTCAATTCGACCGTGGGGCGAGAGTGTTCTCTTCTTCTCATGCGGTGGCTTGCATTGCATCACATCAGGCTCACCACGCTGCCTACACATTGGCATCTGTGGTCGATGCTCTCCCAGCTCCTAGCATCAATGCCTGATACGGAGAAACCAGACAGGCTATTGCCCTCTCCGCTATAGGCCTGGAGCTGGCAAGACACCAAGCAAGGGCATCTTATGATGCCAGTGAGGTGGCTTCAGGCTTGCGGGGACAGCGATCTGCATTAGGCGGACGGCATGGCTCCGTCCTGTCAAGGTTGTCACCCTGGCCGCGTGGGGTGATGCGCTCCGCTCTGGGACCGGTCTTTTTCCTCCAGAGCTAGGGAGACTTTGCAGGGCTTTTCCGTCTCCCGTCCTCGGGGACACCTCCTAGCTCTTCTCCCACTAGACTTCTTGTGTTAGGCAGGGTCTTCCCTTCTGTTCCTCACCAACAGGAAGCTGGGGTCTGGTTCCCTCAGGGTTCTACCCCCTTTTTGTCAAGGGAGGGGCTTGGTACTTCACTCAGTAGTAATGAATGGTGAAGATTGACAGGGAAGATATGAAAATTACATACCTACCATAATTCTTGATCTTCTCTTGTATCTTCACCATTCATTACTGATACCCACCCACCTTCCCCCAGTGGCCTCCTTCTGTGCGCTCCCCTCCTGTCTCATTCCTCTCTCCCCTTGGCCTTTATGCCAAAAAAAAAAATGTTTTTCCCCATTCTTGTGAATGGATTCTCTTTTTTCCTCAAGGTAGAGAGGAATGAGTACGGTTGCAAATTTCTTTAATTCTGAGGGAACTCTTTCTGACTGCCCTATGGTGCGATTCCTTACCTTCTTCAGGTCATGTAGTTTCACAGCCTGGTGGCCATGCCCTGTCTTGGCCTCCTCAAAGTTTGGAATCCCCCTGGCAGGCATTATTTTTCAAAGCTTTTCCAGCTGCTGACTGAACTTGTCAGCTTCAAGCCTCTGTCTGCCTTGTCTTAGCAAGTCGGATTGAGTTCCTCTCTATTTTTCTTACCAACTGCCTCCGAGAAGGCATGTTTTCTAGGGACATGGATATGTTGTTCATCCACACTTATTGGCAGGTTCCTTGCCGCTTTAAATCTTGCCGGAAGGTCTTCAAGCTGGCTCCTCCCACCCACCCGGTGTAAAACTCGGCTCCGCCCATGACGCCAGATCTTCCTTACGCTTGGAAGCTCAGGTTCCTCCTTAACGCTCTGCGATTAAGACTGGTTCCTAATTCTTGAAGTTCGAAATCAAAAGTTTTTGCTAAAAGACTTGGTCTCTTCTCCTCGCAGCTGCGATGGACAATCGACCCGGTTCTCGGAGGTGCCCTTGCGGGCAGAAGATGTCTGGGAGCGGATCCGCACTCACGTGCGCTACTGCCTGGGCCTTGAGCATGACCCGCGGGCTCGACTTGTGCTCTTCTTTTCAGCCTCGTCCCTGAAGACCGTGCTGCCGATTACATCTGGGGCGCCCCGAGAAAAGAATTCCACCGGTGAAATCTAAAGAGGCCCGGTTGGCGGTGTCTGCGGCGGCGGGCTCAGCGGATCAGCTCGAGCAGATGATCGCCCTCGAAGAGGAGGCGGCGCGGGCCGCTTCTACCTCGGCTGCGGCATTTGTCCCGCTCTCTCTCGGTGCCTTGTACGGCTTCTTTTAAGGAGCTTTGTCTGACCCTCTCAACGAAAGGTGAGGGTCCAACTTCTTCGGACCTTTTCCAGGTCCAAAAAGAGCAAAGTAAGTCTCCATTGACGCTCTTGGGAGCGGAAAGATCCTTTCCCTTGTCGACAGTCGACTTCGGTCGACCCCTCAGCTTCGGCCACTGGCTTCACGGTGTCCCCGTCAGGCCAGTTGACCGAGACTCCCGACGACGCGGTCGAGATTTTTCTCGACCCGTTAGACGGGTTGTCGGCTGGAGAAGCTGAGAATCCCCTCTCCCCGGTTCCCCCGGTGGGAGTTGAGGATCCCGTCGGCTCGTCTGTGCCTCCAGTTCCGGAGCCTTTGGTGGGATCGTCCGAGCCGAGGGGAGTGCCGATTTCTGACACTTCTCCTCGCCTTCCTCGGCCTAGTCGAGACTCTCGGTCTCGGACATCCTCGCAGTCCAACCAATCCCGCTGCCATAGGCGGTCTCGGCACCGCGGCAAGCGGCGCCGCCTCTCTTCCTCCTCCTCGGACGAGGGGAGGCTTCGGCGCAAGTTGCGTCGGAAGTACGAGGAACTCATGTGGCAACAGCTCCTTTTGACCAGGAATAGGCCGACCCAGTCGTCTTCCCCGGCCATTAAGTGGCTGTCACCGGAGCGGCCGAAACAACCCCTCGCTGTAGCCGAGGAGCCTGTTCCCAGGCAGGTTGTTCGGCCAATTCCAGCTGCCCCACCGATTCTGGTGGAACCTCCGCCTCCACAGCCATTAGTTGGGGCTCCGACCAAAAATTCTCGGTCAGCCTTGGATTTGCCCCATAGGCTGTCTGTCACCCTCACTCCCGATAAACCTCGGCAGGTGGAGGGTGGCTCAGGCCCGAGGCAGCTCTTTGAGGACTCTTCCAAGTCTGATGATGGTTCCTCCCTCTTCTCCAAGCGCATGGACTTGGAGTCATCGGGAGGGCAGTCAGTGGACGATAGCCCTTTGTCCTTCTTAGGGTTGCTTCGACTCATCTCGGAGTCCACCGGGATGAAGCTCGAACCCGTTTCTAAATGGGCCAGGTATCCTCTCACGGAGATTCTGGACCGAGGGGATTCTCCTACGGAGGCCTTTCCGGTGGCCGAAACCATAGTGGGTCCGGCCTTGGAACTTTGGCAGCGTCCTGCTTCCTGCCCTGCGCCTTCGGCCAGGATGGCCAGGAAGTATGCGGTCCCTACCGGTTCCCTGTCCGTTTTGAACACCCTCGGCTGAAGGGTTGGTTACCGATAGCGTTTTCCGGCGTGCCGGAACGCCAGGGATGTAGACAAACCTCCCGACAAGGAATCGAAGAAATTGGATTATGCCGGGCGAAAAGTCTATGCTGCGTCCTCTCTCGGCCTTCGTCAGGCCAGTTCGGCCGTCCTCATGGCACATTTTTCTCACGCCCTGTTGGGTTCCCTGGATGAGGTTGTCCCTCATCTTCCCGCAGATCTGCAGACTACGGTCAGGCAGGTGTGGGATCAGGGCAGAGCAGTGGCTAAACAGCAGCTCCAGACTGCGTTAGACATCAGGGACTCATGTGCCAGGTCTGTGGCGGCCGCAGTGGCCATGCGTCGTCGGGCTTGGCTGAGGATATCCACCTTTACCTCGGATACCCAGCACAAGTTGGCGGATGTTCCCTTTTTGGGGACTGACCTCTTCGGCCCTGGGGTGGAAGGTCACCTGCAGAGGATCGAGAAGTCCAATGCTACCTTGGACTCGGTCTCTTCCGCCCAGAAGGACAAAGGCCGCAAGCCACAGCCTAAGCCCTTTCATCCTTCTGCGTCCGCGGCGCGCCCGGCCCAGCAACGTCAGGGCCAGCAGGCTCGAGCTTGGCATCCCAAACCCAAGCCGTCGGCTTCCTCCAACAGGAAGCAAGGGGGAAAAGGCCCAGGTGGTCCCTCGGCCGGTCCTTCCTCCAAGCCTGCCCAGTGACAGGCTGAGGGGTGTCTCCCCCATCCCTGTCACCTCACCCCTGGTTCCCCCTGTGGGAGAACGGCTCAGACACTTCCTTTCTGCGTGGTCCGCTGTTACCACGGACAGGTAGGTACTGCAGGTGGTGGGAAAAGGCCTACCTCTGGAATTCGAGCAGGCCCCGCCCTTCAGAGCCGTCGCACCTCGGGGGGCCTCGTGGTCCACAGCCTCACTGGCGGCTCGCCGAGCCGACATCGTTGTCCTCCTCCAGAAGGAGGTGATCATGGAGGTAGAGGACCCCCCTTCAGACCCGGGGTTCGTGTCCAGGTATTTCCTGGTTCCGAAATGGACGGGGGGCTGGCGCCCCATTCTCGACCTACACGACCTAAACAAGTTCCTAAGGTCTCGAACCTTCAGGATGGTCACTCTGGCGCAGATAATACCATCTCTGGAACACGGCATGTGGTTCTGCTCTCTGGACCTACAGGGCAGCGTTCTTTCACGTCCCTATCCGTCCATCACACGGAGATTCCTCCGCTTCGAGCGAGGATCCCTCTTGATTCCAGCCATGCCCTTCGGTTTATCTCCAGCTCCAGGGTCTTCACCAAATGCATGGCATTGGTGACAGCATTCCTCGCGGTGCCAAGGGTCCGGTGTACCTTACCTGGGCGATTGGCTGATAGCAGCCACTCCAGATGGGAAGTGGGCGGTCCGAGATCTGGCCCTCCAGGTTTGCTCTCAAGTCGGCCTTCTCATCAACGAGGCCAAGTCGGAACTCGAGCCGAAGCAGGTGATCCTGTTCATTGGGGCAAAACTCGAGACTCTTTGAGCCAGAGCACGGCTCCCGGCGGACAGGGCCGAGGTTCTTACCTCCTTTGCCCAATCATTTCTGGTTGGGCAATCGGGCCCTGCCCGGGACTTCCTGCGCCTCCTGGGTCTCATGGCGGCCTGTACCAGCGTGGTCTGTTGGGCACGCTGGCACATGCGCCCCCTTCAGTGGGAACTGGCCAGCTAGTGGTCACAATGCTGCGATTCTTTGGACCAGCTAGTGATAGTGACCCAGGAGATGTGGAACGCTCTCCAGTGGTGGACCGTTCCATCCCGTTTGTCCGCCCCGAGCCGACGCTCTTTATCGACCGATGCCTCTCTGATGGGTTGGGGTGCCTCTGGGGAACACCGAGTGCACGGCCTCTGGTCCCCGCGGGAGTCCCGATGCCACATCAACCTGCTGGAGCTCCAAGCGGTCCGCCTAGCTCTCACCGCCTTTGCTCCGTTTCTCCGGGTCAAGTGGCCCGAGTCCAGACGGACAATACCACGACCATGTACTACCTGAACCGCCAGGGCGGGACGCGGTCCGTGCTTCTATGCAAGGAAGATCTCCGCATCTGGTCACTCGTGCGCAGCCTGGAGGCGGATCTCCTAGCCATTCATGTGGCAGGAGCCTCCAACACCCTGGCCGATGCTCTGAGCCGGATAGGGGCTGCATCTCACGAGTGGTCTCTCCTGCCGGAGGTAGTACAAGATCTGTTCTCCCACTGGGGCACACCTCAGGTGGACCTGTTTGCCTCCAGGGAGAATGCGAAGCTGAGGCTGTTTCATGCCCGCCCTCAGCAGGGGCTCGCTGCAGGGATGCCTTCTCGAGGCTGTGGACCCCGGGCCTCTTTTCGCCTTTTCCCCATTTCCCTTGATTCTCAAGGTGCCTCCAAGACAAGGAGGGACAAGGCGCAGGTGATTCTGATAGCCCCAGACTGGCCCGCCAGTTCTGTACCAGATCTCCTCAGCCTCAGCTCCAGGCTCCGAGGCAGCTTCCAGCTTCGCCCGGACCTGCTCTCATCAATCGGAAGGTGTTCCATCCGGACCTTCAATCCCTGCACCTGACGCCTGGTTCCTGGAGCTGCTAGAGTTCCAGGCCTTGGGTCTTTCCGACGAGGTCCTCAATGTTGTTGAGGCGTCCGTATGGTTGACCAGAAAATGCTACGCCTTCAAATGGAAGAGATTCTCCATTTGGTGTCAGGGCAAGGGCTTGGACCCTTCCTCCTGTTCTGTGGCAAGCATTTTGGACTATTTATGGTCCCTTTCTAATCAAGGGCTTAGGTCGGCGACCCTAAGGTGCACTCTGGCAGCCATCTCTGCTTGACCGGCGCGGCCGAGGAGCAGTCGGTGGCAGGAAAAAGGTGGTTGGCGCTTTTCAAAGGCCTTGATCACATTTCCTCGGTGCGAGAACCCCACCTCCGTGGGATTTACTGCTGGTACTGGCAAAGCTCATGGCAAGCCTATTCAACCAATGCACAGGTGTGATCTCTCTCACCTGTCGTGGAAGACCGCCTTCTTGGTGGCTATCAGTCAGCCAGAAGGAGTGAGAGCTCCAGGTGCTTTGCATCGAGTCTCCTTACCTGGTCTTCCACAGGGACAAGAGTTGTCCTGCCCCACCGAAATTCCTTCCGAAGGTGGTGTCGGAGTTTCACCTTAACCAGGTGCTGACTCTGCCGTGTTCTACCCCAGTCACACTCGGAGGCTCTAATACAGGCTCCATACTTTGGACTCCTAGAAGGGCGCCCGCTTATTATAAGGAGCGCATAGCTGAAATTGGAGAGGTTCGCCAGCTGTTTGTCACCTACGCTGAAGCCACACCTGGCAGACCTGCAGCCAAGCTGGACGATAAGCAGGTGGGTCACCTCCTGCATAGATCTCGCTATAGGTTGGCGGGTATGGAGCCTCCCAGAGGATAAGAGCTCATTCTACCCGTCATACTGCTGCATCGGTGGCTGCTTCCAGGGGCGCCCTATCCAGGATATCTGCAGGGCTGCTACCTGGAAGTCAGACACACCTTTATTACCCATTACCACATCGACCTTGAGTCACGCGGGATGCTGGTTTTGGGGCCTCGGTTCTCAGTCTTTATTCCCTAAGTAGGGGTGTGCGCTTGCCTCCCTCCTCCCGGAGAACTGCTAGAGTCTGCCAGACAGTGTGGATGAACAACATATCCATGTCCCTAGAAATACAGGTTACTCACCTGCAACAGGAGTTCTAGGAATGGTATACATTGTTCATCCACCACGACCCACCCGACTGCCTCGACTGACACAACCTGAGCTCCAGCGGGCAGGTCTGGCGTCATGGGATGGAGCCGAGTTTTAGCACCCGGTGGTGGGAGGAGCCAGCTTGAAGACCTTCGGCAAGATTTAAAGCGGCAAGGAACCTGCCAATAAGTGTGGATGAACAACATATACCATTCCTAGAACTCCTGTTATAGGTGAGTAACCTGTATTTTTTCCCATACTCTTCTGTGGTAGCACTTAACAAGGTGCTAAGGAACTTAGTCCTCTTCCTGGATGGCGCTCTTCCGGAACAGGTTCTGCTCGGACAGTCTAGGAGCCCTCAACTAGGATGAAGGGACTTGGCATGTTGAGAGTTCAGAGAGTCTGCCCTTTCTTGTCTCTCTTCAGGAGGTTCGTGGAACTCTCCTCAGTCCTAACAACTGGGATTCTTGCTCCTTATTAGTTTCGAGCCTATAAGCCTCTTAACCAACAATGCTCTGATGGGCACTGTTCTCCTTCTCAACATGCCTCTTTCTTTCTTCTTCTACTTTCTCTCCTCTCTGTTCCTCCCAGAGCCGCCTCGAAAGGAGGCCCTGCGGTCCCTTAGGTAGGAATTCTCTCCTCTGTCTATTCTCCATCGGCTTATTCCTTTTCAGTTTATTTCCTTTCCTTTTTCTATCCCTCGACTCTCTTGCCTCACTTTTCTTTTCTTACACTTTATTTTGCCTCTCCGGCTAACAGAACTGAGATGGAGGAGAGTCTCACGGCACCTAAACGGCACCTAAGCATGGCGATGCGTTGTCCTTGAGGGCGCTGGTAGAGCCGACTCTAAAAACTCCCGTGGGAAGGCGCCTCCTTGCTTAACCCAAGCAGTAATGAATGGTGAAGGTACAAGAGAAGATCAAGAATTACGGTAGGTACGTACTTTCATTTCTAGGATCGTGGATATGTTGTTCATCTACTTCTTGGCATGTCCTTTCCTTTAAGGATCGCGAAAGATCTTCAAGTTGACTCCTCACCCACCTGGGTGGTATATCCTCGCCCGCAACGCCAGATCTTCCCTTTCCGTTGAAGATTCAGGTTGCCTCCTTCTTGCTTCCACATTTTGTAGGCCCTGGTTTCAAACCTTCGATTATTCTGAAAATTCGCCTAGTTCACATTAGCGATCGTGACTGTTTCTCTTTGATTATGGAAGACAAGTCTTCCCTTGGATTTCCCCGGTGTTCTTGCGGCCAGAAGATGTTGCACACTGATCCCCACACTGCTTGCGTCTATTGCTTGGATGTTGACCATAACACCTCAAAGTGCCATTTTTGTCTTGCATTTCACCCTACCATCCTTGACGACCGTCTCGCATGCTTGAAGTTAGGGAGGCTGGAAAAACAGTATCCTCCAGTGAAATCAAAGGAGGCTCAGTGGACAGTTTCCACAGCCGTGGGATCCACTGAGCAATTGGAACGCATGCAAGCCTTCGAGGAGGAAGCGGCTTGTGCCATGGAATCTTCTTCTTGGAGCTTCTTCATTCTGCTCAATCTGGGCTCCACTTTCTCGAGTTCTTTCCGAGAGTTGTGCCAGTCTCTCCCGACTAAGGAAGAGGGTCCTGCGGGCACACACTCCTCTCGGTCTCGTAAGTGGGAAAAGGACCCGGGATCGTCTTCATCTCGACGAAGACATTCTTGGGATCGGGAGAAATTTCAGCCCCAGGAACTGGCAGTCTCGACTTCGGTCGAAATTGCCTCTTCTGCCGCTGACTTCTTGGCTTTCGCCATTGGCCAGTTGGACCGAAGTGTCGATCGACGAGGTTGAAATAATCATCGATCCGATCGGACCCATTGTCACGTACTCTCTCAGTCATCAGACTCGGTCCTTTCTTTCCCCAATGAGGAGACCCAGCCCACTGGGAATCCTGTCGAGGAAGTGGGCACCGACCCTGAGAAATCACCGGTCCTGCCATTGTCTCCCAAGCGACAGAATTGGCCCGCCCAATCTCGATTGAGGTCCAGGACCCCTGGATCGACAGGCTGAGGAAGAGTCTGGCGACTGAAAAAGAGGCGACACCGTCGGTCGTCCTCATCGTCCTCAGATGAGGAGAGGATCCAGTGGAAACTCCATCGGCACTACAACGACCTCGTGGCAACAACTGATTTTGACCAGTCACAAGCCTACCCCGGCCATTACTTGACTTTCGCCTCCCAGGCCGAAGTCAACTCCTACGGAGCTGATTAAGTCGGTTCCCCCAGCCCGCGGAGCCGACGAAACCTCCGGTTCGGCCTAAACCGGTCCCTCCACCAATAGTGGTGGAACCACCGCCCAAGCAGCCTGTGGGAGGGGCTCCTTCTAAGGAAGACCAGACACCGCTTCCCGGCATCATTCGCCACCATCACCCTGGACCGCCTGACCGAGCAGTACCTTCCCAAGCAGAGCCTGCGCCCCACGGGAGGAAAGAGTATCCGCCCATACTCAGTCTGCTCTCTGCGACGACATCACTCATTTCCGCCTCAAGGAGACTGTAGCTCCAGTGGCGGATTCTCCAGCAGACCCAGACTTTGTCTCCAGGTACTTCCTGGTGCCCAAGCGGACAGGGGGCTGTTGCCCCATTCTAGATCTGCACTACCTGAATCAGTATCTGAGGTCATGCACCTTTCAGATGGTCACTCTGTCCCAGATCATGCCATCCTTGGAGCGAAATATGTGGTTCTGTTCACTGGATCTGCAGAACGTGTTCTTTCACGTCCCAATCCGTCCGTCTCATTGGCAGTTCCGGGGGGGGGTCAGAATTTACCCCTACCTCAACGATTGGCTCTTAGCAGGTCCCACCAGGAGGTGGAGAGGTCCAGGACCTGGCCCTCCAGACCTGCTCCCAACTCGGCCTCCTGATCAGCGAGGCCAAGTCAGGCTCGTGCCTTCCCAGGTGATGTGCTTCATCGGGGCGAGCTCCAACTCTGCGTCAAGTGGGGTGCTAGGCTCCAGGGCGGACAGGGTGGATGTTCTCTCCTCCTTTGCCCAGTCATTTCTGGTTGGGCACCGCGCCTGTCCGGGACTTTGCGCCTGGGGACATGGCGTGTGCACCCTCCATGGTCCATCGGGCCTCAGAGCACATGCGCGCCCAATGGGAGCTGGCCATTGAGTGGACTCAGTGCCATGGTCATTTCAACTAGCTGATCACTGTAACCCAGAAGATGTGGGATACTCTGCAATGGTGGGCTGCCCCCGGACCGGTTGCAGGAAGGGATCCTGTTTGTCCACCCCAAGCCGATGGCTATCCTTATGACCAATGTCTGTCTCATGGGCTGGGGAGCCCACATGGGGGACAAATGGGCCCTGGGTTCTGGACCCCCAAGGAGTCCCGATACCACATCAACCTGTTGGAGCTCAGAGCAGTTAGACTGACACTGTCAGCTTTCGCTCCTCAGCTCCGGGGTCAAGTGGTTCAAGCCCAGACAGACAATACCACGACCATGTACTACCTCAGCAAACAGGGCAGCACACATTCCCGTCTACTTTGCAGGGGAGGCACTCCGCATCTGGACCCTCGTCAGTCATCTGGAGGCAGATCTCCTAGCCATTCATGTGGCAGGAGCCTCAAACCATCTGGCGGATGCTCTCAGCAGCTTAGGCGAGACATCCCACAAGTGGTCTCTCCATCCAGAGGTAGCTTACATCCTGTTCTGCCACTGGGGAAAACCAATGGTGGACCTGTTTGCCTCCAAGACAACACCAAGCTGAGGCTGTTTCATGCCCGCCCTCCTCAGCAGGGCTCACTGCAGGGGGATGCCTTCTCTAGGCCATGGACCTCAGGCCTCTTCTACACCTTCCCTCCATTTCCCTTGATCCATGGTGCTCCTCAAGGTAAGGAGGGACAAAGGAAGGTGATTCTGGTAGCCCCAGACTGGCCACGCTAGTTCTGGTATGCAGATAACCTCAGCCTCAGCTTCAGGCCACGGAGTGGATTCCAGCATGCCTGGACCTGATCTTTCTCAGCCAGGGAAGGTATACCATCCGGACTTTCAATCCCTGCACCTCACAGCCTGGTACATGAGTAGAGTTCCAGGCTTTGGGTCTTTCCGAGGATGTCCTCACCGTGGTGGAGGCATCCAGAAAGGAATCGACCAGGAAATGTTATTCCTTCAAATGGAAAAGGTTTTCCATTTGGTGTCAGGGCAAGGGCCTGGACCCTCTGTCGTGTCCAATGGCTAACATTCTCTACTACCTTTGGCCTGTGTCCAAAGGGGGTCTTCGGTCATCGACCCTTATGGTGCATCTGGCAGAAATCTCTGCTTGCCGGGCATGGGCCGGTCAGCCGATGGCGCAGAAGACAGTGGTCGGGCGCTTTTTCAAAGGCCTGAATCAGATATCCCCTCCAGTGCGTGAACTTCCACCTCCATGGGATCTACTGCTGGTACTGGCAAAGTTCATGGGCAAGCCATTCTAACCAATGCACAAGCATGCATTGTCATGCTTTTTGTGGAAGATGGCCTTCCTGGTGGCTATCACGTCAGCCAGAAGGACAGGGAGCTCCAGCGCTTTCAGTGGACTCCCTTATCTGGTCTTCCAAGGGACAAGGTTGTCCTATGCCCCACCCGAAATTCCTTCCGAGGTTGGTGTCAGAGTTTCACCTTAACCAGGTATTAACTCTGCCAGTATACTACCCTAATTACACCTCGGAGGCCGAATATAGGCTCCATACTTGGGCCTGAGATGAGCCCTCTCCTATTATAAGGAGAGGACGGCAGAAATCCGGGGAGAGGTTCTTCAGCTGTCTGTCATCTACGCTGAAGCTGCTTCTGACAGACCTGCAGCAAGACGGACTATTGCAAGGTGGATTACATCTTGCATTAGTCTGTGCTCTGAGTTGGTGGGCATGGAGCCTCCTAGAGGGATAAGAGCTCATTCTACCCACCATACCGCTGCATCGTTGGCTGCTTCCAGGGACATCCTTATCCAGGAAATCTGTTGGGCTGCTACCTGGAAGTCAGCAAACACCTTCATTACCCATTACCACATCGACCTTGAGTCACGCCGAGATGCTGGTTTTGGGTCCTCAGTTCTCAAATCTCTTTTCCCCAAGTGAATATCAGTGGGGGGTGCGCCTTGCCCCCCTCCTTCCAGAGACCTGCTAGGAGTCTGCCAAGAAGTGTGGATGAACAATATATCCACGATCCTAGAAAAACAGGTTACTCACCTGTAACAGTAGATCTTACTTCGAGAGGCTCTTGCAGTAGGTAATTACATATAGGACTGACACCGGCAGGCGGCAGGACCCCACGGAAAAATTTCTAGCTAGCAGTCTCTGGCGAGGGACCACCCCCATGTCAGGTGACTGGCATCAGGAGACATCGGTATAAAGGGGCGGTCCCTCACGCCTGCCTTTCAGTTCTTTCCCGCCGTTTGCTCATGCCAGCACCTGCGTAAAGGTTCCTTGCTTGTCAGGCTCTCTCGTCAGTATTTTCACGAGTATTTTCGATTTTTTTTCCTGTCATTCATCAGGTATTCGTCCAGTGTGTATATACGTCCCCACACCCTCCGAGCAACAAAAACAAGTCAGACTGCGGCAGCCCAACTCCCGCACAAGCGACCTGCCATTCCTGTGCCTTTTGCTCTAGGCCCCAACCATCCAGTAGAGAAGTGCCAGCACTGCCTCAGTTTTAACGTGGCCACCCGAAGAAGGCGGCAGCAGTCCCTAGAGGCCCATATTTTGAAAAAGAAAGTGAGCTCCATGGAGAAAGAATTGAAAAAGCTTCGGCGGGCATCCACTTCCCCTGAAGGCCTTCGCAAGAAAAAAGATAAAGAAAAGCATCAGGACAAGGGCTCCTCACCCACCGCGACTTCCTCGGGAGTTGCCATGCTAAAATAACGTCATTCCCCCGGGGACCGCTCTGACGGCCGCCTTAGAGGCTTCTAAAGCGGTGTCGGCATCCGTCTAGTGCTACTTTCGGGCCTTTGGGCGCCTCTGGGCTTTTGGAGCCTCTGCTCCCGGTAAAGCTGTGGCTCGTGGCCTACTGGCGCGGCGACTCCAGTAAGCAGGACATCAGCTCCTCCGACGCCTGCATGGAGAAGGTTGGTAAGTCGCCCAACCCTTCGGGGTGGCGCGTGGCCCCTATTCCGCCCAACCAGGCCACTCCTCCATCGTGGCCTGCCTCCGGCAATGGGTCCATTAAGTCAGACGCCGGCCCCTCCGGCGCCAGCCCGGATCCCACTGCTAAGCCGCACGTCGGTTCACCGGACGTCCACACAGCGGAAGAGCCGACACCAGACCCTCCCACGTCTGTTGTTCCTGGCTCCTGCAGCCTTCGCTGCCCTCCGGGGACCCTGAGTCTCCTCAGCCCGACCCCAAGGATTTCTCTCCTCCATCCCTGGGTGACGCTGAGGTTCCTGATCCTCCTCTGTCAGACCGTCCACCTGCTGGTCCGACTGATCTGATGTCAGCTCCCCGGACACCGGCCCCGATGCCGGCTCCTCGGCCGGTGGCTCCGTTTGCCTCCTTTTAAACTGGCAGCTTCCGGAGACTTGAAGTTTCTTTCATGGAAAACGCTCTTCCTAGTAGCCATTACCTCTGCTCGGAGGATTTCCGAGCTCCAGGCCCTGATGTGTAAAATTCCGTACTTGATTTTTCATAAGGAACGTGTGGCTCTGCGCACTAATCCTAAGTTTCTCCCCAAGGTGGTAGCGGAATCTACATTGAACCAGTCCATAGAGTTACCCGCTTTCTTTACGTAGTACTCCAATCAAGGGGAGTATCTACTTCACACTATGGATGTCCACCAAATTCTGAGATACTACACTAACAGAACAAAGGATCTCAGAATGACTGATCAACTGTTTGTCTGTTTTGCTCCCAAAAGAGAAGGCAATGCTGTTTCTAAGCAGTTGCCTGTCTAAATAGTCGGCTCATTGCATCACCTTCCGTTACGGCAAGTACAACAAGACCCTCGGGACAAGTGAAGCCACTCCACCAGAGAGTCGCTGCCTCGGCGGCATGTTTTTTGAACGTGTCAGCGACAGACATCTGTGCTGTCACCACTTGGACTTCTGTCCACACATTTACAAAACACTACAGTTTGAGATCTGCCTCTGGCTGTAGAGCAGGCTTTGGGCTTGCTGTTCTGCAAGGCCTTCTTTCTTAAAGCCTTCACAGCTAGAGGATGTGCTTTGAGTAGCTTTCCTCCTCCCACGTGCTTCTTCTTGTTCCAGACTGCTTGGGACTTAGTCCTATATGTAATTACCTACTGCAAGATCCCTCTCGAAGTAAGATAGTACAGTTACTTAAGAACTTACCGTAACAGTAGATGTTGGAGAGAGGCTGTTGCAGTAGGTGATACTCCGCCCTCCATCCCCTAAGCTTTTTCAGCTCCTTTTCCAGTGAGGAAATATAATCGCTTCTCTCTCATCCGGCCTCTTTTGGCCTGTATGGAAAGAACTGGAAGAAGTGACGTGGGACCGCCCTTTATACCGACGCCTCCTCGACGCCGGTCACCTGACATGGGGCGGTCCGCCAGAGGCTGCTAGCTAGAAATTTTTCTGTGGGGTCCTGTCACCTACCGACGTCAGTCCTGTATGTCCTATATGTAATTGCCTACTGCAAGAGCCTCTCTCAAAGATTTACTGTTACAGTAAGTTCTTGCGTAACTGTACTTTCTAGGAGCAGTATATGTTGTTCATCCTCACAGAGCCACCCGACCTCCCCGGCTGCGGACGCACAGCACCTGGCTTGGCGGAGCCGAGGGATGTACCACCTGGGTGGGTGGGAGGAGCCAGCTTGAAGACCTTCTGGCGATCCTTAAAGGGAATGGGACATGCCAAGAAGTGAGGATGAACAACATATACCACTCCTAGAACTACTGTTACAGGTGAGTAACCTGTTTTTTTTCATGCCAAATTAGGCGATGCAATTGTTTCCTAGTAAGTGTTTTTTTTTAGTGCTGCTGCACATTACTAGAATGTTGACACCTGTAATACCTTCTAAAGTTAATATGCCATTGAGAGCAATAGGCAATATAATAAAACCCAGAAATACATCAGACCAAACAGTGTGACATTGCACCAGTTCATGTTCGCTTCTCAACTGAGAGGTACCACATTTGCTCAATATCAAGCTAAAGACAAGTAATTTAAGACAAAACATGCTGTTAAAATATAGTATTTACTCTGAAAGAAATAATTTCTGGCCCAACCCCACTGTCTCCGCTGACCCTAGTAGACTCATTACCTTAGCCACACTTTGCTGATCTTTGCCGCTGCTCAGACACCATCGTGTCTAAGAAGTCAAATTTAATTGTTACTGACCTTCCCCCACTTTACTGCCATGACCTGGGATTGGCTGGTGTAAATGGCGGCCAGGGCCAGATCAAGCCATGGGGGCCTGGGACACTCACAACTGGGTGGCCATGTAAACGTCCAACTTTCCATACCAAAATGTTTTATTTTGCACAACATTTACTGAGCACGTTGTTTATTAACCATAACAACCACCATATGGGAGACTACCCCATTATTCACAGGAGAAAAAGTAACTTGAAGTACAACACCTGTCATGTTGTCATAGTCTGTAATGTTATATTTATTGTACTGTACAAGTCATGAAGGCTGCCAGGCTCCAGATGCTCTGGGGTCTAGATGCTCTGTGGTGAGTTTTGGGGCTTTTATTGATCGCTCTCCTCTTGACACTGTTCAGAAAAGCAAAGTAATCTCTAAGTAACCTCTTTAATCACAAGTTTATTTTAGGAAATAAATTAAACAAAAATAAACAGTGCTTTACTAAGAGGTATGCATCCTGCTCCAAACAACAGTAAATTACTGTATGTACCCATTGTACAGAAGTGTGCAGTTCAATGTACAAATGCTATGACTCCAAATAAACAGACTGATGTCATACCTTTATCTGCTCATGGGATATCAAAAGAATGATTAATTCCTTTATTTCAAAGTTAGAGGATCCATGCATGTATCACACACACCACGTCCCTTTATCTCTTCTTTGAACAAGCTCAGATCAATTATCTCAGCATAAAATAAAATACAGATATCAACTTTCTAAGCCACTTACTGAACTCAAGCTGTCTGCTGTTGCTTGGCGCTCTGTTTGAAACTCCTTAGTTTAGCAGCAGCAGGCAGTTTAGGACAGTGCATCGATTAATCATGCTGCTAGCAATAGAGTGGCCGTGGCGTACAGATAAGCGCTGCAGAGTGCGGCCGCTGGCAAGTGCATGCTGAGCCTCAAAACCGCCAAGAAAGCGTGGTTTAAAAATGCTGCCAGATGAATTGTATGCAAAGCTCCTGGTCCTGGCGCGCTCCTCATATTATGCAGCGGCAGCCCAGGTCTGGTTGCAACTTGCACCAGTCCAGGTCCAGTCCCAGACTCAACAAAATGGAAAACCTGTCAGTATCCTAAGGAGGTAGATCACGTTGCTTGCATAGTTAGCCTTCTTCACTTCTTGTGCCAGTTTGTTTTTCTAGCAAGTCACCCGACCCTAGCTGCAGGCTGAATATAATGGAGGAGGAGGAGGTTGGGGGGGGAACGAGAGAAATCTTCTGCAATGTTGGCTTGCCGGGGGCCTATCTGTAGCAGGAGGGTCCAGGGGTTTGTATTTTGTTTTCTTTTAATTAAAGAAAGCCTCTCCCAAAGTCATTTTTTTTGTTTGTGTTGTTTTATGGAGCAAGCTCCGGGGGTTGATTCACGCTTGACTCATGTGGGAGGGAGGCATGATTTATTACAAATCACTTACCAGTACTGTACCACCTGAGGGAAGGGGCGGAGAAATCTGCAATGTAGGCTTGCGGGGCCTATCTGTGGCAGGGGCTTGTGTGTTTTATTTTATTTTATTTAACAAATGTGCTTCTTCGAAGTCAGGCTGTTTCATAGCGTTTTAAAGGAGCAGCTGCCGGGGGCCTATGGGGGAGGTTGACTCGCGCTTAACGTACTCTTGCGGTGAGGAGGTGGCATGATTTACAAACCACCAGTCCACTTACTAAAAGTGTCTCTCGCCTGACTACTGGGGGCCAGTCTAGGAGGGGGGCCTGGGGCATTTGCCCCATTTGTCCCCCCCTTAATCCGGCCCTGGTAGCGGCTATAGGTTTCATAGCCCAGAATGCGGCTGACATCAGAGGGCTAAAGGCAATAGTGGCACTGATATTACAGGCACAGCTCATCAGGATTTCAACAGGCAGTCTGTACAAAACAACAAAATGTGGTGTTCGGAAGCACAAAGAGCAGTTATTCAGAGGGCAGCAGTATGTAGTGCAAAAGGCAAGCAATGTCACTTAAATAAAATGTTATCAGCAGCAGTGAATATATTCAAAATGCAGGCAGTGTCACTATACTGTTCTTGGAGTTAATGTGCAGATTATAGCAAATGTTTAGCACCATAAAACAGTACTTACCTCAGCATCAGCTCAGCTAGCTCGTAACCAATATGCAGCAGCTCAAAGGCTTCTGTGACGTGATGACGTATGTTAATACTGCCACCAAGTCCACTCTTACGGCTGTGAGAGTGATCTCGTGCATTTTTAGGGCATGAGAACTGCAAACAGAAGTTGAGCGGTTCTGATACCCTAAGAATGTAAGTGAGACCACTCTTACAACTGTAAGAGTAGTGTCAGCAGTGGCAGTAATATATATTATTGATTGAGCTCACTCAGTAGTATATTCATTTATTTTAAAGCCTTACCAGGACCTGTCTGTTATCCAGGGCAGCTGCATGTGAGGCACTCTTCACAGAATAAGTATCTCACTCACTGAGGAAAGGAGCACTCTGAATAGTCATGATGGTCTCTCGATTTATAATGGCTTTCACGTCACAGTAGCGAGGACGTACCAGACAACAATGGCCAACCATGTGCCAAACTCCAGATAGCTTGTTACACTTAGCCACACTGCCAACCAGTAAATATTTTTGCTCTGGCTGTGTTTTGTGTGTATAGGGATACATGATGTGCAAAGTGTGGAATATAGGAAATATTTGCATGAGTACATAGTGATCTCAGTAATATCACCGAGTGGCGGAATTACCTAAGGTCACTATGCTCGAATGCAAATATTTCCCTATTCCCACACTCACACATCATATGTGCAGTGTATACAGTAGGGTCTTGGTTTTGCTGGTTTGGTTGTAATTGCGTTGTTTTCTGATGTTTATGTTCATTTATTGAGTTGTTTTGTTCCTTTTGTGCTGTTTCGCTTTGATTTATTTTTGGGTTTTGCCAGGTGTCTGATGTGTGTGTGATGTTCGGCATGTTATTCGTTGTTTTATTTAGGTGTTTGTAGGTGCTGTTTCCTTGTGATTGATGTTAGTGCATTTATTTTTTTATTGGTTGCTGAGCGTGGTGTTATTTTGCTGTTGGGTGATGTTGTCTAGAGGGATGTGTGTGCAATGTAGACGAGACATGCTTTTTTCTATTATGTTTTTGTGTGTGTTATTTTTTTTTTATTTTTTATCACTCCCATATTTGTCACCTTTCTGGCGAGACCAGCCTGGGGCATCCAGGTGCCGCCTGCCCACCCAGAGAGCTGGGTGGCTCATCTGCCTGGGAGGGTCCGGGGCCTCATACTGTCTCACGGAGGGCCCCTCTGCCACTCCTAACCAGGACAGCCCCAGATCATCCCCAGCGGAAGTCCTTCAGGCAGTGCAGGGCGCGGCCATCAAGCTGCACAGTCACACCCAGCCATTTTCCTCTGATTTTTGTCCCTTGTAGATGCGGATGTGCAGTGGCGTCAGGTACAGTGTGCCCGGCGATCCGCCGCACTCCCAGCTGCTATCATGCTAACAGTACCTCCAGGCATCCCCAGAGGTGCTGCTATGCGACAGTGTTCCCCAACCCACCCCAGGACTAGGAGAGCAGTCAACGGGTAATCGATCCTAGTCCTCCTGCCAGCCCCGGTGACCTGGGCTCGTTCCTGAACCCGGGTCGTCGACGTGGTGTGAGGTGTGGCGTCCAGCGCCTCAACCCTCAGCGCCTCCAGGCTGGATGTGTGTTATTTTTTATGTGGGAATAATCTGTTTGGTAGTCTACATGGATTATTTATTTGGAACATGTATATTTGGTGGTTTCCAGTGATTTATCTAGCAGAACCTCTTGACGGAGACAAGGTATGATGTTATACTGTCAGTGGGGGTGGGGGTTCTGCAGTACTAGTGTTTTTCTTATTTTGTTATATGTTGTGCTATGACTTCTTATGCATATTGTATATATTTTTTCAGGTGCTCTTCTTTATTCACAGCTATTTGATGTTATTTATTCACAGCTATAAGTCTTCTGCTGTTTGGGTTATGATTTTTAGAAATGTAGGTTTGTTAGCAGTTTTTCTCCTGTAAATCGGTGTTTCTCTCTGGGTATGTGTAGTAGTAAGTGCAGTGTGTTCATGCCTCAATTTCCGATGCAGCAGCTTCTCAGCTGTTTGACTGCCACGAGGATCGAGAGGCTCTTTTAGAGTTTGGAAATGAAGAGTGTGTTTAATTTGGGGGCTGCAGTGTGTGAATGTAGTGCAGGTATGTCATGACATAGCCACAGTGGTGTATTTTTTAACGACATATCCAGAGTGATGTTTATTTCCATTTATTTCACTCTTGATGTGTCACTGAGAAGTTATTCAATGGGGCGAGTTTACATATACTGTATATAGTTGATTCGATATACTCCCACCTCTATTGTATAAATTCTAATATTCTGTATATATTCTGTAGATAACCGACTTGCTGTTCTGATGTGTCTGATTTGTTCATTGCTCTGCCAATTAATCCTAAGTATTTCTGTAAACCCTCCCCCCTCTTGCAACTGGAAAACAGCTGCTGGTTCAGTGTGTGTCTCCCTGTCACTAGTAGTCAGCCCAGCAGAGCTATGGCGGTATGTCACAAAGCTGCACTGTCGCTTGAGCTACCAGGATTTACATGTGCACCCTGGAATTCCACATTGAGGCCAGCTGGGGGCCAAGCATGCTAAAGAGGTGACACTGTGGTCTTGGGAAGGGGGGAGGGGCAAGATTCATGGCAAACGTACCCCCCAGCTGTTCACAAAGTAGGATTGGTGCAGACTGTGAAGGCAGCTATTTGACCAACTTTCTGGCTGAGGGAAGGGTGCAGCCACTGCAGCCTCATCATTGGGGTCGGGGTTAGGAGGATCCAGATGGAAAAAAGTGGAGAAAAAGAATAATAAGAAAAAAATAATGCTTTCTTAATGCAGTGCAGACTTGATTCTTCACTGCCCTTTCCTCTACTTACAGCAAAGGACAGAGTCTTGATCTCTCTGAAAAAACACGATGCTCCCTGCCCTCCTCTTCCTGTGCCTTCAGTGAAAGCTCCTGTGCCAAGTATTAACACCTCCTGTTTAACCAATAAGGAAGTAGCAATTCAGCTCATCCAGAGACACCTGAACCATCTGCAGCAGCATGCCAAGTAAGGTTATTTAATAATTTCACTGTTTTGATCCATGGGATTACAAAAGCAGTGATAAAATAATTCACAAAGTAGCACCTGAACCTTTGCTTATTTCTAATATTGCAGATTGTGTTCGATTTGATGTGCACTGATTTTTCTGCAGAAGAGTAGCCAGTAAAAATTACTTAACCAGTGAGGCAGCCCCAATGCTTTTCATTTTTTTCTTTTGGTAGTCCTCCTGTAACATATCGTACCAGCAGGCCATGAGATTTAATACCTTTTTTCGGGGCCTTGCCCATATTGTAAATGTACTACCATTGTGTAGAGTGTTTTAATTATGTATACATGTTCTAACCAGGTCCGCCTTGCAAATTAACTTTGCTTAACGGTGACCGCCTGGATAAATAAAGACTTTGATTGATTGATTGATTGATTGATTGATTGAAGGAAAGGATTGGGGGACTACCTTGTGACCAGTGGATTATAGGATCCAAGGCAGCATGGTTTCACAGGGGGAGATCTTGCCAGACAAACCTTATTAAGTTCTTTGACTGGGTGACCAGGGAAGTGGATCAGGGTGGAGCGGTGAATGTGGTCTACCTGGATTTCAGTAAGGCCTTCGACACCGTTCCACACAGAAGACTGGTGAACAAGCTGGGCAGCCTAGAAGTAGGTTCAAAAGTAGTAAAATGGGTAAGAAGTTGGCTAAGCAACAGGAGTCAGAGGGTGGTGATAAATGGTGTTCACTCTGGAGAAGGCAAACTGACCAGCGAGGTGCCACATAGGAGTCAATACTAGGCGGTTCCTCTTCAGTGTCTTTATTAGTGACATTGCAGGAGGGCTGGTAGGGAAATATACCTGTTTGTGGATGACGCAGAAATCTGCAACATAGTGGACACACGGGTGGGGGGATGAGGGACCATCTAAAAAAGCTGGAAGACTGGTCAAGGATTTGCCAACTGGGTTTCAGTCCAAAAAAGTACAAAATCATGCAGTTGGGGCACAGAAACCTGGGGGCAATGTACCAGTTGGGCGGGGAGGTATTGGCAACCACAAAACAGGAAAGAGACCTGGGGGGTAATTATTTCTGATGACCTGAAGGTAGCAAAGCAGTGAGGAAAGCTAGCAGGATGCTGGGGTGCATAGGAAGGGGCATCACCGGCAGAAATAGAGAGGTAGTGTTACTCCTGTATAGATTGATGGTGAGGCCCCACCTCAAGTACTGTGTCCGGTTCTGGAGGCCCTACCTCCGAAAGGATATAGATAAGGTGGAGCCGGTACAGAAGAGGGCAATCAAAATAGTGCAGGGCCTGCATCAGAAGCCCTGTGAGGAAGGGCTCAAGGAATTAAATATTCCCTCTCTAGAGGGAAAGAGAGGACATGATAGAAACGTTCAAATACCTCACAGGTATTAATAAGGTACATGAGGGTAGTATTTTACATAGAAAAAGTTGCTTGAGGACAAGGGGTCTTGCTATGAAACTGCAGGGGGACAGACTCCGAGGAGATGTGAGGAAATACTTTGTCACAGAAAGGGTGGTGGATGCCTGGAACAGCCTCCCAGCGGAGGTGGTAGGTGCTAAAAGGTAGCAAGATTCAATCATGCATGGGATAGACACAAGGGAATCTTAGAAATAATGCAAGGGGGGGGACCAAAGATCAAGTAGGGTCTGTGGTTGCACAATAGGTAGGGAAAATAGGGCAAACTAGGTGGGCCAAGAGGTCTTTCTCTGCCGACAACTTCTTTGTTTTATTTATTCTTGTTAAATCAATTTTATTCAATGACTTAAGAATTATTGTTCTGTTTATAAGTAGAACTGGTAAGTCATTGGAAATGGAAGGTTCTAGGGACATGGATATGTTGTTCATCCACACTTATTGGCAGGTTCCTTGCCGCTTTAAATCTTGCTGGAAGGTCTTCAAGCTGGCTCCTCCACCCACCGGGTGTAAAACTCTAAACTCGCCCCATGGCGCTTAGATCTTCCTTACCGCTTGGAAGCTCAGGTTCCCTCCTTAACGCTCTGCGATTAAGACTGGTTCCTAATTCTTGGAAAGTTCGAAATCAAAAAGTTTTTTGCTAAAAAGACTTCGGTCTTCTTCTTCTCGCGGCTGCGATGGACAAATCGACTCCCGGTTTCGGAGGTGCCCTTCGTGAACGAAAGATGTCTAGGAGCGGATCCGCACTCACGTGCGTCTACTGCCTGGGCCTTGAGCACGACCCATGAGCCTCGACATGCTCTTCATTTTAACTCGTCCCTGAAGACCGTGCTGCCCGATTACAACTGAGGTGCCGCGAGAAGAGAATTCCACCGGTGAAATCTAAAGAGGCCCGGTTGACGGTGTCCGCGGCGGCGGGCTCGGCGGATCAGCTCGAGTAGATGATCACCTTCGAAGAGGAGGCGGCGCGGGCCGCTTCTACCTCGGCTGCGGCATTTGTCCTGCTCTCTCTCTCTCGGTGCCTCGTACTCTGCTTCTTTTAAGGAGCTTTGTCTGACCCTCTCGACGAAAGGTGAGGGTCCAACTTCTTCGGGACCTTTTTCCAGGTCCAAAAAGAGCAAAAGTAAGTCTCTCCTTCGACGCTCTTGGGAGCGGGAAAGATCCCTCCCTTGTCGACAGTCAACTTCGGTCGACCCCTCAGCTTCGGCCACTGGCTTCACGGTGTCCCCGTCAGGTCAGTTGACCGAGACTCCAGCAACCTTGGTCAAGATTTTTCTCGACCCGTTAGATGGGTTGTCGGCTGGAGAAGCTGAGAATCCCTCTCCGGTTCCCCGGTGAGAGTTGAGGATCCCATCAGCTCGTCTGTGCCTCGGTTCCGGGCCTTGTGGGATCGTCCGGTCGAGGAGTGCGGTTCCCGACACTTCTCCTCGCCTTCCTCGGCCTAGTCGAGACTCTCGGTCTCTGGATCCTCGCGGTCGACGATTCGCCCGCCATGGCGGTCTCGATCTCGGCACCGGTAATGACGGCGCGCCGCTCTTCCCTCTTCCTCGGACGAGGGAGGCTTCGGCGCCAGTTGCGTCAGATGCGAAGAACTCATGTGGCAACAGCTCGCTTTTGACCGGGAATAAGCTCTCAGTCGCTTCCCGGCCATTAAGTGGCTGTCACCGGGCGGCCGAAACAACCCCTCGTTAGCCGAGGAGCCTGTTCCCAGGCCCGTTGTTCGGCCAATTCCAGCTGCCCCACGATTCTGGTGGAACCTCGCCTCCACAGCCATTAGTTGGGGCTCCGACCAAAATTCTCGGTCGGCTTGGGTTTGCCCCATAGGCTGTCTGTCACCCTCACTCCCGATAAACCTCGGCAGGTGGAGGTGGCTCAGGCCCAAGGCAGCTCTTTGAGGACTCTTCCGAATCAATGATGGTTCCTCCTCTTCTCCAAGCGCATGTACTTGGAGTCCTCGGGAGGGCAGTCAGTGGACGATAGCCCTCGTCCTTCTTAGGGTTGCTTGACTCATCTCGGAGTCCACGGGATGAAGCTGAACCCGTTTCTAAGCAGGCCAGGTATCCCCTCACGGAGATTCTGGACCGAGGATTCTCCCACGGAGGCCTTTCGGTGGCGAAACCATAGTGGGTCGGCCTTGGAACTTTGGCAGCGTCTGCTTCCTGCCCTGCGCCTTGACCAGGGATGGCCAGAAGTATCACGGTCCAGTTCCCTGTCCGGTTTTGAACACCCGTGGCCGAGGTTGGTTACCAACAGCGTTTTCCGGCGTGCGAGGAACGCCAGGGATATAGACAAACCTCCGACAAGGAATCAAGAAATTGGATTATGCGGGCGAAAAGTCTATGCGTCCTCTCTCGGCCTTCGTCAGGCCAGTTCGGCCGTCCTCATGGCACATTTTCTCACGCCCTGTTGGGCTCCTGGATGAGGTTGCTCTCATCTTCCTGCGGATCTGCAGACTACGGTCAGGCAGGTGCGGACCAGGAGACGAAGGCGGTGGCAAAACAGCAGCTCCAGACTCGTTAGACATTGGGGACTCATGTGCCGAGGTCTGTGGCGGCCGCAGTGGCCATGCGTCGTCGGGCTTGGCTGAGGATATCCACCTTTACCTCGGATACCCAGCACAAGTTGGCGGATGTTCCTTTTGGGGACTGACCTCTTGACCCTGGGGTGGAAGGTCACCTGCAGAGGATCGAGAAGTCCAATGCTACCTTGGACTCGGTCTCTTCCACTCAGAAGGACAAAGGCCGTAAGCCACAGCCTAAGCCCTTTCGTCCTTCTGCGCCCGCGGCGCTCGGCCCAGCAACGTCAGGGCCAGCAGGCTCGATCTTGGCATCCCAAACCCAAGCCGTCGGCTTCCTCCAACAGGAAGCAGGGAGGAAAAGGCCCAGGTGGTCCCTCGGCCGGTCCTTCCTCCAAGCCTGCCCAGTGACGGGCTGAGGGGTGTCGCCCCCATTCCTGTCACCTCACCCCTGGTTCCCCTGGTGGGGGGACGGCTCAGACACTTCCTTTCCGCCTGGTCCGCTGTTACCATGGACAGGTGGGTACTGGAGGTGGTGGGAAAAGGCCTGCCTCTGGAATTCGAGCAGGTCCCGCCCTTCAGAGCCGTCGCACCTCGGGGGGCCTCGGGGTCCGCAGCCTCACTGGCGGCTCGCCGAGCCGACATCGCTCTCCTCCTCCAAAGGGAGGTGATCACGGAGGTAGAGGACCCCCCTTCAGACCCGGGGTTCGTGTCCAGGTATTTCCTGGTTCCGAAACGGACGGGGGGCTGGCGCCCCATTCTCGACCTACATGACCTGAACAAGTTCCTAAGGTCTCGAACCTTCAGGATGGTCACTCTGGCACAGATAATACCATCTCTGGAACACGGTGTGTGGTTCTGCTCTCTGGACCTACAGGACGCGTTCTTTCACGTCCCTATCCGTCCGTCACATCGAAGATTCCTCCGCTTTCGAGCGGAGGGATCCCTCTTCGAGTTCCGAGCCATGCCCTTCAGCTTATCTCCAGCTCCCAGGGTCTTCACCAAATGCATGGCAGTGGTGACAGCATTCCCTGCGGCGCCGAGGGTCGGTGTACCCTTACCTGGATGATTGGCTGATAGCAGCCCCTCCAGACGGGAGGTGGAGGCGGTCCAGAGATCTGGCCCTCCAGTTTGTTCTCAAGTTGGCCTTCTCATCAATGAGGCCAAGTCAGACTCGAGCGAAGCAGGTGATCCTGTTCATCGGGGCAGAGCTCGACTCTCTTCGAGCCAGAGCACGACTCCCGGCGGACAGGGCCGAGGTTCTTACCTCCTTTGCCCAATCATTTCTGGTTGGGCAATTGCGCCCTGCCCGGAACTTCCTGCGCCTCCTGGGTCTCATGGCGGCCTGTACCAGTGTGATCCGTTTGGCTCGCTGGCACATGCGCCCCCTTCAGTGGGGACTGGCCAGCCAGTGGTCACAACGCTGCGATCCTTTGGACCAGCTAGTGATAGTGACCCAGGAGATGTGGAACGCTGTCCAGTGGTGGACCGTTCCATTCCATTTGCAGGAGGGCATCCCGTTTGTCCGCCCCGAGCCGATGGTCTCTCTATCGACCGATGCTCTCTGATGGGTTGGGGTGCCCACGCCTCTGGGTCCCTCTGGGAGTCCGATGCCACATCAGCCTGCTGGAGCTCAGGCGGTCCGCTAGCTCTCACCGCCTTTGCTCCCGTTTCTCCGGGTCAGTGGTCCGAGTCCAGATGGACAATACCATGACCATGTACTACCTAAACCGCCAGAGGCGGGCCGCGCTCCCTGCTTCTATGCAAGGCTCTCCGCATTTGGTCACTGTGCGCAGCCTGGAGGGATCTCCTAGCCATTCATGTGGCAGGAGCCTCCAACACCTGGCCGATGCCCTGAGCGGATAGGGCTGCATCTCACAGTGGTCTCTCCTGCGGAGGTAGTACAAGATCTGTTCTCCTCTGGGGCACACCTCAGGTGGACCTGTTTGCCTCAGGGAGGCGAAGCTGAGGCTGTTTCATGCCCACCCCCTCAGCAGGGCTCGCTGCAGGGGATGCCTTCTGAGGCTGTGGACCCGGGCCTCTTCTATGCCTTTCCCCATTTCCCTTGATTCACAAGGTGCTTCTCAAGGCGAGGAGGGACAAGGCGCAGGTGATTCTGATAGCCCCAGACTGGCCCGCCAGTTCTGGTACCCAGATCTCCTCAGCCTCAGCTCCAGGCTCCCGAGGCAGCTTCCAGCTCGCCCGGACCTGCTCTCAATCAATCAGGGAAGGTGTTCCATCTGGACCTTCAATCCCTGCACCTGGCCTGGTTCCTGGCGGCTAGAATTCCAGGCCTTGGGTCTTTCCGGCGAGGTCCTCAATGTTGTTGGGCGTCCCGTGAGAGTCGACCAGAAATGCTACGCCTTTAAATGGAAGAGATTCTCCATTTGGTGTCAGGGCAAGGGCTTGGACCCTTCCTCATGTTCTGTGGCAAGCATTTGGACTATTTATGGTCCCTTTCTAGTCAAGGGCTTGGTGGCGACCTAAAGGGTGCACCTGGCAGCCATCTCTGCTTGCAGGCGTGGGCTGGGGCAGTCGGTGGTGCAGATAAGGTGGTGGGCTTTTCAAAGGCCTTGATCACATTTCCCCTCCGGTGCGAGAACCGCCACCTCCGTGGGATTTACTGCTGGTACTGGCAAAGCTCATGGGCAAGCCATTCGAACCAATGCACAGGTGTGATCTCTCTCACCTGTCGTGGAAGTCCGCCTTCTTGGTGGCTATCATGTCAGCCAGAAGGATGGGAGAGCTCCAGGCGCTTTGCATCG
Source organism: Neoceratodus forsteri (assembly GCA_016271365.2). Lineage (NCBI taxonomy): Eukaryota > Metazoa > Chordata > Ceratodontiformes > Ceratodontidae > Neoceratodus > Neoceratodus forsteri. The sequence goes on from CM057449.1 coordinate 531,824,405, forward strand.
AGTCTCCTTACCTGGTCTTCCACAGGGACAAGGTTGTCCTGCGCCCCCACCCGAAATTCCTTCCGAAGGTGGTGTCGGAGTTTCACCTTAACCAGGTGCTGACTCTGCCAGTGTTCTACCCCAATCACACCTCGGAGGCGAATACAGGCTCCATACTGGACCCTAGAGGCGCTCGCTTATTATAAGGGCGCCACGGCTGAAGAATTGAGGAGAGGTTAGTAGCTGTTTGTCACCCTCGCTGAAGCCACTTGGCAGACCTGCAGCCAAGCGGACGATAGACAGGTGGGTCACCTCCTGCATAGATCTCTGCTATAAGTTGGAGGCATGGAGCCTCCCAGAGGGATAAGAGCTCATTCTACCTGTCATACTGCTGCATCGGTGGCTGCTTCCAGGGGCGTCCCTATCCAGGAAATCTGCAGGGCTGCTACCTGGAAGTCAGCACACACCTTTATTACCCATTACCACATCGACCTTGAGTCACTTGGGATGCTGGTTTTGGGGCCTCGGTTCTCAGTCTTTATTTCCTAGAAGTGAGGTGTCGCCTTGCCTCCCTCCTCCCAGAGAACTGCTAGAAGTCTGCCAATAAGTGTGGATGAACAACATATCCATGTACAAAATGCAGGTTACTCTCCTGTAACAGGGTTCTAGGAATGGTTATGTTGTTCATCCTACATTCCTCCAACTTCGACGCACAACCTGAGCTTCCAGCGGCCAGATTTGGCGCCATGGGGCGGAGCCGAGGTTTTACCACCGGGTGGGTGGGAGGAGCCAGCTTGAAGACCTTCCGGCAAGATTTAAAGCGGCAAGGAACCTGCCAATAAGTGTGGATGAACAACATATACCATTCCTAGAACTCCTGTTACAGGTGAGTAACCTGTATTTCTTGTAAGTGCAGAAAAGTTCAGACTCATATAAATGACTTTGTATGCTTGAACTTTTCAAAAATGGTGAGGTTATAAAACAAAAGCAAAATATTACCTGTGAACTGAGTATGGATTTCAGTCCAGACTTACAGCCGTGAAATACCAGTGTCTTATCAACTTCTCCACCAGGGTGTCTTATATTATACAGTATTATTTAAATGTAATAATTGCCTTGTTTTGTTTTCTTATAGAATTGCAGCTATTTGGGAATCCCAGCAAGTAGCCGTAGACAGTGAATTACTGGACACCTTGCCTAAATTGTACTGTAATCGTGAAGAACAAGTCACTATGCATTTAGAATGCCGGGGCACTTCCAGTCACAAATGTCAAGGGGCAGCAGTTGTTACAGCCAAGGTCAGCATTCAAGAGCATTATTCAGATCTGTTAAAGTGAATTTTTAGTACATGATACTGAAAGGCAGAAGCGTACAAAATCACTTATTTACTCACAAAGTACTGTTCTGAAATGCCAAGCCCATCACAGCACCAATAAACTAGCAGTGCATCACACCAAACACCAGTGGCTACCTTTAGTCAGAGAACCACCCTCTGTATCACCAGCTCAACAAAATAGTGCCACTATGGTGCTAGCATACTTGTTCTTCCATTATACAGGGTCACACATTAACCCTAATTCACTTGTTTAAAACTGAATCCTTCTTGTTCACATTTTGGGCAGTGGTGCTGATTTTTCTCCCTCTTAGTGAATACTGCTGAAACCCTGGGGATCACTGTGTTTAAGGAAAATTACTGTAGCCCCTGGCTGCAAAACAATTTTGCTAGAAATATTTCTTTAAGGAGGAACTGTGCTGAACCTCCAAGTTGTTTTTAGGTTCAGCTCGGTTCTCGTTAAAGTATAGGTGAATAAATTTTCAACAGTCCCTAGTTTTTTCTTATACATTGTATAGGGGACATGCTTCTTTATTTGTCTTGTAGTCTCATCTTGTGGCCATATTTTCTGCTATTTAAAGAGTTTATAGCACCAAAAACAGCAAATGGTAAATGTTATTATTTTTTGAGAAGCCAGGAGTTAACATTTTACTTCTGAAGTCTTTTCCTTTGCTTCTCAGTCTTCAGTTGATTTCTTTGGAATCTCCATTATGCCGACTCAAATTGGCACGAGATTCAAGAAGTGCGAGTGTGGGCAGAAGATGTTCGAGCGAACTACGCACACACAGCGCTCTACTGCCTTGGCCATGAAGATGATCTCCAGGCACGTGGCCTGTGCAGATCTGCATCCTTCAACTCTGGAAGACCGCACACCCGGCTTCTCCTAGGGTGCCCAGATGAACAGGATCCCCTGTTAAATCAAAAGATGCCCATCGGGCAGTCTCCCAGCGTGAGGTCCACTGAAAAACTTGCAGCTTTTGAAGAGGCTGCAGCTCAAACTGCAAGCATGCCTCTTTGGCATCGGCCTTGTGCCACTTTCCTTGGCACCACCTTCACAGGGGTATTTAGGATTTGTACCATTCCCTTCCCACCTTTGGGCAAGGCCTTTCTAGGGCACAAAACCAAAATCTTCAAAAAGAGGAGACTAAAAAAGAAGTCACCGTCGTTGATTGTAGGATTACGAGCACTCTCAGGCCTCGTATTCCTCGCTTCTCTGGAGGTTTTGACTACGGTCAGTTCTTCAGCCCATGCCACAGGCTTCATGGTCTCCCGTCAGGCTGTCAGTGTTCCTGACGGTCGAGGTCTCAATCCCAAAGCCCCAAGTTGAACAGCCCATGTTGGCATCAGCATTCCCGCTCTCAGCATTTGGGCAAGCAGTGATGCCACTACTCCTCCTCTTCTTCCTCCTCGGACGAGGAGAGGCTCCACTGCAAAATGTGTTGGCACAATGAGGAGCTCTTGTGTCATCAGCTCATGTTTACTCGGGTTAAACCAGTCTCGCCCCCACCCGCGCAGCATGTGTTCCTGCCACCAGGCCTCAGCCTTACCTGCTTGGCTGGCCCGGGCTTGGCCTATTCCTACTTCTCCACCCATCCAGGTGGAGCCACCGCCTAAATAGCCAAGGAGGGCCCTCCTCCTAAGGATGCCCGTGCAGCTTCCGGGCTTCCCCATCAGCTGTCAGTCACTGTCCCTCCTGACCAGACCCCCATAAGGCCAGGGGACTCTGGCAGTTGACCATTACTGAATCTTCAGAATCTGAGGGCTCCTCCTTCACTCCCATCTGGTGGACATAGTCGGAGAGGATTTGTCCACAGAGCAAGATCCCACTTCTTTCACGGGCATGCTGTGCCTAACCTTGGAATGTACATGTCTTCAAATGGAGCCCGTCCAGAAACAGGCTAAGTACCCCCCTGACTGAGATTCTTGACTAGGTTGACTTTCTTGGGGAGGCCTTCCCGGTCACCAAGGACATTCTTTGCCCTGCTCTGGAGCTTTGGCAGCACCCTCTCTCTTGCCCTGCTCTGTTAGTACAGATGGCCCGCAAGTATGCGGCCCCTACTGGTTCCCTGTCTGGTTTCACCGATCACCCCTTGGCCAAGGGTCTGGTGGCCTGCTCGGTCTTTTGTCTTACTGGCAATGTTGGGGACATGGACAAGACTTCTACCAAGGAATCCAAGAAATTGGATCATATGGCCAAGAAAGTCTATGCGGCCTCTTCCCTCAGCCTTAGGCAAGCGAGTTCGGCCCTTTTAAAGGCCCAGTTTGCTCATGCCCTCTTAAGCACCCTAAATGAGATGCTTTCCCAGCTTCCTGCTGACTTGCAGACCATGGTCAAGCAGATCTGGGACCTGGGTCTAGTGGTGGCTAAACAGCAGCTCTAGATGTCCATGGACATTGGCGACTCTTGCGTCCGGTCTGTGGCAGCCCACGTTGGCTGTGCACCACAGGGCTTAGCTGAGGATGTCTACCTTCACTGCAGATACCCAGCACAAATTGGTGGATGTCCCTTCCTTAGCACTGACTTGTTTGGGCCCGGAGTGAAATGACACCTCACTCGCATTGAGAAGTTCATTGCCACCCTGGACTCTGTTACCTCTGCCAGAGGGATCCCAAGGGCTCTAAGATCCAAAGGAAAGCCATTTCAGTCCTCTCTGCTCCTCGCGGCAAGCAGTCCCAGACCCCATCTGGGCAGCAGGCCCAGGCTTGGCATCCCAGGCAGTAGGTTGCTTTGGTCATGCAGAAGCCTTGAAGGCAGGCCCCACTGCCTCCTCAGTCGGTCCCTTCTCCTCCTTCAAGCCTGCCCAGTGGCGGATGGGGTGCCTCCCCATGCCCGTCACAAACTCCATGGGGGATGGCTCAACCGCTTCCTTTCCGCCTGGTCCACTGTCACCATAGACAGGTAGGTCCTCAAGTTGGTCCGTCAGGGTCTGCCTCTGTAGTTCAAGGCTTACCCACCTTGCCGAGCCCATGCCCCATGGGAGGACATGGTGTCCACCGACATGCTGTCAGCTCTTCAGGAAGACATTGCACACTCCTCCAGAAGGAGGTAGTGGCCCCTGTCTCAGACCCTCCAGTACACCCAGGTTTTTTTCTCTAGGTACTTCCTGGTGCCAAAACGGACAGGGGTGCTGGCACCCCATCTTAGAACTGCATGACCTGAACAAATTTCTTCGGTCTCACAATTTCAGGATGGTCTCTCCGTGTCAGATCATACCATATCTGGAGCAGAGCATGTGGTTTTGTTCTCTGGGTCTTGGGATGTGTTTTCCACTTCCCAATCTGTCTGTTCCACCCAGTGGTTCCTCGGTTCCATGCAGAGGATTCTCTGCAGGTTCAGGCCATGCCCTTTGGGCTATCCTCGCTCCCAGGGTCTTCACCAAATGCACTGCAGTGGTGGCAGCATACCTGAGTGCCCGAGGGTCCTGGTGTACCCCTACCTGGATGACTGACTTATAGCGAGTTCCTCCAGAGAGGAGGTGGAGCAGTCCAGGGACCTGGCCCTCCAGACCTGATGGTCCCTTGACATCCTGGTCAACCAGACCATGTCGGAATTCGTACCCTCACAGGTGGTACACTTCATTGGGGTAGAGCTTGACTTTTGCAGAGCCAGGGCTCAGCTTCCAGTGAACCGGGCAGAGGCTCGCTCCTCCTTTGCCCAATAATTTCAGGTTGGGTATTTGCTTCCTGCTCGGGACTTAGTCCTGGGATACATGGCTGCATGCAGCATGGTCCATTGGACCCAGTGTAGAATCGCTCTCTTCATGGGAGCTTGCCACCAATGGTTCTCAGCACCAGGGCCACTTCGACCAGCCGGTCACTGTGGCCCAACTGATGTGGGACGCCCTTCTGTGGTGGTTAGTCCTGGAACATCTGCAGGAAGGAATCCATTGTCTGCCCAGAGCCAACAGTCATCATCACTACCAATGCCTCCTGATGGGCTGGGGTGTCCACCTGGGGACCACAGAGTTCACGGACTCTAGACCCCGAGGTCGATGCCATATCAACCTGCTGGTGCTTCGGGCAGTTAGGCTGGCGTGGACAGCCTTTGCTCCGCCACATTCCTGAGCAGCTAGGGTTACAGGCTTTGGGTCTCTCGCGATGTCCTGACCGTGGTCGAGGCTTCTTGGAAGGAGTCGACCTGAAAATGCTATGCCTTCAAATGGAAGAGGTTCTCCATTTGGTGTTGGGAATGGGGCTCGACCCTTATCTTGCCTGGTGTCTAGCCTTCTTGACTACCTTTTGTCCCTCTCTCTGTTAGTTCTTTGATCAAGGACCCTTAAGGTGTACCTGGCAGCCATCTTGGCATAACGAGTGCTGGCTGGTATGCCGTCGATGGCGCAGGAGAAGGTGGTCTGGTGCTTTTTCAAAGGCCCTGACCACATTTCCCCTCCACTGCGTGAACCACCACCACTTTGGGACTTGTTGCTGGTGTTGGTAAAGTTCATGGGCAAGCCATTTGAGCAGATGCACAGGTGTGAAATGTCTCATCTGTAGTGGAAGATGACCTTCCTGGTGGCTAACACATCAGCCAAAAGGATCAGTGAGCTCCAGGTGCTCTCGTTTGAGTCTCCTTACCTGGTCTTCCACAAGGACAAGGTTGTCCGCCCCAACTTGAAGTTCTTCCTGAAGGTTGTGTCTGAGTTTCACCTTACCCAGATGATCAGTCTCCTGGTGTACTTCACCAACCCTCGGAGGTAGAGCACAGGCTCCATACTTTGGACCTGTGAGCGAGCACTCTCCTACTATAAGGAGCACATGTCTGGAGTTTGGGGGGAGGTTCACCAGCAATTTGTCACCTGCACTGAACCTGCACCTGGCAGACTAAGTGGATGATTGGCAGGTGGATTGTATCCTGCATCGATCTTTGCTATAGGTTAGCGGGTAGGGAGCCTCCCGTAGGGCTACGGGCTCATTCCAGCCAGCATACCGCTGCCTCGGGGCCTGCTTTTAGGGATGTCCCTGTCCAGGAAATCTGCAGGACTACTACCTGGATGTCAGCACACACCTTCATCTCCCATTAACACATCGACCTTGAGTCATGCTGGGATGCTGGTTTTGAGGCCTCAGTTCTCCAGACTCTGTTACCTATCTAGGGGGTGTACGCCTTGCCCCCTCCTTCCAGGAGAACTGCCAGAAGTGTGGAGTACATCATATCCACGTCCCTAGAAAAATAGGTTAATTGCCTATAACAGTAGTTTTAGGAGTGGTATGTGATGTACATCCACACTGACCCACCTGACATGCCCTGGCAAGTGGCACACCGGTCTTGCTTCCAGCAGATAAGATCTAATGTCATGGGGAGTTACCACCGGTGGGTGGGAGGATCCAGCTTGAAGATGTTCCATCAAGCCTTACAGGGAAAGGAACACTACCAGAAGTGTGGATGTACATCATATACCACTCTTAAAACTATTGTTACAGGTGAGTAATCTGCTTTTTTCTACCCGATAGTACAGTATTAGGTATGATTTAAGGAGCATTTCTACCTGGCAATTAATACCTCTAGTGTTGTTCCCCTTCATACATCAAATGATTGTGACATCACTAGTGACCAGTCTGGTAGAAGTAGAGTGGATCTTCTTGGTCAGCTAAGATGTCATAATATGTGAGATCTCGATTCTTATGAGGTATGAAGGGGAAAAAGAACTAAATATGTTAGCCTCTAGGTAGAGTACTGCTCCGCACATCACACCTAGTGCTGTTAGGTAGAAAATCTAATTTACAAAAAGGAAAAGAAAACATACTTCAGCAACAGCTGACTTCTTTTAAAAAGTAACAATTTCAGGCAGTGTATTCACATTTTAAAAAGTATAGAACATTGATGAAAAGTTTAAAACATTTTCTTTTTGTCTCCTTTTTTCTCCACTGGCTTTTCAATTTTCTTACTGTATTTGTTTTATACTGTGGTCGTATTACATAGAATATAATTATGCAATAAATGTACCCAGAATTAGCGGTGATTATAGAATTAAAGTCCAGGACATACAGTGTTATGTCCGTAAGCACTGAAGGGTTAATTATTTCAAATCTAAAAATTGCCAAACTAAAGTCAAAACAAGAGAAAAGAGGCTCTTCATGTCAGTAGAAAAGGACAGTCTAAAATAGAATAAAATGTATAGGTGCAACATTTTCATCATCACATGCACTGCTATTTAATTAAGTTTTTTTTTTTTGGCGCTACTGTTGATGACTTTCAGAGTGGCTAGACATTTGGAGTATAGTATGTATATTCAACACACCAGCAGCCAGCGTGTCAGCCTGTTCCAGGAAGAGCAGGGGCTGCCGTTCTATTTCCATCTGCTGCCTCCAGCCACAGCTTAATTACTGCCAGCTACCCACGGACAGTCCTGGTGTGTGGGGGCTCGGAAGAATAAGCAGCCTGGTCATGTTACCAGAGGGCAGTGCTCTGACTTTTAAAGCCCAGCTGCACACAAGTCAGGAAACACATCAGCAGCCCAAGTGTCAGTGCCAGCCAGTGTGTCAGCTGTTCCAGGAAGAGAAGGAGGCTGCCATTCCACTAACTGTTTCCATCTGCTGCCTCCAGCCTCAGCTTTATTACCATCAGCTGGCCCACAGACAGTCCTGGTGTTTTGTGGCTTAGGAAAGCCGGCAGCTGGAGTGAAATACCAGGGGCAGTGCTCTGACTGTTTAAATGCCCACACGCCATAAGTCGGGAAAACACCAGCAGCCAGTGTCGGCCATTCCAGGAAGAGCTGGAGGCTGCTGTTCCATTAACTGTTTCCTTCTGCTGCCTCAGCCACAGCTTCATGACCACTAGCTGACCTGTGGACAGTCCTGGTGTGTGGGAGCTCAGGAGAGCTGGCAGCCAGATCATGCCACCAGGGGAGGACGCTGACTGTTTGAAAGCCCACGCTGCCCAGAAGTGGGTAACACACCAGCAGCCAGTGTCTCGCCAGCCATTCCAGGAAACACAGGAGGCTGCCATTCCACTAGCTGTTTCCATCTGCTCCAGCCACATCTTCATTACCACCTGCTGATCCATGGACAGTCCCAGTGTGAGGAGGCTCGGCGAGCCAGCAGCCATGTTATGTCACCAGGGAGCAGGGCTCTGACTGTTCAGAAGCCCGTATTGCCCGCATGTCAGGGAAATACACCAGCAGCTCGAGTGTCAGCCGTTCCAGGAAGAGCAGGAGGTTGCTGTTTCACTAACTGGTTACACATACTTACAAAATTCACATATACAGTAATATAATTACATTTCATTTAAAACAGCTGCACACATGGAAACAGGTAATGGAACAGCAGCCTCGCTATTCCTGAAACAGTTGACACTCGGGCTGCTGGTGTGTTTCTTGATCCTGCGGCGTGGACTTTTAAACAAAGCCCTGCTCCTGGTGACCTGACCCAGCTGCCAGCTCGCCTAGCTTCCACACACCAGGACTACCCATAGGTCAGCTGGTGATAATGAACTGTGGCTGGAGCAGTAGATGGAAACAGCTAGCGAAACAGTAACCTCCTGCTCTTCCTGGATTGGCTGTTTCCATAATGTGTGTGTATATATGTAATATGTATGTATACATGCTCTAATGGATGCAATTGTAAAGAGATTTTGCTTTCCAGTAAATTGAATTGAATCTGTTGCATTTAGCCACAGCTTCGTGACCACTGGCTAACCCATGGACAGTCTCATTGTGAGGGCTGGGAGAGATGGCAGCTGGGTCATGTCACGGGTGGGATTCTGACTGTTTAAAAGCCAGCGCCGCCCACAAGTCGGGAAACACACCAGCAGCCTGAGGTGGTCACTGCCAGCCCGAGTGTCAGCCATTCCAGAAAGAGCAGGAGGCTGCCATTCCACTAACTGTTACCATGTGCTGCCTCCAGCCACAGCTTCATTACCACCAGTTGACCCATACACCGTCCTGGTGTGGGGAGCTCTGGAGAGCCAGCACCGGGTCATGTTACAGGGGCAAGGCTTTGACTGTTTAAAAGCCCGCTGCCCAAAAGTCAGGAAACACACCAGCAGCCAGAGTGTCAGTCATTTCAGGAACAGCAGAGGCTGCTGTTCCATTAGCTGTGTCCATCTGCTGCCTTCAGGCTTCAGCCACAGCTTCATGCCCACGGCTGACCTGTGGGCAGTCTCATTGTGAGGGGGCTCAGGAAATCTGGCAGCTGGGTCATGTCACCAGGAAGCGGGCTCTGACTGTTTAAAATCCTGAAAATCACCATGAGCTTAATGTGAGCACCACCTGAGGAAACATTTTAATGTAAATCAGTCTTGATTTTGTTTTTAAATGTGTTGTTCTGCATGGAAGGCTGCCTGTGATCTACCTAACAGTCTTTAGTTGACAACTTGTTCTTGTAGTCAAGGCGCAGGAGCAGTTGTAGAATTCACCAAAATTATTTATTTACACTAGCAGTATCATAAAATAAACTTGTTCAGTATAACTATTTACAAAGGCAAAATAAAATAAAGTTTTCTTTTATTCTCTGTGTCCCTTGTTCTCCTAACCTGCCCATGATTGCAGCAGCTCTTTTATAAGTCTTTTCAACCCCATTCTTAGCAAACATCCTGTCCTTGTAAATATTCTGTTCTTGTAAGTTTTAGAGCTGCTAGAAAACAGTGTGCTTTCTCTGAGGCCTCTTCTGCAGCTTTTGCAAAGGCTCAAAGATTTGCACTAAGGTAACCTCTAGTTTCCAACAGCTTTTGCAGTCATCTCAAAATTTATTTATATATTTTATTTAGTTTTGTTAACCAGATGAGTACACTAGTCAAACAATGACAATTTTCAGGCACGACCCGGGAGAGTACAAAAAGAGTGGTAAGACAAGTACATTACATCAGTGCCGGAACATCATATACAGTACAGTAGTTACAGGTATTGCTGAACAATAAAAGGAAATACAAAATGGTAAACATAGCATACACTCAGATAGGACATTGTGCACTCACACTGGAGTAAACAGAAGTTAACAAGGTGACAGATATAATGGGGAAACATAACATAATGCAACAATAAATAGAGGTAAGGCAGCAGACAATAGAAAGTGATGCAGATTGCAGTTATAGCTAAAATAGGGGGAAAAAAGGGAGAAAAGAAACATAATTAGGGAAGGAACTATCCAACAGGGTGTTATAGGTGAAGATGGGAGGGTTATAAATGAAAAATGCCCTTGAGGGCAGATAAGATAGGTTTCACAAATGGAGGAAAAAAGGGGAGGAGGGTATAGAAAGAGTGTAAGCATGAGAGGAGGATGCAGAGAGGAATTAGGTGGTGTCAAAACAAGTGCAGTAGTCAACTAGAGATAGATGCGATCAAAGCTTTCTTTTAAAACTAAGATGGAATGTGGTCTGATGAAAAGCCAGGGGAAGGGAGTTCCAGAACTTGCGGGCAGCATTGTGGAAGGCACTGGAGCTCTTAGATGTCTGGCACCTTGGCATGTAGAGTAGAGAGTGATCAGCCGAGCATAGTCCATAGGAGGGGATTGGGCTACAAGCATCATCGCAAGAGAAGACAGAGTTTTGTTTCTGATTACTGAGTCAATAAGTGAGCCAAGGGAGAATAGTTGGCAGGCAGAGGGAGAGCCATCCCAAGTCACTGTAGAGTTGGCAGTGGTTCTTTTGCCTAGGAGACAAAGAGGCATACGGCGTGATTATAGGTAACATCCCACTTGTACAGGGTAGTTTTATTGGCCGATACAAAGATTGGAGCACCGTATGTGAGGGAAGGGAAGAGGATACCCTTGGCAATGGCCAGCTTATCGGGGGTAGGGTTTAGCATATAGCTTGTTTTGTAGGCAATTTTCAGCTTCATGTTTACAGCCTTACAGATAGATTGAATGTGCAGATTGAAATCCAAGGATTGATCCAGGAGGACTCCAAGGTACTTAAAGGAGGATACACATTCAGTTAATGAGCCGCCTGAGTCACATATCATCAGGGAAGTCTGACAGGTCCTGAGTTTGGGGGCAAAGCTGTTAACTGGATCCAATTATACAGTTTATACAGTTTCCTGGTTGGTAATTCTCAGTAATTCAATAAAGCCAACACACGATTTCTTTGCCGAATTATTAGTACTTATTATGATAGTATTAATAAGATTAGCCAGAAAATCCTATTGTAACAATAAAACACACCTGACAGGATGAATAGTTGCAATACACAAAAACCAGAACAATCCTATTTTAAAAGTAAGAATGCATCCTGTCATGATTAATAATCCTAGTTTACAAAGGAATACATGTTAACATTATTTTTAAACATCAGGTAGCCCACCACTACCTGGGTGTTCCTGTTACAATTTAGTTGTAAACAGCCAATTGGGGCAATCCCAATGGGGTGTTCCTAACAGGCAATCTAGACAGCTAGTAATATTTGCATTACAGGGCTACAACATTTCAGAGACACATGAAACCATATATCTCTGGATCCCCTGAGCAATCTATGGATAGTCTCAGACTGCATCTTGTCCGAGACTGCGTCTTCTCGAAGGCATGCTGGACATAACCATAGGTCCCATATTTGTGTAGCAAGCTTAGAAAAAAAATGTAAGGCTGGAATTTCCCAAAAACTACCTCAGCAGTTTTAAACACAGACAATAGGTCATTCAACAAGTCATAAGACTCTGGTTTGAAAATACATTGGCCATAAGATACCTCGGTCATAAGATACTTTTGACACTTTGCCAGAGACATACGGTCATTCTTAATTGGAAAAACAAGTAATCAGGGTTTTTTTATTTATCAAAAATACTTATTCAGGCTACAGAAAACATGCAAGGGGATGTGACTGTTTTAAAAATACTCAGTTTACAGATAAAAACCAGACAGTGGCCAAATTGGGAACTCAAATCATTAAGGCCAGCCGTGGTTACTATAAGCTACATTCTTATCTTAGCCATAACCTTTAAAAACTGCTGAATAGGGCAATACCAAGTTAGACCTTGACTGTGCTTAAGATTTATTTTATTTTCTTCATTTTATAAAATCTTAACAATTAACCCTTTTAAAGTCTTACACACACATACATATTAAGTGACATGGTGGTATTTAGCCACTTGCAGCCTTTTGCTACTAGATATACCAGTTCAAATGTTGGCATCATTTAGTCATCTACCAACCATCTTCACTTTTTACTAGCCCTTTATCAATCTACACTAGCCATTTTACACCTTTCTATCTCCTCAACCTTTTGGTTAGCCAACTACATATTGTTGATAAAAGTTTTGTCAGTGGTTACTAAAATCTTGGCCACTGGTCACTAAACTTTGGCCATTGGCCACTTTCAACAAAGCCAAATAGCATGGCTTGAGTTTTCTTTGCATTTAGGACAAATTTATGAGATACCAGCCGGTTTCGAACATTGTTGAAATCAGATAAAAGTGAAGCGTTTATACAAGAGACATTTTGGAGCTGGAATGGAGGACTAGATCATCTGCATAAAGTAAGGCAGAGCATGAGTGAAACATCAAGTGAGATTATTAATGAAAAGGAGAAGAGTAGGTGTTCCAGGATTTACCCCTGGGGAACACCAATATTGATAACGGCTCTGTCAGACAGAGAAGAGTTAAACTTCACAATTTGAGACCTGTTTGACAAGTAACTGCTATACCAGCTGATTGCAGAGGGAGAGAAGTTCATATTTTTGATAGTGGAAAGGAGCAAGGGGTGAACAACAAGATTAGAGGCCTCGGTAAGGTCTATGAAAACTGTCCCTGTGAATAATCCAGCATCCATATTTGAAAGCACAGCCATTGTGAATTTAAGGAGAGCCATCAAAGTACTATGTCCTTTTGTAAAGCCATGCTGTGCATCAGAGAGAAGGTTGTATTTCATTAGGTATTCTATAGTTTGGTTGGCAACAAGTTTCTCGAGAATTTTACTAAGGACCAAGAGGATGGCTATGAGCCTATAGTAAGCTTTCTCAGCAGGATCTCCTTTTTAAAGACAGGTGTGATGCAAGCAGTCTTCCAGTGGTCAGAACAAGACTGGAGGAGAGTGACATCATGAAATTTTAGCCAATGGGAAGGCAATAATATGTGCAGCTAGATTTAGGAGCTTTGGTTCAAGGGTATCAGAACCTGAGCTGGTATTATCTGAGATGAACTGTAGCAGTTTTAGGACCTCAGTCCTTGATATTTTCTTAAAAAGGAATGGAGGTATAGAATGCTGTTTGCAAAGAGGAGGGCTGTGGGTAGGCGAATAAGTCATAAAGGAGGACTGTGAGCCAGTTGGAGGGTATGGGAAGGATAAGGTGTATGGAGATAGATCTGAGAACATGCAATTAAAGGAGTTTGCAGTGGTATTTGAGTCATTGCAGTGTACCCTATTTAGTATCATGTCTCCAGGAGTAGTCTTTTGAGAAGCCCCTAGGAACTTCTTTATGTGTGCCCAAAATTTCCTAGAACTTTGTAGTAGGTTCCTGCAGTAGGTACTCTTGGCAGTGTGAACTTGTGTTTTGCAGGAGTTCCTCTGTTCTCTGTAAGAATTGTAGTCCGCTTGGAGCCCAGACAGTTTGAACTTTTTCCAGCATTTATTACATTCCCGTAGCATTGCCAGGAGTTCTTTGCGAAGCCATCTAGATTGTTTACCCTGCACCCTCCGATTACCTTCGGGGCATGTTTACTCTGAGCAGGCAGGAATTCCTCCAAGAAAGTACCAAGTGCAGTCTTGACATCACAGGAATGACAGATGCCAGACCAGTTTATGCTTGAGACATCACGTAAGGGAATGCTTCTCGTCCTAGTTAGCAAAGTTTGTAAATGTTACATAGCGAGGTGGAGGGAAAGTGTTGCTGTATGGCTCCAAATGCAGAAAGTAGGGTCATGATCTGTAATAAGCGTCAGCCAGCATACCCGCTTATAGGTATGTGGTCCAGATGGTTTGTCAGTACCCAGTCAATGAAGGAGGAGGAATTCAGGGTTGGGGTAGTTTTAGTTGGTTCAGTTAATAGCCGGTGCATGTTGTAACTTTGTATCAGAGATATTAGCGAGGTTTGAGCTGACCCTAGCCAGTTTTGGCCTAAGTCTCCAAGTGTGAGGACCTCATTCTGCTTAGAGCCAGTAGAAATTTGGTTTAGCAGTTCCTGTAGGCCTGCTGTACCCCAGAGGGTCAGTTATAGGCACAGATAATATGCAGTTTCTTTGCACCCAGGGCGAGGATTACGTGTAGTGATTCACAGAAGGAGAGGGCGGCAGAGATTGGTACAACTTCAATGTTAAGATGGGTTTTGTAGAAAATGGCAACTCCCCCACCACGCTTAGATGATGGCCTATCTCTGCGGATTAGGTAGTAATTAGCCAGAGAGCAGATGGAGTCAGGAAACACTGGTTTGAGCCAAGTTTCAGTTAGGCAGAGAATATCTGGCTTATAGACTTCAACCCATGCTTCTAGATCTGGGAGGTTATGGGTGATGCTTCGAATATTTCAGTGGGCAATAAAGAGCCCTTTGATTGAAATTGTGGTTATGTCAGCTGGTGAGTAGTGGACTGAGGGGCCCGGATTTAGTTCTACATCACCTGATAGGATGGCTAGTAGGAAAACAAACCAGAGTTGACCTTAGAAAAGAGCTGAGGAACTACAGACTTTTGGAAAATGCTTTATAGCCACTGAGATTGCAAAGTGCCTTCCATTGCCTTTACTGTCATATGTCTCTCCACCCTCTGTAACCACCGGAGAGCTAATGTTACTAAAATGTGATTGTACATAAATCTGTAAATAATTTGTGCTTGTATATAATTTGCCTGTTCCGTCTGTCTTCCCCCAACTCGTGTTCCCCCCTCCACCCTCTGTAACCGACGTGGAGCCTTTGCAAAAGAGTCTTTGACTCAAAGGTTTGTAATTCGATTTACAGTAAAATAAAAAATAAAATAAAATAGTAGGATATGATAGGTAGGCTTTGTTTGAGAATGGCAATAAGATTGGAGAAGCAAAAATCCTTGGGTGGTGGTGTGGTTGTACGCCAGTAATGTAGTGCACTGAGCGATAGAGCATACAAAACTGTTAAGGGCCATGCTTGCCTGCGGTCACTGGGGTAGGAGTAAGGCAGCTAAACCAGGGAGACCAGAGTATGGGACAGACAGTAGTGGGCAGAGAACTACTAAGTAATTATAGCCATGTTTGTTGTATTTTTATATGTATATTTTCTTAAGTACAGTATACTAAGAGCGAGAAACAAGGAGAGGGATAATGGTGATTAAAACAGGAGGGGGCAGAGCGAATTGGACAAGTGGGTTGGAGGATAAATAGGAAAAATAAGGGGCCTATAGTGGCAGATTTGTATAAACTGCAAATGGGAAACTGGACACAGCTGTGGAAGCAGCTCCGATTTAAACCAGGACACAGAGCTGAAAATTAAACAAAGCGAGAACAGGCAGGGAGGTTCTGAAGCAAGTTTTTTTTTGGGGGGGGAGGTGCACTGCAGTAGCCTTTATAGGACACAGAGGTCAAAGTTGCAGCCCACAGACTTATAACAACTCTAAGAGAAGGAGCACAGAGCTCAGGGCAGATAGCATCACACTAGCTTAAAGAACTCTATCAAAACTTAAATAAACTCTTAAGAAATCTCTACATCAGACTAAACATTTCTTAAAGTAAAAATCAAAACATTTCAAGCAGAGAGCAGTCCTTGTAATAATTTCTTGGCAGCAGGTCCTAGAGGACTTCTGGATTGCTGCACGTAGAGTGGGGAAAAACTCAGCTGGCAAACAGGAGCAAGTGAGATTCCTCCAGGGGTAGATGCCAAAATTCAGAGAGTTCCAACCTGTACCTTGCTTGTAGGGTGAGCTTTGGGCACAGATTCTCAAACTGCAAATGCAGTTTGCTTGTGAGGAGCAGCCCGAAAGGGCACAGTAGTCCCCTTGCTAGTAGGGTGAGCTTCGGGCGGCTTTGCCTTAGGCAGATTCTTAAACTGCAGATGCAGTTTGCTTGAGAGGAGCAGCTTGAAAGGGCACACTATATATACATTTCAACAGTGACACTATATGTTTTGTAAACAAAAGTGATCCCATTATCAGTTACATTTCCATACAATGATTTGCACATACTTTTATATTGGCAGATATGCAAGGGATGAAAACAGACAGCAGGGAGGACTGATATACAGTGAGGGCAAATAGTTGCAAGATTGTCGGGGTGATCAAGTCGAGATCTCACAGGAAAATTAGGTTGTGCAACTAGACAGAAGAGACAGAAAAGGAAAGATCCTTGCATTTAAACACTTTCTCCGTGACAGCTGGGACAGGGTCCTATTCTACCCTGTCACAGTTCTTCAAACAACAGAATCTTTGCTCCCATGAAGGTAATTTTTAACATGTTTGCATGCAAGAGTTGAAAATGCAATACAGGTTTTGCAGAGTTCTGTCCTTGCATTATAACATCACTGATTTTTTATGACAACCTGTTCTAAACATTTACTGTGCTAAATTGAAGTTCAGAGGTAGACATTTACAGATAATAGTAAGCGTAAATTCTGTTTGGTTTCTACCTTTCATGACTGCAGTTGTTCTCATGCTTAATCCTGTTTCTCAACTAGCAGCAGCAAGTCGGGTTGTAGGAAAAGCCCATTTTACATTATTTCCTGAGTGAGAGCCAAGGTGACTAACAATTCATCCTCTATTTTACGATTATTATTGGCAACAAAATTCATCTAGTGATTGTTATTCTTAACCACAATCCATTTCTTGTTTTGTGATTTCTTAGTGGGTACAAAGCCCACTTTGTGGCTATCACTTTTTACTCAGTTATAAACTCTGTCTACTACTAGGTGGCAGATAGGTTACCAGTTTAAGTTGTTTTGGAGTTCCTCCCTGGGTGCGAGCCAGAGGGGTTTACTTCTCCCTATTTTCCTAGTGTCTTTTTTTTTTTTACTAAAGACTGCCTACTTCTGTTTTGATGTTTGGGTTTTAAATCACTAACCCACATTTGCATATTATTGACACCATTTATTTTGGTTATAAATTTTAAATGTTGTATTGCTATGCTGATTTTTTTGTATTTGAGTTATTTCAAGTTGTAATTTTAATGTTAGTCATTATTTAATTACTCATATAGGCAGTTACTTCAAGATGAAATGCCAATCCCACGTCCTCTGTTTTAAATATTTTTTTTTTACTGTTCGTCATTTCTTTTGGTTTAGCCCAGTTTCTTCTACACCTATTACTAATTCTCTGCAGAGTGGGTTTCAGGATGTTTTAACCCCCAGTCAGATATTCCTTCTGTGGCCTTTCTGAATTGTTCTTCTTTGAGAGGCATTACATTTTGCTCACTCAGCTTTTTCACTCTCTGCCCTAGATGGCTACATTGGCCAAAAGAAATTCTAAGTACCCTTTTTCTTGACTTATTTCTGGTTCATTTTTTCTTTATTATTAGTTGCAGGTGACATAGAAACTAACCACAGTCCTTCCCTCCATAATCTAAACTTATTTCATTCCAATGTTCAAAGTCTCTTCCGCAAAAGAGACTTATTGCTAAGCTTGTCTGCTGCCTCATGTCCTTCTGTACCTGCTGCAACTGAGACTTGGCTGGATTCCTCTATCCCTGTCTCTGAAATTAATCTCCCAAATTATTCCGTTTTAAGGTCCAATAGGAATAGACGTGGTGGTTCTGCTTTATCCACTGCTCCATTCCATGCTGTCATGTTAAAAAAAACACCATGTGTGGTTTGATTAATGCTATGTTTGTTTCTTTAAAATTATCAGAAGGGTAGATTTTAGGTTGCAGTCTTCACTATCCTAGATTTGATTTTTGTTTCCCCTGATTTCCCAGTTAGCTCATCTGGTTGTCAGGGAAACTTATTTGGCGATGGTGCTGTTATTTATTGTACGATAAACTTTTCTCCCCCTAAATTTACTCCTAATACCAACAAGTTTCACTGTTTTAATTAAGCATTTTAGTCTGGAAGCTTTTTGTATTGCTCAAGATTGATTGGGGGAATCTGTTTTCTATTTTTAATGTGAATGCTGCCTGGGATTATTTCTCCCATAAATTTAATTTGCTTTCTAATCAACATACCCCTTTTCTAGAAAAGAGGGTTAAATCCAAACGTGTCCCTCGTTGACTCCTTCTAGATCAAGATTCGGTGATTGTGAGTTTGTCGGACCAGCAGAGGGGCTGCGCTTACTATGAATCTCCGTTGTACTGCATAACTGACAAAGATCTTATGTCATGTTGTGAGATACGGGAAAAACGCAAAGACAACACCTGCAATTCAGCAAGAAACTTTTAATGAATCCATCCAGTTAAACGATTTAATCAGAAAGGTAATAACAGTCGAGGTGTAAAAAGCAGCGAATATTTTTGTGATGTTCTGAAAAATAAAGAAGAGAATGGATCATTTAAGTGATCTAATAGATATTTTACACCAAAAAATTTACATTATTACAGTTCAGTTGCATCAGACTTACACATTTCTTCTTTTTGATACTGGGCAATATGGGCTAGCATGTTGTGGAAGCCATCAGAGCTGTTTTTGCAAAAACGCTCTCTCCACATAAAGGAGTCTAGATAAGATGCTACCATTTCTGTTCTTGTGCCATTCATTTGTTTAAATTGCTTTTTTGCTCTTGGCCAATAACCCTCTACCGAATTAGTATCACACCATTCAGTGGGTTGACAAAGTTTAATGAATGGTTAACAGTTTGTGTGTATAGTTTTGTTTTGGGATTTCTTCTATTCTGTGAGTGCGCTGCCCATTGAGTGGCTGTATATAATTGAGCCAGCTCTGACATTTTTTTCAATGATAGGCAGTAGTGTAGTTGCATCTCTGCAGTCAACAAATTGTAGTACTCCACATGATTTTTCGACATCATACATTCCAAATACCCATTTATCAGGAGTATGTGCGTTTCTGCCTCTATTGTACTTTGCTTTTACTATGACCGATTTGTCGATTTGTACTACTTTTCCTACTCTTCCTAGTTCATCTTTTACTTTTAGCATTTTCCAGGTACAGATATCATGCAGGAATTGATACCAGTCTACTACTGTCTTGTTGCTTATGTGTAAATGTTCACTTGTGAGTGTCATTGACATTTTTGAGCACCAGTAAAGTGTTAGCATTACCAGCTTGCCTAGAGGTAATCTTGATTTGGTGAAATATGTTCCCGTCAGTAAACTTGTTTTTTTTTTTTCTGCACTGC
Source organism: Neoceratodus forsteri (assembly GCA_016271365.2). Lineage (NCBI taxonomy): Eukaryota > Metazoa > Chordata > Ceratodontiformes > Ceratodontidae > Neoceratodus > Neoceratodus forsteri. Next base: position 531,843,812 of record CM057449.1, read on the forward strand.
CTGGTGGTGCATTTCCACAGTAAACCTAGGCTGCCAGCAGAATCATCTTCTATTATTAACATGGGTGGGCCACATTTTATGCAGTTTTTTTCCCTAGGTATTATTCCCTTTTCTTGCAGAAATATCACCAGTCGATTAATCGTTGAACAAATACCTGATAATGAGAAAATTGTCATTGGGTCCATTATGTACTTGGATTTTGCGTCCTCTGACAGGAAAAACTGTTTAATTTTTTTTGTTTATTCTTGGACAGTTTGGCTCGAGGGGAATGTTCTGAAGTTGGAGCAAGACACTCATATTCAGGACGCCCGTTGTGTTTCTTCATCTTTTTTGGATTTTTTTTTTAAATTAGAAGATGATTGGGGGGGCACAGCCCCCCGATGAAAGATAACATTAATTTATTATGTCAAGGATGTAAAGATAGGCCGACCTGGGGGGTGGTGCGGGGGGCACAGCCCTCCAACGAAATGTTAAGTACATTTATTAAGTCTGCTTTTATGATTGTTTTTTTTACGCATTTTCATGATGATTTATTATAGTTATTGTGCTTGTGTGATGTAAAGGCGAGGTCACATATTCCTGATGACTGAGGCAGTTGGAACGCATGTTTCGCTACGTGAGCGTGACGCTAAGCCTACGTTTTCAGCGGAAGGTGGCATGCGATTCCCATAGCTTTTACGCTACACAATCTGGGTGGTCTGACTCTCTACACAATTGCCCAAGATTCCTCGGATTTTGACTTCTGGGATAGGAGGGCATTCTACTCGGCATGGTTGTTGCTTTCCATTTCTGCATATCAGGCCCACTATGCAGCCTATGACAGGTTCTTGTGGTCCAGGCTAGGTCAACTCCTAGCCTCGTTGCCTGACACAGAGCAAACCAGACAAGCCATTGCACTCTCTGCACATGGCCTGGAGCTAGCAAGGCACCAAGTGAGGGCATCCTATGATGCCAGCGAGGTAGCTACCAGAATTAAGTAGGGACAATGATCTGCACTAGGCCGGACGGCATGGCTGCGTCTTTCGGTTGTCCCTTGGCGGTGTAAGGTGATTAACTCCACTCACCAGAGAACCTATCTCTTCTCCCGTGAGCGAGACAGTGTTTGTCGAGACAACTTCCTTCCCCTCCATTGGGGTCCCGTCTCATTCTCCCACTCTCGGGCCTCCCCAAGCCCTGAAGGGTCTTCCTCTTAGTGTGTCACCCACTGAGAGCTAAGGGACTTTGTCTCTTAGGGTGCAAAAACCCCCTTGAGGGGCTCGGCACTCACCCAAATGTGATGAATGGTGAAGATTGACACAGATAAGATATATGAAAATTACGTACCTACTGTAATTATGATCTTTCTGTGTATCTTCACCATTCATCTAATCTACCATCCATCCCCTGGGGCCCCAGTTTCTGGGTCCACCTCCCTCTCTGTTTAACTCCCCCTTTCTTGGGAGTGGGATGAACAGGGACACATGGGGATAAGGTTCTGGGGAGAGTGGTCAGCATGGGGGCACTCCTTCAGTGCTTTAGCTCCACCCCTGTGGGGTGGGAGTTGGAAGTTGCCCTCCATTCTCTCCTCCTTCTTTTTCCTGTCCATCTTATTTTTCCTTGTCCTTTGGACTACCCTTTATTACAAAAAAAAAAAATCTTTTTCCTTTTTCACCAAAAATCTTTCCTTGAGAGGGTGTTAATTCTCTGTGCCCTGTCCTTCTTCCAGAATAGCCAACTCTGCTCATATGGAGTTTTTGCCAGCTATTCTGTGCTTGAATTCTGGCAAGAAGGCTTTGGCTACTCCTTGCAGTTCCTATACAATCTGGAGATGGACCAGGATCTGGGATATGTTTACCCTTTCCTCTCTTCCTATCTTCTAAATTCTTTACCCACCCTACCTCCCTCCTCTCTTTCCAGAGATTGGGGCCCTTCCCAATCCCTTTAGTTCCGACCTCTCTTTCTGTCCTCTCAGTCGTTATTTCTCCTTTTAGTTTCATATCTTTTCCTTTTTCCTGTCCTTTGGACTTCCTTGTCCCACCCTCCACTCCCTTCCTCTTCTTTGGCGACTCAGAACTGGCAGGCAGGTGGAGTCGACAGCGCCTAATGGCCAACCCACGAGCGCCACGCAATGCGTCGGCCTCGAGGGCGGCGCCGATGGTGCGTCGGCTCCGCCTACCAAAAAAAAATAAAGAAAGAGCTCCCACGGGGTCATGACCTCCGCGCAGTGAACCCAATTGTGATGAATGAAGATACACAGAAAGATCATAATTACGGTAGGTACGTAATTTTCATTTTCCGTTACTGAACAGTATGTCGGAAACCCTCCCGAAAAAGCTTCCCCTTCAGACGAACCTTCTGACTCAGGGGCCTGTGGTTCATCCCAGTCTGAGATCGCTTCATCTTCACGCTTGGCTTCTGAAGAGAGAGAAGTGAACAGGTTCAACGTCTCTCGCTGAGCTTCAGATATTCTCCTGGCAGCGTGCAAGCCAGCCACTAGGAAAACGTACACAGCCAAATGGAAGCGTTTTTTGCTCTGGTGTGAAAAATCCTCTTTGAATCCTTTTTCCTGCTCACCAAATAAAGTTCTAGAGTACCTTTTAGACCTCTCAAATTCAGGTCTGCAATACTCTACAGTCAAGGTTCACCTTTGTGCCATTTCAGCTTATCATGAGCCAGTATTTTCCTTGTCATTGGCTCAGTTACCCGTGGTTAAGAGGTTTCTTAAGGGAATTCTGCATACCAGACCTCCTATCAGGCGTCCAGTCGTAGCCTGGGACATTAATCTTATGCTAGGCATGCTCATTCAAAACCTTTGAGGCCTTTAGCTACCTGGTTAAAGAATTTCTCACTTGGAAAAGCGGCCTTCCTGGTGGCCATTACCTCAGCCCCCAGGGTCTCTGAGATACATGCCTTGGTCACAGACCCTCCATATACTGTGTTTCATAAAGACAAAGTAGTTCTTAAGACCCATCCTAAAATTCTCCTAAGATTGTTTCAGTAGTCCATCTAAACCAGCCTTTGGTCCTTCCTACCTACTGCGAACTTCCAAAGGAAGGGAGCATTCTCTTCATTCCTTGGATGTCAAAAGAGCTTTACATTTCTATTTAGATAGACAAAGATTTTTGCAAAGCCGACAACTGTTTGTTTCCTTCAGCAAGACCGGCTGGGTCAGCCTGTAACTATCAGATGCATTTCAGCATGACTGGTGACATGCCTTCACCACTGTTATTCCATGGTGCAGGTTAAGCTGGAAAGTAGAGTGTACGCTCACTCTACTTGAGTGGTCACGGCATCCCTGGCAGAAATACACAACGTGCCTATTGCAGATATTTGCAGTGCGGCTACCTGGAGCTCAGTGCATACTTTCGTCAAACACTATTCCCTGGATGTCCACGCCAGACGACATATTTAGTTTGGCAGAATCATCCTTAATTGACTTCTGTGCTAAGTTTGTGAGCTCTTGGTCTCTCCTGCCGCCCTCTCGGGGGATTATTAGCTCAGTATTCTCCCATTAGTGTGAATGAGTAATGGAGACTTTATGTCCAGGAAGATACGGAAGTGCGTACCTAACGTAATTCTTGATCTTCTAGGGCGTGAAATCTCCACCACTCATTCACATGCCTCCCCATCCCCGAGGTCACCTCTGTTGCTGGTCTTCACTCCCTCAATCTTTAGGCTGTGAAGACTTCTTTCCTGAACCCTTCTTATCACGGGTCTTCCAGACTATCTTATGTCCGGTTTTGATTGGGCTATCCTTCTAGGTTAGTTACGCTGCACCTCCTCAGAAAAAAAGGTACTGAGGCGGTTGGAGGGTCGACGCCGAGATAGTCATTGCCGCACAAGCAGAGGCTCGTGGCGCCACTCCTCGTGGCTCCATCTCTGGCGCGCCCTCCTGCAAAAAAGTTTGCTCCCGCTGGGTCCTAGCGCCTCCGGCGTAGATCCCATTAGTGTGAATGAGTGGTGGAGACTTCGTCAAGAAGATCAAGAATTACGATAGGTATGCAATTTCCATTTCTCTTCATAGGCATCTGTCTTAAGAGGGATGCCAGAGGAAGCAGAGTGGATACCATCCTCTAACAGTACTACCTCCTCTTCAAAGAACTTGCACCTGCCAGCTACGGGGACTCAGTGTTCCAGCTATTCATGTCCAATATGCCGAATACTGTGCTGTTCATAGGCTTACAGCTCAGGGCCCTGGGAAGGATCATCTGGATATCTTATCTGTGTCAGTCTTCACCATTCATCACAGATGGGGTACTGGCCAGAGATCAGGACCGCGCGGGAGCCTTTTTTTTTTTTTTTAAAAGGATAGGCGAAGCCGACACAGCATCGGCGCCGCCCTCGAGGCCGACGTACTACGTGGCGCTCGAGGATTAGCCGTTAAGCTGTGTCGACTCCGCCTGCCTACCAGTTCTTCGTCTCCCGCCATCAAGGTCACCTCATGGGAAGCCTGTGAAGAGATTTTTTGTTGGTTGTTAGGCCTTAGCCTTCGAATTGTGCGTCGGTCAGTCCGTCGGTCTGCTAGTTCTGGGTTCTGCCTCCACTCGGCGTCGCGGTAAGATCTTGCCTTTATTTTATTTTTTTTTGAAATTCAAGTTTATTAATTTTACAAAATGAGAAATAACATAGTCATTACATGTATTATGCCAGCTGTCCATACATGGTATAAAGAAAAAAAAACCCACCCCACCCCATCCCTCCCCCAGCCCCAGCCTCTCCCCATCACCCCCAGACAAAGTGTGCCAGATGTCACATAATTAAAATTACTAATAAGTTCACAGATATCTCAAAATGTAAGCCTGCCTTCAGAAGCACAAAGGGCAAAGGTAAGAGATAAGAAAGAGAAGAAACCACACTGGGCATCAGAGGAAGCCAGGAGATCATTGGTGCAAATATAAGCGCATATAATTTACCCACTTTTATGAAACAGTTCCATGCAATTATACTGAACTGGCTGCCAACCTTTCCATGTTAAGGTAGGCAGAGAGCTCAGTCAACCATTCAGAATAGGTCAGGGTCAATTGGTCTGTCCAATGCCTAAGAACTAGTCTCTTAACACTTACTGGACACAAGGCGATATGATACCGGCGTTCAATACAGTCTATGCCAGTGTAGTCTCCTAAATACAAATTTCAGGAGTAAAAATTGGTAAGACCTAGTAGGGATCTAAATTATCGTGGATGGCGGACCACAGTGGGGCTACCTTATTACAATACCAGAAAATATGCAAGGGGTTTCCTTCACTGTGAGAGCACCTGGTACAAAGAGAAAAGCAAGCTTATTGAGCTGGAAAAGTTTCTTAGGGGTATAATACATATTATTCAAAATATAGTATTGGGTAAGTTTAAGCCTGTCCTGAGTGTGGTATCTGTGTAGATCCTTCCAGATATGGGACCAGTTAAGGGAAGAGTCAGGGAGTAGAGAAAGCCAGATATTAGACCCTCGGTAGGTTTGGAAACATGTAATCCAGTAAAAAGGTATATTAACGAAATAGAATGTGGTTTAGAAGCAAGAGTAAAGATGTGAGAGAGGAAGGGTGGACCGTGGGTTCTCTAAACTGTGTGCCAAATTTTCCAGCAATAAGGTGCCTTAATTGGTATATTTTAAAAACCTTATTATTGGGAATGCCAAATTTGGCTAGGGTGTCAGATGATGAGAGGAGAGATCCTTGATCATAATAGTGTTCTAAATTAGTGTCTTTAATATGCGGGAGCCACTCAGGAGCAATCATCGAGTTGCCCAGCTTAATGTTGGGGTTAAGGGTGATAGGCTGCCCCAAGTCAAATTTAGGAGAGATCTTTAGAAAATGTAAACACTGAGAAAGGATTTAGGGATGTAAGAATTGTTTGGTCAGTTATCCACTCGGCGCAGAGGTGGGAGTGTAAAAGATGGCGTAAGGATCTAGCTTAGATTCGAAAGGATCAATTTCTCGATTTGAAGCCAGATTGGGAAAAGGGTCGGGATGGGCTGAAAACCATCTCCCTAATTTGAAGGTGAGCAGCCCAGTAGTACAATAAGAGGTTGGGAAGTCTAAGACCTCCATTGTCCCTGGGAGAGAAATTTAAGGAATGAACACGGACTCCCTCCCCGCCAGACAAACTTCGAGAAAATTGGAAACTGTTGCAGGTAAGAGAGCGGCAACCAAAGACCTAATACGTTAAGGGGATAGAAAATAAGGGAAGGATATTCATTTTAATAATATTAATCATGCCCCAAAGGAAATAGGAAGATTGGACCATCTTAGCAAATCATGTTGGATGTGAGTCTTGAGGTTATCCAGATTGAGTTTTCTAAGTAGAGAGGTCTGAGGAATAGTGAATACCCAAATATTTAATCGATTTAGGGACCATCGCATTCCAAATTTGGTGAGTGGTGCTTGTATGTATAGGCATTTAAAGGAAAAATTTGGATTTAGATATATTCAGTTTATATTGAGAGAGTTACCATATTGATTAATGAGATATAATGCATGTCCTAGGGAAGTTGCAGGGTGGGTAATATGTAGAAGTATGTCATCAGCATAGGCTGAGAGGACTAACTCCTGCTGGTGCACCAGACATCCTTTAATAAGTGGGGAAGACTTAAGTTTAATAAGAAGGGGCCTCGAGATATAAATTAAAGAAAGGGTGAGAGGACAACCTGCCTGGTACCAGTATGAAGCTGGAAGCGAGGAGAAAACACCGTTACAGTATATCTTGGCCGAAGGGGAGTTATACAACATCTGGATCCATTTGAGAAAAGAAACTGGGAAACCCATCCTGGCCATCGTAGCCCAGAGAAAAGACCAGTACACGCGGTCGAATGCTTTCTCTGCGTCTAGCGAAACTAGGGCCATGGGGAGGTGGGATGTTTGGGCAAGATGAGAAATATGGGAGAGGGTTCTGAGATGATCTGATGGGGAACGAGAGTGAACAAAGCCGACCTGTTCTGGGCTAAGGAGATGGCTCCAGATTTTCTTAATCCGTTCAGCCAAGACCTTAGCGAGAATTTTCATATCACAATTTTGGAGGGATATAGGCGGTAGCTCGCGGGTCAGTGGGAGTTTTATCCGGTTTGAGAATTAGGATAATGGTAGCTTCAAGAAGTGTAGAGTCCATGGTGGTAGAAGAAAAGAGATAATAAAGTTTGAGGAGTAATGGGGTGAGTTCCTTGGAGAAACCTTGTAAAAGTGTGGGAAAACCGTCTGGACCGGGTGCTTTGTCAGGGCCATAGAGGCATGACATCTTCTATTTGGAGAGTGAAATAAGGGCGGTCAGGGTACTTATGTGGGAAGCGAAGTTGAGGAATGTCAAGATCCTCTAAGTATGTTGAGATGCCTGATAAAGGAGCAGGAAGAAGGCACACTATAAAGATTCCTATAGTACCTCTCAAAGATCTGTGCTGTTTCTCTGGGAGAAGTTTCAGTGGAGCCAGCAGGAGATTGTATAGCCGGGATTATTCTGGAGCTTTCTAATGTCACGAAGTCTTAGGGCCAGAGCCTACAGGCTTTCTCACTGTGCTCAATATATTTGGCTTGAGTCTTGTCGAGACAGTATCAGCTTTTCCTTAAGAAGGTCGGTTATATTCATTTTAACTGCCAGGAGGGCTTCAAGGGAGGACAGGGAGAGGAAGAGGTGAGAGCTTTCAGTTCCTTAATTTTGGTCATTAGAAGGGATGCCCGAGATTGCCGAGCTCCTTTCCTTGCTGAAGCAAGTTTAATTAGCTCACCTCTAAGATAGCATTTTAGGAGCACCAAATGATGTCGATCTAGAGGTGGACCCAAGGTTATTCTCAGAAAAAGAGAAATGAGGGTCCTGATATGGGTCACTGTTTGGGGATCTTTAAAGTTGGGTATTAAGCTTCCAGGTAGTGTCCGTTGAAAATTAGGGTCTGGAAAATTTTGTCCACACGATTGCATGGTCAGAGAGGACGATCGGCTCAATGCCAGATTGAAGGAGACCGGAAGAAGGTTTTGCTAATCAAATATAGTCTATTCTAGACCAGGATCCGTGGGGTTGAGAGAAAAGCGAGAGGATCGAAGGAAGGATTGGAGAGGCATGGGGTCACAAAGCCCTAACATATGCAGGAAATCTAGTAGAGACCTTTGGGCGGAGTAAGTGGATGGTTTGATTGAGGATCTTTATCTAATATATGAGATGGTGGGAGATTCAGTATGCCACCTAATATAAGTTGGGAGGAAGCAGGCGCTAATTTTGTCTGCTAGGGTCATAAAAATTGGAGCTACCCCTATTGGGCCATAAACTGATCCTAAGACCATAGTGTCTCCATTAAGAGAACCTTGATCAGTATAAATCTCCTCTGGATCAGCTATCGTTGTATTTACCAGAAAGATGACATATTTTTAATGAGTATAGCCACACCTCTACTAGAGCTGGACCATTTGCAATGAACACCTACGAAAAACCAGATTGAGACAGCCACTTTGCCTTTGCATTGGTTAAGTGGGTTTCTTGCAGGAGCAAAATATCTGTGTGAAATAAGTCACAGTGCTTGAATACCTGAGACCTCTTGACTTTCCCTCTGAGCCACTACGTTCCACGATACAATTTTAAGAGAGTTTACAGCCATTTCAAATATAAAAACAGAAAGGCAGGTACAAGAACAAACAGGTATGAACCAAAGGAGAAGGCACACTTGGAACCCAGAATCCCAGCCCCAGTAGCCTGCCGAAGGGGATTGCCAAAGGAAGTGGTATCTTAGGCAAATGAGACAAAGCTGGCTTAGAACAGTACAGATAAGAACACAGACAGGCTGGATCTACCCACCCGCCCCAATTAACACCCCAAAAAATCAGTCCAACTATATACATTCTGGCACCAGGCATGAACATTCAGGAAACAGATGCAGGAACAATGAAAGTCTGAAACCAGATCCCATTGCAAACCCAGAACACTTTAAACTATAGGGGTCTTGCAGGATAGAAAATGACCAAAACACCATAAACCCGAGAAAGGGTATTCCCATCCAAACCAGAGGAATTAAAGAGAATCTAAACAAGGGACTGGGTTTGCAAGCCCCCTTCCATTAGCTACAGTGCAACTTCCAGCAGTGCAGGGGCTCAGGAGTATCCCCCCCACCAACAGACTCCATGGCTTAAAATATATGGAGCTGCGATCCTCAGAAGTAGCCCCAGAAACCATACCCGGCAAAAAAGGAGACCCAAGTGGAGGGATTTACTCACCGCCTCTGATGGGCAAAAGAAAAGGGCAGGAGACTGGCAAGGTGGATTAGAGATAGAGGCACTATCTCGATGAAAACAAGCTGTTTCCGGGGAGCCTTTTAAAGGTGGGACCAACCGGTCCATCCAAAAACAGTGAGCTGAGAAACAGCGGCCGTCCCAGAAAGTTCGGGTAGCTGTTAGAAGTTAAGAGCGTCGCTGACCTAATCCAGCCTCGCCCAACCACCGAAGTCCCCAATCATCTCAGCGACCCCAGGAGCGGTCAGACAGTAAGGCTAGCCCAGGCAAGTGCCAGGAAGAACTAGCAAGGGTACCAAACTCTAAAGGAGGCGGGATAAGACCCTGCTATGAAATTTAAGCTGGGGACAAAATTCAACCATTCGCTTTGAACAGACTAGGAAGTTTAGCAGAGAGTTCCTTATAGGCCAAGTCCGAAGAGTCATAGCTGTGGGTAATGTCACCAACGGTAACCTTGAGGGTGGCAGGATATAGCATGCTAAAGGGAATGCCGCAGAAACTAATTTCTGGACGACGGGATGGAATGCAGCTCTCTTCATCCTGGTTTCTTTTGGGAGATCTTGAGCAACACGTAGTTTGGCTGACCCCACATGATGGACTGCAGCTCTCGAGACTTGTTAAAGACATGCTGCCTTTCAATATAGCTGAGAAACTTCATGATGATTGGCGTGGGGAGAGCCGGTGGAGGTCTGGGCCTTAATGATCTATGTGCTCTCTCCAAATGGTAGTGGGGGTTAAGGGGTGAAGGGCCCACTATTTTGGCAAGGAATTTTTGAAGAAAGGCAATAAGGTCTGGTCCCTCCTCGAGCTCCGGCAGACCCAGGATGAGTAGGTTGTTTCTTCGGTTGCGGCCTTCCAGGTCTTCTGTTTTTAACTGTAGCTTCTTGACTTGTTGAGTTAACGTAGACATCTCAGACTCTGCAGTAAGTTTCCACTGTTCGAGGGAGTAGATTCTGGCCTCCGAGTCAGACAGCCTCGTTGTGAGAGATGACGGGTCCTCTCGAAAGATTTCAGGTCGGAGGTGATGGTTTGTAGAACATCTTTTAGTGGAGCAAGCTCTTGCAAAAACCTCTCTTCGGTGAGAGGACTAGCTGACTGAATCTTGTCCCCCATTCTATCGGAGGTAGTGCCGGATTGATTCCTTGGTTTTTTGGGCAACTTTTCCGGCGTGGCAGGCGTCGTATGCCTGATTGCGGCCTGCTTTTTGTCCGCCTCCATCCCCTTGTAGATCGAAGGGATTTGTTGAAACAAACACCCTGAGGCCGACAGGCGGAGTGTAGCCGTGCCAGTAAGGAGTAAATCTTTAAGTTAGCTGAACGAAAAATCGCAGATTAGGTCGGATATGTTGACGGGAGGAGAGAGCTCCAAGCCCCTGCTGCCGTTCAGCAAGCTGACATCACGTGACTCCCTTTCCTTTTATTTTAAAGTATAGCGGCGTCTAGTCTATTTTTGGTGTTTTTTCCATGGTCATGCCATGATCGGAGGCAAGAAATTTTCTAAGTGAGGCGGCCCCTATGCGTCGGTGCCCGTGCGGCCGCAAGCACTCTGTTACCGACCAGCATGACCGGTGTCCCTCGTGTCTTGGCCCGCTTCACGACATGGATTCGTGCGACGCCTGCTTCTCCATGGACCACCGCGTCCTCTAACAGCGCGCGTTTAAAGTAGGGCAAGCTCCGCTGACTTTCGGGGGTAGGTCTCGCACTCGTCGGGCCAAGCCGCGCTCTCTCGGCCTTTCCTCCGGGTCCTCCCTGTTCTATACGGACGGTGGAGGACCTCGGCCCTTAGTAGCCTAGCCTTGGCGAGACTCCTTCCGCAGGTGCAGGAGGCCCGTCCTGCTTCCTCCGGGAGGCGGGCGGGGCGCTACTATAGCAATCACCCCTTGAGGTGAAGAGCTCCCAGTCATTGCTCCAGCAGTCCGGAAGGCCGAATCGGCGATTATTCGGTGCCGTCGGCGCCGTTTGCAGCGCCGTGGGTCCTGTCAGCGCCGGCGGCGGCACCGACTCGTCTTTTGGCGCCATGGGCCTTGTCAGCGCCATTCCACGGTGCCGACCCCACTCACGCACCGTGACCCTGGAAATTAGCATCGCCTTCGCCATATCTCGCCTCAGCGCCGTCTATAAGCGCCGAGTTGAAGCATAAGCCGATAGGAGCCTTGAGTCGTCCGTCGGTGCTGTTCGGCGCCGTTGGTGCTCTCGGTGCCGAGGGGCCTGGCGGTGCTGTGTTCAGCGCCGAGTCCGCCCTCGGAGTCGTCGGCGCCGCCTCGGTCTTCGGTGCCGCTTGTGGTGCCGAGGGGCCTGGCGGCGGCGTCGGCGCCGAGGTGGTTGCTAGGGCTTCTGTCGGCGCCGTCTCTGTTCCCGGTACCGCCCCTGGTGCCGGTGGACTTGACGGTGCTGCAACTGGCCCTACTTCAGGACCTTTGGCCCGTGCTGCCCTGCCGCCTTCTGCCAGCGCCGCTTGCAGGGCTGTGGAGGGTGCAGGTGCCGCCTTGGCCACTGCTCGGACTTCTGGGCCCTCTTGGTAAAGTCGCCCTCCTAAGCCCTCCTACCGTCTGGCTCAGGGCCTCAGACTCTACTTCTTGGTCGGAGTTGGGCTCGAGTCGCGAGCAGATCACACCTGGGTTGCCTGCAGAGGAGGACGAGCTGGTGGTCTCCACCACGGGTCTCAGTCATCCCCTTCTGAGGTGCGCCTGTCTCTCCGAGGTTAGGGTCAGTGGTACTGACCAGCAGGCTGTGGTGTGTGCCACCATTGCCATGCAACCTGGCCTTGGGGGGTTCCTTGACCCCTCGGTGGTGGTACCCCCTCCGGTGGTGTGTCTTGATCGCCCAACTTTGGGGCCTATCGGGAAGCCCACAGGAAGGGAGGGTGCTGCTCCCTGGGTCTCCCCTTTGGGGGCAGCCCAGAGCTGCCAGCTTCCTAGGCTGGCCCTTTCGAGGACTAGGACTCTCTCGGACTCCGAGGGGTCGAGGGGTGTGGGGTCGGCGCGTCGACCTTTCTCTGGGACCCACCCGGGCCCTGAACGAGCTAAGCGTGGACTTCCGCCCTTCCCCTTCTGGTTCCTTGAGGGGGTCCCATTCTTTGGAGGCAGGGGACCGTCCTTCTGGATCTATACAGCCCCGGTCGCCTCACTTGGGGGATTCTTCTGGGCGCAGCCTAGGCAGTACCAGCGTGATTGTACAGCTGTCGGCTGCGGAGTCTTCCAGGACACCCTTTGCGGGGTCCGTGGTCCCTCCTAGCCCTGGCAGAGGTCAGCCGACTTCCTCTCTCGGCTCTGTCCCCTCCCCTCTGCCGCCTCCTCCAGCGTTCCCAGGTATTCTTGGCCCTAGTAGTCCTCTCACCTGGGAACAGTTCAGAGCAGTGGCTGCTCGGTCCCTGCCCACGTTAGGGCCATGGACAGCCAGGTTTTCAACCTCCCGAGCAGTCACTCTCGGAGCGATTGTGACCTCCAGCTCCTCATCCCCCTTCAGGGGAGAGGAACCGCCTGTCCATATCTCTGCCGCCATGGAGAGGAACCGCCTGTCCATATCTCTCCTGCCGCTGATCTCTCCGAGTATCAGCGTTTCCTCGTGAGGATGCTGGAGGACCTTCACCTCTCTCCCCTCTCCATGAGCAATCCTGAGCATGCGGCACATGCCTTTCTAGGCGATTTCGGTGCAGCCACCCTTGTGGTGCCGCCCTGGCCTGCTCCCTTTCGGGAGGCGTCCATGCGTTTCTGGCAGAGGCCCTCCTCCGGAGTTCCTGCCCCTAGGGACCTCAGCCAGAGGTATTGCACTCCCCTAGAGTCTCCAGGTTATATGCCTCATCCACAGTCTGGATTGACGCACCTGGACACTCCTGACGGGCTTCGTGCCCTCCACCGTGACCGGCCCCCAGATCAGGACTCTTCGGATTTTGATTTCTGGGGGAGGAGGACTTTCTACTCTGCACGGTTGCTTCTCTCCATCTCCGCTCATCAGGCCCACTATGCAGCTTACAACAGGTTCTTGTGGTCAGTGCTGCGTCAGATCCTAGCTGCTTTGCCTGACTCGGAGCAAGCCAGGCAAGCCATCGCCTCTGCTCGTGGCCTGAGCTGCAAGGCACCTAGCAAGGGCATCTTACGATGCCAGTGAGGTAGCTACCACGGTAGTAGGGACAGTGATCTGCACCAGGAGATCGGGCGTGGCTTCGCCTTTCACGGTTGTCACCCTTGGCCGGTGTAGGGTGATTTGCTCCGCTCACCAGGGAACCTATCTCTTTTCCCGTGGGGCGGATGGCGTTTGTCGGGCATCTTCCCCTCCGGGGACCCGTCTCGCTCTCCCCACTCGGCCTCCAGGCCCAGAAGGTTCCCCCAGTGTGTCACCCACTGAGGGCTAAGGGACTCTGTCCCTAGGGTGCACTTAGTCTACTTCTTCGGGGTGCTTGGTACTCACCATTCAGATGAATGGTGAAGATTGACACAGATAAGATATAGAAATTACGCTCTTACTGTAATTATGATCTTTCTGTGTATCTTCACCATTCATCAGAATCCCACCCCATCCCCTGGGGCTCCAGTCTCTGGATCCTCCTCCTCTGTGCCTCCCCTCTTTGAGCGGGTAAAGTTGGGACACAGGGGGTAAATTTCTCCCAAAGGGCAGGTTCAAGTGGCACTTCCTCTCTACTAATTATCTACACCCCTACAGGGTGAGAACTGGTGGTTGCCCTCCTTCTGTTATCCTTCCTTTTAAAAAAAGGGAAAATCCTTTTTTTCACCAAATGTCTTTACAGAGAGTGTACTGACTCCCTGTACCCTGTCCTTCTCCAGAATAGCCGACTCTGCTTTTGGGGTTTGCCAGTTATTCTGTGCCTTGAATTCTGGCAGGTGAGCTTTGCCACTCCTTGCAGTTCCTATACACTCTGGTGACGGACAAGGATCCTGGATTCTTGTCACCTCTCACTCTCTCCTAAATTCTCTCTCCCCCCTCCCTCCTTTCTTTCTTTTCCAGAGATTGGGGCTCCTACCCAATCCCCTTAGTTTTTACTTCTTCCATGCTGTCCTCTCAGTCGTTATTTCTCCTTTTAGTTCAGTTTCTCTTCCTTTTTCTATCCCTTGGACTCTCTTGTCGCACCTCGATCCCTTCCTCTTACCTCTCCGGCGACTCAGAACTGGTAGGCAGCGGGTCGACACAGCAACGGCTAACTCGAACGTCCACGTAGTACTCGGCCTCGCTCGACGGCGCCGATGCTGTGTCGGCTCTGCCTATCCTTTAAAAAAAAAAAAGAGGCTCCACGGGTCCTGATCTCGCCAGTACCCCATCTGTGATGAATGGTGAAGATACACAAAAGATCATAATTACGGTAGAACGTAATTTCTGTTTTCTGAATATCCCTGGTGACCCATCTATAGTGGTCCCAACCATAAATCCTGCCTTATTTATCACCACTCTCAGTGTGGAGACATATCCTCACCCCAGTACCTCCAGAGCCCAGTTTTCATTACGCTCTCCTTCAGGCAGAGGAGCATTATTTATCTAATCTGAAAGTGGGCATACTGCTTCTTAAATTAACTGATGGATGCAATACTGCTCCCTAACCCAGTCAGAGTATCCTGTAAACATGATCGTCTTATCTTTGTCAGTCTTCACCATTCATCACTAGTGGGCATAGCGCCGGAGCTAGGACCCCGCGGGAGACTTTTTTTTCCTATGGGCGGAGTCGACGCAGGGCCGGCACCACCCTCAAGGCCGATGTAGTATGTGGCTCTCGTGGGTTGGCCGTTATCTGCGGTTGACTCTGCCCCAGCCCCAGGTCTTCTCCCGCCATCGAGTGTAGACCTCGTGTGGAGACACTACTAGCAAAACTGCATGTGTGGCTTAGTCCGTCGGCCTTGTGTGTGTGTGTCTCGGTTCTGTTTCGCCCTGCTCGACGTCGCTTCTGCCGGTAAGATTGTTTAATTACTTTTAAGCAGCGTTAAGTAATGATCTTACTTCGACAGGGCTCTTGCAGTAGGTAATTACATATAGGACTGACGCCAGCCGGCGACAAGACCCCACGGAAAAATTTCTAGCTAGCAGTCCCTGGTGGGGACCGCTCCCACGTCAGGTGACCAGCGTCATACGACGTCGGAATAAAAGGGGCGGTCCCAGACACCGCCTTTCCAGTTCTTTCCTCCGCCAGTCAGCGTAGCGCCCGCGTTAAGTTCTTATCGCTCAGTCCTGTTACTTCCTCGGTTTTTCCGATTAGTTTCAGAATTTTATTCCTCTTTCATCAGGTGAATGTCAGTATATGTCCCTTCAAAAAATAAATGCGACTCAAATGCGGCCCAACTGCCTCACAAAGCGGGTCACTCCCTCTGCCTCTTCTGCCTAGGCCCCACCACGCGGTCGATAAGTGTCCGTGACTGTCTCCGTTCAACGCGCCACCAAGAACGATGCCAGCAGTCCTCAAGCCCATCTCTCAAAAAGAAGATGTCTATGGCGGAGAAATAGCTGAGAAAACTTTGGTAGGCGTCGCCTTCCCCTGAAGGGCATAAGAAGCGGGATAAGGAAAGGTACCGGGAGAAGGCCTCCTCTTCCGCGACTCCGGCTGGAGTCGTGGGCAAGGTAACATCCCCTCCGGGGCATCGTCCGACGGCAGCCTCCAAGGCTTTGGAGGAGGCGTCGGCCCACCCGACAGATTCGAGTTCGAGTCTGCCGGGCGTCTCCGGACGAAAGGAGACTCCAACCCCCAGTACCGCCACAGGCCTGCGGCCTACTGGTGCGGGCACCTCCCTTAAGCCGGACGTCGGCCCCTCCGACGTACGCCGGGAGAAGGCCTCTAAGACGCTCGACCCTTCGGGGCGGCGCTTGGCAGCGTCTCCCTCGGACCGGGCCTCCTCTCTTTCTCAGCCCGCCTCTGATGAGGGACCCCCGAAGTCGGACGCCGGCTCTTCTGGCGTCCGCTGGGACTCGGCCCATAAGCCACACGTCGGCTCCTCCGACCTGCGCCGGGCCTCTGATCCTACGGTGGAACCTACTGTTTCTGTCATTCCATGCTCCCCGCGGCCTTTGCTGCCATCAGGGGAGCACCTGTCACCCCTGTCTGACCCCGGGGATTTTCCCCCCCATCCCCGGACGAGACTTGGGACCATGGGCTACCGTCTGATCCTTCTTGAAGAACTGATCTGACGCCGCTCCTCTGACGCTGTCCTCCGACCCGCCCAGCGACACCGGTTCCAACACCGGCCCCTCCGACGCCGGCGGGGGATTTTCCTCTTCCTTCGGGCCCTCCACCCCATGGGCCTATCCCGGCTGATCCACCTGTGGAGTACCCGGCTGGGCCGTCTGCTCCGGCAGCTCCTCCAGTGCCTGGGTATCCACCGTCGTATCTGATGCCAGTCTTCCCAGGTCCGCAGTATCCTGCGCCGCCGTACCCGGTGCCGACTCCTTCGACGCCGCAGTACCTGATGCCACAGTACCCGACTCTGGGATACCCGCAGCCGGGTTACGGATACTCCCCCTACGGATTTCCTCCGTACAACTATCCCCCTCCTCCTCCTCCACCGCCCCCTAGGCCTCTGGTGGATCTGCAGGAGACTCTTGCTTCTTGGTGGGCTGAGGCCAAGGCTCAGCTCACCAAGGAAGTCGAGAGCTGTCTTACGGCGATGGTGCCACCCCAGCTCCCGTACGCCCCAGATGGCACACTCCCTCTCCACCTCCGGATTCCCGGCCTTTGCCCTCGGGATCCAGAGAGGGGCAGGACACGCGTTCTGGGATCCCTCCCAAGGAACCCGTTCCTCTCCCTAGACGAGTTAGGGAGTCTTACTCTGCTTCAGACTCTTCCTCCCTTCTCTCTCGGACTCTCGGAGGCTTCCATGGAGGTTCCGAAAGATGAAGAGCCACGCCTCCGTCCAAACCCCGCCGAGGACTCCTCCGGTCTCTCCGAGGATCCTTCCTTCACGGAGTTGCTCAGGAAGATCCAGGAAGTTCATCAGTGGCATTCCTTAGAACCAGATCCTCAACGGTAAACTCACGAGCATCTGGACTTGCCCCTTACGGCTCCTACCTTAGTGCCACCCTGGATTGAGCCTCACGCCCACCTTGTTTCCACTATTTGGAAACAACCATCGGCTTTAGCCCCACTTCCCAGGAAGTCGAACAGGCTATACCAGGCTCTGGAGGGTGTAGACTTTTTAGACTCTCACGCCTGTGCAGACTCGGTTGTGATTAGTGCCGCTCACGGCCGGTCAGCACATCCGAAGCACTTGAGCTCGTCTCCCTCGGATAAGGAATCTCGTCTTCTGGATCAGTATGGAAGGAAGATCTACGCTTCTTCCACACTGGGGATTAGGGCCCTGAACTATGTAGCACATATGGGGGATTACCAGAAGGCCGTCCTGCCCAGGCGGAATCAAAATAGACTCTCTGCCTGACTCTCAACTCAAGCAGGAGTTGGCTGACCTAGTCCGCTCTGCCTGCTCGGCCAGTCGTCACATTCTGAGGACGACACTCAGACGCAATGGACACCACGGCGAGAGTCTGCATTCCGGGTAGTCTTCGGCATCACGCATGGCTCCGTGTGTCCGGTCTGGTCCCAGAGGTGCAGTCAGCTATCCAAGAAACACCTTTCAGAGGTTCTGTGCTTTTCGGTGGTGATGTGAAGGACATCATCACTGATTTGCAGGAGAAGGGGACGGCCCTTAAATCCGTTGATTCAATGTACCATACCCATCCCCCACAGCGCCGTCCCTTTCGCAGATGCAGCCGGCCTCAAGCGAAACCTCAGGGAAGGCGGGCCACTAAACGTCGGGCCCCCACAGCTGCCAGGCCCCAGCCGCCCAAAAAAGCAACGGGTGCCCCAGCTGCGGCGCTGCCTCACACCACCTGACTCCTTTCCTCTCCCACCGCCTCCGGACACTCCGGAGGAACCGGTAGAAGGGAGGTTCTCCCTCCACCTTCCGAGTTGGGAGAGGATAACTTCGGATTCATGGGTGCTTCAGATCATAGCAGAGGGGCACTCCATAGAGTTTCTGGGAACCTCCCGTCACCCCCTCTGAATTCTGCTTACTCAAGGGACCATCTTCCTTTGGTCAGGGAAGAAATCTCAGCTTCTTGCGAAACAGGCTATAGAGCCCGTCCCTCCTCACCTCTACGGGATGGGGTACTATTCCCACTTTTTCCTTGTACCAAAGAAGACGGGAGATCTCAGACCTATTCTCGATCTCAGCTCCCTGAACCTGTATGTGGAGTACAAGAGGTTCAGGATGCTCTCCCTTCAATCCCTTTTGCCCCTGCTTGGCCGGGCCATTGGCTTTGTGCACTAGATATGCAGGATGCGTGCCTGCACATCCCCATTGCTTTAGCACCCGAAGTACCTCAAGTTGCGTTCAGGAGATCCACTACCAATTCCAGGCGCTCCCATTTGGTCTTTCCTTGGCCCCCCGAGTCTTTACCAAATGCCTGGCGGTGGTAGCGGCCCACCTGCGTTCTTTGGGAGCTCAGGTTTTCCCCTACCTGGACGACTGGCTCCTGGCGGCCCCGTCCAGGGAGGAACTCCTGTATTTCCTCTCCCTCACCCGCAGGTTTTCACTGGCCTGGGTATTACTATCAACCATTCCAAGTCTCACCTGGATCCTTCACAGAGGCTCCAGTTCATAGGGGCAATTCTCGACACAACTTTGTGCAAAGCCTTTCTGCCTCCGGACAGGGGGGCCTCCCTCCAGTCACAGATTTCCCTCCTATTGGAACACAGGAGGGTCCCGGCGAGGTCAGTGCTCCGTCTACTGGGGCTTATGGTGGCAGCCATCCCGACGGTTCAGGCGCACCTCCACATGAGAATCTCTCAGTGGACTCTTCGATCTCAGTGGGATCAACGAGTAGATGACCTAGATCATCTGGTTCTGATCTCCTTGCCGATGGTAAGAGACTTGCAATGGTGGATGGTTCGAGAGAACCTCTTTTGGGGGGTCCCCTTTTTTCATCCTCCCCCCGATCAGACTCTGACCACGGACACTTCAGGCGAAGGTTGGGGAGCCCATCTGGGTCCTCACCGAACCCAAGGCCTTTGGTCAAAGTTGGAGATAGTTCTCCACATCAACGTGCCCGAGCTTCGAGCAGTGCTTTATACGCTCCAGGCCTTTCACCAATACATCCTTCCCGGTCACCTAGCTGTCCAAACGGACAACATGTGCGTGGTGTGGTACACCAACAAGCAGGGAGGAACTCGGTCCTACCCGCTGTGCAGGGAAGCGATGAGGGTCTGGGATTGGGCAACTCTCCACAACCTTCACCTCACGGCGATCCATGTTCCAGGAGTCGACAATGTCCTGGCAGACAGACTAAGTCGCTCGTCGGCTCTTCCACACGAGTTGGAATTGGACGAAAAAGTTCTAAAAAGCATCTTCCAGGTTTGGGGAACTCCTCAGATAGACCTGTTCGCTTCCTCCCAAAACGCAAAGCTTCCAATCTTTTGCTTGCTCGCTCCAGAGCGAGGCGCTTTCTGGAGCGACGCTGTATCTCTAAGCTGGAAGGACAGATTCGTCTATGCTTTTCCCCCAATTCCTCTGGTCCCTCGTGTGCTACAGAAGCTTGCTCTAGAAGGAGCGCAGAATGATTTGATCGCCCTTCTGGCCCAGGCAAATCTGGTTCTCTCTTACAACAATACTCAGAGGTTCCTCCTCTTCTTTCCTTTATCTCCAGGATTGCTGACCCAGGATCAGGGGACCCTGGTCCATCCGGGACTCAAGTCCCTTCAACTTCATGCATGACTCCTGCAGACCTAGCTCAATCTCGTTTTGGCATTTCTCCTAAGGTGGCCGAGATTCTGGTGGAGGCTAGAAAACCCATTCCATGAAATGGAAAAGATTTTCTATCTGGGCTGCATCCAGGAACATGGAGCCCCTTTCCTGCCCTGTGACCATTCTACTTGAGTACATGCGTCATCTTTTTGACCTGGGTCTCAGTCACTCCTCTTTGAAGGTCCATATGGTGGCTATTTCAGCCTACTATGTCCCTTTCACTGATAAGGCATTTGCCCACCTGGAGGTATCCAAAACTTTCTTCAGAGGGGTCCTTCATCTCAGGCCCCCTGTCCGGACTCCAGCTCCGCCTTGGGACTTAAACTTTGTCCTCGAGAAACTTATCCTTCCTCCCTTTGAGCCTGCGACTTCCGCAGACTTGAAGTTTTTATCGTGGAAGACGCTCTTCTTGGTGGCCATTACTTCTGCTCACAGAATTTCCGAGCTCCAGGCCCTGATTTGCAAAATCCCTTATCTGATTTTTCACAAAGAACGAGTAGCTCTTCGCACGAATCCTAAGTTTCTTCCGAAGGTGGTAGCAAATCTACCCTAAATCAGTCTATTGAATTACCTGCTTTCTTCACGCAGTACTCCAATCAAGGAGAATACCTGCTCCATACCATGGATGTTCACAGGATTCTGAGATACTACACTGATAGGACGAAGGATCTCAGAAAGACTGATCAGTTCTTCATCTCTTTCGCTCACAAAAGAGAAGGCAATGCTGTCTCTAAGCAATGCCTGTCAAAATGGTTGGCACATTGTATCACTTTCTGTTATGACAAGTACAACAAGACCCTCCCGGGTCAAGTCAGAGGTCACTCCACTCATGGAGTTGCCGCCTCTGCAGCTTGTTTCAAGAACGTGCCTGCGGCAGACATCTGTGCTGCCGCCACTTGGACTTCAGTCCATACCTTTACTAAACATTACAGTTTGGATATTGCCTCTTGCCGTAGAGCAGGCTTCGGGTTAGCTGTCTTGCAAGGCCTCCTTTCTTGAGACGTGCTAGATTATTTACTACTTTTTGGAGTAGTTCCTCCTTGTGGTGCCTTTCATTTGTTCCAGACTGCTTAGGATTCTGTCCTATATGTAATTACCTACTGCAAGAGCCCTCTCTAAGTAAGATAGTACAGTTACGTAAGAACTTACCGTAACAGTAGATCTTCGAGAGAGGCTCTTGCAATAGGTAATACCTTCCCGCCCTCCATCCCCCTAGGCTTTTTCAGCTCCTTTTCCATTGAGGGAAATATCTGCTTCTCTCTCATCTGGGCCTGTGGCAGGAAAGAACTGGAAGGCGGGCGTCTGGGACCGCCCCTTTATACTGACATCGTATGCCGCTGGTCACCTGATGGGGCGGTCCCGCCAGGGACCGCTAGCGAAATTTTTCCGGGGGTCCTGCCGCCGGCGCATCAGACCTGTATGTAATTACCTACTGCAAGAGCCTCTCTAAGATCTACTGTTACGGTAAGTTCTTACATAACTGTACTTTTTTGTTATTGTTTGCCATACGGTCATGTCTCATCCTGGGGCAAAAATCGCTTACAGAGCGGCCTCCTCATCTATGTCTGTGCCCCTGTGGCCACCTTTATTCTGTGACAGACCAGCATGACCCTTGCCTCTCCTGCCTCGGCCTGGCCCATGACATGGACAACTGCAATGCCTATTTCTCTGCAGACCATCGAGTTCTTGAGATTCGGCTTAAAGTTGGACGTGCATCGCTGACTTTGAGGGACGTGACCGCAGTTAACAGACCCAGGCGAGGATTCTCTGCCCTTCCTCAGGTCAATTCCTGGTCCTATCCGCCCATGGAGGAGGGCCTCCACATCTCTCAGCCTTGCTGCGGTGGGGCTCCTTCCGCAGTGCAGAGCCCAGTCTGTCCCTCTCGGGGACAGGCCGGAGGCTCGCTATGGCAACCCCTTTCTTTGTAGTGTTCTGGGCCCTCGTGATCTGGATCAGCACCATCCTCAGAATCATCTGGCAGGGCCGCCATTGGTCCTGGTGGCGTTCAGGTGCCACAGGCTTGGAGGTGGTGTTGCGGTTGGTGCCGGGCCGTCTTTCAGTGCTGCTGTTGCTCCTGGCCTTGTTCGTGGCATCGATGATGTTGGCGGCACGGGGTGGTGCTTTGGGAGCTTCTGGCGTGTTTCTGTTTGTGGCACCATGCGGTGCGGGGACTGGAAACTGGCGCGGCCCCTATTTCGGGGATGAGGGCAGCACTGCGGTCGGTGCGGGGGAGGCGTGGGCCATGCTCGGTGTTCGCCTGACTCCAGTGCCATTCGTGGCATCGGGCATGGTACTGTGCTTGACTCCATTGCCATCTGGCGCGGGGTGGAAGGTGGTCCACTCATGGTCCAGGAACTGAGGGGATCAAGGAGTAATCTGGCATCGGACCTCGGAGTCTACTCCTCGAGCGGGACTCTGGGTCTGATCCAGATTGGCTCCAGATTCTTCAGAATCTCTGATCCCTCAGTTTCCAGCACTTGGCCGACTCAGCCTCCTGTGGTGGAGGGTCAGTCATCGCCCGATAGGCTGTAAGGTCAGTGGTACTGACCAGCCAGCAGTGGTCCCTGTGGCTACTGCCGCGGCAACCTGGGCCACTGGCATCTGCTCCTCCGTTGGGGCACCCCCTCCATGGTATGTTTGGATAGTTCAAGTTTGGGACAGCCCAGGGCACACCAGGAAGGAGAGGTACTGTTCCCGTTGGAATCTCGGAGGCTGCCCAGAGTTGTCAGCTGCCCAGGCTGGTGGCTATGTGGATGAGGTCCCCTCCGACTCTGAAGGGTTGAGGAGTAAGGGTGTGGCGCAGTGCGCCTTCACTGGAACCTGGATGGGTTCTGAAAGGAGCTGCAGTGCAGACCCTCGTTCTTACCAGGATCGGGGTCCTCGAGAGGGACTTCAACTTCAGAGGTCAATGGCGTCCATCTGGACTCAAGCGGTCCCGGTCACCTCACAGGGTATTTCTTCCCATGGGCACAGCTCCGACCATTCGATCTGGTTGAGCGGCTGTTGGCTGCTGGGACCTTCAGGTCTCCCTCCTGTGGGGAGTGTCCTCTTGCACACCCTGCCCTGACAGAGACCATTCTCTGCTGCTAGGAGCTTGTCCTGAAAGCCTCTGTCTACATCCCTGGCATGCCCGGTCCTAGGGGACCTCTTACCTAGGAAAAGTTCAGAGGTTCCCTGCACATTTCCTGCCTACCTCCATGCCCTAGACCAGCAGGTGTTTCATCATGCTTCCGTGAAGCCAGACCCGGAACCTCAGAGCTCGCCTGCATCTTCTTCCTCCTCGAAGGGAGAGAAATTATCTCTCCACATCTTCCCAACGTCTGATCTTTCTTCCTATCAGCACTACCTCACGAGGATGTTGGAAGAGCTCCATCTTACCCGGGTCCCTGTCAGCAATCCCAAGCATGTGACGCGTGCCTTCTTAGGTGACCCACCTGGCCTGTTCCTTTCCAGGAGGCGTCACATCGGCTTTGGCTACGTCCTTTCTCCACTGTTCCAGTCCCAAGGGACCTATGCCAACAGTATTGCATGCCCAGCGCCCCTCGGTCTCAGGTTCTCTACATCATCCTTCTTGGCTTGACCTCCTGGACACCCCTCTAGACCTTGTGCCCCCCCACCCTGTGACCCGACCCCAGACTCGGTCTCTGCAGACTTCGATTTTGGGGAGAAGGGTTTTCTGTTTGGCACGGATCCTTCTTTCTGTTGCTTCTCATCAAGCCCACTATGCTTCCTATGATAGGTTCTTGTGGTCCAGGCTAGGACAACTCCTAGCCTCAATGCCTGATATGGAGGGAAACCAGGCAAGCCATTGCCCTCTCTGCTCAGGGCCTGGAGCTAGCAAGGGCATCTTATGACGCCGGTGCGGTAGCCTCCAGAGCTATAGGGACAGCACAGCAATCTGTATTATGCAGAGGGCGTGGCTGCGCTTGTCCTGGTTGTCACCCCTGGCCCAGCGTAGGGTGATCTCCTCCGCATACCGGAGAACCCACCTCTTCTCCCGCAGGGTAAGACACCGACTTTCGGGGCACCTTCCTTCCCCCACTGGGGGCTCCCCATCTCACCCAGACTAGTCTCAGGCCTGTAAGGGTTCTCTCTTCCAGTGTCTCACCCACTGAGGCAAAGGACTCAGTCCCTTAGGGAAGCTTAGGCCCCTTCGGGGCTCGCATCACTATTAGTGATGAATGATGAAGATTGACACAGGTAAGATATGAAAATTATGTACCTACCATAATTGTTAATCTTTCTGTGTATCTTCACCATTCATCACTAAATCCTGCCCTGCTTACCCCGGGGCCTCAGTCTCTGGGCTCCCTCCTCCCCCCTTTGTGTCTCTCAGTTGTTTTTCTCCTCGCTCTCCTCTCCCGCGTGGTTAGGATGAAGAGGACCCTGGAGACACACAGGGAGGAATTTTCTCCTGTAGGGTGTATTATTGGGGTGCAGGGGGTCCTCTCCCCCGTCTTTAGTCTTTCTCCCTTACTTCTTTAGGAGTGAGCTGAGGAGTGCCCTCCCGCTTTTTCTTTATGAACTCAAAACTCTCGGTTTATTTCCTTGAGTTAGATCCCTTTAATGTCCTCCTGGCAGTTTAGTTTTTCACCCTGTTTGGGGATGAGACATTCCCCATTCCTGACCCCCTTTTGTTGCCCTCGAGACAAATGCTGCTTTCTAGGGACATGGATATGTTGTTCATCCACACTGTCTGGCAGGTTCCTTGCCTAAATCTTGCCGGAAGGTCTTCAAGTTGGCTCCTCCCACCATCCGGGTGGTAAAACTCGGCTCCACCCCATGATGCCAGATCTTCCTTACCGCTTGGAAGCTCAGGTTCTCTCCTTAACGCTCTATGTGATAGACTGGATCCTAACTCTTCGGTTCATCTGAAACTTGTTTTTAAAATTCTCAAGACTTCGGTCTTCCTTTTCCCTCGCGGCTGCGATGGACAAATTGACTCCCGGTTTTCGGCGGTGCCCTTGTGGACAGAAGATGTCCAGGACGGATCTGCACTCCACGTGCGTCTACTGCCTCGGCCTAGAACACGACCCGCAGGCCTGCAAGTCATGCTGTTTGTTCTCAGCCAACGTCTTGGAGGACCGTGCTGCCCGATTGAAGCTTGGGCATCCTGAGAAGTGCTATCCGCCGGTAAAATCAAAAGAGGCCCGTTGGGCGGTTACCATGAGGCTGGCTCGGCTGAGCAGCTCAAGCAGATGATCGCCCTCAGGAGGCGGCACAGGCCGCATCTTCCTCCTCCTTGGTTTCGGCATTTATCCCGCTCTCTTTGGGTACCTTGTATTCTGCTTCGTTCAAGGAGCTTTGCCATTCCCTTTCCACAAAGGGAGAGGGGTCATAGGGACATTCCTCTTGGTCCAAAAAGAAGGATCCCAAGGGTAAGTCCCATCGTCGGCATTCGTGGGAGCAGGAGAGGTCCCCTTCCCCGGACAGCCAACCGTCAGCTTCGGTCGAGGTTGCGGCTAAGGCCGCTGGCTTCACCGGCGTCCCGTCAGGTCAGCCGGCTGAGACACCCGTCGATGTGTGAGATTTTCTCGACCGTCAGACTGATTGTCGACTGGTGAAGCCGACAACCCTTCTTGCCGGGTTTCCCGGTGGAAACCAGAGATTTCCTAGCCCTTTGGTGCAGCAGTCCCGGGTTAAGGTGTCCGAGACGGGAAGAGCTGGTGCCCCCGCTCCTCCCAGGCCCGCTTTTTGGACACACCGAGATCTCGGTCTCGACCTCTTTCGGTCCAGCCGATCCTGCTGACATCGGCAGTCTCGTCTCGGCACCGAGATAAGCGCTGCGCCACTGTCTCGCCCTCCTCCCTGATGAGGAGAGCTTCGCTGAAACCTGCTGCCCACCGATTGTGGTGGAAACCTCCACCTCCACAACCGAAATCGGGGCGCCAACCAAGGACTCTCGGTTGGGTCAAGGCCTGCCCCAAGGTTGTCAGTCACCCTCACCTCGACCGCCCTCGGCAGGTGGAGGGTGGCTCAGGACCTAGGCAGCTCTTGTGGACTCCTCAGAGTCTGATGACGACTCCTCCCTGTTCTCCAGGCGGTTGACCTGGAGTCCTCCAGAGGCCAGTCACTGGATGAAAGCCCATCGTCCTTCATGGGTCTGCTTTGGCTCATCTTGGAGTCCACGGGATGCAGCTAGAGCCCGTGATCCAAGCGGGCAAGTATCCCCTGATCGAAATACTGGAACGAGGATTCACCGCATGGAGGTCTTTCCGTGGCTGAGGCCATTCGTCGCCCAGCCTTGGAGCTCTGGCAGCGGCCTGCTTCCTGTCCTGCGCCCTCAGCCAGGATGGCCAGGAAGTATGCGGTCCCTACCGGCTCTTTGCCTGGTTTTTGGAGTACCCCTCTGCCGTGGGGTTGGTCACCGACAGCGTTTTCCGGCGTTCCGGGAATGCTAGGGCCGTGGACAAGCCCCCAACAAGGAGTCCAAAAAGCTGGACTAAGCCGGGCACAAGGTGTACGCTGTGTCCTCCCTTGGCCTCCGCCAGGCCAGCTCGGCCGTGCTGATGGCACACTTCTCCCACGCCCTCATGGGCTCCCTGGATGAGGTGATCCCTCATCTCCCCCCGACCTGCAGACCACGGTCCGACAGGTTCGGGACCAGGTAGGTCGTGGTGGCAGCAGCTCCAAACAGCTCTGGACATAGGGGACTCCTGTGCCAGATCGGTTATGGGCTGCTGTGGCCATGCGCCGCAGAGACATGGCTGAGGATATTCACCTCACGGCGGATACTCAGCACAGCATGGATGTCCCTCTTGGGACTGACCCTTCGGCCCTGGAGTGGAAGGCCACCTCCAGCGGATCAAAAAGTCCAATGCCACTCTAGACTCGGTCACCTCCGCCCAGAAGGACAAAGGCCACACAGCAGCAGCAGCACAAGCCCTTTCGTCCTTCTGCGCCTTGCACGTCGGGCCCAACAGCACCAGCACCAGGGCCAGCAGACTTGCACTTGGCATCCCAAACCCAAGCCCTCGGCTTCCTCCAACAGGAAGCAGGGAGGTAAAGGCCCAGGAGGTTCCTCGGCTGGTCCCTCCTCCAAGCCTGCTCAGTGACGGGTTGAGGGGTGTCGCCCCCAGCCTCGTCACTCCCCACTGGGTTCCCCCCTTGGGGGGACGGCTCCGCCACTTCCTTTCCGCCTGGTCTGCTATCACCGTGGACCGCTGGGTGTTGGAGGTGGTAGGAAAGGGCCTGCTTCTGGAGTTTGAGCAGACCCCACCCTTTCGAGCCGTTGCCCCTCGGGGCCACAGGGTCCGCAGCCTTGCTGTCAGCCCGCCGAGCAGATATTGCCCTTCCCTTCGAAAAAGAGGTGATCAGGACGGTGTCGGATCCTCCTCTTGACCCAGGGTTTGTGTCCAGGTATTTCCTGGTCCCAAAACGGACGGGGGGCTGGCGCCCC
The DNA here is from genome assembly GCA_016271365.2 of Neoceratodus forsteri. Classification (NCBI taxonomy): domain Eukaryota; kingdom Metazoa; phylum Chordata; order Ceratodontiformes; family Ceratodontidae; genus Neoceratodus; species Neoceratodus forsteri. The sequence goes on from CM057449.1 coordinate 531,871,115, forward strand.
ATTCTTGACCTGCACGACCTGAACAGGTTCCTAAGGTTTCGGACCTTCAGGATGGTCACTCCAGCTCAGATAATCCCATCCTTGGAACGAGGCATGTGGTTCTGTTCCCTGGACCTCCAGGACTCATTCTTTCATGTCCCAATCTGTCCGTCTCATCAGAGATTCCTCCGCTTCAGAGCAGAGGGATCCCTTTACGAGTTCCGGACCATGCCCTTCGGCCTCTCCCTAGCTCACAGGGTCTTCATCAAATGCGTGGCAGTGGTGACAGCATTCCTGCAGTGCCGAAGGGTCCGGGTGTACCCCTACCTGGATGACTGGCTGGTTGCAGCCCCCTCCAGAGCGGAGGTGGAGCAGTCCAGGGATCTGGCCCTCCAGGTTTGTTCTCAGATTGGTCTCCTCATCAACGAGGCCAAGTCAGAACTCATGCCAGAGCAGGTGATACATTTCATCAGTGCAGAGCTTGACTCTCTTCGAGCCAGAGCACGGCTCCCAGCGGACAGGGCCGAGGTTCTTTCCTCCTTTGCCCAATCATTTCAGGTTGGGCAGTCGCGCCCTGCCCGGGACTTCCTGTGCCTCCTGGGCCTCATGGCGGCCTGCACCAGTGTGGTCCGTTGGGCCCGCTGGTACATGCGTCCCCTTCAGTGGGGACTGGGCAGCCAGTGGTCACAGTGCTTCAATCCGTTGGATCAGCTAGTGACAGTGACCCAGGGGATGTGGAACGCTCTCCAGTGGTGGACCATTCCAGCAGATCTACAGGAGGGCATCCCGTTTGTCCGCCCCGAACCAACGGGGTCTCTATCGACCGATGCCTCTCTGATGGGTTGGGGTGCCCATATGGGGGAGTACAGAGCGCACGGCCTCTGGTCCTCTCGGGAGTCCCGATGCCACATCAACCTGCTGCAGCTTCGAGTGGTTCGTCTAGCCCTCACCGCCTTTGCTCCGTTTCTACGGGGTCAAGTGGTTCAGGTCCAGACGGACAATACCACGACCATGTACTGCCTAAACCGCCAGGGCGGGACGCGCACCATGCCTCTGTTCAGGGAAGCTCTCTGCATTTGGTCTCTTGTGCGCAGCCTGGAGGCGGATCTCCTCACCATCACATGGCAGGAGCCCCAACACCCTGGCCGATGCCCTAAGCTGGATAGGGCTGCCTCAAGTGGTCTCTCCTGCCGAGGTACTACAAGATCTGTTCTCCCACTGGGAACGCCTCAGGCGGACCTGTTTGCCTCCAGGAGAATGCTGAGCTGAGACTGTTTCATGCCCGCCCCTCAGCAGGGCTCGCTGCAGGGGATGCCTTCTCGAGGCCGTGGACCCCGGGCTCTTTCTACGCTTTCCCCATTTCCCTTGATCCACAACGTGCTTCTCAAGGCGAGGAGGGACAAGGCGCAGGTGATTCTGGTAGCCCCAGACTGGCTCCGTCCGTTCTGGTATCCAGATCTCCTCAGTCTCAGCTCCAGGCTCCCGAGACGTCTTCCAGCCCGCCCAGACCTGATCTCAGTCAATCAGGGAAGGTATTCCATCCGGACCTTCAGTCCCTGCACCTGACGGCCTGGTTCCTGGCGACTAGAGTTCCAGGCCTTGGGTCTTTCCGACGAGGTCCTCAACGCTGATGGGCGTCCGTAGAGTCGAACAGGAAATGCTATGCCTTCAAATGGAAGAGATTCTCCTTTGGTGTCAGGGCAAGGACCTGGACCCTTTCTCCTGTTCCTTGGCAAGCATTCTGGACTACCTGTGGTCCCTTTCTCAGCTAGGGCTTCGGTTGACGACCCTTAAGGTGCTCCTGGCAGCCATCTCTGCTTGCCGGGCGCGGGCCAGGAAGCAGTCGGTGGCGCAGGAGAAGGTAGTCAGGCGCTTTTCAAAGGCCTTGATCACATATCCCCTCCGGTGCGAGAACCTCCGCCTCCGTGGGATCTACTGCTGGTATTGCTAAGCTCATGGGCAAGCCATTTGAACCGATGCACAGGTGTGACATCTCTTACCTGTTGTGGAAGACCGCATTATTAGTGGCTATCACGTCAGCCAGAAGGATGGGAGAGCTCCAGGCGCTTTCCATCGAGTCTCCTTATCTGGTCTTCCACAGGGACAAGGTTGTCCTGTGCCCCTACCCGAAATTCCTTCCGAAGGTGGTGTCGGAGTTTCACCTTAACCAGGTGTTGACTCTGCCGGTGTTCTACCCCAATCACACCTCGGAGGCTGAATATAGGCTCCATACTTTGGACCCTAGAAGAGCGCCGCTTATTATAAGAGCAGATGGCTGAAGTTCAGGGAGAGGTTAGCCAGTTGTTTGTCACCTACGCTGAAACCGCACCTGGCAGACCTGCGTGAGCGGACGATAGGCAGGTGGGTCACCTCCTGCATAGATCTCTACTGCCGGGTTGGGCGGGCATGGAGCTCCCAGAGGATAAGAGCTCATTCTACCCACCATACCGCTGCATCGGTAGCTGCTTCTGGGGATGTCCCTATCCAGGAAATCTGCAGGGCTGCTACCTGAAGTCAGCACATACCTTCATCACCCATTACCACATCGACCTTGAGTCAAGCCGGGATGCTGGTTTTGGGGCCTCAGTTCTCAGTCTTTATTCCCTAAGTAGGGGTGCCTTGCCTCCCTCCTCCCGGAGAACTGCTAGAGAGTCTGCCAGACAGTGTGGATGAACAACATATCCATGTCCCTAGAAATACAGGTTACTCACCTGTAACAGGAGTTCTAGGAATGGTATATGTTGTTCATCCTCACAACCCACCCGACCTCCCTGGCTTCGACGCACAACCTGGCTTCCAGCGGGCTAGATCTGGCGTCATGGGGTGGAGCCGAGAGTTATACCACCCGAGTGGGTGGGAGGAGCCAGTTTAAAGACCTTCCGGCAAGATTTAAAGCAGCAAGGAACCTGCCAGACAGTGTGGATGAACAACATGTTCCATTCCTAAAACTCCTGTTATAGGTGAGTAACCTGTATTTATAGCTCAGGCTTTGCCTCCTGGCAGCTGTTAACCTTGGTAGTCCAGATTATGGTCTATCGATCTTTTCAAAACTTTGATTCAGGATCGCCTCTGGGGTATGGTCCTCTTTTTTCCCCTCCTCCCTTTCTTTCTCCTTCTTCCAGAGATTGGGGCCCTTCCCTTTCCCCAGTTTCCCATATCTGGTTTCTCCCTTCTGTCTCCTCTGTCGTTCATTTCTCCTTTTAGTGTATATATATATATATATATATATATATCCTTTCCTTTTATCTATCCCTTGGGCTTCTTTGCCCCTCACCACCTCCCTTTCCTTACACTCTCCAGCATTTCAGAACTGGGGCTGGGGAGTAGTCAACTGACGATAATGGCCAACCCGCGAGTGCTACGTAGTATATCGGCCTCAAGGGTGGCACCAGCCTTGCGTCAACTCCGCCCATAGGAGAAAAAAAAGGAAAGTCTCCTGCAGGGTCCTAGCTCCGGCGCTGTACCCGCTAGTGATGAATGGTGAAGATACACAGAAAGATCAACAATTATGGTAGGTTCATCATTTTCGTTTCTTGGAAAAGGTATCTATTCCACAGGAGCTTTACATTTACTTACAGGCAGCTATCAGGCTTACATGACCAAGCATGACCAGAATGTGTGAAATCCATCACAGCGGTGGTGAAGAACCTCACAGACCCTGCACTCTAAAGAGTCAGAGAGGTTATAGCTTTGTGCAGCTGTCTATGCATCTCAGACTGCATTACACTACTGTGACAACAGCTGCCCTTTAATGTCATTCATGGCACCACATCTCCTCTGTATCCCCAAAGACTAAGAGATGAGTCCTGAAAACAGAAAATATTGAAGTTGGGAGAGTTGCATTCTGTTGTATAGAACTTTTTGGTTTTTGTTGCTTTTGGGGGCAGTGAAAATGCCTGACTTGGCAACAAAACAGTTGATGTGAAATAAAGTAATATTGAGTTTAAATGCTGAAAATACTTTGTTTTTTAATTTGTAACCAGGTAAAACCCAAAGGCATTAAATGCTCATTTCTGGGACATGGATATGTTGTTCATCCACACTGTCTGGCAGGTATCCTGCTGCTTTAAATCTTGCGGAAGGTCTTCGCTGGCTCCTCCCACCCACCCAGGTGGTAAAACTCTCAGCTCCGCCCATGGCCAGATCTTCCTTACCGCTTGGAAGCTCAGGGTCCCTCCTTAACGCTCTGCGTATAAGACTGGTTCCTAATTCTTTGGTTTTTTCGAATTAAAAGTTTTTCGCTAAAATAATCTTCGGTCTTCGATCCCTCGCTGCGATGGACAAATCGACTCCCGGTTTCCGGAGATGCCCTTGCGGGCAGAAGATGTCTCAGACGGATCCGCACTCCACGTGCGTCTGCTGTCTAGGCCTTGAGCACGACCCGCAGGCTTGCCACCTGTGCTCTTCCTTCTCGGCCTACGTCCTCGAAGACCGCGCTGCCCGTTTACAACTGGGGCGTCACGAGAAGCGTTTTCCTCCGTGAAGTCAAAGAGGCCCTCGGCGGTTTCAGGCGGCGGCTCGCGGATCAGCTCGAGCAGATGATCGCCTCCGAAGAGGAGGCGCGCGGGCCGCTTCTACCTCGGCTGCGGTATCATCCCGCTCTCTGGGTGCCTCTTATTCAGCTTTTTAAGGAGCTTTGTCTGACCCTCTGTACTAAAGGAGAGGACCAACTTCTGCTGGACCGTTTCGGTCCAAAAGAGAGACAAGGTAAGTCCCTCTGTCGACGCTCTTGGGAGCGGGAAAGATCCTCTCCCGAGTTGTCGGCCGTCGACTTGATCGATCGCTCGGCTTCGCCATTGGTCTCACGGTGTCCCGCCAGGCCAGTTGACCGAGACTCCGCCGACGCTGGGTCGAGATTTTTCCTCAACTGTTGGACGGGTTGTCGGCAGGAGAAGCCGAGAATCCTCTCTCCCCGGTTCCCCCGGTGGGAGTTGAGGACCCCGTGGGCTTGTCTGTGCCTCTGGTTCCGGAGCCTTCGGATGAACCCTCCAAACCGAGGGGAGTGCCGGTTCCCCACGACACCTCCCCACACCGTCCTTCGGAAAGCCGAGGTTCAGGGTCTCGGTCTCTGACTTCTCGTCCAGCTGATCCCGCCTGTCATGGCGGTCTCCAGTCTCGGCATCGCGGCAAGCGCGCTGGCCCTCTGCCCTCCTCCTCGATGAGGGGAGGCTTCAATGTAGTTACATCGACTGATGGAGGACCTCATGTGGCAACAGCCCTTCTGACTGGGACCAAGCCGACGCCCGCCGCCTTCCCCGCCATTAGGTGGCTGTCACCGAGCGCCAAACAACCCTCGATTTATCCAAGGAGCCTTTTCCCAGGCCGTTGTTCAGCTAAACCAGCTGCTCCACCGATCCCGTGGAACCTCCGCCCACAGCCATTATTTGGGGCTCCGACCAAGAATTCTCGGTCGGCTCAAGGACTGCCCCATAGGCTGTCTGTCACCCTCACTCGTTACTGGCGCCGGCAGGTAGAGGGTGGCTCAGGCCGAGGCAGTTTCTTCAAGGACTCTTCCGAGTCCAAGGCGATGCCTCCCTTTTCCAGGCGGTCGGACTTGGAGTCCTCAGGAGGACAGTTGGTGGACGATAGCCCTTCGCCTCTACCTAGGATTGCTTCGGCTCATCTCGAGTCCACCGGATGAAGCTCGAACCCGCTCTAAGCGGGCCAGGTATCCCTCACGGAGATTCTGGACCGAGGATTCCCACAGGCCTTTCCGGTGGCGAGGCCATAGTGGGCCCGGCCTTGGAGCTCTGGCCGCCCTGCTTCCTGCCCTGCGCCGGCCAGGATGGCCAGGAAGTATCACGGTCCCCGGTTCCTTGTCCGTTTTTTGAACACCCTCGGCGAGGGTTAGTTACCGACAGCATTTTCAGTGTGCCGGAACGCTAGGGATGTGGACAAACCTCCCGACAAGGAGTCAAAAATTGGACTATGCCGGGCGAAAAGTCTCACGCTGTGTCCTCTCTCGCCTCGCCAGGCCAGTTCGGCCGCCCTCATGGCACATTTCTCTCATGCCCTGTTGGGCTCCTGACGAGGTTGTCCTCATCTTCCCACGGACCTGCAGACCACGGTTAGGCAGGTGCGACCAGGACGGGGAGTGGCCAAACAGCAGCTTCAGACTGCTTTGGACATTGGGGACTCATGTGCCAGGTCGGTGGTGGCCACAGTGGCAGGCGTCGTCGGGCTTGGCTGAGGATATCCACCTTCACTTCGGATACCCAGCACAAGTTGGCAGATGTCCCTTCTTGGGACCAACCTCTTCGCCCTGGGGTGGAAGGTCACCTTCAGAGGATCGAGAAGTCCAATGCTACCTTGACTCGGTCTCATCCGCTAGAAGGACAAAGGCCGCAAACCACAGCCTAAGCCCTTTGTCCTCTGCGCCAAGCACGTCCCGCCAACTAACGCCAGGGGCCAGGCAGGCTCGAGCTGCATCCCAAACCCAAGCCCGGACTTCTCCAACAGGAAGCAGGGAGGTAAGGCCCAGGAGGTCCCTCGGCCGGTCCCTCCTCCAAGCCTGCCCAGTGACGGGTTGAGGGGTGTCGCCTCAACCCGCTGCCACCTCACCCCCAGGTTCCTCCTGGGGGACGTCTCTTCCTTTCCGCCTGGTCCATATTACCACGGACAGGTGGGTGTTGGAGGTGGGAAAGGCCTGCCCTTGAATTAGAGCAGGCCCCGCCTTCAGAGCCATCACATCTCGGGGGCATCGGGTCCAAGGCTCACTGTCGGCTCGCCGAGCCAACATTGCTCTCCTCCTCCAGAAGAAGGTGATCAGGAGGTGGCGGACTCTCCCTCAGACCCGTGGTTTGTGTCCAGGTACTTCCTGGTTCCAAACGGACGGGGGCTGGCGCCCATTCTCGACCTCCACACGACTCTAAACAAGTTCCTAAGGTCTCGAACCTTCAGGATGGTTAATCTGGCTCAGATAATAACCATCCTTGAACTCGGGCGTGGTGGTTCTGCTCTGTGGACCTGCAGGACGTGTTCTTCACGCCTCTATCCGTCTGTCACATCAGAGATTCCTTCGCTTTCGAGCGGAGGGATCCCTTTCGTTCCTAGCCATGCCCTTCGGCCTGTCTCCAGCTCCCAGGGTCTTCACCAAATGCATAGCAGTGGTGACAGCATTCCTGTGGTGCCGAGGGGTCCGGGTGTACCCTTACCTGGACGATTGGCTGATAGCAGCCCCCTCCAGACAGGAGGTGGAGCGGTCCAGAGATCTGGCCCTCCAGGTTTGCTCTCAAGTCAGCCTTCTCATCAACGAGGCCAAGTTGGAACTCGAGCCGAAGCAGGTGATTCTTTTCATCGGGGCAGAGCTCGACTCTCTTCGAGCCAGAGCACGGCTCCCGGCGGACAGGGCCGAGGTTCTTTCCTCCTTTGCCCAATCATTTCTGGTTGGGCACTCGCGCCCTGCCCGGGACTTCCTGCGCCTCCTGGGTCTCATGGCGGCCTGCACCAGCGTGGTCCGTTGGGCCCGCTGGCACATGCTCCCTCTTCAGTGGGGACTGGCCAGCCAGTGGTCACAACGCTGCAATCCTTTGGACCAGCTAGTGACGGTGACCCAGGGGATGTGGAACGCTCTCCGGTGGTGGACCGTTCCAGTTCATCTGCAGGAGGGCATCCCGTTTGTCTGCCCCGAGCCGACTGTCTCTCTTTCGACCGATGCCTCTCTGATGGGTTGGGGTGCCCATCTGGGAGAACACCGCGCACGGCCTCTGGTCCCCGCGGGAGTCCCGATGCCACATCAACCTGCTGGAGCTCCGAGCAGTCCGCCTAGCTCTCACCGCCTTTGCCCGCTTTCTCAGGGGTCAAGTGGTCTGAGTCCAGACGGACAATACCTCGGCCATGTACTATCTAAAACCGCCAGGCGGTATGCGCTCCATGCTTCTATGCAAGGAAGCTCCGCATTTGGTCACTCGTGCGCAGCCTGGAGGCGGATCTCCTAGCCATTCATGTGGCAGGAGCCTCCAACACCCTGGCCGATGCCCTAAGCCGGATAGAGGCTGCATCCCACGAGTGGTCTTTCCTGCCGGAGGTAGTACAAGATCTGTTCTCCCATTGGGGCACACCTCAGGTGGACCTGTTTGCCTCCAGGGAGAACGCGAGCTGAGGCTGTTCCATGCCCACCCCCCTCAGCAGGGCTCGCTGCAGGGGGATGCCTTCTCGAGGCCGTGGACCCCGGGCCTCTTCTACGCCTTTCCCCCATTTCCCTTGATACACAAGGTGCTTCTCAAAGCAAGGAGGGACAAGGCGCAGGTGATTCTTATAGCCCCAGACTGGCCCCGCCAGTTCTGGTACCCAGATCTCTTCAGCCTCAGCTCCAGGCTCCCGAGGCAGCTTCCAGCTCGCCCGGACCTGCTCTCAGTCAATCAGGGGAAGGTGTTCCATCCGGACCTTCAATCCCTGCACCTGACAGCCTGGTTCCTGAGCGGCTAGAGTTCCAGGCCTTGGGTCTTTCCGACGAGGTCCTCAATGTAGTTGAGGCATCCCGTAGGGAGTCGACCAGGAAATGCTATGCCTTCAAATGGAAGAGGTTTCCATTTGGTGTCAGGCAAGGGCTTGGACCCTTCCTCCTGTTCCTGGCAAGCATCTTGGACTATTTATGGTCCCTTTCTCGGCAAGGGCTTAGGTCGGCGACTCTAAGGGTGCACCTGGCAGCCATCTCTGCTTACCCGAGCGCAGGCCGAGGGGCGATCAGTGGCGCAGAGAGAAGGTGATCTGGGCGGCGCTTTTCAAAGGCCTTGATCACATTTCCCCTCCGGTGCGAGGCCTCCACCTCCGTGGATCTACTGCTGGTACTGGCAAAGCTCATGGGCAAGCCATTCTAACCAATGCACAGGTGTGAACTCTCACCTGTCGTGGAAGACCGCTTTTGGTGGCTATCATCAGCCAGAAGGATGGGAGAGTTAGGAGCTTCTGCATCAAGTCTCCTTACCTGGTCTTCCACAGGGACAGGTTGTCCTGCGCCCCACCAAATTCCTTCCGGGTGGTGTCGGAGTTTCAACTTTATTTTTATTTTATTATTTATTTAGCTTTTGTTGACCGGTAAGTGCACTAGACAAATCCTGCCTATTTTCAGGCACGATCCGGGAGGGGGATACAGATGAATGCCAGCTGACCTTGAACCAGATTAAGCTGTTGTTGGTATTTTTAGTGAATGAGGGAAATTTGATGGACACCGGGAAATTTCTACTCTTTTCGATAAGTGCCATGGGATCTTTAACATCCACCTGAACTACCACCAATCCAGGCAGATGGGACCTCGGTTTAACGTCTCATCCGAAAGACGGCACCTCAGAAATGCAGCACCCCTCTCATGCTGCATTACAGTGTCAGTACTGGGATATTAACCCAAGTGCCAGATGTGGGAACTGAACCCACAGCCCTCTGATCTCCCGGCCTCAGAGGCGAGTGTGCTACCTACTGAGCCACTGACACTGCGACCTTAACCAGGTGTTGACTCTGCCGGTGTTCTACCCCAATCACACCTCGGAGGCCGAATGCAGGCTCCATACTGGATCCTAGAAGAGTGCATGTTATAAAGGCATGGCTGAAATTCGGGGAGGGTTAGCCAGCTGTTTGTCACCTATGCTGAAGCCGCACCTGGCAGACCTGCAGCCAAGCGGACGATATGCAGGTGGGTCACCTCCTGCATAGATCTCTGCTATAAGTTGGCGGGCATGAAGCCTCCCAGAGGGATAAGAGCTCATTCTACCTGCCATACTGCTGCATCGGTGGCTGCTTCCAGGGACGTCCCTATCCAGGAAATCTGCAGGGCTGCTACCTGGAAGTCAGCACACACCTTCATCACCATTACCACATCGACCTTGAGTCCACCGGGATGCTGGTTTTGGGGCCTCGTTCTCCGTCTTTATTTCCTAAGTAGGTGTGCGCTTGCCTCCCTCCTCCCGGAGAACTGCTAGAGTCTGCCAGACAGTGTGGATGAACAACATATCCATGTCCCTAGAAATACAGGTTACTCAACTGTAACAGGAGTTCTAGGAATGGTATATTGTTCATCCACCGCACCCACCCGACCTCCCGGCTTCACGCACAACCCTGAGCTCCCAGCGGCCAGATCTACGCCAGTAGGCGAGCGAGTTTTACCAACCCGATGGGTGGGAGGAGCCAGCTTGAAGACCTTCCGGCAAGATTTAAAGCGGCAAGGATACCTGCCAGACAGTGTGGATGAACAACATATTCCCTTCCTAGAACTCCTGTTACAGGTGAGTAACCTGTATTTTCATGGGTGACCCAAGAGGTAAAAAAACAGTTATAAAATACTAAGGTCTCACAGTCAAAGCATGAACATTGAGAAAGATTAAGACAATGTTGTTTAAAACATTTTAAAAAATATTCAAAGAAATAGATAAAAATGAGTCAGGCAGTTCATTCCACAACTTCATAACAGGATACAACCAGTTTCTGACCTAAAGAAGTCTTGCAAAAAGAGAGACACAAAACCACCAGTATTAGCAGATCTATTTGGTGTGTAAGAGAACAAGCCTCAGCATAGATCTTAAATGTGCTCCTAAAATATTTACTTCGGAGGTGCATTTTTTTAATCAAATTGGCACTAACCAAAGGCTTACTGTTACAGAATGAACATCTGGAAATGTTATTTATTTTCAGTACGAAGGCATGCACATGGATGAAGCCATAAAACAGCACATTTCTGGGCTGTGCAAAGAAATTAAACAGATACAAGCCGATGCCATGAAGCCACCTCCTCAGAACATTGCTGAAGCTGCTGTGTATGTGGAAAATTTTATAACGTAAGTAGTCTCTTAGTAGTGTACTGCAGGTCTACAGTATGCACATGGCAAAATTTGATGATTACATATCCTAGCGGCAGCTTTGCTAAATTGTGTCAGTGTCTTTTATCCTTTGACTCTAGTATGCAGAGTGGAAAATGTCTCTTTGTCTTTGGTGTGGAAAATCTGAACAAAATATGAGCCATTTTGTACAGAAATTTAAATGTCTGTTTTTGGAGTGTTGGACCATTGTTATATGTTAAGTGCCCCTCACCATTACAGTTTGTGCGATCACTTGCAAATTACAGTTGTTTAGAATATACAGTATGTATTAAAGGACTTTCATAGCTACTGGCAAAAATGTGAACCCTGAAAAATATATTTTTTTAATGATTAATATTTGAATTTATCAGTGTTTAAATCACCAGCATTAATAGACTTAAACTTAACACAAGTAAGGTCAAGGTAAAAGGAAAGAGATTTTAAAAGGAATTAAGCGTAAAATTAAGAAATGTAAAAACCTAAAAAGAAATAGGAGCCATGTGAAAGCAGCACTGCATTTAACATCAAATTTGAAATTTATTCAACTGAAATTACCTTGAGCTTAAGTAAATGCCCATTTTTTATTTATACTTTATGCTCCCACTTCGCCCCCGCAGCCTTTCTCTGACCGACTTCCCAGCCCTATCAGTATTCTGGTGAAGGCAGGGCAGGAGGCAGGCGCTGCCAAAGCTCCAGGCGGACCCGCTGGCCTCGGCCACGGAAAGGCCTCCGTGGGAGAATCCCTCGGTCCAGAATCTCAGTGAGGGATACACCGCCCATTTAGAAAGCAGGTTAGAACTTCATCCCGGTGGACTCCGAGATGAGCGAAACAACCTAAGAAGAACCCGAAGACTATCGTCCACTGACAGTCCTCCGAGGACTCCAAGTCCATGCGCTTGGAGAAAGGGGAGAATCATCCTCGGTTCGGAAGAGTCCTCAAGAAACCTCGAGGACCTGAGCAACCCTCCACCTGCCGAGGTTTATCGGAGTGAGGGTGACACACACACCTATGGGGCAGTCCTGAGCCGACCCAGAATTTTGGTCAGAGCCCCAAATAACGGCTGTGGAGGTGGAGGTTCCACGAGAATCGGTGGGGCAGCTGGAATTGGCCGAACAACAAAGCCTGGGAACGAAGCTCCTCAGCCCCGGCGAGGGGTTGTTTGGCCGCTCGATGGCAACCATAATGGCGGGGAAGGCGACTGGAATCAGCTTATTCGGTCAGAAAGGAGCTATTGCCACATGAGTTCCTCACACCTCCGAGCGCAACTTGCGCCAAAGTCTCCCCTCGTCAGGGAGGAGGAGGAAGAGGAAGAGGCGGACGCCGCTGCCGTGTGCCGAGACCGCCTATGGCGGGGATCGGTTGGACCCGGCGAGGATGTCCGAGGACCAGAGTCTCGACAAGGCCGAGGAAGGCGGGGAAGTGTCAAGCGGCACTCCCTCGGCTCAGGCGATCCACAGGCTCGGAACCAGAGGCACAGGCAGAGCCAGCGGGATCCTCAACTCCCAGCAGGGAACAGAGGGGATTCTCAGCTTCGCAACTGACCGTCTAGCGAATTAGAAAAATCTCGACCAGCGTCGGCGTGATCTCGATCAACTGGCCTGGCCAGGACACCGTCAAGCCAGTGGCAAGCTGGTCGACACAGAGTCAACTGTCGACAACAAGGGAGGATCTTTCCGCTCCCAAGAGCGTCGACAGGTGAGACTTCCTTTGCTCTTTTGGACGAGAGAAAAGGTCAGAAGAATTTGGACCCTCACCTTTGGTAGAGAGGGTCAGACAAAGCTCCTTAAAGGAAGCCGAGTGCGAGCACCGAGAGGCGGGACAAATGCCGTGGCGGTAGAAGCCCGCGCCACCTACTCTTGAGACGATCATCTGCTGAGCTGATCCATGACCTGCCTTGAGACACCGTAACCCGGGCCTGTTTAGATTTAAGCCGGAGAATCCTTTTCTGGGGCGCCCCAGCTGAGCGGGAAATGCGATTCTTCGGGGCGTGGGCGAAAAGGAAGAGCACAGGCTCGCGAGCCTGCGGATGGTGATGCCTAGGCCTAAAGACGTAATGCGTGAGTGCGGATCCGTCTGAGACATCTTCTGCCTGCAAGGGCATCTCCGAAACTGGAGTCGATTTGTCCATCGAAAGCCATGAGGGAAAGAAGACGAAGTCTTTTAGCAAAAAACCTTTTGATTTGAGAAGATTCGAAGAATTAGGAACCAGTCTTATCGCCAGGCGTTAAGGAGGGAACCTGAGCTTCCAAGCTGTAAGGAAGATCTGGCGCCATGGGGCGGGCCGAGTTTTACCACTCGGTGGTGGAGGAGCCAGCTTGAAGACCTTCCGGCAAGATTTAAAGCGGCAAGGATACCTGCTAGACAGTGTGGATGAACAACATATCCATGTCCCTAGAACTCCTGTTACAGGTGAGTAACCTGTATTTCCTTACATTACCTCTGAGCCACCCCCCACCCCCATCTTCAAATTGTGCACCCTTGTTCTTGCACACCTATTTTTTAAAAGATGCTACCCTCTTGGACTTTGTTGATTCCCTTGAGGTACTTGAAAGTTTCTATCATGTCCCCCCTCTCCCTCCTTTCCTCGAGGCTATACATATTAAGCTCCTTTAGTCTCTCTTCATATGTCTTCTGGTGCAGACCCTGCACCATTTTAGTTGCCCTCCTCTGCACAGCTTCCATCTTGTCTATGTCCTTGCGGAGATTGGATCTCCAGAACAGCACACAGTACTACAGATGGGGTCTCACCAGCTGTCTGTACAGAGGGATAACAACTTCCCGTTTTCTACTGGTGATGCCTCTCCCTATGTATCCCCGTATCCCCCCAGCCCTCCTTACTGCCCTCTCACATTGCTTGCCCACCTTTAAGTCATCTGATATGACTACCCCCAGGTCCCTTTCCATTTCTGTTGTTGTTAGTATCTCACCCCCCATTGTGTACTCTTCCCCTGGGTTTTTGTTTCCCAGGTGCATTACCTTGCACTTCTTAGCATTGAATCTAAGCTGCCATACATCTGATCATTCCTCTAACCTTGCCAAGTCCTTTCTCATCCTTTCCACCCACCTTGAGCATCGATTCTGTTGCAGATCTTTGTGTTATCTGCAAAGAGACATACTTTTCCTTCCAGTCCCTCTGCAATGTCGCTTATAAAGACATTGAAGACACCGGTCCTAATACTGAACCCTGCAGTACCCCACTAGTAACCCCCCGTTCTTCAGAGTGGACTCCATTTCCTATTACTCTCTGTGTCCTATTCTCCAGCCAATTCTTTACCCAGGCTATCATCTTGGGACCCACTCCCAGGCAGGTTAACTTGTATAATAATCTTTTGTGTGGGACTGAGTAAAATGCCTTGCTAAAGTCTAGGTAGGCTATGTTCACAGCCCCTCCCTGATCTACTACTTTGGTCACCCAGTCAAAGAAATCTATTAGATTCGTCTGGCATGACCTTCCCGCTGTGAATCCATGCAGCCTTGTGTCCTGTGCCCCTCTGGCCTCTAGGTACTCAACACTTCTTTTCTTCAGAAGTGATTCCATCATTTTCCCTAACACTGAGGTTAAACTAACAGGTCTGTAGTTTCCTGCTTCTGCCCTGCTACCACTTTTGTGAAGGGGAACCACATCTGCCCTCCTCCAGTCCTCAGGTACCACCCCATCCTCTCATGATTTGTTAAAGAGGGTGGTCAGTGGTGTCACTAGTTCTACCCTTAGTTCTTTTAGAATTCTGGGATGAATCCCATCAGGCCCCATTGCTTGGTCTGCCTTCAGTTTTAAGAGTTCTTTCAGAACCCTTTCTTCTGTAAATGGGCTGGTATCAACTTCTGTATTCAGAGTGTTTTTATTGTTTGTTTTAGGTACTTCTCCCTCTTCATTTGTAAATATTGAGCAAAAATATTTGTTCAGTATCTCTGCTTTTTCACCGTCACCCTCTACCCACCCCCCTTCCCCTTTATTACGCCTCACTATCCCTCCCTTAGTCTTCCTTCGCTCCCTGATGTACCTAAAAAAGGTTTTATCCCCCTTCTTAACTGAGTTGGCTATCTTTTCCTCGGTTTGGGCCTTTGCTGTTCTGACTGCCTTCCCAGCTTCCTTTTGCTTTAACTGCTACAATTCTCTGTCCTGCTCCTTCTATGATTCCTTGTACTTTCTGAATGCTTTCTTTTTCTCTTGAACCTTCACGGCCACCTCCTTTGAGAACCATAGTGGTTTCTTACATCGTTTTGTTTTGTTTATTTGCTTCACACAAAGGCTTGTTACTTCTGTGATGGCAGTTTTTATTATTCCCCATTGTTCTTCCACCCCTCCTTCCTGCCCATTTGCTAGTGCATTCCTTAGGCGCTCACCCATTTTGGCAAAGTCAGTCCTCCTAAAGTCCAGTACTTTTGCCTTTGTATGGCTTGACTCTATTGCTGTGTTTATTGTGAACCACACTGTTCGATGGTCGCTAGTTCCCAGCTGGCTACCAACTTCTACATCTGTGATCCTCTCTCCATCTCCATTTGAGAGAACCAGGTCTAAGATTGCTCCCTCTCAAGTGGGTTCCAATACTAGTTGTCTAAGGCATGCCATCTGTAGGGCATCTAGAATAACCCCACTCTTAGAAGTGGCTGCTGCAACTGCACTCCAGTTATCATCTGGCATATTCAGATCACCCATCAGCAATATCTCCCCTTTATCTGCCATTCTAAGTATACTTTCTATCATTTCCTTGACCATTTCCTCACCCTGAAAGGGGGGTCTGTATACAACCCCTGTGCGAATTGTGGTGCCATTGCCTGCCTCCAAATTGACCCACAGTGCTTCTTCTCCTCCTACCTGTTTACCCTTTTGTTCTGTTGCTTTGACTCCTTCCCTTATGTAGAGAGCTACTCCTCCTCCTCTTTTACCTTCCATGTCCCTCCAGTACATAGTGTATCCTGGTATGTTTACGTCCCAGTCATGGTTCTGAATTGAATCACCTGCATTGGCACGAGTTCCAACATGGCCTCGTTGATGAGGAGGCCAATCAGAGAGAAGACCTGGTAGGCCAGATCGCTGGACCGCTCCACATCCTGTCTGGAGGAGGCCGCAATCAGCCAGTCGTCCAGGTAAGGGTACACCCGGACCCCTTGGCGCCGCAGGAATGCTGTCACCACTGCCATGCATTTGGCGAAGACCCTGGGAACTGGAGAGAGGCCGAAAAGTATGGCCCGGAACTCATAAAGGGACCCTCAGCTCTAAAGCAGAGGAATCGCTGGTGGGACGGACGGATTGGGACGTGAAAGAACGCATCCTGGAGGTCCAGAGAACAGAACCACACGCCTCGTTCCAAGGATGGAATGATCTGTGCCACAGTGACCATCCTGAAGGTTTGAGACCTTAGGAACTTGTTCAGGTCATGTAGGTCTAGAATCGGGCACCAGCCCCCCCGTCCGTTTCGGGACTAGGAAATACCTGGACACAAACCCTGGGTCTGGCGGAGGATCCGCCACCTCCCTGATCATCTCCTTCAGGAGGAGCAGGGCAATGTCGGCTTGACCAGCCGACAGAGAGGCTGCGGACCCCGTAGCCCCCTGTGGGGTGATGGCTAGATAGGGTGGGGCCTGCTCGAATTCCAGAGGCAGACCCTTCCCTACCACTTCCAACACCCAGCGGTCCGCGATAATAGCGGACCAGGCGGAAAGGAAGTGGCGGAGCCGTCTCCCCATGGGGGGAACCCAGGAGGGAGTGACGAGACTGGGGGAGACACCCTCAACCCGTCACTGGGCAGGCTTGGAGGAAGGACTGGCTGAGGGACCTCCGATGCCTTTCCCTCCCAGCTTCCTGCTGGAGGAAGCTGCAGGCTTGGCTTTGGGGTGCCAAGTGCGAGCCTGCTGGCCCTGATGCTGGTGTTGCTGGGCTGGACGTGCCGCAGGGGCAGAAGGCAGAAAGGGCTTACGCTGCTGCTGGTGGCCTTTGTCCTTCTGGGCAGACATGACCGAGTCCAAGGTGGCATTTGACTTCTCGATCCTCTGCAAATGACCCTCCACCACGGGACCGAACAAGTCGGTACACAGGAAGGGAACGTCTGTCAGCTTGTGCTGGGTATTCGCTGCAAAGGTGGAGATCCGCAGCCAAGCTCTGCGGTGCATGGCCACTGCGGCCGCTACCGACTGGGCACAACAGTCTCCAATGTCAAGAGCAGTTTGGAGCTGTTACTTTGCCACCACCCTTCCCTGATCCCACATATGCTTGACCGTAGTCTAGAGGTCAGCCGGGAGATGAGGAATCACCTCATCCAGGGAGCCCAAAAGGGCATGGGAAAAGTGTGCATCAGTACAGCCGAACTGGCCTGACGAAGGCCTAAGGAGAATGCAGAGTATACTTTACGCCTGGAGTAGTCCAGTTTCTTGGACTCTTCATCGGGTGGCTTGTCCACGTCCCGAGCGTTTCCGGAGCGCCAGAAAACACTGTTGGTCACCAATCCCTCCGCAGAGGGGTGCTCAGAGAATCTGGAGAATGAGCCTGTGGGAATGGCATACTTCCTGGCCATCCTGGCCGAGGGAGCTGGACAAGAAGCCGGCCGCTGCCATAGCTCCAGGGCCGGGCCCTCAATGGCTTCAGCCACAGGAAAGGCCTCCATAGGAGATTCCCCTTGGTCCAGTATCTCCGTGAGGGGATACTTGGCCCACTTTGACACGGGTTCGAGCTTCATCCCAGTAGATTCTGAGATGAACCGAAGCAGTCTCATGGACAAGGATGGGCTCGCGTCCACCGACTGTCCCCCAGTGGACTCCAGGTCGAGAGGCCTGGAGAACAAGGAAGAGTCATCGTCAGATTCCGAGGAGTCTGCAAACAGCTGTCGAGGGCCTGAGCCACCCTCCACCTGCCGAGGACGATCGGGAGTGAGGGTGATAGACCACCGATGGGGCAACCCCCTGACCTGACCGAGAATCCTTGGTCGGAGACCCAATTTTTGGTTGTGAAGGTGGGGGTTCCACCACAATGAGTGGTGCAGCTGGTTTCGGCCGAACAACCAGCGCCGGCTTCGGCTCCTCAATGACCACGAGCGGTTGTTTTGTCCGTTCAGGTGACAGCCACTTAATGGCTGGGGACGGCGACAGAGTTGGCTTGTTCCCGGTCAAAAGGAGCTGCTGCCACATCAGAACCTCGTAGCGCCGACGCAACTTGCACCAAAGCCTATCCTTTGAGGAGAACGATGACGAGGATGAGCGGTGCTGCCGCTTCCCTCGGTGCAGAGACTGAGACCGCTGATGTCGGCGGAATCGGCTGGACCGAGAAAAGGTTCGAGACAGAGACCTTCGGTGTTTCCGACGGTGGGTCTGGGAGGGAGCGGGGGAAACCAGTTCCTCCATCGGCTCTGGAACCTTAACCGGGGACTCCGGCACAGGAGGCACAGGCAAGTCCTCTGTTTCCACTGGGGGGAACCGGTGAAGAAGGGTTGTCGACTTCTCCAATCAACAGCCTGTCCGACGGGTCAAGAAAAATCTCAACTGCGTTAACGGGTGTCTCGGCCGGCTGACCTGACAGGGACACCGTGAAGCCAGCGGCCTTAGCCGCAACCTTGACTGAAGTCGAGTGTCGACTCTCCGGGGAAGGGGACCTCTCCTGCTCCCATGAACGTCGATGGTGGGACTTTCCCTTTGAGTCCTTTTTCTTGGACCGAGAGGAAAGTCCTGATGGCCCCTCTCCCTTGGTAGAGAGGGACTGACAAAGCACCTTGAAAGAAGCTGAGTAGGAGGAGCCCAAGGAGAGTGGGATAAATGCCGTGACCGAGGAAGAAGAAGATGCGGCCTGTGCTGCCTCCTCCTCCAGGGTGATCATTTGCTCAAGTTGCTCAGCTGAGCCTGCCGCCGCAGACACCACCAAACGGGCCTCCTTCGATTTTACTGGAGGAATAAGTCTCGAGGCGCCCAAGTTGAAGTCTGGCAGCACGGTCTTCAAGAACGCTGACCGAGAGGGACTTGAAAATTCGCAGGCCTGTGGATCATGATCGAGCCCAGGTAAACGACGCGGAGCGGATCGTCCGAGACATCTTCTGTCCACAAGGGCACCTCCAAATCCGGGAGTCGATTTGTCCATCGCAGCCACGAAGGAAGAAAAAGACTGAAGTCTATTAAATTTAAGTAAGAGTTTCGGTTTAACCGACGAGTTTGGATCCAGGCCTAAAACGCATAGTGCAAAGGAGGGAACCTGAGCTTCCAAGCAGTAAGGAAGATCTGGCATCATGGGGTGGAGCCGAGATTTACCACCGGGTGGGTGAGAGGAGCCAGCTTGAAGACCTTCTGGAAAGATTTAAAGCGGCAAGGAACCTGCCAGTAAGTGTAGACTGAACATATCCATGTCCCTAGAAGGTACCGTAAGCATTAGAAAGAGGGATAGGGCAGACTGGATGAGCCACAAGGCCCTTATCTGCAGACATCTATGTGCGCACGGTTTCTGTGTTTGTTTGTTTGTGATATAAATACAAGCTTTTACCATGATGATATTTACAGGTACAAATTTGGATATTTCCTGAATACACAAAACAGATATAAAGAAGTTAGACACTCTATAGCTGGACTTCCGGTAACATCACCCAACACAACAGACCATGTGAGCTCCAACTGGGAAAAGCCTCAAAATCCTCAAAGAATCTTATTAAATTTACTCATTGCAAGGTTTGATCCAACATGCCACACACCAGGAGAGCTCCCTCGCCCTCAGAGTCAGTGGACGGTGACCACTACAGTGTGGGGAGCTCTGACAGTGAGGGATCACAGGAACCGCACTCCAAATGGCAGACCCAAAGAGGAGGTGTGGCTGCTAGTAACACATTATTGCAGAGACAAATGGATGTTATGTTAAATGAGCACCATAGTTTTCATAAGGAATTGAAGCTGGCAATTACTGCCCTTGGAATGGATGTGCCACGCCATCTTTAAGCGCTCCCTCTGGTTGCACCTGAAGTCTGCGTCGGCCTGTAACTGTTCCACTGCTGCTTGATATCCCCTACCCCTTCTTGGACCTTGGTGTGCATCCTCTACTTCCCTGGTTCCCCTACCCCCTCTGAGCTCTAGTAAGGGGAATTATCTACCCTGCATGCCCTTCACCTCAGCACTTACCGTCCTCAAAATGGACAAACTGCGCTTGTATTATTTCCATGAAATGTAACCGTTTGCTTGTTCTTACCCTTGATGTATATGCTTATCTGTTCATCCTGTGCCTCTTTATTTGTATCATCCTGCCCATTGATTGTATTTCACATTATTGTAATTCCCTCGCAATTTTGTAAACTATGCTCTTGAAATCTCCTAGGTCTTACCTGAAAATAGACATTCCTCATCTAGTGTGCGTATCCGGTAAACAAAAGCTAATAAATAAAACTGAACAGACACTATCGGGCCTAGACGACCAGATTTCCCAGCAGGATGGCCATATTGATTTGACAGAACAGGACCTTCTCCAACTCCATGCCAGTGTAACAGCTCTGCAGGACCGCATGGAGGATGCAGAGTCTAGAGCATGATGAAACAATCTGCGAATCTACAGCCTCCCTGAGGTGACTGAGGGACAAGATCTAATGGCTTTTTTAACGTCTTTTCTTCTATCCTTTCTCCCGGAATCCCCAGGTCCACTGGAACTAGAGTGGACCCACAAAGCTCTTGGGTGAAAACCATCAGGCCTTAAGGACCACCCCTGCTCCACCATACTCTGTTTTCTGCGCCACACAGAGAAGGAAAAATGTTGCCTTAGCTTGGTAACAGAAAACAGTGGAGTACAACGTCAACAGACTTTTTATAATGATTATTCCACCAGCATAATGAACCAGAGGTGAGTGTATACTCCTTTCAAGCCGTGTCACTCTCAAAATATCAGGTTCTGCACTCCCTACCTTTGGAATTGGTCATTTTCTTCCCTGACAGCACCCAGTCATATGACTCCACCCGATACTGCAGCTGCTGAACTGAATAAACAGGGCATACAGGTGGCCCTGAGCCACAATATAAGCAATCACTTCAATCCTTGGCCTCAAGCTGGCACAACAAGCGTCAACCTCACAATCAAAGAAAACTCAGAGGCTGTCTGTGGGCAGCAATCTGCCGACACCTACAGGACATAATCCAGCACCTCAAGACCACAACCTTGAGCTTGGCCTCCACACCTTCCATCGTTGAGCCTCCAACCTGATATTTCTTCTGGTTCTGTAAGGTAGGTCAGTGGTTTGCCTCCATTCTCCCTTTCAGATTTACCCTGGTGGTCATTTATGCCTTCCTTGGCCTCTGGCTGCCCCCCCCCCACCCCAAACCAGATAGCTGACAATGCATTTTATTAATTGTAGTATTAGTGTAATTTCCCTTTAGGGGTTTGTGGTTAGCTGACCATGCCTGGGGTCCTCCTTGGTGGCCTCCCTGTCAGTCATCTAGCCCGCTAGGGAACACCTGGAGAGGCCAGTGCTTCTGAATGATACACCTTTACAGGACTAAGTGTCTGGGGCTATTTTTTGCAGCTGTTAGCCCACTTGCTCCTTCTGCCACAGTAAATAGCCTTGACCCATTCACGGGATAGTTCTCACCACGGTGGCATTGCGTCACTAAGTCTTATCTTAATGGGTAACCCTGGAGCTAAATACTAATAGAGAGAGTGGAGCAGTCAACAAGGTTCTAGACTAAAACGTTGGCTAATGTACCAGGTAGGGCCTTCCCAAGCATGAGCCTGGGTGGGCTTTGGTTGTTTATTTCATTCTAGTGTATTTGTCGACCTCCATGGGGTTGGGAGGAAAAGCAGTTAGACAACTCAGAATCTGCACCTCGGGTGGATACGAGCAGGTGGACCCTCAGGGAGAAGTGTGGAACTCCTGACCATGACAGGCAAGTTGTATTAACAGCAGTGCAACCTATAAACAGAGATGGCATGCCTTGTAGAACATCAGTATCTGCTTGGACTTGGACTCTTGTTGGTGATTAGAGACTTCAGTAGAGAGCAGACTACAAAATTCACACATGTAATGTTACAAATCCTCTCAAGGAGACACATTTAGAGGGGCACTTGT
Organism: Neoceratodus forsteri; assembly: GCA_016271365.2. Taxonomy (NCBI): domain Eukaryota; kingdom Metazoa; phylum Chordata; order Ceratodontiformes; family Ceratodontidae; genus Neoceratodus; species Neoceratodus forsteri. The sequence continues at coordinate 531,892,894 of CM057449.1, forward strand.
ATTTGCTGTTAATTCTGCCATTAAACATGTTTCTAAATTTTTCCTTTTATTATAGACTCTTAGCCTGCTCGATCACATTTGCTTTGTGGAGACATTCACAACTGTCATTTTATTTGGACATTGCCACAGTTTGCTCACAGACTTTGTGAATTCCTCTGAGAGGCAGGTAATTAGCCGAGTTACCATAGTGCCTGCTAAATGACATAACTGTTTAGTTTACAACTCTGCCCTCTGCTGGGCCTCCCTCACTGGGTGCCTCACTGTCTGAGGGGTTATAGGGGAGCTAAATACACCTTGGAAAATGTATTCCTGGTTGGGGCAGATTCGTTGGTCTCCGTACCATCCCAGCATCCCTTGCCAACGATGGCTGGAGGTCCCCGGACAAGAAAACCCCCCTCCAGACAGGCTACACCTGTTGATAAAGCATAATTTAAAAGTCCCCAACCTTGCAAGACACAGTTTGGCCACCATGATAGTTAAACTGTTCAATTGTTTGTGTAGGTTATTTCTTGTCACTACACTAGTAGGACTGAATTTTCACTCTCCATGTTCCCTTTTCCTAAATTCAGCCCCCAAACCCAGTTTAAATGAAAGGTCTTCACTTGATACTAGATTGAGCAGGTAACAAGCGGGGTGCCAGGCAGGAATTGGTTCCCAGAGTTTACTAATGCATACTTTTATGTTCTCTTACGTACATGTGCAAGGAACGTCTTGCAACAGTACGAGTTTTGGAGGTGTGTGACCCTCCTCCCCAATGCACTGCTCAGTGTAGCAGGCATGACCCTTGGGGACCAATACATGCAAGCTGTGTATGACAGCAGTTCAGCTGTGTTGGTCTTCACTTCTACCAAAAGGGCCACTGCAATCAGCGGTGGTAGCGTGTATGCAATTAGCATACGTCAGCTGAACTGCTGTCATACACAGCTCGGCAATCCCTCCAGCTTCCTCCCTCTGCTAATGTCCTCGCCCTCCCTTCTTTTGTTCCTGGCCCCTACCTTGTGTGTCAATGGGGGTGCCCAATCCCCATAGCTCACTTGGCCCCCACACTGCTGTGGCCAGCGGTGCCCAATCCCCGTCCAGCTGCAGCCGCCAGCCAAAACAACTGGCATGCTGGGAGCCCACCCACACGCTCATGCCCCCTCCCAGCACACACTGTATGGTCAGCGGGGTGCCCAGTCCCCGCCAGCTCCCTGCCCCCAACAAAACAGGTCAGTGGCACGCTGGGCCAACTCAGCGTACCAAAAGCATCCGTTTCTCTCTTTTTCTTTCATTCCTGTAAAACAAGAAGCGGTCCCTCCATATCCCCCACCAACCCATGCCCAACCTCTGCCCACACCTCCCACACCCCTCACCCCATACTTACCTCTGGAGCCTGGCACAATGATCTTTGGTGGACCGGGAACACGTCTGCACTCTTCAAAGCCGACCGCGAACTGAGGAAATGCCGGTAAGCTGTATAATGACATAAATAAGGTTTTTCTAACTTAGGTGGATATCTCAGCCATTTTTTTGACTTTTGGCACCAAATTTTCAACATGGGGTTCTTGGTACCCCTTCTCATGAATTTAGTCACTGTCATGACGTTACTCGGTCCTGAAAGGTGATTTCGCGGTCATTGCATGGAATCACCTTATAGAACTGAATTAGCAAGCAGCAATGTCCACGAGTAGCCTCTCAAAAAGCCTATGTTGCAAATTTGGTGAAAAATCAAAAAATTACACTTTTTAATGGTGTAAGCGCTAGGCAGTTTCCACGACACTGTGAATTTAAATTTGTAATATTTTCACTCCAGATTTATAACATAAGCATATTTCCACACCTCCTTATAAAGAGTACAGCTGTCATTTTTTATATCCTGGCGGAAATGTGTTTTCGCGCTTCCGACGCAATATCACGGTCGCTGCTGGAAATCAGTGATCACTACAGAGTAAAACAATCATAGTGACACTGTTCATGAGCAGAGGTCCTAAAATGTCTATGTTGAAAATTTGGTGGCAAAAGTCCATAAAATGGCTATTACAAGCGTGCGTTGCACAGTTTCTGCACACACTCTAAGTTTGTGAATTTGTATTATTTCCACTCCAGATTTTCAACACTGCCATTTTCCCACATCTCATTATGACCAGTACAGCTGCCATTTTTCACATCCTAGCTGAAATGTGTTTTCGCACTTCGGTACAATAGCGTGGCGGCTGTGGAAATCATGTTGATTAGAGTAAGAAAATCACAGTGACACTGTTCATGAGAAGATGTCCTAAAATGCCTATGTTGAAAATTTGGTGCAAAATATCCAAAAGGACTTCTACGTAGCATGTGTTGCGTAGTTTCTATGCACACTGTGAATCTCAAGGAATTTGTCATATTTTCACTCCAGATTTTCAACACTTGCATTTTCCCACACCTCTTATGAAAAGTACAGCTAAGTCATTTTCACATCCTGGCTGAAATGTGTTTTCACACTTCTGACGAGAATAGCGCAGTCTCCTGTGGGAAATCGTGTTCGTGCACAGTAAGAAAATCATAGTGACAGTGTTCATGACCAGAGGTGACATAATGCCTATGTTGAAAATTTGGTGAAATAATTCCACTGAATGACTGTGTTACAAGCACTGGTTGTGCAGTTTCCACACAGGCTCGTTCCCTCGAGTACGCCCACAGCGTTAGGGTTCCTAAGAAAGACACTTAAGAAGTATGAGGGTGAAATGTTAATCAAATGCAAGAGGAGTTGCAGAGAGTTGGGACATGGATACAACTTGGGGGGCATGCATAAATGTCAAATGCCAATGCAAATACCTGCAAGCGAATGTTCGGCATTGACAAATGCTTGTTATAAATGGAACAATGTCTGTCAATGTTCTACACCTATATTCCCTTAATGTGAAGGGCCTAACTAACCCAATAAAGTGTTCCAAGATCTTTTCCCAACTCAAACGGACTAGGCGGAATTTTCTCTATCTCCAATAGATCCGTTTGTCTGATTTAGAACATGAGAAGTGCCAAAATTTGGATTCTTAGCAGTCTATTACTCCTCGTAGATGTTGGAGGGGTGCCATCACTTGATTCTAAAAGCACCCCTTTTCAAGAACACACTTGGTATGGGCGGACTCCGAGGGCCCTTGGTGTTAGTTCAAGGTTCCTTGTATGGTAGGAAGATCACCTGGACAATACATATCTTCTGCTAGATGCTAATACTCCTGTGATTAAACACTTGTTAGACAAAGGGGCAGCCACCACCCGTAGTAGTGTCCTCTTGGTAGGTGACTTTACCATTGCCCCGACCCTCCTGGGATTATTATAACCCTGCTCCCCAATGCCAGCTCTCTGCCTATAAATTCCTTGAGAATTTATTCAGGAGGTAGTCCGCTGGACTTTTGGTGGGCCTTCAAACCAAGAACCAGATCTTTCAGCTTTTACTCCCTGGTGTATGGGACCTACTTAAGGACAGATCACGTCTATACCCAGGCAGAATTCCTAACACCAGTTGCATCTTGTTTGGTGGGTGACATAATTTTGTCTGACCACAACCCAGTTAGTTGTTATGGGGATTAGAGTACTGAGCCATCTACCACACCCCCTTCCTCCTCCCTCTCTATAGGTACCCAAATCGTTGAACAGGTGCTCCTTATTGGAGACAGTAAATATTCCTCCGATGGTTGCCACTTGTCCCTTACCTTCAGAGGCTCACTCTACTGGTCCTCTTCTTTTTCAAGAATCTTTGTTTTTGCCTTCCTTTTCCCCCTTATCTATGCTTCAAGCCTACCTCCACATCATCTTCATCTGGTTTTACCCTCTGTGCCTCTCTCACAAGGCTTTCATCAAATTTCATGTAAATGTCAAGCTACTTTAGGTAACCACCTGTGTTACTACAGCATTATATTATCTTGTCTTATTCCCAGAATGGTTCTTATTCTTCCGTACACTGATGTGAGTATTACCTGCTTTATATATTCTCATGTATATAGAGTGTAGTTATTCTGTATATTCTCATGTATATTGTGTGTACAATCTGCTCTAAGTACTGAATATGAACTTGAATATACTGTTTATACAACTTTAATATGTGCACTGAATATGTATATTTCCCAGGCCCACCTTGAATATGAGTTTTTCTCAACAGTGTTTCACCTGGTTAAAGTTTTGATTGAATGACTGATTGAGCTATGAGCTACACAGTGGTGATTAAACCCTTGCTATTTAAAATCATCAGACTTCCATACCTACTTACACAACTGCACAGCAGAGTATCTCACTGATAACACTGCCTCAGACACAACCCATTCAATATGGTTTGATACTTTAAAGGCTGTTCTCTGGGGCCAAATCATTAAATAAGCCACTGCTGACAAATGGAAACGTCAGAAGAAACAGGCATGCCTGGAGGCGAGCCTACACCTTCTGCAAATGGCACACCAGCAGGGAGACAGGTCTGTTCTCCCACAGCCACAGAACGTGGTCAGACATGGATGTGCTCTGCCTTCAGAAGACCAATATATTAAAAAAGATTGGCCACGACAGCGGCACTACTACATCCATACTCTTGTGTCTGCCTTACTAAACTGGGGGAGATAGCAAATTCCTTCCATGACTATTACTGAACTTTATATACCCCAGAGTTGGCCTGCCCCCCAATGGACAAGTTAGAGGACTTTTTGAACTCCATCACTCTCCCAGACCCTACCTCTGAGCAGGGGGAGAGGCTGGTTGTGCCCGTAACTACTGAGGAGTTAACACTGGCACTCAGAAACACCAAGATGATGAGAGCCCCTGGACCAGATTGTTATGGGGCGAATTTTGTAAAGTTACTCAAATTTGTTATTCAACCTCTCATGGCAGCGTTGGGAGACACTTGTTGAGGATTTCCTCCTACACCTGGTCAAATGCAACCATTTCAGTGATACTTAAACCAGGTAAGAACCCACTCTTGTGCTCCTGATACCATGAGCCCCCTCTTCACACTATCAAAATGCCGGTCGTCTCAAGCCCTCTCTCACCTCCTCAGTAGCCTCATCCCTCTTCCTGCAACTGTTCCTATCTCCCCCCTCCTCCTGCACTCTCCCTCCCACCCCTGCACCCCTCCCTTTGTACAGCAAATTATGTGATTATCAGTATATTTGCACTTGGCACCTATCTGTATTTGACCTTGGTACAGCTCAGAACTATACAGTGTAAATCTGTACCTGTATACTGGATATAATGCTCACAAATTCTCCTACAATGTTATTTTATAATTGTATTCTTGCATCGTCTGTAAATTCATGTATTGTAACATCCTTCTCCCCAGGTCGCATATGGAAATGAGTTTCAAGCTCAGTATGCCATTCCTGGTGAAACTTTTAAATAAATAAATAAATACTTACCAATTTCAGTGTTAACACACGATTATTATAAATTACCTCAGCAGTGGTGGACAACACACACATACACCTCAAGTCCAGGTACCTGTTATGCTGGACTCAGCACCAAAGGGAAGCTGGTGCAGGCGAGCCTTCTCCCTTATCGATCTCCTTGAGCAAGGCATCCCAAAGTGGCACATATACAGACCCAGGGCAGGATTTAGAAGTGACCGCGGAGGACTACTACAGACATGAGGAGGAAGACTTGGTGGGATTTAATAGTAGTGGGCAAAGTAGCAATGGTAGTTTGAGTATCAGCAGCCAGAGTCAGTGAGCACATCAACCACAGTCCCTAAAACATCCAAAATCACATAATTCATTTGTTCAGCATTTGTAACCCCCCTTGAGTCCAAACCTACCTCACCATTCATGCTGCCAGTGCACAAAGCCCAGCTGTTTGATCTCTCAAGCCTAAAACCCTAAAATATGCAGCCTACATTGCACAGCATGTTTGCGCATCATACCAAATACCCACCCAATCATGCTGTTGCACGTGAACTTAATGCAGCAACTGCAGAAATGCTGACAATTAATCTACTGTCTTTCTTTTTATGGAGAATGTAGGGTTCTACAGGATAGTGGAACGTGTCTGTCCAAATGGAAGATTCTGTCACGCATGTATTTCTCCACCTGTGCCATTCCAGAACTATATGGGACTGTGACAAGCACAGCAAGACATGCCCTGTAGCATTCAGCATCACCATAATTACACCTTAGTATGGATATGTGGACCAGTGGCAAAACAGCTTGTAGCTGTTATCCAGGTACAGTATTTTAGCTCATTTGGCACATGTGCCCAGGGTAGTATTTCACATTGGGATGAGGAAAAAGCTGCATGAAACCCAACTGTACTGATAGCAGCATTCTGTTTTTTTTCCAACATGCCACGATGGCAGTGATGAGAGTAACAGGATAACACACAGGTCATAAAATGTTAGAAGTGCTCCTGATCAAAACTGAAGAGTGGTTGCACCCACTGTTCCTGAAAACAGGTTTCATAGCAGCAATAATAACTCTAATGTGGTAAAACAAATTGGTGATAGTGGGTTTCTCAGGGTTCCTTGCAAGGCAAGTACAGGTGTTTCTGGCATATCCTGAAATCGAGCCAATGCTGACTGTGGCCCACTGCATCTGTGCCCACTCTGCTTATTCTGGAAAGGCCCATGACCATATCGGGCAGCTGCAGCTCCAGAAGAAGCTGCCTCAGCACTGCCTCAAGCTGGAAGTTGTCACAAGATGGAACTCAACACTGTACATGACCGAACGCTTGTACAAGCAGTACAAAACCAACTCGGAATACTCTCGCTGCACATAAGCCATGACAGTTCAGGAGCATCAGTGTGTCTCACAACTGAGCAATGGTGTCTCATGGATGGCCTGATCATGATTCTGAGGCCATGTGAGCATGCCACACAGGCAGTGAGTGGGGACACTGCCTCTCAGTCAGGTCATCCCACTTCTAAGGGTGCTGAGGCAGATGTTGATAAATGTAGATCAGGTGCTAGAGGCAGTCAAAGACAGGGCAAACAATGCGTTACTGGAACACATGCTGCAAACATTAGACTGTAGTACCCATATTTCAATAATTCTGCAGTCTCCCTAGTTTTGGAACTGCCACCATGCTGGACCCACGATATAAACAAAAGAGGCCTGTCTTCCATTATTGAAGGTAGGCATGATCAGGTAAAATCTAACTGATCAGCTCATAAGAATAGGTTTCAGCGGCACAGGTGTCAAAGGTCACAGTTCTGCAAGTCACAGCATGAACAGTGATGACAGACTGTTACTACCACCTCGAGAGAGAGAGAGACAGATAGACAGAAAAAGAGATCCAAAAACGATTCAAAATAACAATTAAGTACTTAAAGAGCTGCTGATGCCTCAAAGAAAACTTTGAAAAAACATTATAATTAGGTACAATTTAGCTTGGATTTTATTTGTATTCAATAGATTTCTCCTTCCCATTACTCATTACTAACGAATCTGCATGGAAACATGCTCTACATCCCTTACAGTTCATCTGCCTCTTTAGCTTCCTTCCAACTTCATGTCATAGTCCTGTGTTATGACATCACAATCTGTTGCCAGGGGAGTAATTGTGATGTCACAAATAGAGCATTATGACCTTAGGTAGGGAGAAAGCAACAGGAATAGATGAACTCTTCAGGAGCAAAGATCCTGTTTTCATGCAGATGGCCTCAAAAAATCATGGGAAGGAGAAATGCAGAATTAATATGAAATACAAGCTGAACTGTGCCTAAATATTATGTTTTGTTAAAGTTGTCCTAATTGTGTCAGCTGCTCTTTAAGGAATGTGCAGAACAGCACACAAAAAAAGCCTGAAAATTAACTGTGTTTAACAAATTACAATTTGAAGTGTGCTATTTAACTTGCTTCTCTCCAGTAGCTGCAGCTCATACATTCTGTCTCACCAGGGCTGAGAAAATCCACCCACTCTGCTCCACTGTCGAGGGATTGCTGGAGATTTCCAGGGTGCGCTTAAAGACATCTGGGGCTCAGTCTTTTGCTTTTGCAGTCCCTATCCTGTGGAATTCTCTACCTCGTATGGTTTGAGAGTGCTGATCATCCGGAGTTTTAAAATAACCTTAAAAACACATTTATTTAACCTAGCGTTCCTGGATTCTGGCACATGATTTTATTCCCGGTGTATGATTTTAGTTTATCACCAATTTATATTTGGTCTGGTTGGGAACTGATTGTTTAAAAATGTTTATTTATTTATATGGTTTTATGCACAAGTGCTTTGGTTTCAGAAAGGTGCTTTTTAAAAATAAAGATTGATTTGATTTGAAGTCACACACTTCCTGCCATGGGAATGTACCAGGTGACCTGCAGAAGCTCTACCATGTAACACAGACGTTTTTTCCCCCTAAACTTCACCTTTAAAATGCTAAGGTGAAGTTGAGAGGTGAAGCCACCATAAGCAAAATTCCCATTAAGTGGGAAAAGGTCACAAAAATGTCTGCAGAGGCAAATTTGGAGTCTTCGCCTTAACTTCTGTGAATTAAAACTTCACAAAATCTCTGCATAGGTGTCCCATATTTCCATCAACCCCACCTTTTTCAGTGCCTGATTTAAATGGATAAACCATTTTATTTGGTTTTATTTGTTTTGCTTCTTCCCAACATTTTGCCATTGTCTATCTGGCTCCATTTAACTATTTTTTCCACAGCCTCACGGCTCTGATCTGAGCAAACACCACCATGGATTTTATTTTCAATTCACTTTGCATAGCGGTTGTTAAGTATATCTCTGTTTAAATTTAACGTTTGCTTATAAAACATATTCTGAACCGATATCAGACTGCCAAATACCCAGATTTTAGACCCATACAGTAAAATACTGATAACTTTTGCATCGCTCACTTGAGTGCTATATAAAAATTACTTGCAAATGCTTTGCTAAGCGAATAACAGCCTGGAAGCCTGAACACCTTGCCCTCTATTGTTGTTAATATGAGTTTTCCACATCATGTTCTTATCAAAGGTTATGCCTAGAATATTTATATTATTTTTAACTTCAATGGACAAATCCCAATTACTATGCCGCAGATACATTATGATCCTTTTGCCAAAACAGCAGCGTAGCCAAGAGGTTAGAGTAACAAGCTGTGAATGAACTTGGCGCATCCAGCAGACATGAGTTTGACTCTCACAACCTCCACTGCATACTATGCAACTTTTGTCACTGTTACGTACAGCTTATTGTTATTATGTAATAGCCATAATATTTTTAAAAGATTAGCCTCTGTACGTGTACTCTTTCAGAATTCCCCAAAGAAGTTCTCTCTTCATGTTATGGAATGCAGATGATAGATCTAAAAATGCCATGCCACTGCCATACGAGGTGTACTGTTCTACTACATCATCTAGTGTCCCATAACCCATCCAAAATCCTACTTGAGCAAAAGATAACTTCTCCTCCACCCATATATATTTGTAAAACAATACATGATGTTATTGGTCTGTAATTACAGGGCAGCTTTTAGCTACTGTCAGGTGGAGTCAGAACTGGATGGCACCCAATGGATGCAGGTTGCATTTAGCAACCAATAGGGATATACTGGGAATGAGGAAATATATCCTGGGTAGGAAGAAAGAGGGAGACAGAGAAAGCTTTCTTTTGTTTTTTGTTAAACAAACCAACTGGGGAGTGACAGAAGATACTAAAAGGACATCACTGCTGCTGCATGCCACGGGGTGACCTGCCCAGAGGCCTTGACTCTTCCCGTGAGGGGGTGGTCTTCAGGTGTCGTACTCAATGAAGAAGATATTCAGTAAGATTATCAGTTAGAGAATGTGCATAACTTCTGTATCTTTCCTGAATCAATCTTGTCTGCTGAATCCCACTAATGGGTCCAAGCACCAAGTTTTCCAATTTGAAGGATGCTGGCTCACCCTGAAGTTATCTACCTACCCTCAGTTCTCTATATGGGGGAGAACACCTGACAGCAGATGCTCTTCACAGGTCTGGTGAAACCTGAGACTGGTTGGGGGACAAGCGAGTGCTCCTGTGGCACAGGAGTAAAAGGGCCCAAAACTACCACTGGACCGGGGTTGGGGGGAGAGATGCGCTCTCTGGTAATGTGAGTTAAGCACCTTATACTGAGCCAAGGTGCCACTCAGGATAGATGAAACCACACCATCCAGCCTTCCAACCTGGAGGCCACCGTGCTGGCATCATAAAATGTTGACATACTACCTCCAGACCCTGGGTAGAAGGTCATGGCTTGCCTGAGTGCTTCACAATGTGGCAACACAGCCAGTAGGTTGAGCAGCTGCAACCACAAGTGGTGACTGAAGGTTGTCATATGGACCTGGTGTGCAGACACACACATATGGGCACATGCTGAGGTAAAAAAAACACAGGTTACTCACCTATAACAGTAGTTCTAGGAGTGGTATATGTTGTTCATCCACACTTGTTGGCATGTCCTTTCCCTTTAAGAAGCTTGCCAGAAGGTCTGAAAGTTGGCTCCTCCCACCCACCCAGGTGGAATAACCCTCGACTCCACCCCAATGTAAGATCTTGCCACTCTAAGCAGAGGTTGTGTGTTGAAGCCGGGAGGTCGGGTGGGTCAATGTGGATGAACAACATATACCACTCCTAGAACTACTGTTACAGGTGAGTAACCTGTGTTTCTAAGGCGTGGATATGTTGTTCTATTACACTTGTTGGCAGACTCTTAGCCGTTCTCCAGGAGGAGGGAGGCAAGGCACACACCCCTACTTGGGAAAAAGAGACTGGAGAACTGAGGCTCCAAAACAAGCATCCCAGCGTGACTCTAAGTCAATGTGGTAATGGGAAATGAAGGTGTTTGCTGACTTCCAGGTAGCAGTCCTGCAGATATCCGGGATAGGGACGTCCCCAGAAGCAGCCACCAATGCAACAGTATGGTAGGTGGAATGAGCCCTTAGTCCTACGGGAGGCTCCCTACCTGCCAACCTGTAGCAGAGATCAATGCAACATGTAATCCATCTGCCAACTGTCCGCTTGGCTGCAGTCCTGCCAGGTGTGGATTCAGTGTAGGTGACAAACAGCTGGCAAACCTCTCCCCGAACTCCGGCCATGTGTCTCAGATCCAAAGTATGGAGGCCATACTCGGCCTCTGAGGTGTGATTGGGAAAATACACCAGCAGAGTCATCACCTGGTTCAGGTGAAACTCCGACACAACTTTCAGAAGGAACTTCGGGTTGGGGTACAGGACAACTTTGTCCCTGTTGAAGATCAAATAGGGAGACTCAACAGAGAGCCCCTGGAGTTCCCCAATCCTTCTGGCTGACGTGACAGCCACCAGGAAGGCCGTCTTCCATGACAGGTATGACATCTCACTACTGTGCATTGGTTCGAATGGCTTGCCCATAAGCTTTGCCAACATCAGCAGTAGATCCCATAGTGGTGGTGGTTCATGCACCGGAGGGGGAAATATGGTTGAGGCCTTTGAAGAAACAGCAGACCACCTTTTCCTGTGCCACCATCTGTTGACCAGCCAGCACCCAATAAGTAGAGATGGCTGTCAGGTGCACCGTAAGGGTCATAGACCGCAGACCCCCTTTGGACAGAGACCAAAGGTAGTTGTGAATGCTAGCCACCGGACAGGACAAAGGGTCCAGGCCCTTGTCCTGACTCCAAATGGAGAATCTCTTCCACTTGAAGGCATAGCACTTCCTGGTCGATTCCTTCCTAGTTGCCTCAACTACAGTGAGCATACTGCATCTTCGGAGAGACCCAAAGCCTGGAACTCTAGAGGCTCAGGAACCAGGATGCCAGGTACAGGGATTGAAGGTCTGGATGGAGGACCTTCCTCTGACAGAGCAGGTCCAGGTGTGCAGGAAGACACCTCGGGAGCCTGATGCTGAGGAAATCGGGGTACCAAAACTGGCAGTGCCAGTCCACAGCCACCAGGATCATCTGTGCCTTGTCCCTCTTCACCTTGAGGAGCACCTTGTGGATCAAGGGAAGTGGAGTGAAGGCATAAAAGAGGCCTTGGGTCCGCGGCCTCGAGCAGGCATCCCCCTGCAGCAAGCCCTGCAGAGGGGGCTGGGCACAAAACAGCCTCATCTTTGCATTCTCCCTGGTGGCGAACAGGTCCACCTGATCCCTTCCTACAGATGCTCCGGGATGGTCCACCATTGGAGAGCATCCCACATCTTCTTGGTTACAGTGACTAGCTGGTCGAAATGACCTTGTTGCCGAGTCCACTGGCTGGCCAGCTCCCACTGAAGGGGGCGCATACGCCACGGGGCCCAACGGATCACAGAGGTGCATGCTGCCATATAACCCAGAAGTCGCAGGAAGTCCTGGACAGGGCACAAGTGCCTACCAGAAATGATCGGGCAAAGGAGGAAAGAACCTCCGCCCTGTCTTTTGGGACTCTGGCTCTGGCTCGGCAAGAGTCAAGCTCTGCCCCGATGAAGCAAATCACCTCAAGAGGCATGAGTTCCAACTTGCCTCATTGACCAGGAGGCCAATGTTGATGCAGGTCTGGAGGGCCAGATTCCTGGACCTCTCCACCTCCTGCCTGGAGGGACCTGCTATAAGCCAATCGTCCAGGTAGGGTACACCCTGATCCCTTGACTCCGAAGATGAGCCGCCACCACTGCAATGCATCTGAAAACCCTGAGGACCAATGACAAGCTGAACAGCATGGCTTGGAACTCATATAACGTTCCCTCTGCCTGGAAGCTAAAGAACCGTTGGTGTAGTGGACGGATCGGATGTGAAAGAACATGTCCTGCAGATCCGGGGAGCAAAACCACATGTTCTGCTTGAGAGATGGTATGATCTGAGACAGAGTTACCATCCTGAAGGTGCGAGACCTGAGAAACTTGTTCAGGTCATGCAGATCTAGAATGGGGCCCATCCATTTCTGAACACAGAACTGGAAATGAACCCTGGGTTGACAAGGGGATCCATGACTCTGACCACTACCAGCTTGCGGAGGAGTTAGGTGATGTCGTCTCAGAGAGCTGACTTGAGCCTGCACAGATACCTTCTCTCCCGTGGGTGTGAGTACTGCTCAATTCTGGAGGCAGCCCCTGGCTGACCACTTCCAAGATCCACCTGTCCATGTGACAGCAGACCAAACGGAAAGGAAGTGGCAGAGCTGCCATCCCCCACGGAGGACCCAGAGTAGGTGTGATGGGCATGGGGTGGTCACTCCCATCCTGTCACTGAGCAGGCTTGGAGGAGAAGGATCCCGCCATGGGACTGCTGGGACCCTTCCCTCCGGGCTTACGGACCACCGGAGCCATCGCCTTGATACGATGATGCTAAGACTGAGCCTGCTGCTGCTACCTCGATTGGTACTGGGGCTGCGGGGGCAGAAGGCTGAAAGGGCTTACTCTTCTGCTTCTTGGAACCTTGAAATTCCTTCTGGGTGGAGGCAACGGAGTCCAAGGTGGCACTGGACTTCTCGATGCACTGGAGATGACCGCTGACTCCTGGACTGAACAAGTCAGTGCACAGGAATGGAACATCTGCCAGTCTGTGCTGAGTGTCCGCTGTAAAGGTCGAGATCCTTAGCCAGCCCTGCAGCACATGGCGACCGCGGTAGTCACCGCACAGGAGTCCCCAATGTCCACAGCCATCAGGAGCTGCTGCTTTCCAACAGCCCGACACTGATCCTGAACCTGCTTGACCATAGTCTGAAGGTCCGTGGGGAGATGAAGAAGCATCTCATCTGTACAGCCCAAGACAGCATGGGAGAGGTGTGCCATGATACTGCCAAACTGACCTGAGGAGACTGAGCAAAGAGGCAGCATAGACTTTTTGGGCAGAATGGTCCAGTTTTTTGGACTCTTTGTCTGGAGGTCTATCAGTGTCTCCTGAGTTATCTGAGCACTGAACACAGATTCGGTCACCAATCCCTCAACTGAGGAATGCTCTATGAACCCCGATAGGGTGCCGATGGGAACCACATACTTGCAAGACATCTGGGCCGATGGTGCAGGGCAGGAGGCAGGGTGCTTCCAAAGCTCCAGAGCCAAGCCAGTGACTACCTTGGCTACCGGGAAGGCCTCTGTCAGAGAATCCCCTTTTGTCAGAATATCTGTCAGGGGATACTGAGCCCGTTATTGGACAGTCTTCGGTTTCTTCCCTGTGGATTCAGAGATGAGATGAGATGGAGAATGCCCATGAAGGATGTGGGACCTTCCTCCATTGAGAGACTCCCCATCGAAGCCTCGTCAAACTGACGAAAGTGCAAGAAGGAGTCCCTGGACTCTGAAGAGTCCGGGTAGATCGGCTGTCCACATAAGTCACTTTCAACCCGCTGCAGAGAGTTGGAAGCAAGGTGACCAACACCCTATGCGGGAGACCCTTAGCGGGCAGAGACTCCTTAACAGGAGCCCCAGAGGGAGGCTGTTAAGGTGGTGGGGCCTTCACCGGCTCTGCAGGTGGAGGGACGGTGTTGGCCGGCTCCTGCGGAATCGGTGTCAACCTTGAGGGCAACAGCCACATGATAACCAGTGTGGAAGCCAGGGTAGACTTCGGACTGGTGAACACCAACTGTTGTCACATGAGATCCTCGTAGCATCGAAGCAACTTGCGAAGCCTTTCCTCTTCCAAGAAGGAGGAGGAGGATGAAAGGAGACGGCTCCTCTTCTTAGAACACCCAGAATAGCATCTGTGAGGAAGACTGAGACCTCGACCTTGACTGTCAGAGAGACCAACGGGGGAGCTCAGGAGCTGGGGAAACCCACGACTCATCCAGGCCGGGGTCACGGACCGTGGGGATGTTCCCAGCAAGCTGGGTTTCCTCCTCAGTAGGTCCAGTCAGGACCAGAGTCCTGAACAAGGAACTGTCAGCCTCATCCAGCGATAATGGGTCAACAGGGTTGATGATAATTTTGACTGGGTCATCATCCCAAGTCTTAGCCGACTGGCCTGACAGGGGCACTGCGAAGCCAGAAGCTGAGGCCACAATACTGACCAAAGTCGAAACAGAAGATTCCTGAGACCAGGATCGCTCATGATACCAAGAATGTCATCGATGAGACTTATCTCATGACTCTTTGGGTTCCTTTTTTCGGGAACGAGAACTGTGCAAAGCCGATGAGCCCTCCCCCTAAGTTGGGAGAGAGTGGCACAACTCCTTGAAGGAGCCTGTAAAGGTAGAAGCCAGTCTGAGCGGCACAAAGACCGATGCTGAAGACGACTGATCAGTAGCCCAAGCCGCCTCCTCCTCAAACGCCTTAATTTGTTCCAGCTGCTCGGCAGACTCAGCAGCTGCGGAGACCGCCCAATAGGTCTCTTTCGATTTGACTGGCGGGTTTTGTTTTTCTGGCCATCCAAGCTGAAGCTGTGAGAGGTGGTCATCCAAACATGTTCAGTTTGAACAAGCGACAAAAGTTGCAGGACTGGGTATCATGATGGTGGCCCAGGCAGTAGACGCATGTGGCATGCGAGTCAGTGCAAGACATCTTGTGCCCACTGGGGCACCGGTGGAACCTGGGCGAGGACTTGTCCTCCATCGCGTTTGCAATCGTGAAACAATATGGAGAAACTCTGAAGTTTCAGCTTGGGTAAATAATCCGAAGATTTAAGCACCAGAGCCTACTCAACGTGGAAGCGGAAAGGAGGGAACCTGAATCTTCTAGCGGAAAGAAAGATCTGGCGTCAAGGGGCAGAGTCAAGGGTTATACCACCCGGGTGGGTGGAAAGAGCCAGCTTTCAGACCTTCCAGCAAGATTCTTGAATGGAAAGGACACGCCAACAAGTGTGGCTAGAACAACATATCCATGTCCCTCGCAATTAAAATAACATACTTTTTATAATGCTTGACCTTCCAGAATATCTTTACCACTGAGTCACACTAGTGGGTCTGAGCTGGAACATGCCAGGACTCAGTGGGAACCAGAACTTTTCAGAGGGCTGGTGATGTAGTAGGCACCGCGTGTGCATCATCATGCAGCAACTCCCATGCCTGTTGATATAAAGTGGCACAGTCCTCAATCATCTCAGTACCTTTCTTACCGAGAAGGTCAGCAGCACAACTTAGCAAGTAACCTATGCACTTAACCTAAGGGTATAAGAAAGCCCTGGTGGTCCGTATAAGAAGGGTGATCAAATCCAACAATACAATATCTTTATAGCCCAAACCATGTATAAAGGGGTGAAGACCAACACAACAATACTGTAGTGAGTCCATGAGATGGTGTGTGTACATGTGAATTAACGGTGAAGATATTCTGGAAGATCAAGAATTACAATACAGTACATACATTATTTCCATATCTTCCAAGAATTAATCTTCACCATTGATTCCCACTAATGAGTCAGAGTACCAAGCTCAGAAAAAGTCCCACGGATTCGGGTGGCTGCAGCGGAGGGCTCACTTAGTGTAATAATCTGTTCAGGATTGTCCTGACAAAGGTGGCATGCTGCTTGACATGGACATCCAAGCACAGTGCTCGGTAAATGAATGCACTGTACTCTAAGCTGCAGCTCTACTAATTTCTCAACAGGTACACATGGTATCTCTGGCAGGGACAGGGCAACCACTCTGGAGGAGTGGGTGCATACGCTGCCCTCCAATTTAACCTGAACCATAGTGTAGCAGTGGCGAAGACATGTCACAATACAGGCAGGAATGCACATGATTGTAACAGACAGTCCCTTCCGATTTGAATCAAAGGAGACAAAAAGCTGTTTGGATTGTCTGACGTCCTTGGTTCTGTCTAGATAAAATCTAAAGACCTAACACCCAATTCGGTGGACAGTTCTCTCTCCCTCATTCTGGAAGCTGACAAAGTACTGTAGGTAGGCATGACTAGGGTGTGATTAAGATGAAACTCAGACACCACCATGGGTAAAAACTTAAGGTATATATGGAGAACTACGTTATCCTTATGGAAAACAGGATACAGAGGCTCTGTAACCAAGCATGGACTTCAGATACTCTGCATGCAGAGGTAATAGCAACCAGAAATGCTGCTTTCCAAGTTAGAAACTTCAAAACACATATCACAATAGGTTCAAATGGCTTGTGAGTTAACATATTCAACAGCAAGGTGCCACCAGCTTCCTGGTGGGAGGCCTTGTTTGTAAAATGCCCTTCATTTTAAAGTGTAACAGTCATCATCAAGGGCCCCCACACTCAACTGTGGGGCGGTCCCAATGTGCACTTTGTGAGCAAAAACATTTTGGTTTATTTACTGTTTACTGTAGTACAGTAGATTCTATCAGACTAATTTTGCTTAGCTGTAGGGTGACATCTTCTGTTACTAAAATTCCCAGAATCCCTTGCAGATATCCGAGTAGTAGGCAGGGGCACTGAGAAGATTTTTGCAAGCTGAGGCCACCCATGTCGATGCATCCTGTTGGCACCTATATAACTTGGGCATCCCCAGCATGCCTCAGTTCCCATTCAGAGACAAGCTCGAAAGATCACCAGTCCGGCAGGGACCAAAGGAACCAGAAATGCATAAGGCACACAGGAGAGGGTATGGAAACCTGAGTATAGATATCATAAAGGGCAGCAGAGGAAAAAACACTTGTCAGAGCAGGACATATAGTCACCCATCACCCAACAAGGAACGAAGGAAAGAAGGAGGGATTGCTGTGGCTCAGTGGGGGAGAGAGGGAGAGCTGTGGCTCAATGGAGGAGATTCTCGCTAAGATCTACTGTTATGGTAGGTAACTATTCTATCTTCTTTAAGGATATCTCCCTCCACTGAGTCACATCATAGAATGATCTCCAAGCAGTACCCAGCACTGAGGGAGTATGGCAGGACCTAATGATCCTCAGTAAGGAGGCCTTTCAGAAAGAACATTGAGTCCAAAGCCAGCATGTCTACAAGAGATGGTGTCCAGATGGTTTAGTAAATGTATGAACAGTACTCCAAGCAGCAGCAGTAGCAGTACAGATGTCAGCAGCGGACACATTCTGGAAACAAGCCACTAATGTAGCCACCCCACAGGTGGAATAAGCATGAACAGGACAACGCAGCTACTTACATTCTGGTAACAAAATGTAATACAACTGGCCAGCCATTTGGACAGGCGTTGTTTAGAAATTGATGAGCCCATCATCTTGGGGGCAAAAGCAATAACAGTTGACAGGAATTTCTACAACCCTTTGTATGATCCAGGTACCAACGCAGCATCCCACGGATATCCCGTGTATGTAAATGACCCTTCCCACTATCTGTAAGAGTGGAAAAGTAAACAGAACAGTCTATGGTCCAATTTAGTGTTCTTTCAGACATAACCTTTAGAAACAAATGAGGACTGGCACATAAGGTAACTCCTTCCCTTTTTTTATTGAATATAAACTTTATTAAGGCTTTTGAATTACAGTAAAATCCCATTTATCCAAATGTCATGGGGGACATAAAAAACATTTGGATAAATAGGATTTCGGTTTATCGAGGTTCCCTACATGCCTGTGCTGTCTACATAAAACAACAAACTGGCACTGATCAAGGGGCAGTATAATGCATAAATACTGTACTTAATTCAGTAATACATATTGTACAAAATGACACTTACACGTGTGTGTTTCTTCAAGGCAATGCAGTTATTCAGTTTCAGACAGTTTTGTTCAACCAGGAATGGGCATTTCTGAGTGGAGCCGTGGCATTGTGTTGCTGAGTTGTTGGTTTTTTTTTTTAATTTATTTATTATGCTTTTTGCCCCCGGCACCTCAGCCTGGTCACCGACCCTAATCTCCACTTCCACATTAGACCCTACCCCTTGGATACTCCCTGGCTTGCCCCCAGGGTGGGGTGTGGCACCAACCCCCTTAACGGCACCGCACGACAGGACTAGGTCTGTGGGTTGGTCCTGGAGGCTAATGAAGGCCAGGGCAGGCTTCATCTAGGGCCGCAGGCAGGAAGTGTCTTTTTGGTGCTGTATTTGGGGGTCGGGAACGTGCAATGACGTCCAGCGTCCGTCCTGCCCCTCCGACTGCATTCAGATGTCGGTTGCTGCAGTACCTCTAGCCTCCGCTAGGGGTCCATCAAGACCGGACATACACAGCTGGAGAAGGAGAGCTGTCTCTAGGATGCTCGATCCTTCTACCCCGGTCGGCCCCCCAACGACTCTGGTCCTTTCCTGAACCTGGGTTGCAAGCGTCGCAAGTGGAAATCCAACTGCTGCGCCAACAGGCTGGCTTGCTGAGTTCTTTTATACCATATTGATGCTGGGCACTGTACTTTCATACCTGATTCTCGATCCTGAAGTTAATGCCCTGGGGAGAGGAGAGGCAGAGGAGAGAGAGAGAGAGAGAGATCCCCGATAGCTGCCGCACACACGGTATTGTTAAAAAAAAAAAAAAAATAAGACCGAGCGCGAGTGTACTGTACTGAACACAGAGGCAAGTCTGACTGGTCAGTTCATTAGTAGAGGGTTAAAGACTACTGCTTACTGTGTGGCTTACTCTAACATTTTGCTTTGGATTTCAGACTTCGATGCTGCGGTGGATTGGGGGGCAGAGAGGAGACTTACTTGCTTGCGGCTTACTGACATTGCTTCGGTCTTTGGACTTCAGTGCTCTCACCTTAATTAAAAAATAAATAAATAAAATGAGCTAACTTATGACTAATAGCCCAGTAAATTCAGTATCCACCGCACACCAGGTGCTTCTCAGTATGGGTGGATTGGGGGTGAGGAGCAGAAAGGAGACTTACTGACATTGCTTTTGGCTTCAGTGCTCTCATCTTGATTAACTAAACTACTAATAGCCCAGTAATTTCAGGATCCATCTCCACACTGTTCCTGTTAGCAGCTTATTGCTGCGTCTGAATCATAATGGAAAAAATTGGGGGACATCTCTCAGTTTCGGATAACTGAGAGTTTCATATTAGTGGGGTTCCGATAAGTGGGGTTTTACTGTACAAGGAAGAAAAACTTACTCAGCTGTAGTAATCTTGTTTCTTCCAATAGGATCCACTAATATTATTACTCTTGCAGTGCTCCCTTAAGCCCGCACTGCTCCAGAGAGAATAGAATGCTATTCTAATAATGGAATGTTTAGCTCGTGCATCTATTTTCAAACTGTCCAGTGTCAACTGCCTCCATTCTACCTCAGATTTCTTAGAAGCCTGCAAGGAGACCATAACAACATGTGAATCACTATTGAAATAATTATAGAAAAATAATGCTCAACTGAGCAAATAATAACATTAACCAAAGGACTAGTATAAACAAATGTCCCATTTTTTTCTCTGAAGTCAAATATTCCTTTAGAAAGGAACCTACAAGTTAAGACATTACAAGAAGGTGCCAGCAAGTGGCATGCCACTCTAACTATACATCTTATCAGCTGTGGAGAAGATTTTTCTTGTTACTGATTCTGAAAGAGAGGCAAGGGTGGGGAGTAATAATATTAATGGATCCCAGAGCTGGCCCGGTAGGGTTGAGGCACTGGACGCCACACCTCAATCTACGCCGCCGACCTGGGTTTGGGAGCAAACTCGGGCCGCCAGGGGTTGGCCGGGTTGGGGGGGGAAGGCTGGAGCGCCTGACGACAGCTCGCCTTCTCTGGGGGGAGGGAGGGCTTTCCAGGCTAGCAGTGACCCCTGTCAGAGGCAGGGGATGCAACAGCAAGCTGGAGTCACTGGGGCGAGACTGGTCACAGGCGTAGGCCTAGGACCAGTCAGCTCCTTCGCGGAAGGAGGGGGAGGAAAGTTGCGGACGTCAGTGTGCGCGCCATGACATATGAGCACACAATGTCCCACAGAACATGGGAACCCCCCCCAACCAGAAAGACGGAGCGCCGAGCCTGGTCCTGATGTGTGTGTTAAACAAAAGTGGACCCAGCACTGATCCTTGAGGGACCCCAGATTTAACAGATGCAAACTGAGATGTAAACTTTCTTAATGTGACTTGCTGGGTCCTGCCGATCAGATATTCCTTAAACCAGTTCAGGGCCACCTGGTCGAAGCCAATGTCCTTCAGTGTGTCTAACAGAACTGTATGACTGAGCGTATCAAATGCTTTAGATAAATCCATAAATATAGCCCCGACCAGTGAAGACTGAATATCAGAAGTTAACTTTTATCAAAGCTGTTGTGCTAAGGCTAGAATGAAAACCTGACTGATATAAATTATATATTTTATTATTCTCTAAGGTCTGTATCTGCTTCCCTACAAGTTTTCAAAAGTTTAGATATTATTGGAAGTAGGGATATAGGTCTATAGTTCTGAATTTCATTTTTTTTTTTTTTTTTTTTATCAGATTTGTATACCGGAATTACTTTCTCCTTTTTCCAAGCGCTTGGATATGTTCCGGTAGTCACAGACAAATTAAAAATGTAAGAAATTTGTTGTGCTACTGCAGGAGCCACAAATTTCAGCAGTCAAGTAAAGGTGTCATCTAAATCTGAAGCTTTTTTCACATCTAATTTTAGTAGTTCGTCTATAATTTCTTTAGTATTGACCAGACAGAAGTAAAGTCTGGTTTATCTTATGTTTTCTCTCTGTTTTTATCTTCCTTTAGTGGGTCCTGTTCGTTACCAGCCTTAGTTGTCTCTAGCTCCAAATCTTTCCCTGTCTTGCTTTTATCAACATCCTCTACTGGACTTCCAGAATCTATAAAAGACCTGTTAATAGCATTTGCCACCTGATAAGATGTACGAATATTCTGGCAGCTGTGCCCCTTGTAGAGTGGGCCCTAAGACCAGAGGGAGGAACCTTGCCTGCCTTTGAGTAGCAAAACTGAATACACTGGACTATCCATCCAGAGATAGTCCTCTTCGAAGAAGGAGTGCCTTTACCTACTTCCCCATAAGTGAATAACAGTTGTTTGTCCTGTGTATGATCTTTGGTATTAAGTTATGTAACAACTCAGTGCTCTTTTTACATTCAAGCTGTACAATCTACGCTCATCTGAGCTACAGTGTTCAGTAAAGAAAACTGGCAAGATACAGACTGGTTCAAATGGAAGTCAGAAACCACCTCGGGGAGGAACTTCCTATTAGTTCTCAACACTGCCTTGTCCCTGTGGAAAGAAACAGTCCTTTTCCACACCAAGGGCCTGTAGCTTGCTTATCCTTCTGGCAGAAGTGATTGCTACCAGAAAAACTACCTTCCAGATAAGAAATTTAAGCTCTGCAGATGCCACAGGCTCAAAGAGCACAAGCATAAGCTGGGCAATGCAAATATTAAGGTCCCATTCTGCCACTGGTTCCCTCTGAGGGGGAAACCAAATGAGAAAGCCCTTTAAAGAATCTTTTGAATATAGGGTTTGATGCCAGGGAGGTAATCTTTCTAGCTAAAAGGTATGCTGAAACTGAAGCTGGGTGCACCTTCAGAGTTGAGTGCTACAACCCCAGGGAGTGCAGGTGAGACACATAATGAAGAAGGGTTGGAATCCTGGCCTGGGCTGGGACTATACCCTTGTCACTGCACCAAATGGAAAATCTTTTCCATTTTGAGACATAGGTTTTCTTGGTGGAAGGCTGCCTGTAACCCTTAAGGACTTCTAAAACTGCTTCAGAGAATTGGCAAACTGCATATTCTAAATTCTCAAGAGCCGGGCCTTGAGCTTGAGAGACCTGAGATTGGGGTATACCCCCTCCCCTGAAAGGAAGTCAGTAGATTGTACCTCTGAGGGAGGTTAATTGGTTTGCTAACAGACACTGAAAGCAGCAGAGAGTACCAAGGCTGTCTTGCCCAATCCGGGGCTACCAGAATCATCGAAGCTGGTTTTGACCTTAGCTTGATGGGCACCCTGAGTATCAGAGGGAAAAGGAGGAAGGGCACAGAGGAGAAAGGAGAAAAAGCACAGAGGTACCTGCCTGTCCAATCCAGAATCAGGGTATCCATTGGAACTGACCCCTTCACTGGGGCCCTGCAGCAATAAACAGGTAAGTGGTGATTTTGGTGGGAAGCAAAAGGTCTTTTTCTGGGGTCCCGCACCTCCTGAATACAGCATTCACCACTTGCTTGTTCAATGCCCATTCGTGATGGGCCTGGTTTATCCTGTTCAAGGCATCTGCCAAGGTGTTGTCCTTGCCTGGCAGATGAACTGACAGCAGAGAGGCATTAGAGAGTAAGCGAGGCTTCGCACCTTCATTGCCTCTGTACACAGAGGAGTGGACCCTGTCTCTCCTTGTTTGTTGATGTAATACACTGTTGTGGTATTGTCTGTTCTGACTTGTACTACATTTCCCTGTAAGAGATGAGAGAAACCCTGAAGGGCCAGACAAACATCTCTTAGCTCCAGCAGGTTTATCTGCAGGATTGAGTTTGCACTCTTCCAGTACGTAGATGGTGTGATCCCTCAAGTGAGCACCCAACCAAGTAGAGAAGCATCAGTTGTGACAACCAGGAGGAGGCTCCTGCAGAAATGGAACCCCTTCCTTTAAATTTTCCGTTCCCTCCACCATTGCAAAGCCTGTAGTAATGTTTCTGTGACTGGTACTGGCTTTGAAAGGGGGTCCGCGCCTTTGGCACCAGAGTGCTCTGAGGTGGAACTGAATATCTCTCATCTGAAACCTGGCACCTATGACTGTGCTTGTTGTTACAGCCATACGCCCTAACAGTTGAAGAAACTGTTTTGCTGGCTTTGGCCTGCTTAGGGCAAATGGGCCTGCCAGAAGCTGAATGCTTTCTGCCCTTTCCTGAGGGAGAAAAGCTCTTCCCACTACTGTATTCAGTTTTGCACCTATGAACTGCAGAACCTGCATAGGGGTCAGAATTGACTTGTTGGTACTGAGAAGGAATCCCAGAGAGAGCAGCATATCCTGGGTTACCTGAAGGTGGTCTGACACCTGTTTGTGGGATTTCCCTATGATCAGCCAGTCATCCAGATAAGGAAAAATTGTGACACCCTGTCTTCTGAGGTGTGCCACTACTACTGCTATACACTTGGTAAAGACCAATGGTGCAAAGGTAAGGCCAAATGGAAGTGCTGAGAACTGGCAGTGGCGTGGAAGTCTGAATCTGAGATGCTTTCTGTGTGACTCCCTTATGGGAATATGGAAATATGCATCCTTTAGATCTAAGGAGGCTATCCAGTCCCCATCTTGCAGGGCTGGCAAAATCATGGCCATTGTGACCATTTTTTTTTTTTACTATCTGTTTCCTCCCCTCCCATGGCACTCCACTCCCTTCGGGAGACGCCTATGGCCACTCTAGTCCCCACCTCCTACCTGTATCCATTGGCGGTATGTCCTCCACGTTGCCTTGGCTTACCTCGCAGGCGGGGCGAGGTGGGGTTAAGCACCCCCACCTCGAGTCTTGCTGTGGGACCGGCTCACCGGGCAGGTAGGAGTATTGGGGATCAGGGCCTGGTGCTCCGTCTACCCGGGAGTGCCACAGGTGTTTTTCTGGTGTTCTTGGGGGAGTGGGAATGCCCCAACGTCAAGGCATCTCTGCCGACGTCTGCCACTTCCCAACCCCTCTGTGCACTCCTGTGTCTGCTATGCCTCTGGCTTCTGCCAGAGGCCAGTCAGGCACCGAGCATGTGTATCCCCTCCCTCCTTCCCGGGAGAGGAGAGCTGTCCTTGGTTGCCCAATCCTCTCCTTCCCCTGCCGACCCCAGGCATCCCAGGCTTGTTCCCGAACCTGGGTCGCCAGCGTGGCGCGAGGTGTGGTGTTCAGTGCCTCAACCTCGCACCACCGGCCAGCCCATTGTGACTATTTTGAACCTGGGCTTTACCTGGTACCTGTTTAGCAGTCTGAGGTCTAGTACAGGCAGTCGCTTCCATTCTTTTTGGTGTTAGGAAATATCTGGAACCCTTGCCCTCTTTGGTTGTGGGGGGACAGGCTTCACTGCCTTTGCCAGCAGCAGGGCCTGTACCTCCTGCTCCAGTAGTTTTCTTTCTGAGAAGGGTGCTGGTGCAAAATGTTTTAACCTTGGAGGAGGAAGGGACTTGAAGCAAAGGGAGAGACCCTGACTCACTATTCCCAGTACCCACTTGTTTGTGGTTATTTTTAACCATTCCTGGAAATGGTGGCTGAGTCTGCCCCCTACAGGATGTGGAGAGGCAGCCTGAAGGGAAATGTCAGGGGTTCTGTTTTGCTTGCTGCTGAGGTTGAGCAGATTTGGATCCTCTCCAAGAACCGCTTCTACCTCTAGCTCTGTAAAATCAAGTCTGCTGTGGTTGGTACTACTGCTGGAAAACAACCTGTACCTTAAGAAAAAAATTACTCACCTTAGTAATGTTGTTTCTTCTAATGGAGTCTTGCTGTATTCTGACAATAGCAGTGAGTCCCAGCCTTCGAACTGCCCCGGAGATGAAAGAGTTAACTTTCCATGCCAGGCATGAAACACTGAGCTCGAGCTTGGTTGAGACTCTGTCTGTTGCTGTTTAAACTCAAGCCGTCAGATCTTTACGAGCTAAACTCACTAAGGTCCTGTGTGGCAGCTGTAAACCTACACTAGCCAACTGGCTACTAACATAAAAGCAGATTTTTTGGTCCCAAAACAAAGACTCAAGTCAGGAGACCCCAAAAAATGAAAAAAAAAAAAACACAACACCCACTCACCCAAAGAAAAAAGGGGTGAAAACAACAAGGTGGGGCACCTCCTGAGTGCCAACATTGCCACTGCCCACCCACATCCCAAAAGAAAAATTACTCACCTTAGTAATTGCTTTTCTTCTCATGGAGTCTTGCTATATTAGGACCTTTGCAGTATGCCCATGGCGCTTGACTGCCCGGACATGAAATAGTTAACTCCAGAGTAATTTTGAGTTCCACAGCACGAGGCGCTATTGAGAAAGCTCTATCTGGGTTGTTTGAACCCAAACTGTCAGGTTCTTTACGAGGCTAAGCTAACATAGCAAGTCTGTGTGGAAAAGCCTTACACTAGCCATTGGCTACCTACTAACAGTAGAACCACAAAAACACATCAACAATAATGAAAACAGTATTACGTATCATTGTTAAGGTAACCCTTGACAATCACTGCTAAGGCCCCCTCTGCCCAAAGACTCAAGTCCAGAGAGGGGCCCAGCTACCAATTAACTAAAACAGAAACTATCTAGTTCCTAACCCAAGAAAGAAAAAGAGGGGGGGAACTAGAAGCTAAAGGCATGACACAGTGATTGCACCAATTGCCAACCCCATACCCAAGTAGGGATTCTGAGAGGGGTAGGAGGGAGGGTTGTCCTAATATAGCAAGACTCCATGAGAAGAAAAGCAATTACTAAGGTGAGTAATTTTTTCTTCAAACACCATGAAGTCTTGCTTATATTAGGACCTTTGCAAAGTATACAGCAGTACCTCCATGGAGGAGGGTCAGAACCTACTTAGGAAATAGGCTCTGAAGCACAGCTGTGCCAAAGCGAGCATCTCTCCTGGACTGGACATCCAGGAATAATGCTTAGTGAAAGTGTGGACTGTCTTCCAGGTAGCAGCTTGACAGATTTCCAAAATGGGAATATCTCTAGCAGCCGCTAGAGACGCAGCTGTACCCCTGTGGAATGAGCCCTCAGGCCTGAGGCGGCTCTCACCCAGTTTTTGATAACAGAACTGGATACAAGAGACAATCCACCTAGCAATTGTCCTCCTAGTAGCAGGTCTCCCTTACCCACATCTCCATAGGTAAGGAAGAGCTGGCGGATTCGAACCTGTGACCCTTGGTACGCTCCAAATAGTAACTAAGGGCTCTTTTACGCCCAAACTGTGCAACCTTCTCACCAGAAGAGGAGCTCAGTAAAAATACTGGAAGAGAGATGGATTGGTTAAGATGAAAATCTGAAACCACCTTAGGTAAAATTTCTGTTAGTCCTGAGGATCACTTTATCTCTGTGGAAAGAAATGAAACTTCTTCCACTGACAAGGCCTGTAATTCACTTATACGCCTAGCAGAAGTGATAGCCACTAGAAAACAGTTTTCCAAGTTAAGAACTTGAGATCTGCTGAAACCAGAGGCTCAAAGGGAGGTTGCATTAGCTGGGCAATGCAAACATTCAAGTCCCATGCAGGGTTGGTTCCGAAGGGAGGGTTAGTATGGAGTAACCCTTGAAAACTTGGAAAACACAGGGTGAGAAGAAAGGAAACTGGTTTCCCTCATGGAAATAAAAACAGAAACAGCTGCCAAATGAACCTTTAAGGTAGCTGGTTTGAGGCCTACTGAATTTAAGTGGACCAGATAGTCCAACAAAATAGGCAAGTCAGCTGATTCTGGGGTGGTTTGCCTCTCAGAACACCAAATGAGAATCTCTTCCATTTAGAATTATAAGTGGCTCTAGTAGAAGGCTCTCCAGAGGCCTTCAAAATATCCAAGACACCTTGAGAAAGGTGTAAATGAGCAATTCTAACTCCTCAAGAACCAGGCCTTGAGGTGGAGGGAGTTGAGATCCGGATACCACACTCTCCCCTGTGCACAGGTCAGCAGGTCGTGAGTCCTGGGCAAGGTCAGGGGAGGGCGAAATGAGAGGGACAGAAGAAGAGGGTACCAAGGCTGCCTGGCCCAGTCTGGAGCAATCAGAATCACTCTGCAAGGCTGAGTTCTGATTTTTACCAAAACCCTGAAGAGGAGAGGGAACGGAGGGAAAGCATAGAGGAACTTTCCCTCCCAATTCAGCTGAAAAGCATCCAGGGGGACTGACCCCAGAACTGGGGGCCTGCAGCAAAACAGGGAAGTTGGTGGTTGTCTGGGGCTGCGAAGAGATCTATCTGAGGGGTGCCCCAGCTGGCAAAGACCGACCCCAGCACTTGAGGGTTCAGAACCCATTCGTGATGGCCCTGAGAAATCCTGCTGAGGGCGTCCGCTAGGACATTGTCCTTCCCTGGGAGGTGAACCGCTATCAGAGAGGTGTTCAGGAGTAGGCCAGAGACCACAACTTCATTGCTTCGGTGCACAAGGCTGAAGAGCGAGTGCCCCCTTGCTTGTTGATGTACCACATTGTTGTGGTATTGTCTGTCCTGACTTGAACAACCCTGTTCTGGACAGTTTCCGAAAAAACCTGGAGAGCTAGGAAGACAGCTCTGAGCTCCAGTAGATTGATGTGAAGCAGAGATTCCTGAGGTGACCAAACTCCCTGAGTTGAAAGGTAGCCCAGGTGAGCCCCCCAACCCAACAGGGACGCGTCCGTGGTGAGGGTGAAGGAGTGAGGAACAGGAAGGAATGGGACCCCAGAGGACAGGTTGCTTCGATCCAGCCACCACTGGTGAGCTAGGATCAGAGTCTTGGTTACTGGGACCAGTTTGGTAATGGGGTCCCTCCTTTGAGACCAATAGGACCTCAAGTGGAACTGAATGTCCCTCATCTGAAATCCCGCTCCTGGCACAACAGCTGTAGAGGCAGCCATGTGCCCCAGGAGTTGAAGAAAGTGCCTTGCTGGTCGAGAGACCTGCATGGTGAAGGAAGATGCCAGGGCAATGAGTTTGTCCACTCTTTCGGAGGGGGAGGAATGCCCTGGCTAACTTTGTATTCAGCTCTGCACCTATAAAAGTTAGTACCTGAACTGGTTCGAGAACTGACTTTGGGACATTCAACAGGAATCCCAGAAAGGTGAGGAGTTCCTGAGTGATTTGCAAGTGGGATTTTACCTGCTCTGGTGACTGACCCACAATGAGCCAGTCGTCCAGACAGGGAAACACAGCTACCCCTTGTCTTCTTAGGTGGGCCACTACTACAGCTAGACATTTTGTGAAAACTCTTGGAGCAGAAGTGAGTCCGAAGGGCATTGCCCTGAACTGGTAGTGGCCCGAGGGCAGTTCGAACCTGAGGTACTTTCGGTGAGAGGCCCTGATTAGAATATGGAAGTATGTGTCCTTGAGGTCCAGGGAAGCTAACCAGTGCCCTGGCCTCAAGGATGGCAAAATCATTGCTCAAGTTAGCATTTTGAACTTTGGTTTTACAAGATGCTTGTTCAGAAATCTTAAATCCAATATGGGCCGCCAGTCTCCTGTCTTTTTTGGGGTCAGGAAGTACCTTGAGTAAAGACCCTTACCCTGGTGGCAAGGGGGACCTTTCCACTGCTTTGCAGTCCAAAGAGAAGAAACCTCCGCTTCTAGTGCGAGGGTTTCAAAAGACTTGAGGGGAAAGTGCCTGGCTCTCATCTTGGGAAACTGTTTGAAACTGAGAACCAAGCCTTGGCTTACCACCTCCAGAACCCATTTGTCCGAGGTTAGGGACAACCAGTTCTGGCAGAAATAAGCCAGTCTGCCCCCCCACCGGTACAGGAGAGTTGGCCCCAGACACCCCGTCAGGGTGCCTGCTTGGCAGGAGCAGCTTTAGGTTGGGGAGAGGGAGAGGGCCTGCCTGTGCCCCGTCTGCCTCTGCCTATGAAAAATCCTCTCTGCGCAAAAGCAGAAGATGCCTGAAATTGGTAAAAGGCCTATTGTAAGGCCTGCCCCTACCCCTGGGGCATGTCTATGTTGAGTGGCATGCCTCTTAGCTTGGGCACTTTTGTAAGTAGTTCTGTATTCATTCATCTTTTCATGTAATTTTCTGTTTGTTCTCCAAACAGAGAATTTCCTATAACAGGAAAAATCTATAGCCTTTGACTGGGTATCTTGGGACAGATTAGTGCATCTGAGCCATGCCAACCTCACGGAGAGCTACAGAAGTGGCCATGACCCTAGAGAAAACATCATTAACATCAACAGCAGCATGAAATTGAACTTTAGAGGCTTCAATGCCATCAGCAGCCACCTGTTCCAACTCACTAGCCAACGGGCCCTGAGCCTGCTTGGCCAACTGCAATATAGTGTCCCATCTAGATTTCTGATATCTAGCCACATAAGCCATATAATTAGCTTGTCTGAGTCCCAAAGAAGCTGCCACATACTGTTTTTCGCCATGGCATCAATCTTCCTGGAATCCTTATCAGGAGGATGTGAAGCCAGGGAATATTAGCCTTGTCACAGGCTGCAGCTTGAACAACACCTACATGACTACACTGTTCAGTAAGGAAGTCTGTATTAGGCTCGACAACCATTCCTTCTGTCCATTTTTTATCGACAGGAGGGACAGAAAATACAGGTTACCACCTGTAACAGGAGTTCTAGGAATGGTATATGTTGTTCATCCACACTCATTGGCAGGTATCCTTGCCGCTTTAAATTTTGGCGGAAGGTCTTCAAGCTTGCTCCTCCCACCACCGGGTGGTATAACTCGGCTCCGCCCCATGATGCCAGATCTGGCCCGCTGGAAGCTCAGGTTGTCGTCCGAAGCCGGGAGGTCAGGAATAGGTGGATGAACACATATACCATTCTAGAACTCCTGTTACAGGTGAGTAACCTGTATTTAGGGACATGGATATGTTGTTCATCCACACTCATTGGCAGACTCCTAGCAGTTCTCCTCGGGAGGAGGGAGGCAAGACGACACCCCAATACTTACTTGGGAAAGAGAGACTGAGAACCGAGGCCCCAAACCAGCATCCCAGCGTGACTCAAGGTCGATGTGGTAATGGGTAATGAAGGTGTTTGCTGACTTCCAGGTAGCAGCCCTGCAGATTTCCTGGATAGGGACGCCCCTGGAAGCAGCCACCATTGCAGCAGGTGGCGGTAGAATGAGCTCTTATCCTCTGGGAGGCTCCATGCCCGCCAACTTATAGCAGAGATCTATGCAGGAAGTGACCCACCTGCTTATCGTCCGCTTGGCTGCAGGTCTGCCAGATGCGGCTTCAGCGTAGGGTGACAAACAGCTGGCGAACCTCTCCTCGAATTCCAGCCGCGCGCTTTGTAATAGGCGAGCGCCTTCTAGGGTCCAAAGTATGGAGCCTATATTCGGCCTCCAGGTGTGATTGGGTAGAACACCGCAGAGTCAACACCTGGTTAAGGTGAACCTCGACACCACCTTCGGTAGGAATTTCGGTGGGCGAGACAACCTTGTCCCTGTGGAAGACCAGGTGGAGACTCGATGGAAAGCGCCTGAGCTCTCCCATCCTTCTGGCTGACGTGATAGCCACCAAGAAGGTGGTCTTCCACGACAGGTGAGAGAGAGCACACCGTGCATAGGTTCGAATGGCTTGCCCATGAGCTTTGCCAGTACCAGCAGTAGATCCCACGGAGGTGGGGTTCCCGCACTGGAGGAAATGTGATCAAGGCCTTTGAAAAAGCGCCAGACCACCTTCTCCTCGCCTCGACTGCTTCCGGCCCGCCCGGTGAGCAGAGATGGCTGCTAGGTGCACCCTTAGG
Source organism: Neoceratodus forsteri (assembly GCA_016271365.2). Lineage (NCBI taxonomy): Eukaryota > Metazoa > Chordata > Ceratodontiformes > Ceratodontidae > Neoceratodus > Neoceratodus forsteri. The sequence goes on from CM057449.1 coordinate 531,923,857, forward strand.
GTCATCGACCCAAGCCCTTGATTGAAAGGGACCATAAATAGTCCAAGATGCTTACCAAGGAACAGGAGGAAGGGTCCAAGCCCTTGCTTCTGACACCAAATGGAAAACCTTTCCATTTGAAGGCATAGTATTTTCTGGTCGACTCTTACGGGACGCCCAACTACATTGAGGACCTCGTCGGAAAGACCAAGGCCTGGAACTCTGGCCGCCAGGAACCAGGCCGTCAGGTGAGGATTGAAGGTCCGGATGGAACACCTTCCTTGATTGACTGAAGAGCAGGTCCGGGCGAGCTGGAAGCTGCCTGAGTCCTGGAGCTGAGACTGAGGAGATCTGGTACCAGAACTGGCGAGGCCAGTCTGGGGCTATCAGAATCACCTGCGCCTTGTCCCTCCTCGCCTTGAGAAGCACTTTGTGGATCAAGGGAAATGGGGAAAGGCGAAAGAGGCCCGGGGTCCACTGCCTCGAGAAGGCATCCCCTGCAGTGAGCCCTGCTGAGGGGGCGGGCATGGAACAGTCTCAGCCTGCTCTCCTGGAGGCGAACAGGTCCACCTGAGGTGTGCCCCAATGGGAGAACAGATGCTGTACTACTCCGGCAGGAGAGACCACTGTGGATGCAGCCCCTATCCGCTCAGGGCATCGGCCAGGGTGTTGGAGGCCCTCCACATGAATGGCTAGGAGATCCCGCCTAGGCTGCGCACGAGTGACCAAATGCGGAGAGCTCTTGCATAGAAGCATGGAGCACGCCCCGCCCTGGCGGTTTAGATAGAACATGGTCGTGGTATTGTCCGCCTGACTCGACCACTTGACCCCGGAGGAACGGAGCAAAGGCGGTGAGAGCTAGGCGGACCGCCGAGCTCCAGCAGGTTGATGTGGCATCGGACTCCCGCTGGGACCAGAGGCCATGAGCCCGGTGTTCCCCAGATGGGCACCCAACCCATCAGAGAGGCATCGGTCGATAGAGAGACCGCCGGCTCGGGCGGACGAACGGGATGCCCTCCTGCAAATGATCTGGAACGGTCCACCACTGGAGGGCTGCTCCACATCCCCTGTGTCACCGACACAAGCTGGTCCAAAGGATCGCAGCGTTATGACCACTGGCTGGCCAGTCCCCACTGAAGGGGACGCATGTTCCAGCGGGCCCAACGGACCACGCTGGTGCAGGCCGCCATGAGACCCAGGAGGCGCAGGAAGTCCCGGTAGGGATGCAATTGCCCAACCAGAAATGATCGGGCAAAGGAGGAAAGAACCCCGCCCTGTCCGGCTGGGTCAGCCTGGCTCCAAGAGAGTCGAGCTGCGCCCGATGAATAGAATCACCTGCTTTGGCTCGAGTTCGACTTGGCCTCATTGATAAGGAGGCCCAGTTGAGAGCAGACCTGGAGGGCCAGATCTCTGACCACTCCGCCTCCTTCCTGAGGGAGCTGCTATCAGCCAGTCGTCCAGGTAAGGGTACACCCGGACCCCTCGGCGCCGCAGGAATGCTGTCACCACTGCCATGCATTTGGTGAAGACCCTGGGAGCTGGAGACAAGCCGAAGGGCATGGCTTGGAACTCGGAAAGGGATCCTTCCGCTTGGAAGCGAAGGAATCTCCGGTGAGACGGACGGATAGGGACGTGAAAAAACGCGTCCTGCAAGTCCAGAGAGCAGAACCACACGCCGCGTTCCAAGGATGGTATTATCTGAGCCAGAGTGACCATCCTGAAGGTTCGAGACCTTAGGAACTTGTTTAGGTCGTGTAGGTCGAGAATGGGGCGCCAGCCCCCCGTCTGTTTCGGAACCAGGAAGTACCTGGACACAAACCCTGGGTCTGAAGGAGGGTCCGCCACCTCTCTTATCACCTCCTTCTGGAGGAGGAGAACGATGTCGGCTCGACGAGCCGCCAGTGAGGCTGGGGACCCCGGACCCCGAGGGGCGACGGCTCTGAAGGGTGGTGCCTGCTCGAATTCCAGAGGCAGGCCTCTTCCCACCACCTTCAAGACCCACCTGTCCGTGGTAACAGCGGACCAGGCGGAATGGAAGTGCTGAGCTGCCTCACGGGGGACCCAGGGGCAGGACGGGAATGGGGCGACACCCTCAGCCCGTCACTGGGCAGGCTTGAGGAGGGACCGGCCGAGGGACCTCCTGGGCCTTTTCTCCCTGCCTCCTGTTAGAGGAAGCCGGCGGCTTGGGTTTGGGATGCCAAGGCCGGGCCTGCTGGCCTGACGCTGTGGCCGGGCGCCTGGGGCACAGAAGGACCAAAGGGCTTAGGCTGTGGTCGTGCCTTGCCCTTCTGAGCAGAAGAGACCGAGTCCAAGGTAGCATTGGACTTCTCGATCCTCTGCAGGTGACCTTCCACCCCAGGGTCAAGAGGTCAGTCCCCAAAAGGGAACATCCGCCAACTTGTGCTGGGTATCCGAAGTAAAGGTGGATATCCTCAGCCAAGCTCACGACGACAATAGCCACCGCTGCCGCCACCGATCTGGCACATGAGTCCCCTATATCCAAAGCAGTCTGGAGCTGTTGCTCTTACTGCCCTGGTCCCGCACCTGCTTAACCGTAGTCTGCAGATCGGCGGGAAGATGAGGGATGACCTCATCCAGGAGCCCAACAGGGCATGAGAAAATGTGCCATGAGGACGCGCGAACTGGCCTGACGAAGGCCGAGAGAGGACGCAGCGAGACTTTTTCGCCCGACATAGTCCACTTCTTGGACCCTTGTCAGGAGGTTTGTCCATCCTGGCGCAGCCGCGCCGAAAACGCTTGTCGGTAACCAACCCTCAGCAGAGGGGTGTTCAAAACCAGACAAGGAACCGGTAGGGACCGTGATACTCCTGGCCATCCTGGCCAGGGCGCAAGGCAGGAAGCAGGCGCTGCCAAAGCTCCAGTTATGGACCCACTATGGCCTCGGCCACCGGAAAGGCCTCCGTCGGAGAATCCCCTCAGTCCAGAATCTCCGTGAGGGGATACCTGGCCCGTTTGGAAACGGGTTCGAGCTCCATCCCGGTGGACTCCGAGATGAGCCGAAGCAGTCCTAGGAAGGACGACGGGCTATCGTCCATTGACTGACCTCCTGAAGACTCCAAGTCCAGTCGCTTGGAGAAAAAGAAGGAATCATCTTCGGACTCGGAAGAGTCCTCGAAGAGCTGCCTCTGGCCTGAGCCACCCTTCACCTGCCGAGGTCGGTCGGGAGTGAGGGTAACTGACAGCCGATGGGGTAGACCCTTAGCCGACCGAGAATCCTTGGTTGGAGCCCCAATTGGTGGCTGTGGAGGCAGAGGTTCCACCGGAATCGGTGGAGCAGCTGGTTTTGGCCGAACAACCGCCTGGCATAGGCCCCTCGGATAAGTCGAGGGGTTGTGTTACGCCTCCGTGACAGCCACTTAATGGGCGGGAAGGCGACGGGTCGGCTTACTCCTGGCCAGGAGGAGCTGTTGCAACATAAGGTCCTCGCATCACGACGACTTACGCCGAAGCCTCGGCCCGGGAGGAGGACGAGACGAGCGGCGACGCGCGCCACTGTGCGTCCGAGACCGAGACCGCCTATGACGGTGGGATCGCTGACCGCCAAGAGGTCCGAGACCGAGACCGAGAGTCCCGGAATTTCCGAGGTCGCTGCGGGGAGGTGTCGGCCGGAACCGGCGCTCCCTTCGGCTCGGATGGTCCATCCGAGGGCTCCGGAACCGGAGGCACAGGCGAGCCCACGGGATCCTCAACTCCTCCCGGGGAACTGGGAGAGGGGAATCTCGGCTGCTAAAGGCGACAGCCCGTCCCACGGGTCGAGAAGAATCTCGACTTCGTCGGTGGGAGTCTCGGTCAACTGACCTGACGGGACACCGTGAGGCCAGTGGTCAGTCGGCTGTTGACCAAGCCGACGGTCGGCTCCTCGGGAGAGGGACCTTTCCGCTTCCCAAGAGCCGACGGAGGGATTCTACCCCTGTCCTTCTTATCGGACCGAGAATAAGGTACAGCAGACGAGGCCCTTCTCCTTAGTGGAGAGGGACAGACAAAGCTCCTAAAAGAAGCCGTAGGAAGAACCCAGAGAGAGCGGATAAATGCCGCCGAGGAAGATCACGTCACGCCGCCCCTCCTCTTCGAGGGCGATCATCCGCCGAGCTGATCCGCCGAGCTCCGCCGCCGGACACCGCCAACCGGGCCTTGACTTCACCGAGGGAAACGCCGGGACGGCCCAGTTGCAATCGGGCAGCACGGTCCTCGAGGACGAGGCCGAGAAAGATGAGCACAGGTCGCAGCCCGCGGGTCGTGCTCAAGGCCTAAGCAGTAGACACACGCGAGTGTGGATCCGTCCGACATCTTCTGCCCGCATGGGCATCTCCAACCGAGTCGATTTGTCCATCGCAGCCAGAGGGATCAAGACTGAAGACTTTTTTCAAAATTTATTTTTAAATCCGCAAACGGAGAAATAGGAACCAGTCTCAAACGCAGAGCGTTAAGGAGGGAACCTGAGCTCCCAAGCGGTAAGGAAGATCTGGCGTCATGGGGCGGAGCCGAGAGTTATACCACCCGGGTGGGTGGGAGGAGCAAGCTTGAAGACCTTCCGGCAATATTTAAAGCGGCAAGGATACCTGCCAATGAGTGTGGATGAACAACATATCCATGTCCCTAGAAAAGGATTTTTTAAAATCTTAGTGGTTTGCCTCCTAAATGACTTATGTAAAGGAATAGACAACCTTCTAGCCTCTGGAATATCCATCATTTCCACATAGTCAGGCTCCTCTTGCTCATCCACAGCCTCTTCTAAGGGGAGCTGGAGAGTTTCTGCTACTTTCTTATAAAATCTGAAATGAGAGGGAGACTCAGACAACAAAGGGGGAGATTCAAAGGGTCTGTCTGGAGAAATGTCCGGTTCTATTGGCACTTCCAGACCTTCCCAATCACAATTACAATCATCAAAATCTTCCTCCCCCTCCTGTGGTTCATAAAAATCCTCAACATCATAATCCTGAACCACTGGACCTGAACGAGACCCCCTTTTTCCAACCAGAGAGGGTTCAACAAGTCCCTGAGACAAAGACTGGACAATCTGTATGGCTTTAGCTATTTCCACAGCAGAAGGAGAAACAAAACTGGACTCCACACTAGCTGATTTCTTTTTGTCTTTTTTACTTTGACTGGTTCCTCAGGACCAGCCTTTCTTTTGCCCGAGGAAGTCTCGCCTTGGTCAGAGGGCACTCCCTCTGGTCCGGCCGTAGCTGGACCGGGCTGACCATCCGTGTCAGCAGACTTTTTGGCCTCTCGTTCCCTGAGCCTGCCCAATCTCTTTTCCAGGGTGGCTGCAGGGAAATTTTTACACACCTGGCAGTCTGACAGGAGGTGGTCAGCCCCCAGACAATAGACACAAGTGGTGTGTGGGTCAGCCTTGGCAAAGGCTTCCCCACAGACATCACAGTGTTGAAACCCAGTGGGCCCGGTTTTTCTTTTGGGTTTCTCAGACATAATGCCAGCCTAACCAAACTTGTCCTTTTTTTCCGGCCTTGCCAGGACAAGACACCCTTATCGGTCCCTAACCGTATCACGGGTATTTGAAAACATTTTAATGCCAGGGTTTTTTTAGGACCGATAAGAACCGGGTACCTCACTCTATATGCAAAGAAAATGATTTTTAAAGCAAACTGATCGGTTCAGAGTGAACCGATAATGAGTTTCCACACAGACTAAAATTATTTTACTTACGGTTACCAGACAGAGCTTTGAACCGAAAACCGCGGTAATTTTAAACACTTTCTCGGTTAAATGAACCGATTAAAATACTTAAAACTGCAAAACGAACCGAACTGAAGGAGCTGGTCTCCAGAGCGTCTGTTCAGTGAAAGCGGAGTAAAGAATCTGACAGTTTGGGTTCAAACAACCCAGATAGAGCTTTCAATAGCGCCCTCGCGCTGTGGAACTCCAGATTACTCTGGAGTTAACTATTTCATCTCCGGGGCAGTCAAAAGCCATGGGCATACTGCAAAGGTCCTAATATAAGCAAGACTTCATGGTGTTTGAAACAGAGGTTCTGAGAGGGGAAGGCGGGGGAGGTCAGAATACAGCAAGACTCCATTAGAAGAAACAACATTACTAAAGTGAGTAATTTTTTCTTCAAATAACATTAAGTCTTGCTGTATTCTGACAATAGCAGACTACCAAGCAGTACCTCCATGGAGGAGGGACAGAATCTACTTAGGAAATAGGCTCTGAAGCACTGCTGTGCCAAACCGAACATCACTCCTAGCCTGGATATCCAGGGGTAATGCTTGGTAAAAGTGTAAACTGTTTTCCAGGTAGCTGCTTGACATATCTCTAGAATAGGAATATCCCTGGCAGCAGCCAGGGAAGCAGCTGTACCTCTGGTAGAGTGAGCCCTCAGGCCTGAGGGTGGAACCTTACCCAGTTTTTCATAACAAAATTGAATACAAGAGACAATCCACCTGGCAATGGATCTTTTAGTGGCAGGTTTCCCTTTACCAACCTCACCATAAGTGAGGAACAGTTGGAGGGAGTCAAACCTGTGACCCTTGGTACTTTCTATGTAGTTGCTAAGGGCTCTTTTCACATCTAAACTATGCAGCCTCCTCTCACCAGAGGAGGAATGGCCAGTGAAGTACACAGGAAGAGACATAGATTGGTTAAGATGGAAATCTGAAACCACCTTAGGCAAAAACTTCCTGTTAGTCCTGAGGACCACCTTATCTCTATGGAAGGAGATACAATCAGGCTCCACTGACAGTGCTTGTAACTCACTTATGCATCTGGCAGAAGTGATGGCTACCAGGAAAACAGTTTTCCAAGTCAAGTACTTAAGCTCTGCTGAAGACAAAGGCTCAAAAGGGGGTTGCATAAGCTGAGCAATGCAAACGTTAAGGTCTCAAGCAGGGGCAGGGTCCCTGAATGGAGGGTTGGTATGAAGCAATCCCTTGAAAAACTTAGATAACACAGGGTGAGCTGAAAGAGAAGAGGGCTTACCTGCTGAAATGAAAGCAGAAACAGCTGCCAGATGCACCTTTAGTGTAGCTGGTCTAAGCCCCAGGCTATTCAAATGGACCATATAATCAAGGACTGTGTGCAGATCAGCAGACTCTGGAGAAATATGCCTTCCAGAACACTATATGGAAAATCTTTTCCTCTTGGAATTATAAGTAGTCCTGGTGGAAGGTTTCCTAGAAGCCTTCAGAATATCCATGACACCTTAGGAGAGGTGTAAATCAGCAAACTCATAACTCTTCAAGAGCCAGGCCTTGAGATTGAGAGAATTGAGATCTGGTACCAAACCCTCCCTGAGCACAGGTTAACAAGTTGTAATTCCTGGGAAGAGACAGGGGAAGATGGACTGCTAAGGACAACAGGAGAGGATACCAGGGCTGTCTGGCCCAGTCTGGAGCAATCAGGATCACTTTGTAGGGTTGAGACCTGATTCTGACTAGCACTTTGAACAGGAGAGGGAAGGGGGGGGAAGCATACAGGAACTTCCCTTCCCAACTGGGAACTAAGGCATCCAGGGGGACTGAGCCCAATACTGGGGGCCTGCAGCAAAAAAGGGGAAGTTGGTGATTGTCTGGGGCTGCAAAAAGATCTATCTGAGGGGTGCCCCATCTGGAGAAGATCACCTCCAAGACCAGAGGATCCTGTGACCATTCGTGATGGCCCTGAGGTATCCTGCTGAGAGCATCTGCCAGGACATTGTCCTTGCCTGGGAGGTGTACTGCTGTGAGGGAGGTGTTCAGGGAATAAGCCAGAGACCACAACTTCATTGCTTCTGTGCACAAGGTCAGACCGAGTGCCTCCTTGCTTGTTGATGTACCACATTGTGGTGGTGTTGTCTGTTCTGACCTGAATAACTTTGTTCTGAACAGATTTGGAAAAAGCTTGAAGTGCTAGGAATACTGCTCTGAGTTCCAACAGACTGATGTGAAGCAGATATTCCTGAGGGGACCACAACCCCTGGGTAGTCAGGTCGCCGAAGTGAGCCCCCCACCCCAAGAGGGAGGCATCTGTAGTAAGGATTAAAGAGTGGGACAAAGTAACAAAGGGAACTCCCTGTCTTAGATTGTTCTGATCCTGCCACCACTGTAAGGCCTGGATCAGGGTTCGAGTCACTGGGATCAAATTGGTCAGAGGGTCTTTCTTTTGAGACCAAAAGGCTCTCAAATGGAACTGAATGTCCCTCATCTGAAATCTTGCTCCCTGCACCACTGCTGTGGAAGCAGCCATGTGCCTCAGGAGCTGCAGAAAATGCCTTGCTGGTTGAGACACCTGCAGGGTGAATGAGGAGGCCAGTGCGATAAGGGTCCTGCCCTGTCCAGGGAAGGAAAGCTCTGGCCTTTTCTGTATCTAGCTCTGCACCTATGAAGGTGAGGAGCTGAACAGGCTCTAGAACTGACTTTGAAAGATTCAGAAGGAAACCCAAAGAGGTGAGCAGTTGCTGAGTTATCTGTAGGTGTAACTTGACTTGGTCTGGGGACTGACCTACTATGAGCCAGTCGTCCAGGTATGGGAAGATGGCAATCCTTTGCCTTCTTAGAGAAGCAACTACCACTGCCAGGCATTTTGTGAACACCCTTGGAGCAGAGGTTAGACCGAAGGGCATTGCTCTGAACTGGTAATGGCCTGAGGGCAGCTCGAACCTGAGGTACTTTCGATGGGAGCTTCTGATGAGAATATGGAAGTAGGCATCCTTGAGGTCCAGGGACACTAGCCAGTCCCCTGGCCTTAGAGAGGGTAGAATAATTCCCAGAGTCACCATTTTGAAGTTTGGTTTTAAAAGGTGCTTGTTTAAGTATCTGAGATCCAGGATGTGCCACCATTCTCCTGTCTTTTTTGGGGTAAGGAAGTACCTGGAGTACAATCCTTTGCCCTGGTGTAGGGGTGGAACCCTTTCCACAGCTCTGAGAGCCAGGAGGGAAGAGACCTCTGCCTCTAGGGCAAGTGCCTCTGAGGGATTTGCAGGTGGGAAGGATCTGGCTCTCAGCTTTGGAAATTTTTTGAAGCTGAGAACCAGTCCCTGGCTTACTACTTCCAGGACCCACTTGTCTGATGTTAGAGACTCCCAGTCCTGGACAAAGTAAGCCAGCCCCCTACAGGTAGTGGAGAATCGACCCTGGCAAACCCATCAGGGCGCCTGTTTGGCAGGGGGTTTTGGCTGAGGGGTGGAAGCAGGTCTGCTTGTACCCCTTCTGCCTCTCCCTCTAAAGAACACCCTCTGAGCATAGGCAAAAGAGGAGGCCTGGGCTTGGTAGAAAGGCCTATGAAAAGGCCTGCCTCTTCCCCTGGGGTGCTGCCTCTGAGGAGTGGCCTGCCTTTCCTTGGCCTGTGCACTCCTATAGGTGGTCCTATATTCGTCCATTTTCTTCATGTAATTCTCTGTTTGCTCCCCAAACAGAGAATTACCCACAACAGGAAAATCCATGGCCTTAGTCTGGGTATCCATGACAGGCTAGTACATCTGAGGCAAGCCATTCTACGAAGTGCCACAGATGTAGCCATGACTCTAGATGACACATCATTGGAGTCCACTGCAGCATGGAATTGCACCTTGGATGCCTCAATACCATCAGCAGCCACCTGCTCCAGCTCCTTGGCAAGCTGGCCAGGGACCTGTTTTTGCTAAAGCCATGACAGTGTCCCATCTGGATTTTTGATACCTAGCAGTATAGGCCATATAGTGGGCCTGTCTGAGTCCCAAGGATGCTGTCATGTACTGTTTTTTTGCCATGGCATCTATCCTCCTGGAGTCCTTGTCTGGGGGGTGTGAAGCCAAGGGAATATTTGCCTTATCACAGGCTGCAGCCTGCACTACCCCAACATGGCTGCATTGTTGTGTAAGGAACTCCGTATCTGAGCCTGACAGTGTATACCTCTTGTCCATTCTTTTATCCACAGGAGGTACAGTATTAGGAGTCTTTAAAATCTTAAATGTCTGTTTCCCAAAAGATTTGTGTAAGGGAATAGACAGCCTCCTAGACTCTGGGATATCCATCATTTCCACATAGTCAGGCTCCTCCTGGTCATCCACAGCTTCTTCCATAGGAAGCTGGAGGGTTTCAGCCACTTTTTTATAAAACATGAAATGGGAGGGGGACTCAGAAAGCCTAGGAGGAGACACTCCTGAAGGTCTGTCTGGGGAGATGTCCGGGGTCAATGGGCACATCCAGACTTTCAAAACCACATTCACTTTCCTCATACTCCTCTTCCTCCTCCTCCGGTTCATAATACTCCTCTAAATCATAATCTTGAACCGGTGGAACCGGCCGAACCGAGCGCCTCCCTGATGGTGCCAGTTCGGTCGGAACCGGGGAAAGCGACTGTACAATTTTTTACGCTTGGCTATTTCTTCAGCGGTTGGAAAAGCAAGCTTTCGATCCACATCAGCTGATTTTTCCTTTCTTGTTCTTTTAGCCGGAACCGACTCCTCAGAATCGGCTCTCCTTTTGCCCGAAGAAGTCTCGCCCTGGTCAGAGGGCACTCCTTCTGGTTCGGTCTGAACCGAACCGGGCTGGCCATCCGGTTCAGCGGACTTTTTGGCCTCCCTTTCCCTGAGCCTACCAACTCTCTTTTCTAGGGTAGCTGCAGGAAAATTTTTACAAATCTGGCAGTCTGCATTGAGGTGGTCAAACCCTAGACAATAAACACAGGTGGTGTGGGGGTCAGCCTTAGCAAAGACTTCCCCACACACACTGCAGTGTTGAAACCCAGTGGGCCCGGTTTTTCTTTTGGGTTTCTCGGACATTGTGCCAGTCCTAACCAAACTTACCCTTTTAATGGCAATCCACAAGGCAAGACCCTCTTATCGGTTCCTGACTGTGTTGCAGGTCGTGGAAAAAACCAAAAAAATCTGTTTTTTTTTTTTTTTAGAACCGATAAGAACTGATAACCACACTCTAAAAAGTACAATTAAAGACTTTTTACAACTTGATCGCTTCAAACCGAACCGATGAACCGTTTACAAGTTCCACACAGAATAGAAATTAATATAAACTTATCTAGTACTCACAAATACCACAGACAGAGACTGAACTGACAGGTTACGGTTTAAATTCAGTCGAAAACCGAGAAAAGCAGTACTTCAACCGACAAAATGAACCGAGCAGAAGGAGAAATCTCCGGAGCGACTGTTCAGTGAGGCGAAGTAAAGTATCTGACGGTTTGAGTTTAAACAGCAACAGACAGAGTCTCAACCAAGCTCGAGCTCAGCGTTCCATGCCTGGCATGGAAAGTTAACTCTTTCATCTCCAGGGCAGTTCAAGGTTGGGACTCTCTGCTATTGTCAGAATACAGCAAGATTTCATGTTGTTTGAAATAAAGGACTCCTAAAAGAGGACCTGCCACTGCCTCCCCAACAATAAGATGAAGTTGAAATAGAAGGCCTGTCTCTGGTTGAGTTGCTCCTAAAAGTAGCTTTACATTCATCTACTTTTTTCATATATGCCTCAGTCTGGGCACCAAAAAGAGAGTGGCCTTCGAGAGGAAAGTTCATTGCCTTAGTTTGGGTGTCCTGGGTGAGGTTGGTAGCCCTCACTCATGCAAATCTTCTCAGAGCAATGGTACCAGCCATACACCTTGCAGCTGTATCACTGGTGTCAGCAGCCATCTGAAATTGGTATTTGGAAGCCTCCAAGCCTAATTTTGCTTTGTCTAGCAGCTCTGACACTGTTAAAGAGGGATCAGTCTCAGCATTGTCCACTACTGACTGTCAGAGAGTTTTTGATAAAGGACTGCATAGGCCTGGTTATCTGGCTTGATGAATTGCCAGGGATGCCAAAAGGTACTCCTTTTTGCCATGCTGTCCACCTTCTCGAATCCTTCTCAGGGGATGAGAGATAAGGAGTTTTGGCTTTCACAGGCAGCCTGCTGTACAATACCCTGGTGGTCTGGGTGACTAAAAGAAACTTAGCACCAGATCTTTCTAACTGATACTTCTTGTCACACTTTTTGTCTGTGGGTGTGACTGTATTGGGAGCCTTTAGGATTTCTAAAACATCCTTCTTAAAGTATTTGTAGATAGGCAGAAGGGGCCTTTTTGAGGGTGTTAGCCCCATAAGCTCCATGTACTGTGCCTCCTCTTCATCCTGGATCTCTTCAGCTGTTTGCACATCCAGGGTCTCTACTATTTTCTTAACAAAAGAAAAATGGGATGATAAATCCTCCGAGGGTCTGGGAGGGGAGCCAAAATCCTGTTCTGGTGACACCTCAGGTTCAATTTCCTCTTCATCTTGGTCATCCTCCTCATATGCCACTGTAGCAGTAGGCAAAACAGGGGTAACAACAGTTGCTTTTTCAGCAGTGGTAATCACAGGCTGCTGAGAGAGTAATAAACCCTGCAGCACCTGGAGTAAGGTGAAAGCCTGTGTCAACTCAGCAGGAGAAGCAGTAGCGGCTCTAGCAACAAATGGTTACCAGGGCACAGCTGGGGCACAACAGATGGCAGCCAGGGCACTGCTATATTGTAATTATGGGGGAAGCTCTGCACCATATGGGGCACAGCATTTTTTTAACCGGGGCACGTGCCCTGGCGGGCCCTGGTGTAGAGCCGCCACTAAGGAGAAGGAGCATTAACAGGCACCTGAGGGACCCCTTGAGGCGTTTCAGCGGGGTGTCAGTGTGTTTGGTTTTCTTTAGTTTTTGGCAGGCACCGGTGAGTCAGCCGGTTGATTGCCTCTCTTACCAGCGCCCTCACCCATATCGGGTGGATTTAGAGGCTCTGGAAGGAACTGCCATGATCTTAGAGAGAGGGACTGGTTAGAGCCCAGGGACCCTTCCTCTAGTTTTCTTTTAAGCCACTCCCTGCATTTTTTTACTGTCTCAACAGGGAAAGACTTATAAATATCACAGTCTTCATTGAAATGCTGTTGCCCAAGGCAGATTAAGCTAAGAGCATGCTTGTCTGCCTTGGCAAACACCTCTGCACACTTCATGCAATTCTTGAACCCAGGGGGTCCTGTTTTCTTTTTAGGCTTGTCTGATATTATAGAAAACAGGAACAAGTAACAGACCAAACAATATACTAAATTTAAATATTTGCGGTTGATTTCAATAGAATACCGGTCGGTTCAGGAATCGAAAAAGTAAAAAAAAAACTATTGGTTCTGATTGAATCCGAAACCGAGAAACCACTGAGGAAAACCGATAAACCTCGGTTCGCAAGCAGTTAAAATGAAATAAAATTAAAGAATAAAGTAACCAGAACCCCTTAAAACGGTTCCTATTAAACAAAAAAAGAAGGTTGGTTGCCCCTCGGTTCAAAGGAATTGCGAGGAATTGATAAACAAGTTTAAATTTAAAACTAATAAAGTATGAAACACTAAAGAACAATGACACTAGGCAGTAATGAAAATAAAACAAAAATACTTCAGTGTTTTGCTCTGTACTACAGAATCTGTCTTGATTGGAGAGAGATCACCAGGGCATCTGAACTTTGCAGCAGAGAGAAGAAATCTGAGGTAGAATGTAGGCAGTTGACACTGGGCAGTTTGAAAATAGATGCACGAGCTAAACATTCCATGATTAGCATAGCATTCTACTCTCTCTGGGGCTGGCTTAAGGGATCACTGCAAGAATAATATTAGTGGATTCCTGGGGTTAGAACAAAACAACAATACAATAAACAGTAATGAAAAAACAACAAGACAACACACAGTATACGGTAACCCTTACTTCTGAAAACTAATAAATGATGGATCTGCAACCACAGCTTGTAACTCTGCGATGCGTTTAGCAGACATCATCACCACTAGAAACAGTGTCTCCCAAGAGAAGAAGCACAGCTCACAAGTAGTCACAAGCTCAAATGTAGGCACAGTGAGGGTCTCTAGGACCAAATTAGGCTCTGTCCATACTACAACATGTTGTGCTGTAATGTTCTAAAAACATTACTGCCCTTATCACGTTATAGCATCCGTATCAGCGCTGGTGCTGTTGCTGTCCGTATTGATGAAAATTATCCATGTTTGCTACCGGTTTTAAGAACATAGTACTTAGTTCTGCTCTTGACTCATTTAAATCAAATTTATACTTATACATGGGTGACACAAGTTTGAATTCCACCAGTGAGACTGCGGTGAGTCCATTAAGGATAATCTACCCGCTGAACTTGTACAAATCTATGAACCTATTTCATGATCTGCGGTATTCTGGTAGGAAGCAGGACTGTTTCACCTAGCAGATGAGTCCGCGATTGGTAAGCAAACCGCTAACAACTGTGTAACGGTTCTCATTCCAATCTCAAGACTACCTCCAACAGGTGTTGAGACTGGATCCAAAACGGTAGTAGTAACGCTACAGATGCGACGGAACCATTTTAACAAACCCTGTAATGGCTTAGCCGCTCTGTAATGTTACTGAGAAGGCAGTGTGGACAGGGCCTTAAAGTCCCACACTAGAACCAGATCTCAGATGGAGGGTGAAAGAGGAGGATACCTTTTAGGAATCTATGGGAAACTCCAAATGGGCCACATTCTTGCCTTCAGTCAGAGCATGAAAAGCCGAGAGAGAGATGCCATATGGACCTTTACTGAGGAATACCCAAGTACTGAGTACTTAAGAATCTTAGGAACTGGAATGCAGAGAGATCCAGAGCTTGCCCAGTACACTATACAGGAAAACATTTTCATTTTCATCAATAAGCATACTGGGTAAACAGCTTTCTAGCCACTATGGGGATATCAGCTACCGCTGGGGAAATCCTGAAGTGGGAAACCATGCGTCAATGTGCAGGAAACAAAGACTCGGGTGCACCAGAGCACCTTTTCCTCTATCAGAAGTCTAGCTCATAGGGGGAGTAGAACAGGAGTCCCCACTGCCAATTGCTGGAGAAGTGGAAAGCAAATTTGCCTGAGCCAATGAGGAGCCACCAGAATCAGGGAAGCATGCTCAGTCTGCAACTTGACCAGAATCCTCTATTAGCAGGAATTGGGGAAAAACGTATATAACCCTCTCCTTCCAAGACAGAGACAATGTGTCTCACCAAAAACTCTAGATCTCGAAGCAGCGAGTTGAAATGTGGCAGTTTTACATTGTATGGAGACAGACAGGTTTATTCCAGATTACTCAATTTTTCAAAGAGGTTGTCAATGACAGAGTCTGAGAGTTCTCATTCGCAGCAGAGTACACTGGATTGACTGAAGATTTCCACTTATGTGTTAAGGGTCCCTGGAGGAATACCACTGACAGAAATATGTTATGTTGCACTATCTAGTGTCAAACTCTCACTGCCCCTCTGCAGACAGCGTACGGGTGAAGCCCGCCTTATCGACTGATGTAGTACACTACCAACATATTGTCTGTGCGAGCAACAGCTGATTCCTCAGAAGGAGGGCAAGAAGACCTGTAGGCCACATAAAACAGCCCTCATCTCCAGAGTGTTGCTGTGCAGCACTGTACCCAGAGGGTCCCTACAGTCCTGGTTTCTGAGGGGGCCCAAATGAGCACCCCAACCCATTCCTGAAGTGTCTGTGGTCATCATCAGCAGGGAAACAGCCTCAGGAATGGAAACCCTTTTTCTAGGTTCCAGCAGTCCAGCCACCAGAATAGGGAATGAAGGAGAGGAGAAGGGACCAGTATGAGGTGCTCTAACTTGTCTGAGCGCTGAGCCCACTGTGCTCTGAGGAACCACTGCTAGATCCTCAAATGGAGGCAGGCCAGCAGAACAGTCAGGATGGCAGCTGCCACCAGGTCGATTAGTCTTAAGAGACAACAGGCTGAAGCACAGTCACTGCAGACAACCAGTTGTGCCTGTGTCACCAGTGCCATGGTATGGTCGAAGGACAGGAATGCTCAACTGAGACCCATGTCCAGCACAGTTCCTATGTATTGGAGCCTCTGGCAGTGGTTAAGGACTGGCTTTGATTCACTGATCAGTGTGTCCAGTTGGTTGAACAGCTGTTGGGTGAAACAGTGTGTATACAATGGCTTTCCAAGACAGGGCTTTTAACAGCCAACTGTCTATGTCAGTACTAGCTCTAGGTCCTCGGTTCATTTTGGAACCAGAAAGTACCAGGAGTAAAAACCCTGATCTTTTTTCACAGCTGGGACTAATTCCACTGGCCTTTTTGTGGAGGAGGGACTGAACCAATTGACTATGTAAGGGAAGACATACAGACCCTCCCAGTGAAGGGCTGCAACTGATGCAAATACTTTGGCAAGAACACATGGTGCAGAGTGTCACAAATGCACTCCGCAGGTAAGGCCCTCTGCTCACACAGTGCCAACCTCAGAGTGCAATAGTGTGAACAGGTGACAGATAGGGTAACCCTCCTGCCTGTTTTGGATCCGAATCACCTATTAGCCTCGAGTTCTGGATGGATTCAAACTGTGAACCTAATGCTAGCATACCCAATTAAAAGGCTCAGATAATATTCTCTTCAGAGGGATGCACTATAATCTTTCGCCCCAGGGCACCCAACCAGGTATCCAAAATGAACCCTTACAACTCTATATGAGACCCAGGTATTCCTTACCTTTAAGCAAGCTTAGGAACACAATTAAGCTCTTAACAGGTGTCAGCTTTAAACACAGGTTCAGCAATCACATGCAAAAAGGGCTAAGAAGACACAGGCAGTATAATAAAGAAAATGTTGTTTACTAAACAGTTTAAAACAGGTGAAATAAAATACAGAACAAACATCAAGAGCTCAAAATCACACAAAGAAAAGGGAAGTTACAGAACAAACATTCCTACCACAAATACTTAATTTATTTCCTATCTACAGTAGCGGTTACCATAAGTGCTTTCAAGTCCAGAGAGAGTCTCGAGTCTAAAATGATATATACTATTTCCTCTGATGGCTGTTAATTTGAAACACCATCTCACCTCCCTTTGTGAGGTCCGCTAAATCCTCCCTTAGAGTTAACTGTAACATAATTTTACAAGGAGGTATTTTAATTATGTGATCATCAGCAAAAAAAAAAAAACATTTCCCAAATATGACAGTCTTTGATCAAACATTTCTCTTTGATGTCCCTCTGCTGATTTCCTGTTGCTAGAGTGAGCTCAGGTTTTATAACTTCTTACCAACATGCAACCAGATAAGTCTCTTCCTGCACGTCATAAATGCATCCATGGACGCCAACTTCAAAAGGCAGTAACAGGTTATGAGGACAATAAACTGTCACTCTGGAAGGACTTCGCTACTGAAGTTCATACTAAGCCTCATCTTATGTCCTCCTTAAATATTATAGAAGCACTCTGAACTGATATGACTGATGTAACATTGAGTACTTACTTGCATTAATTGCATTAATTGTTCTTTACTTGTGTATTTGGCTCTATTGTAAATATCTCTGTATGCATCGTACCATTTGACCCAGAGCTAACCAGGTCCATCTTGCAAATGAGCTTGCTCAACGATGTTCACCTGGATAAATAAAGATGTTGGTTGATTGACTGATTTGTTGGATGTCTTAATTAATAGCTTCTCTGGTCTTTTAATGACATCCTGTGGTTTTCCTCACACTAACATCTTTTGGGGTCAGAGGTCAAGCCTCTTATTCACTGCCTGTTTGTGTGACACAATCACATACTATATATTTATATTACAAATATCATACATATAACCATAAGCAGATGGCAGAGCATCACACAGAGCATAAACCAAAGGGCAAAACACAAAATTAGCAGTGTAAGCGCTTAAGTATCAAACACAGATTTTCTGTGTGACTTTCGGATCTTGACATGAAGGTAGGAATCCCTCATGTCTAATGCAATCATCCAGTCCCTTTTTATTAACAGGGGCAGCAGGGACTGTGTGGAGACCAGACTGAACTTTTTGTATTCTATGAACAGGTTCAGACCTCATGGGTCTAGTACTGACGTTAAAACCCTGGTCCAATATGGAAACAGAAAGTACTGCGTGTAGAAACCCTGATTTATGTCCGCAGACATGACTAACTCCACAGCCCTTTGGTGAAGGAGGGACTGAATCTCCTCCCATAGAAGTGCAAGCTGTCCCAGAGGGCACCTGTTTGGCAATGGTAGGGTAACAGGAGGAACAGTAAGGAGCACTAGGACATGTCCGTGTTGAACCATTTCCACAATCCAAGCATCTGCAGTTATCTCCCTCCATTTTGACAGAAAGAGGGAGCTACGGCTCCATACCAGAACATGCTGAGGCAGTGAGGTTGAAAGAAAGGTAAGGGGAGTCAGCAGGTGCCAGGGGCGGCAATAATTGTCTGGCTTTTTGAAAGTCTGGCATGGGCACCTGGGGTCAAGTTTGTGGCCTGGGACATGGAGAGCAGAGGGCTCTGGGAGCCACAGCCAGGTCCTCTTGAATAACCTCAGCGAGGATGGTCATATGGCCTGCAAAAAGAACCACAACCTCAACCTTGGGGTTTAAAGTATACAGGGATCGGAGAGTCTTTTAAGAAGTTTTCAGATCTTGCAAAGTATTTTCAACATCATTGTCAAGTAGTTGCTTTCTCTGAAAGGAAAGAACAGTTACGTAAGAAGTACAGTTACGTAAGAACTTACCGTAACAGCAGATCTTCGAGAACAGCTCTTGCAGCAGGTTACACCATTAGGACTGAAGCCGGCAGGCGTCAGGACCCCACGGAAATTTTATAGCTAGCAGTCTTTAGCGGGGACCGCCTCTGACGTCGGTCCCGCCCCTGACATCAGGTGTAGTACATAAGGAGGCGGTCCCGACAGAATCCCCAGTTCTCCCGCCGGAGACTTCCGGTTGCTGGATGACATCAGAAGAGGAGACTGAGGACCCGCCATCAGATGGCCAAGACTAAGAACCAACCTTTCCGATCCTAAGGATAGTGTTAGGCTGGAACCTACTTCCTCCAAGGGGGAATGGTGGGCGGGAAGGTACCTGCTGCAAGACCTGTTCGCGAAGATCTACTGTTATGGTAAGTTCTTACGTAACTGTACTATCTTCTTCGAGATACAGCTCTTGCAGCAGGTTACACCATTAGGACTGATTCCCAAGCAATGGTGCCTTTGAAAAGCCATCGGGAGGAGGCAAGACTGAAACTGAGACCCGTCCTGAGCCTAAGACAGAAGTCCCTGAAGAATGGCTAGGCCAAAACCAGCTCTTCGCCTTGAGGCGATATCCAGGCTATGATGCCTGATAAAAGTGTGCACCGAACTCCAGGTGGCTGCGGCACATATAGCCGATGTAGACACGTTCTTCAGTGCTGCAAAGGAGGTAGCCACTCCTCTTGTGGAATGGCCCTTGACCACTCCTGGTAAGAGTTTCTTACGTTTGTCATAACAAAACGAGATACACTGAATGAGCCAGCATGAAAGGGTCTGTTTCGAAACTGGGGCCCCTTTCATCCTCTCAGCAAAGGAAATGAACAGCTGCTCTGTTTTCTGGTGCTGTTTGGTTCTGGTCAAATAATATCTGAGACACCTGTGAACATCCAGGGTGTGGAGCAGTGCTTCTCCTCAATTGGCATACTTAGGAAAGTACACTGGTAAATCAATGTCTTGGTTAAGAGTAAGGGCTGAAACCACCTTAGGCAGAAACTTAGGATTCGTCCTCAGGGACACCCTATCCTGATGAAAAATTAAATAAGGCTTCTTGCACATGAGAGCATGTAATTCGGAGATTCTTCTCGCCGAAGTAACAGCAACCAAAAACGTTTTCCATGACAGAAAACGTAGCTCGCAATCTGTGGCAGGTTCAAAAGGTGGCAACGTAAGCTGCTCCAGGACAAAAGGTAAATCCCAAGGAGGGACGGGATCCTTAATGGGCGGCCTAAGGTGGAGGACCCCCCTTAAAAAGGCATGGGTAGTATCCAGCTGGGCCACCATGCGGTGGCCTATGGGGGCATGATAAGCTGAGATTGCACAAAGGTGCACTTTGATCGAGG
Organism: Neoceratodus forsteri; assembly: GCA_016271365.2. NCBI lineage: Eukaryota > Metazoa > Chordata > Ceratodontiformes > Ceratodontidae > Neoceratodus > Neoceratodus forsteri. The sequence continues at coordinate 531,943,642 of CM057449.1, forward strand.
AGTAAGCTAGCCCGGATTGAAGAGGAAAAGCAGGTACTCCAGAACCAGCTTCTCAGGACAGTCTAAGGGCGAGAAACCCGCGTGCTTGAGACCACAGGCAAAACCTGTGCCACTTCATGGCGTATGTTGCCTGTGTTGCCGGTTTTCTGGCGGCAGAAAGTACCTCTGCCACCTCTTGCGAGACCCCGTGTCGTAACATGGCTATGCCTCTAGGAGCCAAGCATGCAGGTTCAATGAATGCAAGTCCGGGTGGACTAGTGAACCCTCCTCCTGAGACAACAGGTGGGAGCTGATTGGCAAAGGACGGAGGTTCCAGGACAACTAATTCAGAAGCAGGAACCAAATTTGCCTGGGCCAAAAGGCGCATCAAAATAAGCGTCGCATGCTACCTAAGTTTGAGAAGGACCTCTGGATCAACGGGAAAGGAGGGAAGGCGAGAGGAATCTGCACACCCAGGAGAGGGACAACGCTGCCCGCCAGAAAACACCAGGCCCTGGATCTAGCGAGCAAAAACTGGGCAGTTTTGCGTTGGATGGGGAGGCGAATAGATCTAATTCTGGAGTGCCCCATCTGTGGAACAGATCCTCTGCCACCTCCTGTAGAAGTTCCCACTCGTGGACTCTGGCCTGGGAATGACTCAGGCTGTCTGCAACAGTGTTGTCCACCCCGGGAACGTGAACTGCAGTGAGGTTTGCGCCGTGTCGTATTACCCATTACCACACCCTCATGGCCTCCCTGCAAAGGGGGTAGGAGTGTGTGCCTCCTTGTTTGTTGAGGTAATACATCACTGCAGTATTGTCTGTTTGTAACAGGAGAGTACTCGGTGGAATCTCCGACTGGAAGGCTTGCAGGGCATAAAGGATCACCCTCATCTCCAATATGTTGATATGCAGATGAGATCCTGGGTAGTCTATGTTCCCTGAGACCTCACCCCATTCAAGGTGCGCTCCCAACCCCAGCCCTTAGGCGTCTGTGGAGAGTGTTATCACGGGGACAAGACTGTGAAAGGAACCCCACGGAGAGGGTTCCCAGATCTACCACCATTGCCAGTCCCAAACCACAGTCTTCGTGATTCTGACTGGATGCTGCAGATGGTCTTGCCTTTGGTCCCACTGCACCCTTAACATCCACTGGGTTACCCGCATGTGGAGTCTTGCCATCGGACTGTTGGAATGGCCGCAGCCATGTGTCCGAGCAGGCAAGGACCAATCTGGCTGGACGGTCTTCGCTGATAGGTCCCTTATGAGGGATCGTGAGCGTCTCCGCCTGTCTTCGGAACAAAGGCTTTCCCTGACGGTGTCCAGAACTGCCCTTATGAGCTGCAGTTTCTGGGACGGTACCAGAGAGACTTCTCATAGTTGATTAAGATGCCCAGAGACTGAAAGAGAGCCTGGGTATGCTGAATGGCCAACAGCAATGCCTCCATGGAGGAGGCCATGAGAAGCCAGTCATCCAGGTACAGGAACACATAGTGGCCCTGTCTCCTCAGAGACGCTGCCACGACTGCCATGCACTTGGTGAATACCCTGGGTGCTGATGACAGCCCGAAAGGAAGCGCTCAGAACTGATAGTGGCGACCGAGAAACTCGAAGCGCAGGAACCTCCTGTGCGCCTCAGCAATAGGGATGTACAGGTAGGCGTCCTGCATGTCCAAGGATGCCAAGAAAGCATCCTTCTTCAGCATGGGGATTAGTCCCGGAAGGGTCACCATGAGGAAGCACTTGTAAACAACAGACATATTAAGGTCGCTGAGGTCCAAGACTGGACGGAGGTCCCCTGTTTTCTTTGGAACCAGGAACAAATGTGAATAATAACCTGCTCCTCTCTGGTTCCCTGGAACATGCTCCAAAGCTTCTTCCTGTAGAAGCGTGAACACTTCCTGCCTTATAAGTAGAGCGTGCTGACCCGAGTAACTGGAGAGCAGAGGAGGCCTTGTTGGGGGCTTGTCTAGGAATTCTATATAGTAGCCTTTTTCGACCAACTGTAGCACCCACCTGTCGGTGGTGATCGACCGCCACCCTGACAGGTGGTTTGCAATGCGACCCCCAACCTTTGTTTCCCGTTGATCCTGAGGAGGGCCGGGGGCCGGGAAGGAGTCATGCTGTTGCAGCAGAGGGTCCTGCAGGTTGGGCCAACTTGGTAGCACGTTGGCCTCTACCTGAGGACGTCTTGTCCTGGGCTTTCCAAGAGAAGGAATCCCTCTGTTGCTGGCCGGAACGAGGTTGTGTCCTCTGAGTCCGGCTGCGAAAATGACTCTGGTTCCTACGAAAGGAACTGAGTCTAGATCTGTACATGGCCTGGACAGATCTAACAGCCTTCCCAGCTTCCTGTAACTTGGTGATGATCTTTTCCGAGGCGTCACCAAACAAAACTTTGCCATGAAAAGGAGCGTCCATAATGTTTTTCTGGATGTCCGGGGTAAACCCGGAGACACGGAGCCATGAGTGTCTCTGGAGACATATGCCTGAGGCTGCCGCCGAACAGTCCACGGAGTCGTACGCGGCTCGGAGCAGCTGGGTCCCCATGTCTGAACCCGTGCAGAGGAGCTGAAGGAGTTTCTCCTTTTGGCCACCGTCTGGCAATTTCTCTGCCAGTTCCTGTCCCTGTTCCCACAATGCGTTCTGGAACTGAACCATGTGGGTCAGGTAATTCAACAATCTAATGGCGCAAGTCACGGTCAGAAGTGCGCTCTTGCCCAGCACGCCCAATTGGTTGGACTCGGTCCGTGGCTGCGTGCTCAGATGTTGCGGTTTCTGAGACCGGTCATGAGAGGGTTGTAATGACCAGGGAGTCGGCCAGAAGATGATTAGCCAGGTACTGGTCCTCCTTGGGGCCTTGTACAGGTGGTCACCCTTCTTCGGCACTGTTGGGGTCGAATGGGACGCTCCACGCTGCCTTGGTGACGCCCACTAAGGTGTCCACCAAGGGTGGCACTACCACAGGCTTGGGATCTTTTGCCAAAGGTAGATGGCAAGGCATAGTCTTCGGGCTGAGTTCCTCCAGATCCCATCCAATGTTCTCCTGGATGTGTCTCATTATCTCGAGAACAAGGGGTCATCCGGAGGAGACCTAGGGAGGTCGCATGGGTCTGGAGAGGGGATGCTGATTGGTGAAGGAGACCTGGAGCATTCAGAGATGTCAGATCTGGAATCCTCAGTCGACGGTGAATACCGACGTCTTCTGGGTCTCTTGAGGCTGGGTGACCCTGAAGAGGATCTTGACGGAGGCCTTCTCTTTTCTGTAGATCTACCCCTAGGAGGTGCTACTGGCTCCTGGGGGGAAGGGGCTCGGCCTGCTGACCCTTTTGGTGAAAGAGGGGGTGCAGGCCTCGGTGGTACCGCGGGTGCGGGAGGAGGGTGCGTGGTGACCACATCCATTTTAATGGTGTCCCACCAGAAAGTGAAGAGCTCTTCACTTCCATCAAGTTTAAACTCCGACGACAGACCGGGCGCTGGTGGCTTCGTCGGGGCCGGGCACCGCCCCAGGGTCTCAGGTTCTGGAGAGGGCTCCTGGGAGTTCGACGGGTCCGGAATCGCCCGCCTGGTCTTCGGCTGAGTAGACTCCTCTTCGACAACGCTTCCCTACCGACGCCGTAGGTGGCGGTGTGGTCCTCCTGGCTGCGATATCGACGCCAGTCCCCGCTGGCGCCGTGGGGTGAATGCCTGACCGCGACGGTGACGAACTGCCGCCGTTCCCGGAGTCTTTATGTACTTTGGCCGACGCCGGGTCCGACATCTGCTTAAGGGAGGCTGGCTACTTGGTCTTGCGTCTGGGGTGGCGGCGCAGGAGATTGACCGACGTCGGAGGCCGAAAGTGCCAGGAAGATGACTTGTGATACTCCCTGACCTGGACGAGGCCTTAGCCGAGGAAGCGGGCCTGGAGGTCTTGGCAGGCTGCAGAGTAGAAGAACCACTGGCCGATTTGACCACGACCGGGGGAGGACGAGAGTGGGCTCTAGACAGGGAGTGGTCCAACCTGGAGACGGAGCTGCAGGAGTCTGAGGCCCTGAAGGGGGATCTGGGTCTCACCTTCTCCCGGTGCTTCTCGTGGTGCCTGTGTGACTTCCCGGAAGATTCCCCTCTGGAGGAAGGTTTCATGGCCTTAAGCTTTTCTTCAAGAAGGAAAGCCTGGAGAGCCTTCTGTCGGCGGATTCTCATTCGGCTGTTAAAGCCCTGGCAGAAGGAGCAAGCCTGGGTGTCGTGATCCGGGCCCAGGCACCAAACACAGGCCGAATGAGGGTCTTTGAAAGGAATCTGCTTCCCACAGGCACACTTCGAAGAATGGCCCTCCACTGAAGTTGGGGAGGACATCAGACGAAGAAACGGCTGAAAAATAGATTTCCTCCGAAGTTTGGAAGGATTTCCTGGTCATCACGCGCTAGACTTAACCGATGAGGTCGAGACATGCAAAGTCGACGGTGTGAAAAGAACTGGGGATTCTGGCGGGACCGCCTCCTTCTGTACTATGCCTGACGTCGGGGGCGGGACCGACGTCGGAGGCGGTCCCCGCTGAAGACTGCTAGCTAGAAAATTTCCGTGGGGTCCTGACGCCTGCCGGCTTCAGTCCTAATGGTGTAACCTGCTGCAAGAGCTGTATCTCAAAGAAGATCTTACTATAACAGCAGATCTCCGAGGGAATCTCTGTCATCAGGTCACACCTATGGAACTTTGCAGTCAGGCTCCCAAGGAAGCTTTTTCTGCAGCAGTCAATTAGGTGCTGCCAACGCTGACGTCAGGGTCTGACGTCATACACCCTACATAAGCATGGGCGGCCCAGCTCCCACCTCAGTTCTATCCCTAGCCAGAGGCCATGAGAGACAGAAGTCCCATCAGGGAACGAAGGAGAGAGAAAAGATGCCCAGGTAGCAAAAAGGCTGGAGCAACAGGACTGCCGAGGTGCAGAGAGAGAAAGGTGGACGGAGGGAGGGACAGCATGACCTGATCTACTGTTATGGTAAGTTCTTCAGGGATATCTCTTTCATCAGGGCGCACCTATGGAATGAGTCCAAAGCAGTGCTGAGAGCAAGTATAGTCTGGGCGGCAGGAGGCCAAACAGCCAAGAAAGAAGACTGAAGCACAGCAAGGCCAAGGCCTGCTCTTCTTCTCGATGCAATGTCCAGATTGTAGTGCTTGGTGAATGTAGGGACAGTACTCCAAGAGGCAGCAGCGCACATTTTGGCTGCAGACATGCCCCATGAAATGGGAAACTGAAGTGGCCATACTTCTTGTGGAATGGCCATTAACAATCCCAGAAAGTTCCTTACTGTAATTCCGGTAACAAAAAAATAATACGGTTTGCCACCCACTTGGACAAGCACTGTTTCGAAACTGGAGTGCCTCTCTGCCAGGGATGAAAGAAACAAACAACTGAGAGGACATCCTGGAGCCCTTCATACGGTGTGTGCAGTAAATACAGGTTACTCACCAGTAACAGGAGTTCTAGGAATGGTATATGTTGTTCATCCACACTTATTGGCAGGTATCCTTGCGGCTTTAAATCTTGCCGGAAGGTCTTCAAGCTGGCTCCTCCCACCCACCCGGGTGGAAAAACTCTCGGCTCTGCCCCATGACGTCAGATCTGGCCTGCTGGAAGCTCAGGTTGTGCGTCGAAGCCGGGGAGGTCGGGTGGGTCGTGTGGATGAACAACATATACCATTCCTAGAACTCCTGTTACAGGTGAGTAACCTGTATTTCTAGGGACATGGATATGTTGTTCATCCACACTGTCTGGCAGACTCCTAGCAGTTCTCCGGGAGGAGGGAGGCAAGGCGCACACCCCCTACTTAGGGAATAGAGACTGGAGAACCGAGGCCCCAAAACCAGCATCCCGGCGTGACTCAAGGTCGATGTGGTGATGGGTGATGAAGGTGTGTGCTGACTTCCAGGTAGCAGCCCTGCAGATTTCCTGGATAGGGACGTCCCTGGAAGCAGCCACCGATGCAGCAGTATGGCGGGTAGAATGAGCTCTTATCCCTCTGAGAGGCTCCATGCCCGCCAACTTATAGCAGAGATCTATGCAGGAGGTGACCCACCTGCTTATCGTCCGCTTGGATGCAGGTCTGCCAGGTGCGGCTTCAGCGTAGGTGACAAACAGCTGGCGAACCTCTCCCCGAATTTCATCCGTGCTCTCCTTATAGTAAGCGAGCGCCCTTCTAGGGTCCAGAGTATGGAGCCAATATTCGGCCTCCGAGGTGTGATTGGGGTAGAACACCTGCAGAGTCAACACCTGGTTAAGGTGAAACTCCAACACCACCTTCGGAAGGAATTTCAGGTGGGGGCGCAGGACAACCTTGTCCCTGTGGAAGACCAGGTAAGGAGACTCGATGGAAAGCACCTGGAGCTCTCCCATCCTTCTGGCTGACGGATAGCCACCCAAGAAGGCGGTCTCCATCACAGGTAAGAGAGATCACACCTGTGCATTGGTCTGAATGGCTTGCCCATGAGCTTTGCCAGTACCAGCAGTAGATCCCATGGAGGTGGAGGTTCTCGCACCGGAGGGAAATGTGATCAAGGCCTTTGAAAAGCCGCCAGACCACCTTCTCCTGCGCCATCAACTGCTTCCCGGCCCGCGCCTGGTAAGCAGAGATGGCTGCCAGGTGCACCTTAAGGGTCGCTGACCTAAGCCCTTGCTGAGAAAGGGACCACAGGTAGTCCAATATGCTCGCCAGGAACAGGAGGAAGGGTCAAAGCCCTTATTCTGACACCAAATGGAAAATCTCTTCCATTTGAAGGCGTAGCATTTCCTGGTCGACTCCTTACGGGACGCCTCAACTACATTGAGGACCTCGTCAGAAAGACCCAAGGCCTGGAACTCTAGCCACTCAGGAACCAGGCCATCAGGTGCAGGGATTGACGGTCTGGATGGAACACCTTCCCCCTGATTGACTGAGAGCAAGTCCGGGCGAGCTGGAAGCTGCCTCGGGAGCCTGGAGCTGAGGCTGAGGAGATCTGGGTACCAGAACTGGTGGGGCCAGTCTGGGGCTATCAGAATCACCTGTGCCTTGTCCCTCCTTGCTTTGAGAAGCACCTTGTGTATCAAGGGGAATGAGGGAAAGGCGTAGAAGAGGCCCGGGGTCCACTGCCTGGAGAAGGCATCCCCCTGCAGCGAGCCCTGCTGAAGGAGGCGGGCATGGAACAGTCTCAGCTTCGCGTTCTCCCTGGAGGCAAACAAGTCCATCTGAGGTGTGCCCCAATGGGAGAACAGATCTTGTACTACCTCCGGCAGGAGAGACCACTCGTGGGACGCAGCCCCTATCCGGCTTAGGGCATCAGCCAGGGTGTTGGAGGCTCCTGCCACGTGAATGGCTAGGAGATCCGCCTCCAGGCTGCGCATGAGTGACCAAATGTGGAGAGCTTCCTTGCATAGAAGCATGGAGCACATTCCGCCCTGGCGGTTTAGATAGTACATGGTCGTGGTATTGTCCGTCTGGACTCGGACCACTTGACCCCGGAGAAACGGAGTAAAGGCGGTGAGAGCTAGGTGGACCGCTCGGAGCTCCAGCAGGTTGATGTGACATCAAGACTCCCGCGGGGACCAGAGGCCGTGCGCTCAGTGTTCCCCCAGATGGGCACCCCAACCCATCAGAGAGGCATCGGTCGATAGAGAGGCCGTCGGCTCGGGGCGGACAAACGGGATGCCCTCCTGCAGATGAACTGGAACGGTCCACCACTGGAGAGCGTTCCGCATCCCCTGGGTCACTGTCATTAGCTGGTCCAATGGATCGCAGCGTTGAGACCACTGGCTGGCCAGCCCCCATTGAAGGGAGCGCATGTTCCAGCGGGCCCAGCGGACCACGCTGGTTCAGGCCGCCATGAGACCCAGGAGGCGCAGGAAGTGCCGGGAAGGGCGCGATTGCCCAACCAGAAATGATTGGGCAAAGGAGGAAAGAACCTCGGCCCTGTCCGCCGGGAGCCGTGCTCTGGCTCGAAGAGAGTCGAGCTCTGCCCGATGAAAAAGAATTACCTGTGACTTCGCTCGAGTTCCGACTTGACCTCGTTGATGAGAAGGCCGACTTGAGAGCAAACCCGGAGGGCCAGATCTCTGACCGCTCCACCTCCTGCCTGGAGGGGCTGCTATCAGCCAGACATCCAGGTAAGGGTACACCCGGACCCCGCGGCGCCGCAGGAATGCTGTCACCACTGCCATGCATTTGGTGAAGACCCTGGGAGCTGGAGATAAGCCGAAGGGCATGGCTCGGAACTCAAAGAGGGATCCCTCCGCTCGAAAGCGAAGGAATCTGTGATGTGACGGACGGATAGGGACGTGAAAGAACGCGTCCTGCAGGTCCAGAGAGCAGAACCACACGCCGCGTTCCAAGGATGGTACTATCTGAGCCAGAGTGACCATCCTGAAGGTCCGAGACCTTAGGAACTTGTTTAGGTTGTGCAGGTCGAGAATGGGGCGCCAGCCCCCTGTCCGTTTCGGAACCAGGAAGTACCTGGACATAAACCCCAGGTTTGAGGGAGGGTCCGCTACCTCTCTGATCACCTCCTTCTCGGGGAGGAGAGCGATGTCGGCTCGGCGAGCCAACAGTGAAGCTGCGGACCCCGAGGTGTGACGGTTCTGAAGGGCGGGGCCTGCCTGAACTCCAGAGGCAGGCCCTTTCTGACCACTTCCAACACCCACCGGTCTGTGGTAATAACAGACCAGGTGGAAAGAAAGTGGCGGAGCCGCCCCCCACGGGGGAACCTGGGGTGAGGTGACGGGTTGGGGGCGACACCCTCAACTCGCTACTGGGCAGGCTGGATTAGGGACCGCCAGGGACCTCTAGGGCTCTTTACTCCTGCTTCCTGGAGGAAGCCGAGGGCTTGGGTTTGGGATGCCAAGCTCGTGCTTGCTGGCCCTGATGTTGCTGGGCCGGACGTGCGCGGGCGGAGAGGGATGAAAGGGCTTAGGCTGTGGTCTGTGGCCTTTGTCCTTCTGTGCGGATCAGACCGAGTCCAAGGTAGCATTGGACTTTTCGATCCTCTGCAGGTGACCTTGGACCCCAGGGCCGAAAAGGTCGGTCCCCAGGAAAGGGACATCCGCCAACTTGTGCTGGGTATCTGAAGTGAAGGTGGATATCCTCAGCCATGCCCGATGGCACATGGCCACTGCGGCCGCTACTGACCTGGCACATGAGACTCCAATGTCCAGAGCAGTCTGAAGCTGCTGTTTGGCCACTGCCCTGCCCTGGTCCCGCACCTGCCTAACCGTGGTCTGCAGGTCCGCCGGAAGATGAGGAACTACCTCGTCCAGGGAGCCCAACAGGGCATGAGAGAAATGTGCCATCAATGCGGCGAACTGGCCTGTGAAGGCCGAGGAGGACACAGCGTGAACTGCGCCCGGCATGAGTCCAATTTCTTGGACTCCTTTGTCGGAGGTTTGTCCACGCCCCTACGCTCCTGGTACGCTGGAACGCTGTCGGTAACTAGCCCTCGGCTGAGGGGTGTTCCAAAACCGGACAAGGAACCGTGGGGACCGCATACTTCCTGGCCAAGGCGAAATGAAAATTACGCATCTACCGTAATTTTGATCTTCTTGTATCTTCACCATTCATTACTTCTTGGGTGTAAGCCGGAGGCGACCACTCAAAGGAAGCTTTTTTTTTTTTTTTTTTTTTAAAGGCCTGCTCTAACGCGCGCCTTCGAGACCGACGCATTGCGCATGCGCGCGAGGGCTGCCGTTAGATAACGACTCCCTCCTCCATCTCAGTTCTGTGAGCCGGAGAGGCAAAAATATATTGTGAAAAGAGAAAGCGAGGCAAGATAGCCAAGGGATAGCAAAGGAAGGAAAATAAACTGAAAAGGAATAAGCCGATGGAGAACAGACAGAGGAGAGAGTATTCCTGCCCTAAGGGATCGCAGGGCCTCCTTTCCGGGGCGACTCTAGGAGGAACAGATAGGGAGAAAAGAGAAGGAGAAAGAAAGGATGAAGAAAGCAGAAAGAAAGAAGAAGAAGAAAGAGTGGCGTGTTGAGGAGGCAACAATGCCCAATGAGCATTGTTAGCTGAGAGGCTTAAGGCTCGAATTAACAAGGGAGCAAGAATCCCTGTTGGTAGTGCTGAAGAGAAGGTTCACCGAACCAGCTAGACAGACCAAGGAGGGCAGAGTCTTTGGACCCCAACATGCCACTTCCTTTATCCTAGTTGAGAGCTCCCAGACTGATTGAGCAGACGCTTGTTCCGGAGGGCACCCAGCTAGGAAAAAGCTGATTCCCAAGCAGCTTGGAAAGAGCTGCTCTAGAAGAGTATAGAAAGAAACTGAGCCTTTGAAGGCTGTTTGTAAGGAATATAGAGGGACTCAATCGGACTTGCTATGCCAAGGTAGATAGAGACTTGAGGCTGGCAAGATATGCCAGCGGCTGTAAATGCTTTTCCTGCAGCAATGCCCGTGAGAAGGGCTCTTGAAAAGGGGTCAACAGACATGACTCACAGGCTTATGAGGAAACATGACCTGAGAAGGCAGGGATTGCATCCTAAGCAGTCCGAAAGAGTTCCCTCAGCTTTAAGGAAAAGAATGGTATAACCGTATTCGCTCCTCTTACTCTGAAAAAAGGAGGGTTTCAGGGCTTAGTAATTGATTAGCAGAAGATTCTGGGACCAAATAACTGCACAGAAGGAGTTAGGCAGAGTCCCCAGGAGTGCCTCGCCTGAAAATATGGCGGTGCTATAGTCGTGCATCTCCCTCATGACATAGCACTCCTGCAATAAATGCCCAAGAATCTTAGAGTAAAGAATTTCCTGGAAACCATTCAAGAAAAAAGGCAAGGACAGAGATTTTTTTTTTTTTTTTTGGCATAAGGCCAATAAGAGAGAGGAACGAGACGGGAGGAGGAGACACCAAAGAAGGAGGCCACTGAGGGGAAGGAGGGTGGGATCAGTAATGAATGGTGAAGATACAAGAGAAGATCAAGAATTACGGTAGGTACGTAATTTTCATATCTTCCCTTGTCAATCTTCACCATTCATTACTTCTTGGGTGAGTACCAAGCCGCTTCCCCTGGAGGAGGGAAGGTAAACCCGAGGGAACAAGACCCCCAGCCTCCTGTTGGTGAGAAACAGAAGGGAAGACCCTGGCTAGTTCAGAGAAAAGCCTAAGTGGGAGAAGAGCTAGGAGGTGCCTCCCGAGGACGTGGAGACGGAGGAAGCCCCTGCAAAAGTCTCCTAGCTCTGGAGGAAAAGAGACGGTTCCCCCGGAAGGCGGAGCGCATCACCCTACGCCGGGCCAGGGGTGACAACCTTGAAAGACGAAGCCATGCCATCCGCCTAATGCAGATCGCTGTCCCCGCAAGCCTGGAAGCCACCTCATTGGCGTCGTAAGATGCCCTTGCCTGGTATCTTGCCAGCTCCAGGCCTATAGCGGAGAGGGCAACAGCTTGTCTGGTTTGCTCCGTACCAGGCATCGATGCTAGGAGCTGAGAGAGTATCGACCACAGGTGCTGATTGTAGGCAGCATGGTGAGCCTGATGAGATGCTTTACAAGCAACCGCACGAGAAGAATAGAACACTCTTCGCCCCCACCGGTCGAACTGTAGAGAATCCGGGTCCGGTGGGCAGTCGTGCGCCAGGCAGCGGCGCCCGGAGGGAGTCTCCAGGTACATCAAGCCAGAGGGGGGGTTGGGGAGAGTACCTAGAGATTCCGAGGGGGCACAATACCTACGCCGACAGTCAGCCGGGGCTGGAGAAGAGGCAGCTGGCGACTGCCAGGAACGGATAGACGCCTCCTGGAAGGGGAAAGGCCAGGAAGGTACCACCAAGTGCTGGGCACTGAATTCTCTAAGGAATTCACGCGTCTCCCGTTTGGTATTGTCTCTCCTTATGTAAGAGATACGAAGGTCCCTCACCATCCTCGAGAGGAATCGCTGATATTCAGTGAAATCAGCGTCGGAGGAGAGATGAGCAGGGGTCCTCTCCCTCAGAGGAGGAGACGAGATGATGGAGAGCTGGAATGCTCAGAGGACTCCCGGCGGTGGGAGAGTCGAAAGACCCGCTCATGCATACATCTAACGATGAGGGGAAGGCATGAGAACCCTGAACTGTTCCCAGGATAACGGACCCGTAGGACCGACATGGCCCGGGAGCGGGGGTGGTGGAGGCAGAGATATGGGAGAGGGGCACCTACGAGGAGGCAATTGACCTCTGCCAGGACTCTGAAATCCGGGGAACGGAGCCCGAGCTGGCGGGGTCCCGGACAACAAACCAGGCCGCAAGACGGAACCCTGAGGAAGCGGAGCCTGGAAGAGCCCAGGGGGAGAACCTCCCCTGTGACGAAGCCGGGACTGCATGGATCCAGAAGGGCAGCCCACAGCAACGCCACGGAGGGTACTCTAGAGCCCGAGGGAAGGGCGGGTTCAGCACTGCGGCTCTAGCCACCACCAGGGTGGCCAATGAAGACCGAGGTCCGGTCCCCCTGCCCCTCAACCCCTCGGACTCAACAGAGCCCTCCTCCTCGACCGCAGCGTTTCCGCCCCCCCAGAGGGAGCAACAGCACCCGGGAGGGCTGCTGTCATCGGTCCCCCGGGAGGGGGAGCCTCTCCCTTAGTCCCCACCACGTCACCCCCCTGGGACTCAATGCCACCCCTAGCCGGAGAGCCCTCAGGGGAGGACGGGGGGGGACAGTGGGAGGGGCCCGCTGCGCCGCCTGGCACCTCGTGCCACAGGAGACCCCGACCCCGAGGAGTGAGGGTACCAGGATGGGTCCACATCTGAGTCGCCGGCTTCCGAGGAAGACGAGACCAGCAGGACCTCGATACTGGCCACCCGGGTCCCTGGGCAACGGCGCTTCGAACGGCACCGGTACCAGAGGCGGCGCTGCCGACCCTCGAGCACCAGCGACAGCCAGACCCAGCCTCTAGCTCTCTCGCTGCATCTGCTGCGTGTTTACGGCACCGCCTCCCGGCGTTTGAAACCGACCCGGCGCCTGCTGGGAGGCGGGACCGCCCACGCTGTGCCATCAACGGCGCCTATGGCTAAAGCGGCGCCTAACGGCGACTGCCCGATCACCGGCGCTGGTTAACGGTGCCGGATTCTGCCATACACACCATGGCGCCGTGTGATTACGCGCCGCAAATGGCGCTGATCCGAAACGGGCGCCGGAAGGCGGCGTCGGGGTCCACCGGTGTCTCGCCCAGAAATCATGGGCCTCGACATTGGGGAGCCTGCACTCCGAGGAGGTGACTGCCGAGGCGAAACACCGCGCTCCCGGTGGACCGCTACGCTCCTCGACACCGCGAAGAAGCTCCTCTTCGCAAGAGAAGAGGAGGAAGCTCCCTCCTCCGCGGATCGTGAGTAGGCCCGGAGGGGACCCGGGGAGGGCCTAGAGACCTTACCTGGGAATCTCTTGAGCGACGCCGCCCTCCGGTCGGGCGGGCCTGCTGAGCTTGAACGCTGACTTCGAGGGACACGACGGTCCATGGAGAAACAGGCATCGCACCTAATCCATGTCATGGTTGGGTCCCAGGCAACAAGACACATCATGCTGGTCCGAGACGGAAAAATGCCGCCACAGGAGCACCGACGATCGGCGCGGCCCAGTCTTCAAACGCCCGCCTCCAGAACCGGACATAACGCGAAACAATTAAGGCAAAAAACAGTAGGAAAACACCCGACGCCTTACTAGATAGAAAAGGAACAGTCTTACCATGGTATGGCGTCGAGTGTAACACCGAGGACGACGAGGAGTCGGAAAAATAATACGAACTGCGTACTTTCACTGTCACAACTGCGTAGCAGGTGCAGCCTCGACGACGGGAGAAACAGAACTGAGATGGAGGAGGAGTCGGTAGCTACTAACGGCTGCCCCTCGCGCATGACGCACGCGCCGGGTCTCGAGGGTGGCGCTAGAGCTGGCCCTTTTAAAAAAAAAAGCTTCCCGTGGCGGGTGCGCACTCCGCTTACACCCAAGAAGTAATGAATGGTGAAGATTGACAAGGAAGATCAGGAAGCAGGGCGCCTGCCAGAGCTCCAAGGCCGGGCCACTATGGCCTCGCCACCGGAAAGGCCTCCGTGAGGTCCCCGTCCAGTATCTCCGTGAGGATACCTGGCCCGCGAGACACAGGTTCGAGCTTCATCCCAGTGGACTCCGAGATGAGCCGAAGCAAACCCAGATAGGACGAAGGGCTATCGTCCATCGACTGACCTCCAGAGGACTCCAAGTCTATTCGCCTGGAGAAAAGGGAGGAATTGTCGTCGGACTCGGAAGAGTCCTCAAAGAGCTGCCTCGGGCCTGAGCCACCCTCCACCTGCCGAGGTCGATCGGGAGTGAGGGTAACAGACAGCCTATGGGGCAGGCCCTGAGCCGACCGAGAATTCTTGGTCGGAGCCCCAAATAACGGCTGTGAAGGCGGAGGTTCCACCGGAATCGGTGGAGCAGCTGGTTTTGGCCGAACAACCGGCCTGGGAACAGGCTCCTTGGGTAAGTCGAGGGGTTGTTTCGGCTGCTCCGGTGACAGCCACTTAATGGCCGGGGAAGGCGACGGCGTCGGCTTGTTCCCAGTCAGAAGGAGCTGTTGCCACATGAGGTCCTCGTATCATCGACGTAACTTACGTCGAAGCCTCCTCATCCGAGGGAGGATGAGGACGAGCGGGCACCGCTAACCGCGGTGCCGAGACCGAGACCACCTATGACGGCGGGATTGGCTGGACCGCGAAGAAGTCCGAGACCGAGAACCTCAGCTTTTCCGAGGACGGTGCAGGGAGGGGACGGTGGAACCAGCTCTCCCCTCGGCTCAGAGGGTTCACCCGAGGGCTCCGGAACCGGAGGCACTGGCAAGCCCACAGGATCCTCAACTCCCACCGGGGGAACTGGGGAGAGAGAATTCTCGGCTTCGCCTGGTGACAACCTGTCCAACGGGTCGAGAAAAATCTCGACTGCGTCGACGGGAGTCTCGGTCAGCTGACCTGACGGGGACACCGTGAGACCAGTGGCCGAAGCCGAATGATCGACTGAAGTCGATGGCCGACAACTTGCGGAGAGGGACCTTTCCCGCTCCCAAGAGCATCGATGGAGGGACTTACCCTTGTCTTTCTTTTTGGACCGAGAAGAAGGTCCAGCAGACGTTGGTCCCTCACCCTTAGTGGAGAGGGACAGACAAAGCTCCTTAAAGGAAGCTGTATAAGAGGAACCCAGGCAGAGTGGGATAAATGCCGCGGCCGAGGAAGATGCGGCCCGCGCCGCCTCCTCTTCAAGGGCGATCATCTGCTCTAGCTGATCCGCCGAGCCCGCCGCCACGGAAACCGCCAACCGGGCCTCTTTTGACTTCACTAGAGGAAAACGTTTCTCGGGACGCCCCAGTTGTAAACGGGCAGCACGGTCTTCGAGGACGTAGGCCGGTAAGGAAGAGCACAGGTCGCAAGCCCGCGGTCGGCTCAAGGCCCAAACAGTAGACACACGGAGTGCGGATCCATCCGGACATCTTCGCCCACGGCATCTCCGAAACCGAGTCGATTTGTCCATCGTAGCCGCAAGGGATAGAATTCAAGTCTAGAAATGCAAAACTTTTAAATTCGCAAAACTGAAGAATTAGGAACCAGTCTTATATGCAGAGCGTTAAGGAGGGAACCTGAGCTTTCAAGCGGTAAGGAAGATCTGGCGTTGTGGGGCGGAGCCGAGAGTTTTACCACCCGGGTGGGTGGAAGGAGCCAGCTTGAAGACCTTCCGGCAAGATTTAAAGCGGCAAGGATACCTGCCAATAAGTGTGGATGAACAACATATCCATGTCCCTAGAATACAAAATTCTATGCACATCCAAAGTACCGAGCAATGCTTCCTCTGGATTGGCATACTCTGGATAATAAAAAGGCAGATGGATGGACTGATTTAGGTAAACTCGGACACCACCTTGGGAAGAAACTTAGGGTTAGTATGCAAGGAGACCCTGTCTTTGTAAAAAATCAAATAAGGCAGCTCACACATGACAGCCTGTAGCTCTGAAATTCTACGAGCAGAAGTAATGGCAACTAAAAATACACTTTCCATGACAGAAAGCGTAGCTCGCAAGATGCGGCTGGCTCAAAAGGAGGGGGCTAGTGTCTCCAAAACAAAATTCAGGACCCAAGCCAGATGCGGGTTATGAATAGGAGGCTTCAAGTGGAAGATGCCTCTCAAAAAAGTACAGGCCACATCCAGCTGTGCCACAGTACATCAATGGCACATGAAAGGTAGATATGACTGAGAAGTGCACTTTAAGGGAGTACTTGAGTCCCGCATCAGACAGGGTCAGGAGATACTCCAGAACCTGGTTCACTAGGCAGGTGAAATGGTCCACGTTATAAGAAGTGTCTCAGTTTGTAAATCGTTTCCATTTCACAGAATATGTGGCCCTGGTGTAAGACTTTCTGGCAGCCACCAGGATGTCAGCCACCTTCTGAGACACTCCAAACTGAGCAATGGCTATGTCCTCAGGAGCCATACATGCAGGTGGAGAGGCTTAAGGTCTGATGGACCAGGGTCCCCTGGGCCTGAGTCAACAGGTCCTGGCAGAATGGCGGGTGAACTGGTGGTTCCACAGCCAATTGCTGCAGTAATGGAAACCACATCTAATGTAGCCAGAATGGCACCACCAGAATCAGAGTGGTCCCTTCCATTTAGAGCTTGATGAGCACTTCTGAATCAGAGGGAAGGAGGAATGCATAAAGAAACCTCCTTTCCAGGAGAGGGACAACGCCTCCCCAGAAAACTCCAGGCCCTGGATCTAGCGAGCAGAAATGTGGCAGTTTTGCACTGAGTGGGATGCAAAGACGTCCAATCCTGGATGACCCCACCTGCTGAACAGGTCATTCTGCAACTGAGGTCAGCGATTCCCACTCAAGCATTTTGGACTGTGACT
The DNA here is from genome assembly GCA_016271365.2 of Neoceratodus forsteri. Classification (NCBI taxonomy): domain Eukaryota; kingdom Metazoa; phylum Chordata; order Ceratodontiformes; family Ceratodontidae; genus Neoceratodus; species Neoceratodus forsteri. The sequence continues at coordinate 531,960,448 of CM057449.1, forward strand.
GGCTGAGGCTATCCGCCAAAACATTCTGAGTGCCTGGAACATGGGATAGCTGATAGTTCTAGACCGTGATCTAAAGCCCTGTACCAGACCCTCACAGCTTCCTGACACAGAGGGTAGGACTGGGTCCCCCTTTGCTTGTTGATGTAATAAACCACACTGAGATTGCTTGACTGCACCAGCAGAAGGCCTGGGATGAGAGGGTTCTGGAATGCCTGTAAGGCATACAGAATTGCCCTAATTTTCAGGACGCTTATGTGGAGGTAAGTCTCCAATGGGACCAGACACCTGGGTCTGATTACGTACCTATATGGGCTCCACAACCTAGACCCAACGCATCCGTGGTGAGCATTTGGTGAGGAGTGGGGATAAGAAAGTGGACCCGCTTTACAAGTTTGGCAGGGTCTATCCACCAGTGTAGCACTCTGTGTACTGGCGAGGTGACAAGGACCAGCTGATCTAGATCATCTGAGCGCTGATCCCACTGAACCCTGAGGGTCCACTGCGGAATCCTCATGTGTAACCTGGCCAGTGGGACCACAACAATGGCCACGGCCATTAGATCTAGAAGCCTGGGGAATGTCCTGGCAGGAACATGCCAGCTCTGAGCCACCTCCTGGGCCTCAGCAATAATGCAGTCCACCTGTCTTGGAAGAGGAAGGCCTTGCCCTAGGTAGAGTCCAGGACTCCCCCTATGTACTGCAACCTTTGCAAGGGGGTCAGCACCGACTTGGGCTGATTGACAGTGATGCCCAATGACTGGAATAATTGCAGGGTGCATTCTAGAGTCAACAATAGGCACCCTCTGGACTGGGATTTCCATAACCAGTCATCCAGGTATGGGAACACATAGTGGCCTCGCACCGAAGGGCTGCTGCTGCAGCTGCCAAGAACTTGGTAAAGACCCATGGCGCAGAGGATAAGCCAAAGGGCAATACCCTGAAACGTTAATGCCCCCCCCCCCCCAGAGCAAGAATGGCAGGTATCATCTGTGAGGGAGGGCAAACCATGATATACAGATAGGCATCTTGCATATCGAGGAGCATAGCCAGTCATCCTACTACAGCAGAGGAAGAAGGTCGCAAAGTGTCCATCTGGAACTTTTGTACTGGATAAAAGGGTTCAGCTCCTTGAGGTCTAGGGGAACCTGGAGAAGAACCCCTTGTTCCTTTGCCACCTGTGCACTGGTTCTATGGCCTGTTTGTGCAGCAAGGTGAGGACTTCCTCCGTGAGCACCTCAGTGTGATCTGAAGGATAAAACATGGGGAATGAGGGAACATCTGGAGGCTGCTCTAGAGCATGGCCCTGTTCAATTATCTGCAGGATACAAGCATCTGTTATGATGATTCTCCATTGGGACAGATGGAGGGAGAACCAACCTGCGACCACCACATCCTGGCTTGGGAAGGGAGGAGGGGGTCTACCAAGGAGTCAGGCAGAGGCTGAACCAGCGGCCAGGGAAACACCTCCTCCTCTGGATTGCTTGGCAGAGGGACCATAGGTGAAAGAGGGGGCAGACAAGGCAGAGCTGTCTCTGCGCTTACCCTGAAGCTTGGCTCCGCTACCCGACTTGTAAAAGACCCTACAAAAGGAGGACCTTGGCCTACTTCTGGGCTGGGTATGGTACAGGGAGTGGACAGACCAAATAGCCCTGCCAGAGGCCTGCAGTTCATTGATAATATCCCGCATGTCAGGTCCAAAAAGTCTGTGATCCACAAAGGGGGCATTCAACACCTTTAGCTGGACATCATTCGCAATGCCAGAGACCCTAAGCCAGGAATCCCTTCTGAGGCAAATGCCAGCAGCAGCTGCCCTGGCTGTAGTATTAGCCATATCATAGGTGGCTCTGAGGAGATGTCTTCTGACATCTTCTGAGGCCTGAAGTACCTTAGGAAGCTCCTGTTTCTGGGAACCCTCATGGAGAACCTGTGCCACCACCTTGCCTTTCCTCCAAAGGGTATTCTGGTACTTAATCAGATGAGTCAAACAACTGGCAATCTGAAGGCCAAGGGTGGCAGAGGCAAATATTCTCTTGTCCCAGAGGTCCAATCTCCTAGACTCACAGTCAAGAGGCAGGGAAGAATAAATTACTTACAAAAGTAATCTTGTTTCTTCCCAGTGATACTCAGGTATTCATAACTTTCTGCAGTAAGCCTTATAGGTAGGACTGCCTGGAGAGAATACAACACATGCAAATGATGGAATTCTTTGCACGTGACAACTTTTCAAATGCTGCCCTGCACTAACTGCCAATGTTCTAAACTCCTCAGATTTCCTATTAGCCTGAAAAGGCAGACTCGTGGAAGTAGAATACTAAGAGTATTATAGATTAATGATTAATGATTAAGATTTGAAAAATCCTAACCTCCTAATACAAAAAACATAAACTGGAGGAAGAACGCTAAGCTAAAGAGAACACCCCAAGAAATATCAGAAACACCCGAAGAAGGGGGTAACACAATGAACCCTGTCTCCTAAAAATTGTACCTGAATGTGGTACATATAGAGTTACAGAGATAAGCCCTTTTTTGGTAGCACTGCATGCAGGAGTGCAGAGGCTGATGTTCTGGAAGTGTGGGAAGTTATGAATACCTGAGTATCACTGGGAAGAAACAAGGTTACTGTGGTAAGTAATTTTTTCTTCTAACCACAGTAATACTTAGCTATTCATAACTTTCTACAGACTACAAAGCAGTACCACTGGAGGTGGGCACAGAAATACAGGTTACTCACCTGTAACAGGAGTTCTAGGAATGGTATATGTTGTTCATCCACACTGTCTGGCAGGTTCCTTGCCGCTTTAAATCTAGCCGGAAGGTCTTCAAGTTGGCTCCTCCCACCCATCCGGTGGTAAAACCTCGGCTCCGCCCATGACACCAGATCTGGCCGCTTGAAGCTCAGGCTAGCGTCAAGCCGGGAGGTCGGGTACGTGGATGAACAATATATACCATTCCTAGAACTCCTGTTACAGGTGAGTAACCTGTATTTCTAGGACATGGATATGTTGTTCATCCACACTGTCTGGCAGACTCCTAGCAGTTCTCCGGGAGGAGGGAGGCAAGGCGCACACCCCCTACTTAGGGAATAAAGACTGAAGAACCAAGGCCCCAAAACCAGCATCCCGGCGTGACTCAAGGTCGATGTGGTAATGGGTGATGAAGGTGTGTGCTGACTTCCAGGTAGCAGCCCTGCAGATATCCTGGATAGGGACGCCCCTGAAGCAGCCACCGATGCAGCAGCACGGGGGTAGAATGAGCTCTTATCCTCTGGGAGGCTCCATGCCCGCCAACTTATAGCAGAGAGTCTATGCAGGAGGTGACCCACCTGCTTATCGTCCGCTTGGCTGCAGGTCTGCCAGGTGCGGCTTCAGCGTGGTGACAAACAGCTGGCGAACCTCTCCTCGAATTTCAGCCGGCCCTTATAATAAGCGAGCACCCTTCTAGGGTCCAGAGTATGGAGCCTATATTTGGCCTCCGAGGTGTGACTGGGGTAGAACACCGGCAGAGTCAGCACCTGGTTAAGGTGAAACTCCGACACCACCTTCGGAAGGAATTTCGGGTGGGGGCGCAGGACAACCTTGTCCCTGTGGAAGACCAGGTAAGGAGACTCGATGGAAAGCACCTGGAGCTCTCCCATCTTTCTGGCTGACGTGATAGCCACCAAGAAGGCGGTTTTCCACGACAGGTGAGAGAGATCACACCTGTGCATTGGTTCGAATGGCTTGCCCATGAGCTTTGCCAGTACCAGCAGTAAATCCCACGGTGGTGGAGGTCCTGACCAGAGGGAAATGTGATCAAGGCCTTGAAAAGCGCCAGACCACCTTCTCCTCGCCACTGACTGCTTCCGGCCCGCCACCGTAAGCAGAGATGGCTGCCAGGTGCACCCTTAGGGTCGTCGACCTAAGCCCTTGACTAGAAAGGGACCATAAATAGTCCAAGATGCTTGCCAAAGGACAGGAGGAAGGGTCCAAGCCCTTATCCTGACACCAAATGGAAAATCTCTTCCATTTGAAGGCATAGCATTTCCTGGTCGACTCCTTACGGGACGCCTCAACAACATTGAGGACCTTGTCGGAAAGACCCAAGGCTTGGAACTCTAGCTGCTCAGGAACCAGGCCGTCAGGTGCAGGGATTGAAGGTCCGGATGGAACACCTTATCCTGATTGACTGAGAGCAGGTCCGGGCGAGCTGGAAGCTGCCTCGGGAGCCTGGAGCTGAGGCTGAGGAGATCTGGGTACCAGAACTGGCGGGGCCAGTCTGGGGCTATCAGAATCACCTGCACCTTGTCCCTCCTTGCTTTGAGAAGCACCTTGTGAATCAAGGGAAATGGGGGAAAGGCGTAGAAGAGGCCCGGGGTCCACAGCCTCGAGAAGGCATCCCCCTGCAGCGAGCCCTGGCGGGCATGAAACAGCCTCAGCTTCGCGTTCTCCCTGGAGGCAAACAGGTCCACCTGAGGTGTGCCCCAGTGGGAGAACAGATCTTGTACTACCTCCGACAGGAGAGACCACTGTGAGATGCAGCCCCTATCCGCTCAGGGCATCGGCCAGGGTGTTGGAGGCTCCTGCCACATGAATGGCTAGGAGATCCGCCTCCAGGCTGCGACAGTGACCAAATGCGGAGAGCTTCCTGTGCATAGAAGCATGGAACGCGTCCGCCCTGGCGGTTTAGGTAGTACATGGTCGTGGTGGCTGTCCTCGCCTGACTCGGACCACTTGACCCCGGAGAAACGGAGCAAAGGCGGTGAGAGCTAGGCGGACCGCCTCGGAGCTCCAGCAGGTTGATGTGGCATCGACTCCCGCGGGGACCAGAGGCGCGGCCTGCTGGTGTTCCCCAGATGGGCACCCCAACCCATCAGAGAGGCATCGGTCGATAGAGACCTTCGGCTCAGGGGCGGACAAGCGGGATGCCCTCCTGCAGATGAGATGGAGCGGTCCACCACCAGAGAGCTCCCACATCTCCTGGGTCACCATCACTAGCTGGTCCAATGGATCACAGCAGACCACTGGCTGGCCAGTCCCCACTGAAGGGGGTGATGTGCCAGCGTGCCCAACGGACCACGCTGGTACAGGCCTGGCGAGACCCAGGAGGCGCAGGGAAGTCACGGGTAGGCGGATTGCCCAACCAGAAATGATTGGGCAAGGAGGTAAGAACCTGCCCCTGTCCGGCGGAGCCGTGCTCTGGCTCAAGAGAGTCGAGCTCTGCCCGATAAACAGAATCACCTGCTTCGCTCGAGTCTGACTCTGGCCTCGCTGATGAAGGCCGATTTGAGAGAAAACCTGAGGGCCAGATCTCTGGACCGCTCCACCTCCTGTCTGGATGGGGCTGCTATCAGCCAATCGTCCAGGTAAGGGTACACCCGGACCCCTCGGCGCCGCAGGAAAGCTGTCACCACTGCAATGCATTTGGTGAAGACCCTGGGAGCTGGAGACAGGTCAAGGGCATGGCTCGAATCAAGAGGGATCCCTCCGCTCGAAAGCGAAGGAATCTCCGATATGACGGACGGATGGGGACGTGAAAGAACGCGTCCTGCAGGTCCAGAGAGCAGAACCACACGCCGTGTTCCAGGGATGGTATTATCTGAGCCAGAGTGACCATCCTGAAGGTTCGAGACCTTAGGAACTTGTTCAGGTCGTGTAGGTCGAGAATGGGGCGCCAGCCCCGTCCGCTGGAACCAGGAAGTACCTGGACACAAACCTCGGGTCTGAGGGAGGGTCCGCCACTCTCCTGATCACCTCCTTTGGAGGAGGAGCGCGTCGGCCCAACGAGCCGATACAGTGAGGATGCAGACCCCGAGGCCCCGAGGTGCGACGGCTCTGAAGGGCGGGCCTGCTCAATTCTAGAGGCAGGCCTTTTCCCACCACCTTCCAGCACCCACCTGTCCGTGGTAATAACGGACCAGGCGGAAAGGAAGTGTTGAGCCGCCTTCCACGGGGAACCTGGGGTGAGGTGACGGGTTGAGGCGACACCCTCAGCCCGTCACTGGGCAGGCTGGAGGAGGACCAGTCGATGGACCTCCTGGGCCTTACCTCCCTGCTTCCGTTGGAGTGAGCCCTGGGCTTGGGTTTGATTCGAGCCTGCTGGCCCTGACGCTGTTGGGCCAGACGCGGCCAAGGGCGCAGAAGGACGGAAAGGGCTTAGGCTGTGGTTTGTGGCCTTGTCCTTCTGGAGCGGAAGAGACCGAGTCCAAGGTAGCATTGGACCTCTCGATCCTCTGCAGGTGACCTTCCATCCCAGGGTCAAGAGGTCAGTCCCCAAAAAGGGAACATCCGCCAACTTGTGCTGGGTATCCGAAGTAAAGGTGGATATCCTCAGCCAAGCACGATGATGCATAGCCACTGCGGCCGCCACAGACCTGGCACATGAGTCTCCAATGTCTAAAGCAGTCTGGAGCTGCTGTTTGGCCACTGCCCTGCCCTGGTCCTGCACCTGCCTGACCATGGTCTGCAGATCCGCGGGAAGATGAGGGACGACCTCATCCAGGGAGCCCAACAGGGCATGAGAAAAATGTGCCATGAGGACGGCCGAACTGGCATGGCGTGGCGTCGAGGGAGGACGCAGCATAGACTTTCGCCGGCATAGTCCAATTTCTGGACTCTTGTCGGGAGGTTTGTCCACATCCCTAGCGTTCGCACGCCGGAAAACGCTGTTGGTAACCAACCCTCGGCCGAGGGTGTTGCGAAAACCGATAGGGAACTGGGACCGTGATACTTTCGGCCATCCTGGTCGAAGGCGCAGGACAGGAAGCAGGGCGCTGCCAGAGCTCCAAGGCCGGACCCACTATGGCTTGCCTCCGGGAATCCTCGGTCCAGAATCTCCGTGAGGATACTGGCCCGCTTGAAACGGGTTCGAGCCAGCCCGGTGGACTCTCAGATGAGCCAAGCAATCCCAGGAAGGACGAGGGGCTATCGTCCACCGACTGTCCTCCCTGAGGACTCCAAGTCCATTCGCTTGGAGAAAGGGAGGATCGCCTTCGACTCGGAAGAGTCCTGAAAGAGCTGCCTCGGGCCTGAGCCACCTCCACCTGCCGAGGTCGATCGGGAGTGAGGGTGACAGACAGCCTATGGGGCAGTCCCTGAGCCGATCGAGAATTTTTGGTCGGAGCCCCAACTAACGGCTGTGGAGGCGGAGGTTCCACCGGAATCGGTGGGACAGCTGGTTTTGGCCGAACAACCGGCCTGGGCACAGGCTCCTCGGATAAAACGAGGGGTTGTTCCGGCCGCTCCGGTGACAGCCACTTAATGGCCGAGGAAGACGACGGCGTCGGCTTATTCCCGGTCAGAAGGAGCTGTTGCCACATGAGTTCCTCATATCTTCGACGCAACTTGCGCCGAAGCCTCCCCTCGTCCGAGGAGGAGGAAGAGGATGAGCGTGGCGCCGCTTGCCGTGGTGCCGAGACCGAGACCACCTATGACGGCGGGATCGGCTGGACCGCGAAGACGTCTGAGACCGAGAACCTCGGTTTTGTCGAGGATGGAACCGGCACTCCCTCGGGTTCGAAGAGTCAATCAAGGCCCGGAACCGAGGCAATAGACGAGCCGACGGGATCCTCAACTCCCACCGGGGAACCGGGAGAGGGGATTCTCAGCTTCCAGCCAACAATCCTGTCCACGGGTCGAGAAAATTCGACTGTGTCGACGGAGTCTCGGTCAACTGGCCTGACGGGGACACCGTGAGACCAGTGGCCGAAGCCGAGAAGTCAACCGAAGTCGACGGCCGACAACTCGGGGAGAAGGATCTTTCCCGCTCCCAAGAGCATCGACGGTGAGACTTACCCTTGTCTCTCTTTTTGGACCGAAAAAAAGGTTCAGAAGAAGTTGGACCCTCACCTTTAGTCGAGAGGGTCAGACAAAGATCCTTAAAAGAAGCTGAATAAGAGGCACCGAGAGAGAGCGGGACAAATGCCGCAGCCGAGGAAGAAGCGGTCCGCGCCGCCTCCTCTTCGAGGGTGATCATCTGCTCGAGCTGATCTGCCGAGCCCGCCGCCGCGGACACCGCCGACCGGGCCTCTTTTGACTTTACTGGAGGAAAACGCTTCTCGGGATGCCCCAGTTGTAAACGGGCAGCACGGCTCTCGAGACGTAGGCTGAAAAAGAAGAGCACAGGTCGCAGGCCTGGCGGGTCGTGCTCAAGGCCCAAGGCAGACGACGTGAGTGCGGATCCATCCGGCGACATCTTCTGCTCCGCAAGGGCATCTCCGAAACCGAGTCGACGGTCCATCGCAGTCACGAGGGGAGAAGACCAAGTCTTTTAGCAAAACTTTTAACTCAAAATTCAAGAATTAGGAACCAGTCTTATACGCAGAGCATTAAGGAGGGAACCTCAGCTTCCAAGCGGTAAGGAAGCTCTGGTGTCATGGGGCAGAGCCGAGAGTTTTACCACCCGGGTGGGTGGGAGGAGCCAGCTTGAAGACCTTCCGGCAAGATTTAAAGCGGCAAGGAACCTGCCAGACAGTGTGGATGAACAACATATCCATGTCCCTAGAAAGTACAGTTATGTAAGAACTTACCGTACCAGTAGATCTTCTAGAGAGGCTCTTGCAGTAGGTAATTACATATAGGACTGATGTCGCAGGCAGAAGGACCCCACGGAAACATTTCCAGCTAGAGTCTCTGGCCAGGGACCGCCCCACGTCAGGGTGACCGCGTCAGGAGACGCCAGTAAAGGGCGGTCCTTCACGCCCACCTTCCAGTTCTTTCCCACCACAGGCCATGAGAGAGCCCGGACGAGAGAGAAGTGGATATTTCCTTCAATGGAAAAGGAGCTGAAAAAGCTTAGGAGGATGGAGGGCGGGAAGGTATTATCTATTGCAAGAGCCTCTCTCAAAGATCTACTGTTACGATAAGTTCTTACATAACTGTACTATCTTACTTAGAGAGGGATCTTGCATTAGGTAATTACATATAGGACTGAGTCCCAAGCAGTCTGGAACAAGAAGAAGCACATGGGAGGAGGAACGCTACTCAAAGCAGATCCTCTAGCTGTGAAGGCCTTAAGAAAGAAGGCCTTGCAGAACAGCGAGCCCGAAGCCTGCTCTACGGCAAGAGGCAATATCCAAACTGTAATGTTTTGTAAATGTGTGAACAGAAGTCCAAGTGGTGGCAGCACAAATGTCTGCCGCTGACACATTCTTGAAACATGCCACAGAGGCAGCAACCCCTCCAGTGGAGTGACCTCTTATTTGACCCGGAAGGGTATTGTTGTACTTGTCATAACAGAGGGTGATGCAATGAGCCAACCATTTAGACAGGCAATGCTTGGAAACAACATTGCCTTCTCTTTTGGTGGCAAAGGAGACAAAAGTTGATCTGTCTTTCTGAGATCCTTTGTTCTGTTAGTGTGGTATCTCAGAATGCGGTGAACGTCCATAGTGTGAAGAAGATACTCCCCCTGACTGGAGTACTGCGTAAAGAAGGCGGATAATTCTATGGACTGGTTCAAAGTAGATTCCACTACCACATTGGGGAGAAACTTAGGACTGGTGCGCAGAGCCACGCTTTCCTTGTGAAAAATCAAATACGGAATTTTACACATCAGGGCCTGAGCCTCGGAAATCCTCCGAGCAGAGGTAATGGCCACTAGGAAGAGCGTGTTCCATGAAAGGAACTTCATGTCTGCCGAGGCTGCTGGTTCAAAAGGAGGCAAAATAAGTTTCTCAAGGACGAAGTTCACATCCCAAGGAGGGGTGGGAACTCGGATGGGGGTCTCAAGTGAAGAACCGCTCTGAGGAAAGTCTTAAGAGACTTCCAGCTGAGCGAACATCCTGTCTGCAAAGGGAATATGGTAGGCCGAAATGGCCGCCATGTGTACCTTCAGAGACAAGTGACTAAGACACAGGTTGATGAGGTGGCGCATGTACTCCAGCAGTTGCCCAACTGAGCAGGAGAAAGGCTTGAAGCCTTTTGAAGCGGCACAGATTGAGAACTGTTTCCACTTCATGGCATAAGTAGACCTAGTGGAGGGCTTCCTAGCCTCCAACAAGATCTCAGCCACCTGGGGAGAAACCCCAAAGCGGGCTTGAGCAATGTCTGCAGGAGCCATGCATGCAGTTGAAGGGACTTGAGACCTAGATGAACCAGAGTCCCCTGATCCTGGTCAACAGAATCATGACAGAGGAAGAGGAGGCTCCTCTGAGTATTGTTGCAGTAGAGAGAACCAAACTTGCCTGGGCCAAAAGGAGTGATCAGAATCATTGTGTTCCTTCTGAACCTAGTTTCTGCAAGACACGCTGATTCAGAAGAACGGGGGGCATAGACGAATCTGTCCCTCCAATCTAGAGACAGAGCGCTCTTCAGAAAATGCCTCGCCGGGAACGATGGAGCAGAAGTCGGAAGCTTTCGCTTAGAGGTGAAGGTGAACCGATCCACCTGAGGTGTTCCCAACGAGGAAGATATCATCTAGGACCCCTGATCCAGCTCCCACTGTGAGCTTGAGCAGACGAGTGACTTATTTTGTCTACTAAGGAGTTCTAGAACCCGGAACATGAATTGCCGTGAGGTGAAGGTCATGCTGTGCTGCCCAATCCCAGACTCCCATCGCTTCCCTGCAGAGAGGGTAGGACCAAGACACTCCCAGTTTGTTGGTGCCATTCCACACATATATTGTCCGTCTGGACGGCTAGGTGGCCTGGAAGAAGATGCACATGGAGGGCCTGGAAAGCGTAGAGCACCGCCCGAAGCTCGAGCACACTGATGTGCAGTGACTGCTCGAGCTTGGACCAAGAGCCTTAAGTCCGATGTGGACCGAGATGGGCTCCCCAACCTTCGCCCGAGGCGTCTGTGGTCAGAGTCTGGGAGGGAGGAGGAAGGAGAGAATGGAACTCCCCGAAGAAGGTTCTCTCGAACCATCCACCATTGTAAGTCTCGAATCATGGGAGAGGAGACTAGGATCAAGTGGTCCAAGTCGTCTACCAACTGATCCCACTGAGAGCGAAGCGTCCACTGAGATACCCTCATGTGGAGCCAAGCGCGAGGGAATGTCGGGATAGCAGCTGCCATAAGCCCGAGGAGGTGAAGAACTGACCTTGTACTGACCCGTCTGTAGCCGGACAACAGGCTTATCTGAGTCTGGAGTGTGGCCGCCCTGTCCGGAGGCAGAAAGGCCCTGCCTAGGGTCGTGTCCAGTATCGCCCCAATAAACTGAAGCCTCTGGGATGGGATCAAGTGAGACTTGGAATGGTTGATGGTAATACCCAGACAGGCAAAGACCTGCTGGGTGAGGGAGAGGCAGTGCAAGAGTTCCTCCCTGGATGAGGCCCGACAGGAGCCAATCGTCCAGGTATGGGAAAACCTGTGTCCCCAGGGTACGCAGGTAGGCCGCCACCACCGCAAGGCATTTGGTCAAAACTAGAGGGCCGAGGAGAGGCCAAATGGAAGTGCCTTGAACTGGTAGCAGTACTCCTGGAAAGCAAAATGAAGATATTTATGTGAGACGGGCGAATAGCTATGTGCAGGTAAGCGTCCTGCATATCCAGAGCGCACAGCCACTGGCCCGAGTGGAGGAGGGGCAGAAGGCTCTGCAGTGAGAGCATCCTGAACCTCTTGTATGCCACGAAAAGGTTTAGGGAACTGAGATCTAGAATAGGTCTTACATCTCCTGTCTTCTTCGGGACCAGGAAGAAGTGGGAATAGTAACCCGTTCCTTGCAAGGGAAGGGGGACAGGTTCTACTGCCTCTTTCAGCAAAAGTGCTGAAATTTCTTCCTGGACCAGAAGAAGATGTTCCCGAGAGTACGACGACCTTTGGGGGAGGGAAGAATAGGGTGGTTTCTGCAGAAACTCTATTGACGCCCTGCGATTAGTTGGAGCAACCATGAATTCAATGGTATCCTCTCCAGCCCGGAAGGTAGAGGGAAAACCTCCTCCTACTGGTTCCTCTGGGAAGCCCGGAGGTAGTGGGAGAGGAAGGAGCCAGGTGGGTGGAAGCCTGCAGCTAAAGCTCCCGCTGCTTTTGGGTGGGGGCTTGGCAGCTGGGGGGTGGGCCTGATGTTTAGTAGCCCTCTTTCCCTGTGGTCTTGCTTTGGGCTGATTCCGTCTGCAGAAGGGACGGCGCTCCGACTGATGAGGATGGTACATTGAGTCAACAGACTTTAGTGCCATCCCCTTCTCCTGTAGGTCGGTGATGATGTCCTAGACATCACCCCCGAACAGCACTGAACCCCGGAAGGGCACTTCCTGGATAGCGGACTGCACTTCCGGGACCAACCCTGACACTCGGAGCCAAGCGTGACGTTGTAAACCTACAGCGAAAGCTGAGCTCCTTCCAGCAGTGTCCACTGCATCGTAGGTCACACAAAGAATGTGCCAACTGGCCGAACGAGCAGAGCAGACGAGGTCAGCCACTTCCTGCTTGACCTGAGAGTGAGGAAGGGAGTCCACTTCAATTCCACCTCACTAAGAATCGCCTTCTGGTAATCCCCCACGTGACCAAAGTAGTTCAGGGCCCTAACACATGGTTGAAGAAGCAAAATCTTCTTGGCATACTGTTCCAGAAGGTAGGATTCTGTCAGGTGAAGATGAGCTAAGATGTTTGGGTTGAGCAGATCGGCCATGAGCGGTGATAATCACAACCAAGTCAGCACGAGGGTGGGAGTCTAAAAAGTCAACACCCTCTGGAGCCTGGTATAGCCTGTTTGACTTCCTGGGAAGTGGCGCTAAGGCCGACGGCTGTTTCCATATGGTGGTAATAAGGTCGGCATGAGGCTCAATCCAGGGTGGCACCAAAGTGGGAGCTATCATGGGCAGATCCAGATGCTCAGAGAGTTTTTTACGCTGGGGGTCTGGCTCCAAGGACTGCCACTTGTGTACTTTCTGGATCTTCTGTAGCAACTCCATAAAAGAAGGATCCTCCAGAGGGACTGCGGAGGAGTCTTAGCCGGGCTTGGACGGAGGCGTGACTTGTCGCCTTGCTCGGAACAACCGCCGGAAGGATCCGAGATGTCCGAGGAAGAAGAATGAGGAAGAGGAAGACCTCTCCCGATGAGGGGAGGAACGGACCGCTTGGGAACTCCTCGAGTGTGTCTCTGACCTCTCTGGACCCAGAGGGTTGAGCCCTGGCATCCAGAGGTGGGGAGAGAGTGTGTCGTGGACATACGGGAACCGTACCGCACCGCTGTCGGAAGATGACTCTCCACCTCTTTGGAGAGCTGAGCCTTGGCCTTAGCCCACCAGGAGGCCAGAGACTCCTGCAAGTCCACCGGCAGCTGAGGGGGCGGTGGAGGAGGAGGGGGATACGGGTATGGACTATACCCAGAGGGCACGTATCCATAATCCGACAGTGGGAAGCCTGGCGTCGGGTATTGAGGAGCCGAGTACTGTGGCACCGGATATGTCGGCGCTGGGTACTGAGGTGTCGGATACCGCGGTCCAAGGTATGGCGGCGTTGGATACAACCGGGCCGGGTACCCGGGAGCCGGAGGAGCTGCTTGAGCAGATGGTCCGGCCAGAGGCCCCATGGGCAGTTCTGGAGCAGAAGACCAGGGGCGGCAGAGGACCCGGCGTCGGGGCGACATGGGGGGGGGTGGGATGTCATCCAACATTGGCAATACCGGCGTTGGAGCTGGCGGCCGAAGAGCCGGTATCCGGGGAACCAACATCAGATCAGTCGGACCAGAAGGCGGACGGACTGACGGGGGTGGACCAGAAGCCTCAGCGTCGCCCGGGGATAGGGGGAGAAATCTGCGGGGCCAGGCTGAGGAGACTCAGGGTCCCCGGAGGGCACCGAAGGCTGTGGAAGCCAGGAACGATGGAAGTAGGGGGTCCGGCATCAGCCTGTCGCCAAGGACGCTGGAGACGAACTGATGTGTGGCTTAGCAGCGGACCCTGGCAGACCGGAGGGGCCGGCGTCTGACTTAATGGAACCTTCGCCAGAGGCAGGCTGCGACTGAGGGGCGGCCTGGTCGGGCGGAACGGGGGCCGCGTGCCACCCCGAAGGGTTGGGCGACTTACTGATCTTCTCTGTGTGGGCATCGGAGGAGCCGAAATCTGGCTTATCAGAGCTGCTCGCACCAGCAGGCCGTGAAACCACGGCTTTACTGGGAGCGGAGGCCTCCACGAGCCCGAGGCACCCAAAGGCCTGAGCGAGCCAGACAGGGCGATGACACCACCAGAAGCTCTCTAAGGTGGCTGTCGTGGAGCGGTCCCCTGGGGACGTCCCTGTTTCATGGCGACTCCGAGGAAAATGCAGTGGAAGAGAAGCCCTTGTCCTGGTGCCTTTCCATATCCTTCTTGCGATGGCCTTCAGGGGAAGTTGACGCCTGCTGAAGCTTTTTCAGTTCTTTCTCTATGGAGCTCATTTTCTTTTTTAAAATGTGGGCTTCCAGGGACTGCTGCCACCTTCTCCGGGTGGCAGCGTTAAAGCTGAGGCAGTGCTGGCACTTCTCCACCGGATGGCCGGAGCCTAGCCAAAAAAGGCACAGGGAATGGCCGTCCTTGTGCAGGAGTTGGGTGCCGCACGAGTAGCACTTTTTTTTGGGCTTGGAGGGTGTAGAGAACGACATACACCGATGGGTACCTGACAATGGCTGAGAAAAAAAAATCGAAAATACACAGTAAAACTACTGACGAAGGAGCCTGACGAGCAGGGAACTTTTCCTCGAGGCGCTGGCATCAGCTAACGGCGGGAAAGAACTGGAAGGCGGGCATGAGGGACCGCCCCTTTATACTGACGTCTTATGATGCCGGTCCCCCGATGAGGGGACGGTCCCTCGCCAGAGACTGCTAGCTAGAAATTTTCTGTGAGGTTCTGCCGCCTGCTGACGCCAGTCCTATATGTATTACCTACTGCAAGAGACCTCAAGTAAGATCACTTATTTTGAAACAGACTTTGCAGAACTGCTGTGCCAAACCTAGCATCACTCCTGAACTGAATATATAGGTTACTCACCTGTAAGAGGAGTTTTAGGAGTGGTATATGTTGTTCATCCACACTTATTGGCAGGTTCCTTGCCACTTTAAATCTTGCCGGAACGCCTTCAAGCTGGCTCCTCCAACCCACCGGTGGTGAAACTCTCGCTCTCCGCCCCATGATGCCAGATCTAGCCCGCTGGAAGCCCAGGTTGGCGTGAAGCCGGGGGAGTCGGGTGGGATAGGTGGATGAACAACATACCTCCTAGAACTCCTTTACAAGTGAGTAACCTGTATTTCTAGGGACGTGGATATGTTGTTCAATCCACACTTACTGGCAGACTCCTAGCAGTTCTCCGGGAGGAGGGAGGGAGGGAGGCAAGGCGTGCACCCCCTACTTAGGGAATAAATACTGGAGAACCGAGGTCCCAAAACCAGCATCCCAGCATGACTCCAGGTAGATGTGCTAATGGGTAATGAAGGTGTGTGCTGACTTCCAGCTAGCAGCCCTGCCGATTTGCTGGATAGGGATGTCCCTGGAAGCAGCCACTGAAGCAGCGGTATGGTGGGTAGAATGAGCTCTTATCCTTTAGGGAGGCTCCATGCCCGCCAACCTATAGCAGAGATCTATGCAGGAGGTGACCCACCTGCCTATCGTCCACTTGGCTGCAGGTCTCCCAGGTAGCTTCAGCATAGTGACAAACAGCTGGCAAACTCTCCCAAACTTCAGCCGTCCGCTCCTAATAATAAGAAAGCACTCTTCTAGGGTCCAGAGTATGGAGCCTATATTCGGCCTCCGAGTGTGACTGGGTAGAACACCGCAGAGTCAACACCTGTTAAGGTGAAATGGCCGACACCACCTTCAGAAGGAATTCTGGTGGGGGCACAGGACAACCTTGTCCCTGTGGAAGACCAGATAAGAGACTTGATGGAAAGCACCTGAGTTTCTCCCATCCTTCTTGCTGGACGGATAGCCACCAAGAAGGCAGTTTTCCACGACAGGTGAGAGATGTCACACCTGTGCATCGGTTCAAATGGCTTGCCCATGAGCTAAGCCAACACCAGCAGTAGATCCCACGGAGGTGGAAGTTCTCGCACCGGAGGAGATATGTGATCAAGGCCTTTGAAAAAGCGCCTGACCACCTTTTCCTGCGCCACCGACTGCTTTCTGGCCCACGCTGGGTAAGCAGAGATGGCTGCCAGGTGCACCTTAAGGGTCGTCGACTGAAGCCCTAGCTGAGAAAGGGACCACAAGCAGTCCAGAATGCTGGCCAAGGAACAGGAGGAAGGGTCCAGTCCCTTATCCTGACACCAAATAGAGAATCTCTTCCATTTGAAGGCATAGCATTTCCTGGTTGACTCTTACGGGATGCCTCAACAATGTTGAGGACCTCGTCGGAAAGACCCAAGGCCCAGAACTCTAGCCGCTGAGGAACCAGGCCATCAGGTGCAGGGGTTGAAGGTCCGGGTGGAATACCTTCCCCTGGTTGACTGAGATGAGGTCTGGGCGGGCAGGAAGCCGCCTCGGGAGGCTGGAGCGGAGGCTGAGATCATCTGGATACCAGAACTGGACAGGGCCAGTCTGGGGCTATCAGAATCACCTGCGCCTTGTCCCTCCTCACCTTGAGAAGCACCTTGTGGATCAAGGGAAATGGGAGAAAGGCGTAGAAGAGGCCCGGGGTCCACTGCCTCGAGAAGGCATCCCCCTGCAGTGAGCCCTGCTGAGGGGTGGGCATGAAACAGCCTCAGCTTTGCATTCTCCCTGAAGGCAAACAGGTCCACCTGAGGTGTGCCCCAGTGGGAGAACAGATCGTGTACTACCTCCGGCAGGAGAGACCACTCGTGAGATGCAGCATCTATCCAGCTTAGGGTGTCGGCCAGAGTGTTGGAGGCTCCTGCCACATGAATGGCTAGGAGATCCGCCTCCAGTCTGCCCACGAGAGACCAAGTGCAGAGAGCCTCCTTGCACAGAGGCAAGGAGGCTGCCCCGCCCTGGCGGTTTAGGTAGTACATGGCCGTGGTGTTGTCCGTCTGAACTGGACCAGCTGATCCCATACAAATGGAGCGAAGGCAGTGAGGACTAGTCGGACCGCCAAGCTCCAGCAGGTTGATGTGGCATCAAGACTCCTAAGCGGACTAGAGGCCGTGGCGCCTGAGTTCCCCAGATGGGCACCCCAACCCGTCAGAGAGGCATCAGTAGTTAGAGTGACTGTCGGCTCTGGGCAGACAAACGGGATACCCTCCTGCAGGTGAGCGGGACCTATCCACCACTGGAGAGTGTTCCCCATCTCCTGGGTCACCATTACTAGCTAGTCCAGAGGACTGGAGCACTGTGACCATTGGCGAGCCAGTCCCCATTGTAGGGGACGCATGTGCCAGCGGGCCGCCATGAGGCCCAGGAGGCGCAGGAAGTCCCGGGCAGGGCGCAATTGCCCAACCAGAAATGACTGGGCAAAGGAAGAAAGAACCTCGGCCCTGTCCGCCGGGAGCCGTGCTCTGGCTCAAAGAGAGTTGAGCTCTGCCCGATGAATTGAATCACTCATGCTTACACGAGTTCGATTTGGCCTGCTGATGAGGAGGCCAATCTGAGAGCAGACCTGAGGCCACATCCCTGGACCGCTCCACCTCCGACTTGGAGGAGGCTGCAATCAGCCAGTCGTCCAGGTAAGGGTACACCCAGACCCTCTGGCATCGCAGGAATGCTGTCACCACTGCCATGCATTTGGTGAAGACCCTGGGAGCTGGAGAGAGGCCGAAGGGCATGGCTCAGAACATGTAAAGGGATCCCTCTGCCCTGAAGCGGAGGAATCGCTGGTGTGATGGAAGGATAGGGACATGAAAGAACGCGTTCTGAAGGTCCAGAGAACAGAACCACATGCCTCGTTCCAAGGATGGGATGATATGAGCCAGAGTGACCATCCTGAAGGTCCAAGACCTTAGGAACTTTTTTTTTTTTTTTTTTATTTAGTTGTTTAACCAGGTATAGCACACTAAGCTGAAAGCTTTTTTACAGGAGCAACCTGGGAGCACAAGGAGGTTAAGTGACTTGCTCAAGGTCACACAGTATGCAGGAGGTTAAGTGACTTGCTCAAGGTCACACAGTATGCAAGTGGAAGCTGTGGATTCAAACCCAGGTCTGGTCTGCTGGATGTCACCAAATTTGCAGCTCAGAGCCTTAGACCACTGCACTATACTGCCTCCAACTTGTTCAGGTCATGGAGGTCTAGAACGGGCGCCAGCCCCGGTCCGCTTTGGGACCACAGGTACCTGGACACAAACCCTGGTCTGAAGGAGGGTCCGCGACTCCTGATCACCTCCTTCTGGAGGAGCAGGGCAATGTCGGCCTCGACGGGCTGACAGAGAGGCTGCGGACCCCATAGCCCCCCGTGGGGTGACGGCTCGATAGGGTGGGGACTGCTCGAATTCCAGCGGCAGACCCTTTCCTACCACCTCCAACACCCAGCGGTCCATGGTGATAATGGACCAGGCAGAATTGAAGTGGCAGAGCCATCCCCCCACGGAGGGAACCCCAGGAGGAGTGACAAGGTTGGAGGCGACACCCCTCAACCCGTCACTGGGCAGGCTTGGAGGAAGGACCGGCCAAGGAGTCTCCTGGACCTTTCCCTCCCGGCTTCCTGTTGAGGAAACAGCAGGCTTGGCTTTGGGTGCCAAGTGAGAGCCTGCTGGCCCTGATGCTAGTGTTGCTGGGCCGGATGTCGCAGAGGCTGAAGGGCTAAAGGGCTTAAGCTGCTGCTGGCGGCTTTTGTCCTTCTGTGCAGATGTGACAGAGTCCAAGGTGGCATTGGACTTCTCGATCCATTGGAGGTGACCCTCCACCCCGGGTCCAAACAAGGCGGTACCCAGGAAGGGGACGTCTGCCTGCTTGTGCTGGGTATCTGCCGTGAAGGTAGAGACCCGCAGCCCAGCTCTGCGGCGCATGGCCTCTGCGGCTGCTACTGACTGGGCACATGAATCAGCGATGTCCAGGGAGGTCTGGAGCTGCTGTTTGGCCACTAGCCCTTCCCTGATCCCACACCTGCTTGATCGTGGTTTGGAGGTCATCCGGGAGATGAGGAATCACCTCAACCAGGGAGCCCAAAAGGGTGTGTGAAAAGTGGGCCGTAAGGATGGCCAAGCTGGCCTGACAAAGACCTAGGGAGGAAGCGTTGTAAACTTTTCGCCCAGAGTAGTCCAGCATCTTGGACTCCTTATCGGGAGGCTTGTCCAAATCCCGAGTGTTCCCGGAACACCAGAAAACACTATCGGTTACAAGCCCCTCCGCAGAGGGGTGCTCTGAGAAATCGGAGCGTGAACCGGTGGGGACAGCATACTTCCGAGCCATCCTGACTGAAGGTGCTGGACAAGAAGCTGGCCGCTGCCATAGCTCCAGGGTCGGGCCAACAATGGCTTTGGCCACCAGGAAGGCCTCCATGGGGGAATCCCTTCGGTCCAGTATCTCCGTGAGGGGACACTTGGCCCGCTTTGAAACGGGTTCGAGCTTCATCCCAGTGGATTCTGAGATGAGCTGAAGCATTCCCAAAAATGAGGATGGGCTCTCGTCCACTGACTGACCCCCAGTGGACTCCAAGTCAAGTGGCCTGGAGAACAAGGAGAAGTCATCATCAGACTCCAAGGAGTCTGCGAACAGCTGCTGAATGCCTGGGCCACCCTCCACCTGCCGAGGTCAATCGGGAGTAAGGGTGACTGACAACCGATGGGGCAAGCCCTGACTCGACCGAGAATCCTTGGACAGGGCCCCAAATTTAGGTTGTGGAGGCAGGGGTTCCACCAAGATGGGTGGCGCAGCCGGTTTTGGCCGAACAACCGGTGCCTGCTTCGTCTCCTCGACCGCTGCGAGAGGTTGTTTCGGCCGCTCCGGTGACAGCCACTTTATGGCCGGGGAAGACGATGAAGTCGGCCTATTCCCGGTCAAAAGGAGCTGCTGCCACATTAGCTCCTCGTAGCACCGACAGAATTTGCACTGGAGCCTATCCTCCGAAGAGGACGAGGAAGAGCGGTGGCGCCGCTTTCCATGGTGCCGAGACCGAGACCGCCAATGTCGGCGGGATTGGCTGGACCGAGAAGAGGTCCGAGACCGAGAGCTTCAGTATTTCCGAGGTCGATCTGAGAGGGGCAGGGAAACCCGCCTCCTCGTTCAGAGGCCTAACTGGGACTCCAGCACAGGAGGCACAGGCAAGTCCTCGGTTATCACCGGGGGAACCAGTGAAGAAGGGTTGTCGACTTCTCCAGTCGACAGACCGTCTGACGGGGCGAGAAAAATCTCGACCACATCGACGGGTGTCTCGGCCAGCTGACCTGACGGGGACACCATGAAGCCAGCGGCCTTAGCTGCAACCCTGACCGAAGTCAAGTGTCGACTCTTCGAGGAAGGGGACCTCTCCAGCTCCCACGAACGTCGACAGTTGGACTTACCCATGGGGTCCTTCTTCTTGGACCAGGAGGAGGTCCCAAAGGGCCTTTTCCTTGGTGGAGAAGGGCTGGCAAAGCTCTTTGAAAGAAGCTGTGTAGGACGATTCCAAGGAGAGCTGGATAAATGCTGTGACCGAGGAAGATGAAGATGAGGCCTGGGCGCCGCCTCCTCGAGGGCGATCATCTGCTCTAGCTGTTCCGCCGAGCCAGCCGCCGCGGACACCGCCCAACGGGCCTCCTTCGACTTGACCAGAGGATAACGTTTCTCAGGTCGCCCAACAGCAATCAGGCAGCGCAGTCCTCCAAGATCGAAGCCAAAAAGGATTTGCATAACCTCACAAGTCTGTGAGTCATGGCCAAGTCCAAGGCAATAAACCCATGTGGCGCAGCGGATCGTCCGGGACATCTTCGATGATCCAGGGCACCAACGGAATCTGGGAGTCAATTTGTCCATCGCAGCCGCAAGGAAAGATACAGACTGAAGTCTTGTAAAACGTAAAATAAGTTTAGGATTAACCAAAGAGTGTGAATCAATCCAGCCTAAAACGCAGAGTGCTAAGGAGGGAACCGGAGCTTCCAAGCGGTAAGGAAGATCTGGCGTCATGGGACAAAGCCGAGAGTTTTACCACCCGGGTGGGTGGGAGGAGCCAGCTTGAAGACCTTCCAGCAAGATTTAAAGCGGCAAGGAACCTGCCAATAAGTGTGGATTGAACAACATATCCACGTCCCTAGAAATTCAGGTTGTAGTGCTTTGTAAAGGTGTGTACTGATTTATAATTAGCTGTTTTACAGATATCAACCAATGGAACATCTCTGGCAGCTGCTAAAGTAGCAGTCGTCCCTCTGGTGGAGTGGGCCCTCAATCCCATTGCAGGCTCCCTACCAGCTTTGGTGTAGTAGAGCTGGATACACTGGACTGTCCAGCGAGAAGCAGATCCTTGTGAGGCTGGATTGCCTTTTCCCACATCCCCATAAGTCAGGAACAGCTGTTTCCTGTCCTGCCTATGGTCCTTAGTGGCTGTCATGTAGTAGCTAAGAGCCCGCCTGACATCCAGACTGTGGAGTCTTCTTTCACCAGAAGTGGCGATGTTAGTGAAAACAACAGGTAAGATAATGGATTGGTTAAGGTGGAAATCCGAAACCACCTTGGGGAGAAACTTTCTGTTTGTTCTAAGGACTACCTTACCCCTATGAAATGAGATATAATCCTGTTCAATGCAGAGAGCCTGAAGCTCACTGATTATTCTTGCAGAAGTCATTGCCACTAGGAAAACTGTTTTCCATGTGACATATTTTAGGTGAGCTATAGACATAGGCTCAAAGGAAGGGCCCATAAGCTTGGCTATACATACACTGAGATCCCAAGCTGGCACTGGTTCCCCTGAGAGGGGGATGCAAATGGACCAGACCTTTAAAGAACCTCCTAAAGATAGGTT
Organism: Neoceratodus forsteri; assembly: GCA_016271365.2. Lineage (NCBI taxonomy): Eukaryota > Metazoa > Chordata > Ceratodontiformes > Ceratodontidae > Neoceratodus > Neoceratodus forsteri. The sequence goes on from CM057449.1 coordinate 531,982,149, forward strand.
CTAAGGCTATTGTTACCTTTGCTCCAGCAGACAGGTAAGCAGACAATGCTGCAAGGTGAACCTTTAGGGAGCTGGGCTATAGTCCCAGAGAATGTAAATGAGAAAGATAGTAGAGAACAGCAGGAATCCCAGCCTGCAGTGGCAGAAAGTGTCTAGTTGAACACCAGACTGAAAACCTTCTCCATTTGGAAGAATATGTTTTCTTAGTGGAAGGTTTCCCTGTAACCTCTCAGGATGTCTAGCACTGTTTTAGAGAGGTGTAAATTAGCATATTCTAATTCTTCAAGAGCCAAGCCTTGAGATTGGGAGACTTGAGGTTCGGTTACATCAGGGTTCCCTGGTTGGAGGTCAACAGGCTGTGCCTCCGAGGGAGGTATACTGGTTTGGCTACAGACATGGAGAACAATACAGTACCATGGCTGCCTGGGCCAATCCAGAGCTATGAAGATTAGAGATGATGAGCGGGATCTGAGCTTGAGCAATACCCTGAAACCCAAAGGAAAAGGAAGAAAGGCATACAGGTGCCTTCCTGACCAATCCAGAGTCAGAGCATCCAGAGGAAGTGTACCCTGATCTGGTGGTCTGCAGCAATACTGTGGCAGGTGGTGGTTACATAGATACATAGACAGTGTCGGCAGATAAGGGCCTGTGGCCCACCCAGTCTTCTCATTTGAGCTTGTAAGTTCAGTTTATGTTTTCCTAGAAGTCTGTTGCCCCTTCTCCCTGACCTCCAGAATTCCTTTATGTCTATCCCATGCATTCTTAAACCTGATTGTTTCAGCCCCCACAACTTCCTCTGGCAGGGTGTTCCACTTGTCCACCACCCATTGGATCTGGTGCAATACAAACAAGTCTATTACTGCGGTGACTCACCTCCTGAAAATCACTTGCACCACTTGCCTGTTCAGAGTCCATCTGTGATGGGCCCGATTGATTTGACTTAAGGCACCTGCCAAGGAGTTGTCCTTTCCTGGCAGATGGACTGCCTACAGGGATACTCCCAAGGATCCAAATTTTCATGGCTTCTGTGCAGAGAAGGCCTGACCTGGAGCCTCCCTGCTTGTTTATGTAGTACATAGTGGTGGTGGTGTCTGTTCTGACTTGCACCACCTTCCCTTGTAACAGTGCTGAAAAAGCTTTTAGAGCCAGAAACACAGCTCTTAATTCTAGCAAGTTTATGTGCTGCAAGGACTCTGCAGCTATCCAGGTGCCTTGGGTTGTGTGATCCCCTAGATGGGCACTCCAACCCTGGAGGGAATCATCTGTTGTGAGAACCACTGAGTGGGATTCTCTTTGAAAAGGAACCCCCTCTCCTAGGTTGGGTTCCTCCTTCCACCAGTGGAGTGCTTGTAGCAAAGTTCTTGTTACTGAATGGGCTTTGAAAGAGGGTCTTTTCCTTGACTCCAGCGAGCCCTGAGGTGGAACTGGATGTCTCTCATCAGGAACCTGACACTGTGCCTGTGGCTGCACCATATAGCCCAGTAACTGCAGAAACTGCCTTGCAGTTTTTGTTTGTGTAAAGTGAATGAGTTTAGATCAGTTGGAGACTTCTGACCCTGTCCAGAGGCAAATAAGCCCTGCCTTTCCGGGTATTGATCTCTGCCCCTATGAACTGCAAGGTTTGTGCAGGAATGAGGACTGATTTTTTGAGACCGATTAGGAACCTCAGGGACTCAAGGAGCCCTTGGGTGATCAGTAGATACTGTCTGACCTGGTCTGATGATTTGCCCACCAGCCAGCCAGTCATCTAGGTATGGGAATACTGTATTCCCCTACCTTCAAAGGTGTGCCACTACTGGTGCCAGGCACTTTGTGAACACCCTTGGGGCTGAGAAAAGGCCACAAGGCAGGGTTGAAAACTGGTAATGACTTGAAGGGAGTCGGAACCAGAGACATTTTCTGAAGGACTCCCTTATGGGGATGTGGAAATGGGCGTCTTTCAAGTCCAGTGATGCCAACCAATCTCCTTTTTGCAGTGTTGGGAGAATCAATGCCAAAGTTACTATTTTGAACTCAGTTTTTTTCAGATGCTTGTTTAAAGCTCTGAGATCCAAGATAGGCTGCCACTCCTCATTTTTCTTTGTGGTGAGAAAGTACCTGGAATAAAAAAACCCTTCCTCTCAGGTGGGTAGTAGTAACAAAGTTTTGAACCTCTGCCTCCAGCAGTTTCTTTTCTGCTAAGAGAGGGTGAACTGAAAGGCTCGGTTCTTTCGGGAGGAAGGGATTTGAAGTCCAAAGACAGACCCTGACCCACCACCTACAGGACTCACTTGTCTGTGGTGATGTTCAGCTGGAAGAAGTGGGATAGTCTGCCTCCGACAGGGAGTGAGGAGGAGGCGGCCTGTGCCTCACGGAGTCTGTTTAGTTTGGGACTGAGGCTGGGTTTGTGACCCTTGCCTAGAACCCCTCCTACCCCTGCCTCTGAAGTACCCCTGCTGTGGGTACTGCTGGTACTGCGGTATGGCTACTGGTTGGAAAAAGGGTGTGGTGTGGAAGGACCTGTCCTGGCCTCCCCTTCCATAAAGCCTGGTGAATGGTGAAGCCTTCTCTTTGGCAGAGTTGCTTTTTTAAGTGGCCTTATACTCATCCACCTTTTCCATGTAGGCCACAGCAGATTCCCCAAACAGAAGATTCCCTTCTACGGGGAAATCAAGTGCCTTGGATTGAGTGTCCTGAGTGAGATGTGTGGCCCTGAACCAGGCAAATCTTCTCTGTGCTACCGTGCTGGCCATCCATCTGGCTGCAGTTTCATTAGTGTCAGCAGCCATCTGGAATTGATACTTAGCCGCCTCCAACCCAAACCTAGCAGTTTCAGCTAGGTCGTCTGACAGGGGTGAGAGGGTCTTTCTGAGCCATGGCCAAGACTGACTGCCACAGTGACTTCTGATACTGGGCAGCATAGGCCTGAACATTTGCCTGACGTATGGCCAGAGAAGCTGACCGAGAGCATTCCCGATCCCATGAATGCTGGCAAGACCATTTTTTGGACTTAGATTTGTGCCTGGAGGGTCCCTGACTGAGGTGCGGCAGGCACTGACACAGTTCTTTGCAGGAACCCGTAAAAGTAGAGCCCAGCTGGAGTGGAAGCCAAAGAGGAGTGGGATGCGGCCTGGGCTGCCGGCTCCTCAAATGCTGCAAGCTGTTCGGCGAACCCCGCAGCCACGGAGACCACCCAATGGACATCCTCCGATTTGACTGGAGGGTTCTGTTCGCTCGGTCAGCCTAACTTGAGTCTGGCTAGATGGTCCTCAAGAAGGGTAGGATGAAAGGAGCGACAAAAATCGCAGACCTGGGGATCGTGCTTGTGCCCCAGACAGTAGATGCATGTGGGGACAGCCCAGGTTCCATTTGTCTCAGTGGCGCAGCTGGCTAGCTCAATTGGAATGGTATTCTGGGCAGCCTGGGTTCAAGACCCAGCTGAGGCACTTACTTCTTTCTCACCTCTGTTTGTATGTGTTCCATAAATATGCACACCACACTCCTGTGTGACTGTTACAAGTAGATGAACGTGAACTGCGGATCCATTCGGGACATCCTCTACCCACGAGGCCACCGGCGGAACCTGGGAGCGGACTTGTCGTCCATCGTGGTCGTGATCGCTTGATCGAGCTGAAGACAAAGAATTCCAAACTGTTTAGGGAAGTAAGTTGCAAGGCCTAATCAGTGCGTAGAGTGGTAAGGAGGGAACCTGCTTGTTCTAACAGAAAGGAAGATCTGGTATCATGGGCGGAGTCAAGGGAGTTGCCACCCAGGTAGGTGGGAGCAGCAAGTTTGAAGACGCCCGGCCAGGCTTAATGGGAAAGGCAACTGCCACAGAGTGTGGACAGAACATTACATTCATGTCCCTAGGAAGTGTTTTTATTGGTTATTAATTCGGAGTGGGTAATGCCATGATCACAATTTGTTTCTAAAAGAGGAAAAGGACTGATTAATTATACTGTAATGTGGTTAAGACAGACAGAAAGTTCACGTCATGGACAACAAAACAAGGAACGTCTGTGGCAATGCTGCTAATTGACAAAGCAGCTGATGAAGAAATTACACTTGTTTTTCTGGATAACTTATAACAACACAGGAGGTCCAGTAAAAGTAAGTCTGACAGCTGTTTGGTACAGGACAGAAGGGAAAGTTTACTGAGACTCCTGAAAAATAAAGAAAATATGACCTACATGAAACTCAAGAAAAATGGTCAAGAAACTGAGGTGACAAATCATTCCCATGGTGCGCAATCAATGACAGGAAGAAAAGTGGTAGATAAGAGGGCTGGCAGTGGTTACTGGTAGGCGCAAGCACCACACAGTGTTGTGCAGGTGCCGTAACCAGTATCTGTTGCTGGCCCTGGCCTAAAGATTGTTCCTATGGAATCTTAGCACCTGTGGCTTAGACACAAAAGTGGAACTCCATAGAGAAGACTGACTCAGGGGAAGCTCTTCCTGTTTTGCATAAACTTGTTCAGGGCATGCAGTTTCAAAATGGGGCACCAATCTTCTGTCCACTTGGCACTAGAAAGTACTAGCAGCAGGGGTCAGCCTCAGCCTCAGCCAGCACCAGAGACATTGTGGACTCACTACAAGGGCAGGCCTCAGACAACTAGTGCGGGAACCCAGTAGAGACAGGGCAATCCTGGATCTGGTACTGACCAATGGAGACAGAATCGCAGATCTCCAAGTGGAGGGGCATATGGTCCAGTGACCACAATATGGTACAGTTCAAATTCAATACAGGGATGCAGTCTAGTCATACAAAGGCAAATATCTTAGATTTCAGGAGGGCTGACTTCTGCAGGATGGGAAAAAGTGTTAAAGAAGCTCTGGATTAGAGAAAGGCAGGAGGGGGAGTTGAGGAGCAATGGGCATATATTAAAGAGGCCATTATAGGGGTCACAGAGCAATGTGTTAAGGTGAGATATAAAGGGAAGAGAAGGAGGAAGTCACTTTGGTTCTCCAAGGCTGTAGCCGAAAAGGTAAGAGCCAAAAGTGTAGCCTTCAGAATATATAAGGGGACGCAAAGGGATGAAGATAGGGAGGAGTACCAGAATTGTCTAAAAGAGGTAGGAAAAGCTGTAAGGAGTGCAAAGGTGCAAACTGAGGAAAGATTAGTTCAATCAGTGAGGAAAGGGGACAATACATCTACCAGGTACATTAGTGAGTGAAGAAAGTGCATGGAATCACTAAACTCAGAAGGGACAAGGGAGAGACTGTAGAAGGAGATCAAGACAAGGCACCAGTTCTAAACAAATATTTCTGCTCAGTCTTCACAGTGGAAGGGAAGGACAGGGAGCACAGACAACAAAGGCATGAGGGGAGTGGACACCAGTCCTTTTAAAGAGCAGAGGGTACTAAAAGAGCCTACAAAGCTAAATGTGGACAAAGCTATGGGTCCAGATGGCATACATCCCAGGATCCTGAAAGTACTAAGGAGGGAGCTGGCAGCCCCACTGGCGGTCCTCTTCACTGAGTCCCTAAATACTGGTGTAGCCCCTGAGGACTGGAGAAGGGCATATGTAGTTCCTCTTCACAAGAGTGGCAGCAGGGAGGAGGTGAAGAACTACAGGCCATTAAGTCACATCAATGGTGGGTAAGATCTTAGAGACACTCCTTAAGGAATGAACTGTGGAATACCTGGAATCCATTGGGGGTGCAGGATCTGAGACAACATGGATTTACAGCAGGAAGGTCCTGTAAAACAAATCTAATTGATTTTTTGACTGGGTGACAAAGGTAATGGACCAAGGGGGAGCAGTGGATGTCACCTACCTAGATTTCATCAAAACCTTCGGTACAGTTCCACATAAAAGGCTGAGCAACAAGCTGGGTAGTCTGGGGTTGGGCCACAAGATGGTGAGCTGGGTTAGCAACTGGCTGAGGGGCAGGAAGCAGAGGGTAGTAGTAGTAGATGGAATCCAGTCAGAGGAAATGGAGGTGACCAGTGCAGTACCCTACGATTCAGTTCTGGGACCAGTCCTCTTCAGTGTCTTCATCAGCAACATTGCAGAAGGGCTGGAGGGGAAGGTTTGCCTGTTTGCAGGTGACACCAAGATCTGCAACAGAGTTGATACACTAGAGGGTGTGGCAAGAATGAGAAAAGACCTAGAGAAGTTGGAAATATGGTATGTGGAGCAGCAACTGAGGTTTAATGCAAAGAAGTGCAAAGTCATGCACGTGGGGAGTAGAAACCCAGGGGAGAGCTACAAGATTTGGGGGGGGGGGAGCTGCTGTCGGTCACCAAAGAGGACAGTGATCTGGGATTATTATCACAGATGACCTGAAGGCCACCAAGCAGGCAGCAAAGGCAGTGGGGAAGGCCAGGGGATGTTGGGTTGCATAGGAAGGAGTATCATGAACCGAAGGATAGAGGTACTGGTTCCACTGTACAAAACGATGGTGAGGCCTCATCTGGAGTACTGAGTGCAGTTCTGAAGGCCGCACCTTCATAAGGACATAGATAGGATGGAGACGTGTAGAGGAGGGCAATGAAAATGGTGCGAAGATTACAGCACAAGTCACACGAGGACAAGTTAAAGGACCTCAACATGTATTCACTGGAACACAGGACTGAGCAAGGGGACATGACTGAAACGTTCCAAGTACCTCAAGAGCATAAATAAGGTGAGAGGGCAAGACAAATTCTGATGTAAAAAGAGTGTTAGAACAAGAGGGCATGACATTAAATTGGAGGGGGCCATATAAGGGAAATGGGAGAAAGTTATTTTTTACTGAAAGGGTGGTGGATGCATGGAATGGCATGCCCGGGGGTGTTGTAGCAGGATTCAAACATGCATGTATAGGAATAAGGGGACCACAGAGAGATGGGATACCTTAAGCAGGTGACCAGCTACTGGCACCAGCAACTATTACAGGTAGACAAAACGGGCAGACTGGATGGGCCTGGCGGTCCTTTTCTGCCGACAGATTCTATGTTTCTACGTCTACTAGGAGACATATCCTTGTGAAGCAAGGGCATCTGTGATCCATTCTTTATTTTTCCCCCACTGCTGTTTTTCCCACCGGCACCCATAGCCCCGCGAACCATACCCTGACTCGAGGATACCCCCCCCCCCGCGTGGGGACACCGAGGTGGAACTGAAGGTGGCTGGAGTGTCAGGCCACTGGAGCCCTGGCTCATACACGGGGGCTGGCGGATTTTTGTAGGACTGCCCCTGGAACTGGGTACATGCAATGACGCTAACGCTGAAGCAAGCCGCCATCCCAGCTTGCACCCAAGATTGACCAAGGACGTCGCCTCACAGACTCCGCCTAGGGGGTGAGTGACGCCGACCCAACTTTCCTCACTCCTTCCTGGAGAAGGAGAGCAGTCCTCCAGATGCTCAATCCTTCCTCTCCCCTGCCGAACCCCAGGCAGCCCCTGCCCAATCCCGAATAAGGGTCGGCGGCGTGGCGCAAGGTGTGGCATCCAGTGCCACCGGGCTTGCATTTGTGATCCATTCTACTGCAATGCACTCGAGGAGCAGAGTGCTTTTGCTCTGCAGCACAGACCACGTGCCCTCAGGCACGGTGGGCTCTCTTGGAGCCTGCGAACAGTAAGGCGGGAGAGCCTCAAACTCGAGAGGTAGGCCCAAATGTCTCATTTAACACCCACTTTTCCGAGGTAATGGTGGACCACTGTAGAAAGAAGTGGAGAAGCCAACCCCAACCAGGAGCTCAGATAGATACATAGATACATAGATACATAGACAGTGTCGGCAGATAAGGGCCTATGGCCCACCTAGTCTGCCCATTTGAGCTTGTAAGTTCAGTTTGTTTTCCTAGAAGTCTATTTCCCCTTACCCCTGACCTCTAGAATTCCTTTATGTCTATCCCATGCATTCTTAAATCCCGTGATTGTTTCAGCCCCCACCACTTCCTCTGGCAGGGTGTTCCACTTGTCCACCACCTCGCTCTGTGAAGAAATTCTTCTCATGTTTCCTCTGAATCGCCCTCCTCCAACTTCATCCCATGCCCTCTAGTCCTGAAACATCTTTTTCGCTTAAAAATAGTGTTTTCCTGCACCCTGTTCCTCCCTGTAAGATACTTGTATGTCTCTATCATATCCCTCTCCCTCCTCTCCTCCAGGGAGTACATGTACAGTTCCTTCAACCTGTCTTCATAGGACTTGTGATGCAACCCATGCACCATCTTTGTTGCCCTCCTCTGAACCTTCTCTACCCTGTCTATGTCCTTACGTAGGATAGGGATGAGAGAGCAGATGGTTACTGTCCATAATGACCTGTAGATCACTCTCGTGTTGTCCACTACTGCACCAAAACATGGTGTGTCTGTTGCCAAGATTCCTTGCTCCTACGTGTAGTACCTCACCACATTAAATCTAAGTCCCCCTTTCTCATCCCACACCTCTAAATGTGTGCAGGTCTGTCTGTAGTGCACCTTGTCCATGCATTTACTAACAGAATATTCAAACTGGTGGGTGAATGTCCCCATGGAGTTTTCTTTTCCAGAGCACTGGGGATATATACAGCATAATTTTTCTACCAAGTTTTCTATGGTTAGGCATAGTGTAATTTTACACCGACAATTCTGTGGACAGGCATGCCACTTCATATGAGGCAGTATGGTGCAGAAGTTTAGGGTCTGAGCTGCAAACCTGGAGACCAGGGTTTGAATCCCACAGTCCCAACTTGCATACTGTGTGGCCCTGAGTAAGTCACTTAACTTCCTTATGCTCCCTGTCGCCATTTACAGGTCAGGAAGCATAGGAAAACCAGGAGCAGTTGTTGAATTCACCAAAAATTATTTATCTACACTAGCAGTATCATAAAATAAACTTGTTCAGCATAACTATTTACAAAGGCAAAATAAAGTTTTCTTTCAGTCTCTGAGGAAGGTTGCGGACTTCAACACCGAGAGGGTACTGGAGTCCCCCGATGGTTAATTCTGGGGGATTTCAATGCCTGGGTCAACGATGAACTCACGTTTTTCGACAAAACCTCCTCCAATTGATGGATTCATTGGGCCTGACATGGGTTGTTACCGCTGCAACTCACCAGGGGGGGACACTCATTGGACTTGATATTTCATCAGGGGATGGGAATCTCTGATGTGGAGGTGGAGTCTATCAGTTGGTCCGACCATCACGCCCTGTGGTTCAGTTTCATGGCTCCCGGAAAGAGGCCTGCCCCTAAGGAGATAGTACAGTCCTGTCATTTGGGAGGAGTTAGCTCAAAAGGCCTAATGACGGAGCTGGACTTCTCGGGATTGCCAATGGATAGCACTGACCCAGGGCCCTTAGTGCTGGCCTATAATAGGGCAGTTGTGAGAGCCCTGGATGTCTTTGCTCCATTCCGTGTTCGTCCCTGCACTCTCCACCCAGGGGCTCCATGGTTTACAGGAGAGATCCGTGGGTTGAAGAGACAGGGCCGAAGATAGGAGAGATGCTGGCGGAAAACTCACCTGGAGATGGACAGGCTTAGACTGTTGGATCATTATAAGATCTATCAGTTAGCAATTTCCCATAAGAAGGCAGAGTTCCTGTCCAGGGAAGTTGCCACAGCGAAGAACAGACCAGCCCAGCTGTTCCGGACTGTGGACAGACTATGCAATCCAGTCTGTCCTCATGCCGGTCGAGCTTTGTCACAGTTACACAGTGAGGAGCTTGCGATGTTCTTCGCTGATAAGGTGTCCACTATCAGGATGAGATCAGCTAGCACCTCCCCATTGGGTCTTGCAGCGATCAACTAAGGGGCACTAATACCCAACCAACTTGGTTCACCTTAGTCACCAACAGTCATGGATACAGTGAGGATTATCTAGACTTTGCATCCAACCTACTGTAGCTTGATCCAGGCCCTACTCACCTACTTGTGGGGTGTGTAGAGGTTATTGTCCGATCCTTACTGGGATAGTGGTGGCATCATTGGAGAGAGGATCTTTCCAAATCCTTGAAGGAGACAGTAGCGCCTTCTGAAAAAGCCCTCCCTTGATCCCGACTGCCCAGATAACTACAGACCAGTTTCGAACCTCCCCTTTCTGGGGAAGGTTATCGAAAAGGTGGTTGCTTTGTAGCTGGAAGATCATTTAACCAGCCACAGTATCTATGACCCTCTTCAGCCTGGCTTCAGGAAACGGCATAGTACTGAGACGGCTCTTGTATGGGTACTGAACAATCTCCTGATGGCAAGAGATTGGAGAACTCGTTCTATCTTGGTTCTCCTTGATCTCTCAGCAGCATCTGACACCGTAGATCATGGGATGCTGCTCGAACGCCTGTGGTTTCTTTGTGGACTAAGGGGGGTGGTCCACAGTTGGTTTCAATGTTCCTGCAGGGTAGGACTCGCAGAGTAGTGTCAGGGATTTATTCCTCAAGCTCTCGCTGCCTGCGCTGTGGGGTGCCACAGGGTTCGGTGTTGTCCCCCATCTTATTTGCGATGTATATGCTCCCATTGGGAGACACTATAAGACAGTATGGGTTGAATTTTCATTGCTATGCTGATGATTCTTAACTCTACATGTCTTTTGTGCCTGGGTAGGAGTCTGAGTCAAGTGCATTGTTTAACAACTGACTCCTGAATATACAGAACTGGATGAGTACCAACTGGCTGAAGCTGAAACCAGGAAAAATAGAGGTATTGGTGGTGGAACCAGGAGTGAGGATGTCACGTCCATGGGCGGGAAAACCCTCAGGTTTATTTCTGGGGGGGACCCGCTTATGGCATCTGGTCAGGTGCGTAACCTTGGTGTTATGTTTGATGAGGGCTTGACCCTGAGGGCACAGGTGTCGGCCGTAGTCAAATCATCCTTTTTCCATCTAAGGAATATAGCACGGGTGTAACACTTGGTTCCATCAGAGGATCTTCCTACCCTGGTCCACGCCTTAGTTGGCAGTCATCTTGATTACTGCTATGCTCTTTATCTAGGACTGCCGAGAGTGGATATCCGCCACTTGCAGCTGGTGCAAAATGTGGCAGCTAGGTTGTTGACTGGAAGCCTGAGATCCAACCATATAACACCTGCGCTGCGTGAGTTGCACTGGCTGCTGTACAGTGGTGGATCACTTTCAATGTCGCTTTAATAACCTATAAGGCCCCACATGGTTTGGGACCCTACTACCTGAAAAGAGTGCCTGACTTCTTACTGTCCCTCCGGCCTCCTCTGATCCTCGGATTAGGGATTGCTAGAGATTCCAGGGTAACCTTAAAACAACTGGTGGAAGAACGCTTGCTTTTATGGCTCTACCCTGTGGAATTCTCCACCTGCCAGATAGGTAATAGCCTGACTGTGGAGAGGTTTAAAAAGCTCTTAAGACCTTTTATTTAATCAAGCATTTTCAGAAATGTAAATTCTGCTATGGATAAATGCTATTTATTGTTGTGGATTTTAATGTTGTATGTGGAATTTTGTAAAGGCGCCTGAGCTTGGGAAGGGTGCCTTATAGAAATAAACTTTTACTTACTTACTTACTCTGTGTCCCTTTGTTCTCCTAATCTCCTTGCAGTTGCAGCTTAGCTCTTATAAATCCTTTCAACCCCCATTCTTAGCAAGCATCCTGTTTTTGTAAATATCAGGCAGGATCTGCTAGAACACAGTGTGCTTCTACAGTCAAAGTCCCCTTTTGTACAGCTTTTGCAAAAGGCTTAAAAATTGAACTCTGGTAACCTCTAGCTTCCAACAGCTTTTTGCAGTCATCTCAAATTATACACATTTCAACAGTAATGCTATACGTTTTCCAAACAAAGGGATCCCAATATCAGTTACATTTCCATACAATAATTTGCATATATTTTGATATTAGTAGGTATGCAAGGAGAGGAAAAAAGGCAAGAGGAAACTGAGAGACAGTGAGAGGAAAGAACTGGAACCTGTCAAGTTGATCAAGTCTGAAGTCTCACAGGAACATTTGGTTGCGCAACCAGATAGATAAATAGAAAGGTTAAGGAAAGGAAAGATCCTTGCATTTAAACACTTTCTTCATAAGAAATGGGACAGGGTCCTATTCCACCCTGCCACACTCCCAGGTCGCAACTGAAACAAGCTTTGGCTTAGTGTGCCTTTTCTGGTTAAACAATTTCCTTTTCCTCATAGTATTTGCATCTTTCTGATGTAGAGCAGTCTCAAAATACCAGCTTATCTTTTTACATAATTTTTAAGTCTTGTAACATTTCAACCTTGTGTCACTTTTGGTTGTTTTAAGCTTTGCAACTGTACAATAGCTCTGCCTGGCAGCATCCATACATTACCTTTGTTAGCAGCATGAAAATCACATCACTGTTGTCTTCATGTAAAACTTCCACTACTTTTTCATACAGATAAACAAACTCATCAGGTGGCATTTGAATGAAGTAAGGAGCAATAAGGTTGCAGAGTCTTCTGTTCTTCAAAATGTTTTTCAACACTCGACTGCATTCAGATTTCGTACCACTAATAAAGACCTAAAAAAGAAAGAAAAAGTGTTACATTGAGAAAGCATCTTCTATTCAGAAAAAAACATGTTACTCACCTGTAACAGAAGTTCTATGAGTAGTATATCATGTTCATCCACACTTCTGGCAGTTGCCTTTCCCTTCAAGACTTCCCAGAAACATTTTCAAGCTGGCTCCTCCCAACCACCCACCCAGTGGTAATTCCTTCGGCTCCACCCCATGACGCCAGATCTTGCCCACCAGAAGCAGTGTTGTGCGCCAAAGCCAGGAGAGGTTGGGTGGATGCATGTGGATGAACATCATAAACCACTCCTAGAATGTGCAGTTACATAAAATCTTACCATAGCAGTAGATCTTCGAGGAATGTCTCTTGCAGTAGGTAATTACTTCTGGTAGTTTCCAGCAGAGGGCGCTGTGACACGGCAGCTCTTCTAGCAGTTTTGTACCAGGGACCGCCCACACGACATCATCTTCCTGCTTCCTATATAAGTGTAGGCATCCCTGGTATCCTCAGTTCATTTTCCCGCCATCTTCAGCTTGCACAGCAGCTAGTTCAACTTCTGTGCAGCAGTCATCGACAAGAATTGGATTAAAAAAACGAATGTCTAAAGATTCATCAACCAAACAAGCTCTATTTCGTTCCTGCTGTTGCGGTAGGAAGATACACTGCATGGTATCCTCAGTTTCCCGGGACTCCAGCTCACAAAGGAGGACCGAGGGAACTGAGGTACCAAGGAGTCCCAACCCCTAAGTCACTGGACCACAATTTGCTCTGTTAGAGAAGGAGGGGGACGGAGGGCGGGATCGTACCTACTGCAAGAGACATTACTTGAAGATCTACTGTTACGGTAAGATTTTACGTAACTGTACTATCTTCCATGGAATAGTCTCTTGCAGTAGATAATTACTTCTGGGAGACTCCCCAGCAGTAACGTCCATATGGGATGACAATTATGATAGGAGACTTTATAGGACTGCATAGTCAAGGTCAGTCCACGCCGTGAGGCAATATCAAGATTGTAATGCCTTCTGAAAGTATGGATTTTGGACCAGGTAGCTGCATTGCAGATATCTAAAATGGAGGCTCCTTTAAAGCAAGCCGTCAGAGGGCCATAGGTATAGCGGAATGGGCTTGTACAGCTCCAGGTAAAGTCTTGTACTTTTGTAACAAAAGGTAATATGATATGCCAACCATGAAGACAGGGTTCATTTAGCAGGAAGCCACTTCTCTGCCAGAGGCAAAGGTGTGTGAATAATTGAGTTGTTTTCTTAATTGACTGGAGTACGATTAGTGTAATAAGCATAGTATATGATCGACATCTAAGGTATGTAATAGCTGTTCACTGTGACTGGCGATTCAGGGTAGTAAACTGGAAGCTCCAAGGATTGATTTAGGGTATGTTCAAAGACTACTTTAGGAAGGAAGGATGGGTTGATATGAAGGACCACTCTGTCCTTGTGTAAAAATCAAGTAAGTTTCCCCACGAGGGCATGACACTTGAATCGGCAGCTGAAGTATGCCTAGAAACGCTTCCATGAAAAGAAACAGAGATCACAGGTGGTTGCTGGCTCAAAAGGTTCAAGGGTCAGTTTTTCTATAATGAAACTGAGATCCCACGGAGGAGTGGGTCTTCTAACAGGAGGCTTAATATGTATCATTCCTCTCAAAACATCTTGGCTAAATGATGTTGGTACAGAAGTTTGCCATCTAAAGGTTCATAAAATAGTGAGATGGCAGCCAGGTGGACTTTGATGTAGGAGTAATTTAAGCTTGACTCTGCTAATGAGGCCAGGTAGTCTAAAACCTTTGTCAGTGGACAAGAGTAAGGGTCCAGAGAGCGAGAGGCAGACCATATGGATAAGTGTTTCCATTTGGAATTATATGTTTCTCTGGTTACTGGTTTACGAGAAGCCAGGAGAACGTGGACAACAGGAGAGGACACTTGAAGTCTTATTTATGAATGCGTCCTCAGGAGCCAAGTGTGAAGATGAAGGGTCTTCGGCTGGGGTGCAGGAGGAATCCATTACACAGAGTCAGGAGGTCCAGTCTGACTGGCAACTGAAGGGTTCCCTTACTGACAGTTGCTGGAGTAGAGGGTACCACGGTTGACGAGGCCACATTGGTGCTATGAGAATCATGGTGGCCGCCTCCATTTGAAGTCTCATAGAGTCTGTCGCAAAGAGAGGACGGGGGTAGTATATAAGTAGATACCTGTCCAAGCACGGTACAAGGCATCTATAGATTGTCCTTGTTGCTCAGGATAATGGAGAAGTAATTGGGGAGCCAGTGATTGACTGGGGAGGAAAACAGATCCAGCTGTGGAGTTCCCCATAGGTTGAAGATTTACTGGAGTACTTTTTGTGAAGTGTCCATTTGTGAGTGGATGACTGTCAACTTAGCTGGTCTGCTAACTGATTGCACCGGCCACGGCACGTGGATGGCCGTTAGCATTAGTTGTTGCCTGATGGCTTCCTGCCAGACTGTAAGGGTCTCCATGCAGAGGGTGTGCGATTTCATGCCCCTTGCTTGTTGAGGTAAAATACCACTGCAGTATTGTCTGATTGAATCAGCAACAGTCCTGGCTTGAAGTAGGGCTCAGAATGCCTGAAAGGCTAGATGGACCGCTTTCATCTCGAGGAGACTGATATGAGAGTGATGGGAAGAGGTGGTCCACTGCCTTGGGTCTGATGAGGACCTAAGTGCATGCCCCATCCATCTAGGAAGCATCCGTGGTTAACGCTCTGGGAGGAGGAACGGAAGGCATTCCTTGACACAAATTGATTTTGATTGTCCACCACATCAGGGATGACTTCAGAGAAGGAGTGACCCTGATTTTGTCGTCGAACTGTCCAGTTCTTTGAGACCATTTGATTCTGGAGAGTCCACTGGACAGGTCTCACGTGAAGGCGGCGATGCCACATACAAGATAGTGGCACAGATGTGACCCAGAAGGCTCAGCATTTGTCTGGCCATGACTATTTTCTGAGTCTGTATTCGCGAAGCCAGAGACACAAGTGTGTCCTGACGAGCAGGCGGAAGGTAAGCTCTGTCTGTGACTGTATTTAGAACAGCTCCGATGCATTGGAGCGACTGAGTTGGGTTTGGACTGGACTTTGGCCAGCTGACTGTTATCCCTAGATCACTGAATATGCTCAGAATAGCACCTAGGGAGGCAAGCAGAGCTTCTCTGGATTCTGCTTTGATTAGCCAATCGTCTAGGTATGGGAAGACCAATTGCCCTTTTTTTCGTAAGCCTACTGCCACCACTGCTAGACATTTGGTGAAAACTCTTGGGGCCAATGAGAGACCAAGGGAGTGCTCAAAACTGGTAGTTTTTGACCCAGAAGATGGAAGAGCAGAAATTTGTGAAGGGCAGGATGAATAGGGATATGCACATGGCGTCCTTCATATCCAGGGTACACAGCCAGTCTCCTTGTTTTAGGATAGGCATGATGGCAGTTAAGAGTTATCATGCAAAAATGTTTGAACTGAATATATCGATTTAGGTGTCTCAGGTCTAGTATTGATCTGAGATCTCTGGTCTGCTTGGGTACCAGAAAAAGTGGGAGTAAAATCCTGTTTGACATTCTGGAAGGGCACTGGTAAGACAGCCTTTTGGCTAGAAGTGTCTTCAATTCTTCTTGAAGGATAGGGACATGATCTGGAGGATAACAGATTACACAAGGGGAGGGGGGACAGAGAGAAATTCCAGAGTGTGTCCCTTTTGGATAATCTGAAGTACCTAATTGTGTGAAGTGATCATTTTTCAGGTCTCTAGATGGAGGGCAAAACGACCCACTACAGCCTCCGGGGCCTGGTCGGGAGGCGGGGAGAAAGCCTGATGGGTCACTGGGTACTGGGTTGCCTAGCCTTCCGAAGGATGGGCACAGGATCATCGGGTGGCAGAGGCGTTGCTTCTTGAGGTTTGGGCACAACCTCGAAAGCCACCTCTGTTACAGGCCTTATATTTTCCACCTCTTTGGAATAGGAGGAATACTGTATACGATAGGTTGACAGAGTATGGTACATGCCGTGTACCATACTGAAGGTTCTGCCTGATGCCTGCAGGTCATCTAACATCGTTGAGTACTCCGGTCCAACAGTTTGGACCAGTTAAAAGGGTGCATTAGCTACTTTATATTGTATAACAGGAGCAAAAATTGAAATGTAAAGCCAAGCATGGCGACACAGACAGACTCCAGTAGCTGAGAGTCGGGCTGAGGTACTGATGGCATCATATTCTGACCTGATCAGGTGGCGGAAGATAGAACTGCTAGTGGACACCATTGCCAATAACTTGTCCTTTTCTTGGGAAGGAGGAAGTGTATTGATAATGTCGATGGTCAAAGCCCCAAGGGTACTCTGGTATTTAACCATATGTCTCATATAATTTAAAATTTGAATATTCATGGTGCCTGAGTCAAAAACCTTTTCCCAGGTAGTCAATTCTTGGGATTCTTTATCAGGTGGTAACGAACTCATGTGTTTGGGTTTTTTAGTACGATCATGGGTGGCAGTAATGACCAATGAATCCGTGTCTGGGATGGTGGACAGAAAGGGGTGATCCAGGGGAGCCTGATATAAGCGATCTGTTTTTCAGGGAACAGCTGTAATATCTGATGCCAGGCAGCCAGCATGGCATCCTGGTAGGTCGGAATCAGTGGGGGGCATCACTAAGGCCAGCTCCTCTAGCAGTTCAAGATATTCTGCCATATCCTTATGCTGTTTGTCATGTTCTGTGGTGGAGAATCCCATGACCTTTGTATTTGAACCATCATCTCACTAAAGGTCAGGTCATCTGGAGGAGAGGTGGTGACTGGCATAGGCAAGTCCTCATCCAGGGAAGAGATTTCTGAGTAGGGGACTCGGGTTCGGAAATCCAGATCTTGGAACTCTTCTTCATCAATATCACCGGGATCCACTGATAGTTCAGGTTCATCTAACAAATAGTCTTCCACATTAGGAAGAGGAGGAGACCAGGGTGGCAGTATATCCCTGTCACCGTGAAATCTTTTAGACTGAGGAGCTTGAGACCGAAAGGATCTCTAGCTCTCCTGGGTGGGAGGACATGGAACAGCGTGTGGCGTGGCAAGACGTGCTTCACAACCTTGGTGATGTCCCGTTCTTGGGAAGGGGGTAAGCAGTGGGGGTTGAGAGACAATGGGGATGATGGAGGATGGGACGGGCAGTGTGAGCAGGTCTCCCCTGGGAAGAATCAACCAGGGCCCCAGTCTCTGTCCACTTGCCCCCTGTAAGATGCCACCTGTGAGGGTGGAGGGGCATCCTGTAGGGCAAATGTCATTGGTTTGCCTTGTGGAATATGGGATCTCATCGATGAGCCCGTGGAATTATGGTCACTAAATGTCAGATGACGTCAACGGGAGAGGGGCCCCCGTTGACGGAGCAGCCGTGTATTTGGCTGAACTTATGATGCTAGACAGCGTCATCGATGAGAGGGTATAAGCCCCCTCGATGGAGCAGGCAGAGCCTGCACAGTGTTTAAAGTGCTGGAAAGCACCAATGACAGAGGTATGAGCCCCGTCGACGAGGAAGCTGGAGGAAGACGCCTGTCGATGGAGAAGCCACAGAAACAGTGGTCATTGACAGGTGACGGACTGGGAATGAGAGGAGGTTTTTCCCTTTACCCTGCCGATACTGGAACTAGAGCTGGAGAAGCCCTTGATGCAGGCCCCCTGGTTCTCCAACAGAGATATTTTCTGCTCCGTAAATAAATGCTGAATTTTGAGCAACTGTTGTCGACAGGTTGCCCTATTAAAACTCTGACAGGAGTTGCAGGATTTAGTGTCATATGTGGGTCCCATACACCTTACACAAGCTGTGTGGTTATCAAAGAAGAATATCTTTCTACCGAACGGCAGGAATGAAATAGACCTTGTTCAGTTGATGAATCTTTAGACATTCGTTTTGTAATCCAATTCTTGTCGATGACTGCTACACAGAAGTTGAACTAGCTGCTGTGCAAGCTGAAGACAGCGGGAAAATGAACTGAGGATGCCAGAGACCCCACACTTATATAGGAAGCAGGAAGATGATGTCACATAGGAGGTCCCTGGTGCAAAACTGCTAGAAGAGCTGCCATGTCACAGCCTGAAACTCCCAGAAGTAATTACGCACTGCAAGACCATTCCGTGGAAGATCTACTGTTACAGGTGAGTAAATACAGGTTACTCACCTGTAAAGGAGTTCTAGAAGTGGTATATGTTGTTCATCCACACTTACTGGCAGGTTCCTTGCCACTTTAAATCTTGCCGGAAGGTCTTCAAGCTGGCTCCTCCCACCCACCCGGGTGGTAAAACTCTCAGCTCCACCCCATGACGCCAGATCTAACCCGCTGGAAGCCAGGTTGTGCGACGTAGCCGGGGAGGTCGGGTGGGTTGTGTGGATGAACAACATATACCACTCCTAGAACTCCTGTTACAGGTGAGTAACCTGTATTTCTAGAGACGTGGATATGCTGTTCAATCCACACTTACTGGCAGACTCCTAGCAGTTCTCCGGGAGGAGGGAGGGCAAGCGCGCGCCCCTTATACTTACTTGGGAAATAAGGACTGGAGGCACGAGGTCCCAAAACCAGCATCCCAGCGTGACTCAAGGTCGATGTGGTAGTGGGTAATGAAGGTGTGTGCTGACTTCCAGGTAGCAGCCCTGCAGATTTCCTGGATAGGGCGTCCCTGGAAGCAGCCACCAAAGCAGCGGTATGGCGGGTAGAATGAGCTCTTATCCCTTTGGGAGACTCCATGCCCGCCAACCTATAGCAGAGGTCTATGCAGGAGGTGACCCACCTGCCTGTCGTCCACTTGGCTGCAGGTCTGCCAGGTGCAGCTTCAGTGTAGGTGACAAACAGCTGGCGAACCTCTCCCCGAAATTCAGCCGTCTGCTCCTTATAACAAGAGAGTGCTCTTCTAGGGTCCAAAGTATGGAGCCTATATTCGGCCTCCGAGGTGTGATTGGGGTAGAACACCGGCAGAGTCAACACCTGGTTAAGGTGAAACTCTGACACCACCTGCGGAAGGAATTTTGGGTGGGGGTGCAGGACAACCTTGTCCCTGTGGAAGACCAGATAAGGAGACTCGATGGAAAGCACCTGGAGCTCTCCCATCCTTCTGGCTGACGTAATAGCCACCAAGAAGGCAGTCTTCCATAACAGGTGAGAGATGTCACACCTGTGCATCAGTTCAAATGGCTTGCCCATGAGCTTAGCCAATACCAGCAGTAGATCCCATGGAGGTGGAGGTTCTCGCAGCGGAGGGAATAAGTGATCAAGGCCTTGGAAAAAAACGCCTGACCACCTTCTCCTGTGCCACCGACTGCTTTCCAGCCCATGCCCGTAAGCAGAGATGGCTGCCAGGTGCACCTTAAGGGTCTTCACCAAAGCCCTAGCTGAGAAAGGGACCACAGGTAGTCCAGAATGCTAGCCAAAGAAAAGGAGGAAAGGTCTAACCCCTTATCCTGACACCAAATGGAGAATTTCTTCCATCTGAAGGCACAGCATTTTCTGGTCGACTCCTTACGGGATGCCTCAACAACGTTGAGGACCTCGTCGGAAAGACCCAAGGCCTGGAACTCTAGCCACTCAGGAACCAGGCTGTCAAGTGCAGGGACTGAAGGTCCGGGTGGAATGCCCTCCCCTTGTTGACTGAGATCTGGTCTGGGTGGGCTGGAAGCCACCTCAGGAGCAAGGAGCTGAGGCTGAGGAGATCTGGATACCAGAACTGACGGGGCCAGTCTGGGTCTACCAGAATCACCTGCGCCTTATCCCTATTCACCTTGAGAAACACCTTGTGGATCAAGGGAAATGGGGGGAAGGCGTAGAAGAGGCCTGGGGTCCACGGCCTCCAGAAGGCATCCCCCTGCAGCGAGCTCTGCTGAGGTGGGCGGGCATGAAGCAGCCTCAGATTCACATTCTCCCTGGAAGCAAACAGGTCCACCTGAGGGGTGTCCCAGTGGGAGAACAGATCTTGTACTACCTCCGGCAGGAGAGACCACTCATGAGATGCAGCACCTATCCGGCTGAGGGTATCGGCCAGAGGGTTGGAGGCTCCTGCCACATGGATGGCTAGGAGATCTGCCTATAGGGGCTGATCACGAGAGACCAAGTGCGGAGAGCCTCCTTGCACAGAGGCAAGGAATGCGTCCCACCCTGACGGTTTAGGTAGTACATGGTCGTGGTGTTGTCCGTCTGGACCTGCACCACTTGACCCCGTACAAACGGGGTGAGGGCTGGTTGGACCGCTCGAAGCTTCAGCAGGTTGATGTGGCATCGAGACCCTAAGGGACCGGAGACCGTGAGCTCTGAGCTCCACCAGATGGGCACCCAACCCATTAGAGAGGCGTTGGTCATCAGAGGACCGTCGGGCGGGGCGGACAAACGGGATACCCTCCTACAGATGAGCTGGAATGAGCCACCACTGGAGGCTGTTCCACATCTCCTCGGTCACTGTCACTGGCTGGTCCAGAAGACCGAGCGCTGGACCACTGGAAGCCAGCCCCATTGCAGGGGACACACATGCCAGTGGGTCCAATAGTCCACACTGGTGCAGGCCACCATGAGGCCCAGAAGGCGAGAAGTCCCGGCAGGGTGCAACTGCCCAACCAGAAATGACTGGGCAAAGGAAAGTACCTCGCCCTGTCTGCCGGAGCCGTGTTTCTGGCTTGAAGAGAGTCGAGCTCTGCCCATGAACTGAATCACCCGCGATGGCATGAGTTCTGATTGGCCTCATTGATAAGGAGGCCAATCTGAGAGAAGACCTGGAGGGCCAGATCCTGGACTGCTCCATCTCCAATCTGGAGGAGCTGCAATCAGCCAGTCGTCCAGGTAAGGGTACACCGACCCTTTGGCGCCAGAGAATGCTGTCACCACTGCCATGCATTTGGTGAAGACCCTGGAGCTGGAAAGAGGCTAAAGGGCATGGCCTGGAACTGGTAAAGGGATCCCTCTGCCCTGAAGCGGATGAATCGCTGGTGAGATGGACGGATTGGGACGTGAAAGAACGTGTCCTGAAAGTCCAGAGAACAGAACCACATGCCTTGTTCCAAGGATGGAACGATCTGAGCCAGAGTGACCATCCTGAAGGTGCGAGACCTTACGAACTTGTTTAGGTCATGTAGCTTGAGAATGGGGCACCAGCCCCCGGTCCGTTTTGGAACCAGAAAGTACCTGGACACAAACCCTGGGTCTGGAGGAGGGTCTGCCACCTCCCTGATCACCTCCTTCTGGAGAAGCAGGGCAACGTTGGTTTGATGAGCCAACAGCGAGGCTGCGGAACCCGTAACCGCCCGTGGGGCAACGGCTTGATAGGGAGGGGACTGCTCGAATTCCAGAGGCAGACCCCTGCCTACTACTTCCAACACCCAGCATTCCGTGGTGATAACGGACCAGGCAGAAAGGAAGTGGCGGAGCCATCCCCCCATGGGGGGAACCCAGGGAGGAGTGACGAGGTAGGGGGCGACACCCCTCAACCTATCACTGGGCAGGCTTGGAGGAAGAGCCGGCGATGAGCCGCCTGGCCTTTCCCTCCCTGCTTCCTGCTGGAGGAAGCAGCAGGCTTGACTCTGGGTGCAAGTGCCAGCCTGCTGGCCCTGATGCTGGCATTGCTGGGCTGGACGTGCCGCAGGAGCTGAAGGACAAAAGGGCTTACGCTGCTGCTGGCGGCCTTTGTCCTTCTGGGCTGACGTGACTGAGTCCAAGGTGGCACTGGACTTCTTGATCCTTTGAAGATGACCCTCCACCCTGAGACCGAAAAAGTCGGTACCCAAGAAGGGAACGTCTGCCAGCTTGTGCTGGGTGTCCACTGTAAAGGTGGACATCCACAGCCAAGCTCTGCGGCACATGGCTACTGTGGCCGCTACTGATTGGGCACACGAGTCAGTGATGTCCAAGGAAGTTTGGAGCTGCTGTTTGGCCACCACCCTTCCCTGATCCCGCACCTGCTTGACCGTCATTTGAAGGTCAGTCGGGAGATGAGGAATCACCTCATTCAGGGAGCCCAAAGGGGTGTGTGAAAAGTGTGCCATCAGGATGGCAGAGTTAGCCTGACGAAGGCCTAGGGAGGAAGCAGCATAGACTTTCCACCCAGAGTAGTCCAATTTCTTGGACTCCTTATTGGGTGGCTTGTCCACATCCCAAGCATTCCTGGAATGCTGGAAAACGCTGTCGGTCACTAACCCCTCCGCAGAGGGGTGATCTGAGAAACCAGAGAGTGAACCGGTAGGGACAGCATACTTCCGAGCCATCCTGGCCCAAGGTGCTGGACAAGAAGCTGGCCGCTGCCACAGCTCCAGGGCCGGGCCAACAATGGCTTCAGCCACCGGGAAGGCCTCCGTAGTGGAATCCCCTCAGTCCAGAATCTCCGTGAGGGGATACTTGGCCCGTTTTGAAATGGGTTCAAGCTTCATCCCAGTGGACTCTGAGATGAGTCAAAGCATTCCAAGGAACGAGGATGAGCTCGTCTACAGACTGACTCCCAGTGGACTCCAAGTCAAGCGGCCTGGAGAACAAGAAGGTGTCATCGTCAGACTCTGAGGAGTCTGTAAACAGCTGCCAAGCGCTTAAGCCAACCTTCACCTGCCGAAGTGGATCGGGAGTGAGGGTGACCGACAACCTATGGGGCAAACCCTGACACGACCGAGAATCCTTGGTCGGGGCCCCAGTCTTCAGTTGTGGAGATGGAGGTTCCACCACAATGGGTGGCGCAGCCGGTTTCAGCCGGACAACCGGTGCCGGCTTCGGCTCCTCGACCACTATGAGAGGTTGTTTGGCCGCTCAGTTACAGCCACTTAATGGCTGGAGAAGGCGTGAGTTGGCTTATTCCCAGACAACAAGAGCTGCTGCCCATTAGATCCTCATAGCGCTGAAGTAACTTGCGCTGGAGCCTATCCTCCAAAGAGGACGATGAGGATGAGCGGCACTGCGCTTCCATGGTGCCGGGACCGCTGACGCTGGCGGACCAGCTGAACCTGGAAGAGGTCAGAGACCTTGAGATTCCGAGGTGGGTCAGAGAGGGGCAGGGGAAACCTGCTCCCTCCTCGCTCAGAAACCTTAACCAGGGACTCTGGCACAGGAGGCACAGGCAAGTCCTCAGTTTCCACCGGGGAACCGTGAAGATGGGTTATCGGCTTCTCCAGTCAATAAACTGTCTGACGGGTCGAGAAAGATCTCGACTGCGTTGATGGTTGCCTCGGCCGCTGACCTGACGTGGACACCGTGAAGCCAGCGCGCCTTAGCCACAACCCCGACCAAAATCGAGTGTCAACTATCCGGGGAAGGGGACCTCTCCCGCTCCCACAAACATCGACGGTGGGACTTACCTTTAGAGTCCTTCTTTTTGGACTGAGAGGAATGTAACGATGGCCCTGCTCCCTTGGTGGAGTGGGACTGGCAAAGCTCCTTAAAAGAAGCTGTATAGGAAGAGCCCAAGGAGAGCGGGATAAATGCCGCGACCGAGGATGATGATGATGATGCGGACTGGGCTGCTTCCTCTTCGAGGGCGATCATCTCCTCTAGCTGTTCTGCCGAGCCCACCACTGCAGACACCACCCAACAGGCCTCCTTCGACTTGACCGGAGGATAACGTTTTTCGGATCTCCCCAAGAGCAATCGGGCAGCGCAGCCCTCCAAGACCGAAGTCGAAAGGATCTGCATAACTCACAAGCCTGTGAGTCATGGACGAGTCCAAGGCACTAAACGATGTGGAGTGGATCAGTCCAGGACATCTTCATCCCACAGGGCACCGACGAATTCGAGTCGATTTATCCATCGCAGCTGCGAGGAAAAGGAAGACCAAGTCTTTAAACTTGAGAATGAGTTTCGCTTAACTCAAGAGTGTGGATCCAGGTCTAAAACGCAGAGTGCTAAGGAGGGAACCTGAGCTTCCAAGCAGAAAGGAAGATCTGGCCAATGGGGCGGAGCTGAGAGTTTTACCACCCGGCTGGGTGGGAGGAGCCAGCTTGAAGACCTTCCAGCAAGATTTAAAGCAGCAGGAACCTGCCAGTAAGTGTGAATTGAACAATATATCCACGTCACTAGAACCTGTTTTTCTAGTGACATGGATATGATGTTCTATCCACACTTCTGGCAGACTCCTAGCAGTTCTCTGGAAGGAGGGAGGCAAGGCACACCCCTACTTACAGAACAGAGACTGGAGAACTGAAGCCCCAAACCAGCATCCTGGAACGACTTGAGGTCAATGTGGTAATGGGAAATGAACGTAGCGCTGACATCCAGGTAGCAGCCCCGCAGATTTCCTGGATAGGGACACCCTGCATGCAGTCACCAACGCA
The DNA here is from genome assembly GCA_016271365.2 of Neoceratodus forsteri. Lineage (NCBI taxonomy): Eukaryota > Metazoa > Chordata > Ceratodontiformes > Ceratodontidae > Neoceratodus > Neoceratodus forsteri. The sequence goes on from CM057449.1 coordinate 532,006,823, forward strand.
ACAGTATGATGGGTGAAATAAGCCCTTAGCTCTACACAAAGCTCCTTACCCACCAACCCATAGCAGAGATCAATGCGGATACAATCCAACTACCAATCGCCTGCTTAGCAGCAGGTCAGCCAGGTACGGCTGCAGCATAGGTGACAAACAGCTGGCTAACCTCTCCCTGAACTCCAGCCATGTGCTCTCTGTAATAAGCAAGCACTCACCTCAGGTCCAGATTATGAAGCCTGTGCTTGGCCTCCAAGGTGTGGTTGGTAAAATATACTGGCAGATTAATCACCTGGTTAAGGTGAAAATCTGACACAACCTTCAGGAGGAACTTCGGGTTGGGGCGCAGGACAACCTTGTCGCTGTGAAAGACCAGGTAAGGAGACTTCACCGAGAGCACATGGAGCTTACTGATCCTTCTGGCTGATGAGATGGCCACCAAGAAGGCAATCTTCCATGATAGGTGAAACATCATACCTGTGCATAGGTTTAAATGGCTTGCCCATGAGCTTTGCCAAAACTAGCAGCAAATCCCAAGGTGGTGGTGGTTCACTCACTGGAGGGAAAATGTGGTTAATGCCTTTAAAAAACAGCAGATCACCTTCTCCTGCGCCGAATACTGACCAGCCAACATCCGGTAAGCACAGATGGGTGCCAGATGCACCTTAAAGGTCGCCGACTGGAGGCAGGGACCACAGGTAGTCAAAGATGCTAGCCACTGGACAAGACAAAGGGTCCAACCCCTTCCCCTGACACCAAATGGAGAATCTCTTCCACTTGAAGGCAAAGCATTTCCTGGTAGACTTCTTCCTAGATACCTCCACAACAGTGAGGACATCTTTGAAGAGACCCAAAGCCTGGAACCTCTAGTCACTCAGGAACCAGGCTGTCAAGTGCAGGGAGTGAAGGTCTGGGTGAGTACCTTCCCTGACTGATGGAGAGTAGGTCTGAGATGAGCGGAAGATGCCTCAGGAGTGTGCTGCTGAGGTTGAGGAGATCAGGGTACCAAAACTGGCATGGCCAGTCCAGAGCCATGAGGATCACTTGTGTCTTGTCCCTCCTGACCTTGAGAAGCACCTTGTCAATCAAGGGAAGTGGAGGAAGGCACAGAAGAGGCCTGGGATCCAAGGCCTCGAGAAGGCATCCGCCTGCTTCATTCCCTGCTGAGGAAGGCAGGCAAAATAGCCTCAGCTCTGCATTCTCCCTTGAGGCAAACAGGTCCACCTGAACGACATACCCCATTGGGAGAACACAGACCACTTGTTGTGAGACACCTCTCACCCAGCTGAGAGTGTCCACCAGTTGATTGGAGGCCCCTGCCACCTGGATGGCTAGGAGATCAGTCTCCAGGCTGCACACGAGGGTCCCTATATGGACAGCGCCCTGCACAGTGGCAGGGAGTGTGTCCCACCTGTTTGCTGAGGTAGTACATGGTCGTGGTGTTGTCTGTCTGAACCTGAACCACCTGACTCCGGATGTGAGGAGCAAATGCAGTCAGCACCAGCCAAACTGCTCAGAGCTCCAGCAGGTTTATATGGCATCAGGCCTCTTCAGGGGTCCAGAGACCATGGATTCTGTGTTCCCCCAGGTGGGCATCCCAGCCCATGAAGGAGGCACTGGCTGTCAGGATGACCATCAGCTCTGGGCAGACAAATGGGTCTCCTTCCTGCAGATGCTCTGGGACTAACAACCACCACCGGAGGACGTCCCACATCTGCTGGGTCACAGTAACCAACTGGTCAAAGAGACCCCTCCGCTGAGACCAATAGCTGGCTAGCTCCCACTGCAGGAAGAGCATTCTCCAGTAGGCCCATCGGACCATGCTGGTGTGAGCCGCCATGTAACCCAGCTGGCGCAGAAATTCCCGGGCACAGCACAATTGCCCAACCCAAAATGACTGGGCAAAGGAGGAGAGAGCCTCTGCCCTGTTTGCTGGGAGCTGGGCTCTCACTCTGCAAAATTCGAGCTTTGTCCAGACGAGGCTGATCGCCTGCGAAGCCACAAGTTCCGACTTAGTCTCAGTGACCAGGCAGCCAAGGGAGACGCAGATCTGGAGGGCCAGGTCCCTGGATCTCTCCACCTCCTGCCTGGAGGGACTTGCGATCAGTCAGTCATCCAGGTAAGGGTAAACCTGGACCCCTTGACATTTTAGGTAAGCTACCACCACTGCAATGCACTTGATGAAGACCCTGGAGGCCGAGGACAGGCCAAATGGCATGGCCTGGATCTCATAGAGGGCTCCCTCTGCTCAGAAGCGGAGGAAATTTTTGTGAGATTAACAGGTCAGGATGTGGAAGAACGCGTCCTGAAGATCCAGGGAGCAAAACCACAGGTTACTTTTTTAGCTCCGCCTCCTGGGTCTGTGTGGGTGGCTGTTTGTATTTGTCTGTGTCTGTAGGTTAGTTTTTGTGGATTTACATGTTTTCTCTGCCTGGAGTAACTACGGCATTCTTGCTCACAACATCTATAAAAGTCTCCTGCACTGAACTTCTGCAAACATCACCACCAGGTATCTACATTTTCATTTTAAAATCAACTTTTGGAAGGCATCCCAAGCAGAAATCAGTCAAGCAACAAAGCCTGACAGACTCAGTGATTCTGGATCCTGCTCTGAATCTACATTTTCGTATGACCTGCACTTAAAGGAACTGTATGTGGGCTATTCAACAACCTCTTTGAAGAACAATGGAAACATACAGACAAAAGGATTTCACTTCCTGCATATGTGCAGACACAATTTCTTCAGAAATTTTAACACGTTCTGTGACTCTGGACCTCAGCAGTTCACAGTTCCTTCTGGCTCTGACTTACCACCAGGCATCAGCATTTTTATTTGAAATCAACTTTAAATGTCCAATCACAGCCATCTCAGTAGGCCTCGCTGATCCTTACCTCTCGTCTGGCTTTTTCCCTGATCAGCCAAGTGCCTAGCCCTACCAAATAATAATGTTTTCACTTATGATCTATGCTGTTCATTTTTTTTCTGGCCATTCTGACTTCTCCAGATAGCACGGATTCTACGAGTTCCCCAAGACCTACTGCTGGTAACCTTGATGAATACTTCCATTACATGCCTGAAATGGTTACCTGCAGTTGTAATATGAATTGCTCCAATCTCCATTACCATATCCTACAATGCACAAGATTGCTCCTACCTCTGAGCACAACGTTATCCACTCACTACTGCTCCTTGCTCTTATTATCGAGTGTCTGGTCAGTCCAGACTGGAGCTAGTGAACAGCGCAAAGGGAGAAGGGTATGGTTGCTGCACAGCAGATGTCTGAAGGAGGAGCTACTAAGACACTGAATACTGCTTCTCCTGCTTATGTCTGGAAACATACACCCAAACTCTGGTCCACCCTTCTCCAGACCTAGTGGCACAAGCAGATCTGGGACTAGCCTGCATTAACATTTGCAGCCTGCTCAAAAACTTAATGCCCTTACTGCCTGGACCATCCAGCACAGTCCAGACATCCTTGCAGGGATTGAGATGCGGCTGTCACCAGCGATCCCTGATGCGGTGCAATTCCAGGATATACTGTTTTAAGGCAGAGAGACTATCTAAAAAGGGAGGCAGTGCCCTATACCTGAAAGACTCTTTGCAGGGGCATGCTCTGCCATTGCCCAACTTTGATGATGATCTACAGGTCCTAGCTATCAAGACTCTGCTCGGAGCCCACAATAAGGCCCTGACAATAGCATCAGTTTATATTCCACCAAAATTTACATCATCTATCTTGGACCCACTCATAACTTGTATCAACAGCTTAAACCACAACGCTGAAGTTACAATGCTTGGGATTTCAAGGTGAACTGGCTTTCCCAGTGCTAACAATTATAAGGATGCCTTATCTGCTGCAAATTTCACCCAGCTCGTAACCTCACCTACAGGGGTCAACTACAGAACCGGACAAGCACGTAGTGGACTGGGTGCTCACAAACTGCCTAGACCATAACTCTCATACTGAAGTCCTTCTTGATTCTATAAGTGACCACTCCCGGTCATGTGCTTATGATGAAATAAATTCAATAAACCCTCAGCAAAAACTGTCAATAGCAGAATTCTATCCAGAGGGCACCTGGAGTAGTTAAAATTGCTTCTACAACAACAGGACTGGTCCCCAATTGATACTGCAACTGACATAAATGATGCACTTGAAAACGTCATCTCCCGGTTCAATGCAGCATGTGATGTCCATGCTCCTTTCAAGAAGCGAAAAAATTAGGGCCTTGACAACCCTTGGATTAGAAGTGATCTACTGGAAAAAATGAAATCACGAGACCATCTCTGGTACCGGGCAATAGTTATTGGCAGAACAGCTGACATACAGGCCTATAAAACAGACAGCAATGCCTGTACCAAAGCCATTTGCCTAGATAAAGCTAGCTATTATAGGAGTGCCCTATCCATGGAATGAAATTCTGGAGCAACATATCAGAAGTCATGTGGAAAGGTTCCAAAGAGGCACCCATCATGCTGATCATAGATGGTTTCATTATCACTGATCCCACCTCAATTGCCAATACTTTTAATCTGGTGTTCACCTAACTTAGTCATGTGCTGCCCGCTAATTTCTTTGATCCAAACTCCTCCCCAGCTCCTCATGGTAAACCGGTTAAGAAGCTGGAGCATCCACATTTCTATTTCAAGGCACTCTCCAAATGCAAAGCCAAAAAATACCTACTGAAGGTACTTGGAAAAATGAGAAATGGAAATTATGTACCTACCGTAATTCTTGATCTTCTTGGATGGAGTCTCCACCATTTATTCACACTAATGGGAGTTCACTGGAGGCATTAGGACCCAGCGGGAGAAACTTTTTCAGGAGGGCCGGCGCCGAGATGGAGCCACGAGGAGTGGCACCGTGAGCCCTGGCTCATGCAGCAATGACTATCTCGGTGTTGACCCTCCAACCGCCTTAGTACTTTTTTTTCCGAGGAGGTGCAGTGTAATTAATCTAGAAGGACTAGCCTAAAAAAATCAGACATAAGCAAGGACCCTGGAATTCTGCTATTCTGTGGCTGAGAAATTTTCTGCAGAATTTGCATCATGCCGCAGAATATATATACTGCCGCAGAATTCATTGGTTTTGGTGAATTTTCATTCAAATTTACTGTTTTTCCATAGTGCCAGGCTTTCTTTCCCGTCACGTTTATCCTGAAGCCCCACCTCTATGTTCAGCATATGATGTCACTGATGACATCACAATATATTTAGCCAATGGCAGGACTGTGTTCTGCCAGAGAAATGAATAAATCATGCCGCAGAAATTTGAAAATGCTGCCACAGAAGCCAAGGAGCCCTGCCGCAGAAATTAGAATATTCTGCCGCAGAGCACTAGGGGCCCTGGACATAAGATAGTCAAAATGACCCATGTAAGAAGGGTCAACAATAAAGTCTTCACAGCCCAGCTCTGAGGGAGTGAAGACCAAGAACAGAGAAGTAAGCTTGGGGGATGGTGGGTGGGCATGTGAATGAGTGGTGGAGACTCTGTTCAAGAAGACCAAAAATTACAGTGAGTAATTAATTTCCATATCTTCCTGGACATAAAGTCTCCACCACTCATTTACACCAATGGAAGAGTACCGAGCAAAATAATCCCTAGACGACTGGCAGGAGATAAAGAGCTGACATGCTTAGGACAGAAGTCCGTTAAGAATGGTCCTACCAAACGACAGATGTCATCTGGCATGGACATCCAAGGCATAGTGCTTAACAAAAGAATGCACGGAGGTCCAGGTAGCTGCACTGCAAATATCTGCAATGGGCACTTTATGAATTTCTGCCAGAGATGCCAGCGACTGCTCTGGTAGAGTGAGCATACACTCTACCTTCCAGCTTGACCTGTGCCATAGAATAGCAGGGATCAAGACATGCCACGAGCCACGCTTGAAATACATCTAATAGCAACAGGTTGACCCAGCTGGGTATCGCTTTAAAGAAACAGACAGTTGTTGAGCCTTGCAAAATTCTTTTCATTCTATCTAGATAGAAATGCAATGCTCTCTTAATATCCAGTGAATGAAGGGTGCGCCCCTTCATTCTGAAAGTTTGCAAAGTAGGTAGGAAGGACTAAAGGTTGGTTCAGATAGAATTCTGAGACAACCTTAGGGAGAAACTTAGGATGAGTCCTAAGAACTACTTTGTCCTGTGAAATACAGTGTAATGGGGGTCTGTGACCAGTGCATGTATTTCAGAAACTCTATGGGTCAAAGAAATGGCCACCAGAAAGGGCGTTTTCCAAGTAAGGAAAATAAAGTTTTGATTGACTGATTGGTTTGTTGAGATAGTATATGGTCTGTGAATTGTCCATGTGGACTTGAACCACTTGACCCCGAAGGAACACAGTAAATGCAGTCAGCGCCAGTCTAACTGCTCGGAGGTCCAGCAGGTTGATGTGGCATTGGGATTCCTCAGGGGTCCAGAGCCCATGGACTCTGTGTTCCCTGTCAGTCGTCAGGATGACCGTAGGCTCGGGGCGGACAAACGGGATCCCTTCCTGCAGATGCTCTGGGATGGTCCACCATTGGAGAGCATCCCACATTTTCTGGGTCACAATGACCAGCTGGTCGAAACAACCTAGTAGCTGAGTCCACTGGCTGGCCAGCTCCCATTGAAGGGGGCACATAAGCCACCGGGCCATCGGACCACGGAGGTGCAGGCCGACATGTAACCCAGAAGTCGCAGGAAGTTCCAGGCAGGGCGCACGTGCCCAACCAGAAATGAACGGGCAAAGGAAGAGAGAACATCCGCCCTGTCTGCCAGGAGCCGGGCTCTGGCTTGGCAAGAGTCAAGCTCTGCCCCGATGATGTAAATCACTTGCAAAGGCATGACTTTTGACTTGGCCTCGTTGACCAGGTGGCCAAGGTCAATGCAGGTATGGAGGGCCAGATCCTTGGACCACTCCCTCCAATCTGGAGGGACCCGTTATAGCCAATTGTCAGAATAGACCCTCTGACCCGTGAAGCGAAGATTAGCAGCCACCACTGCAATGCATTTGGTGAAGACCCTGGGGTATGACAGGCCAAACAGCATGGCTTGAACTCGGATAGGGTTCCTCTGCCCTGAAGTGGAGGAACCTTTGGTGACGGATGGATTGGGACATGGAAGAACACGTCCTGAAGATCCAGGGAGTAAAATCACATGTTCTGCTTGAGAGATGGTATGATCTGAGACAGCATTACCATCCTGAAGTTGCAGACCTGAAAAACTGGTTCAGGTCATGCAGATCTAGAATGGGACGCCAGCACCCGTCTGTTTCGGGACCAGAAAGTACCTGGAAATGAACCCTGGGTTGACAGGGGATCCGCAACTCTGACCACTACTTTTTGTGGAGGAGTTGGGTGTCTCTCGGACAGCCGACTGAGTGTGCACTGATACCTTTTCCTCCCGTGGACTGTGGGCTTGGCTTGGGAGGTAATGTCGAATTCCAGAAGCAGCCCCTTGCCGATCACTTCCAAGACCCACCTGTCCGTTGTGACAGGGGACCAGGCAGAAAGGAAGTGGCAGAGCTGCCCCCATGGGGAACCCAGAGTGGAGTGATGGGTATGGGAGTGGCAACCCCAACCCATCACTGAGCAGGCATGGAGGAGGAGGATCAAGCCTGGGGACCGCTGAGGCCTTTCCTCCGGGCTTATGGGCCATCGAAGCCCCTGACTTGGGCCGAGGGCACCAAGACTGAGCCTGCTGCTGTTCCTGGTACTGGGGCTGCTTGGCCACAGGGGCAGAAGGCCGAAAGGGCTTCTGCTTTCTGGAACCCTGAGATTGCTTTTAGGTGAAAGTAACCAAGTCTAAGTTGGCTCTGGACTTCTCGATGCACTTGAAGTGACCATCAATCCTGGGACCGAACAAATAGGTCCCCAGGAAGGGAACATCCGCCAGTTTGTGCTGGGTGTCTGCTGTGAAGGTCGAGACCCTCAGCCAGTCCCTGCAGTGCATGACAACTGCGGCCGCCACTGAATGGGCACAGGAACCCCTGATGTCCAGAGCCATTTGGAGTTGCTGCTTAACAACAGCCTGACCCTGATCACGGACCTGCTTGACCATAGTCTGAAGGTTCGTGGGGAGATTAGGAAGGATCTCATCTAGAGAGCCCAGGAGGGCATGAGAGAAATGCGGCATGATAACAGCCGAACTCGCCTGATGGAGACTAGCGTAAGAAGCAGCATAGACCTTATGGCTGAGTGGTACAATTTTTGGACTTTGTCCGAGGTCTATCTGTGTCTCCTGGATTACCTAAGTGCCAAACACATATTTGGTCATGAATACCTCAGCTGAGGAGTGCTCTGTGAGCCCAGAAAGGAGCTGATGGGAACCGCATACTTCATGGGCTATCCAGGCTGATGGAGCAGGGTAGGAGGCAGGGTGCTGCTAAAGCTCCAGGGCCGGGCCAACAATGGTTTTGGCCACTGGGAAGGCCTCTATCGGAGAATTCCCTTTGTCAGAATTTCTGTTAGGGGATATTGAGCCCATTTCTGAACAGGCTCCAAATGCATCCCCATGGATTAGGAGAAGAGACAGAGAATGCCCATGAAGGATGTGGGACATTCCTCCGTCGAGAGACCCCCAAGTGAATTGTTGTGAAATGGACGAGAATGCAAGTCAGAGTCCTCAGACTCCCCAGATAAACCATCCGACCACCTGATTTACCTTCACCCGTTGCGGGCAGTTGGGAGTGAGGGTGACTGACAGCCTGTGGGAGGCCCTTTGCGAGCTGAGACTCCTTGGGAGGAGCCCCGAGGGAGGCTGTTCAGGTGGCAGCTCCTCCATAATCGGTGGAGAGGCGGTTTGGCCGAGTCGGGAGGGTCTTCACCGTTCCACGGGTGGAGGGATGGTGTCAACCGTTCCAGAGGAGTCGGCATCCGGGGTGGAAGCTGGGGTCGACTTCGGACTGGCCAACACCAACTGTTGCCACACCAGATCCTCGCAGCATCGACGCAACTTACGCTGAAGCCTCTCCTCTCCAGAGGAGGATGAGGATGAATGGCGGTGGCGCCACTTTTTAGAATGCCTGGAGTGGCATTTGCGAGATTTATTCGGCCTGTCAGTCGAAGGTGTCCAAGACCTAGACTGCCAGAGGGACCAATGGGGGTGCTCAGAAGGAACCAGGGAGAAACACGGCTCCTCCAGGTCAGGGACAGGGACCGGGATCGTGAAGAGGTTTCCAGCATGCTGGGTCTCTTACTCCATAGGTCCAGTCAGGGCCAGAGTCCTGAACAAGGAATTGTCAGCCTCATCGAGCAACAACGGGTTGACGGGGTGAATAATAATTTGATTGGGTCGCCGCTCCGCGCCTTAGCCAACTGGCCTGACATGGGCACCGTGGAAGTCAGTGGCTGGGGCCACAATTCAGACTGATGTTGAAACTGCAGATTCTTGGGACTGAGACCTCTCGATCCCAAGAACAATGTCAATGAGATGTCTCCTCTCTCGACTCCTTAGAATACTTTTATGGAAGAGGAGATGTGAGAATCCGATGGTCCTTCCCCTTGGTCAGGAGAAACTGGCACAACTCCTTGAAGGAGCCTGAAAAGGTAGAACCCAGTTTGAGTGGAACGAAGACCTAAACTGAAGAGGACTGATCGACATCCCGAGCTGCCTACTTCTCAAGCCTTCATCTGTTTGAGTTGATCAGCGGATCCCACAGCCATGGAAACCACCCGATGGGCTCTTTAGATTTGACTGGCGTGATCCGCTTTTTTCCGAGCGCCGAGCTGCAACCATGTGAGATGATTATCCAACACTGCAGGATGGAATGCGTGACAGAATTCGAGGCCGGTATCGTGAGCGTGGCCTAAGCAGTAGACGCATAGCGTGTGGGTCAGTGCAAGACATTTTCTGCCGTCATGGCACTGGCGAACCTGGGCAAGGACTTGTCCTCCATCTCGGTCACAATCACAAAGATGTGGTGAAACTCCAAAGAGTTTAAGTTTCGTAAGTAATCGGAAGAATGAAGCTCCAGGGCCTATTCAACGAGGAAGCGATAAGGAAGGAACCTGAATCTTCCAGTGGAAAGGAAGATCTGGCATCAAGGGGGGGAACTGAGGCATATAACACCCAGGTGGGTGGAAGGAGCCAGCTTTGAGACGTTCCACAAGATTCTTAAAGGGAAAGGACATGCCAACAAGTGTGGATAAGAACAGCATATCCACATCCCTAGAAATCTAGTTTCCTGCATGCCCAATGCACATTTGGTAGGATTAATGGTCAGACCTGCCTTCTTCATAGACTGGATAACTGCTTGTAGGTGTTCCAGGTGGCTTTTCTCGTCTGGACTGTACACCACGACAACATCATCCAGGTAAGCAACACAATAACCAGTATGAGTAGCTAAAATTACATCCATGCAGCAGGTGCGCCATGTAAACAAAGTCAAATGGTGGTGAACTGACAGAATCAAATAGGAGTGGCAAATGACATTTTGTCTCTGGATTCTTTAGGTAGGGAAATTTGCCAGTAACCCTTGGTGAGATCAAGAGTACTGACATACTTGCCACTTCCCAATCTGTCCACCAAATCATCAATCCTGGGCATAGGATAACTGTCAAATTCAGACACTTGATTAAAATTTCCTAAAATCAAGGCAGATTCTTAGACTCCTTCTTTTTATTTAACATCACCACTGGTGATGACCGAGCAGTTCTCAACTCTTCTATGATGACCAACTGTTTCATGTTTTGTAATTCCTTAACCACGTCTGCTCTTAACCGCTCTGGTAATCTGTATGTCTTTTGTCTGATAGGGCGAGCATTCCCTGTTACTATTACATGTGCAACCTCTTCTGCTCGGCCTGGCACTGTGGTAAAATATTGTTAAATGTCTTCATTAAGTTACGAATTATACCGATATCGGCACATGATGTCAAGTGGGCTGCCACTAATAGACTGCTACAGGAAAAAGCTTCCATGCGATCCTGGCACTTACGGGTGTAGTTCATAGGTGTGACTTGATGAAAGAGATATCCCAAAGGAGATCAGACTAAGAATATAACTTCTGGCTTCGCGAGATACACATCATCAACTCCCATTATGTCTTGCATGAGTGGGGTCATGACCTCTGCCATGTAGCCGAGCAGGTTTTCACACAAGGGCAGAACAGAGAGAAGCAACCTCATTTATATTTAAATTAGGATGAAATAAGGGGGATGTAAGAGAGGGAATCATTGTTCATGCCTAAGCTATAACTACACAGGTATATAGAAAGAAGGTTGAAGGGTCTTTCCCTTTAACAGTAAAAGGACTTTTAGTCAAAAACCACTATGTTGATCAAAATAAATCATTGCTAAAATTGGAAAATAACTTTGATTGCCTCCTTTATTTCTGGTGAAACATGCTAGCTTTCAATGTCTGCTTTAATGTTTTGTACACCATTTAAGCAAATGTGGGACTCCATAGAGCAATATATTCATAAACAAGGTATAACTCCAAGTTTTTCCTTAATTCCATTTTATTCATACTAATAATTAAGTATCCTTCCTGCCCCAAGATCTCAATGCAGGATGTAAAGAACTGTCGTGTAGGTGGATGGCGTTGAGTTTCATCACAAACAAGCTTCACTACTGCATAGAACACAGCAATTCCAACCTTCTGAGTACCAGCTACTGGATGCAACTTGTAAGCATTTACCAATTTTCTGTGTAGCAATATAAATAAAGCAAATGCTATATAGATATTCATACAGTTAGCAAAGCACTCAAATTAATAGACAATAATCATTAAGTTTCAAGTTTAAGCATCACGTTTCAACTAAATGTGGATATGTAGTCGATGCACTACTATCTGAATGTACAATCTCTGGCTTTCCTAGTATTTCACACTTGAAGGCCACCAGGGCTCTTCTGATGGCCCTAGTCTAAAGGACACTGATAGCTGTCTTCTTTCAAGGACCACAGTCCTTATGCTGATTCCGCCAGTAGGTTGGCACTCTGGCCCTACAGGTTAGCATAAGGAGTTTGGATCACCAAACTTGGGTCATGAAGGATGACTCTATTTAGATTTAAGTTTGTCTACGTACTGTGAAAGAAATTCACATACAATATAAATGCTACTTTCCTGCTCTGGGTAACATTTTCTGGATTCCCTAGGCTGAGCAGGAAATGAAAATTACATACCTACTGTAATTCTTGATCTTCTCCTGTCTCTTCACCATTCATTACTAATGGGTGTAAGCTGGAGGCACACACCTGTATGGGAGTTTGATTTTTGGGAGTTGGTGCTTATAGCACCGGCCCAATGAGGTCGACATATCTGCGGTGCACGAGGGTCGCCATTAGGCACCGCTACAGATACCTCCTCCACCCCAGTTCTGTTTCTCCCGCCATCAAGGCCGCACTTGCCGCGCGTAGTGTCAGAGTTGCTGCATCATTCGGCCTTCCAAATTCTGACACAGTGTTACTGCTTCCATCCCGTTCTGATGCCTTTCTGGAAACTGGTAAGCCAGTTCCATTTATTGTTATTACCGATGGTGCCAGGTCCTTTTCTGTGAATTTTGTTGAGTTATTTTTGTGTCATGTCTGGTTCAGGGGCTAAGAAAAATCCAAAGCGGGACATTTTTCCATGACGGCCCGACATGATGCTTACCTACGTTGCCTGGGTTCCAACCATGATATGAGTAGAGGGGTTGTGGGATAACAGACGGACCAGACACCGAACTTCTGGTTCAACACAATCTCTCTGTGTGATGTTTATTTAAAATGCAGCAGGCAACCTTCAGCAATGGCATATCCCTTCTTCAGTACATCAGTTTGTAGCAACAGACTATGCAAGTCTTTCCTCTAGACTTACCCAGCACCTACTGACTCACTGATCTCTAATATAACTTTGCAGTTGAGATTCAGCATCCCCTATGTGGGCCTTGTTTGCTTTGGGTCATGGGGCTCAAATAATTGAGAGGGGACACACAAGAGGCTAAAGACAAAGAGCCTTAGTGCAGAATCACTGAAACAAGAGCTACCCCAAAGGACACTGACAATAAGCCAAGTTTCAAAGAAACACAACAACACATACTTCCATAATGCAAAGCAGCATGGGATATATGCAAATCACTAGGACATTTTATTTGCAACTTACAGCAATTTACATGCATTTTAAATAGCACACCTAACTTAATTTCTATAGTACAGTCACCCAGTGCTTTTAACCTTTATCAAAAACACCTAGTGCCATGGTATTTTCAACATTTACAGGTTTCATACACGTAAGTCATATGCATTAAAGTATTTTATGACATAGTGCCTGCCATTGCATACTAAATCCAACAACAAGGAACACAGCCTGTTGTTTTACATAAGCTCAGAAGTCACCACAATAACCTCCCTGTACGAGGATCTAAGAGGAAAGGAAAGTTAAAGAGGACACTATAGCATAGTCAAGAAAGGGTTGGGGTGCACATAGGTGGCCAACCTTATGGACTAGAAATCGTAAAGGATAGATTAGGCTAAGAAACAGAAGAACTGTGCAACAGATTTAAGAAAGGTCGGTCCCCAAGAGTGGCAGGAGCTCCCTGTCACAATATGAACAACTCATGATGCCTGTTTTCTATGGATCACTGTGTTCTTGAGATCTGCACATTTAAAGTCAGCAGGACCCCACAGACTTCGGAGGACAGCGTCGTACGGATGCCATGGCAAGATCTCTTGATCCTGCCTCTGGGTCACCTGCCGGTCTTTATGGTCCAATGAGGAGGAAACGCTTTGGATTCCAGCCTTGTCAACTGAGAAGGTTTCTTCTGCGGTGCTGGAGGAGTGCTCAGTTCCCTGCAGAGCTGGGTTGAGAGCACCACCATGGCAGTCACCTCCACCAGAGGTGCAGGTTCCCTGGTGTTGTGGCCCATGGCTGCTGGGCCCAGCGGACCCTCGGCACCACTTCAGATCCCTGCACCATTGCGGTGCCAGTGATCAAGGCCCTGCCACAGGCGGTGCCACGTCCCATGGTGGCGTCATTGGTAAGAGAGCTCCCAGGGTCGCTAGTCTGGCGGTATATGTAAGGTCTTCTCCTCTTCGGAGGTGGATGACTCACTAGCCAATCTGGACTGGCACCCGCTCCTCCAAGTCCAGGAGACCTCTTGGACATGGCACCAGGCAGCCCAGTGTTTGCCTACTGGACTCCTAGAGTCTCGCGGTCACTGCCCCCATGCCAACACTGTTGTTGGGGATGCTGCGTGAATAGCAGTCTCGAGGGGTCTGGTGTGTGGTTTTGACCATGGGGCAGGGACAGCTGCCATTTCTGGTGCTGCCATTGGCCTCTTTGGTATTAGACGGGGGCATTCTCTTCTGGAGCCTCCCCTGGGGGGCCTGCGGGATTGGGGGACCCCTTGGCACTGAGTTTGAGGAAGAGGGTGGCCTCGGAGACCGAGGGGTTGAGGGGCCAAGGTGAGGTGTGGAGGCCTCATTCCACTACCCTACGGGAGTGGGGAGAAGCCGAAGCACTGAGCCCCGCTTCTCCTCATCTTAGACTTCAGGGCACCCTTAGTGGGCAGCGCTGAGGGTTGCCCTTTTGGAACCATGCAACCTCAGTCACACCACAGGGGAGATTCTCCCTCTGGGCTCAGCCAGGTTTTCTTCACACATCAGCAGCGTTCGTTGACTGGATCGACTCCCAGGTCCCCACTGGGAGGACCTTCTCAGGGTCTCAGAACCCTGGAAGAGGCCGGACACTTTCAATGAGGTGCCCTTCCCAATCCCTCTGCAGACAGTGACCCCCTCCTGGGCCATGGGGCCCTACAGGACCTTTAACCTGGGAGATGTTCAGGGACACTCGGAGGCCTTCCCCAGGTATGTTAAAGCTATGGATGAGCAGGTCTTTCGCCTGTCTCCCCTGCGCGGAGGACTCTGAACACCCAAGCTTCTCTACTTCCTTGACTTCCTCCTCTGAGGAAGAGGAACATTCTGTCCATCTTTCCTCAGGCGCTGATTTCACCGAACATCAGCGGTTCCTCTGAGTTAGTTCAGGAGCATCACATCTCCCATGTGGTAAGACACAATACTGAGCAGGAGATGCACTCTTTTCTGAGTGCATCATACGACACCAATGAGGTGGCTTCCAGACTGGCAGGGACAGCAATCTGCGGATGACATGGCTTCAGCCTGTCTAGACTGTCACCCATTGCCCAGCGTGAGGGTGATTTCCTCCACTTTCTGGGGGACCCGCATTTCTCCTGCAGGCGGGAGGAATCTTCTTCAGGGGCATCTTCCATCCCCCAGCCATGGGGGACACCTCATTGGCCTAACCAGCCTTAGGCCATATTGACCTAGAATGGCTACAGGTTCTCCCCCTCCTGCATCTCCCCTGCAGGAGGCTGAGGAAATCTGTTCACTCAAGGCAGTGCTAGGTCCCATCTGGGGGGCTTGGTACTCAAGCAGCAGCAATGAATGGTGAAGACTGACAAGAGGAAGATATGAAAATGATGTACCTACCGTAATTCTTGATCTTCTCTTGTACCTTCACCATTCATTAGTGATTCCCACCCACCTTCCCCTCTTGGGCCTCAACTCTTGGCGCCACCTCCACCCTGCTTGAATCCTCCTCCCTCTTCAAGGCCAACTGGGGCACAGTCCCCTGATTCCTCAGGGCCCTCTGTTTCCTTTTCTAGAAGTCACAGAGTGCCTGTCCAAGGAAGGTGGCGGTAGGATCTTCACCCTGGCCTTGGAAAGAACTCCCTGGGATTTTCAGTAGAGTGCACTGTGGTATCCTCCTTAACCTGTCACGGATATACCATTGTTCTCCTCTTCTTGAAGTGGGGACTGCATCAATGCAAAACCATTTCAAATTCTCTTGTTCTGGACCTCTGTCCAGTGGTCCTTAATCGACGGGCTCCTTGCACAATTGTCTTCATACCTTTCAGGTTTTGAGGCTAAAAATAAGACCAATGGTCTTCCAACTTAGCATGCCTAGGGCCTCCTTCTTCCCCTACATATGCTATACCTTCTTTCCTTTCTCCTTTTTCTTGTGCTGCCACTCAAGGGTTGGGGCCCTATGGTCCCTTAGGGTAAAAGTGCAATCCCTCTGTCCTCTGGTTGGCTTCTTCCATTTTCAGCTTATATCCTTTCCTTTTCCTATCCTCGGCTCCCTTGCCTCACCTTGGTTTTCTCTATCCTCTTTGTTTCATCCTCTCTAGCAGAATACAACTGGGGTGGAGGAGTCTCTGACACCTAATGGGCCACCTGCTGTTAAAGGCTTCACATACAATATAAATGCTACTTTCCTGCTCTGGGTAACATCCTCTGGATTCCCAAGGCTGAGCAGGAATAACTGTTTTGGTTGACAGTGAGCCAAGGCCCACGGTACTGGATTTGTGGTTGAAACCATGTGATAAAAGAGGTACATGTAGTCTCCTACTGTGGACATCAAGTGAGGAAGTACCAAGATTATTGCACCTCAGATGTCCTACATTTTCCTCTGGCACGGGTGATGCAGAATGCCCACCATAGTAAACTTGGCATTGGAAGGAAACAAAGGAACTCTTCCCCTGTTCATATCAAGCATGTGTCTCTGAAGATAGGTTACAATATCCTGGGTCAACCTGTGAGCTTCCACCTCAATCTTGCTCTGATCACTCAGTTGTTCTAAGTATGACAGTACACACTGTCTGCTCCTTGAGGGTTGCTATAATAACCAAACAGTAGTAAGCAACTGGAGGCTCATCGATCTATGCATCAAATGAGCTCTGATTCCTTACTGTATGTCGATAGGGAGAAGGGCAGGGGTAAATAGAGAAAATGACAAAGGCAATAAGGACAGGGATGCGGCAAAAAGGGGTAAGGCCATCAAGAAATGGAGGGTAGTGAGTAACAATGCTCGTAGTCCGGGCAACAAGCTCCCGGAACTGGTGGCCTTGATGGAAGAGGGATGCCTGGATATCATAGCAGTCACAGAAACACGGTACACAGAGAACCATTAACATACCAGGGTACACAACCTACAGGAGAGACAGGGAGGGGAGGAGGAGTAGCTCTCTATGTAAGGGAAGGGATAAAAGCAATGGAACAAAAGAGTAAAGAGGGAGGAGAGGAGGCACTGTGGGTCACCTTAGAGACTGGATATAGCACGACAATCCGCACAGGGTGTTGTATACAGACCCCCATGTCAGGGGGGGAGGGAATGGACAAGAATATGATAGAAGGCATCCTTAGGATGGCAGAGAAAGGGGATATACTGTTGACGGGGGACCTGAATATGCCAGATGTTAACTGGAGCACCTTTGCTCCAGCCACATCCAAGAGCAGGGCCATTCTCGATGCTCTACAGGTGGCAAGCCTCAGACAGCTAGTTTTGGAACCCACTCATGAGGGAGCAATCTTAGACCTCATACTCTCAAATGGGGACAGTGAGAGGATCTCAGATCTAGAAGTGGGTAGCCATCTGGGAACAAGTGACCACCAAACAGTGTGGTTCACGATAAACTCTGCTACAGTCAAGTCATACAAAAGTGAGGGTATTGGACTTCAGGAGGGCTGACTTTGAGCAAGATGGGAGAGTGCCTTAGAAAAGCACTAGCAAACAGACTAGGAGGAGGGTGGAGCAACAAGGGAAAACATCAAAACTGCCATCACAAAGGCAACAAGCCTTTATGTTAAGCAAATAAATCAAAATGAAAGAAAAAGCCACTATGGTTCTCAAAAGAGGTGGCAGGGAAGGTTAGGGAGAAAAAGATAGCATTCAGGAAGTATAAGGAAACACAGAAGGAGCAGGACAGAGATCTGTACCAGTTAAGGCAGAAGGAAGCAGGGAGGGAAGTCAGAATAGCAAAGGCCTAAACTGAGGAAAAGATAACTCAGTTAAGAAGGGGGATACAACATTTTATAGGTACATCAGGGAGAGTAGAAAGACAAAGGGAGGGATAGTGAGGCTGAATAGAATTGATGGTGGGTGGGCAGAGAGGGACAGTGAAAAGGCAGGGCTACTGAACGAATACTTCTGCTCAGTATTCACAAAAGAGGAGGAGGGGGAGCTGCCTAATCCAATTAAACGAAAACTACACCCACAACTTGAAAAAAAAAATATGCTGTGCAGTGTGTTTTAATTTGTATGTGAGTTCTAGTGTTTCCTTCCCTCTGACTGGTATTAGAGTTTTCCTAAATTAGTCTGATAGCTTTTAGGTAGTTTCGTCTCCTGGAGAGCTCCATATCAAATAGGTTTATTGCATTTCTTTGTCCTACAATGCACCTTGTTTCATGTAATGGTGATGTAGCAGAGCCCATAAATCCAGCAGAAAGCACTGCATTACAATCAGTTCACAACAACAGAGATGGTTATATTTTAAAATCTGTAGAATTCAGCTTGGTGACCACCCTCATCCTAAAGGTTTTACTGTCCTGAAAAACTTTGCTGCTGGTAATTTTTGTGCAGCAAGATATTTAGTTTGTTTGGCATGTGTGTGCTGAATGTTGGGTCTCTCTTACATCACAGTCACGTGAGACAAGATGCACTGTGGGAACAAGAAATACAATTACACTGTCAGGTATGAAGATTCCAGGGGTCATAAAACTAGCATAAAGCTAATAGCTACTTTAGGAAAAACTCTAATACCAGTCAGAGGGAAGGAAACACTAGAACTTCACATACAAATTAAAACACTCTGTACAACATATATTTTTTCAGGTTTGGGTGTAGTTTTCCTTTAAAGGACAACCACACCTCTAAATTTTGTTTCATGGCAACAGACAACTGTTTTCATGTAACTGTTGGAAGATCTATGCAACTGCATTAGTCACTTTTCACAGTTCATACTAGGCCCCTGTAACTGTTATGGAGGCTCCATTTTGTGGTTGTTGAACTCTCACTGTTCCTGAGAGCTGCATTAGCATATGAGAACATAATGCATAATCACCTTTAAACTCCCCAGTCTGCCTGTTTGCTTGATTAGTCTTCAAAGAAACAAGCTACAAGAAGTGTGAAATACCACATTTACCTTCAGTGAGTTCTGTAAACTATCAGAGTTATAATGGACTATTTGGAGACTTAATAATAGCCTTTTTTTTTTAACTTTATTTTTGGCTCCACTTGAGCCCCGGAGAACTCTCTTGGGCATCCACTCACCTCCAGCTCTATCTCCTGGCCTGAAACTCACCAGCATCCTGGTACCAGCCCAGCTATCCCCTCGGTTCGGAGCCCTCCCGAGGTGGGGCCGCCCTATCCTCCCAGGGTGATCAATCTGCAAATTCGGGCTGGGCTCAGCCCAGGGGCTGAATGAGTTCGGCTGGTGGAGTGTGGCAGCAGGATGGTGCCTTCGCCTATCTCCGGGAGCGAGGATTTTTCTTGTTTTCTTCCTCGTTAGTCCTTCCCCCTCCCTGGCAGAGTCCCGAAGTGCAATGATGCCAGGGAACGTCTTGCCGTGACTCTGCAACCCCTACATTGGCCCTGAATGTTGTGGTACCACCCCTGAGGAAGGAGAACTGTCCTCGGATGCTCAATGATTCCCCTCCCTGCCACCCCTGGCGATCCAGGCTCATTCCCGACCCGGTTCACGGGATGGCGCAGGTGTGGCATCCAGTGCCTCAACCCTCAGCGCCACCAGGCCGGGCAATAATAACCTTTTAAGACAAGACTATATCTTGAATTACATTCAAAACTCCATTAAAACTTTTTGGGAACTTAATTTACATTCCTCGAGGAGAACTGATTTCATTTTGGCTACATGCAAATATTATTTAAGAGGAGACTTTATTAGATTTGGAGCTAAACAAAAACATCAGAAAAGGGAAGACATGGAACATCTGATTTCCAAAATAGAACAGCCTTGAATCCTTAGATCAAACTTCTCTTTCAGTGAAGGATAGACAAGATAAACAATTTACTCACCTGTAACAGTAGTTCTAGGAGTGGTATATGACATTCATCCACACTTCTGGCAGTTGCCTTTCCCTTTAAGGATCGCTGGAAGCATCTTCTAGCTGGCTCCTCCTGCCCACTCAGGTGGCAACTCCCATGGCTCTGCCCCATGAGGCCAGATCTTGCCCGCTGGTAGCAGAGTTTGTGCAACACAGCTGGGGAGGTCGGGTCAGTCTGTGTGGATGAACATCATATACCACTCATAGAACTACTGTTACAGGTGATACAATGTGCCAGCCAGTTGGAGAGGGTCTGTTTCGCGACCGGAAAGCCTTCCCTGGTTGAGGCAAAGGAAACAAAAAGTTGGTAAGTCTTCCTGAAAGGTTTGGTACAATTGATATATCTCAACATGCTATGAACATTTAAAATATGTAGTAGGTATTCTCCTGAATTAGAATGCTCAGGGAAGTAGACAGGCAGTTCTACAGACTGATTTAAGGTGTATCCCAAGACCACCTTAGGTAAAAAGGAGAGACTGGTATGAAGAGTCACTCTTTGTGGAAGATTAAGTACGGTTCTCTACACATTAGGGCATGAAGCTCAGAAATACGTCACGCTAATGTGACAGCCGCTAGGAATAAGGTCTTCCAGGCTACGAAGCGGAGATCGCAAGTAGCCACAGGCTCGGAGAGGTTGAGGGTCAGCTTTTCCAGCAGGAAATGCAAGTCACATGGAGGGCTGGGCCGTCTAATAGGAGATTTGAGGTGTAACATACAGTACCCCTAGAAACATCTTGGCAAGGTGATGCTGATAAAGTAATCTCACTTCTAAAGGTTCATGAAAGGCTGAGATAGAGGCTAGATGGACTTTAATAGAGAAGTAGCTCAAGCCCGTAGATGTTAGCGATGCCAAGTTTATCAATACCTAGTCAACAGACATGAATAAGGATCCAAAGACTGGGAAGCAGCCATATGGAGAAGCGCTTCCATTTCATATTACAGGTTTTCCTGGTTACTGGTTTATGAGAGGCCAGTAATATATTGGCATCAGAAGAGGGCGTTGTAGGCGTGTTATGAAAGTGTCCTCAGGAACCAAGCGTGAAGGTGTAGGGCCTTCAGGTTGGGATGTAGAAGAGTCCTTGATTCTGAGTCAAGAGATCTGGTCTGACTGGCAACGAATGGGCTCCTCTACTAAGAACGGTTAAAGAAGGGGACCTTACCTGCCGAGGCCACAGAGGGGTAATGAGAATCATAGTGGCAGGTTCAAGTTGTAATTTCAGTAGAGTCCCTTGCAGGAGTGGGATGGGGAAGCATAAGAGAAGTCCTGTCCATGCTTGGGAAAGGGCATCTATAGATCATCCTTTTGCTCAGGATAACGGAATAGTATCTGGGAGATGGTGGTTGACTGGGAGGCAAACAGATCCAGTTGCAGAGTTCCCACAGATGAAAGATTTTCTGAAGCACTTCGTAATGAAGTGTCCATTACGTGTTTGGTTGACTGGCAACTAGAAAGTCAGCGAGGGTGTTGTAATGTCCTGGTATATGGACGGCTGTCAGTACGAGGAGTTGCCGAATGGCCTCCTGCCAGACTGCAAGCGTGCCTTTGCACAGAGTATGGGACTTCAACTCTTGTTTGCTGAAGTAGAATACTACTGCAGTGTTGTCTGACTGAATCAGCAACGGTCCCGGAGACAGGTGAGGTTGAAAAGCCTGGAGGGCTGGCTAAGCGAACTGCCCGCAGCTCCAAGAGGATGATGTGGGCATGTGGGATAGAAGTGGTCCACTTGATTTGTGTCCCATAACGACCCAGGTGCGCACCCCACCCTTCCAAGGATGTATCTGTGGTCAACGTCTACTGGGGGTGGGCAGATTGGAAGGGCAAGCCTTGGCATGGGTTGGATTGAAACGTTCACCATACCGGGGCAGATCGCAACGTGGGAGTGACTCTGATTTTGTCTTCAAAATTTCCTGTTACATGAGACCACTGGTTCTGGAGAATCCACTGGACTGGTCTCATATGAAGACGGCCGAAAGCTATCGTAGGAATGGTAGCGGCCATGTGTCCTAGGAGACAAAGCATGCATCTGGCTGTGACACACTTATAAGCTTGTATCTGCAATGCCAGAAATAGATGCTTGTCTTGTCTGTTGGTCGAAAAGGCCTCTGAGGAGACAGTGTCTAGGAACTATTCCTGTATACTGGAAGGACTTGTGTAGGGGTCGGATTGGACTTCAGCCAATTGACCGTAATCCTAGAGCTGGGAACAGAGTTAAGGTTGCTTCTAGAGAGGAAAGCAGAGCAGTTCTGGATTCCGCTTTGATGAGCCAATTGTCCAGGTATGGGAAGACAAACTGCCCATTCCATTGCAGTGGTGCTGCTACTACCGCTAGGCATTTGGTGAACACTCTCAGGGCCAATGAGAGGCCGAACGGGAGTGCCTGAAACTGGTAGTGTTGATGCAACAGGTGAAAACAAAGTAACTTGTGGTGGGCAGGATGAATAGAGATATGTAGGTAGGCATCCTTCATATCTAGGGCACACAGCCAATCCCCTTGTTTCAATATTGATAGGATGGAGTTTAGGGTGACCATGTGGAACCTTTTGTACTGGACATATAGGCTCAATTGTCTGAGATCTCCAGTTCATTTGGGCACTGGGAAGAAGTGAGAGTAAAACCCCTTTGGGTGTTCTATAGGGGATACTGGGTAAACGGCCTTCTTTGTAAGAAGAGCCTGTGGTTCCTCCTGGAGAACAGGAATATGGTCGGGTAGGTAATGGACAGAGCGAGGGGGGAAGTCAGGAAAGTAATTTCAGAGTGTGATCTCTCTGAATGATCTGAGTACCCACTCGTCCGATGTGATCATTTGCCAGGCCTCCAGATGGAGGGCAAAATGACTGCCCACTGCTTCTGAAGCCTGGTTGAGGAAGCGTGGACAGAGCCCCAGTAGGTAACTAGGAGGCGGGATGACCAGCCCCACCAGGAGGGTGGGAGTGGAGGCCCCTTGCGGCAGAGGTGTTGGTCCTGGTAGGCTGGAGCGACCTTGAATCTGCCTTTATTTGAGCCTTGTGTTTTCCATGTCTTTTGGTATAAAAGAGGACTGAGGATGGTAGGATGGCCGTGAAATATGGTACATGCCATGTACCGTATGCAGGATTCTTCCTGAAGCCTGGAGATCATCTATCAATGGTTGGGTACCTGGCCTGAATAGTTTGGACCCATTAAAGGGGCGTTAACTACTTTATGCTGTACATCAGTGTGAAGCCTGAGGCACGAAGCTGCACATGGCTGACGAAGGTAATATCAGTTGCTGACATGCAGGCCAAAGTATCAATTGCAACATATCCCTAATGAAGTAGCTGACAGGAAATGGAGTTGCCAGTAGATATTGTAGGCAATAATCGTCTCCTTTTTGTGAAGGAGGGAGTTTATTGACTAATTCAATGGCAGAGGACCTGAGTGTACGCTTGGTACTTGATATGACCCATGTAATTTAGGATTCTGAGATTCATGGAATTTGTTTGGAATACCTTTTACCAGATAGTCTATCCTGTGGGATTCTTTAACAGGAGGCAAGGAGTTCATGTGTTTGGCTGTTTAGTACGATCGTGAGCAGTGATCCAGAGGAGCTTAGTAGAGGCGATCTGCCTTGCGGGGAAGAGCTGTGACAGAGGAAGGCTGGTGCCAGGTGTGACAGAGGAAGGCTGGTGCCAGGCTGCAAGCATAGCATTTTGCTATGTTTGGATTAGTGGGTACTACTAAGACTGGATCCCCTGGTAACTCTAGACAGTCTACCATAACCTATGATGTTTGACATGTTTGGTAGTAAAGAATCCCATGACTTTCTGAATTTGGACCATTATCTCATGGAAAGATGAGTTATCTGGAGGAGAGACAGCTTGTGTCTGGATAAGTCCTCATTTAATGAGGAAATCTCCGATAGAGATTGAGGCTGAACCATATCCTGTAAGTCCTTGTCCTCTAGATCTCCGGTCAAATAGGTAGTCATCCACGTATGAGGGAGGTGACCAGGGTGGTAAAGGGTTCCTGTCACCCTGAAATCATTTTGGCAGAGGTGTAGGTGAGTGGATGGATGGCTCAACTCTCCTGAATCGGAGAGCTGAAAATGCCACATGGCATGCAAGACATGCTGTACTACTGTAGTAACGCCCAGTTGAGTAGGAGGGGGGATGGGGGGGGTTCTGAGAAACAAACAAAGGGGATGGTGGAGGGAATTGGATGCACAGCCTGAGCAGGTCTTGCCCCTGGGTGGTAAAGTCCAGGGTCTTGATCCCTGTCCGCCTGGCCACTATGGGTACCCAACTGTGAGGGTGGAGGGGCAGTAAGCATAGTCAATGCATTAGGCTTCTCCAGTGGAACGCAGTTCTTTGTCGATGGAACCGCTGGGGAAGAACAGGTTACTCACCTGTAACAGTAGTTCTAGGAGTGGTATATGTTGTTCATCCACACTGTCTGGCATTGTCCCTTTCCCCTTTAAATCTTGCCGGAAGTCTTCAAGCTGGTTCCTCCCACCCACCCGGGTGGTAAATACCTCGGCTCCGCCCCATGACGCCAGATCTAGCCCGCTGGAAGCCAGGTTGTGCGCCTTAAGCCAGGGAGGTCGGGTGGGTGCGTGTGGATGAACAACATATACCACTCCTAGAACTACTGTTACAGGTGAGTAACCTGTTCTTCTAGGAGCATGGATATGTTGTTCATCCACAGTGTTTGGCAGACTCCTAGCAGTTCTCTGGGAGGAGGGAGGCAAGGCGCAGACCCCCTACTTAGGAAACAGAGATTGGAGAACCGAGGCCCCAAAACCAGCATCACGTCATGACTCCAGGTCGATGTGGTAATGGGTAATAAAGGTGTTTGCTGACTTCCAGGTAGCAGCCCAACAGATTTCCTGGATAGGAATGTCCCAGGAAGCAGCCACCGAAGCAGCAGTATGGTAGGGTAGAATAAGCTCTTATCCCTCTGGGAGGCTCCTTGCCGCCAACTCATAGAACAGACTTATGCATGATATAATCCATCTTGCAATAGTCGTTTAGCTGCAGGTCTGCCAGAAGTGGCTTCAGCGTGAGGTGACAAACAGCTGGACGAACCTCTCCGAATTTCTGCCGCCCTCTCCTTATAGTAGGAGAGAGCACTGGACGTCTAGAGTACGGAGCCTGTACTCGGCATCCGAGGTGTAGTTAGGGTAGTATACCGGCAGAGTCAACACCTGGTTGAGGTGAAACTCTGACACCACCTTTGGAAGGAATTTCAGGTGGGGGCGCAGGACAACTTTGTCCCTGTGAAAGACCAGATAAGGGGAGTCCACCGAAAGCGCCTGGAGCTCCCCTGTCCTTCTGGCTAACATGATAGCCACCAAAAAGGCAGTCTTTCACAACAAGTGCGAGAGCTCACACTTGTGTATGGGTTCGAATGGCTTGCCCACGAGCTTTGCCAAAACCAGCAAAAGATCCCACAGAGGTGGAGGTTCACGCACCAGAGGGGATATGTGATCCAGGCCTTGGAAAAAGCGCCCAATCACCGTCTCCTGAGCCAACGTCAGCTGACCAGCCCGCGCCCAGTAAGCAGAGATGGCTGCCAGGTGCACCCTAAGGGTCGATGACCGAAGACCCCCTTTGGAGAGGGACCAAAGGTAGTCTAGAATGTTAGCCACAGAGCAGGATAAGGGGTCCAGGCTTTTTCCCTGACACCAAATGGAAAATCTTTTCCACTTGAAGGCATAACATTTCCTGGTCGATTCTTTTCTAGATGCCTCCACCACAGTGTAGACATCCTCAGAGAGACCCAAAGCCTGGAACTCTAGCTGCTCAGGAACCAGGCTGTGAGGTGCAGGGATTGAAGGTCCAAGTGGAATACCTTCCCCTGGTTCAGCGATATCAGGTCCGGGCGTGTACACAGCCACTCCGGGGTCCTGCAGCTGAGGCTGAGGAGATCTGGATACCAGAACTGGCGTGGCCAATCTGGGGCCGCTAGAATCGCTGCCTTTGTCCCTCCTCACCTTGAGTAACACCTTGTGGATCAAGGGAAATGGAGGGAAGGCATAGAAGAGGCCTGGGGTCCACGGCCTCGAGAAGGCATCCCCCTGCAGAGAACCCCGCTGAGGGGGGCGGGCATGGTACAGCCTCAGCTTGGTGTTCTCCCTGGAGGCAAACAGGTCCACCAACAGTTTGCCCCAATGGGAGAACAGGTTGTAAACTACCTCTGGATGGAGAGACCACTTGTGGGATGTCTGGCCTATGCGGCTGACAGCATCCGCCAGTTGGTTTGCGACTCCTGCCACATGGATGGCTAGGAGATCCACCTCCAGCCGGCTGATGAAGGTCCAGATCTGGAGCGCTTCCTTGCACAGCAGACGGGAGTGCGTGCCGCCCTGTTTGTTGAGGTAGTACATGGTCGTGGTATTGTCTGTCTGGACTTGAACCACTTGACCCCGGAGCTGAGGAGCGAAAGCTGACAGGGCCAGTCTGACTGCTCTGAGCTCCAGCAGGTTGATGTGGCATCGGGACTCCTCGGGACCCAGAACCCGTGGGCCCTGTTGTTCCCCATGTGGGCTCCCCAGCCCATGAGAGAGGCGTCGGTCGTAAGGACGACCGTCGGCTCGGGGTGAACAAACGGGACTCCTTCCTGCAAATGACTCAGGACGGTCCACCATTGGAGAGCATCCCACATCCTCTGGGTGACTGATCAGCTGGTCGAACAGACCCTGACGCTGAGACCACTGGGCAGCCAGTTCCCATTGAAGGGGGCGCATGTGCAGTCTGGCCCAACGGACCACTGAGGTGCACGCCGCCATGTGACCCAGGAGGCGCAGGAAGTCCCGGGCAGGGCGCAAGTGCCCAACCAGAAATGATTGGGAAAAGGAGGAGAGAACCACCCTGTCCACCGGGAGCCGAGCTCTGGCATGACAAGAGTCGAGCTCTGCCCCGATGAAGCCCATCACCTGAGAAGGTATGAGTTCTGACTTGACTCCGTTGATCAGGAGGCCGAGTTGGGAGCAGGTTTGGAGGGCCAGATCCCTAGACCTCTCCACCTCCTGTTGGGTGGAACCTGTTAAGAGCCAATCGTCGAGGTAGGGGTAAATTGTGACCCCCCCGACACTGAAGATGGGCCGCCGCCACTGCAATGCATTTGTTGAAGACCCCTGGGGCCGATGACAGGCCGAATGGCATGGCTTGGAACTCGTACAGGGTCCCTTCGACCCTGAAGCAGAGGAATCACTGATGGGATGGACAGATTGGGACATGAAAGAACGCGTCCTGCAGATCCAGTGAAGAGAACCACATGTTTCGATCCAAGGATGGTATGACCTGGGACAAAGTGACCATCCGAAAGTTGCATGACCTGAGAAACTGATTCCGGTCATGGAGATCTAGAATGGGGTGCCAACCCCCCCCCCGTCCACTTGGGCACCAGGAAATACCTGGAGACAAAGCCTGGGTCTGCTGGAGGATCCGCCACTGGAGCTACTGCCTCCCTGAGGAGGAGCAGAGCAATGTCGTCTCGAAGAGCTGACTGAGTATGCACGGACACTCCTTCCTCCTGAGGGGCGGGCTCAGCTGGGAGGGTACTGCTTGAATTCCAGAGGCAGTCCCTGACCGCCACTCTGAGAACCCACCTGTCTGTGGTAACAGCGAGCAGGCGGAAAGGAAGTGATGGACCTGGCCCCCATGGGAGGACCCAGAGCTGGCATGAGGGAGATAGGGTGGCAGCCCCATCCCAGCACTGAGCAGGTTTAGAGGAGAAGGAGGCTCCAGGACCTGAGCCGCAGCCCCCTTGGCGGGCCAGTTGGGGTCCAGGCTTGGGCTGAGCGCACCAAGCTTGAGCCTGCCGCTAACCTCCTTGGTAGGAGGACTGCTGGACCACAGGGGAAGAGTGCTGAAAGGGCTTCTTCTTTTTCTTCTGCTGGTTCTTGCCCGAAGAACTCCTGGCAGAAGTGGCATCTAAGGTGGCACTGGACTGTTCAATGCGCAGTAGGTGACTGGCCACTCCTGGGACGAACAAGTCGGTCCCGAGGAAAGGCACATCAGCCAACTTATGCTGAGTATCTGCTGGGAAGGAGGATAACCTCAGTCAGGCCCTGCAGTGACAGGCCACTCCGGCTGCCATCGAGCGGGCACAAGAATCCCCAATGTCCAGGGCCATCTGGAGCTGCAGTTTGGCAACAGCATGGCCCTGGTCCCAGACTTGCTTAACCATGGTTTGCATGTCCACTGGGAGATGTGGGAGGACTTCATCTAATGACCCAAGGAGGGCATGAGAAAAGTGTGCCATGATGACGACCGAACTGGCCTGACGAGGACCCAAGGAGGAAGCTGCATAGACTTTCTGCGCCTAATGGTCCAAACAACTCCTTATCGAGGGGATGGTCAGTGTCAGTAGAACTGCCAGTATGCCTGTACACAGAGGCAGTCACCAGGCTCTAAGCCAAAGGGTGCTCTGTGAATTCTGCAAGGGGCCCCATGGGCACCGCATACTTGCGGGCCATGAAGGCAGACGGTGTTGGACATGAGGCAGGGCGCTGCTGAAGTTTGAGTGCTGGGCCAACAAATGGCCTCAGCCACAGGAAAGGCCTCTGTCAGGGTATCCCCTCTCTTCAGGATGTCCGTGAGAGGGTACACCGCCTTTTTTTGAATGGGCTCCAGGGGTATCCCTGTGGAGTCAGAGATGAGACGGAAGATCCCCTGGAAAGAGGAAGGGCCTTCCTCCATGCCTGTGCCAACGGACAACTCATCATCCCCTGGATGTGAGTGGAGTCTGGTGACATCCGAGTCCAAGAGTCGGATACAGCGGTTTGCTGCCCAAATCACCCTCTAGCCAAGAGGAAGGTCTGGGTGACTGTGACCACAGATGTCGTGGAAGTCCAGTATCTGTTTGGTCCTCTTTGAAGGAGCCTCCCACAGGCTGCTTAGGCAGAGGCTCCACCACTATCAATGGGAGACCGCAAAGGCTGAACCAGAGGATGGGCCAGCCCTGCAGGTGGTAGAACCAAGGGCTTGGTTTCCGAGTGGGTCAGCTTCAGCCTAGGAAGCGAAAGCCAAGTAATGGCCAGGGTAGGCGGCAGAGCTGGCTTCTGCCTGGTCAAAATCAGCTGTTGCCACATAAGGTCCTCGTAGCGCTGATGGGAGTTTCCGTCGGAGCCTCTCCTCATCCGAGGAGGACAAGGACGACCTGTGGCGTCACCTATTCTTGGAGCACTTATGGCTCCTCCTTGGCCTTTCGGCCGAGGCGGTTCTGGACCTCAATCAAGATCGAGCGGGCCAACTCGGTTGCTTGGGAGACACCGGAGGGATCGGTGAAACCAGGGGGTCCAGAACCTGGACCTTGATGGGGACACCAGCAGGCTGGGTCTCCTCATCAAGGAACACCAGGACCAGAGTCCTTTCCAACGAGTCGTCAGCCACGGCTGGCAACAGAGGGTTGATTGGGTCGAGAATGATCTCGACTTCATCGGCCACCTCCTCGGTCGTCTGGCCAGATGGAAGGTCCGTGAAGCCTGCGGACAAGGAAGCGATGCTCCTGAGACCTCCCTCGGTCCCAAGAGCACCTCTGTGAAAATGAAGACAGTCCAGATTTCTTTTCTCTCTTCTGAGAGCGGGAGGAGTGCGAGCCCATGGGCGCCTCTCCCCGGGTGGGGAGAGACTGGCACAACTCCTTAAAGGAACCTGTGAAAGTGAAGCCCAGGTTGAGAGGAACAAAGAAGCTTTGATTAGCTGAAGCGCTGGTGGCTTCTTCTTCAAACGCCTTCATGCGTTCCAATTGCTCGGTGGAGCCTGTGGCCGTGGAAACCGCCCTCCTAGCCTACTTAGACTTCACTGGTGGGTTCCTTTTCTCCGGTCTCCCCAGCTTCAGGCACACCAAGCAGTCTTCCAGGACATTGGGATGGAAGGCGTGGCAAAAGCTGCAAGATGAGGCGTCATGTCCGACACCTAGGCAGTAGACGCATGTGAGACGGGGATTGGTGCGCGACATCTTCTGGCCACAAGAACACCGGCAAAATCCTGGAGAAGATTTCTCTTCCATGATCGAAGACGCAAAAGCGCAATCGCTAACTCAAATGAGTTTTAGTTTCGGTAAAACCGAGGGTTTGAAAGCCAGGGCCTACGAAATCAGGGTACACTGTAGGAAGGAGTCCCAAGCAGTGACAAGAGCAAATGGACAGTCTGGGAGGCTGGATCTTGTGACAGTAGAATAACACCCTGTCCAAGGTGTTATGGAGAAGGAGAAACTGTTTAAGTGCAAGGATCTGCTCTGTTCTATTCCTTTTCTGTCTCTTGTCTGGTTGCGCAACAAAATTTTCCTGTGAGACCTAGGATTTGATCACCCTGACAGTCTCGCAATTCTTTGCCTCTCACTGTCTCCCCATATTGTCTGTCTTTTTCTCCCTTTCATATCTGCTGATATAAAAACATGCAAATCATTGTATGGAAATGTAACTGATATTGGGATCCCTTTGTTTAGAAAATATATAATGTTACTGTTGAAATATATATATATACATACACACACACACACATAATGGTGGTTTGAGATGATTGCAAAAAGCTACTGAAAACTCGAGAGGTTACCGGAGTGCAAATTTTTAAGCCTTTTGCAGAAGAGCTGTGAAAAAGGGGCCTCATTCCTGGGACACTGTGTTCTAGCTGCACATGCCCGTTGGAAGGACTTATAAGAGAGCAGAGCTGCAACTGCTAAGAGAGAAAAGAATGAACACAGAGACCGAAGAAAAACTCAGATGGACTTTTTCTGTTTCTCTTCTGGCTTTTGTAAATAGTTATACTGAACAATTTTATTTTTTATGTTATGGCTAGTACAAATAAATTCTCTTGTGAATTTTACAACTGCTCCTGGCTTTTCCTGTGCTTCCTAAGCTGTGCCTTGGCGACAGATCTCCATAAACATAAGACAAGAGAGGTGGAGTCAACCTACCCAGTCAAGGAACTTCTTAATCTAAAGACAGAAGACCTTGAAAACTGAACCGATCAAGGATCTCCATAAACTAAAGACAGGAGTCCTTGCAGAACAGCCCTACCATATCCTGCACGGGCTCAAGAAGTGATGTCTGGAATGTAATGCTTGGTGAAGGTGTGGACTGTACTCCAGGCGGCAGCAGCACAAATGTCGGCAGCTGAGACCCCTCTGAAGCAAGCCACAGAGGTAGCCATGCCTCTGGTGGTAAACTCTGACAGCACCAGGCAATTCTTTGCCATACTTATTGCAGCAGAACATAGAGGATAATGGCTGAGGTCAGGTGATAGCCACGCTGTAATCTGCCTCAGTGGTTGCTAGGGCAACAGATAAAACCCCTAGAGTGCAGCTCGAGAGTTTACTGTAGCCCTAGCAACCATGAAAGGTGATTTCAGCGGTTGTCACCCAAATCCCCAGCCATCATCTTTTATAGTGTATGGTCAAAAATACAGGTTACTCACCTGTAACAGGAGTTCTAGGAATGGTAAATGTTGTTCATCCACACTTATTGGCAGGTTCCTTGCCGCTTAAATCTTGCCGGAAGGTCTTCAAGCTGGCTCCTCCCACCCACCGGTGGTAAACTCGCTCCGCCCATGACGCCAGATCTGGCCGCTGGAAGCTCAGGTTCTCATGTCAGTCGGGAAGTTGTCAGGAATGTAGGATGAACAATATATACCATTCCTAGAACTCCTGTTACAGGTGAGTAACCTGTATTTATAGGGACATGGATATGTTGTTCATCCACACTTATTGGCAGACTCCTAGCAGTTCTCCGGGAGGAGGGAGGCAAGGCGCACACCCCCTACTTAGGGAATAAAGACTGGAGAACCGAGGCCCCAAAACCAGCATCCCGGCATGACTCAAGGTCGATGTGGTAATGGGTAATAAAGGTGTGTGCTGACTTCCAGGTAGCAGCCCTGCAGATTTCCTGGATAGGGACATCCCTGGAAGCAGCCACTGATGCAGCAGTATGACAGGTAGAATGAGCTCTTATCCATCTGGGAGGCTCCATGCCCGCCAACTTATAGCAGCGATCTATGCAGGAGGTGACCCACCTGCCTATCGTCCGCTTGGCTGCAGGTCTGCCAGGTGCGGCTTTCAGCTAGGGTGACAAACAGCTGGCAAACCTCTCCCGACTTCAGCCGCAGCCTTATAATAAGCGCAGCCTTCTAGGGTCCAGAGTATGGAGCCTATATTCGCCTCCGAGGTGTGATTGGGGTAGAACACCAGCAGAGTCAACACCTGGTTAAGGTGAAACTCGACACCACCCTTCGGAAGGAATTTCGGTAGGGGCGAGGACAACCTTGTCCCTGTGGAAGACCAGGTAAGAAGACTCGATGCAAAGCACCTGGAGCTCTCCCATCCTTCTGGCTGGACGGATAGCCACCAAGAAGGCGGTCTTCCACGACAGGTGAGAGAGATCACACCTGTGCATTGGTTCGAATGGCTTGCCAATGAGCTTTGCCAGTACCAGCAGTAGATCCCACGGAGGTGGAGGTTCTCTCACTGGAGGGGAAATGTGACCAAGGCCTTTGAAAAAGCGCCCGACCACCTTTCCTGCGCCACCGACTGCTCCCCGGCCCGCGCCCGGTAAGCAGAGATGGCTGCCAGGTGCACCTTTAGGGTCGTCGACCTAAGCCCTTGACTAGAAAGGGACCATAAATAGTCCAAAATGCTTGCCACAGAACAGGAGAAAGGGTCCAAGCCTTCGTTCTGACACCAAATGGAGAATCTCTTCCATTTGAAGGCGAGCATTTTCTGGTCGACTCTTACGGACGCCTAACAACACTGAGGACCTCGTCGGAAAGACCCAAGGCCTGGAACTCTAGCCGCTAGGAACCAGCCGGCCAGGTGCAGGGATTGAAGGTCCGGATGGCACACCTTCTCCTGATTGACTGAGAGCAGGTCCGGGTGAGCTGGAAGCTGCCTCGGAGCCTGGAGCTGAGGCTGAGGAGATCTGGTACCAGAACTGGCGGGCCAGTCTGGGGCTATCAGAATCACCTGCGCCTTGTCCCTCCTTGTCTTGAGAAGCACCTTGTGAATCAAGGGAAATGGGGGAAAGGCGTAAAAGAGGCCCGGGGTCCAGAGCCTCGAGAAGGCATCCCCCTGCAGCGAGCCCTGCTGAGGGGGGGGCATGAAACAGCCTCAGCTTCGCATTCTCCCTGGAGGCAAACAGGTCCACCTGAGGTGTGCCCCAGTGGGAGAACAGATCTTGTACTACCTCCGGCAGGAGAGACCACTCGTGAGATGCAGCCCCTATCCGGCTCAGGGCATCGGCCAGGGTGTTGGAGGCTCCTGCCACATGAATGGCTAGGAGGTCCGCCTCCAGGCTGCGCACGAGTGACCAAATGCGGAGAGCTTCCTTGCATAGAAGCATGGAGCGCGTCCCGCCCTGGCGGTTCAGGTAGTACATGGTCGTGGTATTGTCCGTCTGGACTCGGACCACTTGACCCCGGAGAAACGGAGCAAAGGCGGTGAGAGCTAGGCGGACCACTCGGAGCTCCAGCAGGTTGATGTGGCATCGGGACTCCCGCGGGGACCAGAGGCCGTGCACTCGGTGTTCCCCCAGATGGGCACCCCAACCCATCAGAAAGGCATCGGTCGATAGAGAGACCGTCGGCTCGGGGCGGACAAACGAGATGCCCTCCTGCAGATGGAATGGAACGGTCCACCACTGGAGAGCGTTCCACATCTCCTGGGTCACTATCACTAGCTGGTCCAAGGATCGCAGCTGCCAGACCACTGGCTGGCCAGTCCCCACTGAAGGGGCGATGTGCCAGCGCTGCCCAACGGACCACGCTGGTACAGGCCGCCATGAGACCCAGAAGGTGCAGGAAGTCCCGGCAGGGACCGACTGCCCAACCAGAAATGATTGGGCAAAGGAGGTAAGAACCTCGGCCCTGTCCGCCGGAGCCGTGCTTTGGCTCGAAGAGAGTCGAGCTCTGCCCCGATGAACAGGATCACCTGCTCGCTCGAGTTCGACTCTGGCCTCGCTGGATGAGAAGGCCAACTTGAGAGCAGACCTGAGGGCCAGATATCTGGACCGCTTCCACCTCCCATCTGGAGGGGCTGCTATCAGCCAATCGTCCAGGTAAGGGTACAGCCGGACCCCACGGCGCCGCAGGAATGCTGTCACCACTGCCATGCATTTGGTGAAGACCCTGGGAGCTGGAGATAAGCCGAAGGGCATGGCTCGGAACTCGAAGAGGGATCCCTCCGCTCGAAAGCGGAGGAATCTCCACGTGACGGACGGATAGGGATGCGGAAAGAACGCGTCCCTGTAGGTCCAGAGAGCAGAACCACATGCCGTGTTCCAGAGATGGTATTATCTGCACCAGAGTGACCATCCTGAAGGTTCGAGACCTTAGGAACTTGTTCAGGTCGTGTAGGTCGAGAATGGGGCGCCAGCCCCCCGTCCGTTTCGGAACCAGGAAATACCTGGACACGAACCCCGGGTCTGAAGGGGGGTCCTCTACCTCCGTGATCACCTCCTTTTGGAGGAGGAGAGCAATGTCGGCTCGGCGAGCTGCCAGTGAGGCCGCGGACCCCGAGGCCCCCCGAGGTTCGACGGCTCTGAAGGGCGGGGCCTGCTGGAAATCCAGAGGTAGGCCTTTTCCCACCACCTCCAGTACCCACCTGTCCGTGGTAACAGCGGACCAGGCAGAAAGGAAGTGTCTGAGCCATCCCCCCTCGGGGGGAACCAGGGGTGAGGTGACAGGGATGGGGGCGACACCCTCAGCCCGTCACTGGGCAGACTTGGAGGAGGGACCGGCCGAGGGACCTCCCGGGCCTTTACCTCCCTGCTTCCTGTTGGAGGAAGCCGATGGCTTGGGCTTGGGATACCAAGGTCGAGCCTGCTGGCCCTGACGATGCTGGGTCATGGCATGGGCGAGAAGGACTAAAGGGCTTAGGCTGTGGCTTAGCCTTTGTCCTTCTGAGCGGAAGAGACCGAGTCCAAGGTAGCATTGGATCCTCGATCCTCTGCAGGTGACCTTCCACCCCAGGGCCGAAGAGGTCAGTCCCCAAAAAGGGAACATCCGCCCACTTGTGCTGGGTATCCGAGGTAAAGGTGGATATCCTCAGCCAAGCCCAACGACGCATGGCCACTGCGGCCGCCACAGACCTGGCACATGAGTCCCCAATGTCTAACGCAGTCTGGAGCTGCTGTTTGGCTACTGCCCTGCCCTGGTCCTGCACCTGCCTGACCGTAGTCTGCAGATCTGCGGGAAGATGAGGGATAACCTCATCCAGGGAGCCCAACAGGGCGTGAGAAAAATGTACCATGAGGACGGCCGAACTGGCCTGACGAAGGCCGAGAGAGGACGCAGCACAGACTTTTCCGCCCGCATAATCCAATTTCTTGGATTCCTTGTCGGGAGGTTTGTCCACATCCCTGGCGTTCCCGGCACGCCGGAAAACGCTGTCGGTAACCAACCCCTCGGCCGAGGGGTGTTCCGAAAAACCGGACAGGGAACCGGTAGGGACCGCATACTTCCTGGCCAACCTGGCCGAAGGCGCAGGGCAGGAAGCAGGACGCTGCCAAAGTTCCAAGGCCGGACCCACTATGGCTTCGGCCACCGGAAAGGCCTCTGTAGGAGAATCCCCTCGGTCCAGAATCTCCGTGAGGGGATACCTGGCCCGTTTAGAAACGGGTTCGAGCTTCATCCCGGTGGACTCCGAGATGAGTCGAAGCAACCCTAAGAAGGACGAAGGGCTATCGTCCATTGACTGCCCTCCCGAGGACTCCAAGTCTATGCGCTTGGAGAAGAGGGAGGAACCATCATCGGACTCAGAAGAGTCCTCAAAGAGCTGCCTCAGGCCTGAGCCACCCTCCACCTGCCGAGGTTTATCGAGAGTGAGGTGACAGACAGCCTATGGGGCAAACCCAAGGCCGACCGAGAATTTTTGGTCGGAGCCCCAACTAATGGCTGTGGAGGCGGAGGTTCCACCAGAATCGGTGGGCAGCTGGAATTGGCCGAACAACCGCATGAGAACAGGCTCTCGACTACAACGAGGGTTGTTTCGCTGCTCCGTGACAGCCACTTAATGGCCGGGAAGACGACTGGTCGCTTATTCCCCGGTCAAAAGGAGCTGTTGCCACATGAGTTCCTCGACTCGACGCAGAATCTTGAGCCAAAGCCTCCCTCGTCCGAGGAAGGGAGGCGCGATAGTGCCGCGTGTCGACCGAGACCGCCCATGGCGGGCGGATCGCTGGACCACGAGGATGTCCGAGACCAAGACCGACAGTCCCGACTAGGCCGAGGAAGGCGAGGAGAAGTGTCGAAATCGGCACCTCGCTCGGACAATCCCTACCAAGGCTCCGGAACCGGAGGCACAGACGAGCAGACGGGATCCTCAACTCCCACCGGGGGAACCGGGGAGAGGGGATTCTCAGCTTCTCTAGCCGACAACCCGTCTAACGGGTCGAGAAAAATCTCGACCGCGTCGACGGGAGTCTCGGTCAACTGGCCTGACGGGGACACCAAGAAGCCAGTGGCCGAAGCTGAGGGGTCGACCGAAGTCGACTGTCGACAAGAAGGGGAGGGGGATCTTTCCTGCTCCCAAGAGCGCCGACAGAGAGACTAACTTTGCTCTTTTGGACCTGGAAAAGGTCCAGAAGAAGTTGGACCCTCACCTTTGGTCGAGAGGGTCAGACAAAGCTCCTTAAAGAAGCCGAGACGAGGCACCGAGAGAGCGGACAAATGCCGCAGCTGAAGGTAGAAGCGCCCGCTACTGGCTCCTCTTCGAGGGCGTATCATCTGCTCGAGCTGATCCGCCGAAAGGCTGCCGCCGGACACCGCCAATCGGGCCTCTTAGATTTCACCGTGGAATTCTTTTCTCGGGTGCCCCAGTTGTACCGGGCAGCACGGGTCTTCTGGGACGTGAGGCCAAAAGGAAGAGCACAAGCCTAGGCTCATGGTCAGGCTCAAGGCCCAGGGCAGTAGACGAGACGGGAGTGCGGATCCGCCCTAGACATCTTCTGCCCGCAAGGGCACCTCCGAAAACCGGGAGTCAATTTGTCCATCGCAGCCACGAGGAGAAGAAGACCGAAGTCTTTTTAGCAAAAACTTTCGATTTCGAACTTTCAAAGAATTAGGAACCAGTCAAACACAGCGCGTTAAGGAGGGAACCTGAGCTTCCAAGCGGTAAGGAAGATCTGGCGTCATGGGGCGGAGCCAAGAGTTTTACCACCCGGGTGGGTGGGAGGAGCCAGCTTGAAGACCTTCCGGCAAGGAACCTGCCAATAAGTGTGGATGAACAACATATCCATGTCCCTAGAAAACTATGTTTGCATTCTATGTATGAGAATTATGGAACTCTGGTGCATTCATTTTTCTTATGCCACTGTTCGGAAGTTCCGAAGTGTGGTTAACAACTTTTAAAATTCTAAACAGTGCATAACGAAGCTGTGTGACTGCCGATTATGGTGGTTAATAGGAACTTACCATACATTATATAGGGTTACCTTTTAAGAAGCCCAAAGTGGGACATTTCTTACAGAAATATGATTTTTTGCAGGACAATATGTAACCTCAACCAACACAACAGATTTTTTATCAAAATAATTAGAATTAAGACTAAGTGTTGCAGTTTTTTAGATATTCTCTAGTGTTTCTAATCATTTTAAGGTATTTTAGTTAAGGTACTATAGTTTTTGCAGCATTTAGAGGAAAGTCTGAAAATATTGTTTTGTACTATAATGTCAGGACATTTAGTATTTTTCATGTTTTTTCGCAGGACACAGCTGCCCAAATCAGGACTGTACTGCGAAAATAGGACAGGTGGTAACACTAGCAGAACACAATGCAACCATCTGGATAAATATTGCTTAGCAACTGAAGCGCCCTCTCTACCTGGGGCGAAGTAAAGAAACAACTGCTTAGACTTTCTGGACTCTTCAGTCCTGAGCAGGTAACACTTTAAGTTCTGCGCACATCTAAGGTATGGAGAAATGCTTCTGTTGGATTAGCACGCTCTGGAAAATAAACAGGAAGGCAGATTGCATGACTGAGTTTAAACTCAGAAACCACCTAGGAAGAAACTTAGGGTTTGTATGCAAAGATTTTGTGAAAAATCAAATAAGGCTGAAGCTCTGAAATTCCTTGAGCAGAAGTAACTGCAACTAAAATGAGTGCTTTCCAAGAGAGAAAGTGCAAATCAAAAGTTGCTACTGGCTCAAAAGGAGATGGGGTCAACTTTTCCAAAATAAAATTCAAGTCCCAAGCCGGGACAGGAGAACTGATTGAGGGTTTTGGATGCAGGATGCCCCGGAGGAAGGTACGCGAGTCATCCATGTTGAGCAATAGTGCATTCACCCACGTGCTTGTGGAAGGCAGAAAATAGCTGAAAGGTAGACCTTGAGGGAGGAATACTGGAGGCCTGAGTCAGACAAAGAGATCAGGTAGTCCAGGACATGCTTCACTGGGCAGAAGAAGTGATCAAGCGAACATTTGGCAGCCTAGTTGGCAAACCATTTCCACTTCATGGCATAAGTGGCACGAGCGGGGGGGCTTGCAAGTGGCCACTAGGACTTTTGCCACCCTGCTGGAGACGTCAAACCTGGTGATAGCTACATTCTCAGGAGCCACACATGCAGACTGAGGGATCTCAGATTGGGATGGACCAGGGTCCCCTGATCCTGAGTCAGCAGATTCCTGCAAAGAAGCAGAGGGACAGGAGGCTTCTCTGCCAGCTGCTGAAGCAGAGCAAACCATATCTGGCGAGGCCAGAATGGGGCCACCAGTATCATACTGGACCCTTCCATCTACAATTTGATCAGCACCCTCTGTATTAGTGGGAACGGAGGGAATGCGTACAAAAATCTCCCACTCCAAAAGAGGGACAATGCATCTCACCAGAAAACTCCAGGTCCTGGATCTAACAAGCAGAAACCGAGCAGTTTTGCACTGTGTGGGGATGCAAAAAGTCCATGGAAGGGACCCAGGTGGGTTCCCCAGCCCAGACCCGAGGCAACCGTGGTTGGGCTCTAACTTGGGGAGGAAAGCTGGAAAGGGACCCCTTGAAAGAGGTTCGAGGGGCCATCCATCAAGTAACTTGTGTACTGGTGAGGAGACCAGGATTAGTCAGTCCAACTCGTCTGTCCGCTGGTCCGACTGCACCCTGAGTGTCCACTGCAGGGTGCGCATGTGGAGTCTGGCTAGCGGAACCACAGGAATGGCTGCGGCCAAGAGTTCTAGGTGCCACTGATACAGCCTGGCAGGGATGTACAAACTCTGGGTTACCCTGCATTTGTGATATCAGGCATTCTGCCCTGCTCTGGGGTAGGAAGGCCTTCCCTGCCTAGAGTCCGGACTGCCCCAATCTACTGAAGTCTTTGGGATGGAACTAACACAGATTTGGGCAGATTGATGGTTATGCCCAGAGACTGAAAATGTTTAAGAGTATGCTGTGGAAGACAGCTGTGCCCTGGACAGAACCTTGAGAAGCCAGTTGTCCAAGTACACAAAGACATACAGTCCCTCTCTTCTGAGGGCTGCTGTGACCGCTGCTAAGCACTTGGTAAAGATGCCGTGCGGAAGATAATCCAAAGGGCAATACTGAGGGGAAGACCAAGATGTGCAGGTAGGTGTCCTGCCTGTCCAGTTAGAAGAGCCAGTCCACGAAATTGAGGAGGGGAAACAGGAATGGTAAGGTTACCATTCGGAACTTTCTGTATTGGACATTAAGACTGAGGTCTTTCAAATTCAAGATTGAGCTCAGATCTCCAGTCTTTTTAGGAACCAGGAAGAATCTTGACTAGAACCCCTTGTTTCTCTGGCTCTTTGGCACCAGTTCTATTGCCTGCTTGCACAGGAGAGACTGCACGTCCTGACGGAAAACAGACAGATGAGCCGGGAGGAGTAATTTGAGGGAGGTGGTGGGTATCTGGAAGCTGCTGGACGAGCCCAGAGTATGAGCACACTCTATAATCTGCAGAATCCAGATGTTCTGATGTTATGGTTCTCCACCGATTCAAATGGAGGGAGAACCAACCTTTGACTGCCACCTCCTAGGCCAGAACTGGAGAAGGGGTGTCTGGCAAGGAGTCAGGCTGAGGTGGAGCCAGGGTAGGAGGCTGGACCCTCAGTCCTGGGATGCTTGGCTGCCGCTCCAGCATGGGAAGAGGTAAACAAAGAAGGCTGGGCTCTGCATTTGCCCCGAGGACAGAAGACGGGGCCTGGTCTACTAATTTGTTTACAAAAAGCAGGGTGCTCCGTAACACGCTGCTGAGTGTGGTAGATGGAATGGACAGACTTAATGGCCATACCAGAGGCCTGCAGATCATTAATGATGTCCTGGACATCAAGGCCAAAGAGTTTTGTGCCACTGAAAAGGCGTTCAGCACCTAGTTTGCACATCAGCAGCAAACCCAGAAACCCTGAACCATGAATGCCTATGGAGGCAGATGCCAGTGGCCACCGCTCTGGAAATAGCATCAGATAAATCGCGGATGGCTCTTATAAGATGCCTCCCAACATCCTCTGCAGTTTGGAAGCATTGGAGCAATTCCTGTTTTTTTTATTTTTTTTATTTTATTTAAATTTCCTTTTTAGTCAAAGAAACTTCATATTACATATTTAAAGTGTCATCATCTTATACCAATGACTGGTTACAATTATTCTGAGTATAGTTGAAAAGTAAATGACCTTGTTTTAATTAATACCATACACCATACAATTAAAGGCATCCTTCTGTCTGATTTAACTATAACCTTTTAATTTCTTCCAAGGCAGGTGGCTGACCCCATCCTCCAATTTTTTTATAGAACTATTGAGAAATGAAAATTACGTACCTACCGTAATTCTTGATCTTCTCTTGTATCTTCATCATTCATTACTATTGGGTGTTAGCCAGAGGCGCGCACCTGCCACGGGAACTTGCCTTTTTTTTTTTTTTTATAAGAGGAGTTGGCATAGACAGCGCCGCCCCCTAGAGTAAAGCACTGTGTGGAGTGCGAGGGGCGGCCGTTAGGCGTCACAGACTCCTCCTCCTCCATCCCAGTTCTGTTAGCCGGAGAGGCGAAATAAGGATCAGAAAAGAGAGTGAGGCAAGAGAGCCGAGGGATAGAAAAAGGAAAGAATATAAAGTGAAAAAGGAATAAGCTGGTAGAGGACTGAAAAAGAGAGGGAAAATGCCTCACCCTA
The DNA here is from genome assembly GCA_016271365.2 of Neoceratodus forsteri. Taxonomy (NCBI): domain Eukaryota; kingdom Metazoa; phylum Chordata; order Ceratodontiformes; family Ceratodontidae; genus Neoceratodus; species Neoceratodus forsteri. Next base: position 532,047,703 of record CM057449.1, read on the forward strand.
AGGGACTGCAGGGCCTCACTTGGGTGGCTCTAAGAGACGAACAGATAGGAAGGACAAAGAAGAAGAGAGAAAGAGGATCTCAGGAGGGAGAATTCTGCCATTGAGAGATTGGTTTAGGGTTATAAGCTTGGAACCACAAACAAGGGAGCAAGGATCCCTCTTAGAAAAATTGGGGATGCTCAACTGAACCTCTCACACAGCTTGAACACCAAAGGCAGATTCTCTACATCTCCTGCCATCCCTAACCTTTAGACTCCAGCTGGGAGCTCACAAACTACCAAGACGGAAATTTTGTTCCAAAAGAAAGCTGCCAACTAGAAGGGAAAAAGAGCCCACGAGCACCTTGCTAAGTGATAACAGTAGCATGTGAAAGTGGTGTTGGGGAGGGGGGGGACCCACAGAGGTTACCCCTTTATGAAACAGACAGAGTGGGAACTCAATCGGACTCCCTAGAGACAAGGCAGAGAATACCATTTAAGGTAAATGAAGTGCCAGAAGCACCAACCAGTAGAGGCTAACTTAAAGGATTAGAATCTGCCAGAAGGGGTCTGGGGAAAGAGAGGTCAAGCCATTTAAGGACCGCTCTTAAACTATGCCTATTATGGTAGTCAGAAAGAGTTCCTCAGGACAGATAATTATAGTTCATTCCTCCTATTCCCAGAGGGAGGATCCGCTCAGAAAAATGGAAGAAAAGCAAGAGAAGGGGGTGGAATGAACAGGAAGGGAGAGACGTCGAAGGAGGCCCTTGAGGGGATGACGGGCGAGATTCAGTAATGAATGGTGAAGACACAAGAATTACGGTAGGTACGTAATTTTCATATCTTCCCTTGTCAATCTTCGCCATTCATTACTGTTGGGTGAGTACCAAGCCCCCCCATGAAGGGGGTATGAGTAAACCCTGAGGGAACAGATCCCTTAGCCTCCTACTGGTGGAAAGTAGGGAGGGGAAGACCCTAACCAATAGACTAGAAAGTCTAAGGTGGGTGAAGAGGAGGAGGAGGTGCCCCCAAGGGGTTGTGGGTTGCCCCTGAAGATGCCTCCTTGCCCTGCGGGAAAAAAGGCAGGCCCCCTAGAAGGCAGAGCCAGTCACCCTACGCCGGGCCATGGGTGACTGTCGGGAGAGACGAAGTCATGCAATCTGCCTAATGCAAATCGCTGTCCCCACTAGTCTGGATGCCACCTCGTTGGCATCGTAAGATGCCCTCGCTTGGTGCCTTGCAAGCTCTAGACCTTGCGCAGAGAGGGCAATGGCTTGTCTAGACTGCTCCGAGTCAGGAAGTAGGGCTAAGACCTGAGCCAGCATCGACCTCAGATGCCTGTTGTAAGCAGTGTGGTGAGCTTGATGAGAAGAAATGCATAACAATGCACCACCAGAAGAGAAGACTCTTCGTCTCTCACTGGTCGAATTCAGCAGAATCGAATTTGGAGGCCTGCCGAGGCCCAGGAGGAGTATCCAGGGACATCAAACCCAAAGGTGGGTGAGGCAGAGAAACTAAAGATTTGTGAGGGGCACAATACCATCTCCTGCAGTCTCCTGGGGAAGGGGAAGAAGCGGCTGGAGACTGCCAGGTGCGGATAGACGCTTCCTGGAAGGGAATCAGCCAGGAAGGCACTACCAAATGGCGGGCACTGAATTCACTAAGGAAAGCACGTGTCTGCCGCTCGGTATTGTCCCTACGGATGTAGGAAATACAAAGCTCCGATACCATCCTCGAAAGGAAACGATGATAGTCAGTAAAATCAGTGTCAGAGAAAAGGTGGACAGAAGGTTCCTCTTCCTCAGTTGAGGAAGATGAGGAGGAAGTGGAGCTCGAATGCCCAGAAGACTCCGTCGGTGGGGGCAGGCGGAAGACCTGTTCTTCCACGGCCCTGACATAGGACGGGAAGGCTGCAGCAGTAGCTCTGAATGTCTCCCAAGATAATGGCCCAATGGGCCCCACATGGCCTGGGAGAGAGGGAGGTGGTTGCAGATGGATGGGCGAAGGAATCTAATAGCACGTGCCTGACCTCTGCCAGGGCTCTGGGATCCAGGTAGCGATGCCTCCAAGACTGGGGACCCTGAGATCGGCCGGGTTGCGAGTAGAAAAGGTAAGAGACAACTCCGAAAGAGCCCTGAAGGGAATCACCCCTGTGACACGCCTGGGATTGCATGAGTCCAGAAGGGCAACCCTCAGAAATGCCACCAGAAGACGCGATTAGAGACCTTTAAGAGAAAGGCGAGGATCAGTGCTACGACTCCTCCCCACACCCTGCAGGGCGGTGGGGGCTCATCGCTGCTCCTGACCCCTATCCTCAATCCTTCAGACTCCTAAGCAGCCTCTTCCTTGTAACCAGTGGCAGAGGTCCCTGCTGAGCAAGACCCCAAAGGGCACTGACTGAGGCAGAGTCCTCCTCCCTCTGCTGAAGGACCCGAGCAGCACCAGGAACGGCAGCTGCCTGGGACCGAGAGGGTATCCTCTCCTGAATATCTGAAGGGCCCACTATGGAAGACGCCAGGCCACCTCTAACCATGGAATGATCCGGCTAGCCCACCCAGGAGTCCGCAAAGGAACACAGGACTGTCTAGCACTGCGGCTCACAGGAGGTTCAGAGCCAGAAGACTCTAGCCGCTGGTCTGGGCCCTCACCTGAATTGTCTCCTCCGAGGGAGGAACCTGCTCAGAGGTGGCACCAGGCCTGGTACCACCATAGGCCACGATGACCACCATGTCCTCAGAGTCATCCGCACCTTCTGGTGAAAGAGGTTCCCGGCAGCACCACGAACGGCGCCGCCCGAGTCCCCAACACCACAAACAGCTGACGCCCAGCTGCCGACACCACCGACGGTGCCGCCTAAGTCCCCGCACCATGAACGGTGATGGGACCCAGCGCAACCCAGCCAATGACGCCACCCAAGTCCCCAGCACCGTGGACAGTGCCGTGACCCAGAACAACACCGCTGGCAGCGCCACCCGAGCCCCCGGCGCGCAAATGGCACAGAGACCCAGGACGGAGCCGACGGTCCCGCCTGAGTCACCAGCACCGTGAGCTGCGCCAGACTCCACGACAAGGACAGATGGAAATGAGGGTCCACCAGAGCCAGGCCCCACAACCGGAGGCCACGACATTGGGGTAGCCTGTACCTCCGTGAAGTGACTGCCGGATAGTGCCAATGGCGTGACCCTGGGAGGATCACACCATTCCTCCTGTGCCAAGAAGAAACCTCCCTCGGCAAGGCTGGAAGTGGAGGAGGCTTCCTCCCCGCTGGGCCATATAGACCCGGAGGAACCCAGAGGAAGGGTCGAGAGATCTGACCTGGAAGCCCTTAGGCGATGTCGTCCTCCGAAAGTCGGCGGAGCTCGTCCAACTCGAAACGCGCGGACTTCTAAAACACAGCGATCCATGGAGAAGCAGGCATCACAATGGTCCATATCATGGTAGGGTCCCAGGCACCGGAGACAAACATCATGACGGTCTGTGATGGAAAATTGGCGGCCACAGGGGCACTGACGCATAGGAGCAAGGCCCGCCTCAGATTTACGTTTTGCCCCCAAACCAGACATGATGCGAAACTATTAAGGAAAACACAGAAAAGTCTCGGCATCATCGGATTAAAATAGAAAAAGAACGGTCTTACCGGTCGACGATGTCGAGCAATGGGAAATGGGATGAAGGACTTTGAGTACTGAGGCCTATGATGCAGTATCTATTTCGGCTCCGCATAGCAGGTGCAACCTTGATGGTGGGAGAAACAGAATTGGGATGGAGGAGGAGTATGCGACACCTACCGACCACCCCTCGCACTCCACGCAGCTGCCATTCTAGGGGCGGCGACTACGCTCAAAAAAAGCTTCTGCAAGGGTGCATGCCTCCGCCGACACCCAACAGTAATGATTGGTGAAGATTGATACAGGAAGATCCACCTTTCTCCAAGTCCCCCAACGGTGGGAGGGTTCGGTGGTTATAGAAAAATGATAACATAATTATCAGGGGACAAAGTCTGGATGTTTTGAAGATATATGGAACACCCATCTGCGCTGGAGCAATTCCTGTTTCTGGGCACCATCAGGAAGGGGGGCTTAGGCAGTCATCTTACCCTTTCTGGCACTGGTCTTCTGGAATTTCACCATGTGAGACAGGTAATTTGCTATCCTCAAGCCAAGGGTAGAGAAAGCATATGCCCCTTTGCCCCAAAGATTTATTCTGTGAGATTATTTGTCCAGGTGGCAAGGAAAATACAGTTACATAAGAACTTACCATAACAGTAGATCTTCGAGAGAGGATCTTGCAGTAGTATTCACATATATGACTTAGCCGCCAGGCTGCTAACCTTGAAAAAATTCCAGCTGTAGAAGTCTTTGGCAGGGGACCGCCCAACCCGCCTTTCCAGTTCTTCCCACCAAAGGCCAAAGAGGTAAAATGAGAGAGAAGAGGATGTTCTCCATGGAAATGAAGCAAAGAAAACTTAGGAGATGGAAGGGGAATATTACTCGCAAGAGCCTCTCTCGAAGATCTACTGTTATGATAAGTTCTCACGTAACTGTACTATCTTACTTTGAGAGGGCTCTTGCAGTAGATATTCACAATAGGACTGAGTCCCAAGCAGTCTGGAACAAGGAAAAGCACTGAGAGGAGGATTGTCATCCATAGCATGGAACCTCAGGGCTGAACGGGTCTCATGAAAGGAGACCTTGTAGGACAGCCAACCCGAAGCCTGCACTATGGCGAGAGGCAATGCCCAAACTGTAGTGTTTTGTGAAGGCATGGACAGAAGTCCAAGTTGCAGATACACAGATGTCTGCTGCTGATACATTCTTAAAACAAGCAGCAGAGGCAGCTACTCATCTGGTGGAGTTACCTCTGACTTGACCTGGAAGGGTCTTGTACTTGTCGTAACAGAAAGTGATAAAATGTGCAATCATTTTGATAGGTATTGCTTAGAAACAGCATTGCCTTCTCTTTTGTGAGCAAAAGAGACAAAAAAGCTGATCAGTCTTCATGAGATCCTTAGTCCGACTGGTGTAGTATCTCAGGATTCTGTGAACATCCAAAGTATGCAAGAGGTACTCTCCCTGATTGAAACATTGCGTAAAGAAAGCAGGAACTCGAAAGACTGATTTAGCGTAGCTTCTGCCACCACCTTAGGGAGAAACTTGGGGTTGGTGCGTACAGTTACAAGTTCCTTGTGGAAAATCAAGTACGGGATTTTACACATCAACCTGAAGCTCGGAAATCCACCAAGCAGAAGTAATAGCCACTAGGAAGAGTGTCTTCCAAGAAGGCTGTAGCCTCTGGCTTGAAGGGAGGCAGAGTAAGCGTCTCCAAGATGAAATTCAAGTCCCATGGAGGAGCAGGAATGCGGATGGGGGTCTCAAATGGAGAACCCCTCTGAGGAAAGTCTTAGAGACTTCCAACTGAGCAAAAGTCCTGTCTCCAAATCGCATATGGTAGGCTGAGATAGCTGCCATGTGTACTTTCAACGACGAATGGCTGAGACCCAGATCGAAGAGATGACACATGTAGTACAGGACTTTATTGACTGGGCACCGAAAGGCTCAAGCCTTCAAATTTGCCCAGATAGAAACCATTTCCACTTCCTGGTGTAGGCGACCTGGTAGAAGGCTTCCTAGTCTCCACCAAAATGTCTGCTACTAGAGGAGAGACTCAAAGCGGCTTTAGCTACGCCTGCAGGAGCCACGATGGAGATGAAAGGATTTGAGACCTGATGAACGAGGGTCCCCGATCCTGGGTCAACAATTGTTGCGACAGAGGAAGAGGAGGTTCCTCTGAAAACTGTTGCAGAAGAGAGAACCAAACTTGCCTGGGCCAGAAGGGAGCAAAAGAATCATTCAAGTTCCCTCTTCTCGAGTTTGTTCAGGACCCTCAGTGGCTCATGGTAGCACACTCGCTCTGAGGCCGGAGATCAGAGGGCTGTGGGTTCAGTTCCCATCTGGCACTTAAGTTAATATCCCAATACTGACACTGTACTGTAGCATGAGAGGGGTGCTGCACTTGAGGTGCCGTCGGATGAGACATTAAACCGAGGTCCCATCTGCCTGGATTGCTGGTAGTTCAGGTGGATGCTAAAGATCCCATGGCACTTATCAAAAAGAATAGGGGAATTTCCCCAGTGTCCTGGCCAAATTTCCCTCATTCACTAAAAATACCACCAACAGCTTAATCTGGTTCAAGGTCAGTTGGCATTCATCTGTATCCCCCTCCCATGGGTCGTGCATTAAAATAGGCAAGATTTGTCTAGTGCACTTACCCGGTCAACAAAAACTAAAAAAAAAAAATTAAAGGGAGGGAAGGCATAAACGAATCTGTCCTTCTAGCCGAGAGACACAGCGTCCTGCAAAAAAATGTCTCGCCCTGAAGCGAGTGAGCAGAAGGCAGGACTTTTGGGAAGAGGTGAAGAGGTCTATCTGAGGTGTTCCCCATCGCTGAAAGATGTAGTTTACAACTTCTTGATCCAACTCCCATTCATGGGACCTGGCTGAGGACCAACTGAGTTGGTCTGTCAGAGTGTTTTCCACTCCCGGAACATGAATCGCGGTCAAGTGAAGGTGATGTTGGCTGCCCAATGCCAGACTCTCATAGCTTCCCGGCACAGAGGGTAGGAATGTGTTCCTGACTGCTTGTTGAGGTACCAGACTATGCACATGTTGTCTGAATGTATGAGGAGATGACCGGGGAGGATGAAGGAGAGAAGAGTCTGAGGGGCATAAAGGACTGCTCTCAATTTGAGCACATTTATGTGCAGGTTTAGTCTGAACGTGGACCAGCTGCCCTGAGTTCTATGAGACCCTAGATAGGAACCTCAGCCTTCTCCTGACGCATCTGTTGTCAACGTTTGGGAGGGCTGATCGATGCAGGAGTGAACTCCCAAGCACAGGTTCTCCTGAACTATCCACCACTGCAAGTCCTCTGATCATGGGGTCTGATACTAGTACCTCTTGGTCTAGATTGTCCCTGCTTTGGTCCCACTGAGACTGCAGCATCCAATGAGAGATCCTCATATGGAGCAGAGCGAACAGGACTGTTGGAATGGCAGCCGTCATTAGCCCGAGGAGGCAGAGGACTGACCTGGCTCCGACCCTCCTGCGGCCAGACAGAAGATAAGCCTAGTTCTGAAGGATGTCTACCCTGTCTGGAGGCAAGAAGGCTTTGCAGGTGGTCGTGTCCAAAATTGCCCTATAAATTGGAAGCGTGGCTGGTACCAAGTGGGACTTGGCCTGGTTGATGGTGATACCTAGGCTGGTAAAACCTGCAGGGTAAGTGAAAGGGAGTGCAGGAGTTCCCTCCTGGATGAGGCTGCAGGAGCCAATCACACAGGCACGGCAATACCTGTACCCCTTGGGCACACAGGTGGGTCACACCATCGATAGGCATTTGGTAAACACTGGGGACCAAGAAAGACCAAATGGGAGGGCCTTGAATTGGTAGTGTTCACCCTGAAAACAAAAACTAAGGAATTTGTGGTGGAAGGGCATATGGGGATATGCACGAGGCATCCTGCATGTCCAGAGCAGATAGCCACTGTCCTGGCTGAAGTAGTGGTAGCAGGCTCTGCAAAGAGAGCATTCTGAAGTGTTTGTACTCCACAAACATGTTCAGGGAGCTGAGGTCTAGGATGGGCCTCAGATCTCCTGTCTTCTTTGGAACTAGGAAGAAATGGGAATAGTAACCTGTTCCACAAAGATGAGTGGGAACTAGCTCCATTACCGCCTTCGAGAGAAGGGAGATGATTTCCTCTAGGACCAGAGGAAGATGTTGCAGGGAGTAACATGACTGGAAGGCTGGTCTTTGGGGTGGTTTCTACAGAAACTCTATTGAGTGTCCTGCTGATATCAACTGGAGCACCCAAGCGTCTGATGTTATCCTCTCCCAACCCAGCAGACGGGAAGAAAATCTCCCCCCTACCGGTCCCTCTGGAACCTCCAGAGGCTGTGGGAGAGGCAGGAGTCAGGAGGTGTGGGTCAGCGACAGCGAGGCTCCTACCACTTTTTTCGATGGGGGAAGTCTTGATTGCTGAAGGGGTCCAATGTTTGTTGGCAAATTTGCCCTGCGGCTTTTGTCTTTGTTGGTTTTGGCGACGAAAAGGAAGCCACTGCCCTTGTGGGGGCCTGTACATACTCTGGACAGACTTGAGTGCAGTACCCTTCTCCTGCAATTCAGTAATGATGTCCTTGACATCACCCCGGAACAGCACTGAACCCATGAAGGGAGCATCCTGTATAGCGGATTGTACATCAGGGACCATCTGGGAACTAGCGACCATCGAACAGTATGGTTCACAATAAACACAGCAATAGAGTCAAGCCATACAAAGGCAAAAGTACTGGACTATAGGAGGGCTGACTTTGCCAAAATGGGTGAGTGCCTAAGGAATGCACTAGCGAATGGGCAGGAAGGAGGGGTGGAAGAACAATGGGGAATAATAAAAACTGCCATCACAGAGGTAACGAGCCTTTGTGTGAAGCAAATAAACAAAAGAAAACGATGTAAGAAACCACTATGGTTCTCAAAGGAAGTGGCGGTGAAGGTTCAAGAGAAAAAGAAAGCATTCAGAAAGTACAAGGAATCGCAGAAGGAGCAGGACAGAGAACTGTATCAGTTAAGCAAAAGGAGGCTGGGAAGGCAGTCAGAACAGCAAAGGCCCAAACCGAGGAAAAGATAGCCAACTCAGTTAAGAAGGGGATAAAACCTTTATAGGTACATCAGGGAGCCAAGGAAGACCAAGGGAGGGATAGTGAGGCTTAATAAAGGGGAGGGAGGGTGGGCAGAGGGAACTGAGAAAGGCAGAGATACTAAACAAATATTTTGCTCAGTATTTACAAATGAAGAGGGAGGTACATAAAACAAACAGTAGAAACACTCTGGATACAGAAGTTGATACCAGCCCATTTACAGAAGAAAGGGTTCTGAAAGAACTCTAAAACTGAAGGTGGACAAAGCAATGGGGCCTGATGGGATTCATCCCAGAATTCTAAAAGAACTAAGGGTAGAACTAGTGACACCACTGACCACCCTTTTAACAAATCATGGGAGGATGGGTGGTACCGAGACTGAGGAGGGCAGATGTGATTCCCCTTCACAAAAGTGGGAGCAAGGCAGAAGCAGGAAACTACAGACCTGTTAGTTTAACCTCAGTGATAGGAAAATGATGGAATCACTTCTGAAGGAAAGAATTGTCGAGTATCTAGAGGCCAGAGGGCACAGGACCCTAGGCAGCATGGATTCACAGCAGGAAGGTCATGCCAGACGAATCTGATAGATTTCTTTGACTGGGTGACCAAAGTAGTAGATCAGGGAGGGCTGTGGACATGGCCTACCTAGACTTTAGCAAGGCATTTGACACAGTCCCACACAAAAGATTAATATACAAGTTAGCCAACCTGGGAGTGGGTCCCAAGATGACAGCCTGGGTAAAGAATTGGCTGGAGAATAGACAGAGAGTAATAGTAAATGGAGTCCACCCAGAAGAAAGGAGGGTTACTAGTGGGCACCTGAGGGTTCAGATTAGACTAGTCCTCTTCAATGTCTTTATGTTACATTGCAGAGGGACTGAAGGAAAAGTATGTCTCTTTGCAGATGACACAAAGATCTACAACAGAGTGGATGCACAGGGTGGGTGGAAAGGATGAGAAGGGACTTGGCAAGGTTAGAGGAATGGTCAAATGTATGGCAGCTTAGATTCAATGCTAAGAAGTGCAGGTAATGCACCTGGGAAACAAAAACCCAGGGAAGAGTACACAATTGGGGGTGAGATACTAACAACAACAAAATGGAAAGGACCTGGGGTAGTCATATCAGATGACCTAAAGGTGGGCAAGCAATGTGAGAGGGCAGCAAGGAGGGCTGGGGGGATACTGGGATGCATAGGGAGAGGCATCACCAGTAGAAAACAGGAAGTTATTATCCCTCTGTACAGACAGCTGGTCAGACCCCATCTGGAGTACTGCGTGCAATTCTGGAGACCCAATCTCCGCAAAGACATAGACAGGATGGAAGCTGTCCAGAGGAGGGCAACTAAAATGGTGCAGGGTCTGCACCGGAAGACATATGAAGAGAGACGAAAGGAGCTTAACATGTATAGCCTTGAGGAAAGGAGGAGAGGGGGACATGATAGAAATGTTCAAGTACCTCAAGGACTCAACAAAGTCCAAGAGGTAGCATCTTTCAAAAAGAGGTGTGCAAGAACAAGAGGGTACAATTTGAAGATGGGGGGTGGCTCAGAGGTAATTTAAGGAAGTATTTTTTCACAGAGAGGGTTGTGGATGCATGGAACGGGCCTTCCGGAGGAGGTTGTGGAGTCAAAATCAGTGGTGGAAATCTAGCATGCATGGGACAGTCATAAGGTCATTCTAGGGGCTGGGGGTAGGAAGAAGTAGGCTGCTGGTTAACTAGGATCTGCAGCTTATCCAGTAGGTAGGGAAATGGGCAGACTGGGTGGTCCAAGTGGTCATTATCTGCCGTCAAATTCTATGTTTCTATGTATGACCAAACTTGACACGTGGAGCAAGGCATGATGCCATAGGCCTAGCCAGCCAAGGCCCAGCCTCAGCCAGTCCACCGCATTGTAAGTGGCATGCAGCACGCGCTCGACAGGTTGAACGAGCAGAATGGACGAGGTCACCCACTTCCTGCTTAGTCTGTGACCAGGAAGGAGTCCAATTCAGCTTTCACCTGGCTAAGAATGGTCTTCTGAAATCTCTGATGATGAGGAAGAAGACCTCCTAGGAGGGGAGGGACGACCTCTGAGGAGTTCCCGGCATATATCCTCCTCGCCTTGGGCACCGGAGGGCTCTCCTCTGTGTCGGGCGGGGGATGGGGTCTCCCGCCCTGATGTAGGGAACCGTATCGGTCTGGCATCGGGAGACCACTCGACCTCCTGGTGAGCTGAGCCTGGCCTCAGCCCACCAGGAGGCGCCAAGATCTCTTCAGATCTGCCGCAGCTAAGAAGAGTGCGCAGAGAGGAGGTTGGGATATGGATATTGAGGGTATCCAAAAAAGGAGTATCCATAACCCAGCGGTGGGTAGCCCCGGCATCGGTACCGCGCGCCAGATACTGTGGCGTCGGGTACTGTGGCACCAGATACTGAGGGGCTGGGTACTGCGGCACTGGCGTGTGTGGTGTCAGATACCCAGGTGCCAGGGTCTCTGACAGAGCAGAGGGCCTGACAGAAGCCCTGCTGGCGAACCAGACAGTGGAAACGTTGGCATCGCTGATGTCAGGCGCCGTGTGGGTATACCGTCGAGTGGGTCTGACGGTCCTGACGGAGGAACAGGCCTTCTGTCAGGTAAAGGGACACCGGATGGTGTCGGGTCCGTTGGCGTCGGGACCGGCGTCAGGGGGTCCGGCACAGGAGGAGGAAGTCCTGACAGCAGCAGCTCGATGTCCTCGGTGACGACCGGGGAAGGAGGGTTAAAATCCCCGGGAGTCAGTCGAGGGGCCGCGGGGACCTCAGTGGGCAATGTGGTGAGTTGTTGCGGAGAACCTGGGGTGTCAGACTGATCGCTAGAGTCTGGTGCAATCTTCTTGGCCGGGCAGGCGTCGGTGGAACCAGCATCTGACTTATTGGCAGTGTCCGGGCAAATGTCGGAGGAGCCGGCATCCGACTTATCGGACTCCCTACCCGAGGAAGGTTACGAAGGGGAGGCGGCTTTGTTGGAAGGGGTTTTGCCTGGTCGCTCACCCGAACAGGTAAGCGGCTTAGCAGCCTTGTTCGGGCGTGCGTCAGTGGAACTGATGTCCAACTTACTGGACCCGCCTGACCAGAAGGCCGTGAGGTAGAAGTGGCCTTTACTGGGAGCGGAGGCCCTCCTTTGCCGGAGGCTCCTGGCGGCCCCAGCGAGCGGGAGGGTGATGCCTTCTTGCACCACTAAGACGGCTGTCGGGAGTGATACCCCAGAGGGAATGTTATCTTGAGGGCAGCGACTCCAGCTAAAGTTGCAGCTGCTGTGGAAGCCGATCCCTGCTCCCAGTGCTTCTCCTTGTCATGCTTTTTCTTATGACTGTCGGGGAAGTAGATGCCTGCCTAAGCTTTTTAACTCTTTTCCATGGAGGCAATTTATTCTTGAGGATATGGACTTCAGGACTGCTGTCTTCTTGCAGGTAGCGGAGTTCAACTTCTGGCAGTGCTGGCACTTCTCCATGGGGTGGTCTAGGCCCAGACAGAAGAGGCACAAGAAGTGACCGGCCCTTTGTGGAAGTTGGGAACCACATGAGTTGCACTGTTTTATGCAATTCGGGATGTCGGGATGACATACACAGCAATTTTTAGAGAAAGTTGAAAAATAGAGAAATTAGGTCAAAAGTTTGAAAACTTGAAGACCGACGCATGACTGAGTGCTGTGCTACCACAAGGAACTTTCACAAGCCAATGGCAGGAAAGAACTGGAAGGTGGGTGTGGGGGACTGCCCCTTTATACCGAACTCGTATGATGCCAGTCACCTGACATGGGGGTTGTCCCCCGCCACAGACAGCTAGCTAGAAATGTTTCCATGAGGTCCTGATGCCTGGTGGCTATCTATCCTATATGTGGATACCTACTGCAAGAGCCCTCTCGAAGTAAGATCTAAGGTGTTTGGGCACCTTCAAGCTGTCATGTGTCACCTCGATGACCACGGAGTCTGTTTCAGCCTGGGCAGCTAAGTAAGGAATGCCCTGAGGGGCAATGTAGACAGCTCTGTGGGGCATAGCTGGCACAACATCTGGTCTGTGGCAGGCTGCCGTGGTAGCATTCCTGAGGGCTGGAAGCATGGGAGGAATAATCTTTGGGGGAGATTCAGGGATCTTCGGGTAGCCTGCCGGGTCCTTCCTGATGGTATCCTCCTCTGTCTGAAACCCCATAATGGAAGACAGTTGCTTCATAATGTTGAAGAAAAAGGCATCCTCAGACAGAGATGTGGGGGTATGCTTAACAAATTCTTCACTGACAGACGAGGCAGTGGACTTATCTGAAGTGTAATACTGCTCTTCCTCACCTACCTCCTCTACCTCAGCAGGAAGTATGAGGTCAGGGTGGTATTCCTCCTTGATGCTGACCTCTTCATCTGGGTATGGCATTGGAAGCGCCCTCTTTGACCTCAGGCTGGATCCTGGGGCCGACAAACAGAAGCTGATGATGAAGGCGTTGGTGGCGAAGGTCTGTTAAAGGCCGCAAACTTCTCTACAGGTGGACTAGTACTTCATTTAAGTCCATGGTGCGTCAGGGAGGGTTTGACAGCACTGGCGTCGTCCCACCCCAAATCTCGCGCTGTCATAAGCCCGTGAGCCGACAGAGGAGGTCAATGGCCGAGCACCTATAAAGTCGAGGTGAACCAAGACCTGGACAGCAGGTCTCTTCATTGGGGCGGCAGCTGACGGCCAAGAGACCCTGAAGGAGAGGCCGACGGAAACAGGACAGCTGCTGTGGAGAGCGGTCATGATCCTGGTCTTTTTATGACTCCCCACCCCGAGAACCTGTCTTTGGCGTAGGAGGCCTTGCAGCTCTTGGACCAGGAGAACAAATGGCTGGCTGGAGCCCCGGAGGACCCCGGCTCGGAGCTTGCTTCCTGCTGTTCCATGAAAGTACGGAGAGGTTTTCTGTATTGCCTAAGGGTGGTCTGGTTAAAACTGCTGGTAGAGCTCACAGTCTGAGGCATCATTATAAGGCCCAAGACATCAAACACACACAGAGTGTTCGTTATCGGAGGTAATTTTCTTTCCTCGGCAGCAGCGACAGAAGAGAGGAGCTGAAGGCTTAACTCTCGACATAAAGGAAAAAACAGAATAAATCTCTGAAGAGAGATTTGAGAGGGCTGTGGAGAAAAAGGAATGCAAGCCACAAAAAAGTATGAAACGGCATGGTGAGCTCTTCCATGGAGACTGTGTTAGCAAGTTGATGATGGGGAAAAAAATGAGGAGAGCACAGGCCTGACTGTGCCTTTATAGGGTTGGCTACATTGGCTGACATCGACGTCGATGACATGTGCAGGCCCAGTTGTGGTGCTGAAAATCTTCCGAGCGGATTCCTCATTCACCAACGGTGAAGTTACTATGGTGTAACCTGATGACTTATATACCCTGAAGATCAATCAATTCAAATAATTTTGGCATTTGTCTCCATTCATGTCAGTTCTATATTTTATCAGGGTGGCATGTGTACATGTAATGGTGACTGGGGCACCTCTAAAAATGGGCATTTTACAGGAAGCCATACACCTGGTGTGGCCAGTTGAGGCATCTATGCCTCCCTGCAGCCATGCTGGCAACCCAGGGTCAGAAACGGACTTGGGCTGCTTGAGGGACGGTGGGGGAGGAAGGATCAAGCATCTGCCAACAGCTCTCCTTCCTCGGGGAGGGGGACCATGGCACGTGCTGCTTGCCAGTACATGCACGCCACCATTTCAGGGAAGAGATCACATACTCAGAGGCACAGGCCATCTCTACGAAAGCACAGCTTGATCGTTCTGCTCATTGCACGTCCGTGGGCCTGCGGAGGAAATCGGCACAAAACCCCCAACGGTGGTGACATGATGACTGTTCCCTCGCAGATCCTACAACTGGTGGCCGGAGACACCCACAGCCCTGTGAGAGGGTACACAAGTGAGTCCCTGGGAGCCAGACTGATAGGGCTGGGGGGGGGGTCGGTCAGAGAAAGGCTGCCGGGGACGAAGTGGGAGCATAAAGTATAAATAAAAAATGGGCATTTTACTTAAGCTCAAGGTAATTTCAGTTGAATAAATTTCAAATTTGATGTTAAATGCAGTGCTGCTTTCACATGGCTCCTATTTCTTTTAGGTTTTACATTTCTTAATTTTCGCTTAATTCCTTTTAAAATCTCTTTCCTTTTACCTTGACCTTACTTGTGTTAAGTTTAAGTCTATTAATGCTGGTGATTTAAACACTGATAAATTCAAATATTAATCATTAAAAATATATTTTTCAGGGTTCACATTTTGCCAGTAGCTATGAAAGTCCTTTAATACATACTGTATATTCTAAACAACTGTAATTTGCAAGTGATCGCACAAACTGTAATGGTGAGGGGCACTAACATATAACAAATGGTCCAACACTCCAAAACAGACATTTAAATTTCTGTACAAAATGGCTCATATTTTGTTCAGATTTTCCACACCAAAGACAAAAGAGACATTTTCCACTCTGCATACTAGAGTCAAAGGATAAAAGACACTGACACAATTTAGCAAAGCTGCCGCTAGGATATGTAATCATCAAATTTTGCCATGTGCATACTGTAGACCTGCAGTACACTACTAAGAGACTACTTACGTTATAAAATTTTCCACATACACAGCAGCTTCAGCAATGTTCTGAGGAGGTGGCTTCATGGCATCGGCTTGTATCTGTTTAATTTCTTTGCACAGCCCAGAAATGTGCTGTTTTATGGCTTCATCCATGTGCATGCCTTCTACTGAAAATAAATAACATTTCAGATGTTCATTCTGTAACAGTAAGCCTTTGGTTAGGTGCCAATTTGATTAAAAAATGCACCTCCGAAGTAAATATTTTAGGAGCACATTTAAGATCTATGCTGAGGCTTGTTCTCTTACACACCAAATAGATCTGCTACTACTGGTTTTGTGTCTCTTTTGCAAGACTTCTTTAGGTCAGAAATTCTGGTTGTATCCTGTTATGAAGTTGTGGAATGAACTGCCTGACTCATTTTTATCTATTTCTTTGAATATTTTTAAAAATGTTTTAAAACAACATTGTCTTAATCTTTCTCAATGTTCATGCTTTGACTGTGAGACCTTAGTATTTTATAACTGTTTTTTACCTCTTGGGTCACCCATGAAAATACAGGTTACTCACCTGTAACAGGAGTTCTAGGAAGGGAATATGTTGTTCATCCACACTGTCTGGCAGGTATCCTTGCCGCTTTAAATCTTGCGGAAGGTCTTCAAGCTGGCTCCTCCCACCCATCGGGTTGGTAAAACTCGCTCCGCCCATGACGCCTAGATCTGGCACGCTGGGAGCTCAGGTTGTGCGAAGCCGGGAGGTCGAGGGTCGGTGGATGAACAACATATACTATTCCTAGAACTCCTGTTACAGTTGAGTAACCTGTATTTCTAGGGACATGGATATGTTGTTCATCCACACTGTCTGGCAGACTCCTAGCAGTTCTCCGGGAGGAGGGAGGCAAGGCGCACACCCCCTACTTAGGAAATAAAGACCGGAGAACCGAGGCCCCAAAACCAGCATCCCGGCGTGACTCAAGGTCGATGTGGTAATGGGTGATGAAGGTGTGTGCTGACTTCCAGGTAGCAGCCCTGCAGATTTCCTGGATAGGGACGTCCCTGGAAGCAGCCACCGATGCAGCAGTATGGCAGGTAGAATGAGCTCTTATCCCTCTGGGAGGCTTCATGCCACGCCAACTTATAGCAGAGATCTATGCAGGAGGTGACCCACCTGCATATCGTCCCGCTGGCTGCAGGTCTGCCAGGTGCGGCTTCAGCATAGGTGACAAACAGCTGGCGTAACCCTCCCCGACTTCAGCCATGCCTTTATAACATGCACTCTTCTAGGATCCAGTATGGAGCCCAGCCCGGCCTCCCGAGGTGTGATTGGGGTAGAACACCGCAGAGTCAACACCTGGTTAAGGTCGCAGTGTCAGTGGCTCAGTAGGTAGCACACTGCCTCTGAGGCCGGGAGATCAGAGGCTGTGGGTTCAGTTCCTGTCTGGCACTTGGGTTAATATCCCAGCATGACACCGTAATGCAGCACAGGTGCTGGCATTTCTGAGGTGCCGCCTTCGATGAGACGCTAAACCGAGGTCCCATCTGCCTGGATTGGTGGTAGTTCAGGTGGATGTTAAAGATCCCATGGCACTTATCGAAAGAGTAGGGGAATTTCCCGTGTCCTGGCCAAATTTCTCATTCACTAAAAATACCAACAACAGCTTAATCTGGTTCAAGGTCAGCTGGCATTCATCTGTATCCCCTTCCCCCGGATCGTGCCTGAAAATAGGCAGGATTTGTCTAGTGCACTTACCCGGTCAACAAAAGCTAAATAAATAATAAAATAAAAAATAAGGTGAAACTCCGACACCACCTTCGGAAGGAATTTCGGTTGGGGGCGCAGGACAACCTTGTCCCTGTGGAAGACCAGGTAAGGAGACTTGATGCAGAGCGCCTGAAGCTCTCCCATCCTTCTGGCTGACGTGATAGCCACCAAGCGGTCTTCCACGACAGGTAGAGTTCACACCTGTGCATTGGTTGAATGGCTTGCCCAAGGAGCTTTGCCAGTACCAGCAGTAGATCCCACGGAGGTGGAGGCCTCGCACCGGAGGGGAAATGTGATCAAGGCCTTTGAAAAGCGCCGCCCAGATCACCTTCTCTCTGCGCCACTGATCGCCCCTCGGCCTGCGCTCGGGTAAGCAGAGATGGCTGCCAGGTGCACCCTTAGAGTCGCCGACCTAAGCCCTTGCCGAGAAAGGATAAATAGTCCAAGATGTTGCCATGAACAGGAGGAAGGGTCCAAGCCTTGCTCTGACACCAAATGGAAAACCTCTTCCATTTGAAGGCATAGCATTTCTGGTCGATTCTCCCTACGGGATGCCTCAACTACATTGAGGACCTCGTCGGAAAAGACCCAAGGCCTGGAACTCTAGCCGCTCAGGAACCAGGCTGTCAGGTGCAGGGATTGAAGGTCCGGATGGAACACCTTCCCCTGATTGACTGAGAGCAGGTCCGGGCGAGCTGGAAGCTGCCTCGGGAGCCTGGAGCTGAGGCTGAAGAGATCTGGGTACCAGAACTGGCGGGGCCAGTCTGGGGCTATAAGAATCACCTGCGCCTTGTCCCTCCTTGCTTTGAGAAGCACCTTGTGTATCAAGGGAAATGGGGGGAAGGCGTAGAAGAGGCCCGGGGTCCACGGCCTCAAGAAGGCATCCCCCTGCAGCGAGCCCTGCTGAGGGGGGTGGGCATGGAACAGCCTCAGCTTCGCGTTCTCCCTGGAGGCAAACAGGTCCACCTGAGGTGTGCCCCAATGGGAGAACAGATCTTGTACTACTTCCGGCAGGAAAGACCACTGTGGGATGCAGCCTCTATCCGGTTTAGGGCATCGGCCAGGGTGTTGGAGGCTCCTGCCATATGAATGGCTAGGAGATCCGCCTCCAGGCTGCGTAGAGTGACCAAATGCGGAGAGCTTCCTTGCATAGAAGCATGGAGCGCATACCGCCCTGGCGGTTTAGATAGTACATGGCCGAGGTATTGTCCGTCTGGACTCAGACCACTTGACCCCTGAGAAACGGAGCAAAGGCGGTGAGAGCTAGGCGGACTGCTCGGAGCTCCAGCAGGTTGATGTGGCATCGGGACTCCCGCGGGGGACCAGAGGCCGTGCGCTCGGTGTTCTCCCAGATGGGCACCCCAACCCATCAGAGAGGCATCGGTCGAAAGAGAGACAGTCGGCTCGGGGCAGACAAACGGGATGCCCTCCTGCAGATGAACTGGAACGGTCCACCACCGGAGAGCGTTCCACATCCCTGGGTCACCGTCACTAGCTGGTCCAAAGGATTGCAGCGTTGTGACCACTGGCTGGCCAGTCCCCACTGAAGAGGGAGCATGTGCCAGCGGGCCCAACGGACCACGCTGGTGCAGGCCGCCATGAGACCCAGGAGCGCAGGAAGTCCCGGAGAGGCCGATTGCCCAACCAGAAATGATTGGGCAAAGGAGGAAAGAACCTCGGCCCTGTCCGCCGGGAGCCGTGCTCTGGCTCGAAGAGAGTCGAGCTATGCCCCGATGAACAGAATCACCTGCTTCGGCTCGAGTTCCGACTTGGCCTCGTTGATGAGAAGGCCGACTTGAGAGCAAACCTGGAGGGCCAGATCTCTGACCGGCCCACCTCCCTGTCTGGAGGGGCTGCTATCAGCCAATCGTCCAGGTAAGGGGCACACCGACCCCTCGGCACCACAGGAATGCTGTCACCACTGCTATGCATTTGGTGAAGACCCTGGGAGCTGGAGACAGGCCGAAGGGCATGGCTAGGAACTGGAAAAGGGATCCCTCCGCTCGAAAGCGAAGGAATCTCTGAAGTGACGGACGGATAGAGACGTGAAAGAACACGTCCTGCAGGTCCACAGAGCAGAACCACACGCCGAGTTCCAAGGATGGTTATTATCTGAGCCAGAGTAACCATCCTGAAGGTTCGAGACCTTAGGAACTTGTTTAGGTCGTGTAGGTCGAGAATGGGGCGCCAGCCCCCCCCCGTCCGTTTTGGAACCAGGAAGTACCTGGACACAAACCACGGGTCTGAGGGAGGGTCCGCCACCTCCCTGATCACCTTCTTCTGGAGGAGGAGAGCAATGTTGGCTCGGCGAGCCGACAGTGAGGCTGCGGACCCCGATGCCCCCCGAGATGTGATGGCTCTGAAGGGCGGGGCCTGCTCTAATTCCAAGGGCAGGCCTTTTCCCACCACCTCCAACACCCACCTGTCCGTGGTAATAATGGACCAGGCGGAAAGGAAGAGACGGGGGTGCCCCCCACGGGGGGAACCTGGGGGTGAGGTGGGCGGGGTTGGGGGACACCCCTCAACCCGTCACTGGGCAGGCTTGGAGGAGGGACCGGCCGAGGGACCTCCTGGCCTTACCTCCTGCTTCCTGTTGGAGAAGTCCGGGCTTGGTTTGGGATGCCAGCTCGAGCCTGCCTGGCCCCTGGCGTTGACTGAGGACGTGCAGCGCAGAGGACAAAGGGCTTAGGCTGGTTTGCGGCCTTGTCCTTCTGAGCGGATGAGACCGAGTCCAAGGTAGCATTGGACTTCTCGATCCTCTGAAGGTGACCTTCCACCCCAGGGCCGAAGAGGTTGGTCCCCAAGAAGGGGACATCTGCCAACTTGTGCTGGGTATCCGAAGTGAAGGTGGATATCCTCAGCCAAGCCCGACGACGCATAGCCACTGTGGCCACCACCGACCTGGCACATGAGTCCCCAATGTCCAAAGCAGTCTGAAGCTGCTGTTTGGCCACTGCCCCGTCCTGGTCCCGCACCTGCCTAACCGTGGTCTGCAGGTCCGTGGGAAGATGAGGGACAACCTCGTCCAGGGAGCCCAACAGGGCATGAGAGAAATGTGCCATGAGGACGGCCGAACTGGCCTGGCGAAGGCCGAGAGAGGACACAGCGTAGACTTTTCGCCCGGCATAGTCCAATTTTTTTGACTCCTTGTCGGGAGGTTTGTCCACATCCCTAGCGTTCCCGGCACACTGGAAAATGCTGTCGGTAACTAACCCCTCGGCCGAGGGTGTTCCAAAACCGGACAAGGAACGGTCGGGACCGTGATACTCTGGCCATCCTGGGCCGGGCGCAGGGCAGGAAGCAGGGCGCCAGAGCTCCAAGGCCGGGCCCACTATGGCCTCGGCCACCGGAAAGGCCTCCGTAGGGGAATCCCCTCGGTCCAGAATCTCCGTGAGGGGATACCTGGCCCGCTTAGAGACGGGTTCGAGCTTCATCCCGGTGGACTCCGAGATGAGCTGAAGCAATCCTAGGTAGGACGAAGGGCTATCGTCCACCAACTGTCCTCCTGAGGACTCCAAGTCCATTCGCCTGGAGAAAAGGGAGGCATCGCCTTCGGACTCGGAAGAGTCCTTGAAGAGCTGCCTCGGGCCTGAGCCACCCTCTACCTGCCGACGTCAATCGAGAGTGAGGGTGACAGACAGCCTATGGGGCAGTCCTTGAGCCGACCGAGAATTCTTGGTCGGAGCCCCAAATAATGGCTGTGGAGGCGGAGGTTCCACCGGGATCGGTGGAGCAGCTGGTTTTGGCTGAACAACCGGCCTGGGAAAAGGCTCCTTGGATAAATCGAGGGGTTGTTTCGGCCGCTCCGGTGACAGCCACCTAATGGCCGGGGAAGGCGACGGCGTCGGCTTGGTCCCAGTCAGAAGGAGCTGTTGCCACATGAGGTCCTCACATCGCCGGCGTAACTACGTCCGGCTCCTCCCCTCTCGAGAGGAGGAGGACGACGAGCAGCGACGCCGCTTGCCACGGTGCCGAGACTGAGACCGCCTATGACGGCGGGATCAGCTGGACCGCGGAGAAGTCAGAGACCGAGACCCTGAACCTCGGCTTTCCGAGGACGGTGTGGGGAGGTGTCGTGGGGAACCGGCACTCCCCTCGGTTTGGAGGGTTCATCCTAAGGCTCCGGAACCAGAGGCACAGACAAGCCCACGGGGTCCTCAACTCCCACCGGGGGAACCGGGGAGAGAGGATTCTCGGCTTCTCCTGCCGACAACCCGTCCAACGGGTCGAGAAAAATCTCGACCGCGTCGACGGGAGTCTCGGTCAACTGGCCTGACGGGGACACCGTGAGACCAATGGCCGAAGCCGAGCGGTCGACCGAAGTCGACGGCCGACAACTCGGGGAGAGGGATCTTCCCGCTCCAAGAGCGTCGACAGAGGGACTTACCCTTGTCTTCTTTTGGACCGAGAAACGGTCCAGCAGAAGTTGGTCCTCTCCTTAGTACAGAGGGTCAGACAAAGCTCCTCAAAAGAAGCTGAATAAGAGGCACCCAGAGAGCGGGACAAATGCCGCAACCGAGGTAGAAGCGCCCGCGCCGCCTCCTCTCTTCGAGGCGGGGAACATCATCTGCTCGAGTTGATCCGCCGAGGCCCGCCGCCGGAAACCGCCGAGGGCCTCCTTTGACTTCACCGAGGAAACGCTCGTGACGCCCAGTTGTAAACGGGCAGCGCGTCTTCGGGACGTAGGCCGACAAGGAAGAGCACAGGTGGCAAGCCGCGGGTCGTGCTCAAGGCCTAGACAGCAGACGGACGTGGAGTGCGGATCCGTCTGAGACATCTTCTGCTCCGCAAGGGCATCTCGAAACCGAGTCGATTTGTCCATCGCAGTCGCGAGGGATCGAAGACCGAAGATTATTTTAGCGAAAAACTTTTAATTCGCGAAAACCAAAGAATTAGGAACCAGTCTTATACGCAGAGCGTTAAGGAGGGACCCTGAGCTTCCAAGCGGTAAGGAAGATCTGGCGTCATGGGGCGGAGCTGAGAGTTTTACCACCTGGGTGGGTGGGAGGAGCCAGCTTGAAGACCTTCCGGCAAGATTTAAAGCAGCAAGGATACCTGCCAGACAGTGTGGATGAACAACATATCCATGTCCCTAGAAATGAGCATTTAATGCCTTTGGGTTTTACCTGGTTACCAAATTAAAAAAACAAAGTATTTTTCAGCATTTAAACTCAATATTACTTTATTTCACATCAACTGTTTTGTTGCCAAGTCAGGCATTTTCACTGCCCCCCAAAAAGCAACAAAAAACCAAAAAAGTTCTATACAACAGAATGCAACTCTCCCAACTTCAATATTTTTCTGTTTTTCCAGGACTCATCTCTTAGTCTTTGGGGATACAGAGGAGATGTGGTGCCATGAATGACATTAAAGGGCAGCTGTTGTCACAGTAGTGTGTAATGCAGTCTGAGATGCATAGACAGCTGCACAAAGCTATAACCTCTCTGACTCTTTAGAGTGCAGGGTCTGTGAGGTTCTTCACCACCGCTGTGATGGATTTCCACACATTCTGGTCATGCTTGGTCATGTAAGCCTGATAGCTGCCTGTAAGTAAATGTAAAGCTCCTGTGGAATAGATACCTTTTCCAAGAAACGAAAATGATGAACCTACCATAATTGTTGATCTTTCTGTGTATCTTCACCATTCATCACTAGCGGGTACAGCGCCGGAGCTAGGACCCTGCAGGAGACTTTCCTTTTTTTTCTCCTATGGGCGGAGTTGACGAAGGGCTGGTGCCACCCTTGAGGCCGATATACTACGTAGCACTCGCGGGTTGGCCATTATCTGCCGTCGACTCCGCCCCAGCCCCAGTTCTGAAATGCTGGAGAGTGTAAGGAAAGGGAGGTGGTGAGGGGCAAAGAAGCCCAAGGGATAGATAAAAGGAAAGGATATATATATATATATATATATATATACACTAAAAGGAGAAATGAACGACAGAGGAGACAGAAGGGAGAAACCAGATATGGGAAACTGGGGAAAGGGAAGGGCCCCAATCTCTGGAAGAAGGAGAAAGAAAGGGAGGAGGGGAAAAAGAGGACCATACCCCAGAGACCATCCTGAATCCAAGGATTTTGAAAAGATCGATAGACCATAATCTGGACTACCAAGGTTAACAGCTGCCAGGAGGCAAAGCCTGAGCTATAAATACAGGTTACTCACCTATAACAGGAGTTTTAGGAATGGAACATGTTGTTCATCCACACTGTCTGGCAGGTTCCTTGCTGCTTTAAATCTTGCCGGAAGGTCTTTAAACTGGCTCCTCCCACCCACTCGGGTGGTATAACTCTCGGCTCCACCCCATGACGCCAGATCTAGCCCGCTGGAAGCCAGGTTGTGCGTCGAAGCCAGGGAGGTCGGGTGGGTTATGTGGATGAACAACATATACCATTCCTGAACTCCTGTTACAGGTGAGTAACCTGTATTTCTAGGGACATGGATATGTTGTTCATCCACACTGTCTGGCAGACTCCTAGCAGTTCTCCGGGAGGAGGGAGGCAAGGCGCACACCCCCTACTTAGGGAATAAAGACTGGAGAACTGAGGCCCCAAAACCAGCATCCCGGCTTGACTCAAGGTCGATGTGGTAATGGGTGATGAAGGTATGTGCTGACTTCCAGGTAGCAGCCCTGCAGATTTCCTGGATAGGGACATCCCCAGAAGCAGCTACCGATGCAGCGGTATGGTGGGTAGAATGAGCTCTTATCCCTCTGGGAGGCTCCATGCCCGCCAACCTATAGCAGAGATCTATGCAGGAGGTGACCCACCTGCCTATCGTCCGCTTGGCTGCAGGTCTGCCAGGTGCGGTTTCAGCGTAGGTGACAAACAACTGGCGAACCTCTCCCTGAACTTCAGCCGTCCGTTTCTTATAATAAGCGAGCGCTCTTCTAGGGTCCAAAGTATGGAGCCTATATTCGGCCTCCGAGGTGTGATTGGGGTAGAACACCGGCAGAGTCAACACCTGGTTAAGGTGAAACTCCGACACCACCTTCGGAAGGAATTTCGGGTAGGGGCACAGGACAACCTTGTCCCTGTGGAAGACCAGATATGAGACTCGATGGAAAGCGCCTGGAGCTCTCCCATCCTTCTGGCTGACGTGATAGCCACTAATAATGCGGTCTTCCACAACAGGTAAGAGATGTCACACCTGTGCATCGGTTCAAATGGCTTGCCCATGAGCTTAGCCAATACCAGCAGTAGATCCCACGGAGGCGGAGGTTCTCGCACCGAAGGGGATATGTGATCAAGGCCTTTGAAAAAGCGCCTGACTACCTTCTCCTGCGCCACCGACTGCTTCCTGGCCCGCGCCCGGCAAGCAGAGATGGCTGCCAGGAGCACCTTAAGGGTCGTCAACCGAAGCCCTAGCTGAGAAAGGGACCACAGGTAGTCCAGAATGCTTGCCAAGGAACAGGAGAAAGGGTCCAGGTCCTTGCCCTGACACCAAAAGGAGAATCTCTTCCATTTGAAGGCATAGCATTTCCTGTTCGACTCCTTCCGGGACGCCTCAACGACGTTGAGGACCTCGTCGGAAAGACCCAAGGCCTGGAACTCTAGTCGCTCAGGAACCAGGCCGTCAGGTGCAGGGACTGAAGGTCCGGATGGAATACCTTCCCCTGATTGACTGAGATCAGGTCTGGGCGGGCTGGAAGCCGCCTCAGGAGCCTGGAGCTGAGACTGAGGAGATCTGGATACCAGAACTGACGGGGCCAGTCTGGGGCTACCAGAATCACCTGCGCCTTGTCCCTCCTCGCCTTGAGAAGCACGTTGTGGATCAAGGGAAATGGGGAAAGGCGAAGAGCCCGGGTCCACGGCCTCGAGAAGGCATCCCCTGCAGCGAGCCCTGCTGAGGGGCGGCATGAAACAGTCTCAGCTTAGATTCTCCCGAGGCAAACAGGTCCGCTTGAGGCGTTCCCCAGTGGGAGAACAGATCTTGTAGTACCTCCGGCAGGAGAGACCACTTGTGAGACGCAGCCCCTATCCAGCTTAGGGCATCGGCCAGGGTGTTGGAGGCTCCTGCCATGTGAATGGTGAGGAGATCCGCCTCCAGGCTGCGCACAAGAGACCAAATGCAGAGAGCTTCCCTGAACAGAGGCATGGTGCGCGTCCCGCCCTGGCGGTTTAGGCAGTACATGGTCGTGGTATTGTCCGTCTGGACCTGAACCACTTGACCCCGTAGAAACGGAGCAAAGGCGGTGAGGGCTAGGACGAACCACTCAAGCTGCAGCAGGTTGATGTGGCATCGACTCCGAGAGGACCAGAGGCCGTGCGCCTGTACTCCCCATATGGGCACCCCAACCCATCAGAGAGGCATCGGTCGATAGAGACCCGTTGGTTCGGGCGGACAAACGGATGCCTCCTGTAGATCTGCTGGAATGGTCCACCACTGGAGAGCTGCCCACATCCCCTGGGTCACTGTCACTAGCTGATCCAACGGATTGAAGCACTGTGACCACTGGCTGCCCAGTCCCCACTGAAGGGACGATGTACCAGCGGCCCAATGGACCACACTGGTGCAGGCCGCCATGAGGCCCAGGAGGCACAGGAAGTCCCGGCAGGCCACTGCCCAACCTGAAATGATTGGGCAAGGAGGAAAGAACCTCGCCCTGTCCGCTGGGAGCCGTGCTCTGGCTCAAGAGAGTCAAGCTCTGCACTGATGAAATGTATCACCTGCTCTGGCATGAGTTCTGACTTGGCCTCGTTGATGAGGAGACCAATCTGAGAACAAACCTGGAGGGCCAGATCCCTGGACTGCTCCACCTCCGCCTGGAGGGGCTGCAACCAGCCAGTCATCCAGGTAGGGGTACACCCGGACCCTTCGGCACTGCAGGAATGCTGTCACCACTGCCACGCATTTGATGAAGACCCTGTGAGCTAGGGAGAGGCCGAAGGGCATGGTCCGGAACTCGTAGAGGATCCTCTGCTCTGAAGCGGAGGAATCTCGATGAGACGGACAGATTGGGACATGAAAGAATGAGTCCTGGAGGTCCAGGGAACAGAACCACATGCCTGGCTCCAAGGATGGGATTATCTGAGCTGGAGTGACCATCCTGAAGGTCCGAAACCTTAGGAACCTGTTCAGGTCGTGAGGTCAAGAATGGGGCGCCAGCCCGTCTGCTTTGGGACCAGGAAATACCTGGACACAAACCCTGGGTCAAGAGGAGGATCCGCCACCGCCCTGATCACCTCTTTTCAAGGGAAGGGCACATCTGCTCGGCGGGCTGACAGCAAGGCTGCGGACCTGTGGCCCCGAGGGCAACGGCTCGAAGGGTGGGGTCTGCTCAAACTCCAGAAGCAGGCCCTTTCCTACCACCTCCAACACCCAGCGGTCCACGGTGATAGCAGACCAGGCGGAAAGGAAGTGGGCGGGCCGTCAGGGGGAACCAGTGGGGGAGTGCGGGCTCAGGGCGAACCCCCTCAACCCGTCACTGAGCAGGCTTGGAGGAGGGACCAGCCGAGGAACCTCCTGGGCCTTTACCTCCCTGCTTCCTGTTGGAGGAAGCCGCGGGCTTGGGTTTGGGATGCCAAGTGCAAGTCTGCTGGCCCTGGTGCTGGTGCTGTTGGGCCCGACGTGTCGCAGGCGCAGAAGGACGAAAGGGCTTGTGCTGCTGCTGCTGTCGGTGGCCTTTGTCCTTCTGGGCGGAGGTGACCGAGTCTAGAGTGGCATTGGACTTTTTGATCCGCTGGAGGTGGCCTTCCACTCCAGGGCCGAAGAGGTCAGTCCCCAAGAAGGGGACATCCGCCAACTTGTGCTGAGTATCCGCCGTGAAGGTGAATATCCTCAGCCATGCTCTGCGGCGCATGGCCACCGCGGCCGCAACCGATCTGGCACAGGAGTCCCCTATGTCCAGAGCTGTTTGGAGCTGCTGCTTCGCCACCGACCTACCCTGGTCCCGAACCTGTCGGACCGTGGTCTGCAGGTCGGCGGGAGATGAGGGATCACCTCATCCAGGAGCCCATGAGGGCGTGGAGAAGTGTGCCATCAGCACGGCCGAGCTGGCCTGGCGGAGGCCAAGGGAGGACACAGCGTACACCTTGTGCCCGGCTTAGTCCAGCTTTTTGGACTCCTTGTTGGGGGGCTTGTCCACGGCCCTAGCATTCCCGGAACGCCGGAAAACGCTGTCGGTGACCAACCCCGCGGCAGAGGGGTACTCCAAAAACCCGGGCAAAGAGCCGGTAGGGACCGCATACTTCCTGGCCATCCTGGCTGAGGGCGCAGGACAGGAAGCAGGCCGCTGCCAGAGCTTCCAAGGCTGGGCCACAATGGCCTCCAGCCATCGGAAAGACTCCATGGGTGAATCCCCGTCCAGTATTTCCGCTAGGACACGGCCTGCTTGATACGGGCTCTAGCTGCATCCCGTGGACTCCAAGATGAGCCAAAGCAGACCCATGAAGGACGATGGGCTTTCATCCAGTGACTGGCCCCTGGAGGACTCCAGGTCAACCGCCTGGAGAACAGGGAGGAGTCGCCATCAGACTCTGAGGAGTCCCACAAGAGCTGCCTAGGTCCTGAGCCACCCTCCACCTGCCGAGGACGGTCGAGAGTGAGGGTGACTGACAACCTGGGGCAGGCCTTGACCCAACCGAGAGTCCTTGGTTGGCGCCCCGATTTCGGTTGTGGAGGTGGAGGTTCCACCACAATCGGTGGGCAGCAGGTTTCAGCGAAGCTCTCCTCATCAGGAGGAGGAAGACGAGGACGAAGGCGTTTACCGCTATCTCGTGCCGAGACTGAGACTGCGATGTCAGCAGGATCGGCTGGACCGAAAGAGGTCCGAGACCGAGATCCTCGGTGTGTCCAAAAGCGGGCCTGGGAGAGCGGGGGCACCAGCTCTTCCCGTCTCGGACACCTTAACCCGGACTGCTGCACCAAGGGCGCAGAAATCTCCGGTTTCCACCGGAAACCGCGAAGAAGGGTTGTCGGCTTCGCAGTCGACAATCAGTCTGACGGTCGAGAAAATCTCGACCATCGACGGGTGTCTCAGCCGGCTGACCTGGACGGGACGCCGTGAAGCCAGCCAGCCTTAGCCAACCCTCACCAAGCTGACGGTTAGCTGTCCGGGGAAGGGACCCTCCCTGCTCCCACGAATGCCGACGATGGGACTTACCCTTGGGATCCTTCTTTTTGGACCAAGAGGAATGTCCCTATGACCCCTCTCCCTTTGTGGAAAGGGAATGGCAAAGCTCCTTGAACGAAGCAGAATACAAGGTACCCAAAGAGAGCGGGATAAATGCCGCAACCAAGGAGGAGGAAGATGCGGCCTGTGCCGCCTCCTCCTTGAGGGCGATCATCTGCTTGAGCTGCTCAGCCGAGCCAGCCTCCGCGGTAACCGCCCAACGGGCCTCTTTGATTTTACCGGCGGATAGCACTTCTCAGGATGCCCAAGCTTCAATCGGGCAGCACGGTCCTCCAAGACGTTGGCTGAGAACAAACAGCATGACTTGCAGGCCTGCGGGTCGTGTTCTAGGCCGAGGCAGTAGACGCACGTGGAGTGCAGATCCGTCCTGGACATCTTCTGTCCACAAGGGCACCGCCGAAAACCGGGAGTCGATTTGTCCATCGCAGCTGAGGGAAAAGGAAGACCGAAGTCTTGAGAATTTTAAAACAAGTTTCAGATGAACCGAAGAGTTAGGATCCAGTCTATCACGCAGAGCGTTAAGGAGGGAACCTGAGCTTCCAAGCGGTAAGGAAGATCTGGCATCATGGGGTGGAGCCGAGAGTTTTACCACCCGGGTGGGTGGGAGGAGCCAGCTTGAAGACCTTCCGGCAAGATTTAAAGCGGCAAGGAACCTGCCAGACAGTGTGGATGAACAACATATCCATGTCCCTAGAAAGCAGCATTTGTCTGCGAGGGGCAACCTTAAAAGGGGGGTCAGGAATGGGGGAATGTCTCATCCCCCCCCAAACAGGGTGAAAAACTAAACTGCCAGGAGGACATTAAAGGGATCTAACTCAAGGAAATAAACCCGAGAGTTTTGAGTTCATAAAGAAAAACGGGGGAGGGGCACTCCCTCAGCTCACTCCTAAAGAAGTAAGGGAGAAAGACTAAAGACGGGGGAGAGGACCCCCTGCACCCCAATAATACACCCTACAGGAGAAAATTCCTCCCTGTGTGTCTCCAGGGTCCTCTTCATCCTAACCACGCGGGAGAGGAGAGCGAGGAGAAAAACAACTGAGAGACACAAAGGGGGGAGGAGGGAGCCCAGAGACTGAGGCCCCGGGGTAAGCAGGGCAGGATTTAGTGATGAATGGTGAAGATACACAGAAAGATTAACAATTATGGTAGGTACATAATTTTCATATCTTACCTGTGTCAATCTTCATCATTCATCACTAGTGGGTGAGTACCGAGCCCCCCCGAAGGGGGCCCTAAGCTTCCCTAAGGGACTGAGTCCCTTTGCCTCCAGTGGGTGAGACACTGGAAGAGAGAACCCTTACAGGCCTGAGACTAGTCTGGGTGAGATGGGGAGCCCCCAGTGGGGGAGGGAAGGTGCCCCGAAAGTCGGTGTCTTACCCTGCGGGAGAAGAGGTGGGTTCTCCGGTATGCGGAGGAGATCACCCTACGCTGGGCCAGGGGTGACAACCAGGACAAGCGCAGCCACGCCCTCTGCATAATACAGATTGCTGTGCTGTCCCTATAGCTCTGGAGGCTACCGCACCGGCGTCATAAGATGCCCTTGCTAGCTCCAGGCCCTGAGCAGAGAGGGCAATGGCTTGCCTGGTTTCCCTCCATATCAGGCATTGAGGCTAGGAGTTGTCCTAGCCTGGACCACAAGAACCTATCATAGGAAGCATAGTGGGCTTGATGAGAAGCAACAGAAAGAAGGATCCGTACAAACAGAAAACCCTTCTCCCCAAAATCGAAGTCTGCAGAGACCGAGTCTGGGGTCGGTCACAGGGTGGGGGGGCACAAGGTCTAGAGGGGTGTCCAGGGAGGTCAAGCCCGAAGAAGGATGATGTAGAGAACCTGGAGACCGGGAGGGGGGGCACGGGCATGCAATACTGTTGGCATAGGTCCCTTGGGACTGGAACAGTGGAGAAAGGACGTAGCCAAAGCCGATGTGACGCCTCCTGGAAAGGAACAGGCCAGGTGGGTCACCTAAGAAGGCACGCGTCACATGCTTGGGATTGCTGACAGGGACCCGGTAAGATGGAGCTCTTCCAACATCCTCGTGAGGTAGTGCTGATAGGAAGAAAGATCAGGCGTTGGGAAGATGTGGAGAGATAATTTCTCTCCTTCGAGGAGGAAGAAGATGCAGGCGAGCTCTGAGGTTCCGGTCTGGCTTCACGGAAGCATGATGAAACACCTGCTGGTCTAGGGCATGGAGGTAGGCAGGAAATGTGCAGGGGAACCTCTGAACTTTCCTAGGTAAGAGGTCCCCTAGGACCGGCATGCCAGGGATGTAGACAGAGGCTTTCAGGACAAGCTCCTAGCAGCAGAAGAATGGTCTCTGTCAGGGCAGGATGGCCAAGAGGACACTCCCCACAAGGAGGGAGACCTGAAGGTCCCAGCAGCTAACAGCCGTTCAACCAGATCGGAATGGTCGGAGCTGTGCCCATGGGAAGAAATACCCTGTGAGGTGACCGGGACCGTTTGAGTCCAGATGGACGGCCATTGACCTCTGAAGTTGAAGTCCCTCTCGAGGACCGATCCTGGTAAGAACGAGGGTCTGCACTGCAGCTCCTTTCAGAACCCATCCAGGTTCCAGTGAAGGCGCACTGCGCCACACCCTTACTCCTCAACCCTTCAGAGTCGGAGGGGGACCTCATCCACATAGCCACCAGCCTAGGCAGCTGACAACTCTGGGCAGCCTCCGAGGATTCCACCCAGGGAACAGTACCCTCTCCTTCCTGGTGTGCCCTGGGCTGTCCCAAACTTGAACTATCCAAACATACCATGGAAGGGGGTGCCCCAACCGGAGGAGCAGATGTGCCAGTGGCCCCAGGTTGCACGGCAGTGGCCACAGGGACCACTGCTGGCTGGTCAGTACCACTGACCTTACAGCCTATCGGCGACGACTGACCCCCCCCCCACCACAGGGAGGCTGAGTCGGGCCGAAGTGCTGGAAACTGAGGGATCAGAGGATTCTGAAGAATCTGGGAGCCAATCTGGATCAGACCCAGAGTCCCGCTTCGAGGAGTAGACTCCGAGGTCCGATGCCAGATTACTCCTTGATCCCCCTCAGTTCCTGGACCATGAGTCGGACCACCTTCCACCCCGGCGCCGTAGATGGCAATGGAGTCAAGCACAGTACCATGCCCGATGCCACGAATGGCACTGGAGTCAGGCGCAACACCGAGCATGGCTCCACGCTCTCCCCGGCACCGACCGCAGTGCTGCCCTCATCCCCGAGTCAGGGCCGCGCCAGCTCCAGTCCCCGCACCGCGATGGTGCCACAAACAGAAACACGCCAGAAGCTCCAAAGCACCACCCCGTGCCGCCAACATCATCGATGCCACGAACAAGGCCAGGAGCAACAGCAGCACTGAAAGACGGCCCGCACCAACCGCAACACCACCTCCAAGCCTGTGGCACCGCTGAACGCCACCAGGACCAATGGCGGCCCTGCCAGATGATTCTGAGGATGGTGCTGATCCAGATCACGAGGGCCCAGAACACGACAAAGAGGCGTACTGCCATAGCAGCCTCCGGCCTGTCCCCGAGAGGGACAGACTGGGCTCTGCACTGCGGAAGGAGCCCCACCGCAGCAAGGCTGAGAGATGTGGAGGCCCTCCTCCATGGGCCGTATAGGACCAGGAATTGACCTGGAGGAAGGGCAGAGAATCCTCGCCTGGGTCTGTTAACTGCGAGTGCGTCCCTCAAAAGTCAGCGATGCACGTCCAACTTTAAACGCCCGAATCTCAAGAACTCGATGGTCTGCAGAGAAATAGGCATTGCAGTTGTCCATGTCATGGGCCAGGCCGAGGCAGGAGAGGCAAGGGTCATGCTGGTCTGTCACAGAATAAAGGTGGCCACAGGGGCACAGACGCATAGATAGGAGGCCGCTCTGCTGTAAACGATTTTTGGCCCCCAGGATGAGACATGACCGTATGGCAAACAATAACAAAAAGTACAGTTATGTAAGAACTTACTGTAACAGTAGATCTTCAGAGAGGCTCTTGCAGTAGGTAATTACATACAGGTCTGATGTCGGCAGGCAGGACCCCACGGAAAATTTCTAGCTAGCAGTCCCTGGCGGGACCGCCCCACATCAGGTGACCAGCGCATACGATGTCAGTATAAAGGGGGTCCCAGACGCCCGCCCAGTTCTTCCCTGCCACAGGCCCAGATGAGAGAGAAGCAGATATTTCCCTCAATGGAAAAGGAGCTGAAAAGCCTAGGGGATGGAGGGCGGAAGGTATTATTTATTGCAAGAGCCTCCTCTCGAGATCTACTGTTACGGTAAGTTCTACGTGAACTGTACTATCTTACTTAGAGAGGGCTCTGCAGTAGGTAATTACATATAGACAGAATCCAAGCAGTCTGGAACAAATGAAAGGCACCACAAGGAGGAACTACTCCAAAAGTAGTAAATAATCTAGCACGCCTCAAGAAAGGAGGCCTTGCAAGACAGCTAACCCGAAGCCTGCTCTTACGGCAAGAGGCAATATCCAAACTGTAATGTTTAGTAAAGGTATGGACTGAAGTTCAAGTGGCGGCAGCACAGATGTTCGCCGCAGGCACGTTCTTGAAACAAGTCACAGAGGCGGCAACTCCATGAGTGGAGTGACTCTGACTTGACCCGGGAGGGTCTTGTTGTACTTGTCATAACAGAAAGTGATACAATGTGCAACCATTTTGACAGGCATTGCTTAGAGACAGCATTGCCTTCTCTTTGTGAGCGAAGAGATGAAGAACTGATCAGTCTTTCTGAGATCCTTCGTCCTATCAGTGTAGTATCTCAGAATCCGTGAACATCCATGGTATGGAGCAGGTATTCTCCTTGATTGGAGTACTGCGTGAAGAAAGCAGGTAATTCAATAGACTGATTTAGGGTAGATTTGCTACCACCTTCGGAAGAAACTTAGGATTCGTGCGAAGAGCTACTCGTTCTTTGTGAAAAATCAGATAAGGGATTTTGCACATCAGGGCCTGGAGCTCGGAAATTCTGTGAGCAGAAGTAATGGCCACCAAGAAGAGCGTCTTCCACGATAAAAACTTCAAGTCTGCGGAAGTCGCAGGCTCAAAGGGAGGAAGGATAAGTTTCTCGAGGACAAAGTTTAAGTCCCAAGGCGGAGCTGGAGTCCGGACAGGGGGCCTGAGATGAAGGACCCCTCTGAAGAAAGTTTTGGATACCTCCAGGTGGGCAAATGCCTTATCAGTGAAAGGGACATAGTAGGCTGAAATAGCCACCATATGGACCTTCAAAGAGGAGTGACTGAGACCCAGGTCAAAAGATGACGATGTACACAAGTAGAATGGTCACAGGGCAGGAAAGGGCTCCATGTTCCTGGATGCAGCCCAGATAGAAAATCTTTTCCATTTCATGGAATGGGTTCTAGCCTCCACCAGAATCTCGGCCACCTTAGGAGAAATGCCAAAACGAGATTGAGCTAGGTCTGCAGGAGTCATGCATGAAGTTGAAGGGACTTGAGTCCCGGATGGACCAGGGTCCCCTGATCCTGGGTCAGCAATCCTGGAGATAAAGGAAGAGGAAGAGGAGGAACCTCTGAGTATTGTTGTAGAAGAGAGAACCAGATTTGCCTGGGCCAGAAAGGAGCGATCAGAATCATTCTCGCTCCTTCTAGAGCAAGCTTCTGTAGCACACGAGGGACCAGAGGAATTGGGGGAAAAGCATAGACGAATCTGTCCTTCCAGCTTAGAGATAGAGCGTCGCTCCAGAAAGCGCCTCGCTCTGGAGCGAGCAAGCAAAAGATTGGAAGCTTTATGCTTTGGGAGGCGAACAGGTCTATCTGAGGTCCCCCAAACCTGAAGATGCTTTTAGAACTTTACCGTCCAATTCCTTTCGTGTGGAAAGAGCCGACAATGACTTAGTCTGTCTGCTGGACATTGTCGACTCCTGGAACATGGATCGCCGTGAGGTGAAGGTTGTGGAGAGTCACCTAATCCCAGACCCTCATCGCTTCCTGCACAGCGTGGTAGGACCGAGTTCCTCCCTGCTTGTTGGTGTACCACACCACGACATGTTGTCCGCTTGGACAGCTAGGTGACCGGAAGGATGTATTGCGAAAGGCCTGGAGCGATAAAGCACTGCTCGAAGCTCGGCACGCTTGATGTGGAGAACTATCTCCAACTTTGACCAAAGGCCTTGGGTTCGTGAGGACCCAGATGGGCTCCCAACCTTCGCCTGAAGTGTCCGTGGTCAGAGTCTGATCGGGGAGGATGAAAAAAGGGGACCCCCCAAAAGAGGTTCTCTCTAACCATCCACCATTGCAAGTCTCTTACCATCGGCAAGGAGATCAGAACCAGATGATCTAGGTCATCTACTCGTGATCCCACTGAGATCAAGAGTCCACTGAGAGATTCTCATGTGGAGGCGCATGAACCGCTGGGATGGCTGCCACCATAAGCCCCAGTAGACGGAGCACTGACTCGCCGGGACCCTCCTGTGTTCCAATAGGAGGGAAATCTGTGACTGGAGGAGGCCCCTGTCCGAGGCAGAAAGGCTTTGCACAAAGTTGTGTCGAGAATTGCCCTATGAACTGGAGCCTCTGTGAAGGATCCAGGTGAGACTTGGAATGGTTGATAGTAATACCCAGGCCAGTGAAACCTGCCGGGTGAGGGAGAGGAATACAGGAGTTCCTCCTGGACGGGCCGCCAGGAGCCAGTCGTCCAGGTAGGGGAAAACCTGAGCTCCCAAAGAACGAGGTGGGTCAGCTACCACCGCCAGGCATTTGCAAAGACTGGGGCCAAGGAAAGACCAAATGGGAGCGCCTGGAATTGGTAGTGGATCTCCTGAACGCAAACTTGAGGTACTTTCGGTGCGAAAGGCGAAATGGGATGTGCAGGTACGCATCCTGCATATCTAGTGCACAAAGCCAATGGCCCGGCCGAAGCAGGGGCAAAAGGGATTGAAGGGAGAGCATCCTGAACCTCTTGTACTCCACATACAGGTTCAGGGAGCTGAGATCGAGAATAGGTCTGAGATCTCCCGTCTTCTTTGGTACAAGGAAAAAGTGGGAATAGTACCCCATCCCGTAGAGGTGAGGAGGGACGGGCTCTATAGCCTGTTTCGCAAGAAGCGCTGAGATTTCTTCCCTGACCAAAGGAAGATGGTCCCTTGAGTAAGCGGAATTCAGAGGGGGGTGACGTGGAGGTTCCTGTAGAAACTCTATGGAGTGCCCCTCTGCTATGATCTGAAGCACCCATGAATCCGAAGTTATCCTCTCCCAACCCGGAAGGTGGAGGGAGAACCTCCTTCCTACCGGTTCCTCCGGGGTGTCCGGAGGCGGTGGGAGAGGGAAGGAGTCAGGTGGTGTGAGGCAGCGCCGCAGCTGGGGCACCCGTTGCTTTTTTTGGGCGGCGGGGGCCTGGCAGCTGTGGGGCCCGACGTTTAGTGGCCCGCCTTCCCTGAGGTTTCGCTTGAGGCCGGCTGCGTCTGCGAAAGGGACGGCGCTGGGGGATGGGGACGGTACATTGAATCAACGGATTTAAGGGCCGTCCCCTTCTCCTGCAAATCAGTGATGATGTCCTTGACATCACCACCGAAAAGCACAGAACCTCTGAAAGGTGTTTCTGGATAGCTGACTGCACCTCTGGGACCAGACCGGACACACGGAGCCATGCGTGATGCCGAAGACTTACGGCGAATGCAGAGCTCCGGCCTGCGGTGTCCATTGCGTCGTAGGTCGTCCTCAGAATGTGACGACTGGCCGAACGAGCAGAACGGACTAGGTCAGCCAACTCCTGCTTGAGTTGAGAGTCAGGCAGAGAGTCTATTTTGGATTCCGCCTGGGCAAGGACGGCCTTCTGGTAATCCCCCATATGTGCTACATAGTTCAGGGCCCTAATCCCCAGTGTGGAAGAAGCGTAGATCTTCCTTCCATACTGATCCAGAAGACGAGATTCCTTATCCGAGGGAGACGAGCTCAAGTGCTTCGGATGTGCTGACCGGCCGTGAGCGGCACTAATCACAACCGAGTCTGCACAGGCGTGAGAGTCTAAAAAGTCTACACCCTCCAGAGCCTGGTATAGCCTGTTCGACTTCCTGGGAAGTGGGGCTAAAGCCGATGGTTGTTTCCAAATAGTGGAAACAAGGTGGGCGTGAGGCTCAATCCAGGGTGGCACTAAGGTAGGAGCCGTAAGGGGCAAGTCCAGATGCTCATGAAGTTTTACCTGCTGAGGATCTGGTTCTAAGGAATGCCACTGATGAACTTCCTGGATCTTCCTGAGCAACTCGTGAAGGAAGGATCCTCCGAGGAGACTTCGGAGGAGTCCTCGCCGGGTTTGACGGAGAGCGTGGTTTCATCTTTCTCGAACCTCCATCGAAGCCTCCGAGGAGTCCGAGAGAAGGGAGGAAGAGTCTGAAGCAGAGTAAGACCCTAACTCGCCTAGGAGAGGAACGGGTTCCTTGGGAGGGATCCCAGAACGCGTGGTCCTGCTCTCTCTGGATCCCGAGGGCAAAGCCCGGAACTGGAGGTGAGAGGAGGGTGCCATCTGGGCGACGGGAGCTGGGGTGGCACCATCGCCAGAAGACAGCTTTCTGATTCTTGGTGAGCTGAGCCTGGCCTCAGCCCACCAAGAAGCAAGAGTCTCCTGCAGATCCACCAGAGGCCTAGAGGTGGAGGAGGAGGAGGGGATAGTTGTACGAGGAAACCGTAGGGGAGTATCCGAACCCGCCGCGGGTATCCCAGAGTCGGGTACTGTGGCATCAGGTACCGCGCGCCGAAGGAGTCGGCACTGGTACGCGGGCGCAGGATACCGCGGACCTGGGAAGACTGGCATCAGATACGACGTGGATACCCAGGCACTGGAGGAGCTGCCGGAGCAGACGGCCCAGCCGGGTACTCCACAGGTGGATCAGCCGGATAGGCCCATGGGGTGGAGGGCCGAAGGAAGAGGAAAATCCCCGCCCGGTGTCGGAGGGGCGTGTTGGAACACGGTGTCGGTGGGCGGGCGTCCGGAACAGCGTCAGAGGAGCGGCGTCAGATCCAGTTCTTCAAGAAGGATCAGACGGTAGCCCATGGTCCCAAGTCTCGGTCTGGGATGGGGGAAAATCCCCGGGTCAGACAGGGTGACAGGTGCTCCCTGATGGCAGCAAAGGCCGCTGGGAGCATGGAATGACAGAAACAGTAGGTTCCACCAGAGATCAGAGGCTCGGCGCACGCCGGAGGAGCCGACGTGTGGCTTATGGGCCGAGTCCCAGCGGACGCCAGAAGAGCCGGCGTCCGACTCCGGGGGTCCCTCATCAGAGGCGGGCTGAGAAAGAGAGGAGGCCCGGTCCGAGGGAGACGCGCCAAGCGCCCCCGAAGGGTCGAGCGCCTTAGAGGTGTTTTTCCCGCGTGACGCCGGAGGGGCCATCTGCTTAAGGGAGGTGCCCGCACCAGTAGCACCGCAGGCCTGTGGCGGTACTGGGGTTGGAGTCTCCTTTCGTCCGAGACGCCTGCAGACTCGAACTCGACCCAGTCAGGACACGCCTCCTCCAAAGCCTTGAGGCTGCCGCTGACCATCTCTCGGAGGGATAGTTATTTGCCCACGACTCCAGCCGGAGTCGCGGAAGAGGAGGCCTCTCCGGTACCTTTCCTTATCCCGCTCTATGCCCTTCAGGGAGGGCGCGCGCCAAAGTTTTTCAGCTATTTCTCCATCGCAGACATCTTCTTTTTGAGGAGATGGGCTTGAGGACTGCTGGCATCGTCTTGGGTGGCCGCGTTGAACCGAGACAGTAGTGATACATTATCGACCGCTGTGGTCGGGGCCTAGGCAGAAGAGGCAGAGGGAGGACCGCCTTTGTGAGGCAGTTACGCCACCGTATTTAGTCGCATTTTATTTTTTGAAGGGGACATATACTGACATTCACCTGATGAAAGAGGAAAATTCCTGAAACTAATCGGAAAAAACCGAGGAAGTAACAGGACTGAGCGATAAGAACTTAACCGCGAGGCGCTGCATGAGCTGACGGAGGGAAAGAACTGGAAGGCGGGTGTCTGGGACCGCCCCTTTTATTCCGACGTCGTATGACGCTGGTCACCTGACGTGGGAGCGGTCCCCACCAGGGACTGCTAGCTAGAAATTTTTCCGGGTCTTGCTCGCTACGCCAGTCCTATATGCGTAATTACCTACTGCAAGAGCCCTGTCGGCAAGATCATTACTTAACGCTGCTTAAAAGTAATTAAACAATCTTACCGGCAGAAGCGACGTCGAGCAGGGCGAAACAGAACCGAGACACACACACACAAGGCCGACGGACTAAGCCACACATGCAGTTTTGCTAGTAGTGTCTCCACACGAGGTCTACACTCGATGGCGGGAGAAGACCTGGGGCTGGGGCAGAGTCAACCGCAGATAACGGCCAACCCACGAGAGCCACATACTACATCGGCCTTGAGGGTGGTGCCGGCCCTGCGTCGACTCAGCCCATAGGAAAAAAGAGTCTCCCGGGTCCTAGCTCGCGCTATGCCCACTAGTGATGAATGGTGAAGACTGACAAAGATAAGACAATCATGTTTACAGGATACTCTGACCGTTAGGGCGGTATTGCATCCATCAGTTAATTTAAGAAGCAGTATGCCCACTTTCAGATTAGATAAATAATGCTCCTCTGCCTGAAGGAGAACGTAATGAAAACTGGGCTCTGGAGGTACTGGGTGAGGATATGTCTCCACACTGTGAGAGTGGTGATAAATAAGGCAGGATTTATGGTTGGGACCACTATAGATGGGTCACCAGGGATATTCAGAAAACAGAAATTACGTTCTTACCGTAATTATGATCTTTTTGTGTATCTTCACCATTCATCACAGATGGGGTACTGGCCAGAGATCAGGACCCCGTGGGAGCTTTTTTTTTTTTTTAAAGGATAGGCAGAGCCGACACAGCATCGGCGCGCCGTCGAGGCCGACGTACTACGTGGCGTTCGAGGATTAGCCGTTAAGCTGTGTCGACTCCGCGTGCCTACCAGTTCTGAGTCGCCGGAGAGGTAAGAGGAAGGGATCGAGGGGACAAGAGAGTCCAAGGGATAGAAAAGGAAGAGAAACTGAACTAAAAGGAGAAATAACGACTGAGAGGACAGCATGGAAGAAGTAAACTAAGGGATTGGGTAGGAGCCCCAATCTCTGGAAAAGAAAGAAAGGAGGGAGGGGAGAGAATTTAGGAGAGTGAGAGGTGACAAGAATCCAGGATCCTTGTCCGTCACCAGAGTGTATAGGAACTGCAAGGAGTGGCAAAGCTCACCTGCCAGAATTCAAGGCACAGAATAACTGGCAAACCCCAAAAGCAGAGTCGGCTATTCTGGAGAAGGACAGGGTACAGGAGTCAGTACACTCTCTGTAAAGACATTTGGTGAAAAAGGATTTTCCTTTTTTTTTTTTAAAAAGGAAGGTAACAGAAGGAGGGCAACCACTCAGTTCTCACCCTGTAGGGGTGTAGATAATTAGTAGAGAGGAAGTGCCACTTGAACCCACCTTTGGGAGAAATTTACCCCTGTGTCCCAACTTACCCGCTCAAAGAGGGGAGGCACAGAGGAGGAGGATCCAGAGACTGGAGCCCCAGGGAGATGGGATGGGATTTGATGAATGAGGAAGATACACAGAAAGATCATAATTACAGTAAGAACGAATTTCTATATCTTATCTGTGTCAATCTTCACCATTCATCACAGATGGTGAGTACTCAAGCACCTCAAGGGGTAGACTAAGGCACCCTAAGGGACAGAGTCCCTAGCCCTCAGTGGGTGACACACTATGGGAACCTTCTGGGCCTGAGAGGCCCGAGAGTGGGGAGAGCGAGATGGGTCCCCGGAGGGGAAGAATTTGCCCGACAAACGCCCGCCCGCCCCACGGGAAAAGTAGATAGGTTCCCTGGTGAGCGGAGCAAATCACCCTACACCGGGCCAAGGGGTGACAACCGTGAAAGGCGAAGCCACGCCCGATCTCCTGGTGCAGATCACTGTCCCTACTACTGTAGAAGCTACCTCACTGGCATCGTAAGATGCCCTTGCTTGGTGCCTTGCTAGCTCAGGCCACGAGCAGAGAGGCGATGGCTTGCCTGGCTTGCTCCGAGTCAGGCAAAGCAGCTAGGATCTGACGCAGCATGACCACAAGAACCTGTTGTAAGCTGCACAGTGGGCCTGATGAGCGGAGATGGAGAGAAGCAACCGTGCCGAGTAGAAAGTCCTCCTCCCAGAAATCAAAACCGAAGAGTCCTGATCTGGGGGCCGGTCACGTGGAGGGCACGAGCTGCCAGAGTGTCCAGTGCGCCAATCCAGACTGTGGATGAGGCATATAACCTGGAGACTCTAGGGAGTGCAATACCTCTGGCTGAGGTCCCTAGGGGCAGGAACTCCGGAGGAGGGCCTCTGCCAGAAACGCATGGACGCCTCCCGAAAGGGAGCAGGCCAGGGCGGCACCACAAGGGTGGCCGCACCGAAATCGCCTAGAAAGGCATGTGCCGCATGCTCAGGATTGCTCATGGAGAGGGGAGAGAGGTGAAGGTCCTCCAGCATCCTCACGAGGAAACGCTGATACTCAGAGAGATCAGCGGCAGGAGAGATATGGACAGACGGTTCCTCTCCATAGCGGCAGGAGAGATATGGACAGACGGTTCCTCTCCCCCTGAAGAGGGGGATGAGGAGCTGGAGGTCACAATGCGCTCCGAGAGTGACTGCTCGGGGGGAGGTTGAAAAACCTGGCTGTCCATGGCCCTAACGTAGGCAGGGAACCGAGCAGCCACTGCTCTGAACTGTTCCCAGGTGAGAGGACTACTAGGGCCAAGAATACCTGGGAACGCTGGAGGAGGCGGCAGAGGGGAGGGACAGAGCCGAGAGAGGAAGTCGGCTGACCTCTGCCAGGGCTAGGGAGCGGACCACGGACCCCCGCAAAGGGTGTCCTGGAAGACTCCGCAGCCGACAGCTGTACAATCACGTTGGTACTGCCTAGGCTGCGCCCAGAAGAATCCCCCAAGTGAGGCGACTGGGGCCGTATAGATCCAGAAGGACGGTCCCCTGCCTCCAAAG
This sequence comes from Neoceratodus forsteri, assembly GCA_016271365.2. Lineage (NCBI taxonomy): Eukaryota > Metazoa > Chordata > Ceratodontiformes > Ceratodontidae > Neoceratodus > Neoceratodus forsteri. The sequence goes on from CM057449.1 coordinate 532,088,825, forward strand.
AATGGGACCCCCTCAAGGAACCAGAAGGGGAAGGGGCGGAGGTCCACGCATAGCTCGCTCAGGCCCGGGTGGGTCCCAGAGAAAGGTCGACGCGCCACCCCACACCCCTCGACCCCTCGGAGTCCGAGAGGTCCTAGTCTCAAAGGGCCAGCCTAGGAAGCTGGCAGCTCTGGGCTGCCCCAGAAGGGGAGACCCAGGGAGCAGCACCCTCCCCTCCTGTGGGCTTCCCGATAGGCCCCAAAGTTGGGCGATCAAGACACACCACCGGAGGGGGTACCACCACCGAGGGGTCAAGGAACCCCCCAAGGCCAGGTTGCATGGCAATGGTGGCACACACCACAGCCTGCTGGTCAGTACCACTGACCCTAACCTCGGAGGGAACCAGACGCACCTCAGAAGGGGGATGACTGAGACCCGTCGTGGAGACCACCGCCGCGTCCTCCTCTGCAGGCAACCCGAAGGGTGTGACTGCCCGCTCGACTCCGAGCCCAACTCCGACTCCGAAGAAGTAGAGTCTGAGGCCCTGAGCCAGACGGTAGGAGGCTTAGGAGGGCGACTTTACCAAGAGAGGCCCAGAAGTCCGAGCAGTGGCCAAGGCGCACCTGCACCTCCACAGCCCTGCAAGCGGCGCTGGCAGAAGGCGGTGTGGGCAGCCGGGCCAAAGGTCCTGAAGTAGGGCCAGTTGCAGCACCGTCAAGTCCACCGGCACCAGGGGCGGTACCGAACAGAGACGGCGCCGACAGAAGCTCTAGCAAATCACTCGGCGCCGACGCCGCCGGCCAGGCCCCTCGGCACCACAAGCGGCACTGAAGACCGAGCGGCGCCGACGACTGAGGGCGGACTCCGCGCTGAACACAGCACCGCCAGGCCTCGGCACCGAGAGCACCAACGGCGCCGAACAGCACCGACGGACGACTCAAGGCTCCTATCGGCTTATGCTTCAACTCGGCGCTTATAGACGGCGCTGAGGCGAGATATGGCGAAGGCGATGCTAATTTCCAGGGTCACGGTGTCGTGAGTGGGTCGGCACCGTGAATGGCGCTGACAAGGCCCATGGCGCCAAAAGACGAAGTCGGTGCCGCCGCCGGCGCTGACAGGACCCACGGCGCTGCAAACGGCGCCGACGGCACCGAATAATCGCCGATTCGGCCTTCCGGACTGCTGGAGCAATGACTGGGAGCTCTTCACCTCAAGGGGTGATTGCTATAGTAGCGCCCCGCCCGCCTCCCGGAGGAAGCAGGACGGGCCTCCTGCACTGCGCGGAAGGAGTCTCGCCAAGGCTAGGCTACTGGGGGCTGAGGCTCCTCCACCGGTCCGTATAGAACAGGGAGGGACCCGGAGGAAAGGCCGAGAGCGCGTTTGGCCCGACGAAGTCCAGACCTACCTCGAAAGTCAGCGGAGCTTGCCCTACTTTAAACGCTGGCTGTTAGAGGACGCGGTGGTCCATGGAGAAGCAGGCCGCATCAATCCATGTCGGAAGCGGCCAAGACACGAGGGACACCGGTCATGCTGGTCGGTAACAGAGTGCTTGCGGCCGCACGGGCACCGACGCATAGGGGCCGCCTCCTTAGAAAATTTCTTGCCCCTCGATCATGCACATGACCTGCGGAAAAAACACCAAAATAGACTAGACGCCGCTATACTTTAAAATAAAAGGAAAGGAGTCACGTGATGTCAGCTTGCTGAACGGCAGCAGGGGCTTGAGCCTCTCCTCCGTCAACATATCCGACCTAATCTGCGATTTTTCGCTCAGCTAACTTAAAGATTTACTCCTTACTGGCACGGCTACATCCGCCTGTCGGCCTCAGGGTGTTTGTTTCAACAAATCCTTCGATCTACAAGGATGGAGGCGGACAAAAAGCAGGCCGCAATCAGGCACACGCCTGCCACGCCGAAAAGTTGCCCAAAAACCAAGGAATCAATCCGCACTACTCCGATAGAATGGGGACAAGATTCAGTCAGCTAGTCCTCTCACCGAAGAGAGGTTTTGCAAGAGCTTGCTCCACTAAAAGATGTTCTACAAACCATCACCTCCGACCTGAAATCTTTTCGAGAGGACCCGTCATCTCTCACAACGAGGCTGTCTGACTCGAGGCCAGAATCTACTCCCTCGAACAGTGGAAACTTACTGCAGAGTCTGAGATGTCTACGTTAACTCAACAAGTCAAGAAGCTACAGTTAAAAACAGAAGACCTGGAAGGCCGCAACCGAAGAAACAACCTACTCATCCTGGGTCTGCCGGAGCTCGAGGAGGGACCAGACCTTATTGCCTTTCTTCAAAAATTCCTTGCCAAAATAGTGGGCCCTTCACCCCTTAACCCCCACTACCATTTGGAGAGAGCACATAGATCATTAAGGCCCAGACCTCCACCGGGCTCTCCCCCACGGCCAATCATCATGAAGTTTCTCAGCTATATTGAAAGGCAGCATGTCTTTAACAAGTCTCGAGAGCTGCAGTCCATCATGTGGGGTCAGCCAAACTACGTGTTGCTCAAGATCTCCCAAAAGAAACCAGGATGAAGAGAGCTGCATTCCATCCCGTCGTCCAGAAATTAGTTGCTGGGGCATTCCCTTTAGCATGCTATATCCTGCCACCCTCAAGGTTACCGTTGGCGACATTACCCACAGCTATGACTCTTGGACTTGGCCTATAAGGAACTCTCTGCTAAACTTCCTAGTCTGTTCAAAACGAATGGTTGAATTTTGTCCCCAGCTTAAATTTCATAGCAGGGTCTTATCCCGCCTCCTTTAGAGTTTGGTACCCTTGCTAGTTCTTCCTGGCACTTGCCTGGGCTAGCCTTACCTGTCTGACCGCTCCTGGGGTCGCTGAGATGATCGGGGACTTCGGGTGGTTGGGCGGAGGCTGGATTAGGCCGCGACGCTCTTAACTTCTAACAGCTACCCGGAACTTCTCTGGGACGGCCGCTGTTTCTCAGCTCACTGTTTTTTTCGATGGACCGGTTCGGTCCCACCTTTAAAAGGCTCCCCCGGGAAACAGCTTGTTTTCATCGAGATAGTGCCTCTATCTCGCAATCCACCTTGCCAGTCTCCTGCCCTTTTCTTTTTGCCCATCGTAGGCGGTGAGTAAATCCCCTCCACTTGGGTCTCCTTTTTTGCCGGTATGGTTTCTGGGGCTACTTTTGGAGGATCGAGCTCCATATATTTTAAGCCATGGAGTCTGTTGGTGGGGTGGGGATACTCCTGAGCCCCTTGCGACTGCTGGAAGTTGCACTGTAGCTAATGGAAGGGGGCTTGCAAACCCAGTCCCTTGTTTAGGATTCTCTTTAATTCCTCTGGTTTGGATGGGAATACCCTTTTCTCGGGTTTATGGTGTTTTGGTCATTTTCTATCCTGCAAGACCCTATAGTTTAAAGTGTTCTGGGTTTGCAATGGGATCTGGTTTCAGACTTTCATTGTTCCTGCATCTGTTTCCTGAATGTTCATGCCTGGTGCCAGAATGTATATAGTTGGACTGATTTTTTGGGGTGTTAATTGGGGCGGGTGGGTAGATCCAGCCTGTCTGTGTTCTTATCTGTACTGTTCTAAGCCAGCTTTGTCTCATTTGCCTAAGATACCACTTCCTTTGGCAATCCCCTTCGGCAGGCTACTGGGGCTGGGATTCTGGGTTCCAAGTGTGCCTTCTCCTTTGGTTCATACCTGTTTGTTCTTGTACCTGCCTTTCTGTTTTTATATTTGAAATGGCTGTAAACTCTCTTAAAATTGCATCGTGGAGCGTATGGGCTCAGAGGGAAAGTCAAGAGGTCTCAGGTATTCAAGCACTGTGACTTATTTCACACAGATATTTTGCTCCTGCAAGAAACCCACTAACCAATGCAAAGGCAAAGTGGCTGTCTCAATCTGGTTTTTCGTGAGGTGTTCATTGCAAATGGGTCCAGCTCTAGTAGAGGTGTGGCTATACTCATTAAAAATATGTCATCTTTCTGGTAAATACAACGATAGCTGATCCAGAGGAGATTTATACTGATCAAGGTTCTCTTAATGGAGACACTATGGTCTTAGGATCAGTTTATGGCCCAATAGGGGTAGCTCGAATTTTTATGACCCTAGCAGACAAAATTAGCGCCTGCTTCCTCCCAACTTATATTAGTGGCATACTGGAATCTCCCACCATCTCATATATTAGATAAAGATCCTCAATCAAACCATCCACTTACTCCGCCCAAAAGGTCTCTACTAGATTTCCTGCATATGTTAGGGCTTTGTGACCCCTGGCCTCTCCAATCCTTCCTTCGATCCTCTCGCTTTTCTCTCAACCCCACGGATCCTGGTCTAGAATAGACTATATTTGATTAGCAAACCCTTCTTCCGGGTCTCCTTCAATCTGGCATTGAGCGATCGTCCTCTCTGACCATGCAATCGTGTGGACAAAATTTCCAGACCCTAATTTTCAACGGACACTACCTGGAAGCTTAATACCCAACTTCTTAAAGATCCCCAAACAGTGACCCATATCAGGACCCTCATTTCTCTTTTCTGGAGAATAACCTTGGGTCCACCTCTAGATTGACATCATTTGGTGCTCCTAAAATGCTATCTTAGAGGTGAGCTAATTAAACTTGCTTCCAGCAAGGAAAGGAGCTCGGCAATCTCGGCATCCCTTCTAATGACCAAAATTAAGGAACTGAAAGCTCTCACCTCTCTTCCTCTCCCCTGTCCTCCCTTGAAGCCCTCCTGGCAGTTAAAAATGAATATACCGACCTTCTTAAGGAAAAAGCTGAATACTGTCTCGTCAAGACTCAAGCCAAATATATTGAGCACGGTGAGAAAGCCGGTAGGCTCTTGGCCCTAAGACTTCGTACATTAGAAAGCTCCAGAATAATCCCGGCTATACAATCTCCTGCTGGCTCCACTGAAACTTCTCCCAGAGAAACAGCACAGATCTTTGAGAGGTACTATAGGAATCTTTATAGTGTGCCTTCTTCTCCTGCTCCTTTATCAGGCATCTCAACATACTTAGAGGATCTTGACATTCCTCAATCCGCTTCCCACATAAGTACCCTGACCGCCTTATTTCACTCTCCGAAATAGAAGATGTCATTGCCTCTATGGCCCTGACAAGGCACGGTCCAGACGGTTTTCCCGCTAATTTTTACAAGGTTTTCTCCAAGGAACTCACCCCATTACTCCTCAAACTTTATTACTATCTCTTTTCTTCTACCACCATGGACTCTACACTTCTTGAAGCTACCATTATCCTAATTCTCAAACCGGATAAAACTCCCACTGACCCGGCGAGCTACCGGCCTATATCCCTCCAAAATTGTGATATGAAAATTCTCGCTAAGGTCTTGGCTGAACGGATTAAGAAAATCTGGAGCCATCTCCTTAGCCCAGAACAGGTCGGCTTTGTTCACTCTCGTTCCCCATCAGATCATCTCAGAACCCTCTCCCATATTTCTCATCTTGCCCAAACATCCCACCTCCCCATGGCCCTAGTTTCGCTAGACGCAGAGAAGCATTCACCGCTGTACTGGTCTTTTCTCTGGCTACAATGGCCAGGATGGGTTTCCAGTTTCTTTTCTCAAATGGATCCAGATGTTGTATAACCCCTTCGCCAAGATATACTGTAACGGTGTTTTCTCCTCGCTTCCAGCTTCATACTGGTACCAGGCAGGTTGTCTCTCACCCTTTCTTTTAATTTATATCTGAGCCCCTTCTTATTAAACTTAAGTCTTCCCCACTTATTAAAGGATGTCTGGTGCACCAGCAGGAGTTAGTCCTCTCAGCCTATGCTGATGACATACTTCTACATATTACCCACCCTGCAACTTCCCTAGGACATGCATTATATCTCATTAATCAATATGGTAACCTCTCAATATAAACTGAATATATCTAAATCCGAAATTTTCCTTTAAATGCCTATACATACAAGCACGACTCACCAAATTTGGAATGCGATGGTCCCCAAATCGATTAAATATTTGGGTATTCACTATTCCTCAGACCCTTCTCTACTTAGAAAACTCAATCTGGATAACCTCAAGACTCACATCCAACATGATTTGCTAAGATGGTCCAATCTTCCTATTTCCCTTTGGGGCATGATTAATATTATTAAAATGAATATCCTTCCCCGTATTTTCTATCCCCTTAACGTATTAGGTCTTTGGTTGCCGCTCTCTTACCTGCAACAGTTTCACGTAATTTTCTCGAAGTTTGTCTGGCGAGGGAAGGGAGTCCGGTGTTCATTCCTTAAATTCTCTCTCCCCAGGGACAATGGAGGTCTTAGACTTCCCAACCTCTTATTGTACTACTGGGCTGCTCACCTTCCAAATTAGGAGATGGTTTTCAGCCCATCCCGACCCTTTTCCCCAATCTGGCTTCAAATCGAGAAATTGATCCTTTCGAATCTAAGCTAGATCCTTACGCCATCTTTTACACTCCCACCTCTGCGCCGTAGGATAACTGACCAAACAATTCTTACATCCCTAAATCCCTTTCTCAGTGTTTACATTTTCTAAAGATCTCTCCTAAATTTGACTTGGGGCAGCCTATCACCCTTAACCCCAACATTAAGCTGGGCAACTCGATGATTGCTCCTGAGTGGTTCTCGCATATTAAAGACACTAATTTAGAACACTATTATGATCAAGGATCTCTCCTCTCATCATCTGACACCCTAGCTAAATTTGCATCCTAATAATAAGGTTTTAAAATATACCAATTAAGGCACCTTATTGCTGGAAAATTTGGCACACAGTTTAGAGAACCCACGGTCCACCCTTCCTCTCTCACATCTTTACTCTTGCTTCTAAACCACATTCTATTTCGTTAATATACTCCTTTTTACTGGATTACATGTTTCCAAAACCTACCGCAGGGTCTAATATCTGGCTTTCTACTCCTGACTCTTCCCTTAACTGGTCCCATATCTGGAAGGATCTACACAGATACCACACTCAGGACAGGCTTAAACTTACCCAATACTATATTTTGAATAATATGTATTATACCCCTAAGAAACTTTTCCAGCTCAATAAGCTTGCTCTTTCTCTTTGTACCAGGTGCTCTCACAGTGAAGGAAACCCCTTGCATATTTTCTGGTATTGTAATAAGGTAGCCCCACTGTGGTCCGCCATCCACGATAATTTAGATCCCCTACTAGGTCTTACCAATTTTTTTACTCCTGAAATTTGCATTTTAGGAGACTACACTGGCATAGACTGTATTGAACGCCGGTATCATATCGCCCTTGTGTCCAGTGCGGTTAAGAGACTAGTTCTTAGGCATTGGACAGACCAATTGACCCTGACCTATTCTGAATGGTTGACTGAGCTCTCTGCCTACCTTAACATGGAAAGGTTGGCAGCCAGTTCGCTGTAATTGCATGGAACTGTTTCATAAAAGTGGGTAAATTATATGCTTATATTTGCACCAATGATCTCCTGGCTTCCCTCTGATGCCCAGTGTGGTTTCTTCCTCTTTCTTATCTCTTACCTTTGCCCTTTGTGCTTCTGAAGGCAGGCTTACATTTTGAGATATCTGTGAACTTATTAGTAATTTTAATTATGTGGACATCTGGCACACTTTGTCTGGGGGTGGATGGGGAGAGGCTGGGGCTGGGGGAGGGATGGGGTGGGTGGGTTTTTTTTTTCTTATACCATGTATGGACAGCTGGCATAATACATGTAATGACTATGTTATTTCTCATTTTGTAAAATTAATAAACTTGAATTTCAAAAAAAAAAAAATAAAATAAAGGCAAGATCTTACCGCTGACGTCGAGTGGAGGCAGAACCCAGAACTAGCAGACCGACGGACTGACCGACGACAATACAAGGCTAAGGCCTAACAACCAACAAAAATCTCTTCACAGGCTTCCCATGAGGGTGACCTTGATGGCGGAGGCGAAGAACTGGTAGGCCTTGAGTCGACACAGCTAGCAGCTAATCCTCGGCGCCACGTAGTACGTCGGCCGAGGGCGGCGCCGATGCTGTGTCGGCTTCCTATCCTTTTAAAAAAAAAGGCTCCCTGAGGTCCTGATCTCTGGCCAGTACCCCATCTGTGATGAATGGTGAAGACTGACACAGATAAGATATCCAGATGATCCTTCCAGGGCCCTGAGCTGTAAGCCTATGAACAGCACAGTATTCAGCATATTGGACATGAATAGCTGGAACACTGAGTCCCCGTAGCTGGCAGGTGCAAGTTCTTTGAAGAGGAGGTAGTACTGTTAGAGGATGGTATCCACTCTGCTTCCTCTGGCATCCCTCTTAAGACAGATGCCTATGAAGAGAAATGGAAATTGCATACCTATCGTAATTCTTGATCTTCTTGGACGAAGTCTCCACCACTCATTCGCACTAATGGGATCTATGCCGGAGGCACTAGGACCCAGAGGGAGCAAACTTTTTTGCAGGAGGGCCGGCGCCAGAGATGGGGCCACGAGGAGTGGCGCCGCGAGCCTCTGCTTGTGCGGCAATGACTATCTCGTGTCGACCCTCCAACCGCCTCAGTACCTTTTTTTCTGAGGAGGTGCAGCGTAACTAACCTAGAAGGATAGCCCAATCAAAAACCGGACATAAGATAGTCTGGAAGACCCGTATAAGAAGGGTCAGGAAAGAAGTCTTCACAGCCTAAAGATTGAGGGAGTGAAGACCAGCAACAGAGGTGACCTCGGGGGATGGTAGGGCATGTGAATGAGTGGTGGAGATTTCACGCCCTAGAAGATCAAGAATTACGTTAGGTACGCACTTCCGTATCTTCCTGGACATAAAGTCTCCATTACTCATTCACACTAATGGAGAATACTGAGCTAATAATCCCCGAGAGGGCGGCAGGGAGACCAAGAGCTCACAAACTTAGCACAGAAGTCAATTAAGGATGATTCTGCCAAACTAAATATGTCGCCTGGCGTGGACATCCAGGGAATAGTGTTTGATTTAAAGTATGCACTGAGCTCCAGGTACCTGCACTGCAAATATCTGCAATAGGCACGTTGTGTATTTCTGCCAGGATGCATGACCACTCAAGTAGAGTGAGCGACACCTCTACTTTCCAGCTTAACCTGCACCATGGAATAACAGTGGTGAAGGCATGTCACCAGTCATGCTGAAATGCATCTGATAGCACAGGCTGACCCAGGGTCTTGCTGAAGGAAACAAACAGTTGTCGGCTTTGCAAAATCTTTTGTTCTATCTAAATAGAAATGTAAAGCTCTTTGACATCCAAGGAATGAAGAGAATGCTCCCTTCCTTTTGAAGTTCGCAGTAGGTAGGAAGGACCAAAGGCTGGTTTAGATGGACTACTGAAACAATCTTAGGAGAATTTTAGGATGGGTCTTAAGAACTACTTTGTCTTTATGAAACACAGTATTACGGAGGGTCTGTGACCAAGGCATGTATCTCAGAGACCCTGGGGGCTGAGGTAATGGCCACCAGGAAGGCCGTTTTCCAAGTGAGAAATTTCAACTCACAGGTAGCTAAAGGCTCGAAAGGTTTTCGAATGAGCATGCCTAGCATAAGATTAATGTCCCAGGCTACGACTGGACGTCTGATAGGAGGTCTGGTATGCAGAATTCCCTTAAGAAACCTCTTAACCACGGGTAACTGAGCCAATGACAAGGAAAATACTGGCTCATGATAAGCTGAAATGGCACAAAGGTGAACCTTGACTGTAGAGTATTGCAGACCTGAATTTGAGAGGTCTAAAGGTACTCTAGAACTTTATTTGGTGAGCAGGAAAAGGATTCAAAGAGGATTTTTCACACCAGAGCAAAAACGCTCCATTTGGCTGTGACGCTTTTCCTAGTGGCTGGCTTGCGCACCGCCAGGAGAATATCTGAAGCTCAGCGAGAGACGTTGAACCTGTTCACTTCTCTTCAGAAGCCAAGCGTGAAGATGAAGCGATCTCAGACTGGGATGAACCACAGGCCCCTGAGTCAGAAGGTTAGTCTGAAGGGGAAGCTTTTTGGAGGGTTTCCGACATACTGTTCAGTGTGAAAATGAAAATTACGTACCTACCGTAATTATGATCTTTCTGTGTATCTTCATTCATCACAATTGGTTCACTGCCGGAGGTCATGACCCCGTGGGAGCTCTTTCTTTATTTTTTTTGGTAGGTGGAGCCGACGACCATGCGCGCCTCGAGGCCGGACGCATTCTGGGCGCCGTGGGGTTGGCCATTAGCGCTGTCGACTCCACCTGCCTGCCAGTTCTGAGTCGCCAAAGAAGAGGAAGGGAGTGGAGGGTGGGACAAGGAAGTCCAAAGGACAGGAAAAAGGAAAAGATATGAAACTAAAAGGAGAAATAACGACTGAGAGGACAGAAAGAGAGGTCGGGAACTAAAGGGATTGGGAAGGGCCCCAATCTCTGGAAAGAGAGGAGGGAGGTAGGGTGGGGTAAAGAATTTAGAAGATAGGAAGAGAGGGGAAAGGGTAAACATATCCCAGATCCTGGTCCATCTCCAGATTGTATAGGAACTGCAAGGAGTAGCCAAAGCCTTCTTGCCAGAATTCAAGGCACAGAATAGCTGGCAAAAACTCCATATGAGCAGAGTTGGCTATTCTGGAAGAAGGACAGGGCACAGAGAATTAACACCCTCTCAAGGAAAGATTTTTGGTGAAAAAGGAAAAAGATTTTTTTTTTTGTAATAAAGGGTAGTCCAAAGGACAAGGAAAAATAAGATGGACAGGAAAAAGAAGGAGGAGAGAATGGAGGGCAACTGCCAACTCCCACCCCACAGGGGTGGAGCTAAAGCACTGAAGGAGTGCCCCCCATGCTGACCACTCTCCCCAGAACCTTATCCCCCTATGTGTCCCTGTTCATCCCACTCCTAAGAAAGGGGGGGGAGTTGAGCACAGAGAGGGAGGTGGACCCAGAAACTGGGGCCCCAGGGGGATGGATGGCAGGATTATGATGAATGGTGAAGATACACAGAAAGATCATAATTACAGTAGGTACGTAATTTTCATATCTTATCTGTGTCAATCTTCACCATTCATCACATTTGGGTGAGTGCCAGCCCCCCCCGAAGGGGGTTTTCTTTGCACCCTAAGAGACAAAGTCCCTTAGCTCTCAGTGGGTGACACACTAAGAGGAAGACCCTTCAGGGCTTGGGGAGGCCCGAGAGTGGGGAGAATGAGACGGGGACCCCACGGAGGGGGAAGGAAGTTGCTCCGACAAACACTGTCTCGCTCTACGGGAGAAGAGATAGGTTCTCTGGTGAGTGGAGTTAATCACCTTACACCGGGCCAAGGGTGACAACCGGGAAAGACGCAGCCATGCCGTCCGCCTAGTGCAGATCGCTGTCCCTACGACCCTGGTAGCTACCTCGTTGGCATCATAGGATGCCCTCACTTGGTGCCTTGCTAGCTCCAGGCCATGTGCAGAGAGTGCAATGGCTTGTCTGGTTTGCTCTGTGTCAGGCAACGAGGCTAGGAGTTGACCTAGCCTGGACCACAAGAACCTGTCATAGGCTGCATAGTGGGCCTGATATGCAGAAATGGAAAGCAACAACCATGCCGAGTAGAATGCCCTCCTATCCCAGAAGTCAAAACCGAGGAATCTTGGGCAATTGTGTAGAGAGTCAGACCACCCAGATTGTGTAGCGAAAAGCTATGGGAATCGCATGCCACCTCGCTGAAAACGAGGGCTTAGCGCCACGCCACGAGCGAAACATGTACAACTGCCCTCAGTCATCAGGAATATGTGACCCCGCCTTTACATCACACAAGCACAATAACTATAATAAATCATCATGAAAATGCGTAAAAACAATCATAAAAGCAGACTTAATAAATGTACTTAACATTTCGTTGGAGGGCTGTGCCCCGCACTACCCCCCAGGTCGGCCTATCTTTACATCCTTGACATAATAAATTAATGTTATTTTCATCGGGGCTGTGCCCCCAATCATCTTCTAATTTAAAAAAAAATCCAAAAAGATGAAGAAACACAACGGGTCCCTGAATATGAGTGTCTTGCTCCAACTTCAGAACATTCCCCGAGCCAAACTGTCCAAGAATAAACAAAAAATAAAACAGTTTTTCCTGTCAGAGGACGCAAAATCCAAGTACATAATGGACCCAATGACAATTTTCTCATTATCAGGTATTTGTTCAACGATTAATCGACTGGTGATATTTCTGCAAGAAAAGGAATAATACCTAGGGAAAAACTGCATAAAATGTGGCCCACCCATGTTAATAATAGAAGATGATTCTGCTGGCAGCCTAGGTTTACTGTGGAAATGCACCACCAGGCAGTGCAGAAAAACAAGTTTACTGACGGAACATATTTCACCAAATCAAGATTACTCTAGGCAAGCTGGTAATGCTAACACTTTACTGGTGCTCAAAATGTCAATGACACTCACAAGTGAACATTTACACATAAGCAACAAGACAGTAGTAGACTGGTATCAATTCCTGCATGATATCTGTACCTGGAAAATGCTAAAAGTAAAAGATGAACTAGGAAGAGTAGGAAAAGTAGTACAAATCGACAAATCGGTCATAGTAAAAGCAAAGTACAATAGAGGCAGAAACGCACATACTCCTGATAAATGGGTATTTGGAATGTATGATGTCGAAAAATCATGTGGAGTACTACAATTTGTTGACTGCAGAGATGCAACTACACTACTGCCTATCATTGAAAAAAATGTCAGAGCTGGCTCAATTATATACAGCGACCAATGGGCAGCGTACCACAGAATAGAAGAAATCCCAAACAAAAACTATACACACAAAACTGTTAACCATTCATTAAACTTTGTCAACCCACTGAATGGTGTGCATACTAATTCGGTAGAGGGTTATTGGCCAAGAGCAAAAAAGCAATTTAAACAAATGAATGGCACAAGAACAGAAATGGTAGCATCTTATCTAGACTCCTTTATGTGGAGAGAGCGTTTTTGCAAAAACAGCTCTGATGGCTTCCACAACATGCTAGCCCATATTGCCCAGTATCAAAAAGAAGAAATGTGTAAGTCTGATGCAACTGAACTGTAATAATGTAAATTTTTGGTGTAAAATATCTATTAGATCACTTAAATGATCCATTCTCTTCTTTATTTTTCAGAACATCACAAAAATATTCGCTGCTTTTTACACCTCGACTGTTATTACCTTTCTGATTAAATCGTTTAACTGGATGGATTCATTAAAAGTTTCTTGCTGAATTGCAGGTGTTGTCTTTGCGTTTTTTCCCCGTATCTACGCAACATGACATAAGATCTTTGTCAGTTATGCAGTACGCGAGTTACGCAGTAAGCGCAGCTCCTCTGCTGGTCCGACAAACTACACAATCACCGAATCTTGATCTAGAAGGAGTCAACGAGGGGACACGTTTGGATTTAACCCTCTTTTCTAGAAAAGGGGTATGTTGATTAGAAAGCAAATTAAATTTATGGGAGAAATAATCCCAGGCAGCATTCACATTAAAAATAGAAAACAGATTCCCCCAATCAATCTTGAGCAATACAAAAAGCTTCCAGACTAAAATGCTTAATTAAACAGTGAAACTTGTTGGTATTAGAGTAAATTTAGGGGAGAAAAGTTTATCGTGACAATAAATAACAGCACTATCGCTAATAAGTTTCTGACAACCAGATGAGCTAACTGGGAAATCAGGGAAACAAAATCAAATCTAGGATAGTGAAGACTGCAACCTAAAATCTACCCTTCTGATAATTTTAAAGAAACAAACATAGCATTAATCAAACACACATGGTGTTTTTTAACATGACAGCATGGAATGGAGCAGTGGATAAAGCAGAACCACCACGTCTATTCCTATTGGACCTTAAAACGGAATAATTTGGGAGATTAATTTCAGAGACAGGGATAGAGGAATCCAGCCAAGTCTCAGTTGCAGCAGGTACAGAAGGACATGAGGCAGCAGACAAGCTTAGCAATAAGTCTCTTTTGCGGAAGAGACTTTGAACATTGGAATGAAATAAGTTTAGATTATGGAGGGAAGGACTGTGGTTAGTTTCTATGTCACCTGCAACTAATAATAAAGAAAAAATGAACCAGAAATAAGTCAAGAAAAAAGGGTACTTAGAATTTCTTTTTGGCCAATGTAGCCATCTAGGGCAGAGAGTGAAAAAGCTGAGTGAGCAAAATGTAATGCCTCTCAAAGAAGAACAATTCAGAAAGGCCACAGAAGGAATATCTGACTGGGGGTAAAACATCCTGAAACCCACTCTGCAGAGAATTAGTAATAGTGTAGAAGAAACTGGGCTAAACCAAAAGAAATGACGCAACAGTAAAAAAAAAAAATATTTAAAACAGAGGGACGTGGGGATTGGCATTTCATCTTGAAGTAACTGCCTATATGAGTAATTAAATAATGACGAACATTAAAAATTACAACTTGAAATAACTCAAATACAAAAAAATCAGCATAGCAATACAACATTTAAAATTTATAACCAAAATAAATGGTGTCAATAATATGCAAATGTGGTTAGTGATTTAAAACCCAAACATCAAAACAGAAGTAGGCAGTCTTTAGTAAAAAAAAAAGACACTAGGAAAATAGGGAGAAGTAAACCCTCTGGCTCGCACTCAGGAGGAACTCAAAACAACTTAAACTGGTAACCTATCTGCCACCTAGTAGTACAGAGTTTATAACTGAGTAAAAAGTGATAGCCACAAAGTGGGCTTTGTACCCACTAAGAAATCACAAAACAAGAAATGGATTGTGGTTAAGAATAACAATCACTAGATGAATTTTGTTGCCAATAATAATCGTAAAATAGAGGATGAATTGTTAGTCACCTTGGCTCTCACTCAGGAAATAATGTAAAATGGGCTTTTCCTACAACCCGACTTGCTGCTGCTAGTTGAGAAACAGGATTAAGCATGAGAACAACTGCAGTCATGAAAGGTAGAAACCAAACAGAATTTACGCTACTATTATCTGTAAATGTCTACCTCTGAACTTCAATTTAGCACAGTAAATGTTTAGAACAGGTTGTCATAAAAAATCAGTGATGTTATAATGCAAGGACAGAACTCTGCAAAACCTGTATTGCATTTTCAACTCTTGCATGCAAACATGTTAAAAATTACCTTCATGGGAGCAAAGATTCTGTTGCCTGAAGAACTGTGACAGGGTAGAATAGGACCCTGTCCCAGCTGTCACGGAGAAAGTGTTTAAATGCAAGGATCTTTCCTTTTCTGTCTCTTCTCTGTCTAGTTGCACAACCTAATTTTCCTGTGAGATCTCGGACTTGATCACCCCGACAATCTTGCAACTATTTGCCCCTCACTGTATATCAGTCCTCCCTTGCTGTCTGTTTTTCATCCCTTGCATATCTGCCAATATAAAAGTATGTGCAAATCATTGTATGGAAATGTAACTGATAATGGGATCACTTTTGTTTACAAAACATATAGTGTCACTGTTGAAATGTATATATAGTGTGCCCTTTCAAGCTGCTCCTCTCAAGCAAACTGCATCTGCAGTTTAAGAATCTGCCTAAGGCAAAGCCGCCTAAGCTCACCCTACTAGCAAGGGACTACTGTGCCCTTCGGCTGCTCACAAGCAAACTGCATTTGCAGTTTGAGAATCTGTGCCCAAAGCTCACCCTACAAGCAAGGTACAGGTTGGAACTCTCTGAATTTTGGCATCTACCCCTGGAGGAATCTCACTTGCTCCTGTTTGCCAGCTGAGTTTTTCCCCCACTCTACGTGCAGCAATCCAGAAGTCCTCTAGGACCTGCTGCCAAGAAATTATTACAAGGACTGCTCTCTGCTTGAAATGTTTTGATTTTTTACTTTAAGAAATGTTTAGTCTGATGTAGAGATTTCTTAAGAGTTTATTTAAGTTTTGATAGAGTTCTTTTAAGCTAGTGTGATGCTATCTGCCCTGAGCTCTGTGCTCCTTCTCTTAGAGTTGTTATAAGTCTGTGGGCTGCAACTTTGACCTCTGTGTCCTATAAAGGCTACTGCAGTGCACCTCCCCCCCCAAAAAAAAACTTGCTTCAGAACCTCCCTGCCTGTTCTCGCTTTGTTTAATTTTCAGCTCTGTGTCCTGGTTTAAATCGGAGCTGCTTCCACAGCTGTGTCCAGTTTCCCATTTGCAGTTTATACAAATCTGCCACTATAGGCCCCTTATTTTTTCCTATTTATCCTCCAACCCACTTGTCCAATTCGCCTCTGCCCCCCTCCTGTTTTAATCACCATTATCCCTCTCCTTGTTTCTCGCTCTTAGTATACTGTACTTAAGAAAAATATACATATAAAAATACAACAAACATGGCTATAATTACTTAGTAGTTCTCTGCCCACTACTGTCTGTCCCATACTCTGGTCTCCCTGGTTTAGCTGCCTTACTCCTACCCCAGTGACCGCAGGCAAGCATGGCCCTTAACAGTTTTGTATGGCTCTATCGTCTCCAGTGCACTACATTACTGGCACAACCACACCACCACCCAAGGATTTTTGCTTCTCCAATCTTATTGCCAATTCTCAAACAAAGCCTACCTATCATATCCTACTATTTTATTTTATTTTTTTATTTTACTGTAAATTCGGAATTACAAACCTTTGAGTCAAAGACTCTTTTGCAAAGGCTCCACGTCGGTTACAGAGGGTGGAGGGGGGAACACGAGTTGGGGGAAGACAGACGGAACAGGCAAATTATATACAAGCACAAATTATTTACAGATTTATGTACAATCACATTTTAGTAACATTAGCTCTCCGTGGTTACAGAGGGTGGAGAGACATATGACAGTAAAGGCAATGGAAGGCACTTTGCAATCTCAGTGGCTATAAAGCATTTTCCAAAGTCTGTAGTTCCTCAGCTCTTTTCTAAGGTCAACTCTGGTTTGTTTTCCTACTAGCCATCCTATCAGGTGATGTAGAACTAAATCCGGGCCCCTCAGTCCACTACTCACCAGCTGACATAACCACAATTTCAATCAAAGGGCTCTTTATTGCCCACTGAAATATTCGAAGCATCACCCATAACCTCCCAGATCTAGAAGCATGGGTTGAAGTCTATAAGCCAGATATTCTCTGCCTAACTGAAACTTGGCTCAAACCAGTGTTTCCTGACTCCATCTGCTCTCTGGCTAATTACTACCTAATCCGCAGAGATAGGCCATCATCTAAGCGTGGTGGGGGAGTTGCCATTTTCTACAAAACCCATCTTAACATTGAAGTTGTACCAATCTCTGCCGCCCTCTCCTTCTGTGAATCACTACACGTAATCCTCGCCCTGGGTGCAAAGAAACTGCATATTATCTGTGCCTATAACTGACCCTCTGGGGTACAGCAGGCCTACAGGAACTGCTAAACCAAATTTCTACTGGCTCTAAGCAGAATGAGGTCCTCACACTTGGAGACTTAGGCCAAAACTGGCTAGGGTCAGCTCAAACCTCGCTAATATCTCTGATACAAAGTTACAACATGCACCGGCTATTAACTGAACCAACTAAAACTACCCCAACCCTGAATTCCTCCTCCTTCATTGACTGGGTACTGACAAACCATCTGGACCACATACCTATAGCGGGTATGCTGGCTGACGCTATTACAGATCATGACCCTACTTTCTGCATTTGGAGCCATACAGCAACACTTTCCCCTCCACCTCGCTATGTAACATTTACAAACTTTGCTAACTAGGACGCAGAAGCATTCCTACGTGATGTCTCAAGCATAAACTGGTCTGGCATCTGTCATTCCTGTGATGTCAAGACTGCACTTGGTACTTTCTTGGAGGAATTCCTGGCCGTTCAGAGTAAACATGCCCCGAAGGTAATCCGGAGGGTGCAGGGTAAACAATCTAGATGGCTTCGCAAAGAACTCCTGGCAATGCTACGGGAATGTAATAAATGCTGGAAAAAGTTCAAACTGTCTGGGCTCCAAGCTGACTACAATTCTTACAGAGAACAGAGGAACTCCTGCAAAACACAAGTTCACACTGCCAAGAGTACCTACTGCAGGAACCTACTACAAAGTTCTAGGAAATTTTGGGCACACATAAAGAAGTTCCTAGGGGCTTCTCAAAAGACTACTCCTGGAGACATGATACTAAATAGGGTACACTGCAATGACTCAAATACCACTGCAAACTCCTTTAATTGCATGTTCTCAGATCTATCTCCATACACCTTATCCTTCCCATACCCTCCAACTGGCTCACAGTCCTCCTTTATGACTTATTCGCCTACCCACAGCCCTCCTCTTTGCAAACAGCATTCTATACCTCCATTCCTTTTTAAGAAAATATCAAGGACTGAGGTCCTAAAACTGCTACAGTTCATCTCAGATAATACCAGCTCAGGTTCTGATACCCTTGAACCAAAGCTCCTAAATCTAGCTGCACATATTATTGCCTTCCCATTGGCTAAAATCTTCATGATGTCACTCTCCTCCAGTCTTGTTCCTGACCACTGGAAGACTGCTTGCATCACACCTGTCTTTAAAAAAGGAGATCCTGCTGAGAAAGCTTACTATAGGCTCATAGCCATCCTCTTGGTCCTTAGTAAAATTCTCGAGAAACTTGTTGCCAACCAAACTATAGAATACCTAATGAAATACAACCTTCTCTCTGATGCACAGCATGGCTTTTACAAAGGACATAGTACTTTGATGGCTCTCCTTAAATTCACAATGGCTGTGCTTTCAAATATGGATGCTGGATTATTCACAGGACAGTTTTCATAGACCTTACCGAGGCCTCTAATCTTGTTGTTCACCCTTGCTCCTTTCCACTATCAAAAATATGAACTTCTCTCCCTCTGCAATCAGCTGGTATAGCAGTTACTTGTCAAACAGGTCTCAAATTGTGAAGTTTAACTCTTCTCTGTCTGACAGAGCCGTTATCAATATTGGTGTTCCCCAGGGGTAAATCCTGGAACACCTACTCTTCTCCCTTTTCATTAATAATCTCACTTGACGTGTTTCACTCATGCTCTGCCTTACTTTATGCAGATGATCTAGTCCTCCATTCCAGCTCCAAAAATGTCTCTTGTATAAACGCTTCACTTTTATCTGATTTCAACAATGTTCGAAACCGGCTGGTATCTCATAAATTTGTCCTAAATGCAAAGAAAACTCAAGCCATGCTATTTGGCTTTGTTGAAAGTGGCCAATGGCAAAGTTTAGTGACCAGTGGCCAAGATTTTAGTAACCACTGACAAAACTTTTATCAACAATATGTAGTTGGCTAACCAAAAGGTTGAGGAGATAGAAAGGTGTAAAATGGCTAGTGTAGATTGATAAAGGGCTAGTAAAAAGTGAAGATGGTTGGTAGATGACTAAATGATGCCAACATTTGAACTGGTATATCTAGTAGCAAAAGGCTGCAAGTGGCTAAATACCACCATGTCACTTAATATGTATGTGTGTGTAAGACTTTAAAAGGGTTAATTGTTAAGATTTTATAAAATGAAGAAAATAAAATAAATCTTAAGCACAGTCAAGGTCTAACTTGGTATTGCCCTATTCAGCAGTTTTTTTAAAAGGTTATGGCTAAGATAAGAATGTAGCTGCTAGTAACCACGGCTGGCCTTAATGATTTGAGTTCCCCAATTTGGCCACTGTCTGGTTTTTATCTGTAAACTGAGTATTTTTAAAACAGTCACATCCCCTTGCATGTTTTCTGTAGCCTGAATAAGTATTTTTGATAAATAAAAAAACCCTGATTACTTGTTTTTCCAATTAAGAATGACCGTATGTCTCTGGCAAAGTGTCAAAAGTATCTTATGACCGAGGTATCTTATGGCCAATGTATTTTCAAACCAGAGTCTTATGACTTGTTGAATGACCTATTGTCTGTGTTTAAAACTGCTGAGGTAGTTTTTGGGAAATTCCAGCCTTACATTTTTTTTCTAAGCTTGCTACACAAATATGGGACCTATGGTTATGTCCAGCATGCCTTCGAGAAGACGCAGTCTCGGACAAGATGCAGTCTGAGACTATCCATAGATTGCTCAGGGGATCCAGAGATATATGGTTTCATGTGTCTCTGAAATGTTGTAGCCCTGTAATGCAAATATTACTAGCTGTCTAGATTGCCTGTTAGGAACACCCCATTGGGATTGCCCCAATTGGCTGTTTACAACTAAATTGTAACAGGAACACCCAGGTAGTGGTGGGCTACCTGATGTTTAAAAATAATGTTAACATGTATTCCCTTTTGTAAACTAGGATTATTAATCATGACAGGATGCATTCTTACTTTTAAAATAGGATTGTTCTGGTTTCCTTTTGTGTATTGCAACTATTCATCCTGTCAGGGTGTGTTTTTATTGTTACAATAGGATTTTTCTGGCTAATCTTATTAATACTATCATAATAAAGTACTAATAATTCGGCAAAGAAATCGTGTGTTGGCTTTATTGAATTACTGAGAATTACCAACCAGGAAACTGTATAAACTGTATAATTGGATCCAGTTAACAGCTTTGCCCCCAAACTCAGGACCTGTCAGACTTCCTGATGATATGTGACTCAGGCTCATTAACTGAATGTGTATCCTCCTTTAAGTACCTTGGAGTCCTCCTGGATCAATCCTTGGATTTCAATCTGCACATTCAATCTATCTGTAAGGCTGTAAACATGAAGCTGAAAATTGCCTACAAAACAAGCTATATGCTAAACCCTACCCCCGTTAAGCTGGCCATTGCCAAGGGTATCCTCTTCCCTTCCCTCACATACGGTGCTCCAATCTTTGTATCGGCCAATAAAACTACCCTGTACAAGTGGGATGTTACCTATAATCACGTCTGCAGGTATGCCTCTTTGTCTCCTAGGCAAAAAGAACCACTGCCAACTCTACAGTGACTTGGGATGGCTCTCCCCCTCTGCCTGCCAACTATTCTCCCTTGGCTCACTTATTGACTCAGTAATCAGAAACAAAACTCTGTCTTCTCTTGCGATGATGCTTGTAGCCCAATCCCCCTCCTATGGACTATGCTCGGCTGATCACTCTCTACTCTACATGCCAAGGTGCCAGACATCTAAGAGCTCCAGTGCCTTCCACAATGCTGCCCGCAAGTTCTGGAACTCCCTTCCCCTGGCTTTTCATCAGACCACATTCCATCTTAGTTTTAAAAGAAAGCTTTGATCGCATCTATCTCTAGTTGACTACTGCACTTGTTTTGACACCACCTAATTCCTCTCTGCATCCTCCTCTCATGCTTACACTCTTTCTATACCCTCCTCCCCTTTTTTCCTCCATTTGTGAAACCTATCTTATCTGCCCTCAAGGGCATTTTTCATTTATAACCCTCCCATCTTCACCTATAACACCCTGTTGGATAGTTCCTTCCCTAATTATGTTTCTTTTCTCCCTTTTTTCCCCCTATTTTAGCTATAACTGCAATCTGCATCACTTTCTATTGTCTGCTGCCTTACCTCTATTTATTGTTGCATTATGTTATGTTTCCCCATTATATCTGTCACCTTGTTAACTTCTGTTTACTCCAGTGTGAGTGCACAATGTCCTATCTGAGTGTATGCTATGTTTACCATTTTGTATTTTTTATTGTTCAGCAATACCTGTAACTACTGTACTGTATATGATGTTCCGGCACTGATGTAATGTACTTGTCTTACCACTCTTTTTGTACTCTCCCGGGTCGTGCCTGAAAATTGTCATTGTTTGACTAGTGTACTCATCTGGTTAACAAAAACTAAATAAAATATATAAATAAATTTTGAGATGACTGCAAAAAGCTGTTGGAAACTAGAGGTTACCTTAGTGCAAATCTTTGAGCCTTTTGCAAAAGCTGCAGAAGAGGCCTCAGAAAGCACACTGTTTTCTAGCAGCTCCTAAAACTTACAAGAACAGAATATTTACAAGGACAGGATGTTTGCTAAGAATGGGGGTTGAAAAGACTTATAAAAGAGCTAAGCTGCAACTGCGGGGCAGGTTAGGAGAACAAGGGACACAGAGAATAAAAGAAAACTATTTTATTTTGCCTTTGTAAATAGTTATACTGAACAAGTTTATTTTATGATACTGCTAGTGTAAATAAATAATTTTTGGTGAATTCTACAACTGCTCCTGCGCCTTGACGACAAGAACAAGTTGTCAACTAAAGACTGTTAGGTAGATCACAGGCAGCCTTCCATGCAGAACAACACATTTAAAACAAAAATCAAGACTGATTTACATTAAAATGTTTCACTCCGAGTGGTGCTCACATTACGCTCGCGGGCGGTACAGGATTTTAAACAGTCAGAGCCCCGCTTCCTGGTGACATGACCCAGCTGCCAGATTTCCTGAGCCCCCTCACAATGAGACTGCCCACAGGTCAGCCGTGGGCATGAAGCTGTGGCTGAAGCCTGAAGGCAGCAGATGGACACAGCTAATGGAACAGCAGCCTCCTGCTGTTCCTGAAATGGCTGACACTCTGGCTGCTGGTGTGTTTCCTGACTTTTGGGCAGCACGGGCTTTTAAACAGTCAAAGCCTTGCCCCTGGTAACATGACCCGGCTGCTGGCTCTCCAGAGCTCCCACACACACCAGGACGGTGTATGGGTCAACTGGTGGTAATGAAGCTGTGGCTGGAGGCAGCACATGGTAACAGTTAGTGGAATGGCAGCCTCCTGCTCTTTCTGGAATGGCTGACACTCGGGCTGGCACTGACACTCAGGCTGCTGGTGTGTTTCCCGACTTGTGGGCGGCGCTGGCTTTTAAACAGTCAGAATCCCACCCCTGGTGACATGACCCAGCTGCCATCTCTCCCGAGCCCCCTCACAATGAGACTGTCCATGGGTTAGCCAGTGGTCACGAAGCTGTGGCTAAATGCAACAGATTCAATTCAATTTACTGGAAAGCAAAATCTCTTTTACAATTGCATCCATTAGAGCATGTATACATACATATTACATATATACACACACATTATGGAAACAGCCAATCCAGGAAGAGCAGGAGGCTACTGTTTCGCTAGCTGTTTCCATCTACTGCCTCCAGCCACAGCTTCATTATCACCAGCTGACCTATGGGTAGTCCTGGTGTGTGGAAGCTTGTGCGAGCTGGCAGCTGGGTCAGGTCACCAGGGAGCAGGGCTTTGTTTAAAAGTCCACGCTGCCGCAGATCAAGAAACACACCAGCAGCCCGAGTGTCAACTGTTTCAGGAATAGCGGGAGGCTGCTGTTCCATTACCTGTTTCCATGTGTGCAGCTGTTTTAAATGAAATGTAATTATATTACTGTATATGTGAATTTTGTAAGTATGTGTAACCAGTTAGTGAAACAGCAACCTCCTGCTCTTCCTGGAACGGCTGACACTTGAGCTGCTGGTGTATTTCCCTGACATGCGGGCAATACGGGCTTCTGAACAGTCAGAGCCCTGCTCCCTGGTGACATAACATGGCTGCTGGCTCGCCCGAGCCTCCTCACACTGGGACTGTCCATGGATCAGCAGGTGGTAATGAAGATGTGGCTGGAGCAGATGGAAACAGCTAGTGGAATGGCAGCCTCCTGTGTTTCCTGGAATGGCTGGCGCAGACACTCGGGCTGCTGGTGTGTTACCCGACTTCTGGGCAGCGTGGGCTTTCAAACAGTCAGCGTCCCTCCCCCTGGTGGCATGATCTGGCTGCCAGCTCTCCTGAGCTCCCACACACCAGGACTGTCCACAGGTCAGCTAGTGGTCATGAAGCTGTGGCTGGAGGCAGCAGAAGGAAACAGTTAATGGAACAGCAGCCTCCAGCTCTTCCTGGAATGGCCGACACTCGGGCTGCTGGTGTTTTTCCCGACTTGCGGGCGGTGTGGGCATTTAAACAGTCAGAGCACTGCCCCCTGGTATTTCACCCAGCTGCCGGCTTTCCCAAGCCACAAAACACCAGGACTGTCTGTGGGCCAGCTGATGGTAATAAAGCTGAGGCTGGAGGCAGCAGATGGAAACAGTTAGTGGAATGGCAGCCTCCTTCTCTTCCTGGAACAGCTGACACACTGGCTGGCACTGACACTTGGGCTGCTGATGTGTTTCCTGACTTGTGTGCAGCGTGGGCTTTTAAAAAGTCAGAGCACTGCCCCTCTGGTAACATGACCAGGCTGCTTATTCTTCCGAGCCCCCACACACCAGGACTGTCCGTGGGTAGCTGGCAGTAATTAAGCTGTGGCTGGAGGCAGCAGATGGAAACAGTAGAACGGCAGCCCCCTGCTCTTCCTGGAACAGGCTGACACGCGGGCTGCTGGTGTGTTGGAATATACATACTATACTCCAAATGTCTAGCCACTCTGAAAGTCATCAACAGTAGCGCCAAAAAAAAAAAAACTTAATTAAATAGCAGTGCATGTGATGATGAAAATGTTGCACCTATACATTTTATTCTATTTTAGACTGTCCTTTTTCTACTGACATGAAGAGCCTCTTTTTCTCTTGTTTTGACTTTAGTTTGGCAATTTTTTTAGATTTGAAATAATTAACCCCTTCAGTGCTTACGGACATAACACTGTATGTCCTGGACTTTAATTCTATAATCACCGACTAATTCTGGGTACATTTATTGCATAATTATATTCTATGTAATACGACCACAGTATAAAACAAATACAGTAAGAAAATTGAAAAGCCAGTGGAGAAAAAAGGAGACAAAAAGAAAATGTTTTAAACTTTTCATCAATGTTCTATACTTTTTAAAATGTGAATACACTGCCTGAAATTGTTACTTTTTAAAAGAAGTCAGCTGTTGCTGAAGTATGTTTTCTTTTCCTTTTGTAAATTAGATTTTCTACCTAACAGCACTAGGTGTGATGTGGAGCAGTACTCTACCTAGAGGCTAACATATTTAGTTCTTTTTCCCTTCATACCTCATAAGAATCGAGATCTCACATATTATGACATCTTAGCTGACCAAGAAGATCCACTCTACTTCTACCAGACTGGTCACTAGTGATGTCACAATCATTTGATGTATGAAGGGGAACAACACTAGAGGTATTAATTGCCAGGTAGAAATGCTCCTTAAATCATACCTAATACTGTACTATCAGGTAGAAAAAAGCAGATTACTCACCTGTAACAATAGTTTTAAGAGTGGTATATGATGTACATCCACACTTCTGGTAGTGTTCCTTTCCCTGTAAGGCTTGATGGAACATCTTCAAGCTGGATCCTCCCACCCACCCGGGTGGTAACTCCACCCTGACATTAGATCTTATCTGCTGGAAGCAAGACCGTGTGCCACTTGCCAGGGCATGTCAGGTGGGTCAGTGTGGATGTACATCACATACCACTCTAAAACTACTGTTATAGGCAATTAACCTATTTTTCTAGGGACGTGGATATGATGTACTCCACACTCTGGCAGTTCTCCTGGAAGGAGGGGGAAGCGTACACCCCTAGATAGGTAACAGAGTCTGGAGAACTGAGGCCTCAAAACCAGCATCCCAGCATGACTCAAGGTCGATGTGTTAATGGGAGATGAAGGTGTGTGCTGACATCCAGGTAGTAGTCCTGCAGATTTCCTGGACAGGGACATCCCTAAAAGCAGGCCCCGAGGCAGCGGTATGCTGGCTGGAATGAGCCCGTAGCCCTACGGGAGGCTCCCTACCCGCTAACCTATAGCAAAGATCGATGCAGGATACAATCCACCTGCCAATCATCCACTTAGTCTGCCAGGTGCAGGTTCAGTGCAGGTGACAAATTGCTGGTGAACCTCCCCCCAAACTCCAGACATGTGCTCCTTATAGTAGGAGAGTGCTCGTCACAGGTCCAAAGTATGGAGCCTGTGCTCTACCTCCGAGGTGTGGTTGGTGAAGTACACCAGGAGACTGATCATCTGGGTAAGGTGAAACTCAGACACAACCTTCAGGAAGAACTTCAAGTTGGGGCGGACAACCTTGTCCTTGTGGAAGACCAGGTAAGGAGACTCAAACGAGAGCACCTGGAGCTCACTGATCCTTTTGGCTGATGTGTTAGCCACCAGGAAGGTCATCTTCCACTACAGATGAGACATTTCACACCTGTGCATCTGCTCAAATGGCTTGCCCATGAACTTTACCAACACCAGCAACAAGTCCCAAAGTGGTGGTGGTTCACGAGGGGGGGAAATTGGTCAGGGCCTTTGAAAAGCACCAGACCACCTTCTCCTGCGCTTATCGACGGCATACCAGCCAGCACTCGTATGCCAAGATGGCTGCCAGGTACACCTTAAGGGTCCTTGATCAAAGAACTAACAGAGAGAGGGACAAAAGGTAGTCAAGAAGGCTAGACACCAGGCAAGATAAGGGGTCGAGCCCCATTCCCCAACACCAAATGGAGAACCTCTTCCATTTGAAGGCATAGCATTTTCAGGTCGACTCCTTCCAAGAAGCCTCGACCACGGTCAGGACATCGTCAGAGAGACCCAAAGCCTGTAACCCTAGCTGCTCAGGAATGTACGGAGCAAAGGCTGTCCACGCCAGCCGAACTGCCCGAAGCACCAGCAGGTTGATATGGCATCGAGACTCCTCGGGGGTCTAGAGTCCGTGAACTCTGTGGTCCCCCAGGTGGACACCCCAGCCCATCAGGGAGGCATTGGTAGTGATGATGACTGTTGGCTCTGGGCAGACAAATGGGATTCCTTCCTGCAGATGTTCCAGGACTAACCACCACAGAAGGGCGTCCCACATCAGTTGGGCCACAGTGACCGGCTGGTCGAAGTGGCCCTGGTGCTGAGACCATTGGTGGGCAAGCTCCCATGAAGAGAGCGTATTCTACACTGGGTCCAATGGACCATGCTGGTGCATGCAGCCATGTATCCCAGGACTAAGTCCCGAGCAGGAAGCAAATACCCAACCTGAAATTATTGGGCAAAGGAGGAGCGAGCCTCTGCCCGGTTCACTGGAAGCTGAGCCCTGGCTCTGCAAAAGTCAAGCTCTACCCCAATGAAGTGTACCACCGTGAGGGTAATTCTCGACATGGTCTGGTTGACCAGGATGTCAAGGGACCATCAGGTCTGGAGGGCCAGGTCCCTGGACTGCTCCACCTCCTCTCTGGAGGAACTCGCTATAAGTCAGTCATCCAGGTAGGGGTACACCAGGACCCTCGGTACCTCAGGTATGCTGCCACCACTGCAGTGCATTTGGTGAAGACCCTGGGAGCCGAGGATAGCCCAAAGGGCATGGCCTGGAACTCGCAGAGAATCCCCTCTGCATGGAACCGGAGGAACCACTGGGTGGAACAGACAGATTGGGAAGTGGAAAAACACATCCCGAAGACCCAGAGAACAAAACCACATGCTCTGCTCCAGATATGGTATGATCTGACACGGAGAGACCATCCTGAAATTGTGAGACCGAAGAAATTTGTTCAGGTCATGCAGTTCTAAGATGGGGTGCCAGCACCCCTGTCCGTTTTGGCACCAGGAAGTACCTAGAGAAAAAAACCTGGGTGTACTGGAGGGTCTGAGACAGGGGCCACTACCTCCTTCTGGAGGAGTGTGCAATGTCTTCCTGAAGAGCTGACAGCATGTCGGTGGACACCATGTCCTCCCATGGGGCATGGCTCGGCAAGGTGGGTGATCCTTGAACTACAGAGGCAGACCCTGACGGACCAACTTGAGGACCTACCTGTCTATGGTGACAGTGGACCAGGCGGAAAGGAAGCGGTTGAGCCATCCCCCCATGGGAGTCAGGACGGGCATGGGGGAGGCACCCCCATCCCGTCACTGGGCAGGCTTGAAGGAGGAGAAGGGACCGACTGAGGAGGCAGTGGGGCCTCGTCTTCAAGGCTTCTGCATGACCAAAGCAACCGACTTCGGCCTGGGATGCCAAGCCTGGGCCTGCTGCCCAGATGGGGTCTGGGACGGCTTGGCCGCAGGAGCAGAGAGGGACTGAAATGGCTTTTCCTTTGGATCTTAGAGCCCTTGGGATCCCTCTGGGCAGAGGTAACAGAGTCCAGGGTGGCAATGAACTTCTCAATGCGAGTGAGGTGTCATTTCACTCCGGGCCCAAACAAGTCAGTGCTAAGGAAGGGGACATCCACCAATTTGTGCTGGGTATCTGCAGTGAAGGTAGACATCCTCAGCCAAGCCCTGTGGTGCACAGCCAACGTGGCTGCCACAGACCGGACGCAAGAGTCGCCAATGTCCATGGACATCTAGAGCTGCTGTTTAGCCACCACTAGACCCAGGTCCCAGATCTGCTTGACCATGGTCTGCAAGTCAGCAGGAAGCTGGGAAAGCATCTCATTTAGGGTGCTTAAGAGGGCATGAGCAAACTGGGCCTTTAAAAGGGCCGAACTCGCTTACCTAAGGCTGAGGGAAGAGGCCGCATAGACTTTCTTGGCCATATGATCCAATTTCTTGGATTCCTTGGTAGAAGTCTTGTCCATGTCCCCAACATTGCCAGTAAGACAAAAGACCGAGCAGGCCACCAGACCCTTGGCCAAGGGTGATCGTGAAACCAGACAGGGAACCAGTAGGGGCCGATACTATGGGCCATCTGTACTAACAGAGCAGGGCAAGAGAGAGTGGCTGCCAAAGCTCCAGAGCAGGGCAAAGAATGTCCTTGGTGACCGGAAGGCCTCCCAAGAAAGTCAACCTAGTCAAGAATCTCAGTCAGGGGGGTACTTAGCCTGTTTCTGGACGGGCTCCATTTGAAGACATGTACATTCCAAGGTTAGGCACAGCATGCCCGTGAAAGAAGTGGGATCTTGCTCTGTGGACAAATCCTCTCCCGACTATGTCCACCAGATGGGAGTGAAGGGAGGAGCCCTCAGATTCTGAAGATTCAGTAATGGTCAACTGCCAGAGTCCCCGCTGGCCTTATGGGGTCTGTCAGGAGGGACAGTGACTGACAGCTGATGGGGAAGCCCGGAAGCGGTACGGGCATCCTTAGGAGGAGGGCCCTCCTTTGGCTATTTAGGCGGTGGCTCCACCTGGATGGGTGGAGAAGTAGGGATAGGCCAAGCCCGGGCCAGCCAAGCCGGTAAAGGCTGAGGCCTTGGTGGCAGGAACCACATGCTAGCCGGGGTGGGGGGGCCGAGACTGGTTTAACCCGAGTAAACATGAGCTGATGACACAAGAGCTCCTCATTGTGCCAACACATTTTGCAGTGGAGCCTCTCCTCGTCCGAGGAGGAAGAAGAGGAGGAGTAGTGGCATCACTGCTTGCCCAAATGCTGAGAGCGGGAATGCTGATGCCAACATGGGCTGTTCAACTTGGGGCTTTGGGATTGAGACCTCGACCGTCAGGAACACTGACAGCCTGACGGGGAGACCATGAAGCCTGTGGCATGGGCTGAAGAACTGACCGTAGTCAAAACCTCCAGAGAAGCGCAGGAATACGAGGCCTGAGAGTGCTCGCAATCCTACAATCAACGACGAGACTTCTTTTTAGTCTCCTTCTTTGAAGATTTTGGTTTTGTGCCCCTAGAAAGGCCTTGCCCAAAGGTGGGAAGGGAATGGTACAAATCCCTAAATACCCCTGTGAAGGTGGTGCCAAAGGAAAGTGGCACAAAGGCCGATGCCAAAGAGGCATGCTTGCAGTTTGAGCTGCAGCCTCTTCAAAAGCTGCAAGTTTTTCAGTGGACCTCACAGCTGCGGAGACTGCCCGATGGGCATCTTTTGATTTAACAGGGGGATCCTGTTCATCTGGGCACCCTAGGAGAAGCCGAGTGTGCCGGTCTTCCAGAGTTGAAGGATGCAGACTGCGACACAGGCCACGTGCCTGGAGATCATCTTCATGGCCAAGGCAGTAGACGCATGTGGTGTGCGAGTTCGTTCGGAACATCTTCTGCCCACACTCGCACTTCTTGAATCTCGGTGCCAATTTGGAGTCGGCCATAATGGAGATTCCAAAGAAATCAACTGAAGACGAGAAGCAAAGGAAAAGACTTCAGAAGTAAAATGTTAACTCCTGGCTTCTCAAAAAATAATAACATTTACCATTTGCTGTTTTTGGTGCTATAAACTCTTTAAATAGCAGAAAATATGGCCACAAGATGAGACTACAAGACAAATAAAGAAGCATGTCCCCTATACAATGTATAAGAAAAAACTAGGGACTGTTGAAAATTTATTCACCTATACTTTAACGAGAACCGAGCTGAACCTGAAAAACAACTTGGAGGTTCAGCACAGTTCCTCCTTAAAGAAATATTTCTAGCAAAAATTGTTTTGCAGCCAGGGGGCTACAGTAATTTTCCTTTAAACACAGTGATCCCCAGGGTTTCAGCAGTATTCACTAAGAGGGAGAAAAATCAGCACCACTGCCCAAAATGTGAACAAGAAGGATTCAGTTTTAAACAAGTGAATTAGGGTTAAGTGTGTGACCCTGTATAATGGAAGAACAAGTATGCTAGCACCATAGTGGCACTATTTTGTTGAGCTGGTGATACAGAGGGTGGTTCTCTGACTAAAGGTAGCCACTGGTGTTTGGTGTGATGCACTGCTAGTTTATTGGTGCTGTGATGGGCTTGGCATTTCAGAACAGTACTTTGTGAGTAAATAAGTGATTTTGTACGCTTCTGCCTTTCAGTATCATGTACTAAAATTCACTTTAACAGATCTGAATAATGCTCTTGAATGCTGACCTTGGCTGTAACAACTGCTGCCCCTTGACATTTGTGACTGGAAGTGCCCCGGCATTCTAAATGCATAGTGACTTGTTCTTCACGATTACAGTACAATTTAGGCAAGGTGTCCAGTAATTCACTGTCTACGGCTACTTGCTGGGATTCCCAAATAGCTGCAATTCTATAAGAAAAACAAAACAAGGCAATTATTACATTTAAATAATACTGTATAATATAAGACACCCTGGTGGAGAAGTTGATAAGACACTGGTATTTCACGGCTGTAAGTCTGGACTGAAATCCATACTCAGTTCACAGGTAATATTTTTGCTTTTGTTTTATAACCTCACCATTTTTGAAAAGTTCAAGCATACAAAGTCATTTATATGAGTCTGAACTTTTCTGCACTTACAAGAAATACAGGTTACTCACCTGTAACAGGAGTTCTAGGAATGGTATATGTTGTTCATCCACACTTATTGGCAGGTTCACTTGCCGCTTTAAATCTTGCGGAAGGTCTTCAAGTTGGCTCCTCCCACCCACCCGGTGAAACTCTCGGCTCGCCCATGACGCCAAATCTGGCCCGCTGGAAGCTCAGGTTGTGCGTCGAAGGGAGGAACTGTAGGATGAACAACATATACCATTCCTAGAACCCTGTTACAGGAGAGTAACCTGCATTTTGTACATGGATATGTTGTTCATCCACACTTATTGGCAGACTCTAGCAGTTCTCTGGGAGGAGGGAGGCAAGGCACACCCCTACTTAGGAAATAAAGACTGAGAACCGAGCCCCAAAACCAGCATCCCAAGTGACTCAAGGTCGATGTGGTAATGGGTAATAAAGGTGTGTGCTGACTTCCAGGTAGCAGCCCTGCAGATTTCCTGGATAGGGACGCCCCTGGAAGCAGCCACCGATGCAGCAGTATGACAGGTAGAATGAGCTCTTATCCCTCTGGGAGGCTCCATGCCTCCAACTTATAGCAGAGATCTATGCAGGAGGTGACCCACCTGTCTATAGTCCGCTTGGCTGCAGGTCTGCCAGGTCGGCTTCAGCGTGGGTGACAAACAGCTAGCTGAACCTCTCCTCAATTTTCAGCCGTGGCGCCCTTATAATAAGCGAGCGCCTCTAGGGTCCAAGTATGGAGCCTGTATTCGCCTCCGAGGTGTGATTGGGGTAGAACACTGGCAGAGTCAGCACCTGGTTAAGGTGAAACTCCGACACCACCTTGGAAGGAATTTCGGTGAGGCGCAGGACAACCTTGTCCCTGTGGAAGACCAGGTAAGGAGACTCCGATGCAAAGCGCTGGAGCTCTCCCATCCTTCTGGCTGACATGATAGCCACCAAGAAGGCGGACTTCCATTACAGGTGAGAGAGATCACACCTGTGCATTGGTTCGAATGGCTTGCCCATGAGCTTTGCCAGTACCAGCAGTAAATCCCACGGAGGTGGCGGTTCTCAGCCGAGGGGAAATGTGATCAAGGCCTTTGAAAAGCCGCCCACCACCTTATCTGTCCCACACCGACTGCCCCAGCCCACGCCTGCAAGCAGAGATGGCTGCCAGGTCACCCTTTAGGTCGCCACCCAAGCCCTTGACTAGAAAGGGACCATAAATAGTCCAAATGCTTGCCACAGAACATGAGGAAGGGTCCAAGCCCTTGCCCTGACACCAAATGGAGAATCTCTTCCATTTAAAGGCGTAGCATTTTCTGGTCGACTCTCACGGGACGCCTAACAACATTGAGGACCTCGTCGGAAAGACCCAAGGCCTGGAACTCTAGCCGCTCAGGAACCAGGCCGTCAGGTGCAGGGATTGAAGGTCCAGATGGAACACCTTCCCCTGATTGACTGAGAGCAGGTCCGGGCGAGCTGGAAGCTGCCTCGGGAGCCTGGAGCTGAGGCTGAGGAGATCTGGGTACCAGAACTGGCGGGGCCAGTCTGGGGCTATCAGAATCACCTGCGCCTTGTCCCTCCTCGCCTTGAGAAGCACCTTGTGAATCAAGGGAAATGGGGGAAAGGCGTAGAAGAGGCCCGGGGTCCACAGCCTCGAGAAGGCATCCCCCTGCAGCGAGCCCTGCTGAGGGGGTGGGCATGAAACAGCCTCAGCTTCGCGTTCTCCCTGAGGCAAACAGGTCCACCTGAGGTGTGCCCCAGAGGGAGAACAGATCTTGTACTACCTCCGGCAGGAGAGACCACTCGTGAGATGCAGCCCCTATCCGCCTCAGGGCATCGGCCAGGGTGTTGGAGGCTCCTGCCACATGAATGGCTAGGAGATCCGCCTCCAGGCTGCGACGAGTGACCAAATGCGGAGAGCCTCTGGCATAGAAGCAGGGAGCGCGGCCCGCCTGGCGGTTTAGGTAGTACATGGTCATGGTATTGTCCATCTGGACTCGGACCACTTGACCCGGAGAAACGGAGCAAAGGCGGTGAGAGCTAGGCGACCGCCTGGAGCTCCAGCAGGCTGGATGTGGCATCGGGACCCTCGGGGACCAGAGGCCGGCACTCAGTACCCCAGATGGGCACCCCAACCCATCAGAGAGCATCGGTCGATAGAGAGATCACGGTCAGACAAACGGGATGCCCTCCTGCAAATGGAATGGAACGGTCCACCACTGGACAGCTGCCCACATCTCCTGGGTCACTATCACTAGCTGGTCCAAAGGATCGCAGCGCTGTGACCACTGGCTGGCCAGTCCCACTGAAGGGGGCGATGTGCCAGCGAGCCAAACGGATCACACTGGTACAGGCCGCCATGAGACCCAGGAGGCGCAGGAAGTTCCGGTAGGAAGGCATTGCCCAACCAGAAATGATTGGGCAAAGGAGGTAAGAACCGCCCTGTCCGCCGGGAGTCGTGCTTGGCTCAAGAGAGTCGAGCCTGCCCGATGAACAGGATCACCTGCTTCGGCTCGAGTTCCGACTTGGCCTCATTGATGAGAAGGCCAACTTGAGAACAAACCTGGAGGGCCAGATCTCTGGACCGCTCCACCTCCCGTCTGGAGGGGCTGCTATCAGCCAATCATCCAGGTAAGGGTACACCCGGACCCTTCGGCGCCGCAGGAATGCTGTCACCACTGCCATGCATTTGGTGAAGACCCTGGGAGCTGGAGATAAGCTGAAGGGCATGGCTCGGAACTCGAAGAGGGATCCCTCCGCTCGAAAGCGGAGGAATCTCGGATGTGACGGACGGATAGGGACGTGAAAGAACGCGTCCTGTAGGTCCAGAGAGCAGAACCACACACCGTGTTCCAGAGATGGTATTATCTGTGCCAGAGTGACCATCCTGAAGGTTCGAGACCTTATGAACTTGTTCAGGTCATGTAGGTCGAGAATGGGGCGCCAGCCCCCCGTCTGTTTCGGAACCAGGAAATACCTGGACACGAACCCCGGTCTGAAGGGGGGTCCTCACCTCCGTGATCACCTCTTGAGGAGGAGAGCGAGGTCGGCTCGGCGAGCCGCCAGTGAGGCTGCGGATCTCGAGGCCCCCGAGGTGCAACGGCTCTGAAGGGCGGGACCTGCTCGGATTCCAGAGGCAGGCCTTTCCCACCACCTCCAGTACCCACCTGTCCATGGTAACAGTGGACCAGGCGGAAAGGAAGTGTTCTGAGCCGTCCCCCCACGGGGGGAACCAGGGGTGAGGTGACAGGGATGGGGGCGACACCCCTCAGCCCGTCACTGGGCAGGCTTGGAGGAAGGACCGGCCGAGGGACCACCTGGGCCTTTTCCTCCCTGCTTCCTGTTGGAGGAAGCCGACGGCTTGGGTTTGGGATGCCAAGATCGAGCCTGCTGGCCCTGACGTTGCTGGGCCGGGCGCGCCGCGGGCGCAGAAGGACGAAAGGGCTTAGGCTGTGGCTTACGGCCTTTGTCCTTCTGAGCGGAAGAGACCGAGTCCAAGGTAGCATTGGACTTCTCGATCCTCTGCAGGTGACCTTCCACCCCAGGGCCGAAGAGGTCAGTCCCCAAAAAGGGAACATCCGCCAACTTGTGCTGGGTATCCGAGGTAAAGGTGGATATCCTCAGCCAAGCCCGACGACGCATGGCCACTGCGCCGCCACAGACCTCGGCACATGAGTCCCCAATGTCTAACGAGTCTGGAGCTGCTGTTTTGCCACCGCCTGTTCTCCTGGTCCCGCACCTGCCTGACCGTAGTCTGCAGATCCGCAGGAAGATGAGAGACAACCTCATCCAGGGAGCCCAACAGGGCGTGAGAAAAATGTGCCATGAGGACGGCCGAACTGGCCTGACGAAGGCCGAGAGAGGACGCAGCATAGACTTTTCGCCCGGCATAATCCAATTTCTTGGATTCCTTGTCGGGAGGTTTGTCTATATCCCTGGCGTTCCCGGCACGCCGAAAACGCTGTTGGTAACCAACCCTCGGCCACGGGTGTTCAAAACCGGACAGGGAACCTGGACCGTGATACTTCCTGGCCATCCTGGTCAAGGCGAGGGCAGGAAGCAGACGCTGCCAAAGTTCCAAGGCCGGACCCACTATGGTTTCGGCCACCGGAAAGGCCTCCGTAGGAGAATCCCCTCGGTCCAGAATCTCCGTGAGGGGATACCTGGCCCGTTTAGAAACGGGTTCGAGCTTCATCCCGGTGGACTCCGAGATGAGTCGAAGCAACCCTAAGAAGGACGAAGGGCTATCGTCCACTGACTGCCCTCCCGAGGACTCCAAGTACATGCGCTTGGAGAAGAGGGAGGAACCATCATTGGATTCGGAAGAGTCCTCAAAGAGCTGCCTTGGGCCTGAGCCACCCTCCACCTGCCGAGGTTTATCGGGAGTGAGGGTGACAGACAGCCTATGGGGCAAACCCAAGGCCGACCGAGAATTTTTGGTCGGAGCCCCAACTAATGGCTGTGGAGGCGGAGGTTCCACCAGAATCGGTGGGGCAGCTGGAATTGGCGAACAACGGCCTGGGAACAGGCTCCTCGGCTAGCGAGGGGTTGTTTCGGCCGCTCGTGACAGCCACTTAATGGCGGGAAGCGACTGAGTCGGCTTATTCCCGGTCAAAAGGAGCTGTTGCCACATGAGTTCTTCGCATCTGACGCAACTGGCGCCGAAGCCTCCCTCGTCCGAGGAAGAGGAAGAGCGGCGCGCCGCTACTGCGGTGCCGAGATCGAGACCGCCATGGCGGGCGAATCGGTCGACCGCGAGGATCCAGAGACCGAGAGTCTCGACTAGGCCGAGGAAGGCGAGGAGAAGTGTCGGAACCGCACTCGACTCGGACGATCCCAATCAAGGCCCGGAACCGGAGGCACAGGACGAGCTGATGGGATCCTCAACTCTCACCGGGGAACGGGAGAGGGATTCTCAGCTTCTCCAGCCGACAACCCATCTAACGGGTCGAGAAAAATCTTGACCAAGGTTGCCGAGTCTCGGTCAACTGACCTGACGGGACACCGTGGAAGCCAGTGGTCGAGCGCTGAGGGTCGACCGAAGTTGACTGTCGACAAGGGAGAGGATCTTTCCGCCCCAAGAGCGTCGGCGGAGAGACTTACTTTTGCTCTTTTTGGACCTGGAAAAAGGTCCCGAAGAAGTTGGACCCTCACCTTTCGTCGAGAGGGTCAGACAAAGCTCCTTAAAAGAAGCAGAGTACGAGGCACCGAGAGAGAGAGCAGGACAAATGCCGCAGCCGAGGTAGAAGCGGCCCGCGCCGCCTCCTCTTCGAGGTGATCATCTACCGAGCTGATCCGCCGAGCCGCCGCCCAGCGGACACCGTAACCGGGCCTCTTTAAATTTCACCCGGTGGAATTCTCTTCTCGCGGGGCACACCCAGTTATCCGGGCAGCCACGGTCTTCAGGGCGTAGGCGAAAATGAAGAGCATGTCGTAGGCTCATGGGTCGTGCTCAAGGCCCAGGCAGTAGACGCACGTGAGTGCGGATCCGCTCCTAGACATCTTTCGTTCACGAAGGGCACCTCCGAAACCGAGTCGATGGTCCATCGCAGCCGCGAGAAGAAGAAGACCGAAGTCTTTAGCAAAAACTTTTGATTTCGAACTCAAGAATTAGGAACCAGTCTTAATCGCAGAGCGTTAAGGAGGGAACCTGAGCTTCCAAGCGGTAAGGAAGATCTGGCGTCATGGGGCGGAGTCGAGAGTTTTACCACCCGGGTGGGTGGGAGGAGCCAGCTTGAAGACCTTCCAGCAAGATTTAAAGCGGCAAGGAACCTGCCAATAAGTGTGGATGAACAACATATCCATGTCCCTAGAACCTTCCATTTCCAATGACTTACCAGTTCTACTTATAAACAGAACAATAATTCTTAAGTCATTGAATAAAATTGATTTAACAAGAATAAATAAAACAAAGAAGTTGTCGGCAGAGAAAGACCTCTTGGCCCACCTAGTTTGCCCTATTTTCCCTACCTATTGTGCAACCACAGACCCTACTTGATCTTTGGTCCCCTTGCATTATTTCTAAGATTCCTTGTGTCTATCCCATGCATGATTGAATCTTGCTACCTTTAGCACCTACCACCTCCGCTGGGAGGCTGTTCCAGGCATCCACCACCCTTTCTGTGACAAAGTATTTCCTCCACATCTCCTCGGAGTCTGTCCCCTGCAGTTTACATAGCAAGACCCTTGTCCTCAAGCAACTTTTTCTATGTAAAATACTACCCTATGTACCTTATTAATACCTGTGAGGTATTTGAACGTTCTATCATGTCCTCTTTTCCTCTAGAGAGGAATATTTAATTCTTGAGCCCTTCCTCACAGGGCTTCTGATGCAGGCCCTGACTATTTTGATTGCCCTCTTCTGTACCGGCTCCACCTTATCTATATCCTTTCGAGGTAGGGCCTCAGAACCGGACACAGTACTTGAGGTGGGCCTCACCATCAATCTATACAGGAGTAACACTACCTCTCTATTTCTGCCGGTGATGCCCTTCCTATGCACCCAGCATCCTGCTAGCTTTCTCACTGCTTTGCTACCTTCAGGTCATCAGAAATAATTACCCCCAGGTCTCTTTCCTGTTTGTGGTTGCCAATACCTCCCGCCCAACTGGTACATTGCCCCCAGGTTTCTGTGCCCCAACTGCATGATTTTGTACTTTTTGGACTGAAACCCAGTTGGCAAATCCTTGACCAGTCTTCCAGCTTTTTAGATGGTCCTCATCCCCCAACTTGTGTCCACTATGTTGCAGATTTCTGCGTCATCCACAAACAGGTATACTTTCCCTACCAGCCCTCCTGCAATGTCACTAATAAAGACACTGAAGAGGAACCGGCCTAGTACTGACTCCTGCGGCACCCCGCTGGTCAGTTTGCCTTCTCCAGAGTGAACACCATTTATCACCACCCTCTGACTCCTGTTGCTTAGCCAACTTCTTACCCATTTTACTACTTTTGAACCTACTTCTAGGCTGCCCAGCTTGTTCACCAGTCTTCTGTGTGGAACGG
The DNA here is from genome assembly GCA_016271365.2 of Neoceratodus forsteri. Lineage (NCBI taxonomy): Eukaryota > Metazoa > Chordata > Ceratodontiformes > Ceratodontidae > Neoceratodus > Neoceratodus forsteri. The sequence goes on from CM057449.1 coordinate 532,126,662, forward strand.
TGTCAAGGTCTTACTGAAATCCAGGTAGACCACATTCACCGCCTCCACCCTGATCCACTTCCCTGGTCACCCAGTCAAAGAACTTAATAAGGTTTGTCTGGCAAGATCTCCCTGTGAAACCATGCTGCCTTGGATCCTATAATCCACTGGTCACAAGGTAGTCCCCAATCCTTTCCTTCAATCAATCAATCAATCAATCAATCAATCAAAGTCTTTATTTATCCAGGCGGTCACCGTAAAGCAAAGTTAATTTGCAAGGCGGACCTGGTTAGAACATGTATACATAATTAAAACACTCTACACAATGGTAGTACATTTACAATATGGGCAAGGCCCCGGGAAAAAAAGGTATTAAATCTCATGGCCTGCTGGTACGATGTTACAGGAGGACTACCAAAAGAAAAAAAAAATGAAAAGCATTGGGGCTGCCTCACTGGTTAAGTAATTTTTACTGGCTACTCTTCTGCAGAAAAATCAGTGCACATCAAATCGAACACAATCTGCAATATTAGAAATAAGCAAAGGTTCAGGTGCTACTTTGTGAATTATTTTATCACTGCTTTTGTAATCCCATGGATCAAAACAGTGAAATTGATAAATAACCTTACTTGGCATGCTGCTGCAGATGGTTCAGGTGTCTCTGGATGAGCTGATTGCTACTTCCTTATTGGTTAAACAGGAGGTGTTAATACTTGGCACAGGAGCTTTCACTGAAGGCACAGGAAGAGGAGGGCAGGGAGCATCGTGTTTTTCAGAGAGATCAAGACTCTGTCCTTTGCTGTAAGTAGAGGAAAGGGCAGTGAAGAATCAAGTCTGCACTGCATTAAGAAAGCATTATTTTTCTTATTATTTTTTCTCCACTTTTTCCATCTGGATCCTCCTAACCCCGACCCCAATGATGAGGCTGCAGTGGCTGCACCCTTCCTCAGCCAGAAAGTTGGTCAAATAGCTGCCTTCACAGTCTGCACCAATCCTACTTTGTGAACAGCTGGGGGGGGGGGGTACGTTTGCCATGAATCTTGCCCTCCCCCTTCCCAAGACCACAGTGTCACCTCTTTAGCATGCTTGGCCCCAGCTGGCCTCAATGTGGAATTCCAGGGTGCACATGTAAATCCTGGTAGCTCAGCGACAGTGCAGCTTTGTGACATACCGCCATAGCTCTGCTGGGCTGACTACTAGTGACAGGGAGACACACACTGAACCAGCAGCTGTTTTCCAGTTGCAAGAGGGGGAGGTTTACAGAAATACTTAGGATTAATTGGCAGAGCAATGAACAAATCAGACACATCAGAACAGCAAGTCGGTTATCTACAGAATATATACAGAATATTAGAATTTATACAATAGAGGTGGGAGTATATCGAATCAACTATATACAGTATATGTAAACTCGCCCCATTGAATAACTTCTCAGTGACACATCAAGAGTGAAATAATTGGAAATAAACATCACTCTGGATATGTCGTTAAAAAATACACCACTGTGGCTATGTCACAGCTGACATACCTGCACTACATTCACACACTGCAGCCCCCAAATTAAACACACCTCTTCATTTCCAAACTTCTAAAAGAGCCTCTCGATCCTCGTGCAGTCAAACAGCTGAGAAGCTGCTGCATCGGAAATTGAGGCATGAACACACTGCACTTACTACTACACATACCCAGAGAGAAACACCGATTTACAGGAGAAAAAACTGCTAACAAACCTACATTTCTAAAAAATCATAACCCAAACAGCAGAAGACTTATAGCTGTGAATAAATAACATCAAATAGCTGTGAATAAAGAAGAGCACCTGAAAAAAATATATACAATATGCATAAGAAGTCGCGAAGCACAACATATAACGCAAATAAGAAAAAACACTAGTACTGCAGAACCCCAACCCCCACTGACAGTATAACATCATACCTTGTCTCCGTCAAGAGGTTCTGCTAGATAAATCACTGGAAACCACCAAATATACATGTTCCAAATAAATAATCCATGTAGACTACCAAACAGATTATTCCCACATAAAAAATAACACACATCCAGCCTGGAGGCGCTGAGGGTTGAGGCGCTGGACGCCACACCTCACACCACGTCGACGACCCGGGTTCAGGAACGAGCCCAGGTCATCGGGGCTGCAGGGAGGACTAGGAACGGGACCTGACTGCTCTCCTAGTCCTGGGGTGGGTTGGGGAACACTGTCGATAGCAGCGACCTCTGGGGATGCCTGGAGGTACTGTTAGCATGATAGCAGCTGGGAGTGCGCGGACGCCGGCACACTGTACCTGACGTCACTGCACATCCGCATCTACAAGGGACAAAAATCAGAGGAAATGGCTGGGTGTGACTGTGCAGCTTGATGGCCGCGCCCTGCACTGCCTGAAGGACTTCCGCTGGGGATGATCTGGGGCTGTCCTGGTTAGGAGTGGCAGAGGGGGCCCTCCGGTGAGACAGTATGACGGCCGTCCCGGACCCTCCTGGGTGCGTTATGAGCCACCCAGCTCTCTGGGTGGGCAGGCCGGCACCTGGATGCCCCAGGCTGGTCTCGCTGCAGAAAGGTGACAAATATGGGAGTGATAAAAAAAATAAATAAAAAAAAAAATAACACACACAAAAACATAATAGAAAAAAGCATGTCTACGTCCTACATTGCACCACACATCCCTCTAGACAACATCACCCAACAGCAAAATAACACCACGCTCAGCAACCAATAAAAAAAAATAAATGCACTAACATCAATCACAAGGAAACAGCACCTACAAACACCTAAATAAAACAACGAATAACATGCCGAAACATCACACACACATCAGACACCTGGCAAAACCCAAAAATAAATCAAAGCGAAACAGCACAAAAGGAACAAAACAACTCAATAAATGAACATAAACATCAGAAAACAACGCAATTACAACCAAACCAGCAAAACCAAGACCCTACTGTATACACTGCACATATGATGTGTGAGTGTGGAATAGGGAAATATTTGCATTCGAGCATAGTGACCTTAGGTAATTCCGCCACTCGTGATATTACTGGAGATCACTATGTACTCATGCAAATATTTCCCATATTCCACACTTGCACATCATGTATCCCTTATACACACAAAATACAGCCAGAGCAAAAATATTTACTGGTTGGCAGTGTGGCTAAGTGTAACAAGCTATCTGGAGTTTGGCACACATGGTTGGCCCATTGTTGTCTGGTACGTCCTCGCTACTGTACGTGAAAGCCATTATAAATCGAGAGACCACTCATGACTATTCAGAGTGCTCCTTTCCTCAGTGAGTGAGATACTCTCATTCTGTGAAGAGTGCCTCACATGCAGCTGCCCCGATAACAGACAGGTCCTGGTAAGGCTTTAAAATAAATGAATATACTACTGAGTGAGCTCAATCAATAATATATATTACTGCCACTGCTGACACTACTCTTACAGTTGTAAGAGTGGTCTCACTTACATTCTTAGGGTATCAGAACCGCTCAACTTCTGTTTGCAGTTCTCATGCCCTAAAAATGCACGAGATCACTCTCACAGCCGTAGATGGACTTGATGTGTATTAACATACGTCATCACGCTGGTGAAGCCTTGAGCTGCGAAGATGGTTACAGCTAGCTGAGCTGATGCTGAGGTAAGTACTGTTTTATGGTGCTAAACATTTGCTATAATCTGCACATTAACTCCAAGAACAGTATAGTGACACTGCCTGCATTTTGAATATATTCACTGCTGCTGATAACATTTTATTTAAGTGACATTGCTTGCCTTTTGCACTACATACTGCTGCCCTCTGAATAACTGCTCTTTGTGCTTCCGAACACCACATTTTGTTGTTTTGTACAGACTGCCTGTTGAAATCCTGATGAGCTGTGCCTGTAATATCAGTGCCACTATTGCCTTTAGCCCTCTGATGTCAGCCGCATTCTGGGCTATGAAACCTATAACCCTTCTGGGGCCGGATTAAGGGGGACAAATGGGGCAAATGCCCCAGGCCCCCACTAGTTAGCCCCCAGTAGTCAGGCGAGAGACACTTTTAGTAAGTGGACTGGTGGTTTGTAAATCATGCCACCTCCCTCACCGCAGCACGAAGTTAAGCGAGTCAACCTCCCCCATAGGCCCCCCGCAGCTTGCTCCTTTAAAACGCCATGAAACAGCCTGACTTCGAAGAAGCACATTTGTTAAATAAAATAAAATAAAACACACAAGCCCCTGCCACAGATAGGCCCCGGCAAGCCTACATTGCAGATTTCTCTCGCCCCTTCCCTCAGGTGGTACAGTACTGGTAAGGATTTGTAATAAATCATGCCTCCCTCCCACATGAGTCAAGCGTGAATCAACCCCGGAGCTTGCTCCATAAAACAACACAAACAAAAAAAATGACTTTGGGAGAGGCTTTCTTAATTAAAAGAAAACAAAATACAAACCCCTGACCCTCCTGCTACAGATAGGCCCCGCAAGCCAACATTGCAGAAGATTTCTCGTTCCCCACCTCCTCCTCCTCCATTATATTCAGCCTGCAGCTAGGGTCGGGTGACTTGCTAGAAAAACAAACTGGCACAAGAAGTGAAGAAGGCTAACTATGCAAGCAACGTGATCTACCTCCTTAGGATACTGACAGGTTTTCCATTTTGTTGAGTCTGGGACTGGACCTGACTGGTGCAAGTTGCAACCAGACCTGGGCTGCGCTGCATAATATGAGGAGCGCGCAGGACCAGGAGCTTTGCATAAATTCATCTGGCAGCATTTTTAAACCACGCTTTCTTGGCGGTTTTTGAGGCTCAGCATGCACTTTGCCAGCGGCCGCACCTGCACGCGCTATCTGTACGCCACGGCCACTCTATTGCTAGCAGCATGATTAATCGATGCACTGTCCTAAACTGCCTGCTGCTGCTAAACTAAGGAGTTTCAAACAGAGCGCCAAGCAACAGCAGACAGCTTGAGTTCAGTAAGTGGCTTAGAAAGTTGATATCTGTATTTTATTTTTATGCTGAGATAATTGATCTGAGCTTGTTCAAAGAAGAGATAAAGGGACGTGGGTGTGTGTGTATACATGCATGGATCCTCTAACTTGAAATAAAGGAATTAATCATTCTTTTGATATCCCATGAGCAGATAAAGGTATGACATCAGTCTGTTTATTTGGAGTCATAGCATTTGTACATTGGAACTGCACACTTCTGTACAATGGGTACATACAGTAATTTACTGTTGTTTGGAGCAGGATGCATACCTCTTAGTAAAGCACTGTTTATTTTTGTTTAATTTATTTCCTTAAAATAAACTTGTGATTAAAGAGGTTACTTAGAGATTACTTTGCTTTTCTGAACAGTGTCAAGAGGAGAGCGACTTCAATAAAAGCCCCAAAACTCACCACAGAGCATCTAGACCCCCAGAGCATCTGGAGCCTGGCAGCCTTCATGACTTGTACAGTACAATAAATATAACATTACAGACTATGACAACATGACAGGTGTTGTACTTCAAGTTACTTTTTCTCCTGTGAATAATGGGGTAGTCTCCCATATGGTGGTTGTTATGTGGTTAATAAACAACGTGCTCAGTAAATGTTGTGCAAAATAAAACATTTTGGTATGGAAAGTTGGACGTTTTACATGGCCACCCAAGTTGTGAGTGTCCCAGGCCCCCCATGGCTTGATCTGGCCCTGGCCGCTACTTACACCAGCCAATCCCAGGTCATGGCAGTAAAGTGGGGAAGGGTCAGTAACAATTAAATTTGACTTCTTAGACACGATGGTGTCTGAGCAGCGGCAAAGATCAGCAAAGTGTGGCTAAGGTAATGAGTCTACTAGGGTCAGCGGAGACAGTGGGGTTGGGCCAGAAAATACAGGTTACTCACCTGTAACAGGAGTTCTAGGAATGGTATATGTTGTTCATCCACACTCATTGGCAGTATCCTTGCCGCTTTAAATCTTGCCGGAAGGTCTTCAAGCTTGCTCCTCCCACCCACCGGTGGTATAACTCGGCTCCGCCCCATGACGCCAGATCTGCCCCGCCAAGCTCAGGTTAAAGGCCGGCTGAGGTCGGAGGAGTCAGGTGGATGAACAACATATACCATTCCTAGAACTCCTGTTACAGGTGAGTAACCTGTATTTCTAGGGACATGGATATGTTGTTCATCCACACTCATTGGCAGACTCCTAGCAGTTCTCCGGGAGGAGGGAGGCAAGACGCACACCCCATATACTTACTTGGGAAGAGAGACTGGAGAACCGAGGCCCCAAAACCAGCATCCCGGCGTGACTCAAGGTCGATGTGGTAGTGGGTAATGAGGTGTTGCTGACTTCCAGGTAGCAGCCCTGCAGATTTCCTGGATAGGGACGTCCCTGGAAGCAGCCACCGTTGCAGCAGTATGGCGGTAGAATGAGCTCTTATCCCTCTGGGAGGCTCCATGCCCGCTAACTTATAGCAGAGATCTATGCAGGAGGTTACCACCTGCTTATCGTCCGCTTGGCTGCAGGTCTGCCAGATGCGTTTGGCGTAGGTGACAAACAGCTGGCGAACCTCTCCCAATTTCAGCCTACGCTCCTTATAATAGCGGCGTTTGTTCTCTAGGATCCAGAGTATGGAGCCCATATTCGGCCTCCGAGGTGTGATTGGGTAGAACACCGCAGAGTCAACACCTGGTTAAGGTGAACTCGCACACCACCTTCGGAAGGAATTTCGGTGGGGCGCAGGACAACCTTGTCCCTGTGGAAGACCAGGTAAGGAGACTCGATGGAAAGCCTGGAGCTCTCCCATCCTTCTGGCTGGACGGGATAGCCACCAAGAAGGCGGTCTTCCACGACAGGTGAGAGAGAGCACACCTGTGCATAGGTTCAATGGCTTGCCCATGAGCTTTGCCAGTACCAGCAGTAGATCCCACGGAGGTGGGGTTCCCGCACTGGAGGAAATGTGATCAAGGCCTTTGAAAAGCGCCAGACCACCTTCCTCCTGCGCCATCGACTGCTTCCCCGCCCGCGCCTGTAAGCAGAGATGGCTGCCAGGTGCACCTTAGGTCGCCGACCTAAGCCCTTGACTAGAAAGGGACCATAAATAGTCCAAGATGCTTGCCAAGGAACAGGAGGAAGGGTCCAAGCCTTGCTTCTGACACCAAATGGAAAACCTTTCCATTTGAAGGCATAGCATTTTCTGGTCGACTCTACGGGAGCCTCAACTACATTGAGGACCTCGTCGGAAGACCCAAAGCCTGGAACTCTAGCTCAGGAACCAGGCCGTCAGGTGCAGGGATTGAAGGTCCGGATGGAACACCTTCCCTGATTGACTGAGAGCAGGTCCGGCGAGCTGGAAGCTGCCGTGAGTCCTGGAGCTGAGACTGAGGAGATCTGGTACCAGAACTGGCGAGGCCAGTCTGGGGCTATCAGAATCCACCTCGCCTTGTCCCTCCTCGCTTGAGAAGCACCTTGTGGATCAAGGAAATGGGGAAAGGCTGAAAGAGGCCCGGGGTCCATTGCTCGAAAAGGCATCCCCTGCAGCGAGCCCTGCTGAGGGGGCGGCATGGAACAGACCCAGCATCGCTCCGTGGAGGCAAACAGGTCCACCTGAGGTGTGCCCCAAGGGAGAACAGATGCTGTACTACCTCGGCAGGAGAGACCACTCGTGGATGCAGCCCCTCATCCGCCTCAGGGCATCGGGCCAGGGGTGTTGGAGGCTCCTGCCACGTGAATGGCTAGGGAGATCCGCCTCCAGGCTGCGACTGTGTGACCAAACTCGGAGAGCTTCCTTGCATAGAAGCATGGAGCGGGCCCCGCCCTGGCGGTTTAGATAGTACATGGTCGTGGTATTGTCCGTCTGGACTCGGACCACTTGACCCCGGAGGAACGGAGCAAAGGCGGTGAGAGCTAGGCGGACCGCCGGAGCTCCAGCAGGTTGATGGGCATCGGGACTCACGGGGACCAGAGGCCATGAGCCCGTGGTTCCCCAGATGGGCACCCCTAACCCATCAGAGAGGCATCGGCCTATTAGAGACCGCTGCCGGGCGGATTTAACGGGATGCCCTCCTGCAATTGATCTGGAACGGTCCACCACTGGAGAGCATTCCCCATCCCTGTGTCACCGGCACAAGCTGGTCCAAGGGATCGCAGTTGCCAGACCACTGGCTGGCCAGTCCCCACTGAAGGACGATGTTCCAGCGGGCCCAACGGACCACGCTGGCACAGGCCGCCATGAGACCCAGGAGGCGAGGAAGTCCCGGCAGGGGCGCACTGCCCAACCAGAAATGATCGGGCAAAGGAGGAAAGAACCCCGCCCTGTCCGGGCCGGAGCCGCTTGGCTCAAGAGAGTCGAGCTGCGCCCGCTGAATAAAAATCACCTGCTTACGCTCGGGAGTTCCGCCTTGGCCTCGCTGACAAGGAGGCCCAGTTGAGAGCAGACCTGAGGGCCAGATTTCTGGACCACTCCGCCTCCTTCCTGAGGGAGGCTATCAGCCAGTCGTCCAGGTAAGGGCACACTCGGGACCCCTCGGCGCCAAGAGGGAATGCTGTCACCACTGCCATGCATTTGGTGAAGACCTTGAGCTGGAGACAAGCCAAGGGCATGGCTTGAACTCGAAGAGAGATCCTTCCGCTGGAAGCGAAGGAATCTCTGGTGAGACGGACGATAGGGACGTGAAAACGCTCACTGCAAGTCCAGAGAGCAGAACCACAGCCTGCTGCCCAAGGATGGTATTATCTGAGCCAGAGTGACCATCCCAAGGTTCGAGACCTTAGGAACTTGTTTAGGTCTGGTAGGTTCGAGAATGGGCGCCAGCCCCCGTTCGCTTCGGAACCAGGAAGTACCTGGACACAAACCCTGGGTCTGAAGGAGGGTCCACCACCTCTCTTACCACCTCCTCTGGAGGAGGAGTGATGTCGGCTCGACCAGCCGCCAGTGAGGCTGGGGGATCCAAGCCCCCGGTGGCACGCTCTGAAGGTGGTGCCTGCTCTAATTCCAGAGGCAGGCCTCTTCCCACCACCTCCAAGACCCACCGTCCGGTAACAGCGGACCAGGCGGAACGAAGGCTGGAGCTCGCTTTCCACGGGGGGAATCGTGTAAGGTACGGGATGGGGGCGACACCTCAGCCCGTCACTGGGCAGGCTTGGAGGTGAGGACCGCCGAGGGACCTCTCTGGGCCCTTTCCTCCTGCCTCCTGTTAGAGGAAGCCATGTTTGGGTTTGGGATGCTAAGGTCGAGCTGGCCCTGACGCTACACAAGGCCAAAGGCTGTGAAGGACTAAAGGGCTTAGGCTGTGGCTTTGCGGCCTTTGTCCTTCTGAGCTGGAAGAGACCGGTCCAAGGTGGCATTGGACTTCTCGATCCTCGGCAGGTGACCTTCCACCCAGGGTCAAGAGGTCCGTCCCCGTGCGGAACATCCGCCAACTTGTGCTGGGTATCCGGCGTAAAGGTGGAGGTTCCCCTCAGCCAAGCCCACTGGATGAAGCCACTGCGGCCGCCACCGATCTGGCACATGAGTCCCCATATCCAAAGCAGTCTGGAGCTGCTGTTTGGCCACTGCTCCTGCCTCTGGTCCCGCAACCATGCTTAACCGTAGTTCTGCAGATCGGGCGGGAAGATGAGGGATGACCTCATCCAGGGAGCCCAACAGGGCATGAGAAAATGTGCCATGGGAGGACGGCCGAACTGCCTGACGTAAGGTCGAGAGGACGAGCGAGACTTTTCGCCCGGATATAGTCCAATTTCTTGACCCTGTCAGGAGGTTTGTCCATATCCTCTTGCGCAGGCGGCGCTGCCGGAAAACGCTTGTCGGTAACCAACCCTCAGCAGAGGGGTTCCAAACCGACAAGGAACCGGTAGGGACCGGTGAGATTTCTGGCCATCCTGGCCGGAAGGCGAGGGCAGGGAAGCAGGGGCGCCAAAGTTCCAGTGCTGACCCACTATGGCCTCGGCCACCGAAAGGCCTCGCCGGAGAACCCGGTCCAGAATCTCCGTGAGGGATACCTGGGCCGCTTGGAACGGGTTCGAGCTCCATCCCGTAGACTCGAGATGAGCCGAAGCAGTCCTAGGAAGGACGACGGGCTATCGTCCATTGGCTGACCTCCTGAAGACCCAAGTCCAGTCGCTGGAGAAGAAGGAGGAATCATCTTCGGACTCTGAAGAGTCCCTCGAAGAGCTGCCTCCGGCCTGAGCCACCCTTCACCTGCCGAGGTCGGTCGGGAGTGAGGGTAACTGACAGCCGATGGGTAAAACCCTTAGCCGACCGAGAATCCTTGGTCGGAGCCCCAATTGTGGCTGGAGGCGGAGGTTCCACCGCAACCGGTGGAGCAGTTGGTTTTGGCCGAACAACCGCCTGGGTATAGGCCTCGGCAAGTCGAGGGGTTGTGTCGGCCGCCCGTGACAGTTACTTAATGGTTGCGCCGGAGTCGGCTTATTCCCGGCCAGGAGGAGTTGTTAGTACATAAGGTCCTCGGCATCGTCGACGTTATTTACGCTGCTTCCTCATCCGAGGAGGAGGAGCGACGAAGCGGCGACGCCGCTTATCAAGCGGGTAAGCCGAGACCGACCGCCTATGACGGTGGGAACGCTGACCGCCAGAGGTCCGAGACCGAGATCAGAGTCCCGAATTTCCGGGTCGGTGCAGGGAGGTGTCGGCCGAACCGACACTCCCTTCGGCTCGGAAGGTCCATCCGAGGGCTCCGGAACCGGAGGCACAGGCGAGCCCACGGGATCCTCAACTCCTCCCGGGGGAACCGGGGAGAGGGGAATCTCGGCTGCTAAAGGCGACAGCCCGTCCAATGGGTCGAGAAAAATCTCGACTTCATCAGTGGGAGTCTCGGTCAACTGACCTGACGGGGACACCGTGAGGCCAGTGGCCGGAGCCGAGCGGTCGACCGAAGCCGACGGTCGACGGCCCGGGGAGAGGGACCTTTCCCGCTCCCAAGAGCCGACGGGAGGGATTTACCTTGTCCTCTTTTGACCGAGAAAAAGGTCCAGCAGACGAGGCCCTTCCCTTAGTGGAGAGGGACAGACAAAGCTCCTTAAAGGAAGCCGGTAGGAAGAACCCAGAGAGAGCGGATAAATGCCGCGCCGAGGAAGATACGGCCCGCTACTTCCTTCTTCGAGGGCGTACCTATCCGCCGAGCTGATCCGCTGGCCTGCCGGCCGCTGACACCGCCAACCGGGCCTCCTTGACTTCACCGCGGGAAATGCTTCGAGGGGCCCAGTTGCAATCGGGCAGCACGGTTCTTCGAGGACGGAGGCGAGAAAGATGAGCACAGGCTCAAGCTTCCGTGGTCGTAGCTCAAGGCCTAACAGTAGACACACACGGAGGTGGATCCGTCTGAGACATCTTTCACCGCATGGGCATCTCCAAATCCGGAGTCGATTTATCCATCGCAGTCATGAGGGATCAAGACTGAAGTCTTTTGCAAAATATTATTTTTAAATCCAAACGGAGAAATAGGAACCAGTCACAAACGCAGAGCGCTAAGGAGGGAACCTGAGCTTCAAGCGGTAAGGAAGATCTAGCGTCATGGGGCGGAGCCGAGAGTTATACCACCCGGGTGGGTGGGAGGAGCAAGCTTGAAGACCTTCCGGCAAGATTTAAAGCGGCAAGGATACTGCCAATGAGTGTGGATGAACAACATATCCATGTCCCTAGAATTATTTCTTTCAGAGTAAATACTATATTTTAACAGCATGTTTTGTCTTAAATTACTTGTCTTTAGCTTGATATTGAGCAAATGTGGTACCTCTCAGTTGAGAAGCGAACATGAACTGGTGCAATGTCACACTGTTTGGTCTGATGTATTTCTGGGTTTTATTATATTGCCTATTGCTCTCAATGGCATATTAACTTTAGAAGGCTATTACAGGTGTCAACATTCTAGTAATGTGTGCAGCAGCACTAAAAAAAAAAACACTTACTAGGAAACAATTGCATCGCTCTAATTTGGCATGAAAAAAAAAACAGGTTACTCACCTGTAACAGTAGTTCTAGGAGTGGTATATGTTGTTCATCCTCACTTCTTGGCATGTCCCATTCCCTTTAAGGATCGCCAGAAGGTCTTCAAGCTGGCTCCTCCCACCCACCCAGGTGGTACATCCTCGGCCCGCCAAGCCAGGTGCCAGCGCCCAAGAGCCGGGAGGTCGGGTGGCTCTGTGGAGGATGAACAACATATACTGCTCCTAGAAAGTACAGTTACGCAAGAACTTACTGTAACAGTAAATCTTTGAGAGAGGCTCTTGCAGTAGGCAATTACATATAGGACATACAGGACTGACGTCGGTAGGTGACAGGACCCCACAGAAAAATTTCTAGCTAGCAGCCTCTGGCAAGGGACCGCCCCCATGTCAGGTGACCGGCGTCAGGAGACGTCGGTATAAAGGGGCGGTCCCTCACGCCTGCCTTCCAGTTCTTTCCCGCCACAGGCCAAAAGAGGCGGATGAGAGAAGCATAATATTCCTCACTGGAAAAGGAGCTGAAAAAGCTTAGGGGATGGAGGGCGGAGCACACCAGCCGTAACAGCCTCTCCAACATCTACTGTTACGTAAGTTCTTAAGTAACTGTACTATCTTACTTCGAGAGGGATCTTGCAGTAGGTAATTACATATAGGACTAAGTCCCAAGCAGTCTGGAACAAGAAGAAGCACGTGGGAGGAGGAAAGCTACTCAAAGCACATCCTCTAGCTGTGAAGGCTTTAAGAAAGAAGGCCTTGCAGAACAGCAAGCCCAAAGCCTGCTCTACAGCGAGAGGCAATATCCAAACTGTAGTGTTTTGTAAATGTGTGGACAGAAGTCCAAGTGGCGGCAGCACAGATGTCTGTCGCTGACACGTTCTTAAAACATGCCGCCGAGGCAGCGACTCCTCTGGTGGAGTGGCTTCTTACTTGTCCCGGGAGGGTCTTGTTGTACTTGCCGTAACGGAAGGTGATGCAATGAGCCGACCATTTAGACAGGCACTGCTTAGAAACAGCATTGCCTTCTCTTTTGGGAGCAAAACAGACAAACAGTTGATCAGTCATTCTGAGATCCTTTGTTCTGTTAGTGTAGTATCTCAGAATTTGGTGGACATCCATAGTGTGAAGTAGATACTCCCCTTGATTGGAGTACTACGTAAAGAAAGCGGGTAACTCTATGGACTGGTTCAATGTAGATTCCGCTACCACCTTGGGGAGAAACTTAGGATTAGTGCCAGAGCCACACGCCCTTGGTGAAAATCAAGCGGAATTTTACACATCAGGGCCTGAGCTCGGAAATCCTCCGAGCAGAGGTAATGGCTACTAGGAAGAGCGTTTTCCATGAAAGAAACTTCAAGTTCCGGAAGCTGCCAGTTTAAAAGGAGGCAAACGGAGTCACTGCCGAGGAGCCGCATCGGGCCGGTGTCCGGGGAGCTGACATCAGATCAGCCTGACCAGCAGGTGGACGGTCTGACAGAGGAGGATCAGGAACCCCAGCCACCCAGGGATGGAGGAGAGAAACCTTGGGGTCGGGCTGAGGAGACTCAGGGTCCCCGGAGGGCAGCGAAGGCTGCAGGAGCCAGGAACAACAGACGGGAGGGTCTGGTGTCGGCTCTTCCGCTGGTGGGACGCGGGTGAACCGACGCGGCGGCTTAGCAGTGGGATCCGGCTGGCGCCGGAGGGGCCGGCGCTGACTTAATGGACCCATTGCCGGAGGCAGGACGATGGAGGAGTGGCCTGGTTGGGCGGAATAGGGGCCACGCGCCACCCCGGGGTTGGGCGACTTACCAACCTTCTCCATGCAGGCGCGGAGGAGCTGATGTCCTGCTTATTGAGTCGCCGCGCCAGTAGGCCACTGCCACAGCTTACCGGGAGCAGAGGCTCCAAAAGCCCAGAGGCGCCTAAAGGGGCCCGAAGTGCAGCCAGACGGTGTGGCCGACACCGCCTTAGAAGCCTCTAAGGCGGCCGTCAGAGCGGTTCCCGGGGAATGACGTTACTTTTTAGCATGGCAACCCCGAGGAAGTCATGTGGGTGAGGAGCCCTTGTCCTGATGCTTTTTATCTTTTTCTTGCGAAGGCCTTCAGGGAAGTGGATGCCCTTCAAGCTTTTTCAATTCTTTCTCCATGGAGCTCACTTTTTTTCAAAATATGGGCCTCAGGGACTGCTGCCGCCTTCTTCGGGTGGCCACGTTAAAACTGAGGCAGTGCTGGCACTTCTCTACTGGATGGTTGGGGCCAAGGCAAAAAAGGCACAGGGAATGGCCGTCCTTGTGCGGGAGTTGGGCACCGCACGAGTCGCACTTGTTTTTGTGCTCGGAGGGTGTAGGGGACGACATACACTGACGAATACCTGATGAATGACAGGAAAAAAAATCGAAAATACTCGGTGAAAATACTGACGATAGAGCCTGACAAGCAAGGAACTTTACCGCGAGGTGCTGGCATGAGCAAACGGCGGGAAAGAACTGAAAGGCAGGCGTGAGGGACCGCCCCTTTATACCGATGTCTCCTGATGCCAGTCACCTGACATGGGGTGGTCCCTCGCCAGAGACCGCTAGCTAGAAATTTTTCCGTGGTCCTGCCGCCCCGCCGTGTCAGTCCTATATGTATTACTCACTGCAAGAGCCTCTCTAAGTAAGATCTACTGTTACAGGTGAGTAACCTGTTTTCTAGGATCGTGGATATTGTTCATCCACACTTCTTGGCAGACTCTAGCAGGTCTCTGGAAGGAGGGCAAGCGACTCTCACTGATATTCACTTGGGGAAAGAGATTTGAGAACTGAGGACCCAAAACCAGCATCTCGGCGTGACTCAAGGTCGATGTGGTAATGGGTAATGAAGGTGTTTGCTGACTTCAGGTAGCAGCCCAACAGATTTCCTGGATAAGGATGTCCCTGGAAGCAGCCAACGATGCAGCTGTATGGTGGGTAGAATGAGCTCTTATCCTCTAGGAGGCTCCATGCCCACTAACTCAGAGCACAGACTAATGCAAGATGTAATCCACCTTGCAATAGTCCGCTTGCTGCAGGTCTGTCAGAAGCAGCTTCAGCGAGATGACAGACAGCTGAAGAACCTTCCCCGACTTTCGCCGTCCTCTCCTTATAATAGAGAGGGCTCATCTCAGGCCCAAGTATGGAGCCTATATTCGGCCTCCGAGGTGTAATTAGGGTAGTATACTGGCAGAGTTAATACCTGGTTAAGGTGAAACTCTGACACCAACCTCGGAAGGAATTTCGGTTGGGGGCATAGGACAACCTTGTCCCTGTGGAAGACCAGATAAGGGGAGTCCACTGAAAGCGCCTGGAGCTCCCCTGTCCTTCTGGCTGACGTGATAGCCACCAGGAAGGCCATCTTCCACAAAAAGCATGACAATGCATGCTTGTGCATTGGTTAGAATGGCTTGCCCATGAACTTTGCCAGTACCAGCAGTAGATCCCATGGAGGTGGAAGTTCACGCACTGGAGGATATCTGATTCAGGCCTTTGAAAAGCGCCCGACCACTGTCTTCTCTGGCCATCGGCTGACCGCCCATGCCCGCAAGAGATTTCGCCAGATGCACCATAAGGTCGATGATCAAGACCCTTTGGACACAGGCCAAAGGTAGTAGAGAATGTTAGCCATTGGACACGACAAGAGGGTCCAGGCCTGTTCCTGACACCAAATGGAAAACTTTTCCATTTGAAGGAATAACATTTCCTGGTCGATTCCTTTCTGGATGCCTCCACCACGGTGAGGACATCCTCGGAAAGACCCAAAGCCTGGAACTCTACTCATGTACCAGGCTGTGAGGTGCAGGGATTGAAAGTCCGGATGGTATACCTTCCCCTGGCTGAGAAAGATCAGGTCCAGGCATGCTGGAATCCACTCCGGTGGCCTGAAGCTGAGGCTGAGGTTATCTGCATACCAGAACTAGCGTGGCCAGTCTGGGGCTACCAGAATCACCTTCGCCTTGTCCCTCCTTACCTTGAGGAGCACCATGCGGATCAAGGGAAATGGAGGGAAGGTGTAGAAGAGGCCTGAGGTCCATGGCCTAGAGAAGGCATCCCCTGCAGTGAGCCCTGCTGAGGAGGGCGGGCAGTGAAACAGCCTCAGCTTGGTGTTGTCTTGGAGCAAACAGGTCCACCATTGGTTTTCCCCAGTGGCAGAACAGGATGTAAGCTACCTCTGGATGGAGAGACCACTTGTGGGATGTCTCGCCTAAGCTGCTGAGAGCATCCGCCAGATGGTTTGAGGCTCCTGCACATGAATGGCTAGGAGATCTGCCTCCAGATGACTGACGAGGGTCCAGATGCGGAGTGCCTCCCTGCAAAGTAGACGGGAATGTGTGCTGCCCTGTTTGCTGAGGTAGTACATGGTCGGGTATTGTCTGTCTGGGCTTGAACCACTTGACCCCGGAGCTGAGGAGCGAAAGCTGACAGTGTCAGTCTAACTGCTCTGAGCTCCAACAGGTTGATTGGTATCGGGACTCTTGGGGGTCCAGAACCCAGGGCCCATTTGTCCCCATGTGGGCTCCCCAGCCCATGAGACAGACATTGGTCATAAGGATAGCCATCGGCTTGGGGTGGACAAACAGGATCCCTTCCTGCAACCGGTCCGGGGCAGCCCACCATTGCAGAGTATCCCACATCTTCTGGGTTACAGTGATCAGCTAGTTGAAATGACCATGGCACTGAGTCCACTCAATGGCCAGCTCCCATTGAAGGGGGCGCATGTGCCACAGGGCCCGATGGACCATGGAGGTGCACACCGCCATGTCCCCAGAAGGCGCAGAAAGTCCCGGGCAGGGCGCAATTGCCCAACCAGAAATGACTGGGCAAAGGAGGAGAGAACATCCACCCTGTCCGCCTGGAGCCTAGCACCGACTTGACGAGAGTTGAGCTCTGCCCCGATGAAGCACATCACCTGGGAAGGCACGAGCTCTGACTTGGCCTCGCTGATCAGGAGGCCGAGTTGGGAGCAGGTCTGGAGGGCCAGGTCCCTGGACCTCTCCACCTCCTGCCGGGTGGGACCTGCTAAGAGCCAATCGTTGAGGTAGGGGTAAATTCTGACCCCCGAACTGCCAATGAGACGGACGGATTGGGACGTGAAGAACACGCTCTGCAGATCCAGTGAACAGAACCACATATTTCGGCTCCAAGGATGGCATGATCTGGGACAGAGTGACCATCTGAAAGGTGCATGACCTCAGATACTGATTCAGGTAGTGCAGATCTAGAATGGGGCAACAGCCCCTGTCCGCTGGGCACCAGGAAGTACCTGGAGACAAAGTCTGGGTCTGCTGGAGAATCCGCCACTGGAGCTACAGTCTCCTTGAGGCGGAAATGAGTGATGTCGTCGCAGAGAGCAGACTGAGTATGGGCGGATACTCTTTCCTCCCGTGGGGCGCAGGCTCTGCTTGGAAGGTACTGCTCGGATTCGAGGGCGGTCCAGGGTGATGGTGGCCGAATGATGCCGGGGAAGCCGGTGTCTGGTCTAGCTTCCTTAGAAGGAGCCCCTCCCACAGGCTGCTTGGGCGGTGGTTCCACCACTATTGGTGGAGGGACCGTTTAGGCCGAACTGAGGTTCTTGCCGGCTCCGCTGGGCTGGGGAACCGACTAATCAGCTCCAGAGAGTTGACTTCTCGGCCTGGGAGGCGAAAGTCAAGTAATGGCCGGGTAGGCTTGTGACTGGTCAAAATCAGTTGTTGCCACGAGGTCGTTGTAGTGCCGATGGAGTTTCCACTGGATCCTCTCCTCATCTGAGGACGATGAGGACGACCGACGGTGTCGCCTCTTTTTCAGTCGCTTGTGACTCTTCCTCAGCCTGTCGATCCAGGGGGTCCTGGACCTCAATCGAGATTGGGCGGGCCAATTCTGTCGCTTGGGAGACAATGGCAGGACCGGTGATTTCTCAGGGTCGGTGCCCACTTCCTCGACAGGATTCCCAGTGGGCTGGGTCTCCTCATTGGGGAAAGAAAGGACCGGAGTCTGACTGAGAGAGTCGTCGACAATGGGTCGATCGGATCGATGATTATTTCAACCTCGTCGATCGACACTTCGGTCAACTGGCCAGATGGCGAAGCCAAGAAGTCAGCGGCAGAAGAGGCAATTTCGACCGAAGTCGAGACTGCCAGTTCCTGGGGCTGAAATTTCTCCCGATCCCAAGAATGTCTTCGTCGAGATGAAGACGATCCCGGGTCCTTTTCCCACTTACGAGGACCGAGAGGAGTGTGTGCCCGCAGGACCCTCTTCCTTAGTCGGAGAGACTGGCACAACCTCGGAAAGAACTCGAGAAAGTGGAGCCCAGATTGAGCAGAATGAAGAAGCTCCAAGAAGAAGATTCCATGGCACAAGCCGCCTCTCCTCAGGCTTGCATGCGCTCCAATTGCTCAGTGGATCCCACGGCTGTGGAAACTGTCCACTGAGCCTCCTTTGATTTCACTGAGGATACTGTTTTTCCAGCCTCCCTAACTTCAAGCATGCGAGACGGTCGTCAAGGATGGTAGGTGAAATGCAAGACAAAATGGCACTTTGAGGTGTTATGGTCAACATCCAAGCAATAGACGCAAGCAGTGTGGGGATCAGTGTGCAACATCTTCTGGCCGCAAGAACACCGGGGAAATCAAGGGGAAGACTTGTCTTCCATAATCAAAGAGAAACAGTCACGATCGCTAATGTGAACTAGGCGAATTTTCAGAATAATCGAAGGTTTTGAAACCAGGGCCTACAAAATGTGGAAGCACGAAGGAGGCAACCTGAATCTTCCAACGGAAAGGAAGATCTGGCGTTGCGGGGCCGAGGGATATACCACCCAGGTGGGTGGGGGGAGTCAGCTTGAAGATCTTTCGGCGATCCTTAAAGGGAAAGGGACATGCCAAGAAGTGTAGATGAACAACATATCCACGATCCTAGAAATGAAAATTACGTACCTACCGTAATTCTTGATCTTCTCTTGTACCTTCACCATTCATTACTGCTTGGGTTAAGCAAGAGGCCTTTCCTTCACAGGTATTTTTTGATCGGCTCAGCAGCACCCTCAAGGACAACGCATCGCCATGCTTAGGTGCCGTTTAGGTGCCGTGAGACTCTCCTCCATCTCAGTTCTGTTAGCCGGAGAGGCAAAATAAAGTGTAAGAAAAAAAAGTGAGGCAAGAGAGTCGAGGGATAGAAAAAGGAAGGAAATAAACTGAAAAAGGAATAAGCCGATGGAGAATAGACAGAGGAGAGAGAATTCCTACCCTAAGGGACCGCAGGGCCTCCTTTCCGGGCCGGCTCTAGGGGAGGAACAGAGAGAGGGAGAGAAAGTAGAAGAAGAAAGAAAGAGGCATGTTGAGAAGGAGAACAGTGCCCATCGAGCATTGTTGGTTAAGAGGCTTATAGGCTCGAAACTAATAAGGGAGCAAGAATCCCAGTTGTTAGGACTGAGGAGAGGTTCCACCGAACCTCCTGAAGAGACCCAAGAAAGGGCAGACTCTCTGAACTCTCAACATGCCAAGTCCCTTCATCCTAGTTGAGGGCTCCTAGACTGTCCGAGCAGAACCTGTTCCGGAAGAGCGCCCATCCAGGAAGAGGACTAAGTTCCTTAGCACCTTGTTAAGTGCTACCACAGAAGAGTATGGGAAAAAAATACAGGTTACTCACCTATAACAGGAGTTCTAGGAATGGTATATGTTGTTCATCCACACTTATTGGCAGGTTCCTTGCCGCTTTAAATCTTGCCGGAAGGTCTTCAAGCTGGCTCCTCCCACCCACCCGGGTGCTAAAACTCTCGGCTCCATCCCATGACGCCAGACCTGCCCGCTGGAGCTCAGGTTGTGTCAGTCGAGGCAGTCGGGTGGGTCGTGGTGGATGAACAATGTATACCATTCCTAGAACTCCTGTTGCAGGTGAGTAACCTGTATTTCTAGGGACATGGATATGTTGTTCATCCACACTGTCTGGCAGACTCCTAGCAGTTCTCCGGGAGGAGGGAGGCAAGGCGCACACCCCCTACTTAGGGAATAAAGACTGGAGAACCGAGGCCCCAAAACCAGCATCCCGGCGTGACTCAAGGTCGATGTGGTAATGGGTAATAAAGGTGTGTGCTGACTTCCAGGTAGCAGCCCTGCAGATATCCTGGATAGGGACGTCCCTGGAAGCAGCCACCGATGCAGCAGTATGACGGGTAGAATGAGCTCTTATCCCTCTGGGAGGCTCCATGCCCGCCAACTTGTAGCAGAGATCTATGCAGGAGGTGACCCACCTGCTTATCGTCCGCTTGGCTGCAGGTCTGCCAGGTGTGGCTTCAGCGTAGGTGACAAACAGCTGGCGAACCTCTCCAATTTCAGCTATGCGCTCCTTATAATAAGCGGGCGCCCTTCTAGGAGTCCAAAGTATGGAGCCTGTATTAGAGCCTCCGAGGTGTGACTGGGGTAGAACACGGCAGAGTCAGCACCTGGTTAAGGTGAAACTCCACACCACCTTCGGAAGGAATTTCGGTGGGGGCAGGACAACCTTGTCCCTGTGGAAGACCAGGTAGGAGACTCGATGCAAAGCACCTGGAGCTCTCCCTTCTGGCTGACGGATAGCCACCAAGAAGGCGGTCTTCCACGACAGGTGAGAGAGATCACACCTGTGCATTGGTTCGAATAGGCTTGCCCATGAGCTTTGCCAGTACCAGCAGTAAATCCCACGGAGGTGGAGGTTCTCGACCGAGGAAATGTGATCAAGGCCTTTGAAAAGCCCAACCACCTTTTTCCTGCGCACCGACTGCTCCTCGCCCGCGCCGGCAAGCAGAGATGGCTGAGGTGCACCTTAGGGTCGCCGACCTAAGCCCTTGATTAGAAAGGGACCATAAATAGTCCAAAATGCTTGCCACAGAACAGGAGGAAGGGTCCAAGCCCTTGCCCTGACACCAAATGGAGAATCTCTTCCATTTGAAGGCGTAGCATTTTCTGGTCAACCCTTATACGGACGCCTCAACAACATTGAGGACCTCGTCGGAAAGACCCAAGGCCTGGAACTCTAGCCGCCAGGAACCAGGCCGTCAGGTGCAGGGATTGAAGGTCCGATGGAACACCTTCCGATTGATCTGAGAGCAGGTCCGGGCGAGCTGGAAGCTGCCTCGGAGCCTGGAGCTGAGGCTGAGGAGATCTGGTACCAGAACTGGCGGGCCAGTCTGGGGCTATCAGAATCACCCGCGCCTTGTCCCTCCTTGTCTTGAGAAGCACCTTGAGAATCAAGGGAAATGGGGAAAGGCGAAAAGAGGCCTGGGGTCCACAGCTCTCGAAAGGCATCCCCTGCAGCGAGCCCTGCTGAGGGGGGCATGAAACAGCCTCAGCTTCGCATTCTCCCTGAGGCAAACAGGTCCACCTGAGGTGTGCCCCAGTGGGAGAACAGATCTTGTACTACCTCCGCAGGAGAGACCACTCGGAGATGCAGCCCCATCCGCCCAGAGCATCGGCCAGGGTGTTGGAGGCTCCTGCCACATGAATGGCTAGGAGATCCGCTCCAGGCTGCGCACGAGTGACCAGATGCGGAGATCTTCCTTGCATAGAAGCACGGAGCTGCGCCCGCCCCTGGCGTTCAGGTAGTACATGGTCGTGGTATTGTCCGCCTGGACTCGGCCACTTGGACCCCGGAGAAACGGAGCAAAGGCGGTGAGAGCTAGGCGGATCGCTTGGAGCTCCAGCAGGTTGATGTGGCATCGACTCGCGGGGACCAGAGGTCGTGACTCGGTGTTCCCCAGAGGCACCCCAACCCATCAGAGAGGCATCGGTCGATAAAGAGAGCGTCGGCTCGGGGCGGACAAACGGGATGGAACGGTCCACCACTGGAGAGCGTTCCACATCTCCTGGGTCACTATCACTAGCTGGTCCAAAGAATCGCAGCATTGTGACCACTAGCTGGCCAGTTCCCACTGAAGGGGGCGAATGTGCCAGCGTGCCCAACAGACCACGCTGGTACAGGCCGCCATGAGACCCAGGAGGCGCAGGAAGTCCCGGGCAGGGCGCGATTGCCCAACCAGAAATGATTGGGCAAAGGAGGTAAGAACCTCGGCCCTGTCCGCCGGGAGCCGTGCTCTGGCTCAAAGAGTCTCGAGTTTTGCCCCAATGAACAGGATCACCTGCTTCGGCTCGAGTTCCGACTTGGCCTCGTTGATGAGAAGGCCGACTTGAGAGCAAACCTGGAGGGCCAGATCTCTGGACCGCTCCACTTCCCATCTGGAGGTGGCTGCTATCAGCCAATCGTCCAGGTAAGGGTACACCTGACCCCTTGGCACCGCGAGGAATGCTGTCACCAATGCCATGCATTTGGTGAAGACCCGGAGCTGGAGATAAACCGGGGCATGGCTCGAATCAAGAGGGATCCTCGCTCGAAGCGGAGGAATCTCCGCTGTGATGGACGGATAGGGGACGGAAAGAACGCTGCCCTGTAGGTCCAGAGAGCAGAACCACATGCCGTGTTCCAGAGATGGTATTATCTGCGCCAGAGTGACCATCCTGAAGGTTCGAGACCTTAGGAACTTGTTCAGGTCGTGTAGGTCGAGAATGGGCGCCAGCCCCCGTCCATTTCGGAACCAGGAAATACCTGGACACGAACCCCGGGTCTGAAGGGGGTCCTCACTTCCATGATCACCTCTTCTGGAGGAGGACAACGATGTGGCTCGGCGAGCCGCCAGTGAGGCTGTTGTGACCACGTAGGCCCCCGAAGGCGGCATGCCTGGAAGGGCGGGCCTGCTCGAATTCCAGAGGTAGGCCTCTTTTCCCACCACCTGCAGTACCTACCTGTCCGTGGTAACAGTGACCACGCAGAAAGGAAGTGTCTGAGCCTGCCTCCGCAGTGGGGAACCAGGGTGAGGTGACAGGATGGGGAGACACTCTCAGCCTGTCACTGGGCAGGCTTGAGGAAGGACCGGCCGAGGGACCACCTGGGCCTTTTCCCCTTGCTTCTGTTGGAGGAAGCCGACGGTTTGGGCTTGGGATGCCAAGTCGAGCCTGCTGGCCCTGACGTTGTTGGGCCGCTGCCGGGCGCAGAAGGATGAAAGGCTTAGGCTGTGGCTTGCGGCCTTTGTCCTTCTGGGCGGAAGAGACCGAGTCCAAGGTAGCATTGGACTTCTCGATCCTCTGCAGGTGAGACCTTCCACCCCAGGGTCGAAGAGGTCAGTCCCCAAAAGGGAACATCCGCCAACTGTGCTGGGTATCCGAGGTAAGGTTGGATATCCTCAGCCAAGCCCGACGACATGCAGGCCACTGGCGGCCACAGACCTGGCACATGAAAGTCCCTGATGTCTAACGCAGTCTGGAGCTGCTGTTTAGCCACTGCTCTGCCCTGATCCCACACCTGCCTGACCGTAGTCTGCAGATCGCGGGAAGATGAGGACAACCTCATCCAGGGAACCCAACAGGCGTGAGAAAATGTGCCAGAGGACGGCCTAACTGGCCTGACGAAGGCCGAGAGACGCAGTATAGACTTTTCGCCCGCATAACCAATCTTTTCTGCGATTCCTTGTCGGGAGGTTTGTTCATATCCCTCATGCTTCGCACGCCGAAAACGCTTATCGGTAACCAACCCTCGGCCGAGGGGTGTTCAAAACGGACAGGAACCGGTAGGGACCAAGATACTTCCTGGCCATCCTGGTCAAGGTGCAGGGCAGGAAGCAGGATCGCTGTTAAAGTTCCAAGGCCGACCCACTATGGTTTCGCCACCGAAAGGCCTCCCAGGGAGAATCCTCGGTCCAGAATCTCCGGAGAGGATACCTGGCCCATTTAGAAACGGGTTCGAAGCCCATCCCGTGGACTCCGAGATGAGTCGAGGCAACCCTAAGAAGGACAAAGGGCTATCGTCCACTGACTCTCCTCCCGATGACTCCAAGTCCATGCGCTTGGAGAAGAGGGAGGAACCATCATCAGACTTGGAAGAGTCCTCAAAGAGCTGCTCGGCCTGAGCCACCCTCCACCTGCCGAGGTTTATCGGGAGTGAGGGTGACAGACAGCCTATGGGGCAAATCCAAGGCTGACCGAGAATTTTGGTCGGAGCCCCAACTAATGGCTGTGGAGGCGGAGGTTCCACCAGAATCGGTGGCAGCTGGAATTGGCCGAACAACCTGCCTGGGAACAGGCCCTGCTGCCAGCGGGGTTGTTTCGCCGCCCCGGTGACAGCCACTTAATGGCCGGGAAGACGCACTGGGTCGGCCTATTCCTGGTCAAAAGGAGCTGTTGCCACATGAGTTCCTCATATTCCGACGCAGAACTGCCGGGCTTCGTCCGGCGGAGGAGGAGGAGAGAGGTGCGCCGCTGTCAAGGGTGCCGAGACCTACTTATGGCAGCGGGATGGTTGACTACAGGATGTCCGAGACCGAGAGTCGACCAGGGCCGAGAAGGCGAGGAGAGTGTCAGAATCGCACTGCTCGGACGATCCCACCAAAGGCTCCGGAACTGGAGGCACAGACGAGCCGACGGATCCTCACCCCACCGGGGAACTGGGAGAGGGATTCTCAGCTTCAGCCGACAACCGCTCTAACGGGTCGAGAAAAATCTCGACTGCATGCCGAGTCTCTGGTCAACTGGCCGACGGGACACCGTGAAGCCAGTGGCCGGGCTGAGGGCCTAATCAAGTCGATTGTCGACAAGGGAAAGTGGATCTTTCCCGCCCCAAGAGCGCCAATGGAGCTTACTTTTTGCTCTTTTGGACCTGGAAAAGGTCCCGAAGAAGTTGGACCCTCACCTTCGTTGAGAGGGTCAGACAAAGCTCCTTAAAGAAGCCGCAACAAGGCACCAAGAGAGCGGGACAAATGCCGCAGCCGAGGTAGAAGCTGCCCGCTACGCTTCCCTTCGAGGGCGCATCATCTGCTCGAAATGATCCGCTGAGCTCGCCGGCCGCAGACACCGCCAACCGGCCTCTTTAGATTTCACCGTGGAATTCTTTTCTCGGCCCCAGATGTAATCGGGCAGCACGGCTCTCAAGGACGAGGCTGAAAAAGAAGAGCACAAGTCGAGGCCGCGGGTCATGCTCAAGGCCCAGGCAGTAGACGACGTGAGTGCGGATCCGCCCTAGACATCTTCTGCCCGCAAGGGCACCTCCGAAACCGGAGTCGATTGTCCATCGAGCTGCGAGGAGAAGAAGACCAAGTCTTTTAGCAAAAACTTTTGATTCTCGAACTCAAGAATTAGGAACCAGTCTTAATCGCAGAGCGTTAAGGAGGGAACCTGAGCCTTCCAGTGTAAGGAAGATCTGGCGCCATGGGCGGAGCCGAGTTTTACCACCCGGTGGGTGGGAGGAGCCAGCTTGAAGACCTTCCGCAAGATTTAAAGCGCATGAACCTGCCAATAAGTGTGGATGAACAACATATCCATGTCCCTAGAAAACATGCCTTCTCGAGGCAGTTGGTAAGAAAAATAGAGAGGAACTCAATCCGACTTGCTAAGACAAGGCAGACAGAGGCTTGAAGCTGACAAGTTCAGTCAGCAGCTGGAAAAGCTTTGAAAAATAATGCCTGCCAGGGGGGATTCCAAACTTTGAGGAGGCCAAGACAGGGCATGGCCACCAGGCTGTGAAACTACATGACCTGAAGAAGGTAAGGAATCGCACCATAGGGCAGTCAGAAAGAGTTCCCTCAGAATTAAAGAAATTTGCAACCGTACTCGTTCCTCTCTACCTTGAGGAAAAAAGAGAATCCATTCACAAGAATGGGGGGAAAACAGATTTTTTTTTTTGCATAAAGGCCAAGGGGAGAGAGGAATGAGACAGGAGGGGGAGACGCCACAGAAGGAGGCCACTGAGGGGAAGGTGGGTGGGTATCAGTAATGAATGGTGAAGATACAAGAGAAGATCAAGAATTACGGTAGGTACGTAATTTTCATATCTTCCCTTGTCAATCTTCACCATTCATTACTGCTTGGGTGAGTACCAAAGCCCCTCCCTTGACAAAAAGGGGGGTAGAACCCTGAGGGAACCAGACCCCCAGCTTCCTGTTGGTGAGGAACAGAAGGGGAAGACCCTGGCTAACACAAGGGAAGTCTAAGTGGGAGAAGAGCTAGGAGGTGTCCCCCGAGGACGGGGAGACGGAAAAAGCCCCTGCAAAAGTCTCCTAGCTCTGGAGGAAAAAAGACCGGTCCCCCGGAAAGCGGAGCGCATCACCCTACGCCGGGCCAGGGGTGACAACCTTGACAGACGGAGCCATGCCGTCCGCCTAATGCAGATCGCTGTCCCCGCAAGCCTGGAAGCCACCTCACTGGCATCATAAGATGCCCTTGCTTGGTGTCTTGCCAGCTCCAGGCCTATAGCGGAGAGGGCAATAGCCTGTCTGGTTTGCTCCGTATCAGGCATTGATGCTAGGAGCTGGGAGAGCATCGACCACAGATGCCAATTGTAGGCAGCGTGGTGAGCCTGATGTGATGCAATGCAAGCCACCGCATGAGAAGAAGAGAACACTCTTCGCCCCCACCGGTCGAATTGTAGTGAATCCGAATCTGGTGGGCGGTCGTGCGCCAGGTGGCGGCACCCGGAAGGAGTCTCTAGGTACACCAAACCCGAGGACGGGTTGGGAAGGGTACCCAGGGATTCCGAGGGGGCACAATACCTTCGACGACAGTCTGCCGGGGCTGGAGAAAGGGCGGCTGGCAACTGCCAGGAACGGATAGACGCCTCCTGGAAGGGGATAGGCCAGGAAGGTACCACCAGGTGCTGGGCACTGAATTCTCCAAGGAATTCACGCATCTCCCATTCGGTATTGTCTCGACTCAACGTAAGAGATTCAAGATCCCCACCATCCTCGAGAGGAATCGCTGATATTCAGTGAAATCAGCGCCAGAAGAAAGATGAGCAGGGTTCCTCTTCCTCAGAGGAGGAAGATGAGGATGATGGAGAGCTCGAATGTCCAGAAGATTCCCGCGGCGGTGGGGAGAGTTGAAAGACCCGCCATGCATGTATCTAACGATGAGGGAAGGCCGCGAGAACCTCTGAACTGCTCCCAGGATAACGCCCGTGGGACCGATATGGCCTGGAAGAGCGGGGTGGATGCAGAGGTACTGGAGAAGGGCACCTACGAAGAGGCAACTGACCTCTGCCAGGGCTCTGAAATCCAGGGAACGGAGCCCGAGCTGGCGGGATCCCGGACAACAAACCAGGCCGCAAGACGAGACCCTGAGGATGCGATGCCTGGAAGAGCCCGGGGGGGAACTTCCCCTGTGACGAACCCGGGACTGCATGGGTCCAGAAGGGCAGTCCACAGCAACGCCACCAGAGGGAACCCCGGGACCCAAGAAGGAAGGGTGGTGTTCGGCGCTACGGCTCCTAGCCACCCCACGAGGGTTGGCTGGGAGACCGGGGCACCCGGCCCTGCCCCCTCCCTCGGACTCCGAGAGCCCTCCCGACTGCAGCTCCCCACCCCGAGAGGAGGCAACAGCACCTGTGAGGGCAGCTGTCACAGGCCCCCTAGGAGGGGAGCTCCTCCTCAGTCTCCACCACATCACCCCTGGGACCCAGGGCCACCCCTAGCCCGAGGACCCTCAGGGAGGACGGGAGTGGGGACAGTGGAAGGGCCGCTCGCCGCCTGGGAACCCTGTGCCACTGGGGACCCTGACCCCAAGAGTCAGGGTAGGAGGATGGGTCCACATCTGTGTCATCGGCCTCCAAGAGGACGAGACCAGCAGAACCTCAATGCTGGCCACCCCAGGGATCCCTGGTGCAACACGACGCCGGGTGCCAGGGACGGCGCTCGATGACCCCCGCCCACTCGCGACAGGCAGGCCCGGTCCTGGCTCCCTGCCGCACCAGTTAGGCCACAGCGCCGCCTCGGTGTCGGAACCCAACCTGGCGCTGCCGGCACAGACTGGGCCCGCGGCGCCTGAAGGCCAGGCGGCGGCGCCATCTCGATCACCGGGCCGCCCAAACGGCGCCGGAGGGTGGCGCTAAGGGCTCACCTGCAGGGCCCAGAAATCGGGGCCTCGACACTGGGCAGCCTGCACTCCAAGGAGGTGACTGCCGGGCGGTGTCCTGTCGCGCCTGGGGGACCACGACGCCCTCAACACCGCGAGAAGCTTCCTTCGCAAGAGAAGAGGAGGAAGTCCCTCCTCCGCTGATCAGAGAGGCCCGGAGGGGACCCGGGAAGGCCTGGAGACCTTACCTGGGAATCCTGGAGCGACGCTGCCCCCAAAGGTCAGCGGGGCCTTGCCGAGCTTGAACGCGCAGACTTCGAGAACACGGCGGTCCATGGAGAAACAAGCGTCGCACACGTCCATGTCGTGGTTGGGTCCCAGGCAACGGAGACAGACATCATGCCGGTCCGAGACGGAGAAATGTCGGCCACAGGAGCACCGACGCATAGGGGCGCGTCCCGCCTTCGACTTACGCCTTGCTCCCGAATCGGACATGATGCGAACTAAACAAGGAAAAAAAGTAATAAAGCACTTGGCGCTGCAGTATAGAAATAAAGGAACAGTCTTACCGTATACGGCGCCGAGTGGATGTCTGAGAAAAACGAGAGCTCCTCAGCTGTGGGAAAACCGAGAAACTATCGCTACCGCACAGCAGGTGCAGCCTCGTCGGGGAGAAACAGAACTGAGATGGAGGAGGTCTCACGGCACCTAACGGCCGCCCCTCGCCTTTTTGGCCAGCAGTGAGTCGTCCTCGAGGCGGTGCAGTTGGAGCCGACTCAAAAAAAAAAAAAAAAACTCCCATAGCGGTGCAGCCTTGTCTTAACCCAAGCAGTAATGAATGGTGAAGATTGACAAGGAAGATCAGGTATCTATTTGTTACTGCATCTGGCTGGTAATATCCAGCCTGACCCTGGTCCAATAGATGAACAGATGTTGGAAAAAGGTTGATAGTAAGCATGCTTTGACTATTGTCCACATTAATACCAGAAGCTTGACATCAAAACTGATTTGGATCTGGGTTAAGATAAATGATTTTGATTTAGTAACAGTCTCAGAGATGTGGTAAAGTAAAGGATTTCAAAATTGAACTGGAAAATTTATCATTTGCTTTGACAAGATAGCAGGGCAAAAGGGGTCTTAATTTATTACAAATGCCATTATTCTATTGTTTTGGATGATTTCATGAACAACTCTTCCTTGTGTAACTTTATGGCTACTGCCCTCTATTTAGGGAATGTTAAACAGCTGTGCTTGTCTACCGCTTTATTTATTCCCTCCTGGTTTTGCTGCTGATGGTTTATTCCTTGCTGCAGATTATAAGCCCTCAAGAAATCATTCTGCTGGTAACAAAGCAATTTGGAAATTTAGGGATAAACTTGAGGGCTTAAATTTGCATCAAGTGATTTCATCTGCGACAAGATTAAACTACAAAATAGGTTGCAAATTCATTATCGATTGGATTCTAACCTCCAAGCCAGACCATATCTTGAATGCTTCCCATATGTCAGATAGTCTTAGTGATCATTGTCAGGTACCCTGCCTTTAGAGTGCATGCAAACCACGTCCAGCCCCTCCATTTATGTGACCTTAAGTCCGCAACTTAAATGATGAAGAGTTCAGGAATCCAGTGACACAGATTAGCTTTTTGTTTTTATAGCAATTCCTACTGGTGATTTTATGTTGGATTTCATTACGCATTAGTTTTGGGAAGGTGTGCAATTATTTTGCCCCATTAGGCAGATTAAGAATTAAAAACAGAAGTCAGGCATCACTCCAAATATGATTCAGAAAATGCAGGACAGGGCTAGGGCTTGGAAAAGCTAGAGGAAAATTCAAAATAATTATAATTTACTGGAATATAAGCAAAGAACAGTTATATAAGAACCTACCATAACAGATCTGTGAGGGGATCTCTTGCAGCAGGCCACACCTATGGAACTATTGCTACCAGGCACTAGGACCACATGGAAACTTTTCTACATATCAGTCTACCAGGGGGCCACCCACCCTGACGTTAGGTGCTGACGCCACCACATAGAAACTGATGGCAGAAAAGGACCTCCACACCCACAGTCTGCACAAGTATAATACCATATCGTTAACCAAAGACCTAGAGGTCCCAACTAATTTTCCCCACCCTTTCCCTCTCTAAGGACTAGATGCTGTAACAGTGTGTGGCCCCCATGCCCTCCTCAGTTCTCCTGCCAGAGACCATAAGCAAACGAGTCCTGCAAAGGAACCGAAGAGGGACAAAAGGGTCCCACCAAAAAAGAAATAGAGAAGGAGCAGACACAGGAGTGTCTCACAGGTGCAGGGTGAAGAAGGAAAGGATGGCATGGCCTGCTGCAAGAGGATCCCATTGCAGATCTACTGTAACGCATGTTCTTATGTAACTGTACTACCTGACCTCAGGGGTATCTCTTGCAGCAGACCAGACTTATGGAACGAGTCCCAAGCAGTTTCTGACATCAGGAAATACAGTCTGGATGGTAGGAAACCAACGGTCTAAGAATCAAAAATTACTCACCATAGTAATGTTGTTTCTTCTAATGGAGTCTTGCTGTATTCAGACATAATGCAGTTAGCCCCAGCACTTGAACTGCCCCAGAAAGGAAAGAGTTAACTCTATGCAGAAGCACAAAATGTTGAGCTCGAGCCTGTTTTCAAACCTCTGTCTGTGGTACTTCTCAGTGTAACCGCCAGATTCTTACGAGCATAATAACCAACATACTAAAGTATGGAAATTGTTCAACATATAACCAAACGGCAAAAATTATTTTGGGCCCAAAAGACTCAAGTCGAGAACCCAAGAAGGAAAGGTAGTGACAATATTTAAGTTTAAAACACCAGAAAACTAATAACATCCACTCCACCCAAGAGGGAGGGTACAAGGTACACCCCTGAGGTGCAACACTGTACCCTCCAGCCCACTTCCCAAAACCCCGGTTCTAAGAGGGAGGCAGAGGGTCTGAATACAGCAAGACTCCATTAGAAGAAACAACATTACTATGGTGAGTAATTTTTCTTCAAACAACATGAAGTCTTGCTGTATTCAGACATATTGCAGACTACCAAGCAGTTCCTATGGAGGAGGGAATGCAGAAACCTACTTTGGGAAGAGGCTCTGCAGTACTGTGTAAGTCAACCTAGCATCACCCTAGCCTGGATGTCCAGGAGTAATGCTTGGTAAAAGTATGTACTGTGTTCCAGGTGGCTGCTTTACAGATCTCTAACAAATGTATATCTCTGGCCGCAGCTAGAGAAGCAGCTGTACCCCTAGTCAAGGAGCCCCAGGCCTGAAGGGGCGTTTCTACCCAACTTGTCATAACAGAATTGTATACAAGAAACAATCCACCTGGCAACAGTTCTTTTAGTAGCAGGCTTACCTTTTCCCACTTTACCATAAGTGAGAAACAATTGAAGACAGTCATTTCTATGTGCCTTGGTATGCTCAATGTGGTAGCTAAGGGCCGCTTAACGTCAAGACAGTGTAACCTTCTTTCACCTGAAGAAGAATGATCAGTGAAAACACAGGGAGAGATACAGACTGGTTCAGATGAAAATCCAATACCACTTTGGGCAAGAACCTCCTACTGGTTCTTAGGACCACTTTGTCCCTATGGAAAGAGATGAAGTCAGGTTCAACTGACAGAGCCTGTAACTCACTAATCCACCTGGCAGAAGTAATAGCTACCAGGAACACAGTTTTCCAGATCAAGTACTTCAATTCAGCCGAAGCCAGAGGTTCAAAAGGTGGCTGCATAAGCTGAGCTATGCAGACATTAAGATCCCAAAGCGGAGTGGGCTCCCTAAAGGGAGGGTTAATGTGAACCAGTCCTTTGAAAAACTTTCTGAAAACAGGATGAGATGCCAGGGGAAGAGCCCTTCCCTGCTGAGAGGAATGCAGAGACAGCTGCTAGATGAACCTTCAGAGTGGAAGGCCTAAGGCCTAGACCATTCAGAAGAACTAGATAGTCTAAGGTTGTGGAAATGTCTGCAGAATCAGGCAGGATGCCTTTCTGAGAGCACCAAATACTGAACCTTTTCCATTTGGAGTTGTAAGTTTTTCTAGTGGAAGGTTTCCTGGAAACCTTCAGAATATCCAGAACTCCCTGAGAAAGATATAGTGCTGCATATTCTAACTCTTCAAGAGCCAGGCCTTGAGATTGAGAGACTGGAGATTGGGGTACCAGATCCGCCCCTGGGAGGAGGACAGGAGATTGTACGTCCTGGGCAGAGAGGGGGACGCGACACTGGCAAGGACAGCAGTAGAGGGATACCACGGCTGTCTGGCCCAATCTGGAGTCACCAGTATCACTGTGCAGGGTTGAGCCCTGATCTTGATCAGAACTCTGAACAGCAGAGGGAAGGCATAGAGAAACCTGCCCTTCCAGTCCAAAATGAGAGCATCCTGGGGAACCATCCCCAAGACTGGAGGTCTGCAACAAAACAGAGGAAGCTGATGACTGTCCGGTGCTGCAAAAAGATCCATCTCTGGAGTGCCCCACCTGGAGAAGATGACCTTCAGTATGTGAGGATCCAGGGACCATTCGTGGTGTCCCTGTGAAATTCTGCTCAGAACATCTGCTAGTATGTTGTCCTTCCCAGAAAGGTGAACTGCTACCAGAGAAGTCTGAAGGGAATAGGCCAGAGATCACAGCTTCATGGCTTCTGTGCACAAGGCTGAGGACCGAGTGCCTCCCTGCTTGCTGATGTACCACATTGTGGTGGTGTTGTCTGTTCTAACTTGGACCACCTTGCCCTTTACTGAATCCGAGAAGCTCTGCAGGGCTAGGCAAACTGC
Source organism: Neoceratodus forsteri (assembly GCA_016271365.2). Taxonomy (NCBI): domain Eukaryota; kingdom Metazoa; phylum Chordata; order Ceratodontiformes; family Ceratodontidae; genus Neoceratodus; species Neoceratodus forsteri. The sequence goes on from CM057449.1 coordinate 532,159,213, forward strand.
CCTGAGTTCTAGGAGATTGATATGAAGGAGAGACTCTTGTGGGGACCAGACTCCTTGAGCTGTCAGGGTTCCCAGGTGGGCTCCCCACCCTAGGAGAGAAGCATCCATAGTTAAAACTACTGATGGGACTTGAGGGAGAAATGGAACCCCTTGTCTGAGGTTGTCCTGGTCCAGCCACCACTGGAGAGCTTGGACCAGAGTCTGAGTCACTAGATCAGTTTGGTAAGTGAATCCTTCTTTTGAGACCAAAAAGACCTTAGATGAAACTGAATGTCCCTCATCTGGAATCTTGCTCCCTGCACCACTGCCGTGGAAGCTGCCATGTGGCCCAGGAGCTGGAGGAACTGTCTTGCTGGGCGGGAGACCTGAGGTCGAAAGGAGAAAGTGAGATCCACTAGGGCCTTCACCCTTGCCAGGGGAAGAAAGGCTTTTGCTTGTACAGGGTCCAACTCTATGCCTATAAAGGTAAGAAGTTGAACTGGTTCGAGGACAGACTTTGGAAGACTGAGAAGAAAGCCCAAGGAGCTGAGTAGGTCCTGGGTAGTTTGAAGAGCTGACTTGACCGGTAAAGGTGACTGACCCACTAAGAGCCAGTCTTCCAGATACGGGAAGATGGTGATACCCTGTCTTCTGGGGTAAGCCACCACTACTGCAAGGCATTTTGTGAACACCCTTGGAGCTGATGTTAGGTCAAATGGCATAGCTCTGAATTGGTAATGGCCTGAAGGCAACTCGAACCTGAGGTATCTTTTGTGGGAGCACCTGATAGGAATATGGAAGTCGGCATCCTTGAGGTCCAGAGATGCTAGCCAATCCCCTGACCTTAGAGAGGGAAGCATTATTCCCAGAGTTGCCATTTTGAATTTGGGCTTTGAAATGTGTTTGTTCAAATACCTTAGGTCTAGGATGGGTCGCCACTCCCATTTTCTTTGGGGTAAGGAAGTACCTGGAGTACAGTCCTTTTCCCCTGTGTTTAGTAGGAACCTTCTCTATAGCTCTGAGAGCTAGAAGAGAGGAAACCTCTGCCTCTAGGGCAATGGTTTCTGAGAGTGATGCAGGTGGAAAAGACTTGGCCCGCCTTTTTGGAAATTTTTTGATGCTGAGGGCCAGTCCCTGGCTTACTACTTCCAGGACCCACTTGTCTGAGGTCATAGACTTCCAGGCCTGGAAGTAGTAAGCCAGCATGCCTCCTACAGGAAATGGGGAGTCGACCCGAGCTGACACATCAGGGTGTCTGCGTGGCAGGAGCCTTAGACTGAGAGGAGGGAGCTGCTCTGCTCATCCCCCTCCTGCCCCTCCCTCTGAAGAACCCCCTCTGTGGGAAGGGAGAGGAGGCCTGGGCTTGGTAAAAAGGCATTTGAAAGGGCCTGCCCCTGCCCCTAGACTGCTGCTTGTGCAGAGTGGCTTGCCTTTCTTTGGCCTGTGCACTCCTGCACGTGGTCCTGTATTCATCCATTTTTCTTCATATAGCCTCCTGTCTGCTCCCCAGACTGAGTTACCTACTACAGGAAAATCCATAGCCTTAGTCTGGGTATCCTGTGAAAGGCTAGTACATCTGAGCCAAGCATGTCTTCTGAGAGACACAGATGTAGCCATGACTCTAGATGCCACATCACTGGAGTCCACAGCAGCATGAAATTGCATTTTGGATGCCTCAATTCTATCAGCAGCCACCTCCTCCAGCTCCTTGGCTAGCTGGGGAGAGGCCTGTTTAGCCAGTTCCAGAACCATATCCCATCTGGATTTCTGGTACCTGGTTGTGTAGGCCATATAAGTAGCCTGCCTGAGTCCCAAAGAGGATGACAAATACTGTTTTTTGGCCATGGCATCCATTTTCCTGAAGTCCTTATTTGGGGTGTGTGAAGCCAAAGGAATGTTAGCCTTGTCACAGGCTGCAGTCTGCACTACCCCAACATGACTGCAATGACTACAAAGGAACTGCGCAGCTGAGCCTGATAACAAATACCTCCTGTCCATTCTCTTATCCACAGGAGGTATTGAATTAGGGGTTTGTAAAATTCTGTGTGTCTGTTTCCCCAAGGATTTATGAAGAGGGATAGACAGTCTTTGGACTCTGGGATTTCCATCATTTCCACAAAATCAGGCTCTTTTCTCTTCCTCTGCAGCTTCAACCAAGGAAGCTGCAGGGTTTCTGCCACCTTTGTAGAACAAAAATGTGAAGGGACTCAGAGAGCCTGGGAGGAGAGACACCTGAGGGCCTGTCTGGGGAGATGTCCGTTCAATGGGCACATCCAGACCCTCCTGGTCATCGTCATCATCATCATCCGGGATAGTATTCATCTCCTTCCACTCCTCATACAAAGCGCCTGGATCATAATCTGGAGGAGACGGATTCGACCGAACCGTTCGACGGAACCGGTCTAAGGATTGAACAGTGCTAATCGCTTTGGCTATTTCGTCCCCGGTTGGAGAGTGTGATACCAGATCCGAACCGGCAGACTTACGCTTCTTTTTTGATGGAACCCACCCCTCGGGATCGGCTCTCCTTTTGCTCGAGGAGGAATCGCATAGGTCAGTAGGCACCTCCTCAGGTTCATCCGCAACCGAACCGGGCCAGCCATCCGGATCTACGGACTTCTTGGCCTCCCTTTCCTTCAGCCTACTCAGTCTTTTGTCTAGAGTGAATTTAGGAAAGTTTTTACAGATTTGGCAGTCTGACTTGAAGTGGTCAAACCCCAGACAAACACAGATGAGGTGGGGGTCAGCCTTAGCAAAGGCCTCCCCACACTCAGTACAGTGTTGAAACCCAGTGGGACCGGTTTTCTTCTTGGGTTTCTCAGACATGGCCAACCTAACAAATTACCCTTCAAGCCAGGTAATACAATGAACGATCGGTTACAAACCGTGTCACAGGCTTTTTAAAACAACCGGCAAAAAACCTCGGTTCTTTTGAAATCGATCAGTACCGGAACACCACTCTAATCCCAGAAAAAAATTTAAACAGAACGGGTCAGTTCCAAACCAGACCGACTGGAAAGAAACCGAAAAAAAGAACAATTTCCAGCTTTTTCACAGAATAAAACACAGTCACTACCTATCTACACACTACCTGTACCACAGACAGAGGCTGGAAATCCAAAAATAACAAAAAATTATACAGTTCAAACTGAATGCTTTACTTTTACCGAACTCGAGCAGAGGAAATCTCGGAGTGACTTCACTGTTAGGCAGAGTAAAGAATCTGACGGTTACACTGAGAAGTACCACAGACAGAGGTTTGAAAACCAAGCTCGAGCTCAACGTTCTATGCTTCTGCATAGAGTTAACTCTTTCCTCTCCGGGGAAGTTCAAGTGCTGGGGCTAACTGCATTATGTCTGAATAGAGCAAGACTTCATGTTGTTTGAAAGTAGGCCCTGTAGAACAGCTAGGCTGAAACTGGACCTACGGCTAGAGGCAATGTCCAGACTGTAGTGCTTGGTAAAAGAGTGGACAGTACTCCAGGTGGCAGCATCACAGATGTCTGCAGCTGACAAATTCCTGAAAAGAGCAGTAGAAGTGGTCATGCCTCTGGTGTAACAACCACGAACAACGCCAAGCAGGTCCTTGCTATACTCCCTGCAGCTATAAGAGACACAGTTGGCCAACCATTTGGGCAAACACTGTTTTGAAACAGAGATGCCCTCTTTCCCGGGGCAAAAGAAACAAACAACTGTTTGGACTTCCTACAGTCCTTCGTATGATGGGTACAGTAAGAAAAAATTACTCACCTTAGTAATGTTGTTTCTTCTAATGGAGTCTTGCTATATTATGACAGTAGCAGTTTGATCCAGCTCTAGAACCGCTCCAGAGGTGAAATGGTTAAAACCATTCCAAAATAGAATTTTGGCCACGAGCTCTAAGAAGCAGCTCTATCTGTGTTATTTCAAACCTGAACTGTCAGATCTTTACAAGCCAAACTCACTAAGGTCTGTGTGGAAGCTATAACCTACACTAGCCAAATGGCTACCTAAATAATAAAAACCATTGCTGGTCCCAACACCCAAGACTCAAGTCAGGGACCAGAAATACTAACACAATTCTAATCATATGAGAATAAAACATAAGTATAATAAAACACACACACACACACACACACACACCAAAGCCCCAAAAGGGGACAAAAATGCTAACAGGGCATAAAAAGGTGCCCACACCAAGTTGCCCACACCCCACCCAAGTAGAGGTTCTGAGAGGGGCAGGTTGGGGGGGAGGTCATAATATAGCAAGACTCCATTAGAAGAAACAACATTACTAAGGTGAGTAATTTTTTCTTCAAACAACATGAAGTCTTGCTATATTATGACAGTAGCAGAATACACAGCAGTACCTCCATGGAGGAGGGAAAGAACCTACTTAGGGAATAGGCTCTGAAGAACAGCTGTGCCAAACCGAGCATCTCTCCTGGCCTGGACATCCAGGGAGTAATGCTTGGTAAAAGTGTGTACCGTTTTCCAAGTAGCAGCCTGGCAAATCTCTAATATAGGGATGTCTCTGGCAGCAGCTAGAGACGCAGCTGTACCCCTGGTAGGATGAGCCCTCAAACCGGGGGTCTGCCCAGTTTCTGATAACAAATTGGATACAAGAGACAATCCACCTGGCAATTGATCTCTTAATGGCAGGTTTGCTTTCCCAACTTCACCATAGGTAAGGAAAAGTTGGAGGGATTCGAACCTGTGACCTTTGGTACGCTCTATATAGTAACTAAGAGCTCTCTTAACATCCAGGCTGTGCAACCTCCTCTCACCAGAAGAGGAGTGATCAGTGAAAAATACTGGAAGGGAGATAGATTGATTAAGATGGAAATCTGAAACCACCTTAGGCAAAAACTTCCTATTAGTCCTAAGGACTACCATATCCCTGTGGAAAGAAATAAAGTCAGTTTCCACTGACAAGGCTTGCAACTCACTCATGCGTCTGGCAGAAGTGATAGCCACTAGAAAAAACAGTTTTCCAAGTTAGGTACTTAAGCTCTGCAGAAGACAGAGGTTCAGAAGGGTGTCATTAACTGGGCAATGCAAACATTAAGGTCCCAAGCAGGGCCGGTTCCCAAAGGGTGGATTAGTATGGAGTAATCCCTTAAAAACTTGGAAAACACAGGATGAGAGGAAAGAGGGGATGACTTTCCTGCTGACACAAAAGCAGATACAGCTGCCAAATGAACTCTCAGGGTAGCTGGTCTGAGACCCAAGGAATTAAGATGTACCATGTAATCTAACACAATGGGCGAATCAGCAGATTCTGGGGAAATATTTTTCCCAGCACACCAAATGGAAAACCTTTTCCATTTAGAACTATAAGTAGCCCTATTGGAAGGCTTTCTAGAAGCCTTTAGGATCTCAAGAACACCCTGAGAGAGGTGTAAATCAGCAAACTCTAACTCCTCAAGAGCCAGGCCTTGAGGTTGAGGGATTTGAGGTCCGGATACCAAACCCTTCCCTGGGCACAAGTCAACAGGTTGTGATTCCTGGGGAGGCAAAGGGGAAGATGGATTGTCAGTGACAGAAGGAGTGGGTACCAGGGCTGCCTGGCCCAATCCGGGGCAATCAGAATCACCCTGCAAGGCTGAGATCTGATTTTGACTAGTACTTTGAATAGGAGAGGGAAGGGGAAAAGCAGAGAAACTTCCCTCCCAATCCAGGAGAAGGGCATCCAGGGAACTGAGCCCAGCACTGGAGGCCTGCAACAGAACAGAGGAAGTTTGTGATTGTCTGGGGCTGCAAAAGATCTATCTGAGGGTGCCCCATCTGGCAAAGACTATCCCCAGCACTTGAGGATCCAGGGACCATTCGTGATGGCCCTGGAAATCCTGCTGAGAGCATCCGCTGGGACATTGTCCTTCCTGGAAGATGAACTGCTATGAGGGAAGTGTTCAGGAATAGACCAGGACCACAACTTCATTGCCTCGGTGCACAAGGTCAAGACCGAGTGCCCCCTGTTTGTTGATGTATCACATTGTTGTGGTGTTGTCTGTTCTGACTTGTATCACCTTGTCATGGACAGATGCAGAAAATGCTGAAGAGCTAAAAAGACAGCTCTGAGTTCCAGCAAATTGATGTGGAGCAGAGATTCCTGGGGGACCACACTCCTGAGTGGAAAGGTCACCATGTGGGCTCCCCAACCCAGAAGGGAAGATCTGTAGTGAGAGTCAGTCGTGAGTAGGGAATGAAGGGACCCCCAATCTTAATTGCTCTGATCCTGCCACCACTGGAGGGCTAGGATCAAGGTTCAGTCACTGGGACCAACTTGGAAAGGGGGTCTCTTCTCTGAAACCAATAAGTTCTCAAGTGAAACTGAATGTCTCTCATCTGAAATCTTGCTCCCTGCACAACAGCTGTGGATGCAGCCATGTGCCCCAGAAGCTGCAGAAAGTGTCTTACTGGTCGAGAGACCTGCAGAGTGAAGGAGGAGGCCAGAGCCACTAAATTCCTTACCCTTTCTAAGGGAAGAAAGGCTCTGGCTAGCTTTGTGTCCAATTCTGCCCCTATAAAGGTGAGTACCTGGACTGGTTCCAGAACCGACTTTGGTAGATTTAGCAGAAAGCCCAGGGAGGTGAGAAGATGCTGGGTGACCTGCAGGTGAGATTTTACCTGTTCTGGGGACTGGCCTACAATGAGCCAGTCATCTAGATAGGGAAAAACAGCAATCCTTTGCCTCCTTAAGTGAGCCACTGCCACTGCTAGACACTTTGTGAATACCCTTGGGGCAGAGGTAAGGCTGAAGAGCCTTGCTCTGAACTGGTAATGACCTGAGGGCAGTTCGAATCTGAGGTACTTTCGATGGGAGCTTCTGATTAGGACATGGAAATAGGCATCCTTGAGATCCAGGGAGGCTAGCCAGTCCCCTGGCCTTAGGGAGGTAAAATCATTGCCAGAGTTACCATTTTGAACTTTGGTTTCAAAAGATGCTTGTTCAGATATCTGAGATCTAATATGGGCGCCATTCTCCTGTCATTTTGGGGTAAGAAGTATCTGAATACAGACCCTGCCCTGGTGCAGGGAAGACCCTTTCTACTGCTCTGAGAGCTAACAGGGATGAGACCTCTGCTTCCAGAGCAAGGGTCTCTGAAGCACTTGCAGGTAGAAAAGTCTGCTTCTCAACTTGGGAAACTTTTGAAGCTGAGAACCAGACCCTGGCCTACTACTTCCAGAACCCACTTGTCTGAGGTTAAAGAAGCCCAATTCTGGCTGAAGTAAGCCAGCCTGCCCCCTACGGTACAGGAGAATGGCCTGGGCACCCCATCAGGTGCCTGCTTAGCAGGAGCTTTTAGGCTGGGGTGGGGCAGGTCTGCCCACCCCTCGCCTGCCTCTGCCTCTGAAGAAGCCCTCTGAGCATAGGCAGAGAGGCCTGAGTCTGGTAAAGGCCTGTGAAAGGCCTCACCCCTACCCCTGGGGTATGCCTTTGAGGAGTGGCTTGCCGCTCCTTAGCCTGGGCACTCTTGTAAGTAGTCCCATATTCATCCATCTTTTCATGTAGTTCTCTGTCTGCTCCCCAAACAGGAATTCCCCACCACAGGAAAATCCATAGCCTTAGTCTGGGTATCCTGTGACAGACTAGTCACACCTGGGCCAGGCCAACCTCTGAAAAGCTACAGATGTGGCCATGACCCTAGAGGAACATCATTAACATCCACAGCAGCATGAAACTGAACCTTAGAAGCCTCAATGCCATCAGCAGCCACCTGTTCTAGTTCACTAGCCAGCTGGCCATGGGCTTGCTTGGCTAATTGCACCACAGTACTCCATCTAGATTTCTGATACCTAGCTACATAAGCCATATAATTTGCTTGCCTGAGTCCCAGAGAGGCTGCCATATACTGTTTTTGCCATGGCATCAATCTTCCTGGAATCCTTGTCAGGAGGATGTGAAGCCAGGGAATATTAGCTTTATCACAGGCAGCAGCCTGAACTACTAACATGACTGCATTGTTGAGAAAGAATTCTGATCAGGACCTATGTGTACCTTCTGTCCATCTTTTTATCTACAGGAGGCACAGAATTAGGAGTTTTAAAATTTTATTGTTTGCTTCCTAAAAGACTTATGTAAAGAACAGACAATCTCCTAGACTCTGGAATATCCATCATTTCTACAAAATCAGGCTCCTCTTGCTCATCCACAGCTTCTTCTAAGGGAAGCTGGAGGGTTTCAGCAACTTTTGTAAAACATGAAATGAGATGGGGACTCAGACAGCATAGGGAGATTCTAAAAGGTCTGTCTGGGAGATGTCCGGTTCAATGGGCACACCAGACCTTCCCAGCCACATTCATACCATTCATAATATTCCTCCCCCTCCTCTGGTTCATAAAATTCCTCAATATCATATTCCTGAACCACTGGGACTGGACGAACCGACCTTTTGCCAGATAGTGGCGGTTCGGACGGACCCTGAGACAGTGACTGGACAATTTGTATGGTTTTTGCTATCTCTGCAGCAGTTGGAGAAGGGGTTTTGGACTCCAGACCTGCTGATTTCTTGTTTTCTTTACTGGAATTGGTTCCTCAGAACCAGCTTTTCTTTGCCGAGGAAGCCTCACCTGGTCAGAGCACCTCCTCCAGTTCGGTTGGCACCGAACCGGCTGGCTCATCGGGTCAGCGGACTTTTAGCCTCTCGTTCCCTGAGCCTGCCCCAATCTTTTTCCAGGGTGGCTGCAGGAAATTCTTATATCTGGCAGTCTGACTGGAGGTGGTCAAACCCAGACAATAAACACATGTGGTGTGTGGGTCAGCCTTGGCAAAGACTTCCCCACAAACATCACAGTGTTGAAACCAGTGGGCCAGTTTTCTTTTGGGTTTCTCAGACATAATGCCAGCCTAACCAGAAAGCTTTTCCTTTTAAGCGGCAGTGTAGGCAAGACACCCTTGTCGGTTCCTAACCGTGTCACGGGTATTGGAAAACGTAATAAATCTGCTTTTTAGAACCGATAAGAACCGGAACCACACTCTAAAATATTAAATTTTAGTTTTAAATGAGTTTTAAACCCAACTGATCGGTTCAAAACCGAACCGATAACTGACAAGTTCCACACAGACAAAACCTTCAATTTACTACGGTTACCACAGATAGAGCTTGAACCGAGACGGTTTTATGGTTAAATAAACTATTCTCAGTTGAATCAACCGAGAAACACTTTTTAAACCGAGAAATGAACCGAGCAGTAGGAGAAATCTCCGGAGCGACTGTTCACTGAGGCGGAGTAAAGAATCTGACAGTTCAGGTTTGAAATAACACAGATAGAGCTGCTTCTTAGAGCTCGTGGCCAAAATTCTATTTTGGAATGGTTTTAACCATTTCACCTCCGGAGCAGTTCTAGAGCTGGATCAAACTGCTACTGTCATAATATAGCAAGACTTCATGTTGTTTGAATGCAGAGTTCTATACACACCTGAAATATAGAGCACTGCTTCCCCTGGATTGGCATGCTCCAGGTAATCAATGAGAAGGTGGGTGAATTGGTTTAACATGATCTCAGACATCACCTTATGAAGAAACTTACAGCTAGTATGCAAAGACACCCTGTCTTTGTGGAAAACAAAATAAGGCTGCTTGCACATGAGCGCCTGTACAGTAGCTGAAATTCTTTGAGCAAAATTAATAACTACTAAAAATACAGATTACTCACCTGTAACAGGAGTTCTAGGAATGGCATATGTTGTTCATCCACACTTCACGGCAGGTTCCTTGCCGCTTTAAATCTTGCCAGAAGGTCTTCAAGCTGGCTCCTCCCACCCACCCAGGTGATAAAACTCTCGGTTCCGCCTCATGATGCCAGATCTAGCCCGCGCTGGAAGCCAGGCTGTGCGTCGAAGCCGGGGAAGTCGGGAGGGTTGTGTGGATGAACAACATACCATTCCTAGAACTCCTGTTACAGGTGAGTAACCTGTATTTCTAGGGACATGGATATGTTGTCAATCCACACTTCATGGCAGACTCCTAGCAGTTCTCCGGGAGGAGGAAGGCAAGGCGCACACCACCCCCTATTTAGGAAATAAGGACTGGAGAACCGAGGTCCCAAAATCTGCATCCCGGCGTGACTCAAGGTCGATGTGGTAGTGGGTAATGAAGGTGTGTGCTGACTTCCAGGTAGCAGCCCAGCAGATTTCCTGGATCGGGACGTCCTTGGAAGCAGCCACCAAAGCAGCGGTATGACGGGTAGAATGAGCTCTTATCCCTTTGGGAGGCTCCATGCCCACTAACCTATAGCAGAGATCTATGCAGAAGGTGACCCACCAGCCTATCGTCCGCTTGGCTGCAGGTCTGCCAGGTGCGGCTTCAGCGTAGGTGACAAACAGCTGGCGAACCTCTCCCCGAACTTCAGCCGTCTGCTCCTTATAATAAGAGAGCGCTCTTCTAGGGTTCAAAGTATGAAGCCTATATTCGGCCTCCGAGGTGTGAATGGGGTAGAACACTGGCAGAGTCAACACCTGGTTAAGGTGAAACTCCGACACCACCTTCGGAAGGAATTTTGGGTGGGGGCGCAGGACAACCTTGTCCCTGTGGAAGACCAGATAGGGAGACTCGATGGAAAGTGCCTGGAGTTCTCCCATCCTTCTGGCTGATGTGATAGCCACCAAGAAGGTGGTCTTCCACGAAAGGCGAGAGATGTCACACCTGTGCATCGGTTCGAATGGCTTGCCCATGAGTTTAGCCAGTACCAGCAGTAGATCCCATGGAGGTGGAGGTTCTCACACCGGAGGGGATATGTGATCAGGACCTTTGAAAAAGCACCCGGCCACCTTCTCCTGTGCCACCGACTGCTTTCCATCCCACGCCCAGTAAGCAGAGATAGCTGCCAGGTGCACCTTTAGGGTCGTCGACCGAAGCCCTAGCTGAGAAAGGGACCACAGGTAGTCCAGAATGCTAGCCAAGGAGCAGGAGGAAGGGTCCAACCCCTCACCCTGACACCAAATGGAGAATCTCTTCCATTTGAAGGCGTAGCATTTCCTGGTTGACTCCTTATGGGATGTCTCAACAACGTTGAGGACCTCGTCAGAAAGACCCAAGGCCTGGAACTCTGGCAGCTCAGGAACCAGGCCGTCAGGTGCAGGGACTGAAGGTCCGGTGGAGAACCTTCCCTGGTTGACTGAGATCAGGTCCGGCGGGCTGGGAGCTGCCTGGGATCCTGGAGCTGAGGCTGAGGAGATCTGGATACCAGAACTGGTGAAGTCAGTCTGGGGCTACCAGAATCACCTGCGCCTTCTCCTCGCCTTTGAGAAGCACCTTGTGGATCAAGGGAAATGGGGAAAGGTGCAGAAGAGGCCCAGAGTCCACGGCCTCGAGAAGGCATCCCCTGCAGCGAGCCCTGCTGATGGGGACGGCATGAAACAGCCTCAGCCGCATTCTCCTGGAGGCAAACAGGTCCACCTGAAGTGTACCCCAGTGGGAGAACAGATCGTGTACCACCTCCGGCAGGAGAGACCACTGTGAGATGCAGCCCTATCCGGCTTAGGGCATCGGCCAGAGTGTTGGAGGCCCTGCCACATGGATGGATAAGAGATCCGCCTCCAGGCTGCGCACAAGGGACCAAGTGCAGAGAGCTTCCTTGCACAGGAGCAAGGAGTGCGTCCTGCCCTGGCGGTTTAGGTAGTACACGGTCGTGGTATTGTCCATCTGGACCTGGACCACTTGACCCCGTACAAATGGAGTGAAGGTGGTGAGGGCTAGTTGGACCGCTCAAAGCTCCAGCAGGTTGATGTGGCATCGGGACTCACGAGTGGACCAGAGGCCATGTGCTCTGTGCTCCCACAGACGGCACCCCAACCCATCAGAGAGGCGTCGGTCGATAGAGTGACCGCTGGCTCGGAGAGACAAACAGGATGCCCTCCTCAGATGAGCTGGAATGATCCACCACTGAAGCGTTCCACATCTCCTGGGTCACTGCCACTTGCTGGTCAAAGGACCGGAGCTGTGACCACTGGCTGGACAGTCCCATTGTAGGGGACGCATGTGCCAACAGGTCCAACAGACCACGCTGGTACAGGACGCCATGAGGCCCAGGAAGTCCCAGGCAGGGCGAATTGCCCAACCTGAAAAGACTGGACAAAGGAGGAAGAACCTCGGCCCTGTCCACGGGAGCCGTGATCTGGCTCGAAAGAGTCAAGCTCTGCCCCAATGAATTGAATCACCTGCGTTGGCATGAGTTCCGATTTGACCTCGCTGATGAGGAGGACAACCTGAGAGAAAACCTAGAGGGTCCTATCCCTGGACCGCTCCACCTCCGGTCTGGAGGGGGCTGCAATCAACCAGTTGTCCAGGTAAGGGTACACCCGGACCCTTCAGCACCACAGGAATGCTGTCACCACTGCCATGCATTTGCTGAAGACCCTGGGAGCTGGAGAGAGGCCGAAGGGCATGGCCCGGAACTCGTAAAGGGACCCCTCCGCTCTGAAGCGGAGGAATCACTGGTGGGAGGGATGGATTTGGACGTGAAAGAACGTGTCCTGGAGGTCCAGAGAAGAGAACCACACATCTCGTTCCAAGGATGGAATGATCTGAGCCAGACTGACCATCCTGAAGGTTCGAGACCTTCGGAACCTGTTCAGGTCGTGTAGGTCTAGAATGGGGCGCCAGCCCCCCCGTCTGTTTTGGGACCAGGAAATACCTGGACACAAACCCTGGGTCTTCTGGAGGATCCGCCACCTCCCTGATCACTTCCTTCTGGAGGAGCAGGGCAATGTCAGCTCGACGGGACGACCGAGAGTCCGCGGACCCCGTAGCCCCCGTGGGGTGACGGTTCGGAAGGGCAGGGCCTGCTCGAATTCCAGAGGCAGACCCTTTCCTACCCCTTCCAACACCCAGTAGTCCGTGGTGATAGCGGACCAGGCGGAAAGGAAGTGGCGGAGCCTTCCCCCCCATGGGGGGAACCCAGGGGGAAGCGACGAGGCTGGGGGTGACACCCCTCAACCCGTCACTGGGCAGGCTTTGAGAAGGGACCGGCTGAGGGACCTCCGGGGCCTTTCCCTCCTGGCTTCCTGCTGGAAGAAGCTGCAGGCTTGGCTTTGGGGTGCCAAGTGCGAGTCTGCTGGCCCTGATGCTGGTGTAGCCAGGCTGGACGTGCCGCAGGGGTAGAAGGCCGAAAGGGCGTACGCTGCTGTTGGCGGCCTTTGTCCTTCTGGGCAGACATGACCGAGCCCAAGGTGGTATTGGACTTCTCGATCCTCTGCAAATTACCCTCCACCCCGGGACCGAACAAGTCGGTACCCAGGAAGGGTACGTCTGCCAGCTTGTGCTGGGTACCTGCCGTGAAGGTGGAGATCCGCAGCCAAGCTCTGTGGCACATGGCCACTGCGGCCGCTACTGACCGGGTACAAGAGTCTCCAATGTCAAGAGCAGTTTGGAGCTGCTGCTTTGCTACCGCCCTTCCCTGATCCCGCACTTGCTTGACCGTAGTCTGGAGGTCAGCTGGGAGATGAGGAATCACCTCATCCAGGGAGCCCATAAGGGCGTGGGAAAAGTGTACCATCAGTACAACCGAACTGGCCTGACGAAGGCCTAGGGAGGACGCAGTGTACACTTTACGCCCAGCGTAGTCCAGCTTCTTGGACTCTTTGTCGGGAGGCTTGTCCATGTCCCTGGTGTTTCCGGAACACCGGAAAACACTGTCGGTCACAAGCCCCTCTGCAGAGGGGTGCTCCGAAAAACCAGAGAGTGAGCCGGTGGAGACCGCGTACTTCCTGGCCATCCTGGCCGAAGGAGCAGGACAAGAAGCCGGCCGCTGCCATAACTCCAAGGCTGGGCCAACAATGGCTTCCACCACTGGAAAGGCCTCCGTGGGAGAATCCCCTCGGTCCAGTATCTCAGTGAGGGGATACTTGGCCCGCTTTGACACGGATTCAGGCTTCATCCCAGTAGATTCTGAGATGAGCCGAAGCATGCCCAGGAACGAGGATAGGCTCTCGTCCACTGACTGTCCCCCAGTGGACTCCAGGTCAAGGGGCCTGGAGAACAGGGAGGAGTCATCATCAGACTCCGAGGAGTCTGCAAACAGCTGCCTAGGGCCTGAGCCACCCTCCACTTGCCGAGGATGACTGGGAGTGAGGGTGACCGACAAACGATGGGGCAACCCCTGACCCGACCGAGAATCCTTGGTCGGAGCCCCAGATTTAGGTTGTGGAGGCAGGGATTCCACCACAATGGGTGGCGTAGCTGGTTTTGGCCGAACAACCGGCGCCAGTTTGGGCTCCTCGATAACTACGAGGGGTCGTTTCGGCTGCTCCGGTGACAGCCACTTAATGGCTGGAGAAGGCAATGGGGTCGGCTTGTTCCTGGTCAGAAGGAGCTGCTGCTACATCAAGTCCTCGTAGCGTCAATGCAATTTGCGCTGAAGCCTTTCCTCTGAGAAGGAAGAAGACGAGGACGAGCGGCGCCGCCACTTTCCTCGGTGCCGAGACTGAGACCGCCGATGTCAGCGGGATCGGCTGGACCGAGAGGAGGTCCGAGACCGAGTCTGTCGGGGTTTCCTAGGGTGGGTCTGGGAGGGAGCAGGGAAACTGTCCTCCCTCGCTCTCGAACCTTAACTGGGACTCCAGCACAGGAGGCACAGGCAAGTCCTCAGTTTCCACCGGTGGAACCGGTGAAGAAGGGTTGCCGGCTTCTCCAGTAGACAGCCCGTCCGACAGGTGTCTCAGCCGGCTGACCTGACTGGGACACCGTGAAGCCAGCAGCCTTAGCCACAACCTCAACTGAAGTCGAGTGTTGACTGTCCAGGGAAGGGGACCTCTCCCACTCCCACGAACGCCGATGGTGGGACTTACCCTTCCAAGTCCTTCTTCTTGGACCGAGAGGAATGTCCCAATGGACCCTCACCTTTTGTAGACACGGATTGACAAAGCTCCTTAAAAGAAGCCATGTAGGAAGAGCCCAAGGAGAGCAGGATAAATGCCGCGACCGAGGAAGACGAAGATGTGGCCTGGGCCGCCTCCTCCTTCTCGAGGAGCGATCATCTGCTCAAGTTGCTCAGCCGAGCCTCGCTGTCATGAGAAACCGTGCTTAACGGGCCTCCTTTGACTTCACCGGCAGAACACGCTCTTGGGGCTCCCAAGTTGGAGTCTGTCAGCACGGTCTTCAAGGACATTGACCAAGAAGGACTTGCACAATTCGACAGGCCTGCGGATCGTGATCGAGTCCAAGGCAATAAACGCATGTGGAGTGCGGATCGGTCTGAGACATTTTCTGCCCACATGGGCACCGCCGAAATCTGGGAGTCAACTTATCCATCACAGCCGCGAAGGAAGAAACAGACCGAAGTCTAGAAAATTTGAGAATCAGTTTCGGTTTAACTGAGTTTGGATCCAGGCCTAAAACGCAGAGCGCTAAGGAGGGAACCTGAGCTTCCAAGCGGTAAGGAAGATCTGGCGTCATGGGGGGAGCTGAGAATTTTATCACCCGGTGGGTGGGAGGAGCCAGCTTGAAGACCTTCCGCAAGATTTAAAGTGGCAAGGAACCTGCTATGAATTGTGGATTGAACAACATATCTATGTCCCTAGAAATAACACTTTCCATGACAGAAAGGGCAGCTTGCATGTCATGCTGGCTCAAAGGAGCCAAAGTAAGCTTTTCTAACATAAAATTAAAGTCCCAGGGTGGGACTGGATTGCGGATAGGAGGCTTCAGATGAAGAATATCTCTCAGAAAAGTACGGGACACCTCTAGTTGTGCCACAACACATCCCTCAATAGGCACATGGAAGACAGAGATGGAAGACATGTGCACCTTAAGAGAGGAGTACTTCAGACCAGAGATTGAAAGGGACAGCAAGTATTCCAGAATCTGATTATCTGGACAAGTAAAGGGATCCAGCTGACGTGAAGTAACCCACAGCACAAAACGTTTCCACTTCATAGAATAAGTGGCCCTAGTGTAAGGCTTCCTAGCAACCACAAGGACATCAGCCACCCTGGATGACACCCGAAACCGAGCCATAGCTATGTCCTCAGGAGCCAGGCATGAAGATGCAGACATTTCAGGTCCAGCTGGACCAGGGTGCCCCTGGTTCTGGGAGAGCAAGCCAGTGCACAGAGGGAGAGGAAAAACAGGTTACTCACCTTAACAGTAGTTCTAGGGTGGTGTATGATGCACATCCACACTTCTGGCAGTGTTCTACCCTTTTAAGGCTTGCCAGAACATCTTTAAGCTGGCTCTTCCCACCAACCTGGGTGATAACTCCCTCCGCACAACCCCGTTATGTCAGATCTTGTCCGCTGGAAGCCAGAAAGGTGTGCCACTTGCCAAGGGAGATCGGGTGGGTCAGTGTGGATGTACAGTATATACCACTCCTAGAACTACTGTTACAGGTGAGTAACCTGCTTTCTAGGGATGTGGATATAGTGTACTTATCCACACTTCTGGCAGACTCCTACCAGTTCTCTGGGAGGAGGGAGGGAGCAAGTCGCACACCCCCTACTTATGGAATAAAGACTGGAGAACTGAGGCCCCAAAGCCAGTATTCCAATGTGACTCAAAGTCAATGTGGTAGTGGGAAATGAAGGCGTGTGCTGACCTCCAGGTAGCAGCCCAGCAGAATTCCTGGATAGGAACATCCCTGGAAGCAGCCACCGATGCAGCGGTATGATGGGTGGAATGAGGCCTTAGCCCTATGGGAGGCTCCCTACCTGCCAACCTATAGCAGAGGTTGATGCAGGATACAATCCACCTGCTAAAACGTCCACTTAGCTGCCAGTCTGCTAGGTGCAGCTTCAGCATAGGTGACAAATAGCTGGTGAACCTCACTCCAAACTCAGATATGTGCTCCTTGTAATATGTGAGCGCTCGCCACAGGTCCAAATTATGGAGCCTGTACTTGGCCTCCAAGGTGTGGTTGGTGAAATACACCAGGGGATCGATCACCTGGTTAAGGTGAAAATCTGACACAACCTTTGGAACTTCGGGTTGGGGTGAAGGACAACCCTGTCCCTGTGGAAGACCAAGTAAGGAGACTCCACCAAGAGCACATGGAGCTCACTGATCCTTCTGGCTGACATAAGTCACGAGTAAGGCTGTCTTCCACAAGTGAAACATTTCACACCTGTGCATCGGTTCGAATGGCTTGCCTATGAGCTCTGCCAACACCAGCAGCAAGTCCCAAAGAGGTGGTGGTTTACACACCAGAGGGGAAATGTAGTCAAAGCCTTTAAATAAGTACCAGACTACCTTTTCCTGCACCATCGACTGCTGACCGACCTATGCCCAGTAGACAGAGATGACTGCCAGGTGCACCTTAAGGGTCATCGACTGAAGGCCCGACTGGGAGAAGGTCCAAAGGTAATCGAGAATGCTAGCCACCGGACAAGATATGGGGTCAAGCCCCTTGCTCTGGCACCAAATGGAGGCCCTCTTCCATTTGAAGGCGTAGCATTTCCGGGCCGGCTCCTTCTGAGATGCCTTGCCCACAGCGAGGACATATTCGGAGACCTAAAACCTGGAACTCTAGCCACTTAGGAACCAGGCTGCTAGGTGCAGGGATTGAAGGTCAAGATGAATACCTTTTCCTGATTGATGGAGAGCAAGTCCAGTCATAGAGGGAGACACCTCGGGAGCCTGCTGCTGAGGCTGAGGAGATCGGGTACCAGAACTAGCGTGGCCAGTCCGGAGCCACCACGATCACCGTGCCTTGTCCTCCTCGCCTTGAGCAGCACCTTGTGGATCAAGGGAAACGGATGGAAGACATAGAAGACCCGGAGTCCAGGGCCTTGAGAAGGTGATCCCACTGCAGTGTTCCATGCTGAGGGGGTGGGCACACAACAGCCTCAGCTTTGCGTTCTCCTGAGGCAACAGGTCCACCAGAGGGTGACCCACTGGGAGAACAGGTTTTTACTACATCTGGGGGAGAGACCACTCGTGAGATGCCTCGCCCACACGGCTGAGAGCGTCCATAGCTGGTTGGAGACACCAACCACATAGATGGCCAGGAGATTGGTCTACAAGCTGTGCACAAGGGTCCACATGTGGACAGCTTCCTGCAAAGAGGAAGGAGCATCCCGCCTGCTTGCTGAGGTAGTACGGTTGTGGTATTGTCCGTCTGGACAATAACCACCTGACCCCAAATGTGTGGAGCAAAGCAGTCAGTGCCAGCCAAACTGCCCTGAGCTCCTGCAGGTTGACATTGGGACTCCTCGATGGTCCAGAACCCATGGACTCTGTGCTCCCCAGGTGAGCACACCAGCCCTGAGAGAGAGTCATCTGTCATCAGGATGACTGTTGGCTCTGGGTGGAAAAATGGGATCCCTTTCTGGAGATGGTCTGGGACTAACCACCACTGAAGTGCATCCCACATCAGCTGGGCCACAGTGACTGGCTGGTCAAGTGGCCCTGGCACTGAAACCATTGGCAGGCTAGCTCCCACTGCAGAGAGTGCATTCCAGCGGGCCCGATGGACCACACTGGTGCAGGCCACCATGTATCCCAGGAGATGCAGGAAGTCCGAGCAGGTCGCAACTACCCAACCTGAAATGATCGTGCAAAGGAGGAGACAGTCTCTCGTTCTATCTGCCAGGAGCCAAGTCCTGGCTGTGCAAGAGTCAAGCTCTGCCCCTAAGAAACTGATCACCTGCGAGGGCATGAGTTCCGACTTGGTCTTTTTGACCAGTGGGGCCAAGGGAGACACAGGTCTGGATGGCCAGATACCTGGACTGCACAACTTTCTGCCTGGAGGAACCCACAGTCAGCCAGTCATCCAGATGGGGTAAACCCGGACACCTTGGCACCTCAGGTAAGCTGCCACCACTGCGATGCACTTGGTGAAGACCCTGGGGGCAGAGGACAGGCCAAATGGCATTGCATGGAACTTACAGATGATCCCCTCGAGCCGGAACCAGAGGAACCGGTGGTGGGACAGATGGATTAGGACATGAAATAAATGCATCCTGAAGATCCAGGGAGCAAAACCACTTGTTCTGCTTGAGAGATGGTATGATCTGAGACAGAGTGACCATCCTTAAGATGCGCACCCTGATGAACTTGTTCAGGTCATGCAGATCTAAGATGGGGCATCAGCCTCCTGTCCATTTTGGCAGCAGGAAGTACCTGAAGACAAACCCTGGGTGTTCCGGAGTGTCCGAGACAGGAACCACAACCTCCTTGCAGAGGAGCTGGGATATGTCATCCCGAAGGGCTGACAGGATATCAACAGACACGATGCCCTCCCATGGGGCAACCTCAGACTGATCAACTTGAGGACCCTGTCCGTGGTAACAGCAGACCAGGCGGAACAGATGTAGGGAGCCGCCCCCATGGAGGATCCAGGAGGCGTGATAGACATGAGAGGCACCCCTCATCAGCATTGGGCGTTGAATGCGGAGGAGGTCCTGACTGAGGAGCCACGGAGCCTCATCCTCCAGGCTTGGCGATTGACCACTGCCACTGACTTTGGCCATGGTCACCAGTCCTGAGCCTACTGTCCAGCGTGGGGCTGGGCTGGTTTGGCCGCAGGAGCAGAAAGAGGCCGAAAGGGCTTCTTCTTTGGCTGCTTATAGCCCTTGGGATCCCTCTGGGCAGAAGTCACTGAGTCCAAGGTGGCATTAAACTTCTCGATGAGGGTGAGGTGCCCCTCGACCCTGGGCCCGAAGAAGTTGGTACCAAGGAATCAGACATCCTCCAGCATGTGCTGGGTATCTGCTGTGAAGATCGAGATCTGCAGCTAAGCCCTGCGGCGCATGGCACCACAGCCACCACGGACCAGCACTACGAGTCACTGAGGTCCATGACCATCTAGAGCTGTCGTGATGGCTAGCCCTGTCCTGGTCCTGGACCTACTTGACCATGAATCTGGAGCTCCGTTGGGAGATGAGGAGAACCCCATCAAGTGTGCCCAGAAGGGCATGGTAAAAGTGGGCCATCAAAGGGCCAAACTCACCTGGCTAATGCCAAGAGAGAGGCAGCACAGACCTTCTTAGCCATGTGGTCCAGCTTCTTGGACTCACTACTGGGTGGTTTGTGAAATGTTGTCCACGTTGCCTGAGCACCTGAACATGGAATCCGCCACAGGGCTCTCAGCTGAGGGGTTCCTTTGTGAACCCCAAAGGGAACCCAATAGGGACCACATACCTGTGGGCCATCCAGGCCGATGGCGCAGGGCAGGAGGCCAGATGCTGCCACAGCTCCAAGGCAGGGCCCAGAATGGCCTCTGCCACTGTGAAAGCTTCCCAAGGGGAATCACACCTGTCCAGAATCTCGATGAACATATAATGCACCAGCTTCTGAATAAGCTCCATCTGGAGACCTGTGGACTCCGAAATAAGATGCAGCAGGCCCATTAAGGAGATAGGACTTTCCTCCATCGAGAGATCCCTGATCAACTCCACATCCACGGGATGAGAGTGCAAGGAGGAGCCCTCTGATTCCAAGGATTTGTCAAAGAGGGGTCTACCGCCAAAGTCCCCACTGACCCTCCGAGGATGGTCAGGGTAGACGACGACTGACAGCCGATGAGGGAGACCCAATGCCAGCCGGGACTCCTTGGTCAAAGCGCCAGTCTTCGGCTGTTTTGACAGTGAGTTCACCTGAATTGGCGGAGAAGCCGGTGGAGGCTGAATCAGGACCTGACGGGTTGGCTCCTGCGGAGGCAGAGAAGGCACTGGCCTCTGTGGTGACAGCCAAGTAATGACCAGGGTCAAAGCCAGCATGGGCTTCATTCCGATAAAAATAAGCTGCTACCATATCAAGTCATCGTAGCATTGATGCAACTTGTGCCGAAGCCTCTCCTCACCCAAGGAGGAAGAGGCCGAAGAGTAGCGGCGACACTGCTTCCTGGAGTGCTGCGAGTGCGAGTGCTGATGACGATGTGGGTTGCTTGACTCACGGAATGGGGAGCAGGACCGTGACCTCGACCATCAAAGGGACCGACAATGGGCCTCAGAGGGGGCCGGTGAATGCCGAGGAACCTCTGGGTCCAGAATCTCTCGGGGGAAGGGACGGTGGATCAGCCGACTGATCCGTCCAGAGTCAAAGGCACGCCCAGAGTCCTGGATGAAGAGGTATCAGCCTGTTCGGATGACAACAGGTCAACCAGCTTGAGAAAAATCTCAGCCAAAATACTGACCTGCATCTTGACCAACTGGCCTGACAGAGAGACCATGGGGCCAGCGGCCTCGGGCGAGGCATCGACTGAAGTTGGAACCTCCACAGAAGCGTGGGAATCGGAGGTCCGAGAGTGCTCTCGATCCCATGATGGGTAGCGAGACTGTTTCTTAGTCTCTTTTTTTAGGTTTTGATTTCTGCTTAGAGGGACCCTGCCCATGAGTGGAAGGCCTTGGTACAATTCTCTACTGTAAGTTGCTCAGCGGACCCCGCAGCTGCAGAGACCACCCAACAGTCTTCCTTAGATTTGACCGGCAGTTCCAGTCATCCAGACAGCCTAGGAGCATGCAGGCATGGCGATCCGTCAATTCGCTTCCACTATTTCACTCCCGGTCAACTCACTCCCAACGACCCACTCCTGCCATTTTCACTCCCCGAAAACCTGCTCCTGCTCAACATTTTTTTAAAAGCTTTCTTAAGTAAGCATCTGCAGTTTTTGCAATGAACTGCAATGAATGAAATTTAAATTGTAAAGGCGAGGCGCAGGGTCGGTTTCAATGTCACCTGCAACTAGGGAAGGGAAAAGTTTACATCAGAAGAGTCAAATCATGGCAATATGACATTTAAAATTCTACACTATGTATGTCATGCCTGTAAAAAGCCAATACAGTCATTGTGTTAAAAACTAGATTTCAGACTAGAATAAACATATTAATTTGACACATCTAGTATGCTTAATATTGAGCATTAGATGCTTTTCAGCAGTGAACAGAGGATGAAATCACAACACGGGTCTGTCACAGTGCCTCCCACCTCCAGGTTAGACTCTGAGCACTACACTTTGCAGCCATACTTAGTGACCACTGCTTAGATGCCGCTGTGTCTATTGGTGATGCTGATTTAAACCTTCAGGTCCCTCTCTTTCACGGGCGCTGCCACAACTCTGACTGGACCAAGAGCAGGTGGTGTAAATTAAGCCAGAAATCAGGGTCAGGAACAGGTGTGTGGTATAACACTGCTAGGGAGGCAGTATAGCGCAGTGGTTTAAGGCTCTGAGCTGCAAATCTGGAGACCTGGGTTTGAATCCCACAGCCTCCACTTGCATACTGTGTGACCCTGAGCAAGTCACAACTTCCCTGTGCTCCCAGGTCGCACCTGTAAACAAGCTTTCAGCTTAGTGTCTCTCTCCTGGTTAAACAATTTGAAAAAAAAATAATACTGTTACATAGTACAGACTGATGCAGTTACACCAAACAGTCAATGAAAGTCCCCAAAATTGCACAATGCATATTGCCTCAGGTACTGCAGATTACTGTAATCAGGGCAAAGTACGCTATAGCTGCAGCTGTCCAGGTGCACTCAGACTAGTGCGGTATAATAGTGTTTCACAGTACAGACTGATGCAGTTACAGTACACCAAACAGTTTGTGAAATTCCCAGTAAATACGCTTTGCTTCACCAAACAGTCAATAAAAGTCCCATAAAATTGCACAGTGCATACTACCTCAGGAACTGCAGATTACTGTAATCAGGACAACATGACGTCATGAGTTGCAGCTGTCCAGGTATACTCAGACTAGTGCAAGGCTTTTAGAGCTACTGTGCTGATGTGTTGCAAGAAACAGCGGCCTTCACTTTTAAAGGGCAAATTTGTTTACTCTAGAGAACGAAATGTGCTGGTTTGCAATACACTTTTGATTTGTGTTGCAAGAGCGAGCAGTTTGATTTTGGTGTGGGAGTGGGAGCGAACTGACATGGAGCGGGTAGGGGAAGGAGCGAAATATACAGGAGCGAGTTTTCGAGAATGTGTTTTCTGGGAGTGAATTGTCAGGAGTGAACTGATGGGCTCCCGGTTGAAAGTGCAGCAAATATCGCATGCCTGGGAATCGTGGTCGTTGCCCAGGCAGTACACACACACATTGTGCGTGATCCGTCCATGACATCTTCTGCCCACAGGCACATTTCTGAAACCCAGAGCAGACTCTACGCCATTCATGTCCAGAGGGAAGTGATCAGAATCAAATGTGTCTTCCTCCTGAAGTTTCACCAGAACCTTCTGAATGAGAGGAAGGAGGAAAAGCGTAAAGAAACCTCCTGTCCAAGAGAGAGAGAGAGACAGCGCCACCAAAAGCACCAAGCCCGGAAAGAGCGAGCAAAAGTTGGGTAGTTTTGTGTTGAATGGGAGGCGAACAGATCTATTTCTGGCCAACTCCATCAAAGAAAGAGATCTTTGACCACCTCTAGCTTTAATTCCCACTGTGAACCCTGGCCACTGAGACTGTCCGCCAGGACATTGCTTTCGCCTGAACGTGGACTGCTGTCAAGAAAAGGCTGTGCTGAATCGCTTCAGTACCAAACCCTCATTGCTTCTCTGCAGAGGGTATGAGATAGTTCCTCCTGTTTATTGATATACCAGACTGTGGACATATTGTCTGTCTGGATAAGAAGTGATCCTGGACGAAGAAGAAGGACTGGAACTCTGAGGTGTACAGAACTGCTCTTGTCTCTAGAACATTGATGTGGAGCAGAAGCTTGGTCAGACCAAGACCCTTGTGTCTTGTGAACCCCAGATGGGCTCCTAGCCCAAGTCCGAGGTGTCCGTGGTAAGGATCTGGGTAGGGATAGGGGAATGAAAAGGGGCTCCCCTTAAAAGACTGGAAAGATCTTGCCACCAGCGAAGATCTTTCTGTAGACTGTTGGAGATCATGAACTTCTGGTTCATGTTGTCCGTCCTTTGATCCCACTGGACTTGAAGAGACCACTGGGTGACCCTAATATGTAGTCTGGCCAGGGGAACCATCGAAATGGCCACTGCCATCAGTCCCAAAAGACGGAGCACAGCATGTGCTGGTATCCACCGATCCTGGGCCATGAGAGTGGCTTGAGAAACTAAGGTCTCAGATCGATCTGATGGCAGAAAAGCCTTGCTCTGAACTGTGTCTAGTACTGCTCCAATAAATTAAAGTCATTGGGATGGTACTAGCTGGGACTTGGGCAGGTTGACCATGATACCCAGAAAAGCAAACAAGTTCAGAGTGAAAGAGAGCAATTTTTTCAGGCTGTTCGGAAAGGGTGCTGCAAGGAGCCAATCATCCAGGTATGGGAACACGTAAATGCCCTGGCGGTGAAGAAAAGCTGCAACCACCGCTGAACACTTGATGAACACCCGGGAAGGGGGGGGTTGATGAAGGGCCAAAGGGGAGTGCTCGGAATTGAAAATGGGCCTCCTCGCTGGACGTCTCACCTCGCAGCACACCAGCGACCCGGGTTCGGGAGCAAGCCTGGGTCGTTGGAGGTCAGCACGGGTTGGGGGGAGGGCGGAGCTGGATGGAGCAGCCGGTGGGCAGCTCTCCTCTCCGGGTGAGGGTGAGTGGCATCCCTCGCTCAATGGTTGCCCTCTGGTGGAGGCCAGGAGGCTGCGCAGGCTGGAGGAGCCGTGTTAGGCTAATGGGTGGGCGGAAGGGGTCATTGCCAGGCGCAGCGCGCCCATGCGATGCATCCTTCCTGGGCCCCGGAGAAAACAGGTGAACTAAAATGACGGCAGGATGACTACTAGCTCAGAGCACTGCTCCCGGACCGGGCGAAGGTAAGCCCTGGTAATTCCGGGTGACAGGAGCTGGGGGAGTCAGTTAGATGGGGGCGGTCTGGGGGAGCAAAAATAGAAATAAGATAAAAAGAAAATGGGCCTCCTGAAAAGTAAAACGGAGAAAGTGGCGGTGGGCCTGGAGGACGGGGGTATGCAGGTAGGCATTCTGCATGTCCAGGGAGCACAGCCAAGAATTTGTTTGGAGCAGGGGAAGAAGCCTCTGAAGGGTCAGCATGCGAAACCTCTTGTACTTGACAATGAGGTTGAGCATGCTGATGTCCAGGATTGGTCTCAGATTGCCCATCTTCTTTGGAACTAGGAAGAAGTGGGAGTAAAATCCCCTTCCTAGTTGGTTTTGAGGGATGGGTTCTATGGCTGCTTTTAACAGGAGGGCCTGAATCTCCTGGAAGACTATGGGAATTTGATCCCTTGGATAAAAAGACCGTCCCAGAGAATGTGGTGCAGGTATCTCTGTGAACTCTATCGAGTGACCTCACTGGATGAGTTGGAGCACCCATGAATCTGCGGTGATGGACCTCAACCCCGCCAGGTGGAGGCCGAACCTCCTCCCACCGGTTCCTCCTTGTCAGCTGGAGGTAATGGGAGGAGCGGAAAGGAGTCAGTACACTGAGGGAGGGAAGGGAGCTTTAGCCTCGGAGGCCGGCTTAGGAATTTGGCCAGAGGGTTTGGGCCCCAACCAGGAGCTTCCTTGACGCTACCTCTGGTTTTTATTCCATCATCTTTGGCGACAAAATGCTGCTTCTCCTGCCCTGTCCGGTACATGAAGCGTACGTCCCAAAGGGAGCGTCTGCTCTCCTGCAGCCCAGTAATTATATCTTTGGCATCGCCACCAGAAAGGACAGAACTCCTAAAAGGGGCATCCAGGAAGAACGACTGGATATCTTGTGCCAAACCTGCAATCCTGAGCCAAGAAAGGTGATGGATGCAGATCCCCGTGGCTGCCGCCCTAGCCACTGAGTCCACCGAGTCATAAGTTGTTCTTAAAGCATGACAATAGGAGGACTTGTCCATTCTGACTTTGTCCAGCAACTTTCACGGAGCATCTCATCCTGGATCTCTAAAGATCCCTCTCCAGCTCGAGAGGGAGACCTTCTGAAGGCTACCATGTGTGAAACATAGTTCAGGGCCCAGATGGAAAAGGAGTAAACCTTCTAGCCAAACTGATCCAACTGTCTTGAGTCCTTGTCGGGGAGCAAGGAACTCATATGTTTTGCCAATCGGTCGTGAGCGGCAGTAATGACCACTGAGTCAGCCTTAGGATGAACAGAGAGATGTTGGGTCCCTTCCGTGGGATAGTAGGTATGATCAGCCTTTCTGGAAACAGCAGGGATAGAGGACAGCTGCTGCCAGATAGTAGTAACCAGAGCCTCATGAGGACTCATCCAGCAGGGAATGGTTAGGCAATCTGTAGTGGCCAGATCTAAGTGTTCCGCCAGTCTCCTACGCTGGGGATCCACTTCTTTGGAATGCCAGCTTCCTGCTACCTGTATAGTACACAGAAGGTGCCCAAAGGAGGGATCTTCTGGAGGAGATTTTGGGGACTCCATGGGTGGAACCTCAACTGGGGGCCGATAGCCCGAATGGCTGGAGTCGGAAGGCTCAGAACCGCTGGGGATGGAAGGGTCCACCCCAGAGGGGCCCACTGGTAGAGCACCCACTGCTCATTCAGAGGGTGTCGGTGGGGGAGGGGCCCTAGGTAGGGGACTATCACACACAGACTGCCTTAATTCCGTGATGAGCTGGGTCCTGGCATCCTGCCACCACATGGGGATCGTCTCTCGATCTGGTGTTGGAGGTGGAGGAGGAGGAGGCTGGTAGCCTGGGTACTGCAGGTATTGCCAAGAAGAGTATTCAAACCTGGCAATCCCGAGTTATAGCCGTAAGGGTTGTACTCTAGGTAGCCAGGTGTTGGGTATCCCAGCAATGGAGGCACGTGGCCTGGGTCGGGTAAAGTGCTGCCGATGGCGGGCCACCCAGCGGTGGAGCATGGGGGTCTGGCCTAGAAGACTGCCTGAGGTTCGACTGAACCTACCAGGAGGTGCGAGAGGGCCACAAGGTGGCATGGGATCTGGGAGGGCCCCCGACGGTCCTGAGAGAGGGGGCTACATAGAAGGATCCTTGGCCGGTGACGGACCAGTGATGGGGATAATTCCAGAAAGGACCCCAACGAAAGGTCTAATAATGATCCTGACGGCAGAAAAAAAACAGGATTGGGTGGCGAATCCCTGGGATGAAGGACCCGGAGGGATGAAGAGTTTCTCAACAGCGCACACAGGCCGGTGTCGGGGGGCCTCATGGGAGCCTGACGGGAGAGAAGAAGGGTCCAGGCGGGCGACGGAATATCCGCTGCCCGACTTATTGGACCTGACTGGGCTAGTGGAAGTGGAAAGGCAGCTGCTAGTCTTATCGGTCAAGGCCGCGCACCCGTCGACGGGGTCGAGAGGTGACATCGGCAGTGCTGGGAGGAGACACAACAACCTTGAAAGAGGCTACCCCCGGCTGCCCACTCACCTCGGCAGGAGGGGGAGAAGGTGCCTGGCCCAAAGAGGCGGACGGGGTACCTGAAGGAGTATTCACAGTTTTGTAGCAGGCCTCCTGCGTGATGACGGACTCCTGTCCCGGCGCTTTCTCCTGTCCTTCTTTTTTCTCAGGGACGGCGACAACGACCTTCTCTCAACTCCTGGAGCTCCTTTTCCATCAGCGCCAGCCATCGGGTAAGGAGGTGGGCCTCGAGGTCCGCTTGCATGTGGTCCTGGTGACTTGATTGAAGGCCTGACAGATAGCACACTCGGTCCGAAGTTGTGCTTGGGGCCTAGCTACAAGAGGCAACAGAATGGTTGTCCCCATGTGGATTTGAGCTCCACACTTAGAGCACTTCTTCTTTGGGTGAGTCGACATACAATCGGTCCGGAATCAGATGAGGAAAAAGTATAATACTGAAAAAAACTTTGACTAATGTGGGTGTTAGATTGCTGTTCTTACTCATGAGGCGAACAAACTGAGGCAATGGCGGGAAAGAACTGGAGGGCGGGTGCGGGACCGCCCCTTTAATAGTTGGGCTGACGTCGTGTCACCTGATGTCGGAGGCAGTCCCCGCTGATGATTGCGAGCTACAAGTTTGCCATTGGAACTGGACGCCAGGGGGTGCAGTCCTACATGTGAAGACCTACTGCAGGGACCCTCTCGAAGTAAGATCTATTTCTACTGCCCTGTTGTTCAGAAGGTATCATTTGGGAGGGGGATCCGAAGGGGTTTCCGAAAGATTGAGAGTGTACCCCTCGCGGATTATCCAGAGGACCCATTTGTCTGATGTTATAGATTTTCACTGACTGTAGAACTGAGTCAGACATCCTCTCACCACTGAGGAGGAGTCCTCAGACAGCTGAGGTGGGACCTGGGCCAGAAACTCAGAAGGTGCCACTGGGTGCTTTGGGCCCTTGTGCCTTCTGCTGCGCTTTCTTTTGTGGCTGAGGGTTGTGGTTTTTGTTAAAACCTCCTCTGCCCCGAAAGGACTGACCGTTGGGAAACTGATGTTGTTCGCACTTCAGGAGGGGAAGCCTGTACAGATACATACCGTCGAAGAAGTTGAGCGTCATTCGTGAAGGCCAAGAACGAGCCAAGAGTGACAACAGAGGCGGAATCGTAAGCATCCATTGTTCGATACCCTAGTTATGGTTTGAAGTAGCTCTGATCTAGCTTCCGATTCGGGAGAGCTTCTTCCATTTCTTTGAGGAATGCCAAAGTACATACTCATACTGACAAAAATAGCCCTGGTAGCTGGCAATGTGCATATCCAGGGTTGAGGCAGCAAAGACTCTCTTACCTAAGGTGTCTATCTTGCAGATTCTTTGCTCATTGGTCAGGCTGTAGATCCTTGAGGAAGGACAGCCTTATCATTCTCTGCCAAGACCACAATGGCATCAGCAAAGATTTGTGAGGCCAAATGGGACGATCCTTGGAAGGGGCATATTTCCAATCTATGGACTTGGCCACAGAAGAAATGAGATTCGGATTCTTCCACACCATCTGTGAGAGGGTCTCAAAAGAGGGCTGTACCGAAGAAAAATTACTCACCTTAGTAATGTTGTTTCTTCTAATGGAGTCTTGTTATATTATGACAGTAAGTTTGATCCAGCTCTAGAACTGCTCCAGAGGTGAAATGGTTAAAACCATTCCAAAATAGAATTTTGGCCACGAGCTCTAAGAAGCAGCTCTATCTGTGTTATTTCAAACCTGAACTGTCAGATCTTTACAAGCCAAACTCACTAAGGTCCGTGTGGAAGCTGTAACTCACACTAGCCAAATGGCTACCTAAATAATAACAACCATTGCTGGTCCCAACACCCAAGACTCAAGTCAGGGGACCAGAAATACTAACACAATTCTAATCATATGAGAATAAAACATAAGTATAATAAACACACACACACACACACCCAAAGCCCCAAGGGACAAAAAATGCTAACAGGGCATAAAAGTGCCCACACCAAGTTGCCCACACCCCACCCAAGTAGAGGTTCTGAGAGGGGCAGGTTGGGGGGGTGGTCATAATATAGCAAGACTCCATTAGAAGAAACAACATTACTAAGGGGAGTAATTTTTTCTTCAAACAACATGAAGTCTTGCTATATTATGACAGTAGCAGAATACACAGCAGTACCTCCATGGAGGAGGGGCAGAACCTACTTAGGAAATAGGCTCTGAAGAACAGCTGTGCCAAACCGAGCATCTCTCCTGGCCTGGACATCTAAGGAGTAATGCTTGGTAAAAGTGTGTACCGTTTTCCAAGTAGCAGCCTGGCAAATCTCTAATATACGGATGTCTCTGGCAGCAGCTAGAGACGCAGCTGTACCCCTGGTAGAATGAGCCCTCAAACCGGGGGAGGGGGGGGCTCTGCCCAGTTTCTGATAACAAAATTGGATACAAGAGACAATCCACCTGGCAACTGATCTCTTAGTGGCAGGTTTGCCTTTCCCAACTTCACCATAGGTAAGGAAAAGTTGAGGATTCAACCTGTGACATTTTGGTACGCTCTATATAGTAACTAAGAGCTCTCTTAACATCCAGGCTGTGCAACCTCCTCTCACCAGAAGAGGAGTGATCAGTGAAAATACTGGAAGGAGATAGATTGATTAAGATGGAAATCTGAAACCACCTTAGGCAAAACTTCCTATTAGTCCTAAGGACTACCATATCCCTGTGGAAAGAAATAAAGTCAGTTTCCACTGACAGGGCTTGCAACTCACTGTAGTCTGACAGAAGTGATAGCCACTAGAAAAACAGTTTTCCAAGTTAGGTACTTAAGCTCTGCAGAAGACAGAGGTTCAGAAGGGGTTGCATTAACTGGGCAATGCAAACATTAAGGTCCCAAGCAGGGCCGGTTCCAAAGGGTGGATTAGTATGGAGTAATCCCTAAAAACTTGGAAAACACAGGATGAGAGGAAAGAGGGATGACTTTTCTGCTGACACAAAAGCAGATACAGCTGCCAAATGAACTCTCAGGGTAGCTGGTCTGAGACCCAAGGAATTAAGATGTACCATGTAATCTAACACAATGGGCTAATCAGCAGATTCTGG
The DNA here is from genome assembly GCA_016271365.2 of Neoceratodus forsteri. Classification (NCBI taxonomy): domain Eukaryota; kingdom Metazoa; phylum Chordata; order Ceratodontiformes; family Ceratodontidae; genus Neoceratodus; species Neoceratodus forsteri. Next base: position 532,189,405 of record CM057449.1, read on the forward strand.
GGAAATATTTTTCCAGCACACCAAATGGAAAACCTTTCCATTTAGAACTATAAGTAGCTCTAGTGGAAGGCTTTTCTAGAAGCCTTTGGGATCTCAAGAACACCCTGAGAGAGGTGTAATCAGCAAACTCTAACTCCTCAAGAGCCAGGCCTTGAGGTTGAGGGATTTGAGGTCCGGATACCAAACCCTTCCCTGGGCACAAGTCAACAGGTTGTGATTCCTGGGGAGGCAAAGGGGAAGATGGATTGTCAGTGACAGAAGGAGTGGGTACCAGGGCTGCCTGGCCCAATCCGGGGCAATCAGAATCACCCTGCAAGGCTGAGATCTGATTTTGACTAGTACTTTGAATAGGAGAGGGAAGGGGGGAAAAGCATAGAGAAACTTCCCCTCCCAATCCAGAAGAAGGGCATCCAGGGGAACTGAGCCCAGCACTGGAGGCCTGCAACAGAACAGAGGAAGTTTGTGATTGTCTGGGGCTGCAAAAAGATCTATCTGAGGGGTGCCCCATCTGGCAAAGACTATCCCCAGCACTTGAGGATCCAGGGACCATTCGTGATGGCCCTGGGAAATCCTGCTGAGAGCATCCGCTAGGACATTGTCCTTCCTGGAAGATGAACTGCTATGAGGGAAGTGTTCAGGAATAGGCCAGAGACCACAACTTCATTGCCTCAGTGCACAAGGTCAAGACCAAGTGCCCCTGTTTGTTGATGTACCACATTGTTGTGGTGTTGTCTGTTCTGACTTGTATCACCTCGTCGTGGACAGATGCAGAAAATGCTTGAAGAGCTAAAAAGACAGCTCTGAGTTCCAGCAAATTGATGTGGAGCAGAGATTCCTGGGGGACCACACCCTGAGTGGAAAGGTCGCCCATGTGGGCTCCCCAACCCAGAAGGGAAGCATCTGTAGTGAGAGTCAAGTCGTGAGTAGGGGGAATGAAGGGGACCCCCAATCTTAAATTGCTCTGATCCTGCCATCACTGGAGGGCTAGGATCAAGTTCGAGTCACTGGGACCAACTTGGAAAGGGGGTCTCTTCTCTGAAACCAATAGGTTCTCAAGTGAAACTGAATGTCTCTCATCTGAAATCTTGCTCCCTGCACAACAGCTGTGGATGCAGCCATGTGCCCCAGGAGCTGCAGAAAGTGTCTTGCTGGTCGAGAGACCTGCAGAGTGAAGGAGGAGGCCAGAGCCACTAAATTCCTTACCCTTTCTAAGGAAGAAAGGTTCTGGCTACTTTTGTGTCCAATTCTGCCCTATAAAGGTGAGTACCTGGACTGGTTCCAGAACCGACTTTGGTAGATTTAGCAGAAAGCCCAGGAGGTGAGAAGATGCTGGGTGACCTGCAGGTGAGATTTTACCTGTTCTGGGGACTGGCCTACAATGAGCCAGTCGTCTAGATAGGGAAAACAGCGATCCTTTGCCTCCTTAGTGAGCCACTGCCACTGCTAGACACTTTGTGAATACCACTTGGGGCAGAGGAAGGCGAAGGGCATTGCTCTGAACTGGTAATGACCAAGGCAGTTCAATCTGAGGTACTTTCGATGGGAGCTTCTGATTAGGACATGGAAATAGGGCATCCTTGAGGTCCAGGGAGGCTAGCCAGTCCCCTGGCCTTAGGGAGGGTAAAATCATTGCCAGAGTTACCATTTTGAACTTTGGTTTCAAAGATGCTTGTTCAGATATCTGAGATCTAATATGGGCCGCCATTCTCCTGTCTTTTTGGGGTAAGGAAGTATCTGGAATACAGACCCTTGCCCAGGTGCAGGGAGGAACCCTTTCTACTGCTCTGAGGCTAACAGGATGAGACCTCTGCTTCCAGAGCAAGGGTCTCTGAAGCACTTGCAGGTAGAAAAGTCTACTTCTCAACTGGGAAACTTTTGAAGCTGAGAACCAGACCCTGGCCTACTACTTCCAGAACCCACTTGTCTGAGGTTAAAGAAGCCCAATTCTGGCTGAAGTAAGCCAGCCTGCCCCTACCGGTACAGGAGAATCGGCCTGGGCACCCCATCAGGTGCCTGCTTAGCAGGAGCTTTTGGGCTGGGGTGGGAGCAGGTCTGCCCACCCTCGTCTGCCTCTGCCTCTGAAGAAGCCCCTCTGAGCATAGGCAGAGGAGGCCTGAGTCTGGTAAAAGGCCTGTGAAAGGCCTACCCCTACCCTTGGGGGTATGCCTTTGAGGAGTGGCTTGCCGCTCCTTAGCCTGGGCACTCTTGTAAGTAGTCCTATATTCATCCATCTTTTTCATGTAGTTCTCTGTCTGCTCCCCAAACAGAGAATTCCCCACCACAGGAAAATCCATAGCTTTAGTCTGGGTATCCTGTGACAGACTAGTACACCTGAGCCAGGCCAACCTACGAAAAGCTACAGATGTGGCCATGACCCTAGAGGAAACATCATTAACATCCACAGCAGCATGAAACTGAACCTTAGAAGCCTCAATGCCATCAGCAGCCACCTGTTCTAGTTCACTAGCCAGCTGGCCATGGGCTTGCTTGGCTAATTGCATCACAGTATCCCATCTAGATTTCTGATACCTAGCTACATAAGATAATTTGCTTGCCTGAGTCCCAGAGAGGCTGCCATATACTGTTTTTTGCCATGGCATCAATCTTCCTGGAATCCTTGTCAGGAGGATGTGAAGCCAGGGAATATTAGTTTATCACAGGCAGCAGCCTGAACTACCCAACATGACTGCATTGCTGAGAAAGGAATTCTGTATCAGGACCTGACAATGTGTACCTTCTGTCCATCTTTTTATCTACAGGAGGCACAGAATTAAGATTTTTTAAAATTTTTATTGTTTGCTTCCTAAAAGACTTATGTAAAGGAATAGACAATCTCCTAGACTCTGGAATATCCATCATTTCTACAAAATCAGGCTCCTCTTGCTCATCCACAGCTTCTTCTAAGGGAAGCTGGAGGGTTTCAGCAACTTTTTTGTAAAACATGAAATGAGATGGGGACTCAGACAGCATAGGGGGAGATTCTAAAGGTCTGTCTGGGGAGATGTCCAGTTCAATGGGCACACCCAGACCTTCCCAGCCACATTCATACTGTTCATAAACATCCTCCCCCTCCTCTGGTTCATAAAATTCCTCAATATCATATTCCTGAACCACTGGGACCGGACGAACCGACCTTTTGCCAGATAGTGGCGGTTCGGACGGACCCTGAGACAGTGACTGGACAATTTGTATGGCTTTTGCTATCTCTGCAGCAGTTGGAGAAGGGGTTTTGGACTCCAGACCTGCAGATTTTCTTGTTTTCTTTACTGGAATTGGTTCCTCAGAACCAGCTTTTCTTTTGCCGAGGAAGTCTAAGCCCTGGTCAGAGGCACTCCCTCAGTTCGGTTGGCACTGAACCGGGCTGGCCATCCAGGTCAGCGGACTTTTTGCCTCTCTCGCCCTGAGCCTGCCCAATCTTTTTCCAGGGTGGCTGCAGGGAAATTCTTACATATCTGGCAGTCTGACTGGAGGTGGTCAAACCCCAGACAATAACACATGTGGTGTGGGTCAGCCTTGGCAAAGACTTCCCCACAAACATCACAGTGTTGAAACCAATGGGCCAGTTTTTCTTTTGGGTTTCTCAGACATAATGCCAGCCTAACCAGAAAACTTGCCCTTTTAACGGCAGTGCCAGGCAAGACACCCATCGGTTCCTAACCGTGTCGGGTATTGGAAAAAAGACGTAATAAACTGCTTTTTAGAACCGATAGAACCTGAACCGCACTCTAAAATATTAAATTTTAGTTTTAAACCCAACTGATCGGTTTCAAACCAAACCGATAACTTACAAGTTCCACACAGACAAAACCTTCAATTTACTTACGGTTACCACAGATAGAGCTTGAACTGAACGGTTTTACGGTTAAAATAAAACTATTCTCAGTTGAGTCCAACCGAGAAAACACTTTTTAAACCGAGAAATGAACCGAGCAGAAGGAGAAATCTCCGGAGCGACTGTTCACTGAGGCGGAGTAAAGAATCTGACAGTTCAGGTTTGAAATAACACAGATAGAGCTGCTTCTTAGAGCTCATGGCCAAAATTCTATTTTGGAATGGTTTTAACCATTTCACCTCCGGAGCAGTTCTAGAGCTGGATCAAACTGCTACTGTCATAATATAGCAAGACTTCATGTTGTTTGAAGGGTTAAATACATAGGGATCTCTGGGACATGAAGATAATGGAGTTGCAAAAGCCCCCCAGGATCGATTTCTGTAGTCTGGAGAGAAAGAGTAGAGTTTAAATTTTGAGCAGGCGTTTAAAGGAAAGATCTTCAACCACAGACTCTGCAGAAGGATTGATCCCTGCTCCCAGGGCAGTACCACTAACATCATCACCCCCAGGCGAAGATCTGGGTCAGGCTCAAATCATCTCCTGCCAGTCCGGGGGACCGTATAGACAGGAAAGGAGTGAAAATTAGGAGGAAGAACAGAAGAAAGAATGAATCGGAGTCGAGGAGCCCTGAAGACCGGCCGATGCCACACCAGTCCCTGGCACCATAGAGGAAAATGGCGTCAAGATCAAGGAGGGAGGCACCGCAGACAGCACCACACATGCCGCCAACAGAGCCCCAGATGCCACAAACAGCACCGACAGAGCCCCCTGATGCCGCGCCAACAGAGCCCGTGGTGCCGTGGACTGCGCTGAGAGAGTCCCAGAGGTAAAAGAGGGAAAAATGGCAGGAGATAGAGGCATTGGTGTGGACCCCTGCGCCACAGCCATGTAAGGGGGATGAACACCCAAGTGCAGAGTCAATGGCACCGAAGAAGGCGCCACGCAACTAGGAAGGCACAACCACCCTACCCATCCCTCTGAAGCCGAATGGCCTGAAGACCCCAGCATCGAAGTGACCGGCTCGGGCAACTGGACCAACCTCCAAGCCCACTGATCCATAAGAGCAGCCCACTGGTGAAACTGCTCATCGGAAGCTCCTCCAATAGGCGGGGAGGAGCTCTGGTGTTAAGAAGGTTGGCTACCAGAGACAGAAACCGGCAAATCCGACAGAGGTGGAGATCGGTGCCTGGCCCTAATAACCAACCGTCTACGTGTAGACATACCAGAGGAGACCTCGTTATGTTTTTACTTCGACCCATGTGCCTAAGAAGAATTGAGGGCCTAACGGCGCTGAGAATGGGATTGTTTTCTTTATGCTTTGAGGGAACGCTCCATCCTCTGAGCATCAGACTGTCCATTGTTAGACCCCTCTAGGGAGGGCGGTGGACTAGACCCAGCCCGCTGACTGAACAGCTTATATGAAGTCTGCCTACCATCACCTGACCCGCCCATGATCAACTCCGCCAATGGAGGGCTGAAGACTTGTTGTACAATTAAAATATATAACCGGTACCGATTAGAAATAATTCTACAAAACAATAAACTGAGCTATTGCTGCTAGTGAAGTTTAACTCCCAGCGGCAGCGTCGTCGTCACTGAAGTGCACTCAATGGCAGGAAAAAAGGAACTGAGGTGGTTGGAGGCCAACATCAAGATAGTCATTGCCGCACGAGCTGGGTCTCTGGTGCCGCTCCACGCAGCTCCATCTCGGGCACCGGCACTCTTGAAAAGTTTGCTCCCACTTGGTCCTAGCGCCTCTGGCAAACTCCCATTAGTGTGAATGAGTGGTGGAGACTTTATGTCCAGGAAGATCACTTTTATATATACATATAAACCAAAACCTGTCGTGATGTAGGCATGGAGCCAAATGTAACAACTGGACATCAGTTGTTTCACTGTTGCCCTGGTGTGTTCCAACACCTTTCTATTGCATTTTGTTATAATTTTAAGGTAAACAAGGGACAAGGGACATCATCCCACCACGGCACCTTCCCTGACAGAGGTCACCTGCCACACAAAGGATTCTCAATTTGACACCTGTGTACTGCCTTGGCTTAGGCCATGGAGGAAGTATCAAGAGCTGTATGGCAACCCTACTCCACCTTTCCTACCCCCAGAGACCTCATATCTGGTATCCCACACCCACTGGGTCTCTGGGGTCAATATCTCATCTCTCTGTTTGGGCTTCAGGTTCTGCTGACCTGGACTGGACCACAGTGCCCTAGCTGTGACTGTCCTCCCAGCCAAGGCTCTCAGGGGTTTGATTCACTAGGTAGTAAGCTTTTTACCTCAGTACACTCTATCTTGAGCATTTCAGCGCATCAGGTCCACATGACAACTTCTGTCTGCTGTCCGGGGAAGCAGCTCCACAATGAGCTAGCTGCAATGCCTGTCAGTGAGTTAGTCAGACAGGCCACTGAGTTTTCTGTTAAGGGCCTGGAGACAGCACAACACCTATAAAGGGCACTGCATGACGACAAAGAGGTGGCCACCAGGCTAGCCGGTTCAGTCTTCTGTATCAGACGGATGTCATGGCTTTGCCCTTCCCAGAGAGTATCTCTGGCCCAGCAAAGAGAGATCTACTCACATTATCAGGGGGCTCACTTCTTCTCCCCTCAAATCAGAAGGCAGCTGTTGAGGGACCTTTCTACTCCTTTGCCCCAGGATCCACCACCAGCCCCAAGCAGTCTTCTGTCCATATTGACCAGTCAGAACCTTGCTCTGAGGTGTTCTCCCATGCAAAGTGTCTGGGGTATTCTGACAGCCTTAGGGTGAGCAAGCTCCACCCTAGTAGTAGGGACGCTTGGTACAGTGAACCTATAAGTGGGACTCCAAGGAGAAGACTGATTCTGGGAAAGAAAGAAAAGTTACATGCTTACGAAGATCTTCCAGAATATCTTCACCATGGAGTAGCCTATAGAAAATTCAGAAAGACCAAGAGAAAGGAGGATAGGGAGAATTATCTAAAGATGGCTAGGGAGGCAAATAAGATAGTCCAGCAGGATAAGGCTCAGAAGGAAAGAAAAGTTACGCAAGAACTTACTGTAACAGTAAATCTTCCAAGGAATCTCTTTTGTCTGGTCACACCTATGGAACTTATATCCATCAGGCACTAAAACTACATGGAAACTTTTTGTAGCAGTCTAGTAGGGGCCGCCCACACGGACATCAAACACCAACATTCTGCATATATAAGTGTGGGCGGAGCCACTCCCCGCTCAATTCCTGCTGAAGATCAGACTTGCTAGGCCTCCTTCTAGGGAACCAAAGAAAGAAATAAGGTGCCCGCTATAAGAAAGGCTGGAGCAACAAGGAAGCCAGTCTGGAGACAGAGAATAGGGGAAACGAGGGTGGGATACCATGCCCTGATGAAAGAGATTCTCTCAAAGATCTACTGTCACGGTAAGTTCTTAAGTAACTGTTCTGTCTTCTTCAGGGATATCTCTCTCATCAGGTCACACCTATGGAACAAGTCCCAAGCAGTAAAACCAACGAGACAGTCTAGGTGACAGGAGGACAGAGGCTTAAGAAAGAAGGCTTGAAGTACAGCTAGGACAAAGCCTGCCCTTCTTCAGAGGCAATGTCCAGATTGTAGTACTTTGTGAAAGTGTGGACAGTACTCCAAGTGGCAGCAGCACAAATATCTGCAGCTGATGCATTCCTGAAATGGGCAACAGAAGTGGCAATGCCTCTGGTTGAGTGGCCATGAACAACACCAGTAAGTTCTTACCATAATTCCGGGAACAAAAAGTGGTAGTTGGCCAACCGTTTGGACAAACACTATTTAGAAACTGGAACGCCCTCTCATGTCTGAACCCAATTCTATTTTGTATGCCTATCTATATCTTGTATCCTTTATATCTCTATGCATTTTGTTGGAGTTATAATTCCTGTAATCTTACTTCAACTATGTATATTCCCATGTCTGGTATATCTCTGAATGCTGTATTGTGCCTTTTAACATTGTATGCTGTCCCACCCAGGACCTCCTTGAAATGAGCTTGCTCAACAGTGCCTTTTCCTGGTAAAATAAATAAATACAAATACTCCAGAACACTGGTTGTATTGTATCCAATACCGTTGTTTCTTTTTTCTGTTTGGCTCAGAGTACTGCTTTAGAAAGTAGCCACCTTAACAGGTACCAACTGCTGTCCTTATTTCATGAAGTTCAGAGTCCTGTCTTTAATTTAGCCTCAGTGCATGAGCCAGCTATTGTATATGTTCCATTATGATGCTTAAAATCTGTTGGGAGTTGATATTCTTGAGGCTGTCCTGGTCTTACAGATCTCACTGCCCACTGGATCTGACTAGTGCCTTCTTTTTCCGCTTTTCATAACTAAATCATAGTGCTATTAATTAGAATAAGCCTCTCTTACTTAGATAAGGCATAATAATGTCTACTGTTTACCGAGCAGATGAGTTTACTATGATATTTGCATGTGCTGTTGCTTGCACTGCTTTTGTCCACTGCAAAGTGCTCTGAGCTCAGAAAGGGCACAATATAAACAGAAATCTTAACCTAGCCAATGAACACTGAAAGGGAATAAACGTACAGGTACAGGTATTTCTGCCAACTTCAGGAGTATTTTTCAGAATAAATGCATTATTATACATTTACTCATCATTTTAATGCCAGTAGCATTTACCTGCCGAAGGGTTAGTAAAATCAGTAAATACAGACACACTGCCATAAGTTGAAGAGGGCTCAAACTTGACCTGGGTCCAAAGACTCATGACTTCCAGAATTTCATGCTGCATCCGTTCAGGATCAATGTACTCTGTCCAGAGCTCCTAAACAAAATCATTTATTCATTTAATTAATTTGAAGAGTAACACAAATGTAGATGCACAGCACTGGTTATTTAAATTTATTTATTTTACTGATTCATTGATTCATTCATTCAGAAAGTACCTTTGAGCACAGTTATTTTATTTACAAAAGTTCCACGTCAATGACAGAACAATGAGGTTACAATGTCAGTTTCTTCATTAGTTCCAGAGGAATATAGTCAGGTCATAGTACAAAATGCATAGACAGATAAATAAATGATTTTAAGCAGATAAGAGTAGCAGTGACGCTGTCAGGTGACAGAGTTAGTCAGGGCATCAGTCAGGCAGTGATGCAAAACAGCTGAAGCATGTACAGATGGTGCTGGAGGAGAGGGCTAATCAGATATATTTTGAATTGTGCATATTTAGAAGATTTAATATAGATTCATTCAGTTCATTTAGTCAGCCTACTACCTTAACAGCAAAGGAGAGTTTACACCGATTCGTTCTTTGGAAGGGCAGTTCTAGGCCATTCCTTCTTTTTGGCCTTGCCTACGTAAGCATCTGCGGACCCACACGGCGCGGCTCCCCACATTAGCCGCTTCTCCCGGACCCCTGGATTGCCCCCAGGGCAGGGCTCATGGCACCCGCCCTAAGGTGCCAATGACAACGGGATAGGTGGGAGTCGGCCTGGGGAAGCCAAGTGCAGCTGGGGCGGGCAGGTTTTCCCTGTTTGTGAGGGATGGGAACGCATAATGATGCCAGCGCCTGTCCCGCCTCATGTTTCTTGTTGCCACTGCCTGCTGCGGAACCTTTGCCTCCGGCTTAGGTCCCCATGAACCGGGCAACATCCCACCGCCTCCCCCGAGAAGGAGAGAAGTCCGTGACGCTCTCAATCCAACTCCCCGGCCAGCCCTCAGATGACCCAGATCCGCCTCCAAACCAAGGCCGCAAGCGGAAATCCAACTGCTGAGCTGATGGGACAGCTGTTCTAGGCATTCCTAATCATTCTCCTGGTACTATATTGGTTGGTGATGGGGTGGAAACGGTTGCCAGAGGAGTAAGACACCACAGCACCTTTCCGGCAAGCAGACAGATTTGATACTTTACCCTGCCATGTAGGGTAACTAGCTGATGAGCTAATATAGCTTGCAGCTGTGGGTGAGCATGTCCATCCCCAGTGCAAGACGACAGGCCTTAGTGCAAATCACCTTGACTCTGTTTAATACAGTGTCACACGTAGCAGCATACTGTATACAGGGAGGCCACAGTCAAAGAGCTACAGGATGGTGCTGGGTACAACAAAATGTCTGGCTTCAGCAGCAAGGCTGAGACAGTGCTCATACAGAGCATCCAGTCATCTGTTAACCATACTAATAATGTTGTCCACATGGGGGGCAAATGATAGGTTGTCATCAAGAGTAACACGAAGGTACTTAAGGTTTCTACCTGTTCTAGACTTTGGCCCTTAGCACTGAGGACTACCAGAGGGTGGGAACTTTTTTTTTTTTTTTTAATTTAAATCGGCCAGCCAATAGCATGTTTTCTTTTGTTTGTTTTTTTGTAATTCAGAACCAATTTGTTGTAGGTGAACCATTTTTCTAGCATCTCAAAGTTGGGCTGGAGGTCAGCTGAGATAATTCTGTGGTCTGCATTGCTGGTGAACATAACATTATCCTCATGATACAGACGTACTCTTGCATGGATTAGCAAGACTCAAGTAGGCTGTTGATGAACAGGTCAAACAGGAGAGGGCCAAGTATTGTATCTAATAAGTATCTACTGCTTACCCTTGTTCTATATTTATCTCCTCTCCTTCTCTCTCCCCCTCTTCTCTCCAGGCTCTCCCAGAGTGTGCGCCCTGGAATGGGTGCTGCCATCCTTGGCGGCTCATCATCCCTGCAGCTGCTGCCCACCCTTGGACCTGCTATTCTGCCTCCTGCCCTCCCTTGGGCACTTCCTAATCTCCAAGGCTCTCCCTGAGTGTGCGCCCTGGAATGGGTGCTGCCATTCTCGGTGGCTTGTCATCATCCCTGCAGCTGCCGCCACTCGGACCTGCTGCTCTGCCTCCTGACCGACCTTGGGCACTTCCTAATCTCCAAGGCTCTCCCAGAGTGTGTGCCCTGGAATGGGTGCTGCCATTCTTGGCAGCTTGTTATCATCCCTGCAGCTGCTGCCCACCCTCGGACCTGCTACTCTGCCCCGCCTTGGAAACTTCCTAATCTCCAAGATATGCTCAGCTGGCCACTGCCTCTCCAAAGACGACTCCTATCTGTGCTGCTTGCTGCTATTTTAATTAGTGCTGTAGACCGAAGAGAGAGAAGTGCTGGCTCACATTTCTTGTGCTGGCTCACATTTTGTTTAATTTTAAATATACATTTTTTTCCATGGTATATACTGGGGATGCTAAATATGTTGTATTTCTGTATGAATTATATTGTGGATGTTAATTGTGTAAAAAAAAAAAAAGGCTGGCTAGTTTAAATTGTTAATATATTTTTTTTCTATGTGGCTTTCCCTCTGTAATCCCTTCCTATCCCTCCCTGTGTGTTATCTGTTGTTTCAGTCCACTCCCTCTTGGCACTGACCTGCCACCCTCCATTTTTTTCCTCACCATGCTCGACTTCTTTTCTCTGCCTACCCACATTCTGTTCTGCTAATTATCTCCCGCTCCGGTCCCCTGCTGTGCCCCTGCTTCATTTCTTATTCTAATCCCTGCCTCAAGTTCTACTGCTCACCCTTGTTTTATATTTATCACCTCTCCTTCTCTCTCCCGCTTCTCTCCAGGCTCTCCTCGAGTGTGCGCTTTGGAACACGTGCTGCCATCCTTAGCAGCTTGTTATCATCCCTGCAGCTGCCGCCCACCCTTGGACCTGCTACTCTGCCCCTGCCCTCCCTTGGCTATCCTAATCTCCAAGGTACTCTCGCTGGCCACTGCCTCCTCCAAAGACTCCTCCTATCTGTGCTGCTTGCTGCTATTTTAATTAGCTATAGACCGAGAGAGAGAGAAGTGCTGGCTGAGGACTTTACAGTGCTGGCTCACATTTCTGCTTAATTTTACATTGTTTTTTCCATGGTACATACTGGGGATGCTAAATGTATTGTACTTCTGTATGAATTATATTGGGATGTTAATTGTGTAAAAAGTTGGTTTAGTTTAAATTGTTAATATTGTTTTTCCTCTGCAATCTCTTCCCTATCCCTCCTCTGTGTTACTGTATCTGTTGTTTCAGTCCACTCCTCTGGCACTGACCTGCCCCCATTTTTTTCCTCACCACTGACTCCTTTTCTCTGCCTACCCATTCTGTTCTGCTAATTATCTCCTGCTCTGGTCCCTGCTGTGCCCTGCCTCATTTCTTATTCTGATCCCTGCCCTAAGTTCTACTGCTTACCCTTATTTTATTTTTATCTCCTCTCCTCTCTCCCGCTTCTCTCCAGGCTTTCCCCAAGTGTGCACCCTGGAACAGGTGCTGCCACCCTTGGCGGCTTGTTATCATCCCTGCAGCTGCTGCCCACCCTTGGATCAGCTACTCTGCCCCCTGTCCTCCTCTGGGCACTTCTTATCTCCAAGGTATGCTCTGCTGGCCACTGCCTCCTCCAAAGACTCCTCCTATCTATGCTGCTTGCCGCTATTGTAATTAGCTCTGTAGGCCAAGAGACAGAGAGAAGTGCTGGCTGAGGACTTGACAGTGCTGGCTCACATTTTTGCTTAATTTTAAAATGTTTTTAAGTATTGATTTTCTCATTTGTTCGTTATAGCATTGGGCCGCTAAGGGCAACATAAACCTCACTGTACCACTGCAGTCTGCTTACTTAGTACAGATTACATACCTCCCGTTGGAGGCTGGTGCTGACCTACCCTGCCCCCAGTTTTCTTCCTCCTTTCTACGCCCCCCTTTTTCTAAACCAGGAAACATGATCAATTTCTGCATCTCTCTCCAGTGCCTCTTCTTTATACTTTTCACCCAGCTCTCTCTTCTGTCCCTTCAACAGCAAAATACTCCGCTCCCCACCACATTTCCCTTGCAAACCCCACTACCCTGCTAACCCCCTGCTTCAATCAAGTGGCAGCTCTCCCGCCTTTTATCATACCTGGACCCATTTTCCTATACGCCCTTCCGCCCCACTAATGTCTTTACCTTACTCCAACACTTTACTGTGCATCCTTAAATTTCAGCTCTCCACTTTCAGTTATTCATCTCATTCCCCTAAACCACCTAACAAACCTTGGTACAAGAGTACCATGCTGCATTTCATCATTATCTCTCTCTTTCACTCCTCTCGGCAGGAGACATCAATCCCAACCCAGGTCCAACACTCAGTAAAGCCCTTACCCCATTCACTCCTCCCTCCTCAGCCTGTGCTCTAACCCCCCCCCCCCGTTTCTCTCCCTCGTGGCCTAAAAATCCTCCACCTTAACATTTGCAGTCTGCTCCCTAAACTTGACCTGCTACTCCCACTTGTAGGAACCTTCAGTCCACACATCCTCACTATATCAGAGACCTGGCTAACAAACAAAATCCCTGATGCTTCTATCGCAATTCCTGGATATGCTGTTACCCGCCAGACCGCTCTGATAGGGGTGGGGCATAGCTATCTACTCATCCTCCTCTCTCCAAACAACTACTGTTCTATCGACCACCAACCCCAATGCCTACGAAGCTCTCACCATTAGATTATCTCTACCCTTTTCTGTACCAATATTAATCGCAAGAGCCTTATGCTGTCCTGGTCTATACCACTCTGTAGCCACTGATCTAATCACCACTATTGGGTCCCTTACCTCTTCAGGTGAGCCCTACCTGTTAGGCGATTTAAACCTGAACTGGTTGTCACCCACCCTAGATAAGACTCGTACTGAAATAGCTGCTCTTAACCTTTCCCAAGTAATCACAGAACCTACTCGCCTAAACCAGAAATCTCATAACCACACTCTTATAGACTGGGCCTTAAACTCCTGTCCTCACAGAGTAATCCAGTCGGGCCTACTGCCAGATGCTCTTAGCAATCATCATATGATCTACATAGTTAAGAAAGTACACAGACCTAAGGCACCCCACAAACTACTAACGATCCACTCTTACAAAACATTAGACCTTGCCCCTCTACATCACGAGTTAACTCACATTGACTGGGTCCCTATATCCTCAGCCAAAACTATCAATCACGCCCTCACTTATTTCAAAGATAATTTCATTAACGTCTGGAACAAACACACTCTCCTGAAGCAAGTTAGAGTGCATGGTAGTCACCTCCCCAAGGTAACCTCTGAACTCCTGGCCTGTCAGCAAGCATGTGATAAAGCATGGAAAACCCACAAATCCTCAAAACTACCCTGTGACTATGCTATCTACCAGACACTCTGAAATGCCTCTACAAAAGCCATCCGCCTGGCCAGAGTGGAATATTTCCAGTCCAATTTTAATACTAACATAAACAATCCATCAAAGTTTTGGAAAGAAGTTCACTCATTTTTCTCTCCCCAAACTAAACCCCCATGTTTGCTGCTCAAAATAAACAACCACATCATTGCTGACCATCCTACAGTAGCAGTAGAATTCAATTCCTACTTTACTTCCTGTGCCTCCACCCTTTTAGCCTCCCTCCAAACCCACTCTACTACCTCATCCCTCCCTCCCAATTCCTCCCAATACCACCAATTAGCAAAGAGTTTTGTCTTTTCACCCATCTCTCCCAACGACAACTTAAAGGCACTACTATCAACCCAGCTAAGAGCAGCTCCCCTGATGGCACTGACCTTAAGGTGCTGTACCTCTCTGCTCCTGCTACTTCCCTCCCTCTCGCTGATCTCCTCAACCTGTCGTTACACACTGCGACTATACCTGAAGCCTGGAAACATGCTACAGTTCTCCCCCTACCAAAGGGAGGTGCTCTCTCATCTCCTGGGAATTACTGCTCCATCTTGCTTCTATCCACCCTGGCTAAACTTCAGGAAGAACAGGTTACTCACTTGTAATAGTAGTTCTAGGAGTGGTATATGTTGTTCATCCACACTCTTTGGCATGTCCCTTTCCCCTTCAAATTTTGCCAGAAGTCTTCAAGCTGGCTCCTCCCACCCACCCAGGTGGTATACACCTCGGCTCCACCCCATGACACCAGGTTGTGTGTGTCCGCAGCCAGGGAGGTCAGGTGGGTCCGTGTGGATGAACAACATATACCACTCCTAGAACTACTGTTACAGGTGAGTAACCTGTTCTAGGAGCGTGGATATGTTGTTCATCCACACTGTTTGGCACACTCCTAGCAGTTCTCTGGGAGGAGGGAAGCAAGGCACACACCCCCTACTTAGGGAACAGAGATTGGAGAACTAAGGCCCCAAAACTAGCATTCCGGCGTGACTCTAGGTCGATGTGGTAGTGGGTGATGAAGGTGTTTGCTGACTTCCCGGTAGCAGCCGGACAGATTTTCTAGATAGGGATGTCCCTGAAAGCAGCCATCAATGTAGCAGTATGGTGGACAGAATGAGCTCTTATCCCTATCGGAGGCTCCATGCCAGCCAACTCATAGCATAGACCTACAGTATGCATGCTGTAATCCATCTTGCTATGGTCCATTTGGCTGCAGGTCTGCCAGAAGTGGCTTCAGCGTAGGTGACAAACAGCTGTGAACCTCTCCACGAATTTCCGCAATCCTCTCCTTGTAATAGGAGAGAGCACATCTCAGGTCCAAAGTTTGGAGCTTGTACTGGGCCTCCGAAGTGTAATTAGGGTAGTATACTGGCAGAGTCAACACCTGGTTAAGGTTAAACTCTGACACCACCTTCGGAAGGAATTTCAGGTGGGGGCACAGGACAACTTTGTCCCTGTGGAAGACCAGATAAGGGGAGTCCACCAAAAGCACCTGGAGCTCCCCTGTCCTTCTGGCAGACGTGACAGCCACCAGAAAGGCCGTCTTCCACGACAAGTGTGACAGCTCACACTTGTGCACCAGTTCGACTGGCTTGCCCATGAGCTTTGCCAGTACCAGCAGAAGATCCCACAGAGGTGGAGGTTCACGCACTGGAGAGGATATGTGATCCAGGCCTTTGAAAAAGCGCCAGACCACTGTCTCCTGCACCACTGTCAGCTGACCAGCCCGTGGCCGATAAGCAGATATGGCTGCCAGGTGCACCCTAAGGGTCGATGACCGTAGACCCCCTTTGGAGAGAGACGAAAGGTAGTCAGAATGTTAGCCACAGAACAGAATAAGGGGTCCAGACCCTTACCCTGACACCAAATAGAAAATCTTTTCCATCTGAAAGCACATTTCCTGATTGATTCCTTTCTAGATGCCTCTACCACAGTGTAGACATCTTCGAAAAGACCCAAAGCCTGGAACTCTAGCCACTCAGGTAGCAGACTGTGAGGTGCAGGGATTGAAGGTCCAGATGGAAGACCTTCCCCTGGTTCAGAGATATCAGGCCCGGGCGTGTACAAAGCCGCTCCGGGGGCCTGCAGCTGAGGCCGAGGAGATCTGGATACCAGAACTGGCATGGCTAGTCTGGGGCTACCAGAATCACCTTCGCCTTGTCCCTCCTTACCTTGAGGAGCACCATGCGGATCAAGGGAAATGGAGGGAAGGCGCAGAGGAGGCCTGGGGTCCACGGCCTCGAGAAGGCATTCCCCTGCTGCAAGCCCTGCTGAGTGGGGCGGGCATGATACAGCCTCAGCTTGGTGTTTTCCCTGGAGGCAAACAGGTCCACCATCAGTCTGCCCCAAAGGGAGAACAGGCTGTAAGCTACCTCTGGATGGAGAGACCACTCGTGGGATGTCTAGCTTATGCGGCTGAAAGCATCCGCCAGCTGGTTCGAGGGTCCTGCCACATGGATGGCTAGGAGATCCGCCTCCAATCGGGTTACGAGGGTCCAGATGCGGAGCACCTCCTTGCACAGCAAATGGGAGTGCGTGCCACCCTGTTTGTTGAGGTAGTACATGGTCGTGGTATTGTCCGTCTGGACTTGAACCACTTGACCCCGGAGCTGAGGAGCGAAAGCTGACAGTGCAAGTCTGACTGCTCTGAGCTCCAACAGGTTGATGTGGAATCGGAACTCCTCAGGGGTCCAGAACCCATTGGCCCTGTTGTCCCCCACGTGGGCTCCCCAGCCCATGAGAGAGGCACTGGTCGTAAGGACGACCGCCGGCTTGGGGTGAACAAACGGGATCCCTTCCTGCAACCGTTCTCGGGCAGTCACCACTGGAGAGCATCACACATCTTCTGGGTTACAGTGATCAGCTGGTCGAAATGACCATATCACTGAGTCCACTGGGAGGCCAGCTCCCACTGGAGGGGTTGCATGTGCAACCGGGCCAAATGGACCACTAAGGTGCACGCCGCCCTATAACCCAGAAAGTGCAGAAAGTCCCAGGCAGGGCGCACGTGCCCAACCAGAAATGATTGGGCAAAGGAGGAGAGAACCTCTGCCCTGTCCACCAGGAGCCGAGCTCTGGCTTGACAAGAGTCAAGCTCTGCCCTGATGAAGCCCATCATCTAGGAAGACACGAGTTCTGACTTGGCCTTGTTGATCAGGAGGCCGAGCTAGGAGCAGGTCTGGAGGGCCAGATCCCTGGACCTCTCCATCTCCTGTTGGGTGGCACCTGCCAGGAGCCAATCGTCGCAGTAGGGGTAAATTCTGACACACACCCCCCGGAGATGGGCCACCACCACTGCAATGCATTTGGTGAAGATCCGTGGAGCCGATGACAGGCCGAAGGGCATGGCTTGGAACTTGTACAGGGTCCCTTTGACCCTGAAGTGGAGAAACTGCTGATGGGATGGACAGATTTGGACATGAAAGAACATGTCCTGAAGATCCAGTGAACAGAACCGCATGTTTCGCTCCAAGGATGGTATGACCTGGGACAGAGTAACCATCCGAAAGGTACGGGACCTGAGAAACTGATTCAGGTTGTGGAGATCTAGAATGGGGCGCCTGCCCCCCATCTGCTTGGGCACCAGGAAGTACCTGGAGACAAAGCCTGGGTCTGCTGACCGAGTCCCCCACGAGAGCTACTGCCTCCTTGAGGAAGAATTGAGCAATTTCGTCTCGAAAAGCTGACCAGGTGCATGCAGAAATCCGTTCTTCCCGAGGGGCGCGGGCTCGGCTGGAAGGGTACTGCTCGAATTCTAGAGGCAGTCCCTGGCCGACCACTTCCGAGAACCCACCTGTCTGTGGTGATAGCAGACCAAGCGGAAAGGAAGTGGCAGAGCTGGACCCCACGGAAGAACCCTGAACTGGTGTGATGGAGATAGAGGTGGCCACCCCACCCCATCACTGGGCAGGCTCAGAGGAGGAGGAGGAGGCTCCAGGACCTGAGCCTTGGCTTCCTTTGCGGGCCTGTTGGGGTCCAGGCTTGGGCCGAGGGTGCCAAGCTTGAGCCTGCTGCTGATGCTGATATTGCAGTCCTCCTTGGTAGGAGGACTGCTGAACCACAGGGGAAGAGTGCCGAAAGGGCTTATTCCTCTTCTGCTGGTTCTTGCCCGAAGAACTCTTGGCACAAGTGGCGTCCAAGGTGGCATTAGACTGCTCTATGCGCTGTAGGTGACTGGCCACTCCTGGGCTGAACAAGTCAGTCCCAAGGAAAAGCACATCAGCTAACTTATGCTGAGTATCCGCAGGGAAGGAGGAGAGCCTCAGCCAAGCCCTGCGGTGAGAGGCAACTGTGGTGGCCATCGAGTGATCACAAGAATCCCCAATGTCCAGGGCTGTCTGGAGCTGCTGTTTGGCAACAGCACGGCCCTGGTCCTGGACTTGCTTGACCATGGTCTGCATGTCCACGGGGAGATGTGGGAGGACTTCGTCTAATGACCCAAGAAGGGCATAAGAGAAGTGTGCCATGATGATGGCCGAACTGGCCCGATGGAGGCCCAAGGAGGAAGCCGCATAGACTTTCCACGCCGAATGGTCCTAGAGCTTGAACTCCTTATCGGGGTCGGTCAGTGTCAGCAGAACTGCCAGTATGCCTGAACACAGAGGCAGTGACCAAGCTGTCGGCCCAAGGGTGCTCCGTGAACCCCGCAAGGGACCCTATGGGCACCGCATACTTTCGGGCCATGCAGGAAGATGATGCTGGACATGATGCAGAGCGCTGCCATAGTTCAAAAGCCGGGCCAACAATGGCCTCGGCCACAGGAAAGGCCTCTGTTGGGGCATCCCCTCTCTTGAGGATGTCCGTGAGAGGGTACTCTGCCTTTTTCTGGATGGGTTCCAGGGGCATCCCTGTAGAATCGGAGATGAGATGGAGAATCCCTTGGAAGGAGGAAGGGTCTTCCTCCATCCCTGTGCCAATGGATGACTCATCATCCCTGGGATGCGAGTGGAGCCCGGTGACATCTGAGTACGAGGAGTCAGGGTATAGTGGCCTGCCACCTAAACCACCCTCACCCTCGGTCCTCTTTTGAAGGAGCCCCTCCCACAGGCTGCTTAAGCGGTGGCTCCACCAGAATAGGTGGAAAGACCGGAATAGGCAGAACTGGAGAACAGGATGGCCCCGCAGGCGCAGGCACCAAAGGCTTTGGTTCCAAGGGGGTCGGCTTCGGCCTAGCAGCGAGAGCCAAGTAATGGTCGGGGTAGGCAGCGGAGCAGACTTCTGCCCGGTCAAAATCAGCTGTTGCCACATAAGGTCCTCGTAGTGCCGATGGAGTTTCTGTCGGAGCCTCGCCTCATCTGAGGAGGACGAGGACAACCTGTGGTGTTGCCTCTTTTTGGAGCGCTTATGGTTCTTCCTTGGCTGTTCGGTCGAGGGGGTACTGGACCTTGACCTTCATCGAGCAGGCTGACTCGATCACTAGGGAGACACCGGAGGAATCGGTGAAACCCGAGGGTCCGGAACCGGTTCCTCGATAGGGACACCAGCAGGCTGGGTCTCCTCATCAGAGAAAACAAGGACCGGAGTCCTCTCCAAAGAGTCGTCAGCCACGGCCGGCTACAAAGGGTCGATTGGGTCAAGAATAATCTCGACCTCATCGGCCACCTCCTCGGTCATCTGGCCAGACGGAAAGTCTGTGAACCCTGCAGCCGAGGAAGCGATCTCGACCAAGGTCGAGACCGCATGCTCCTGGGACTGAGCCCTCTCTTGGTCCAAAGAGTGCCTTCGCTTAGACGAAGACAAGCTGGGTTCTTTGTCCCTCTTACGACAGCGGGAGGAG
Organism: Neoceratodus forsteri; assembly: GCA_016271365.2. Taxonomy (NCBI): domain Eukaryota; kingdom Metazoa; phylum Chordata; order Ceratodontiformes; family Ceratodontidae; genus Neoceratodus; species Neoceratodus forsteri. The sequence goes on from CM057449.1 coordinate 532,209,152, forward strand.
TGCGAGCCTGCAGGTGCCTCACTCTGGGTGGGGAGAGACTGACACAGCTCCTTAAAAGAACCTGTGAAAGTGGGGCCTAGGTTGAGAGGAACGAAGAAGCTTCGATTCGCCGAAGTGCGGGCAGCTTCTTCTTCGAACACCTTCATGCGTTCCAGCTACTCGGCGGAACCCACGGCCATGGAAACTGCCCACCTAGCCTCCTTAGACTTCACCAGAGGATTCTTTTTCTTTGGTCTCCCCAATTTCAATCGTTGCAGGCGGTTGTCCAAGACATTGGGATGGAAGGCCAAGCAATAACTGCAGGACGAGGTGTCATGGCCGACACCTAGACAGTAGACGCACGAGAGATGGGGATCGATGCGCAACATCTTCTGGCCACAAGGACACCGGTGAAATCCTGGAGAAGATTTCTCTTCCATGATCGAGGACGCAAAAGCGTGATCGCTATCTCAAATGAGTTTTAAATTTGGTAAAACTGCAGATTTGAAAGCCAGGGCCTACGAAATCCGTGAGCAGAGGGAGACGACCTGTATCTTCCAGCGGAAAGGAAGATCTGGAATCAAGGGGCGGAGCCGAGGTATATATCACCCAGGTGGGTGGGAGGAGCCAGCCTGAAGACTTCCAGCAAGATTTAAAGGGGAAAGGGACATGCCAAAGAGTGTGGATGAACAACATATCCATACTCCTAGAACACTTTGTTTTCTCCCAGCTCTCCTCCTTCCTTGTTGACTCCTCCTTCTTCACTCCCTTCCAATCTGGTTTTTGGAAGAATCGCTCCACAACCACTTCCCTACTTAGACTCACTGACTCTGTCCATTCAACCATGGATAGAGGTCACATCACTTCTTCTATCTTTGTCAACCTTGCCAAGGCTTTTGACACAGTCTCCCACTGTCTCCTCCTCGAAACTCTCTCATTAGCTGGCTTGTCTCTGTCTGCCTTCAACTGGTTCAGAGCCTACCTGGTAGGTAGAACTCAAGCTGTTAAAATAGCTGACTCTACGTCCCCTCCACTACCCATCTCTTTTGATGTGCCTCAAGGCTCTGTATTCGGCCCTCTCTTATTCTCAATTTTTCTTAACAACCTACTATCAGTATGCTCCTCATCCTCCATCCATATGTATGCTGACGACATGGTCTTGTTCACCTCTGGCCAATCTCCCTCCGATGTGACTTCCAGACTACAGTTTGACTTCAATAATGTTCAACGCTGGCTAAGCTCACTTCAACTCTTCCTCAACACCAAGAAAACAGTCTCATGACCTTTGACACTAGGCAGAGTCTCTCTAGACTGCCCTTCCTACCCTCCTTCCACACCCGATGGGACAACACTAGAGGACACCACCTCTTTCAAATACCTGGGTGCCTGGCTTGACCAACACCTTAACTTTTCTGTACATATTAACGCCATCCTGAAAAAACTGTGCCCCAAGCTCGGAGCCCTTTACAGGAACCGTAGTTCCTTACCACTACTGGTTAGGCGTGATCTTGTTCAAAAAATGATACTCCCTATTTCTGACTATTAAAACATAATCTACAGTGCTGCTCCTAAGTCTTCCCTTAACAGGTTGGATACTGTCACTAATGCTTTCTGTCGCTTTGCTCTTGACTCCCCCTCCTGCACACATCACTGTACCTTGTATTATTCTCTATCTTTCCCCTCCCTTGAGTGTAGGTGTCTCTCTCACTGTGCCAAGTTTACTTCTAAATTCTGGTTTGGGACTCTTCCCTCTTCTCCTTACTCTACTCCACCCCCTCCTTCCGCCCTCTCAGATCTACTGACACACGCACTCTAGCTATTCCTAATCACTCTACCTCCATAGGACGGGAACCTTTCTCCTACCGCTTCCCAAAGCTTTGGAACTCACTGCCACCTCCTATCAGACTTTCCTCTTCCCCATCTTCAATTTCCTTAGCTCTTCACAATTTCTATTCCCCTAACTGTACTTGTTCTTAGTCCCCCTTCACAAGCCTCCCAACTCCCTATGCACTATCCCTTACTCCTCTATCCCTGACTTACCTCCTTTCTCCTAACTGAACCCTTCCTCTGATTACTTCCTTAAATGCCACCTCCTGTTATACTGCCCTCCCTTGGGTATATAACAGCACTTCGAATCTTGAGATCAGCCTACTACTTCTAGCACTTCAAATGTGTTATCCATCCTCTAACCTTTACCCTGCTGGATCACCTGCTCTTGGGTTGTTGCAATGTATGCTATATCCGAGTATGGCTTTGTTTACCCTGGCTGGTTGGTCTGGGTTATTGTGCAATTGTACTACACTGTTTTGTTTTACAAATTGTACTTGTATTGCTATGTGTTTGCCTGTTCTCCCAGCTCTTGTCCTCCCCCAGGACCCTTCTGGAAAAGAGCTGTTTACAGCTTATGTTGTCTTTCGTGGTGAAACATTTTCCACATAAATAAATAATAAATTGATCCCTTTGGTTTCCCTATAGAGACACTCCTGTCATCAAATAGAAAGCCATCATCTTTACATGCTGGGATCAGCTATAGAAGTACTGTAGCTATAAAACCAGGCAACTGTGTCCTAGACAGACCAAGGGCAAGCAGTTTGTCAAGCGGAAGTTTGTGGCTGACGAGGTCAAAAAGCTACTGTCAGGTAACAATATACAGCTCCAACCAATTTACTGTCATCCACAGCCATATTCAGGCAATTGGTGTATTCTACCAGGGTAGTACTGGTTCTATGAAGGTTTCTGAAATCCACGCTGCTTAGCGCACTGGATACTGTCTGTATGTTTCCAGGTAATTGAAAAGCTGATCTGATACAGTTCTCTCCAGGGCCTTGGAAAGAGCAGAGAGGAATGAAATATGGTAGGCCTGCAATCAGCCAGGTTGGAGCAATCACCATTTTTAAATACTGGAAACACCAGCACAGTTTTCCATACACCAGGGAATTGGGAATACCACAGGGAAAAGTTGAATATTTTGGTAATGGGGATGGCTAGCTCAAGGGCCAGGGCCTACCAGCTTCATATCAAGCACATTGCTCCCTACCCTAGTTTTACCTAGCACCCGTTCGACATACTTTATGGCATCTTTGCCAGAGACAGGTTTGAAGTAGAATTTTAGGTTTTCTGTCTGTAGATCACGGTAATACATTAGTTAAGAAAATCCATCAGAGGTTGGGAATGCTTTTTAGGATAAGATATTTTCTTGTTCCAGAATCCAAAAAGTGAGTGGCACATAGTCTACTATTAAACTTGTTGGATTACAGATTGTTAGTCTATTCTGGTACAAATGAAAAAATGTTACAGAAACTTAGGTCTACTTATCATGGTATCTTTCGATTTATGACTGGTTCGCCATATAATACACATCATTGTGTACTGGCTAAGGAAGCAAACTGTCACTTATTTTTGGACAGAATTAAAATCAGATTAGGGGTTTTTGCATTTAAGGTTACCCCTGGTCTTTTGCCCCCTAAATAAACACCCAAGTTTCAGTCTCAGGATTTGTTTAGCATTCCTTTATATAAAAAAGTAATAGGTCAAAAATCAGTGATATATAGGGTTATTATGTTTTTTTTTTTACTAGTATTCCCTTAACCTTAATTAACTCAAGGAAAGTGAGGACCTTTAGAAATAGGTTCGTACAATGGCTAGCTGCTAAATCAGAGTGTAACTGTTTTCATTAATGGTATGGCAGTCTTAAGATTCAGACAGCCTAATGTTACTGATGCACTTATTCTGCAACTCCCTGTATTTCAGTAGGTGCACTGGTGACCTGGTATCTCTTGCCAAGAACCACAAGTTGTCTCTTTCTCTCATAAGGGCCAGGAGTTCACGGGAGATCCACCCAGATGGGAAGACTTGCACCTTAAGCTTTTTGAGGGGGGAAAACTTGTCACATGCTGCAGTGAATTCTAGTACATGTTTTAAGAAGCCAACAGCAGAATCAGTGTCAGGAATTGGAAACGGGTCGCTCCAGTCAATGTGAGCCATGTGTGATTTAAATGTAGCTACCTTTTCCTTTGTAGGAAAAATGTCAACCCCCCCAGGGTCCAAGAAGATTTTTTTAACCACATTAGGAATTGAAACCCCCTTTAGACACAGATGGCCCCATCCTCAGGTGCACCTAATCTAGCCCCAAGGATGCTAGCCATGTCTTTTATGGGGGGTTAGACACTCAAGAAATATGTTTTTGAAATGTTTGTAATTGTGACCAGCAACTGAAAACAATATGGCAGAATTGTGACACTACAGGGGATTTGCGACACTGTCAAACTTTTCGTTAACTTTTCCCATTGACTCAGGTGCAAAAGGTTGGCTCAGAATGGAAAAGGCAGAAAACTGTGGCCCTGTAAAACCACCGCCTATTTGCCCTATGCATAACACCTGTCAAAACATGCTGGGGAAGGAAGAGGACCCACCTACCACTACATTCAATGCAAATGATGAATCCATGTTAGATGGGAAAGAAGACAAAGTTATTCATTGTAATGGTAGTTCTAACTACAGTACCTGGATACCTCCAACACGTTTACAGTGAAGTCTGCGACACTCAGAGAGTTGGGATGGCAATATAAAAGAGGAGGAAAAGTATTCATCCCTTTGGGTAAGGAACATGGGCTGTTGGGCACTCCGTCACCCCTTGGTGGAATACTATCATCAGATGCACAACAGGTACAGCATTTAAAATTTAAAGTGCTTTGACTGCAAAGTAGAATTTTATCCACTGTAGTTCTAATTCTGTTTCCGTTTGATACATACCCATTTCAGAACAAAAGAACTTGGAGAGTGCCTGGGTCATAGGTCTTATTTTAATAATTTGGGGCCTCTTTGTTTTAAATAAATGTTTCCCCCATTATCAGCTGAATTTAACTAAGTTCTGGTGAGCAAAGGAGTAATGAGGATGGTGTAGCTCACATTAAAAGCAACATAAAGGCTGATATATATATATATATATATATATATATATATATATGACAAAAAACTCTGTTTAAAGCATCAGTTAGGGTTGTTCCACAGCGACAAAAGCAAGGAAATTCGATGTTAAGGTTGCCACCCCTTGCACCCCAAGCACACCCGTCCCCACCAACAGGCATTGGGGTATGCGTTCGGGTCATCGGTCCTAACTCTCACCCCATCCCATGTGTAAACAAGCTGAGGTGGTGCAGTACAGGGTGAGAGTTAGGACGGACGACCCCAACACACACCCTGACGTCGCTGTGGAATAACCCTAACTGATGCATTAAACTGAGTTTTTCGCCATGAATATATATATATATATTTCTTCTCTCTCTCTCTCTCTCTCTCTCTCTCTCTGTGTCAAAAACATATTTCTGGGGTGTTAACCCTCCAAAAAAGACATGGCTAGCATCCTCAGGGCTCGACTAGGTGAACACAAAAAGAAATTGTATCCCTACCTAGAGGGTCCCAATTTTAAATGGTGTACAGGCCAGTAGCCCTTTTCAAAGCAGTCACCACTATTATATCCCATGCAGGGAGCCCTGTGTACAGCTACCTGTGATGTTTATCCTGGAAAATACATGCATCAAATGTCCAACATGTGTCTGCTCTCTCTGTCCAGGGAGTTAGAGACACAAGGTCATTCCCAGGTGTGACCAGATTTAGCAGAAATATCATTTAATAGGAAACATGATTTACCTGTTGATTTTGCATGATCTTGGCTAGTCTGTGTGTGTCATATTGCTTAGGTAAGGAAGGAAGGGCAACATCTGTTTTCTGAAAATTCTCATCATCCAACCAAATGATAAATACATTCAAAAGCCTAAAGGACAATAAGAATCACAAAGAAAGTAATTTTAAGCAAACATTTCCTGAATGCCTTTGCATTTTTGCAGCATTCATGTGACCAACAAAATGATGTTATCAGAGCCATCAGACTGAGGAATTTTTTTTTAACCAATGCTAAACAGCTATATTTTATATAGTTCACCATGTCAAATAATGGAATTTCTACACTATGACTCAGTCATAAAAATTGCCAGCAAAGCATAACTGCTTCTATTTAGCTGCACTAGCTCTAAAGGCTATGATGCCTATAAAAGTGCCAAGAAATGAAAGTTACGTACTTACCATAATCGTTGATCTTCCAGACTATCTTCACCATTGATTATCACTCATGGGTCTGGGTCCAGAGGCACTAGGATCCCACAGGAGCAAGTTTTTTACAGGGAGTGAACTAACATCAGCTAATGATGGCACCTGCGCACCTCACATGGTGCCACACGCACCAGCCAATAACCGTCGCCATCTCCCTCACACACCTCAGTTCTGTTTGCCAAGAGAAAAACAAAGTGGGAAGAAATGAAGAGAGGGCTAGATATGTACTAGCCCAAAGGAATAAGAAAGGATCTAGGAAAACAGACAACAAAATAAAACCAGATACCAACTTAGAATATGAATAGGGCACACTAGGTGGCACAAGAGGTAGAGGGGTTTACAGAGCCAGAACCTCATACCACTAACCAGAGGGTGGATAGTGGTCTTAAAAAATAGGACAGTAGTTCTGCACAAGTGACTCAGCCAGAATCATGAGGAAGATGTCCATGAATGGGATCTACTTGAAAATGAGACAGTACAATGTGCCAAAAAAAGGAAAATGACATAAAGACTCCTGGAAAAAGAGGCAACTCCATGCTAGCTGACAGAGAACTGATTAAGCTTGTGAGTTAAACATGTCCCTCTTTCTTATATCAGGGAAGAAGAAAGGGGGAACCCAAGTGCATGTGAAGGTGAAGGACTGGACAGTGCAAGGGAGTCGAGATGAGTACATGTTCCCAGACAGCCCTAACAGTAGGAGGCAAGAGCCCAAACACATAAAGAAGAAAAAGGAGCATACCTACCAAAAGGTCTGACTCAGAAGAAAGATTCCATAAAAAAATTCCTGCAATCACAGGGATATACCCTGCATATGAGCTAGAGTAGTTGATCAAAAAAAAAAAGAACAAGCACCTCCCAGGTGCGGTATGGCTAGACAGTGTCTAGGGGAACATGCTGCATGTTATACAGTACCTACAAAAGGGAATATACAGCAGACAGGTAGAAGGAGGGCAAGACAGAAAAAGGAAGCAAGCAGCCAGCTTCTATACTCCTTTTTTTTTTTTGGAGATGTTGGTGTGATGGTCCTGAGTTTTTTTTTTTTTTTTAGGGGCGGGAGTGGGAATCTGAAGAGTACCCAGCCTCTCTTTGTGTTTTCCTATAATAAAGTGAGACCGTGTGTGTGTGTGTGAGACTGGGGAGATTCCCAGCTAGTTCACTCATGGAGCTGTCAGCAGAGGCATGGTGAGCATCAACAGAGTCACTGTCTATGTCTGAGTGGAGATGGCGGGCAGGGCATAGTAATCAATGGTGACAATATTCTGGAAGATCAAAACTTACGGTGAGCAAGTAGTTTTCATTATCTTCCAGGAATCAATCTTCGCCACTAATTCCCACGTATGGGACAGAGTATCAAGCCTCAGGCAAAAGTGATCTAAAGTAAAACCTTGGATAGTGTAAATCAGAATCAGTATTATTGGGTTTTCCCAGATTAGCAGTGCCAGGTGGAAAATATTTAGACAAATCAGTAAAAAAGTTTTATTGAATTCCTGAGCAATCAACAGTGGATCAGTAATTATTCCAGTTAAAGTGTTAAGACATAACATACTGGAACATTTTTTGCCCATCAGATGTATCAGATGTTTTCTTGCCTTCAAAATCCCTTTGCCTATCTATAAAAAAGTTTATTTTTAATTTTCTAACTAACATTTTACATGTATTTCTTGCGCCTTATACACCACAAGTGAAACCTGACAACAGGTTTTCCTATAAGTTTTCCATAAGCTATCTCGATTTCTCATTAACCTCAGCAGGTCAGGGGTGACCCACTGATGTTTGTCTCCCCCATCCTGAATCTCCTAAGAGGAACAAATCTGTTACACACAGTATTAAAGAGGGAACAGAAAATAGAGCCTTATTTACCTCAGTCAACTGCTCAAGCCCTGACCAGTGAACGGAGGCCAAAGCCATCCTACATTTTGCAACATCTAGTTTTTTTTAAGCTGCGTGAAAACAAAAACAATACCGGGGAACTGGGGGAATCCTTCTCCTCCTGGCCGTCCAGCAACAATAGACAGCTCTATGGCCACTGACACTATCCAACAGGACCCGAGAATGTGCAGTCCTATCAGTGTCAGAGACCAAGATCCAGTCCAATAGGGAGGTATAGTCAGATTTATAATGGATCCTAGTGAGGATGTCTATTATCTGGGTCAAGCTATTATTAATAACTGTCTCTTTAAATTTCAATTAATCCTTACCCAGCCAGTTCATGAATTATTAGTTCTCTATTAATTGGGAATGATCCTCTTAAGATCTCTATTGATCTTAAACCTTCCTCCTGGGAGCATAAATGACAACAAGAGTTAAAATGCTTTGTGCACCTACTGTAAGATGATTGATAATGACAGCTAATCACAGGTGGACGATTCAAGAACAGGAACATTAGGAATCACACTGTAGTTGTTCCTAATATAAAATAAACAACCCCGTTGAATAGCCTGGCAGAAGACACCAGGAGAAAGGACTGCTGTGTGACTGGACTTCTCTGCTGGGACTAAAGAAGAAGAACTTTTGTACTTGTACCTTTAATTTAGGGTAAAAAAAAAAAAAAGGCAACTAAAACAAAAAAAAAAGTGTGCATTTGTCTGAGTTAACTGAACTGAATGGTTATCTGAACAGTTATCTAGGTATAAATCTCAGGTGATTGAAAGGACTTAATAGCTGTGAGGTTTAAATTACTTGTAGAAAGATCTAGTAAGTAGGGGGAGTGGCTTAGCTAGAAGGAAGCTACATTTAAAGACTGCCTTAGAAAGATTCTGCTAATAGGTTGGCAGAAGACACCAGGAGAAAGGACTGCTGTGTGACTGGACTTCTCTACTGGGACTATATTGCCGTCCTTCCCTGCCCTCCAACCCTCCACCCAAAGCTAGTTCTATTTTTATAGGCACAGGATTTGACTGACAACAGGGACTTCCTGTTTGGGAGCAGGAAGTGAGTGATCACAGAACCACCAAAGACCCACCATCCTAGAAGGGCAAGAGTAGCTCTCCGGCCCCCTCTAGCTGCTGGAGGTCTGCCTCTGAGCAAGTAAGGGGTCTACTGAAAAATATAGGATATTCTTGTCTCAGAACAGGACAATCAGGAGCTTAAAGGGCACACAGGCAGAAAGTAAGGACAGAGAGAAAAAAAAAACAGAGGAAAGAGTAAGGATTGCAAACAGTTAAGGGGCCAGAAGTAAGACATGGTTGGAGTGGTGCAGTGGCTGTGGAGCAGCAGTCTTCCGGGAGACGTTTTGGAGGATGCGGTGTTGTCCCATCTGCAGGCACCTCTCTGGGCTGAGGGAGGAGGTTGCTCATCTCCAGGCTGAGTTGGCCAGGATTTGTGGGACCTCCTCTTCCATCCAGGGACCACCAGTGCCACTGCCGTTGCCTCAGAGGTTGCCAAGAAAGAGGAGCGGTTGGACCACAGTGGGCTCAGGGAGGGTGAGGGTGGTGGAACAGAGGCACATCCCTCCAGTTGTACCTCTCCACAATTCCTGCGCCATTCTGGCAAAGTGTGGTTCCTCTATGGAGGCACCCAGGTGGACCAAGGAGGATGTTGGGAACCTCCACAAAGGAGACCCACAGGAGAGTGGCAGGGGACCCTGCAGGGGAAGAAAACAACTCCTGGTGGGGGACTCCATTGTTAGGAAGGTAGAATTGGGGGAGGAAGGGGAGAGGGAGGTAAGGTGCCTGCCTGGCGCCATGGCTTGGAGGGACAGGGAGCGAATCCTCAGGATTGCTGGAGCAGCTGCACAGGGGATGGAGCTGGATGTCACTGTCCACCTAGGGACAAATGACCTGGCTAAGAAAAGGATTAGAGAAGTGCTGGAAGACTTTGTGGAATTGGGGAGGGGCCTTAGTCAAGTAGCACGCACGGTAACCTTCTCTGAGGTGCTGCCCATCTATAGCATAGGAGAGGCTAGGGTGTTCCACATCATGGGATTCAATCAGTGGTTGAAAAACTTGTGTGGAGCTCAGGGATTTGGCTTCATTGGGGACTGGGGGTCCACCTGGAGTGATGCAAGCCTATACTGGCATGATGGGCTGCATCTGTCCGGGAGGGGAACCAGGATCCTAGGTGATAGGTTTAAATGCTTTATTGGCAAGCATTTAAACTAGCCAAGGGGGGAGGCACTGTAAAGGAGCAGAGAAATCCTAGCCCCCCCAAAAAATCACGGTAGTAAGTGTGGAAAACACCAACATAGAGGTGTCGAGAGGAGAAGGGCAGGGTAAATGGAGAAAGTGACAAGGCAAGAAGGACAGGGATGGGGCAAAAGGGAGTAAGGCCATCAGGAAATGGAGGGTAATGAGTACCAATGCTCTGTAGTCTGGGCAACAAGCTCCCTGAGCTGGTGGCCTTGATGGAAGAGGGATGCCAGGATATCGTAGCAGTCATAGAAACATGGTAAACAGAGAACCGTGACTGGGATGTTAACATACCAGGGTACACAACCTACAGGAGAGACAGGCAGGGGAGAAGAGGGGGAGGAGTGGCTCTCTATGTAAAGGAAGGGATAAAAGCAACTGAACAAAAGAGTAAACAGGGAGGGAGAGGAGGCACTGTGGGTCACCTTGAGACTGGAAAGGGCACCACAACCGCACAGGGTTGTGTACAGACCCCCATGTCAGGGGAGGAATGGACAAGGATATGATAGAAGACATTCTTAGAATGGCAGAGAAAGGAGATAATGTTGATGGGAGACCTGAATATGCCAGATGTTAACTGGAGCACATTTGCTGCAGCCACATCCAAGAGCAGGGCCATTCTTGATGCCCTACAGGTGGCAGGCCTCAGACAGCTAGTTTCGGAACCCACCCGTGAGGGAGCAATCTTAGACCTCGTACTCTCAAATGGGGGCAGTGAGAGGATCTCAGATCTAGAAGTGGGTTGGCATCTGGGGACAAGTGACCATCAAACAGTGTGGTTCACATTAAACTCAGCTACAGAGTCAAGCCATACAAAAGTGAGGGTACTGGACTTCAGGAGGGCAGACTTTGGCAAGATGGGAGAGTGCCTCAGAAAGGCACTAGCAAACAGGCAGAAGGAGGTGTGGTGCAACAATGGGGAATCATCAAAACTGCCATCACAAAGGCAACAAGCCTTTGTGTGAAGCAAATAAACAAATCACAACGAAAGAAAAAGCCATTATGGTACTCAAAAGAGGTGGCTATGAAAGTCAGGAAGAAAAAGACAGCATTCCGAAAGTATAAGGAACACAGAAGAAGCAGGACAGAGAGCTGTACCAGTTAAGGCAGAAGGAAGCAGGAGGGAAGTCAGAATAGCAAAGGCCCAAACTGAGGAAAAGATAGCCAACTCAGTTAAGAAGGAGATAAAACCTTTGTAGGTACATCAGCGAGCGAAAGACAAAGGAGGGACAGGAGGCTGAATAGAATGAACGGTGGGTGGGCAGAGGGGAGAGTGAAAAAGCAGGGATACTGAATGAATATTTCTGCTCAGTATTCACAAAAGAGGAGGGGAGGTGCCTAATCCAATTAACACAAGCACTCTTGATGGAGGGGGCGGTCGATCCCAGTCCTTTCACAGAAGAAAGAGTTCTGCAAGAACTCCTAAAACTGAAGGTGGACAAAGCAATGGGTCCTGATGGAATTCACCCCAGAATTCTAAAAGAATTAAGGGAGGAACTAGTGAAACCAATGGCTACTCTCTTTAATAAATCATGGGAGGACGGTGTGGTACCCGAGGACTGGAGAAAGTCGGATGTGATTCCCCTTCACAAAAGCGGAACCAAGACAGAGGCAGGAAACTACAGACTTGTCAGTCTGACCTCTGTGGTAGGGAAAGTGATGGAGTCACTTCTGAAGAAAAGAATAGTTGAGTACCTAGAGGCCAGTGGGGCAGAGGACCCAAGGCAGCATGGGTTCACAGCAGGAAGGTCATGTCAGACGATCTAATAGAGTTCTTTGACTGGGTGACCAAAGTAGCAGACCAGGAGGGGCTGGACATGGCCTACCTAGACTTTAGCAAAGGCATTTGACACAGTCCCACCAAAAGATTAATAGTCAAATTAACCAGCCTGGGAGTGGGTCCCAGGGTGGTAGCCTGGGTAAAACATTGGCTGCACAACAGGACACAGAAGATAATTGTAAATGGAGTCCACTCTGAAGAAAGAGGGGTCACTAGTGGGCACCGCATTGTTCATGTTTTGGGTCCAGTCCTCTTTTAATGTCTTCATCAGTGACATTGCAGAGGGACTGGAAGGAAAAGTATGTCTTTTGCAGATGACACAAAGATCTGCAACAGGGTTGATACACAAGGAGGCGTGGAAAGGATGAAAAAGACTTGCAAGGTTGGAGGAATGGTCAGAAGTATGGCAGCTAGGATTCAATGCAAAGAAGTGCAAATAATGCACCTGGGAAACAAGAACCCAGGGAAGAATACACAATGGGTGGGGAGGTAGTAACAACAAAAAGGAAAGGGACCTGGGGTAATCATATCAGATGACCTTAAAGTTGGCAAGCAATGTGAGAAGGCAGTAGGGAGGGCTGGGGATACTGGGATGTATAGGGAGAGGCATCAGCAGCAGAAAACAGGAAGTTGTTATCCCTCTGTACAGACAGTTGGTGAGACCCCATCTGGAGTACTGCGTCCAGTTCTGGAAACCCCATCTCCGCAAGGACATAGACAGGATAGAGGCAGTCCAGAGGAGGGCAACTAAAATGGTGCAGGGTCTGCAAGAGAAGCCGATATGAGGAGAGACTAAAGGAGCTTAATATGTATACCCTTGAGGAAAGAAGGGAGAGGGGGACATGATAGAAACTTTTAAGTACCTCAGTGGAATCAACAAAGTCCAAGAGGGTAGCATCTTTCAGAAAAAGAGACGTGCAAGAACAAGGGGACACAATTTAAAGATAGAAGGGGGTTCAGGGGCAATGTGAGGAAGTATTATTTCACAGAGTGGGTAGTGGATGCATGGAACAGCCTTCCTGAGGAGGTTGTGGGGTCTAAAACTGTGGGAGAATTCAAGAATGCATGGGACAGACATAAGGCAATTCTTGTGGGGGGTAGGAAGAAATAGGCTGTTGGTTAACTAGGATCTGCGGCCTATCCTGTAGGTAGGGAAATGGTCAGACTAGATGGGCCAAGCGTTCCTTATCTGCCGTCAAAGTCTATGTTTCTATGTCCCTCTTTACCTTTCTATCAGATCTAAAAATATTATAGCCTGCCAGATCAATCATTTTATCTGAGACTTTGCTCGTAAGCCAAGTCTCACACAAAGCCATGATCTCAAAATTGATGTTGTGCTGACCAGGCAGAAACATGGTCCCACTTTGCCAATAAGCTTTGTACATTAAGGTGTGCAATATTAATTGTATTCTTCAGAAAAGTAACAGTTGAGATACTATCATTAGTAGGACCAGGATTGGGATGTATTAACCTAGACATTAATAGCAGTAAACGAATCAGATTCCTCCAATAGTGCACCGAAAAATACCAAGATCTCTGGCATTTTTGCTTAGAATACACTGAAGTATATTTAGACAATGAAAATATCCTGTATAAAACCTGAAACTGAATAGAACAAGACGGGCATCTTGCAACTTGTTCTAGAACAAATTTACAACGGAAATTAGAAATTAAAAGAATATGGAATTCATCCCTTTGTGAGCGGTCAGTACTTAAAAAAGGGTCCCAATATGGACCAGTATCAATTTTGGGTAAGTCATAATTAAAATCATGCTGTGTAGATAACAAGAACCCATCCAAACAAATAAATTATAAAAACATAATGCCAGTATATCGAAGCTTAAATAAAAGGGTCAGAAAAATTAAATAAGTAGGGGGGAAGGGTAGATCTGCCAAATTCACAATTAAGCAGGAATCAACTGAGAGGGCCCTTATTATGACACCCAGCTGTGACCAAGGAACTGCCACTTCCTAGTCACAAATAAATGCTGAGAAAGTCAAACGGGGTCAGACAATAATATCACAATAGCAAACAGATGCCTGGACAAAGATGGAAACTGCCACTAAACCACCCATCCACAGCAAACTCAACTTTTTGGTACAGGCTTAACCTCTGCCACCGGGAGAGACTGTCCAAATTTAAATCCTTAAATAAATCCTGATAAATTAAAATTGTGAGGAGGCCAGGGTCCCGAAACAAAAAGTTCTAATCTAGCAGCACCTACCCAGGAGATTACCCAATAAATGTTTCAAACTACCAGTTGATAGACAAATTCTCCCTACCACTCACAGCCACCCCAATTTTCACACTAATGCGAGCAGAGTGGGACTTTAATAACAAAGGCCCTATCTCCAGGAAAGTACTAACAGCTGCCAACTCACCCAGAGTCCCCTCACCAGTCATTCACACCAATACCTTACAAGAAAATAAGCTCTGCACTGAAATTACTACTTTATTAGCAGTTTCAGAGACCTATATTTAACAAATGAGAAACTAAATAATTCTCTATTGCATTATTGCAATTAAATAATGTTAAAAATCCTTAACCAGTACTAATAAACATTAAACTAATTACACTGCCGTCCAAGTGGAGCTTCATGTAACACTGTTAAAACTTCTTCCGAGTGGCGCTTGCATTTGCACACCAGTCGGGCACAAGCTTTTTGCAGAAGACAGCTCCTCACATTCTAGCCCAAACAGCTAAGGAGCTTGCAGCTGAGCTCTCCTCCTCTGCCATCTAGCGGCAGCTGTTAATGGGCACAGGGGAAAATGGAAAGCAAAAGGTAGAATTCAGAGACTGAAAGTTCATAAGTTTTAAACTGCAACACACACAGACATTCCTCTGGAGTCTCAATTCTTGCTTTACTTGCCAGGCAGCTCACTGCATCAGGAGCAGGTCACAGATGGAATGCACATGGAAACGCCACTGTAAGCTCAGTCAGGCACAAGCTTTTTGAGGTAGGCAGCACCTTCTCTTCTAGCCCAAACAGCCAATGAGCTCACAGCCAAGCTCCCCTCTTCCGCCATTTACCTGCAGCTGTTAATGAGCACAGGGAAAAATGGGAATTAGAAGGCAGCAGGCCTTTCGTTAGGGTTGGAAATCAGGTGGTCAGTCTGACCCCCTGCTTCCAAAGTAGGGGGTCAGAAGCCAAAAGTTGAGGGTCAATGCACTGAAAATACAGGTTACTCACCTGTAACAGGAGTTCTAGGAATGGTATATGTTGTTCATCCACACTCATTGGCAGGTATCCTTGCCGCTTTAAATCTTGCCGGAAGGTCTTCAAGCTTGCTCCTCCCACCCACCCGGTGGTAACTCTCGGCTCCAGCCCCATGGCCTTGAATCTGGCCAGCTGGAGAAAGCTCAGTTGTGCGTCGAAGCCGGGGAGGTCGGGTGGGTCATGTGGATGAACAACATATACCATTCCTAGAACTCCTGTTACAGGTGAGTAACCTGTATTTCTAGGGACATGGATATGTTGTTCATCCACACTCATTGGCAGACTCCTAGCAGTTCTCCGGGAGGAGGGAGGCAAGGCGCACACCCCCAATACTTACTTGGGAAAGAGAGACTGGAGAACCGAGGCCCCAAAACCAGCATCCCGGCGTGACTCAAGGTCGATGTGGTAATGGGTAATAAAGGTGTTTGCTGACTTCCAGGTAGCAGCACTGCAGATTTCCTGGATAAGGGACGTCCTGGAAGCTTAGCCACCGTTGCAGCAGTATGGCGGGTAGAATGAGCTCTTATCCCTCTGGGAGGCTCCATGCCCGCCATCTTATAGCAGAGATCTATGCAGGAGGTTACCCACCTGCTTATCGTCCGCTTGGCTGCAGGTCTGCCAGATGCGGCTTCAGCGTGGGTGACAAACAGCTGGCGAACCTCTCCCAGATTTCAGCCAGGCGCTCCTTATAATAAGCGAGCCTTCTTGGGTCCAGAGTATGGAGCCTATATTCGGCCTCCGAGTGTGATTGGGGTAGAACACCGCAGAGTCAACACCTGGTTAAGGTGAAACTCACACCACCTTCTGGAAGGAATTTCGGTGGGGGCGCAGGACAACCTTGTCCCTGTGGAAGACCAGGTAGGAGACTCGATGGAGCGCCTGGAGCTCTCCCATCCTTCTGGCTGACGTGATAGCCACCAAGAAGGCGGTCTTCCACGACAGGTGAGAGAGAGCACACCTGTGCATAGGTTGAATGGCTTGCCCATGAGCTTTGCTAGTACTAGCAGTAGATCCTACGGAGGTGGGGGTTCCTGCACTGGAGGGAAATGTGATCAAGGCCTTTGAAAAGCGCCAGACCACCTTCTCCTGCTTGCCACCGACTGCTTCCCTGCCCGCCTGCAAGCAGAGAGAGATGGCTGCCAGGTGCACCTTTAGGGTCGCCGACCTAAGCCCTTGACTAGAAAGGACCATAAATAGTCCAAGATGCTTGCCAAGGAACAGGAGGAAGGGTCCAAGCCCTTGTTCTGACACCAAATGGAAAACCTTTTCCATTTGAAGGCATAGCATTTTCTGGTCGACTCTTACGGATGCCTCAACTACATTGAGGACCTCGTCGGAAAGACCCAAGGCCTGGAACTCTAGCCGCCAGGAACCAGGCCGCCAGGTGCAGGATTGAAGGTCCGGATGGAACACTTCCCCTGATTGACTGAGAGCAGGTCCGGCGAGCTGGAAGCTGCCGCGGAGTCCTGGAGCTGAGACTGAGGAGATCTGGGTACCAGAACTGAGCGAGGCCAGTCTGGGGCTATCAGAATCACCTGCGCCTTGTCCCTCCTCGCCTTGAGAAGCACCTTGTGGATCCAAGGAAATGGGGAAAGGCGTAAAGAGGCCGGGGTCCCACTGCCTCGAGAAGGCATCCCCTGCAGCGAGCCCTGCTGAGGGGGCGGGCATGGAACAGGCTCAGCTCGCTGCCCTCCTGGAGGCAAACAGGTCCACCTGAGGTGTGCCCCAATGGGAGAACAGATGCTGTACTACCTCCGGCAGGAGAGACCACTCGTGGATGCAGCCCTATCCGCTCAGGGCATCGGCCAGGGTGTTGGAGGCTCCTGCCACGTGAATGGCTAGGAGATCCGCCCCAGGCTGCGCACGAGTGACCAAATGCGAGAGCCTGCATAGAAGCATGGAGCGGGCCCCGCCCTGGCGGTTTAGATAGTACATGGTCGTGGTATTGTCCGCCTGGACTCGGACCACTTGACCCCTCGAGGAACGGAGCAAAGGTGGTGAGAGCTAGGCGGATCGCTCGAGCTCCAGCAGGTTGATGTGGCATCGGACTCCCGCTGGGACCAGAGGCCATGAGCCCGGTGTCTCCCCAGATGGGCACCCCAACCCATCAGAGAGGCATCGGTCGATAGAGAGACCGCCGGCTCGGGCGGATTAACGGATGCCCTCCTGCAAATGATCTGGAACGGTCCACCACTGGAGAGCGTTCCCACATCCCCTGTCACCGACTAAGCTGGTCCAAAGGATCGCAGCGCTGTGACCACTGGCTGGCCAGTCCCCCACTGAAGGGGACGTGATGTTCCAGCTGGCCCACGGACCACGCTGGTGCAGGCCGCCATGAGACCCAGGAGCGCGAGGAAGTCCCGGCAGGCGCGAATGCCCAACCAGAAATGATCGGGCAAAGGAGGAAAGAACCTCGGCCCTGTCCGCCGGGCCGCGCTCTGGCTCGAAGAGAGTCGAGCTGCGCCCGATGAATAGAATCACCTGCTTGACTCGAGTTCCTGACTTGGCCTCGTTGATAAGGAGGCCCAGTTGAGAGCAGACCTGAGGGCCAGATTCTGGACCACCTGCCTCCTTCCTGGAGGGAGCTGACATAGTCAGTCGCCCAGGTAGGGTACACCCGACTCCTCGGTCAAGAGAGGAATGCTGTCACCACTGCCATGCATTTGGTGAAGACCCTTGGGAGTTGGAGATGTTTAAGGGCATGGCTTGAACTCTAAGAGGATCCTTCCGCTGAGCGAAGGAATCTCTGGTGAGACGGATGGATAGGGACGTGAAAAACGCTGGCCCTGCAAGTCCAGAGAGCAGAACCACATTGCTCCCAAGGATGGTATTATCTGAGCCAGAGTGACCATCCTGAAGGTTCGAGACCTTAGGAACTTGTTTAGGTCGTGTAGTCGAGAATGGGGGCCAGCCCCCCGTCTGGCTTCGAACCAGGAAGTACCTGGACACAAACCCTGGGTCTGAAGGAGGGTCCACCACTTTCTTATCACCTCCTTCTGGAGGAGGAGCTGGCTGCCGGCTCGACGAGCCGCCAGTGAGGCTGGGGATCTCCAAGCCCCCGAGCGACGGCCTGAAGGGTGGTGCCTGTCTAATTCCAGAGGCAGGCCTCTTCCCACCACCTCCCAAGACCCACCTGTCCGTGGAAACAGCGGACCAGGCGGAACGGAAGTGCGGAGCGTCTCCATGGGGGGACCCAGGATAAGGTGACGGGAATGGGGCGACACCCTCAGCCCGTCACTGGGCAGGCTTGGAGGAGGGACCCGCCGAGGGACCTCCTGGGCCTTTTCTCCCTGCCTCCTGTTAGGGAAGCCAGTGTTTGGGTTTGGGATGCCAAGGTCGAGCCTGCTGGCCCTGACGTTGCTGGGCCGGGCGCGGCACAGAAGGACGAAGGGCTTAGGCTGTGGTTTGCGCCTTTGTCCTTCTGAGCGGAAGAGACCGAGTCCAAGGTAGCATTGGACTCTCGATCCTCTGCAGCTGACCTTCCACCCCAGGGTCAAGAGGTCAGTCCTCAAAAGGGACATCCGCCAACTTGTGCTGGGTATCCGAGTAAAGGTGGATATCCTCAGCCAAGCCCGCCGGACGATAGCCACTGCGTCGCCACCGATCTGGCACATGAGTCCCCTATATCCAAAGCAGTCTGGAGCTGCTGTTTGGCCACTGCTCGCCCTGGTCCCGCACCGTTTCACCTCCGTAGTCTGCAGATCGGCGAAGATGAGGATGACCCCATCCAGGAGCCCAACAGGGCATGAGAAAAAATGTGCTATGAGGACGGCCGAACTGGCCTGACGAAGGCCGCGAGTGACGAACGTAGACTTTTCGCCCGACATAGTCCAATTCTTGACTCTTGTCAGGAGGTTTGTCCACATCCCTGGCGCCACGGCGCTACGGAAAACGCTGTCGGTAACCAACCCCTCAGCAGAGGGGTGTTCCGAAAACCGGACAAGGAACCAGTAGGGACCGTGATACTTCCTGGCCATCCTGGCCGAAGGCGCAGGGCAGGAAGCAGGGCGCGCCAAAGCTCCAGTGCCGGACCCACTATGGCCTCGCCACCGGAAAGGCCTCCGCCGGAGAATCCCCGGTCCAGAATCTCCGTGAGGGATACCTGGCCCGCTTGGAACGGGTTCGAGCTCCATCCCGTGGACTCCGAGATGAGCCGTGTAGTCCTAGGAAGGACGACGGGCTATCGCCCATTGACTGACCTCCTGAAGACTCCAAGTCCAGTCGCTGAGAAAAGGAGGAATCATCTTCGGACTGGAAGAGGTCTCGAAGAGCTGCCTCTGGCCTGAGCCACCCTTCACCCTGCCGGGTCGATCGGGGTGAGGGTAACTGACAGCCGAGGGGTAGACCCTTAGCCGATCGAGAATCCTTGGTCGGACCCCAATTGGTGGCTGGAGGCGGAGGTTCCACGGGCTCCCGGTGGAGCAGCTGGTTTGTGGAACAACTTGCCTGGTTATGGCCCTCGGATAAGTCGGGGTTGTGTCGGCGATCCGGTGACAGCACACTTAATGGCCGGGAAGGCGACGGGTCGGCTTATTCCCCGCCAGGAGGAGTTGTTGCAACATAAGGTCCTCGCACTTCTCGACGAATTTATGCCGAAGCCTCCTCATCCGAGGAGGAGGACGAGGACGAGCTGGCGACGCCGCTTACCGGCGTGTCAGACCGACCGCTTATGACGGTGGGATCGGCTGGATCATAGGTGAGGTCCAGACCGAGATTCCGGAATTCCGGGTGGTGCGCGGGAGGTGTCGGCGGAACTGCACTCCTTCGCTCAGATGGTGCATCCGAGGGCTCGGAACCGGAGGCACAGCGCGAGCCCACGGATCCTCAACTCCTCCCGGGGAACCGGGAGAGGAATCTCGGCTGCTAGATGCTTACAGCCTGTCAATGGGTCGAGAAAATCTCGACTTCATGGGTAGAGTCTCGGTCCAACTGACCTGACGGGACACCGTGGAGGCCAGTGGTCGGGTTTAGCGTCGACCGTCAGACGCTGTCGACGGCTCCGGAGAGGGATCTTTCCCGCCTCCTAAGAGCCGATTTGAGGGACTTACCTCGTCCCTCTTTTTGACCGAATAAGGTCCGCTAACGTGGCCCTTCTCCTTTAGTGGAGAGGACAGACAAAGCTCCTTAAGAAGCCGTGTAAGAAGAGCCCAGAGAGCGGGATAAATGCCGCGCCGAGAAGATATCGGCCCCGCCGCCTCCTCCTCTTCGGTGGCGCCCATCCGCCGAGCTGATCCGCCATGACACCGGGCCAACCGGCCTTGACTTCACCGAGGGAAACGCCTCGGACGCCCAGTTGTAATCGGGCAGCACGGTCTTCGAGAGGACGAGGCCGAAAGATGAGCACAGGTCGCAAGCCTGCGGGTCGTGCTCAAGGCCTATAGTACACACGTGGAGTGTGGATCCGTCCGAGACATCTTCTGCCCGCATGGGCATCTCTGAAATCCGGAGTCGATTTGTCCATCGTAGCGCGAGAGATAGAAGAATGTCTTTTGCAAAATTTTATTTTTTTAATCCGCAAACGGAGAAATAGGAACCAGTCTCAAACGCAGAGCGTTAAGGAGGGAACCTGAGCTTCCAAGCGGTAAGGAAGATCTAGCGTCATGGGGCGGAGCCGAGAGTTATACCACCCGGGTGGGTGGGAGGAGCAAGCTTGAAGACCTTCCAGCAAGATTTAAAGCGGCAAGGATACCTGCCAATGAGTGTGGATGAACAACATATCCATGTCCCTAGAATTATACATTTTCGTGAACACCAAAATAAATGACTTTTATTAATTTGGCTTGATTCTTACAACATCCACTTACATACTCTGCGACTCTAAGCAAGTCACTTAACCACCCAGTACTCCCAGGTTGCCCCGAAGACAGGCACTTGTGCCTAGTGGGCCTTACCCAGTTACCAAAGACAAAAAAAAAAAATCTAGAAAGAATATTAAAGTCAGAGAGAGGCAGTGTACCACTTTAGCTAGATTGTGTTGACTAATCAATCAGAGAATGCAACGGTTATTCAGAAATTCAACATCCAGCCCCAAGACTAAAGTCTGAGTTATACAGACTGTCTTCTTCAAATCCTGAGTGCTCTGCCAAAAAGCAAGCTGTTTTTTTAAGAGTCACTTTTCTCTGCCTCCTTTGTTTTTTTTTTGTCAGCAAGTTACATCCAAAGTCAGAAATAATGTATATAAAAAAAATGAAAATAAAAATCTGGTTTCTGATCCGTTTCACTGAGGCCCCTATTCCCTCAGACTCTCCTACACTACAGTCATGCTGTTAGCCTTCGATCTGTCTCAAAAAGCTGTTGTCCAGAGTAATTCTTTTATCAAAAACTCACAGAAGAAATAATATTTAGAATGAGTTGTTCTCAGGAGGAGAAAGTTTAATGTTTTTAACGCGCAAATAGTTCAACTGCCCTGCACTGCTAAGGGAGATCCTTCTCCAATGGCTGAGTAGCTTAAAGTAACTGCATGTTAATGCATAGTCGTAGTTAACACGATCTGTGTACCACGTTGCGTATATGGAAGACTGAAAGAGCACCACATGATACAGACTTTCTGTTCATGAGCATGCATGTTGGGCAGACACTTACTGGAACCCCTGCCTCTCATATCCGAGTCACAGCACTTCACTGAATATGGCTAAATTATTGCATGCTGCTGTGTAATTAATGCCGCGACTACAGCCTGCATAGTGCATCACTCATCCCCCCCCCCAACTCCAGCTTTGCCACCCCTCCAGGTAGGTCTCATTACACTCACTGCCTCCCAGTAAGAGAAAACGTTTTAGCCCAGGTTCCATCAATCTGTTACAGCAAGTTCAACTTAAGTCCTCCTAGTTGGGTCAGCACAGTAAGCAGCGTGAAGATCGGAGGATGCAGGCAGCTGATGTGCAAGTCAGACACGAGTAAAAGCTGCTCTGCTGGCCGTGAAACAAGAAAAAAATCTGGGCTGGCTGATTTTAAATGGCAAGTCGTCAGCAGCGCTGTTAATGCCGCTGCTCAGTGAACTGAAACAGAGAACAAAACACCAGCCCCTGATGCAGTACAAAACACAGAAGGGTTAATAATGAACCCATCTATGTTGTGTAATACATCAGGCGCTGGTGTGTTTTGCTGTTCTCTTTACATTACACTGAAGGTGCGCATTAGCAGCCATTGACGACTTGCCATTTAAATAAGCTAGCCTGGAATTTTTCTGTAGTTACGGCATTGGGCAAGTAGAACACCTTTCTATGTCTGACTCAGCACAGCTTATGGAACCCTCCTTCACGCGTGCTCAACCTCTGCTCTCTGCATTGGCCATCCGATCCATCATGAGCCTTGCTGCGGTCCTGAGTAAATGAGGACCCCCCAAACACACACCAGCAGAACCAACCCAAAAGCACCCATTTAGTCTGTCTGTCTGTCTGTCTGTCTGTCCTCTTACCCTGTGCACTCAGAAAATTAGTGGGCTGACAGTCGCTCTTCTTCGGTACTCCTCCTGCCAGACTCCTACAACAGACTTAGCAGGTGCAGCATCACTGGACACCACCGCAGTACACAAAGCATTTACCATCCAACAGAGCACATCGGGAGAGGAGGTATTACAGAGGTCGAAATAAGGTTGTGGCCAGGTGCCTGGAATAGCTCCTGGGTATCGGCACTTTCCTAGCCAACCAGGAGCTACTTTGGCAAAACCAGGAGCTGACTTTTAAATCTGAACATACATTACTGAAACTGCCAGCATAAAAGGCCATTTGGTCGGTGAGGTCTGCTAGATTTTGTCAGCCTAGCACCCTTACTCTCTACAGCTGCCTCTCCCATGGCCCTCCTTTCCCTATCCCAGCCCCTCTTGAAGCATCCCACTGTTTTATAGGCCACCACTCTGCTGGTAGTGTGTTCCATTCTGTTACCACCCTTTCTATAATGAAATGCCCCAGATTTCCCTCCTAAACCTTCCACTGTCCAATCTCAAATCATGACGATTGTCTCCCCCATTCTCCCCTTGAACAGTCCCTCTGTGCCTGTCCTGTTTATTCCTCTCATGTACTTAAAGGTTCTCAGTCATATCCCCCTGCCCCTTCTCTCCTCCAGAGAATACATGTTCAACTTCCTCAGTCTAACCTCATATGGTAACTCCCACAGACCCAGGATCATATGTTGTTTGGCACTGCACCCCTTCTAGAAATCTAATGTTCCTCTTTAGATAAGGATGACAAAATTGAATGCAGTACTCCAGGTGGGGTCTGACCAGTGATCTGTGTTGGCAGAATCACCTTCTTCCCTTACAAAATGTATGCATTGAGGCAGTGAGGTCTGTTAGGAGACTTGTGGGTATCTTAGGTTAAGTGTGGGTTATAATGGTAACACTGGTCTGGGAATTTGGAGACCACAGGCTCAAACCCCACTGAAGCCAAATACAGACTGTGTGACTTTAAGTTTGGGCAAGCAATTTCCAATTGTTTAACCAGGAGAGACAGACTAAGCTGAAAGCTTGTTTACAGGTGTGACCTGGGAGCACAGTGAAGGGACTTGCTCAGGATCACACAATATGCAAGTGGGGCTACGGATTCAAACCCAAGGCTCCAGATTGTAGCTCAGAGCCTTAAACCACTGTGTTATACTGCCTCAAACCTGCCTCCATTTAACTTCTCAGTGCTCCCGTCCACCAAGCTGCAGGAATTGAAAGAAGCAGGACCACACAAGAAACAAGTTGTTGAATCCAGGCTGGGCTTTCCAGGATAAAAAAGAAAAATATAGAACTTTTTTTTAAGCTCTCTGACACAGTTGTGCTGTTTATCATAATTCTATTTTTCACAATAACCTGGCTGCCATGGGGAGGGTGTGTCTACCAGCTTATCTGTTTCCTCTACTGTACCAACGCTTCTGTTCATTTTATAGGGTTTGGGGTGTGTGTGTGTGTAATATAGCCTTCCCTGCTGTAGTATGCAAGGATATTTGGCAGTGGTAAACACTTACACAATACCTGTAACCTGCCACATTATGATTTCTTTCTCAGACTGTAAAAGTACATTACATTCTCAGGCTATTACACAAAGTGTACACACAGCACACTCTGTACCTATACCAGCAAAACTGAAACTGTGGTAAAGACACAAGAGCCTGGTAGGGTACAGGTCCACTGAAGCCAGTGCTAGCCTCTGTATGCTACTTAGCTTAGACTGTTCATATTTGAACTGGCTTCCTCCCATGACATTTCCAAATTGCAGCTCATCACTATTTGACTACTTCCCCATTCTCTATCCCCAGTCTTGTGTTCCATCTGTTTACATAGTTTCCCAGTCCCTATCTCTTTTCACATGCACTCGCTCTAATGATTTCTTTCTTCTGGCTTTGCAAAGGAATTTCAGTTCTCCAGCACATTTTGCATACTTCACTCCCCTTCAGTTTTCAGCCGGCTGACTCGTCGTCCGTATCCAGTTTCAGCTATCCAGCAACATCATTTGCATATATCACGCCCCTTCCATTTTGTGCTCACTGACTAGTCTACATGCAGTTTCAGCCCTGGCAATTTCAGTTTTCTGGAAACATATTTAAATATGTCACGCCCCTTTCCTTTTCTGCTTGCGACTCTCCGCATCCGATTTCAGCTCAATGTGCCGTTTTGCCCCTCCTGACACTGCAGACACACAAGGAGCTTTTGGAAGCACCCCTAACATGCTGCCTCTTCAACCCTGTATTGTAATGATGAGAGCTGACTCTGATCCCGAGCTCAGACAGTGTAATTAAAAGGGTTAAGTGCTAGCTGTGCACTTTGTGTGGTGGCTTTTTGTATTGCAGCTCACAGGCAAGCAAAATAAATTGTTTTTTTCCCCTTCCAGCTGCGATTAAAAGCTAGGGAGTGCTGCGTCAATCAAGATGCACTGAATCCTAATCAGTGCGTCTAAAAGATAAAATTTCTCCGATGAGGACGTCACTAGTGTGTTAACGCGACCCCTGAGGCAGCATTCGGTACCTGAAAGTTCATTTTTTCAAGTTTTATTTGCTAGGAGCTGACTTTGTGCTTATAACAGATCACAGTCCTCTCTGCTGACTTAACCAAATGAAGGATAAAAATTCCAGAATTGCATGGTGGTACCTGGCACTGCAGCCATTTAAATTCAAAGTGATGCACAAATCTGGGAAAGAGAATGTCAATGCTGATTTTCTGTCAAGATATGGATCAGGAATTGAGAATTCTGAATGTTGAAAAAATAAAATGTGCGAGTACAAACTTCTCTGTTTGCTATACTGCATATGCCCTGAACTTGAAAGGTTATAAGCTAATGTTAAAAGAGAATTGATAGAAAGTTTTGGAAACCTGTTTTTTAAAACAGGTTCATTCTTAAAGAGGAATTATGTGAGAGGGTAGAACAAGGCCCTGTCCCACATGTTGCACAGAACGAGTTAAACACAAGGATCTATTCTGTCCTCTCCTTTTCTGTCTCTTGTCTGTCTGATTGCTCAATCAAATGTACTCATGAGACCTAGGAACTGATCACTCTGATGGTCTCACAGTTCTCCGCCTCATGCTATCTCTCTGAATTCACTTGCTGTTTCTGTCTTTTCTTCCCCCTTGCATATCTGCAGTTATAAAAATATATGTGAATCTATAAGTGATACCGGGATCCCTTTGCTTGAAGCTGTATATATACAGTGTATATATATATATATATATATATATATATATATATATATATATATATACATATATATACACACAAATATAGTTATACTTTTGAAATGATTGCAAAAAGCTATTTGGAATTTAGGGTGTTAACCTGAAATGAAGTTTGGGCTCCTCTCAGGCTTGTTTGCAAATTCTTGCAGAGCTGTCGTCAAGAGGCCAGCTCGGGACACTGTTCTATTTGAAAGCCTGCTCTGCAAAGAAACTGACAAGAACTCTGATACAGTACATTTTGTGAGAAACAGGATCTCCCCTTAACGAGCGCAGGATGAAGAAGTTAATTGTCAGGCAAAGACTTGTTATAAAAAGAGCAACAATCTGTGCTGGGGAGAGACTGAACCTTAGAGATACCCTCAGATGAAAAGCTTTGTTTTCTCTGTTTGTACTGCCTTTGTAAATAGTTACAATGAACAATTTTTATTTTTTATTTTACTGTTACTGATAATAAAACACTATTTGTGAATTTTACAACTGCTTCTGGTCTTCCTGTGCTTCCTGATTTATGCCTTGACGACACTCAAGAGCAGTTTGGCGTGCGCCCCAACAACTTTCATCTGATCCTGCGGGAGAAGAAATGAGCCCCCTAGAAATGCAAATTCAATACCTTATGCCAAGCCAAATGTACCAGTCTTGAGAGGCAGAGCCACCCTATCCACCTGAGGAAGACTACAGTTCCTGCAAGTCTTGAGGCCACCTCACTGGCACTGCAAAATGCCCTTTACTGGTACCTTTAGGTCTCTAGCAGAAAGCCAAATGGCATGTCTGACTAACTCGCATTGAACCATTTCAACTAGCAGCTCACCTTGCTGCAACCACAGATGCTTATGGAAGGTCGTCTGATGTGCTGCAATGCACATAAGAGAGCATACTGAGGTAAATACTTTTCTGCCCAAGGACTCTGAGCAGACTCCACATCAGAAGGTCAGTCATGCATGGGTCTGCACCACCTGTAGTCCTGAAGAAGGGGGGGTTACTGTACCTGACGATCATGTGGGCTTACATTACTGCTGCATGATGTCCCTTGGAGTTGGAGGATAAGAGAAGGGATGCCTCCATGCCACCCTTGCTACCTCCTCCAAGGCTTTAGGCTAGGGAGGGATGACAGAAATGTTATCACTGGGAACTCTGAGGCGTTCCAACAGCAGGGCTGCCAGATTGTGAGCTGCACAGGACCCAATGTCAAGCACCACTAGCATGTAAGTCAGGAACCGCTGATACAGAGGACAGGTGAATGAAAGATTCAATGTCCTCTGAGGAGAACATTGATGGAGAGGAGACGTTGACCCCATAGGCTGATGGTGTCTCAAAGAAGGGTTGAAAATGGGCTCACTGGGGCCTTATGGAAAATCTCAAAGGCACCAAGGAGCTCTCTGTGCTGTTCCCAAGTAATTGACCCCTGAAGAACTGTGAACTTGGGCAACGTCTGTAGGAGACTAAGAAGCCAGGGAGGAAGACAAGACACAGGGTCTCGAGGGCCTCTACCTGGGCTGTGATCTTTCACAGGGGGCCACAACTGAGGGGAGGAACTGGCAGGATCGCCCGACCGGGATGTCCTGCATCACAAGAACAACCCGGTTGGTGTCCATGGGGTGAGTTCCTCAAGCGTGGAGAGTGGAGCTCTACAGTTGCTGTAGGGCAACCCCGGTCTCCATCGTTAATGATGTCAGCCAGTGGCTCCGGGATGAACACTGCCTCAAGCCACCACCAGACTTTAAGCTGGCACTGGGGCTCAGGGTTGATGACTGACCCAGAGATGGGTTCACCTCCGCTGTTGTCCGGCGCCATCCCCAACCCCAGCACTGTGAATGGCACCAGGGCCAGGGACAATCTCAAGGATGACACCGTCTCAGGTTAAAGGCCTAGCATCCATGCCTTGGCCACACAGGTGCGATGTATACCTCCAAAGTTGGCGATCAGATGACCCCATGTCATCACGTGGAGCTAAGGGTTTGGAGTCCCATAAAGAAGCAGGCATCTCCCACGTCTATATGGTGCTCTGGGCCAAGGCAGGCTGCACAGTACTGATGCCAGTCTGCTGCAGCCAAACTTTCAATGACTTAGCCTCCTTCATCTCAGACTTCGGTATTGCAGAAAGAAAATAACAAACAGTAAGGTACCACAAAGAAATTTAGAGCAGTTATGCACTTGAAAATAGAGGTGGCGAAAATCCCTGAGGTGCCATCACTCCCATGGTGTCCACTCAATGCGAGAAGAACAGAACTGAGGTGCATGAGGAAGCTGGTGACTGCTAATGGCTGGCACACATCACTACATGAAGTGCGCAGGTGTCATGCACAGGAGCCAATGTCAATTCCTCCCATGCAAAAAATTTGCTCCCACAGGGTCCTAGTGTCATTGACTCCAGACCCATAAGTGAGAACTGATGGTAAAGATTGATTCCAGGAAGACCTATTTTCATTTGTGAGGCCTACCAAGGAGGAGTCACACCTTGTGATTGTCTAACGACACCTAGTCCATGGGCTGACAGTACAGACACGGTCCAACATTGTGGTCAGAACCCAGGCAGTAGAGGCATGTCATGACTGTCTGTGTCAGATGTTTTCCATCAACATCTTACGCACCGTTTAAAAAGTTTTTTTTTGCAGGGGGGCCATGACATAACTGAATTATACCTCTTTTTCCCTTTCAGAAAATCACAGATTTGCTCTCTCCTCTACCTTTTCTCACCACTGGGAGGTCACTATGGCGTGTACTAAGCATGGAATGCTGATCCCCCAACTTACGTAAAGCTAAATAAACAAAAAGAAAAGGTGATCACAGTCATACAACCAGGAGGTGGTGACACTGTTTAATTTTACTACATAGTTTGAAAGTATATCATTTACATTAATGTCTTTTTCTGAGAGGAAATTATCCGATTCCCATGGACTCTCAATGGACTCGGAATTTTAAGCAGAGGACTAATTTTGAAAGAAAAATGACATCCTTTGAATGGACTCTAAGTGAATATCTGTTAATGTATGTTTGTGACTTTTGATACTGTTTTAATTTGAAGTAAGCACAAGTGGGGAAACACTGTTCAGAAAGACCACTACTTCTAAAAAAGTAGGCTCAATGCCTTAAAAATTACATTATGTTAGAGTCTGTCCACCATCAGCCCATCCCTTGAAGAAGACTCAGATGAGTCAAAGTGCCATGGCATACAGTAAGGTGTTGTGGTACTATGCTGGCAATTGCCTTTTTCACTTTGTTTTTGAATACTTCCATGGTAGTGCAGTAACATTTAAACTGACTAAAAACAAAAACTGAGTGCGGATGATTTTCCTCTAGTGTGTGCTCAGGAAATGGAAATTACATACCTACCATAACTCTTGATCTTTTTGGACGAGTCTCCACCACTCATTCACACTAATGGGAACTGCGTCAGAGGCACTAGGACCCAGCAGGAGCAAACATTTGCCTAGAGGGTCGGCGCCAGAGATGGAGCCGCAAGGAGCGGCACCACGAGCCTCAGCTCATGTGGTAAAACTTATCTTGGCGTCGACCCTCCAAATGCCTCAGTACCTTTTTTTCCAAGGAGGTGCACGTAACTAACCTAGCAGGACAGCCTAACTAAAAACCAGACATAAGATAGTCTGGACGACCCGTATAAGAAGGGTCAACAGAGAAGTCTTCACAGCCTAAAGATTGAGAGAGTGAAGACCAACAACAGAGGTGAGCTTGGGGGACGGTGGGTGGGTGGGTGAATGAGTGGTAGAGACTCGTCCAAGAAGAACAAGAATTACGGTAGGTACGTAATTTCCATATCTTCCTGGACATAAAGTCTCTACCACGCATTCACACTAATGGGAGAGTACTGAGCTAATAATCCCCCAAAAGGGCGGCAGGAGAGACCAACAGCTCACAGTTTTGGACAGGAGTCCATTAAGGATGGTTCTGCCAAAAGAAAGATGTCATCTGGCATGGACATCCAGGGCACAATGTTTGACAAAAGTATGCACAGAGTTCCAGGTGGCGGCATTACAAATATCTGCAATGGGCACACTGTGGATTTCTGCTAGGGATGCCGTGACCGCTCTAGTAGAGTGAGCGTACACTCTGCCCAGCAGCTTAACCCGCGCCATGGAATAACAGTGGCGAAGGCATGCCACCAGCCATGCTGAAATGCATCTGATAGCGACAGGTTGACCCAGCCGGGTCTTGCTGAAGGAAACAAACAACTGTTGAGCTTTGTGAAAATCTTTTGTTCTACCTAGATAGAAACGCAAAGCTCTTTTGATGTCCAAGGAATGAAGAGAATGCTCTCCTTCATTTTGGAAGTTCGCAAAGTAAGTAGGAAGGACCAAAGGTTGGTTTACATGGAATTCTGAAACAACCTTAGGGAGAAACTTAGGATGGGTCCTAAGAACTACTTTGTCTTTATGAAACACAGAGGGTCTGTGACCAAAGCATGTATCTCAGAGACCCTGCGGGCCGAGGTAATGGCCACTAGGAAGGCCGTTTTCCAAGTGAGAAATTTTAACTCGCAGGTAGCTAGAGGCTCGAACGGTTTTCGAGTGAGCATGTCTAGCACAAGATTAATGTCCCAGACTGCGACTGGACGTCTGATAGGAGGTCTGGTATGCAGAATTCCCATAAGAGACCTCTTAACCACAGGTAACTGAGCCAGTGACAAGGAAAGTACTGGCTCATAAGCTGAAATGGCTCAAAGGTGAACCTTAACTGAAGAGTATTGCAGACCTGAATTTGAGAAGTCTAAAAGGTACTCTAGAACTTTATCTGGTGGGCAGGAAAAAGGATTCAAAGGATTTTGCACACCAGGCCAACCTTCCATTTAGCTGTATGAAGTTTTCCTACTGGCTTTGGCTTACAGCCAGAAGAATACCTGAAACCTGTGAAAGACATTGAACCTGTTCACTTATCTCTTCTGTGAGGCAAGCTGCAAGTGAAGCACCCCAGATTGGGATGGACCACAGAGCCCTGAGTCAGAAGGTTCGTCTGAAGGGGAAGCAGTTTCGGAGGAGTTTCTAACATACTGTTGAGTAGTGGAAACCATATTTGCAGAGGCCAGAAGGGAGCAATGAGGATCATTCTGTCCCTCTGGGACTCGAATTTGAGAAGTACTCTCTGAATTAGAGGAAGAGGCGGAAAGGCGTACAGAAAAAGTTTTGTCCACTGCAGTCTGAATGCATCCTAACAGAAAATGCCAGGCCCTGCATTTCTAGAGCAGAAGAGAGGCAGTTTTGTGTTGAGTGGGGATGTAAAGAGGTCCAGATCTGGAGTTCCCCACTCTGCGAATAGTGACTAAGCTATGGCTGAGTCGAGAGACCATTCGTGAGGATCTGTCTCTGTTCTGCTGAGATGGTCTGCCAGTTCATTCTGCATCCCCAGCAGGTAGACCGCAAGAATTAGAGCCTTATGCTCCAAGCACCATTCCCACACCCTCATCACTTCACCGCATAAGGGGTAAGAGTGAGCACCGCCCTGCTTGTTGATATAATACATTACTGCTTTGTTGTCCGTTTGAAGGAGAATGTTCTTGTGACAGAGAATGTCCTTCAACGTCCGGACTGCATAAAAGACGGCTCTCATTTCGAAGACATTTTTGTGAAGCTGGGTCTCGAGCTGAGTCCACGTACCTTGAGTGTGGAGAGTCTGATAGCGAGCTCCCGACCCCATCAGGGACGTGTCCATGGTAATGGAAATCTGATGATCCAGAGGAACAATGGGATACCCTTCCAGAAGATTGCCCTCTTGCAACCACCAGGTGAGTGATCTCTTCAGAGGTTCTGTCACCGTAATGAGAATGGACTGAGGGTGAGTGGTCGGGGACCACTGAGTACTGAGCATCCATTGAGAGGTTCTCATGTGAAGGCATGCTATGGGTACAGTGAACACCGATGATGCCATGAGACCTAGCATCCATTGTATTGAGAGAGCTGAAACTGAGTTGCTCTCTCCGATGTATCGGGCCATCTGAAGGATATAGCTCCTCCTGTCCTCTGGAAGAAATTCTTTCACACAGGAGGTGCCCAGAAGAGTTCTTATGAAAAAGAGCCTCTGGGAGGGCTGCAGCTGCGATTTTTTGAGGTTTAGCAGGACTCCCATGGACGTGAGAAAGTGTGAAGCCGTGGCTACGGCGTCTAGATTTCCCTGCCTGGAAGGACTTGCTAGAAGCCAATCGTCCAGATATGGGAACACTTGTATTCCGATTTTTCTGAGATGCGCTGCGAGAACTACACAACACTTTGTAAAAACTTGCGGCACCGAGGACAGCCCAAAGGGCAGGACTCTAAACTTATAATGCTGTCCCAAAGCCACGAACCTTAGGTATTTGTGATGCTTTGGGTAAACAAGAATGTGTTGGTAAGCATCCTGCATGTCCAGGGAGGCTAACCAGTCGTGTTGATGAAGCAAAGGTAACAGGGTTCCTAGAGATATCATTTTGAATTTCTCTTTGGGAAGAAATTTGTTTCATTTTCTGAGGTCCAAATTGGGGTGCATGTCCCCGGTTTTCTTTGGAACCAGAAAGTAATGGGAGTAGAACCCGGTGTTCCGTTGATCCAGCAGAACTACTTCCACTGCCCTGTTGTTCAGAAGGCCTTGTATCTCAGAGGCGAGAAGTTCTGACTGAAGTACTGACAGCCTGGGCTGTCGTCTGGGTGGACGATCTGGAGGGATCTCTAAAAGATTGAGGGAATACCTCTTGCGGACCCATTTGTCCAAGGTTATGGACTTCCATCAACTGTAGAAGTGAGTCAGATGACCTCCCACTGCTGAGGAAGAGTCCCCCTCGGGCAGCTGAGGTGGGACTTGGGCCAACAACTCAGAAGGCAGCACTGGGCGCTTTGGGTCCTTGCGCCTTCTGGTGCATTTTCTTTTGAGGCCGAGGGGCTTGTTTTTTTATTAAAACCTCCCCTGCCTTTGCCCTGAAAGGACTGACGGTTATGAAACTGGCATTTGTTAACACCCCCTCGAGAGGGAGCGGGAGGAGGTCGAGCCAATTTAATTGTTGACCTAGTCTTTTGTGTGGCCTCTAGAGCCTGTTCTACTTGAGGGCCGAAGAGATACACACCATCGAAAGGCAACACCATGACCTGTTGCTGGGCATCATTCGTGAAACCTGAAGTGCGCAGCCAGGAACGACGGCGGGTACAAATGCCCACCGCCGCCGCTCGGGAGGCAGTATCGAAGGCGTCCATAGCTGCTTTAATCTGCTGGTTGTTGGGCTCAATACCCCTGGTTATGGTTTGAAGAAGTTCTGAATTAGTGTCCGATTCCAGTAGAGCTTCAATCATTTGTTTGAGCGAATGCCAAAGAATATACTCATACTGAGAGAAATGGTCTTGGTAGCTGGCAATACGCATACCTAGGGTGGAAGCAGCAAATATTCTCTTACCTGAAGTGTCTATCTTATGAGATTCTTTGTTTATAGGTCGAGCTGTAGTAGTCTGGGGTAGGATGACCTTATCATTCTCTGCCAAGACTACAATAGGATCCGCAAAGACTTAGGATACCAAAATGGGTTGATCCTTGGGAGCAGCATATCTCCTATCTATGGACTTAGCCACAGAAGGAATGAGAGCAGGATTGTTCCATACCATTTGAGAAAGCGTCTCAAAGGAGGGCTGTACCGGAGGAATCAAATCCATAGGGATCTCCGGAACATGGAGGTATTGGAGTCTTAACAGTTTCCCAGGATCAATAACTGTAGTCTGGAGAGAAAGAGTGGAATTCAAGTTTTTCAGCAGGGACTTAAATGACAGGTCCTCGACCACAGGCTCTGCAACAGGATTAGATCCTGTTCCTTCCACATCATCACCAAGATGAAGATCTGGGTCAGGCTCAGTGTCATCTCCTAACAGCCCAGGAGGGACTGCATGGACAGGAAAGGAGTGAAAATCAGAAGGAAATGAGGAAGGGAAAGGATTCAAAGAAGAGGAGCTCTGACGACTGGATGGCTGTAACAGGCCCTGGGTGCCGAGAAGAGCCGCGGCGCTGAGAAGCCGCCTGGGCCGAGTGCGGTACCTCGAGAAGTCAGCATGGTGCCGAGGATGGCGCTTGACGACGCATGGCACTGAGGATGGCGCTGGACGGCGGCACATGGCACCGACAACCCCAAGCCATGCACCAAGGACGGTACTAAGAGATGATCAGGCGAAGACGGGCGCCGAGGCGCCTACAGACACCAAGGCATCAAAACATCCCAAGGCTCCAAAAAACAGGATTTGAGGAGAAAGAAGGATGAATACCAGAGATAGAGGCATCGGTGTGGTCCCCTGCGCTACAGCCATGTAAGGGGGGAAAACACCTAAGTACGGAGTCGACAGCACCGAAGACGGCGCCACGCAACTAGGGAGGCCCAACCACCCTACCTGATCTCCCGAAAAGCCCGAAGGCCCCAGAGTGACCAGGCCAGGCAGCTAGACCAACCTCCAAGCCCACTGCTCCATAAGAGCAGCCCACTGATGAAACTGCTCATCTGAAGACCTACCAGAGGACGGGTAGGGTCCCAATGTCAAAGATGTCAGTGACCAGAAACAGAAATCGGTGACTATGGAGGAGACACGCTAACTAGCCCCAATAACCAACCGTCTCACGCAGATATACTCAGGGGCCTACCGAGTGATGCCTTCTTTTGACCTGTGGGTCAAGAAGAGCTCGAGGTCAATGGCCAAGAGTGCAACCATTTATTTTAATCTTCTCGGGAGGAGACTACCCACCTCCCTCGGCACTGGACTGTCCGCTGTCAGAACCCCCCTCCGGAGAAGGCAGTGGACCAGACCCAGCCCGGCTGACTGAACAGCTTTCATACGAAGTCTCCCTACTGTCACCTGACCCGCTCATGGTCGACTCAGTCAATGTAGGCTGAGACTTCTTTCCTTTAATAATAATGAGTGGTGGAGACTTTATGTCCAGGAATACCTGTAACTTTAACACAGTAATGCCTTGTCAACCTTAATAATAAGGACAACGCAATTAGGCCTTAACTGTTATCTAAAAATCAGTTGCACTTAGACCATTTAATTCTCTCACCTAAGGAAAAGGTCAACACTCGGGCAAAGACTGCGCTGTGGCCACCTACCTCTGAATCGATAGTGGACTTCTTTTTGTAGCATCATTTATAACTTATCAACCATAAGTTCTTCAATGAATCAATAAACTGTTTTTAAGATTTTCACATATCCCTCACAGAACAGCATTCTATACTTTCAGAACTATGCCAGTGTTTTGTCTTGGCTCATGTCACTTATACAGAAGGTAACCAGCAAGCATGGAGGCATATTGAAACCTCAAAGAACCTCACTTTATTTACTGTATGTTGTTCAAACTTAAATTGCATTTTAGTGACTTTAATATGAATTTCTCTCCCAATCGCCTATGAAACGATGGTCAAAGAAACCAATTAGGTTACTGAAGAGTACATAATAACGAAGTATTCAGCTTAAAGGTGGGAAGTAATAGTTCACTGTAGCCATTCGCTGTTGGTTACTCTATGTAGAACATTTTACCTGACCAGTTCCTTGTGCAGTTCTGGTGATGTCATATAGCCTGTTGCGGGGCCCTTGTCATCATGAGTACCATCACTGCTGTCTTTATTTTTCTGAACTTTCAGTGCTTTATTTGCAATGTGGTGAAAGTCTGCCAATTCAACTAATCGCTTTTTCATTTCATTCAACAGGTTCATGTGTGCAGGACTATGGAAAAAACGCCTTCCAATACAGCCATTTACAGGCAACCTGCAAAGATATGACCTGTTAATATAGTGTGCGCTCAACTGCTTACGTATACCCCCAAACCATTGTTTTAACACACCACTACCTTACACATTGCACAGAAGACAAATGAATAACAGTAATCATTTTTTCTTACATTTTTTAAGAGAGTCTATATATTTGCTCATAATTCTCCCATAACTTTGAGCTTTTTCATTTAACTAAATTTTTCACTATAACCTACAGAAGGCCCAAGCCACCCATAAAGAAAAAACAGTTTGCAATAGCAGAATTCAATCACTTAAAGTTAAGAAAAGGACTTGACATCGGTAGTGAGATCTATTACAAAGACATTGCAGTTACATCTAACATTATCCCTTTAATGTGGAAAAAGTGCAAAAAAGTAAAAATGCCTATAATACCTATTGTATTTTTTTTTTATATTACCACTAAACTTACCAAAAAATAATTTAAGCAAATAGTTGATCTTTCAAGAATCCATCTTCTCCATAGAGTTCTAATCTTTGGTCTTAGAGAGGGAGGCAACATGACCCACTGAAACTTTGGGGTCAGCAACACTGGTACACAGCACTGATACATGGTGTCATCCATGCATCCGCTGTGTGTAAAGCAGCACTGAAGTAGAGTGCTTTCATCAAAGAAAAGAACTTCAGTTTGCACACAAATAGCATTCCATTCTAGTGCACGGTGCTTGTTATCCTTCTATAAAAGTTTGTTGTTTTCCTAAGAGTAAAAGTAATGTTTTTTCCCTGTCATGTTTCTACATCGATGTGCATAGTCGGCAACATCTAGACTGTTATGGTAGGTAGGATATCTGACAAGGTAGGCTTGTCTGGTAATGAAGCTGCTTTGGACCACTGTTCCTCTATGGAGGAGTGTTCTGGTGTGGGTCAGTCTTCTGACCAGAATGATAGGCAGTCCTATAGTCATAAAAAGAAACTCGGCCCTGACCTCATCCACACATAAAAAGAGAAGCAATGACACAGGACCAAGTCAAGTTCTTGTCACTCTGCCTCTAGGTAGCTAACTGCCTTGGGTGCAAGGGAAGTCTGTGTGTCCTCTTCTGTATCATCAATGAGGGATGATACGATATTGGACTTCTTTGTGCATTAGGGGTCAGACCTTGTCTCTGACATTCCCCAATGCATTTAGGGGATGTTTGTAATGAGAATTTTAAGTCAATGGACAGCTCCAATGGAGCAATAATGCCTCAATACCATCAAAGTGCCGCTCACAGTACAGATAAGTATATCATGGGTGTCTCTGGGTTTAGCTCCTCTGGGATCTGTGCCATCTGTAGCACTGGTGCCTCCTTCAGTGCTGGCACTGCTGGCTGTGTCAGCTCCACCTTCAGTGCTGGAAATAATTTAGGCACCAAAGTGATTTCCTTCTCAGGTATCGCTGTCAATGCATGACCAAGCCTTGGTGCTCCTTATAGAGTTTTTGTTTTCTGAATCAACCTTGTCATTGGTGAAGGAGCCGAAGGCGTAGTCTGCCAGATGAAGAACAGGAATATAATCTGGAGCTCACTGATGTGGAAACAGAGGATTATGAAGAATATCCTTTTGGCCAAGAGGTAACACCACCTGCCCAGATAGTGCAGACCCCTCAAGAAGATAGTACAGTTATGAAAGAACTTACTGTAACAGCAGATCTTCGAGAGAAGCTCTTGCAGCAGGTAACACATATGCAAGGCTGACACCACCTGGTGGGAGATCTCGGCATTTCTTTTTACCTAGCAATACCGACGTGGGACCGCCTACCCGACGTCGGACCCGCCCCTGATGACACGTAATATAAAGGATGTAGGCGGTCCCCACATGCTCCAGTTCTTGCACACCAAAGACAGACCAAATAACAAACATGTGGAGGATAACATTCCACAGAAAAAAACAACAAAAACTGCTAGGCCCGCAAAGGGAGCTGAACTTGACCCAGAGCAGAGAGACCCAATCCCGGTGGAAGGAGGGAGGGAAATCATACCTGCTGCAAGAGCTTCTCTCGAAGATCTACTGTTACGGTAAGTTCTTACGTAACTGTACTATCTTACTTCAAGAGGTAGCTCTTGCAGCAGATAACACATATGTGGTACTGATTCACAAGCAGTATAAACTAAAGAAAACCGTTGGGAAAGGGCGGGGGAAGGAAAATTTTAAACATCTCCTGGAGGTATAAACTTAAGACAACCCTTGGGAAGGGAAGTCAACAGACACATACCACATTCAAGGTCTAAACTTAAGACA
Organism: Neoceratodus forsteri; assembly: GCA_016271365.2. Taxonomy (NCBI): domain Eukaryota; kingdom Metazoa; phylum Chordata; order Ceratodontiformes; family Ceratodontidae; genus Neoceratodus; species Neoceratodus forsteri. Next base: position 532,246,963 of record CM057449.1, read on the forward strand.
ACCATGAATGGGAAGAAAAGGAGAGGTAGGAAACCCTCGGGAGACAAGACCTCTCAGGAAATAGAGCCCTGGAGGACTGCTAGGCCAAAACCTGCATGATGTCTGGAACAATGTCCAGACTGTAATGTCTGATGAAGGTGTGAACAGAGTGCCAGGTGGCAGCAGCACAAATGTCAGCCGCCGAAATTCTCTTAAGAGCTGCGAAGGAGATAGCCACCGTTCTGGTGGAATGAGCCCTAACCGTTCCCGGCAAGGTCTTGTTAGCCCGCTGATAACAGAAGGATATACAATTTACCAGCCAACGCGACAGCGTTTGTTTAGTAACTGGACGCCCTAAGGACCTATCCACAAAGGATACAAACAGTTGGTCCAATTTTCTGATACCCTTTGTTCTGGACAAAAAACACTGCATAGCACGGTGCACATCAAGGGTGTGCAAGAGCGCTTCTCCCCTATTGGAATGCTCCGGAAAATATACCGGAAGCTGAACAGATTGGTTAAGAGTAAGCTCTGACACTACCTTAGGAAAAAATTTTGGGTTAGTTCGGAGGTCTACCCTATCCTTATGGAAAATAAGATAGTGCTCTCGAAACGTAAGAGCATGAAGCTCCAAAATGCATCGAGCTGAAGTGACCGCCACCAAAAGCAAAGTCTTCCAAGAGAGACAGCGGAGCTCACAAGACATGTTCGGTTCAAAAGGAGGAAGCATAAGCCTCTCCAGAACAAATAACGAGTTCCAAGGAGGAACAGGGTCTAAGACCGGAGGATGGAGATGCAAAATCCCCTTCAGAAAGGTTTTAACCACCTCCAGTTGAGCCACTGTCCTGTTCTGAATACAGTGATGATAGGCAGAAACAGTGGCCAGGTGTACTTTAATGGAGGAGTAGCCGAGACCTGACTCCGACAGGGATAGCAGGTATTGTAAAACCAAGTTAACCAGACAGACTAGAGGATCAAGCCTCCTAGCTGAGGCCCATAGGCAAAAGCGTTTCCACTTCATGGCATCAGTGACCCTGGTAGTGGGCTTCCAAGCCTCCACTAACATCCAGGCAATGTCTTCAGAAACTCCAAAGCAAAGCTTTGCTAGGTCCGTAGGAGCCAAGCATGTAGATGAAGTGAGCACAGGTTGGGATGAACCAAGGTCCCCTGCTGCTGAGAGAGTAGCTGACCCGAAATGGGAAGAGGCCACAGAGCTTGCACCAAAAGATGCCGAAGAAGCAGGAACCAAATCTATCTGGCCCACAGAGGGGCTGGCCTCGATGAGGACCCGCTGCAAGACGGGAAAGGGAGGGAAGGCGTAAAGAAACCTCCCGCTCCAAGATAGGGACAATGCATCTTGTCAGAAAGCTCTAGGCAACAGCGAGCAAAAACTGAGCAGTTTTGCATTGCAACGAGACGCAGAAAGGTCCAACTCCGGCATTCTCCATCTTGTGAAGGGCTTGTCTGCCACAGATGGTATCAGGAACCACTCGTGACATAGCGGTTTTGCCCTGCTGATGGCGTCTGCGACTATGTTCATGGAGCCCGGAACATTCACTGCAAAAAGATGGAGATGGTGCTCCACCGCCCAGTCCCACACCCTCATAGCTTCCTGACAAAGAGGATAAGAGCGTGTACCTCCCTGTTTGTTGATGTAAAACACCACAGAAGTGTTGTCCGTCTGAATAAGGAGGTGACCGGACTCTAGAAAAAGAGTCAGAGCCTGTAGGGAGTACAGAACTGCTCTGAGCTCAAGCACATTGATATACAAGTTCTCCTCTAATGGAGACCACAGCCCTTGAGTCCTGTGGATCCCCAGGTGAGCTCCTCATCTCATCCCAGATGTGTCTGTGGTGAATGTTTGGACAGGACATTCTGGCTGGAAGTGGAGTCCTTGGCAGAGATGCTGGGGAGATGCCCACCAGTGGAGTTCACGACGAATTGGCTCCGAGATCCTGACCAGCAAGTCCAAGTCGTCCCTGGTCTGGTCCCACTGGACCCGAAGAGCCTACTGAATGGTGTGCATGTGCAGTCTGGTGAAGGGGACCGAGACTATGGCGGCCGCCATGTGCCCCAGAAGCCTGAGAATGGACCTGGCTGGAACCACGGAGGCTGAAAAGCTTTGGGATGCCAGAGCCTGGATGCGCTCTGCCCTGTCTGAAGGGAGAAAGGCTTTCCCCAACGTGGTGTCTAAGAGAGCGCCTATAAATTGAAGATGCTGAGAGGGGAAGAGCTGAGATTTTTCTGGATTTACAGTGATCCCCAGATGCCGACAAAGGGAGAGCATGTCCAGGATGGTCTCCCAAACATGAGACCTGGTCGGGGCCAAGAGGAGCCAATCACTGAGATAAGGGAACAAAAAGTGGCTGTCTCAGCACAAGGCCACTACAACAAAGGTGAGGCACTTGGTGAAGACTCTGGGAGTGGAGGAAAGGCCAAAGGGAAGAACCTTGAACTGATAGGCCCTCGAACTTGAACCTCAGGAATCTCCCATGACTGTGACAAATAGGAATGTGAAGGTAGGCATCCTGCATGTCCAGAGGCAGCAGTCAATCCCCGACCGATAGGAAGGGGAGGAGATTCGGAAGCGACACCATACAGAATCTGCGATAAGTGACCTATTGGTTGAGGTCGATGAGGTCCAAGATCAGTTGCAGTTCCCCCGACTTCCAGGGAACCAGGAAGATGCATGAGTAAAACCCAGAGTCCCCTTCTGTCTCCGGGACATGTTCTATGGCATCCTTGTCTAGGAGAGACTGGACCTCCCACCTGATGGGAGGCCTGTGGTCTCTCAGGTGGTAAGAAGGGGTCAGTGGTCTTTTCAGGGGTTAAGACTCGAACTCTATGGAGTGCCGAACTCCATGAGGTCGAGGACCCATCTGTTGGAGATCACTTTGCTCCATGCCCGATGGCGATGAGAAAAGCAACCTCCCACCCTCTCTCCCAATGTCAGGTCTGGAAGGGAAGGGTCGTTTACATAGTCAGGTGGAAGGAGGGGGTGTGAGGGTGGCTGCTGGAGGTCTAGCCTGTCTAGAAGGGGCAGAGGCAGTGCCTCGGTGACCCCCTCATCGACCAAAGCCACCCCGCTGTGCGTGAGGCTGAGCACAGGGTTGCTGAGGCTGGTGTCTCTCTCTGCCACGAAAACAGGGCCAATGAAAATGCTCCCACTTCACAAGCGATACATAGACTGCACCATACGGACCGCTTTGCCAGAGTCCTGCAGTCTAACAATAACTTTCTCTGAGTCTTCACCGAACAGCACAGCACCCTGGAAAGGAGCGTCCTGAAGTGTGGTCTGCACCTCTGGGTCAAACCCTGAGACCCAGAGCCAGGAGTGGTGCTGAAGGCAAATTCCAGTAGTGGCCATCTTGCTGAAGTGTCCGCAGAGTCGTACGCAGTTCGAAGAACATGGGTACCCACATCTGAGCCCGTCTGTAAAAGTTTAGCAAGTTCTGTCCTCTGAGGACAGTCAGGAAAACCTTGCACAATGTCCAATCCCTGGTCCCAAAGGGCATTCTGGAATTGGACAATACGAGTCAAAAAAAGTTAGACTACGGATACTGCAGGTGGCAGATGAGTACACCCTGCGACCTAAAGAGTCCAGCTGCTTAGACTCCCTGTCTGGCGGCTGGGTACTTAGGTGCTTCGGCCTCTGCAAACGATCATGCATGGCCGAAATTACCACGGAGTCAGCCGTGGGGTGTTCGGTCAAGTAAGAATGGTCCTTGGGGGCCTGGTACAAGCGGCTGGCCTTCTTAGGCACCGCAGAGGATGCATGTGGATGCCTCCAGATAGCTAAGGTAACATCCTGGAAAGTGTCCACCAAGGGAGGGATAACCACTGGCTTGGGATCCTTTTGGCACAGGTATTTCGCCAGGCACAAGAGTTCGGGGTCCAGGGCCTCTGTATCCCATCCCATGTTCTCCTGGATGTGCCACATGACCTCTAGGAAACTGGGGTCATCAGGAGGAGATTTAATTTGGTCCTCAGAGTCACCAGGGAGCGAGCCCAGGTCCAAATCGGGATAGGAGTCCGATTCGCCATAGGCAGAGGAAGAGGAGCAGGAAGACGAAACCCATCATCATCTCCTCTTGTGCCTGGGCCATTTAGGAGAAGGACAGAGAGAGGAAGAAGGAGACCTAGTCCTCTTGCACTTCCTGGGGATGGCCAGAGACTTATCACCTTCTGTTCCAGAAGGGACAGGCATCTCATGCCCACCAGGCTGAGGGACAGGAGGAGCTTTGGGAGCAGGAACTGCCTACTACATTCTGCTTAATTGTCTCCCACCAATGAGCAAAAAGTTCCTTGACCTGGGACATCCCCAACCTTGGGGATTACAGCCTCGGAGGCGACGTCGGTCGGCCAGCAGGGGGCCGGTCTCGGGGTGGACCGGTGTTGGTAGGACAGGTGACACCAGTGACAGATCCTCAGTGACGTCGGGTAGATCCGGCATTGGGTGGACCGGCAAACAGTCGCGAGGTGATGTCAGAGGGACCGACGATGGCTGTAGAGCAGCCTTGTCTGACACAGTGGAGGAAGCGGAGGAGCGACCGGTGTCCGTTCTGGAGTCACGTCTGATGGACACCCCTTAGCAGGAAGAGGATGGGGGAGGTCGGAGGATGAGGGCTTAGAAGGCCGATCAGCCTTGTGTTTATCTGGGTGGCGTCTGTCCGACTCAACAGACAGATGCCGGTCCTGCCTATGTTTTGGCCATAAAGAAGAGGCCAGAGAAGTAGAATGCCCCGAGAGCTGCCTGGCCTCCCAGGGGGTCGACCGAAGCCAAGTGGGAGGACTGCTTACCTGAGGAGGGCACGGAGCTAGAGTCTGAGTGCTCCTTATGGCCAGAGAAGCCCGAACCGGATGGCTTCTTGGTGGATGCACCAGCGTCCTCAGGCTTAGCCGCTGCCACAGAACCAGAGTCAGAAGTCCGGATCCTGATGGACTGCAAGGCGGGCACCTTGTGAAGTGAGGCAGGAGGCTTGAGGGAGGTAAGCCGGGCCTCATGTCCAGAGGAACAAGAATGACCAGCAGAGCTGAAAGACCTGGGCCTGGAAGGCGAGCGGTCTCCTTCTCTTTAAGAGGAGTAGGGGAGCGAGACTCTCGCCCAGAGGACGTGTCCTGCTGCATCTGGGCCAGTTGCTGCTGCGCTAGATGGGCCTGGAGCAATTTCTGTCTTCGGATCCTGGTCCAACTATTGAAGGCCTGGCAGTGGGTACAGGCGTCGGTGTCATTGTCTGGGCCCAGGCAAAAGAGGCAGGCTGAATGACTGCCCTTGGCAGGGATCTGCCGTCCGCAAGAGCACTTGTTACGGTGCCCGGTCGAAATGGAGGACATACATCATCAAAAAAAAACAAAAAACTATGAAGGATCTGTTCTAGAGCTGAGGAACCCATAGGCGAGCGGAGAGCTGACTAGCGAGTTGCTGCGGCGGGAAAGAACTGGAGCACGTGGGAACCGCCTACGCCCTTTATACTATGTGACATCGGGGGTGGGGCCAACGTCGAATTGGCGGTCCCACGTCAGTACTGCTAGAGAAAAAGAAATGCTGAGATCTACCGCCAGCTGGCGTCAGTCCTGAATGAGAGTTATCTGCTGCAAGAGCTGCCTCTTGAAGTAAGATCTCTCTTTCTAATCACTGCTGAAGAATATGCACACGGCTCCAAATTTCGAGACAGTGGTAGTAGATGAAGCTAAGAAGATACAAATGGAGGATTCTGCAGCTGCTTGCCCTAATAGCACACCTTCAAATTTCTCCACTGAGCCAAACCTTTTGAACTGTAAGCTGTCAGTGTCAAGACTACCTGGCAATTTTGAAAGCCCAGGTCTCCCCATGCTGACATATGTCAACGCTGCCTATACAACTTGGGTGAGCACTCCTCTCCTCAATTCCCCACTGGAGGTAAGCTCTGAGGGTATCCAACCAGCAGGGACCGGGAGACCTGAACCAGGCACAATGGGGAGGTAAGACTGGAAAGGAAAGGAAAGGAAAGTCAATAAAAGCAAGTGGAAAGAGAATGCATCCAAAGCAATGTAGGCCACTACCAGGCAGTAGTGGGTCAGAGCCACGGCATGCATACTTGAACACCTTTGAACCTTCAAAGTCTGGCTACACAGACCAATTGGAATATGATATCAAAAACTCCACTCTGGGATGGGGCAATACAACAAAGATTTTATTTTACTCACAGTTCCACATCGTCGTGCAGACAGGTGTAACCCAGTGTTTCATGCATGCATGCACTTTATGAAGGATACCATCACTACCATAATGCTATTTAAACAGTATGATCCTTAAAGTGACAGAAACAAAATCAATCATTTAAACATAAAATACACATTATGAGTGACGGTGATAAAACCCACTTAACCAAAAAAACTATAGTAAGAAGGTGAATAAAAGAGAGGAAGGGAAAAACAGAAAGAATAGGAATAAGGAAAAATATTAAAAATCCATAAACAGCTAAATTTCTACATGTTCCTATATGAATATAATATGTAATCTTCAGCATTTAATTAATTATGCTGTTATTTAATCACAGAATCACCCATACGTACAATAATGCGGTCCAGGGGAATGAACATATAAACATATCACGGGGGTTTCATGGATTTTATCACCATGACTCATGTGTTTTTTATGTTCCAATGATTGATTTTGCACCCTTCACCTTAAGGGTCACACTATTTAAATAGCATTATGGAAGTGATGGCATCCTTGAGAAAAGTGCGCCCATGCGTAAAACATTGGGGTACCAGGGTTGTGGCTGTCTGCTTGATGATATGGAACTGTGAGTAAAATAAAATCTTTGTTGCATTATTCTATGTCCCAGGGTGGATTTTTTTAAGTCCTGTTCCTGTTAGTCTGTGTAGCCAGGCTCTGAAGGTTCAATAGCAAGAGAATGCCCCACACAAAGCCGCAACTGAGAACTACCAATGACTGTGCCAATCAGAACCAACTGGGGATGGAGTAAGGGAGGGTGAGTCATGGTTCAGTGGAGGAGATGCTCTCATGAATCTACTATTATGGTAAGTAACTACACTATGGGGGGTCTCCTCTCCCACATGTGAGCGAGAGATAAATGCTGGCATCAGGTAAAACGTTCACAAGATACTGCCCTGTTACAGCAATACAGAAAACTCAGAAATGAGTGCAAGAAAATGATCGGGGCCAAAAAGAGACTTCTGCAAGGCTGCCCTTCTCAGCTCTGCTAAAGACCCCAGACGGTTCTGGAGAACCATCCAATCACTGGTTGGCGGTCGCTCCTACTCCGGGGTCACTGACATGCTCATCGAAGGAGTCTCCTGCAACAATCCTCACGTGATTGCCAATGCACTAAACTCTCATTTCACTGACCTCCCTTCTGCTCTCCCGCTTGGTTCCTCAGCCCGGAACTCAAACTGCTCTGCCTCCCCATCCCAGTGGGAGTCTGGTCTGACCCGCCCTCCATTTTACCTAAGGGCGGTATCGGTAAGCGAGGTGCGGTCTCTCCTTCTTGGTCTCTCCCAGAATGCTAGCCCCGGTCCTGATGACCTAGAGCCCAAGCTTCTCAAACTAGGTGCCCCCCTTATAGCCTCCCCGGTGGCCCACATTTTCAACCTATCCCTTACCCTGGGACTGATCACGGATATCTGGAAGGTTGCCAAGGTCGTCCCTGTCCCTAAGCAGGGCGACCCCAAAATCCTGGATAACTACCGTCCCATAGCTATCCTCTCTGCTGTCAGCAAGCTCCTGGAAAAGGTGGTCGTCAAACAAATCTCGAGTATATCCACTCCCATGGTCTGCTGACCTGCCCAACACGCTTTCAGAAGGGCACAGTACTCCACGGCTCTCATTTCTGTCTCTCTTCCAGCATCAGAGCTGCTATGGATCAGGAAACTCTCAGGGTGTGTTATCTATTTACTTATCCAATGCTCGACTCAGTGACCACGACTCTGCTTGCCTTGCAGATGAGGTCCCTTGGTTTGTCCCTCTGCCCTAAACTGGGTCTCTGACTACCTATATGGCAGAAAACAACTAACTAAATTCAATAAAGTCCTCTGTGCCCCCCCGGCCTGTTACCTCTGGTGTCCCTCAGGGCTCTGTGCTGGGTCCCCTACTCTTTTCCCTGTTCATCAACAATCTTCCCGATGTGGTCTCCAGCTGCCGTGTCATCATGTATGCGGATGACCTGGTTCTCCTGGCCCACTCCTGTGATACAGCCACACTAAACCAGCACTTATCTGAAGACCTCTGGAACATCCAGGCATGGCTCTCCAACCATAAATTGGTCCTCAATCAAAACAAAACCCAGGCTATGCTCTTCGTTCCTCTGCCAAAACCGAGCCTCTTCAACTCCCCACATATCAACTATGAAGATGGCTCCCTCTCCTACCGTGACCTCCCTCAAATATCTTGGAGTGACGCTGATCCCCAATTGGACCTTGGTAGTCATATCCATAATGCCTGCAGTGGGGTAAACTGTAAACTGGGGATGGCCTACAGGCCGGTACAACCTCACTCCAGCGGCTCGCTTAGCTCTTGCCAGGGGAGTACTACTCTCTCCTCAGCTACGGCCTCATATTTGCTCATACTTCTAAGACCCTCCAAAGCAAGTGGAGCACAATGTATAACAACATCTGTCGGTTTGCCCTGGCACTCCCCGCCTCACCCATCACTGTAGTTTCTAGGAAGCTTGGATGGCTATCCCCGGCCAATCACCTTAACTTTATCACTGGTTGCCTCATGAGTAAAGTACTTAGCTCCGCACCCTCCGGAACTGGCCCTGCCTCTGCCCCTGCCGACCTCTCCCTACCTGCTTAGATCCCAAGGCCCCGCCTACTAAATGTACCTCCCACCGACATCATGGGGACCGGAGTTTTGCTGTCCATGGTCCCAGGCTCTGGAACTCCTTTCCTGAAAGAGTCCGCACTGCCTCCTCCCACAAGCTTTTCTGGTCCTCCCTGTGGGATCATCTTAAGTTGGCCTCTCGCTGTAATGTCCTAAGCCTCCTTAGCCACCCGGTGCCCACTGGTGCCGGCTTTTTCTCTCCTGCTCTGGCGTCACCACTCTTGTGCTATGACCTCGTCCAAATCCCCCTTCCCCTGTTCAACTGACTCTATTGGTGTTCCTATGCTCATAAATCCTAACCAGCCCTGTTGGTCATTGTATTTATCTCTAATTTATACCTTGCCCCTGCATTGTATCTGGGTGTACCTTCCACGTAAATGTTAATAACTGCAAAAATTGTCTTTTCTCCTGTTTCTGTACCTAAATGTATTCGTCAGAGCCAATTACTGTATCGATGTACCTGTTGTACCCTTTTGTACTCTCCCGGGTCGTTCCTGAAAATAGGCATAAAACTTGTCTAGTGTACTTACCCGGTAAACAAAAACTAAATAAATTTCCTCCATTGAGCCACACTTTTGGAATGATTCCCAAGCAGTACAAAATGTACCCAGGGAGAAGGACAGAGTCCCTTAATAAGACTTGTGGACAGAAAGCCCTGAAGAACAGCAGGGCCAAAGTAGACACATCCAAGAGAGAGACTACGTCCAAACTACAGTGCTTAAGAGCAACTCTGCACTTCGGCATATGTTTTCATAAATAAGATGTTTTAGCAGTAGCAATTTACTAGAGAATACATGTTTTCATTTTCAATATTCTTTCTAAAATTTATGGCATATCCAAATAGTCTATCTAAAAAGTCTATATAGAAAACATTTGAAAATATTAGCCTCTACTCTACCTCACAGAGCCTTTGTTTATGACATTACAGTGCTCACCACCACATCAGACTCTCATGTCACAAACAGCTATTGTGTGATTAGTAGGGGAGGGTCAGACACATTTTGAAAGACTCAGTGAAATAATGACTGTGTTATCTACAACATTTAGTAGCCCAACAGCTGGGGAAAGTTTAAAAAAAAAAAAAAAAAAATAGAAAACAATAATGTTAAAACGTAATTGGTGTAAATCTAGTGTTTTTAAGTTTTTTATTATAGAAGAGAGTTGCTCTTTAGTAATACTGTGAATGGTATTTCAGGCAGTGGCAGTACAAATGTCTGCTGCCCAACCACCCTTAAAACAAGACATGGAGGCAGCTATGCTACATATGGAATGACTCTGGACAGTATCAGGAAGCTCCTTTCCATGCTTCTAGTGACAGAATGTAAATGGAAATGATGTACCTACTGTAACTCCTGATCTTCTTGGATGAAGTCTTCACCATTTATGCACACTAGTGGGACTATGCCAGAGGCACTAGAACCCAGCAGGAGCCAAAAATATTCAAGAAGGCTGGTGCTGAAGTAGGACTGCGCATGCATGGTGCTGCGGGACTGGCTTGCACCGTATAGGCTATCTTAGCGTCGACCCTCCAACCGCCTCAGTACCTTTTTGACTGAGGAGGTGCAGCATAACTAACCTAGGAAACACCTTACCGAACTCTGGGCATAAGATAGCCTGGACAGGTGGCCAAGCTACAGAGCAAAATGGAGGCTTAATCTTGAGATATATACACCACCCGGGTGGGAGGAGCCAGCTTGAAGACTTCTGGTGAGATTTAAAGCGGAAGGTGACATGCCTAAGAGTGTGGATGAACAACATATCCACACTCCTAGAACTGGTACTTTTGATCTAGAAGACTAAAGATGGCAGTCAACAGACACAATGAGGCATCTGAGGAGCCGTAGTCCACGGGTCGACGGCGGGAAAAAAACTGAGGTGGGGCTGGGGACTGCCTCCTTTATACAAAGGGTGACGGTGGGCAGACTGACGTAAGGGGCAGACCCCAGCTTGGTTATTGCTGGCTAGAAGTTTGCCGTGGAGTCCTAGTGCCTGACAGCATAGTCCTTAAGGTGTAGCCTGTTGCAGGAGCTCATTTCTTGAAGTAAGATCTACTTTATGCTTATATAAATTCAAACTCCGGGACGTCTATAAAAACTACTGGTCCCATTTACAAGGATGATATTTTACTTAACGATGACAAATCTATAGCTAATAGTTTCAATTACTATTTTTTCAGTTTTTCCCCATAAAGTAGGCATGTTCTATAATAATAATGATGCATATAAAATGGATTCTATAACATATGATGATGTTTACTCTGAAATAATTAAACTCAGAAACAGATCCAGCCCTGGACCAGATAATATCAGTCCCTTTTTTCTTAAATATAGGGCCCACGTAATAGTGCACCCCCATCTATAATTTATAATATTTCATTAAATGAAGGCTATATTTCCCAGGATTGGAGGACAGCTATTGTGGTCCCGATTTTCAAAAAAGGTGACAGGGAGCAATTAGAAAATTATAGACCTAGCAGCCTGATATCCCACTGCTGTAAGGTTATGGAGAAACTAGATAAAAAACAACTATAAGGATTCTTAAATGATAATCATATGGGGACTTGAAACAACATGGGTTTACAAAGGCTAGTTCCTGTTGTACCAACTTGATTACCTTTTATAACAACATTAGTATAAATGTGAATAATGGAGTTCCTTCAGACATAATTTATCTAGACTTCTGCAAAGCTTTTGACAAGGTGCCACACAACATACTAATAACTAAATTATCAGACCAGGGCATTGATCACTGTTTGTTTAAGTGGATTCACTGTTGGCTAACTGACCATTATCAACGTGTTCGTATTAACGATACTTTGTCTAACCAAGGAGAAGTCAGCAGTGGTGTCCCCCAGGGATCTGTGTTGGGCCCAATATTATTTAACCCCTTTATATCTGACATGGGCAGTGACCTAAAAAATACTATACAATGGCAAGAACATTTCCTGGATTCTGACTGGTCAGTGTGTGCCTGAGACGGTGATGTTAATACACAATAACATCACTGTGTTGATTTTTTGGAGCCTGAGCCTTTTTTTTTCAGAAACAAAGATATCCTGCCTCACTAAAAAACTAGTAAAAACATTTTTATTTTTATTTTTTTGTTTTGTATAACATCGAGCCATTGTAGTTAATAATGATTTACAGGTGTGTTATCAGAGACACGGGCTACTCCTGATGGTAGGCACTCGGCTTCGCTTCGTGCTTCAACCCACCCCAGGAGTGACGTTATTACACGATAACACACACCTTGTCATGCCTTACTGCTTAAATATAATAAAGTTTGCAGATGATGCCAACAAGTTAGGAGGCCAAGTTAATACCTTTCTCGTCATTTTTCAATAGTGGAAGACTTAGGGAAACTCGAATCATGGGCAATGAGAAATGGAATGATTTTTAATACTAATAAATGTGTGGTCATGTGGAGGGTCATGGGATAATGAAGGGGAGTTAATCAACAGCGCGAATAATATATATGTAGAAAAACCCTTTCTGAAGAAATGTGATGTACAGATGGGATAGCTGGAGCAAAATAAAGGAATCTAGAGTTGGACTGGGGAAGGGGTGAGAGAAGACTGGATATCCAATCCAAACTCAAGGTTATTGGTAGAAGTTGAGCTGGAAGGAGCGCACTAATTCGATTTTGTAGAATGTTGTGCACTAAGGGGAGGGGGGGCGAGCGGGAGGAAATACTTGTAAATAAGTTATCTACCTGTTTCAATGTTTTTTTGTATGTTAATTGCATTAGCTATTTTTTCACTACCAAGGTTGTAAGATTTGTATTGTAATAAAAAAAGGAGAAAGGGCAGTGTGGGGAAGAGAGGGGCGAATGGAGGAGAAGGATAGAGGAGCACCTAGTAAAAGGCATGAATGGCTAGAGATAAGGTAAATATTGTTTCTTAGAATATCAGGGGGATCTCTACTCCAATGAAAAGGACATCTGTTCTGACTGCATTAAGACGAACAGGAGCACAGGTTGCGCTTCTTCAAGAGACGCATTTGACGCAGTCGGAGCATCAAAAATTGGTATAGGGTTGGGTGGGAGCCTGCTATGCTGCTTCTTACACATCCCATATAAGAGAAGTAGCAGTCCTGCTGCATAAGGGATTGCCATTCAAGGTTACAAGAGTACTGAGAGATGGAAAACAAGGGAGGTATATCTTTGTGGAGGGTATGCTGCAAGAGGAGCCTGTAACATTTGGAAGTGTATATGCACCCGCTGTATTTGAACCATTATTTTATCAGAGGATTTTGAATCTGTTAATTCGTGAGCAGTTTCAAGGCCTAGTGATGGGGGGGGGGGGAGGATTTTAACTGCACCCCAGATCGGAATTTAGACCACTCTGAAGGCAAGGGAAGAGGAGGGCACTGCATGCGGAGGTGGCGTGAGGGGCTTAGTGAACTAGACATAGCAGATGCGTGGAGAACGGCAAACCCCCGTGAAAAGGACTTTACTTTTTACTCCCCACCGCACAAAACATGGTCACGGATAGACCATTTGTATATTGCAGGAGCATGGTACACCAGATTAACAGATATTGAGCATGGCCCCATATATGTTTTGGATCACGCAATGGTTGTAGCATCCATACAGATGGTTCCCCAAAAAATGAAAACCAATAATTGCCGTTTCCCATCGTATCTTCTGAGGTCCCGGGATTTCTGGGAATACATGGAGGCTCAATAGGAACTGTACACTTTGACGAATTTGTCGTCTGCCCCCTCTATTCAGGGGTTCTGGGATGCTGGGAAGGCATTCATGAGAGGTGCTATCACGGGATTTGTTATTAGACATAAAAAAGAGAAGCGCCAGAAGCAGATAGAGCTAAGAAATAGAGTTAGGGAACTGGAGTGTCAGATGGCAAGGAAGGGGGGAAGGGAGGTCTCTCAGCAATTGGCAGCCAGCAGAGAAGCACTGAATAAATTTTTAATGGACAAGGTCCATACACAAATGTTCTTCTGGAAGCACAAATTCTATGAGTGGGGTAATAAGCCGGGCTCCCTGCTGGTTAATTTGATTAAGGGCAAGAAAGGGAGTACGAGGATTAATGAAGTGAAGGACAGACAGGGAACTCTGCATAGAAGCATGCAAGGTATTTTGAATAGCTTTGCACAGTTCTATAGTGAGTTCTACAAAGCGGAGGAGGGGGAAGGGAGGGAAAAGATGAGTCAATTTTTACACCGGATTACAATGCCAAGGGTCTCGGAAGGTTGGAGTGATAAGATGGATAAGGAAATCTCCAAAGAAGAGATTGCCACAGCCATTGCTTGCTTAAAACCGGGAAAAGCATGCAGGCCAGATGGTCTACCTGTGGAATATTATAAGGTGATGGGAAAGGAGATGATAGAACATCTGTGGACCCTCTTTAAGGAGGTTAGGAGGGGGGGACCTCTGCCTCGTTCTATGGGGGAGGTGACTATATGTGTCATCCCGAAGCCTGGTAGGGACCAAAGAGACTGTGCTGCTTACAGACCCATATCTCTCCTCAATGCCAATGCAAAGATATATGCTAAAATATTAGCCTCTAGGCTAGATGAGTTACTGCCGGAACTGGTGCACGGAGACCAAACAGGATTTATTCGGGGTAGATACTCATATCACAATGTAAGGAAGGTCTTAAATGTAATACAGAATGCAACTAGGACAAAGAGACCTACGGCAATTATCTCCTTAGATGCCGAAAAGGCCTTTGACCACATAGAATGGGAATATTTATTTGAGGTGTTGGGAAGATATGGGTTTGGAAAGGATTTTATGGGGAAGGTGCGGGCCCTGTATATTTCTCCTTGGGCTGCAATCCTAGCAAATGGAGGCCTTTTTAAGTGGGTTTCTTTGGGCAGAGGAATGAGGCAGGGGTGCCCTTTGTCTCCCCTTTTGGTTGCCCTGGCAATAGAGCCTCTGGCCATCGCAATTAGGCAAAATCCTGAGATTAAGGGAGTGGTTGGGAAAGAAGAAGGACATCACAAATTATCTCTGTACGCGGATGATATGATATTATATCTTAGAGACCCAGAGGATTCGATACTGGCCTTATTGCGGGCAATAGCTGAATTTGCAGACTTTTCTGGATATAAGATCAATATTGACAAGTCAGAAATATTATTAGTGGGGAGCACGGGGTTACAGGAAAAGAGAAGGGAATGGGGCCTAAGATGGGTGTCCCCCTCATTCAAATATTTGGGAGTAGTGATTGGACAAAAATGGCAGGACCTCTACAGACTGAATTACACCCCCATGATTAAAGGGATACTGGAGGAGAGGAAGAGATGACGAGCTCTACCTCTGTCTTGGTTTGGACATATTAACCTAATTAAAATGAACATCCTGCCACGCATTTTATATTTACTACAGATGCTACCAATGGGTCTCAATAATAGAGACATTAAAACTCTAGAGAAAGGATTTGGAGAGTTTTTGTGGAGAGGGAAAAGATCGAGGATAGCTTTAAGGAGGTTGAAGGCATCAACGGAGAGCAGTGGTTTGAACTTCCCAGATTTGAAACATTGTTTTTTAGCGGCACAGATCAGGATTATTAAAGATTGGCTTAATGGGGTGGAAGCAGTTAGCTGGCTAGAATTAGAGGAGTAAGAGGCGGTAGGTCGGCTGACCGCTTACTTATCGGAAAAGGGTAAAAAAGGGATATGCCTCCATGAAATATACCAACCCATGGTTTGGACAGTAATAGAGAGCCGGATTAGAATAAAGGCAATCCTCAGCTGTAAAGAAGGGGAGACAATATTGTTACCAATAGCAGGGAACCCTTTTTT
This sequence comes from Neoceratodus forsteri, assembly GCA_016271365.2. NCBI lineage: Eukaryota > Metazoa > Chordata > Ceratodontiformes > Ceratodontidae > Neoceratodus > Neoceratodus forsteri. The sequence goes on from CM057449.1 coordinate 532,262,536, forward strand.
TAGACCTGGCTTAGAGAACAAGGGTTTTCGGGAGTGGGAGATGAAAGGGGCGAGATGCTTAGGAGATATGTATAGGGGAGGTATGGTGATGCCCTTCCAGGAGATCCAGGAGAGGTTAGGACTACCGACAACCCATCTCTTTAGATTTTTTCAGATTAGGAATTGGATTAAAGCAGTGGAGAAAAAGCGGATGGAGAACCCAGGAACAGAGCAGCTGGAGGGGTTAATTGGGTTGGCAAGGAGGAACCCGATGAGGATCCTAAGGAAAGCGGTGCACCTCTTAAGATTAAGTTTTAAGGATTTGTCAGATAAACTGAGGCAAATATGGGAAAGGGACGTAGGGGTAGCTATATCTCCGGATAACTGGGAGTTAATATTGAAATCACATGTAGGGCTTTTAACAAGTAACAAATATAAGGAGAGTACGTATAAGTTTGTCCATAGACTTTACTGTCCACCAGTGAAGAGTCATAAATTGAATCCTGAAATTCCTGAAACATGTGGAAGATGTAAGGAGGAGAGAGGAACATATTTCCATTGTTTCTGGGACTGCCCTATTCTGAAAACATATTGGCAAGGGGTCGGGCGACACCTAGGCGCCATGCTGGGAAGGGAGATTGCACTAACGCCCCTTAGTCTACTCTTTGGTGTGGAAGAAGGAAATGAAGAGGTCTGGATGCCACACCAGAGATGGATTAGAATATTACTATCACAGGCCAGACAGGTGATTCTAAATACTTGGGTTTCTGGGGATCCCCCTACAATAATACAATGGCAGACGCTGTCCATAAGAGCTTTGGGGCTGGAACAGAGATCTTACCAGCTGCAAGAAAGACTGGAGAAATTTGGGAATGAGTGGACCCACTTCATAGGAACACTCACAGTGGATGAACTTATGATACTAAATGTAGGGTAAACTAAATGGATGACACTAGATGAAGATGGAGGAGTAAAGGAATACGTTGATGGATGGAAGGAGAGATCTGAATAGCAGATAGGGAAAGGGACGTGGACTAGGTGACCTTGGTAGAACTGTATATAGGTTAACGGATGTAATGAATTACATGAGTTGTTCTATATTCTTTTATCCTTTTTTTGTATATTGTATTAACATTTTATTATAAGATTTCTTTTTGTATCTGTTTTTTTTTAAAAAAGAAATGAGCTAGTAACATGACAGAGAATACGAGTATATGAGATTGGATGGACTGTCTGAAATGTGAATTATGATGTCTCTCTTAAATTGATGAGATATAGTAATGTATATATGTTGGAAAACTCAATAAAAAGATTTAAACAAAAAAATAAATGTATGGTCAAGCATTTTGGACACAGGAACCCCAATTACTCTCATATACTAAAACGCAATTTAAAAAAAATGTAATGTTGAAAGAGACCTTGGAGTTCTACAGGACAATAAATTTAATTTGTCTAATCACTGCACAGCTACTTCAAAAATAGCAATGGGACCGATTTCTAGGATTAGGCGTTCCTTTACTACAAGAACGGAGCAATGTATCATCCCTTTATATCGGAGTTATGTTCGTCCATACTTGGACTATGCGTCACAATTCTGGTCTCCTCATCTAGTTAAAGATATTAATAGGGTGGAAACAGTTCAAAGGTCTATTACTAAAATTATTCCAAGATTAAAAAATATGACATACTCTGATAAGAGTAACCTCAATTGGACTTCACTCCCTCTATATCAGACGTCAACAGGGTGATTTATTACTTTAGCAAAGATCCTACAGAAACAGGATCTTACTAACAGCTGTGGACTTTCTTATAGTACTATTATGAATAATACAAGATCTCACAATAGAAAGTTAATAGTACCTCGGGTCACTACCAATAAAAGAGACAAGTTTTACACAGTTAGAATTGCTAAAGTGTGGAATAGATTACCACCATTCATTGTTGATATCAAAGATTTCAATGCCTTTAAAAAAGCCCTAGATGATTGTTACTACAACAAGCACATACTGGTGTAATTCTGACCCACAATTGTGGGGGGATATTCTCAATAAGCCTTGTGCCTTATGTCCACACAAACCTAGTAAACGCTTCTTGTCCCCCGAATCTGGCATGATGCAACGGTAACTCAAAAACTTAAACAGAAAAGACTTGACGACGTTAAGGAAAGAAAAGGAAAGGTCTTATCAGGTCTTCAGTAATGGTGCCGAGTGGTGAATGGCAGAACCGAGGTGGATTACTTAAGACGGTGTCAACAGTGGCTCCGAGGCGTCGAAAATGGCTCAGAGGACTGACTAGGCCGCAAGGGCGTACTACGAATTCTTCGGCTGCAGGTGAGGTGCTGTCTCGACAGTGGGAGAAACAGAACTGAGGAGGAGTCAATGGCCATTTCTGGCCAAACCACAAGTGCCTGCAGTGTGTCAGCTCCTCCTCCAAGCAATTAAAAAAAAAAAAAAAAAAAAGCTACCGCGGGGTGCTCATCTCTAGTCAATCACCTACCAGTAATGAATGGTGAAGACTGACAACGGGAAGATCATGTCTGCCACTTCTGACTGCAATTTGAGAAGAACCCCCTGTATCAGAAGGAAGGGAGAGAAAGTGTAGAGGAATCTCCCTGTCCAGCAGAGGAACAACGTGTCTCGCAAGCAGAAACTGGTCAGTTTTGCGTTGCATGGGGATGCAAAAAGGACCAACTCTGGCAGACCCCATCTGTCGAACAGGTCTTGCACGACCGACTGCTGGAGTTCCCACTCATGGGTTCCTGACCTTGACCGGCTTAGGACGCCTGCCAGTGTATTTTGCACACCGGAGACATGAACTGTTGAGATAATCATATGGTGATTTAAGGCCCATTCCCAAACTCTCATGACCTCGTGGAACAGTTGGTATGAGTGGGTTCCTCCCTGTTTGTTGATGTAGAACACCACCGATATGTTGTCCATCTGGACCAGGAGGTGTCCTGGAAGTAGGTCAGTTTGCAATACTTGCAAGGTGTATAGGATGGCCCTAATTTCCAATAAATTGATATGCAGAAACTCCTCTATTGGGGACCATGACCCCAGAGTCCTGCTGTCGTACAGATGTGCTCCCCAGACTGTGCCAGAGGCATCTGTTGTCAATATCTGTGTAGGCAACATCCTCTGGAAGGGGGTACCTGCCTAAAGGTGGGACGGCACCAGCTAATATTGGAGGGCTTGTTGGACTGGTCCTGGGATTGAAACAAGTTGAGATCATCCCAATGCTGATCCCACTGGACCCGCAGCATCCACTGGATCATCCTCATGTGCAAATCGGGCCAATGGTACAGTGGCAATGACTGCTGCCATGTGGCTGAGTAGTCTGAGTACTTTCCTGGCCGAGACCTGTCGTGAAAACTGAATGTGATGTGCGAGACCCCATAGGTGTCCGCTCTGTCCTCTGGGAGGAAGGCCTTCCCCGAGAGGTGTCAAGAAGGGCTCCTATGAACTGAAGCCTCCTTGTCAGCCAGGGTGAGGATTTAGGCATGTTTATTGTGATTCCCAGTGCCGCAAAGAGTGAAAAAGTGTCTTCCATGGTTTGCAGAAGGGCCATCCTGGACAGGGCTGTGAGGAGCCAGTCGTCAAGGTATGGGAAGACATAATGGCCTCTCCTTCGGAGGGCTGCTGCCACTAGTGCCAGGCACTTGATGAAATTCCTTGGTGCTGAAGACAGGCCGAAGAGCAGGGCCCTGAACTGGGAATGCTGACACTGGAATTCGAATCTTAGGACTCTACTGTGGTGACTGTCTATCAGGATGTGTAAATACACAACCTGCATGTCCAAGGATGAGAGTCAATCTCCTCTGTGGATCATGGGTAGTAGATCCTGCAGAGTGACCATCCAAAAGCGCCTGTATTCGACAAAGTCATTGAGGTCGCTCAGGTCTAGGATGGGTCTTAGGTCTGTTTTCTTGGGTACTAGACAGACATGAGAATAGTACCTTTGTCCCTTCTGAGCGGCTGGCACAGACTCTTTTGCTCTCTTGTCCAGCAGGGCTTGAATCCTGGATTCATTCTGGATGAGAGCAGCGTGGGATCAGAAATAATGGGAGAATATGGGTGGCTGGTATGTCCAGAGTAACTCAATTAATTCTGTCGAGTGTCCCCACTGAATCATCTGTAGAACCCATTGGTCAGAAGTGACTATCCTCCAACCCTTTAGATAGAGGGAAAAGCGGCCTCCAACTGCCTCTCCTGCTAGATCTGTCTGGAGAGCAGGGTTCGGTTGTTCCGAGCTTCCTGAGCCATGGAAGGGGCCCTTACGACATTAGCCTCCTCTCTGCTGCTGTTGATGCCGATATCTGGGTTGCTGGCCAGATTTGCCACAAAAACACAGTTTTCGAAATGGTTTTTGTTTGGGTTTGTACATTGTCCGGACTGGAATCCGGTCATAATAGCGTGGATGAAATAGCGTTAAGAAATAACCACGTATACATAATAGTGCTATTATATTATAGCATGTGCTCAACTTGGCGCTTGTAATAGCATTGAATCAGTAAGTGCCATTATACATTTGACTGAGCAACACTATGCTGCAGCATGTCATGTTTGTGACCTGTGTGGGCATGTGAGAGCAGCACTGCACATCCACCCTCCTGGGGAACATACTGGAGGAAAAAACATGACTGGCCAGCATGATGTACCGACCCCTTGCCTGCTTGCTGGCTGACATTCCAACTTAACAGCTACTTAACCTCCACTGTAAAAGAAGACAAACTCAAACTCCGAGACCACAGGCATACCGATCGCACTAAGTCCAACGGGAGAAGACCGTCACAGGGTGGGTTATTACGACTTGAGACTGCAGCTCACTGTCAATTACAGGTGGGGTTCTGGTTCGGAGTCTCGGGATAAGGACAACTCATGGGTTTGAAGATCCTCACTGCTGGAGTGTCTACAACAGTGCTGCTGGCAACTAGTTTAATTCGGGTCAGGACCGGGCCGGTACCATAGGGTTGACTGACTGGGCTGGGCTGGACTGGCCACTGGCAACAATCTCAGACTCAGATAGAGTAGACAGTAGTAGTTCCACCATCAAACATTACAGAAGCTAACAGGAACATAGATTAGGAAGCTAACAGGAACCACTAGCAGGAACATAGATCGGTAAGCTGACATAGCACTATGGCATACTATCTATTTCATTATTGAGCTATAAAATACAAGCTGTTATGGCACTACGCTAATATGAAGAAGCGTTAAAATGTATGCTCTGTAATAACATGCGCGATATTGCATGCGTGATTTTGACAGTGAACCGTCTGGACTGGGTCCACAGCTTTTAGAGTCCTGTATCCTGGTGATACTCTTTTTGGATTCCTCTCCGAGAAGGATGTAGCCTTTAAAGATGGCATCTAAGATGCCTGCTTGGATGTCTTGGTGAAACCAGAGACTCTAAGCCAGGAGTGTCTTCTGAGGCATACCCCCGTAGCAGCTGCTCTGGCTGCTGTGTCTGCTGAATCACAGGCTGATCTAAGAATGTGGGTGCCTATGTCTGAGCCCGTCTACATGAGTTTTTCAAGCTCAGCCTTATGTGAGCAATCTGGTAGGTCGGTCCCGGACTAAGTCCATCCCTTGTTCCTACATGGCATTTTGAAACTGCACCATGTAGGTAAGGAAATTGAAAGATCTAATAGTGCAGGTGGACGATGAGTATACCCTCCTGCCAATTGAATCCAGCTGACTCTTGGTCCGGTGGCTGTGTACTTAAATATTTAGGTCTCTGGGACCTGTCGTGAGCTGCCATAATAATAACCAATAAGTCAGCTATCGACTGTTCGCCTAGGAAGGGTTCCTCTCTGGGTGCCCTATAGGGGCAATTTGCCTTCTTTGGGATGGCCAAAGAAGTGGATGGATGTTTCCATGCTGTCTTGGTCACATCCTGAAAGGTATTCACCAGAGGTGGTACTACCACTAGTTTGGGGTCTTTCTGGTGCAAATATTTGGCCAGCTAATGCCTTACAGGGTCAAGATCCTCAGTAACCCAGCCTATGTTCTATTCGATGTGGCACATGATCTCAATGAAGGAGTCGTCGTCAGGTGGGGACCTTGGTGTGTCTTTCGGGTTCGGTGATGGGATGTCTCTCCCCAAGGAGGACCCGGATGAGGAAAAGGAGGAATGGTCCGAATCTACTGAGGAGGAAGACCTAGACTTGGTACATTGACGCTTACATTTGTGTCCTTCTGTGGAGCATGAAGAGCTCCTGCTCCTGGTCCTGGAGCATCTTTTGTGGTTCGAGGCCTGCAGAATACTCAGTGGGGAGCGTGGGGGGGCATCCCAGAGTGTTTAGAGGAGGACGCTTGCTCTTGATAACAGGGTGTCTTGTCCAAAGACTTGGAAGCAGAGTCACACATTGGGGCCAAACGGATGATGGGTGATGACCGTCGCCTGACTTAGAACTGGCCCCACAACCTGAGGAGGAGGCAGACACTTTAGGTATGGCCTTCACCTGCAGGGGCTGCAGGGCCTGAATGGCAGTCCTGGACCCTGACAAACCTCCCCCCGTTGCCAGCACCAGGGTGTGGGGTTTAGCAACCAGCTGCCCGAGGCAGTGAAGGCAGGCTGGGAGGAATGGTTCGACCCCCTGTGTGAGAAGGAACCTGAAGAGGTTTTCTTTCTACTGAGACCATGAACGGGAGCGAGTCTGGGCCTTCTCCCTCTCATTGCCCTGGGACTTATGCTTCCCTGAGGCCTCCTTTTTCTCCTTGTGGATCTTCGACGATGAAGAGGTCAGGACCAAAGAAGGACTTTTCCATGAAGGTGTTTTTTGCATGGAGGCAAGCTGCTATTCTAGAAGGTGTGCCTTTAAGGGCCTTCTGGCGGCAGATCCGTGTCCTCTGGTTGAACTGCTGGCAGTGTTCGCAGGCCAAGGTGTCATTGTCTGGGCCCAGGCAAAGGAGGCAAGCCTCATGGTCATCTTTCGACGGGAGCTGCTTGCCGCATGCACACTTAGATTTTCTTCATTCAACGAATGAAATAGAAGAGGCTGGGGACGAAGACATGCAGAAATAAATCACTTTTTTTTTGAGAAGAAAAAAAATACAATAAAGCAAGAAGGCGGTCAACTGATAGGAGGTGTATGAGGAGCAAATGCGAAGATGTCGACTGTGGGAAAAGAACTGAGGTGGGGCTAGGGACTGCCCCCTTTATACCACTGGCTGATGGGGTGGGCCATCGGGGATGGTCCCCCACTGAAGATGGCTAGCTAGAAGGTTTCTGTGGGGACATGATGCCCGGTGGCTTAGTACTTATGGTTACTGCCTGCTGCAAGAGCTCCAGCTCAAAGTAAGATCTCATACACTGCATGCTATAAGAAGTCTGCCTCAGTGACAGGCACTATAACTCAAGTCACTTTATTGATTTAGAACCTACCCATACTCTGGCCCTGGTCGATGGAAGTATAGAAGAAAGAATTTCTGCCAGATGAGAGGTAGAAGGGGATGGTCTGCAGGAGTAGCCACTGCCTGGTTCGCCCATCGATAAATCAGTAGCCTCTGAAGAGATGGTACAATGGGCAGTTTCAAGTAACTTTGTGCTTTCTGTGAAGGGATACAGATAATGAATGCAGACATTAGTATAGTAACGTTATCCATAAGTTCAGTCCCAGACATTGAGTTGCTTGCAAATAGCTATTAGGCTACGAGTGCATAGTTGATTGCTTTGTAAGGAGCAGTGTTATACAGTCTGTACAAAAGCACTATATAAATATTAATAATACTGGACTACACTATAAGGTGCAACTAATTAAATCTCACAGCAATTGCACAAACAAGTGTTTCCTGTTATGAAAAGATACTCAATAATTCTACCTTTGCAGATACAGTAAAGCCATATAATTGGCAAAACATCCATTTTTAACTACCTAGATTCAGCTTAGTAGCCACACTTAGGAAGTCATTCCCTGAGCATGGTCAGTCCCTGGAACAGTCTTCAAGACTGACTCCTCCTACCACTTAACTGTGAGGTCCTCCGCTCCCCACCCCCTCTCAATGTACTTGAATCCCAAATTTTGACTTCTGCTGGAAAGAACAGGTCTCCTCCTTCACTGCTCCAGCTAGTGAATTAGGATTATACACATTTTTAACAATACCAGCTACACTACCTGGCCAAGTTCTGCCATAAACAGTACAGTCAGGACTAGCACAAGGGTGATGGCGATGCTTCTGGAGGCCAGGCCTCCAGGACTGTCTCAAGGGTGAACAGTGAAGGGATGAGGTGCCCCATTTCCTCTCCCTGTCACTGTCTCTGCTGCAATTGCCAGCTGTGGGCTGATTCTTCCACTTCCTACCACAGTGGTCCACAGTTACCTTGGACAGATAGGTCCTGGAAGTGGATGGTCCAAGGCTGTCGCTGATATGTGTTATTCCATTCCCATGTTAGTCTCATGCACCCTAGAAGACATACTCTCACTAGATTCTCTCCAATCACTATGGCATGTTGTCCAATACAGCCTATCACAAAGAGTCTAGCACAGCAGGGATTTGTGTTGCGGTACTTTCCGGTAATCAGGTGCATGGGGGACGACATCTCATTCTTGATCTGTGGGTCCTGAACACATCAATCAAAAGACGAAGTTTCACTTGGTGATTCTGCATTATATCATTCTGTCCCTGAAACCAGGAGCTTGATTTTCCACCCTGGACCTCCAGGGTACATCCTTGTACATCCCAATATGCCCATCTAACAGAAGATTCCTCAGACTCAGTGTGGACAGAACATTCTACCAGTGTTGTGCCATGTCATTTGGCCTTTCTTTGGTTCCCAAGGTGTTCACTATAGGTTAAATAATGGAAGCCTTTCTCAACACTGGGGCATCAGGGTATTCTCCTACCTTGATAAATGCATACTCATGGGCAGTTCGGTGCAGAATGTAGAACTAGCCAGGGTCTGGGCCATCCAGACATTTTATAGACTGGGTTCTACTGTCAACAGGTGTTCACAGGGCCAGAACTAGATTCGCTACAAATCAGAAGGCGCCTTCCTTCACAAAGGGTGAGGATCTGCCCGACTTTGTCCAATCATCTCAGACTGGACAAATGCATGCAGTCTAGGATTTCCACAGACTCCTAGGCTTCCTGGCATCTATTATGGCAGTGATTCATTGGGAACTGGCGCATCAGTAGTTTCAGAGGTATTCAGCCATGGACCTGCAAGGCTGGGTAGCTCAGCTGATGCCGCACACCACCTGTTAGTGGCTCTCCCCACTAAACCTCTCAGAGGAAATACCTCTGATCTGGCTAATGCCCTCAGTTGTGCTGACCACACACCTCCCTAGTGGGCTGAGGTGCAGACCTGCAGGGCTGCAAGGCACATGGCATTTGATCACTGAGCAAGTCCAGACTGCACATCAACCTTCTGGAAATCTGTGCAATCTGTTTAGTGCTAATAGAGTTCACACTGCTGGTCAAGGCCCAGGTTGTCCAGATTAACATTAATAACACAGCCACGTTTTACTACAGCAAGCAAGACAGTTGCACTCCTTTTTTGTCAGTCTCAGGCTTTACCCCTCAACGTGGACCCACTGGTAGTCCACATAGCGTGCCAAACAACCAGCTTGCAAATGCTCTTAATCATGATGCAGGGCATCCTGTGAGTAATCGATGCATCTGCAAGTAGTGTCCCACATGTTCTCCTTATGGTAACACCATCTGTGGACATTTTTGTTACCTGGGAAAACAGAAAGCTGAGGTTGTTTTGTGCCCATTCCCCTCAGCAATGTACTCTGCAGGGGACACGTTTGCCCAGTTGTGGATGGAAGGCCTCCTGTATGTGTTTGTGTCTGTTTCCTCAAGTCCACAAAGTGGTCATCAAGGTTAGGAGGGACCAGGTATTTTTGATGCTGATAGCTCCAGACTGGTCTCACCAATTCGAGTACCAAGAACTCCTCAGCCTCAGTAACAAGACATCAAAGCTGATACCACTAGCCTGTATCTGCCTCAAAAGGTTAGGGTTACCACCTTTTAAGAAGCCCAAAGTGGGACATTTCTTACTGAAACATAATTTTTCGCAGGACAGTACCTAACCTCGATAGATGCAAAAGACTTGTTTTCTCTGTATAATCAGAATTAAGGCTAAGTATTGTAGTTTCTTAGTTGCTTCTATTGTTTCTTATCATTTTAAGGTATTTTAGTTAAGCTATTGTGGTTTTCTAGAACATTTAGTGGAACGTTAGAAAATATTTTTCCTACTGTAAAATCAGGACATTTAGTATTTTTCATGTTTTTTTGTAGGACACATCTGCCCAAATCAGGACTGTCCTGCGAAAATCAGGACAGGTGGTAACCCTACAAAAGGTACGAGGGGACAGTAAGGTTTTCAGACCTGCAGTTCCTGCACTTAAAAGCTTGGTTCCTGAATAGCTACAGTTTCAGGCCCTTGGACTTTCAGAGGAGGTCCTTAAAGTTCTAGAGGCATCTTGGAAGAAGATGACTCACAAAACATATGGCTATAAGTGGAAAAGGTTTTCCTGCTGCTGCACTGCGCATTGACTGCCTCCACTCTCCTGATCCATGAAGCACATTCTAGACTACCTCTGGTCCTTCACTATGTCGGGGCCACGAGCCATGTCCCTGTTGGGGTGCACCTGACTGCCATGTCTGAATACCATCCTAATGCTTATGTTCTGAAGGTGGCGCTGGAGAAAGTAGTAATCCACACGTTTTATGGGGCAAGACCATCTGTCCCTTCTGGTGCATGAACCAAGTCCACTATGGGATTTACTGCTGGTATTAACTCATCCTGAATCCAACCATTGGGGCTGCAGATTGCATGACCATGATCTTCTCATTCTGAAATTAAAGAACCTGGGACTTGATCAGTTATCCTCTACCCGGTTGGAAAACTATCTTATTCACTGTGCTCAAGCAGTTAAATGGGGTAGCAGCCTCTCATCCTTACAAGCGATATAGGAAGTTCTTCAAGGCTCCATATTTGGGCCTCTACTCTTCTCTTTATTTACAAACAACCTGCTCTTTAACTGTAGCCAGACCCAAGCATTATTATATATGGACGATGCTGTCCTTAATAGAACTGATGCAAACGTAAAAGCAATCATGGCTGGACTGAACACTGATTTTGCTATTCTGGAAAAATGGCTAGTGGACAACCAACTTGTTCTGAACATTAAAAAAAAAAAATACAAATGTAATGCTTCTAGGGTCTTGTAATCTTGGCTCTGATAGGTCCAGCTCTCACTGTATTGTCATATTCGGGGGAGTTAAACTTGAGGCGGTGAATAACTTTTAAATATTTGGGTAACTTGACTGATCAAGAACTGTCCTTAAGACCACACGTGAACCATACAATTTGGTTGCTCTCTCAAAAACTTGGACTGCCCTACCGGTTTAGGTACTGCCTCACAAATGAGGCCTGTCTTTCAACAGCTAGCTCCATTTTCCTCCCTGTGCTGTTATATGGAGCTCCAATTCTGGCCTTGCTAAAAGAAACCGAGCTAACCAAAGTTAAGCAAATATACCATGGAATAGGCAGGTCTGCAGCTGGAGTGGATATTAAGGAGCATCGCTGTACTGTACTTACATCCCTGAAGTGGCCTTCCCTGGAAGGCAGGCTAAACTACTCTGTTCTCAGCCTCACATGCAAAATCCTAACTAGATCCCTACTCCCTGCCTAGCCTCACTGGTATACTGAAAATAAAAATGCCCGCCAGAAATCTTCACTCCTCTGAGCAGCCTCCTCTGGAGATTCTTAAAACCAGACCCTATCTGGCCAATTGACCTTCTCTAGCAAGGACTCCTGGCTGGCTGTGAAATGGCCTGCCAGTCCCCTGACAACAATGCCCCTCTTTTGGGACATTTAAAAATCTCCTCAATACCAATCTTTCTCTTTTAACAGGTTGCACTTGTTCTTAATGTTCAGAACTTTCCCTCATGTCTGTTTGATGAAATCCTTTCATATTGTCTTGTAAAATAACACATTCTAATTAACTAAAATTGTATTGCTTTCTGTATGTCTCTTCTACTATATCTCTGTACTATGGCTTTGCTACTGAACATTGACTTTAATGTAACTAATTCCAGGTCACCCCTGAAAAAGGGCTGTCTGTCTCAGTGGGTCTTGGTTAACAAAATTCAGTAAATAAATAAATAAATCTTATGGGCAAACTGTTCAAGCCTATGGCCAAAAGTAATTTGCCACTTTTGTCATGGAAGACTGCAGTTCTAGACACAATCACTTTGGTGAAGTGAGAGAGTGAGCTCCAGTTACTAACTGTAGTCACTGTACATGGATTTCTATAAGAACAATGTTGCCTTGTGCCAAAGGTGATTTCTGAATTCCATCTGAACCAGGCTCTGATTTTGCCCGTTTTCTTTCTTAAAACACACATTTCAGAGGCCAAATGGAAACTCCATACATTTGATATCCACTGGGTCTTCTCGAGTACCAGAAGTGTTCAGTAGAATTTTGTACTGAAACCTGCCAGCAGTTTCTAACATAAGCTGAAGCTACCCTAGGGACACCAGCAACCAAGAAAAACAAAAGGACCACTCAATGAGTATGCAAGCTGTGCCTGGTGATGAGAACCAGGAAGTAACAAACAACAAAATTCACTGGCACCATTTCTCAGGGTATTTTTATACTTCTTCACTTAAGTAAAGCCAACAGCTTTCCAAGGCCTAAAACTGGGACGGTCCATCCTGACCATGACTCCTCCCCACCTCCCCCCACCCCCACCGTGTCACTCCCACGGCAGTGCAGCGGACAATGCTGCACACAATCAATTAAATTCTGCTGCTTGCTCTGGCCTTGCCACTCCACAGTAACATCAGTAGCAAACATCCAGATTAAAACAATACATTATTCTGCTGCAGCAAGTTCCAAATCATGATGTACAGAAAGTTCATTAGAAGCAAACCTACGTTAAATTGTGATCAGACATTTGAGCTGCATGTATTGCTCCTCTTGACAGTCCCATCCAACCCACTTACACTCACCTCATTTGCTGAGCAAACTTCACTTCAGTGACTCCCACCACCACACCAGATTGTTTTCACACACTTCCATACAGCGGATCAGGTTAGGGTACCTTAGTTCACTGCTGCCAGTCTCTTCTCTGTCTGAAGTCCCTCTCAGCTACTGGCAGGCAGACATCCACATGCACTTGTTTGCACTACTACCCAGTCTAATCTAACAGGAAGGAACATTCTTTACTGTGCTCCCACTGACGTGCTTGTGGTGCAACACAGACGCAACGGTTGAGGTTGCAAACAGCAGTGCAGCCCAAGTAGCACCATAGTGGTGCTGAACTAATTGTTACTCACGGATTAGCAGCAAACTAATGGAAAAAACTGGGACACGCAAGCAAAAACCAGGACAAAAGTGACATTTTGCAAAACTTGTGGGGACACTGGGACATGCTGTCTAAAACAGGGACTGTCCTGGGAAAATAGGGATTGTTGGTAGCTTTACACTTAAGTGCAATAACAGTCTGACGTGCAAAAAGATATATTAAAGTGCACTTACAGTTGTAGACATTGGTAGCAGCTTAAAACAACAACCATGCTCAGGACTCTACCAGTTTCCCACTCAACTTCATCAGTCAAATGCACTTTAATAGGTCTTTTTGCACATGTGCCTTTTTGCTGTTTGCTAGACCAGCAGCCAAAGAGACAATTCACAGGTGGATTATATCCTGTATTTCTCTGTGTATCAGCTGACTGGGAAGGAGCCTCGTATGGGTTCAGGGCTCGCTCCACCAGACATACTACTACTGCTGTTGCTGCTGCTGCCAGGTTCTATGCATCCCTATCTATGAGATATGCAGGGCAGCTACCTAGTCTGATGCACACACATTCACATCCCATTACAGCAGCAACATGCTCAGTCGCTGGCATGCTACTTTTGGGTCCTCAGTCCTCCAATCTCTCACTGCCTAAATGAATGTGCATGCCTTGGCTCCCTCCTCCAGAGGACTACTTGGAGTCTGCCAAAATGAGTATAACGAACTGAAACTAGGTAGTTAGAAGAACAGGTTCTTTACCTGTAACCACAATTCTACTACTACTATTCAGTTCACATCCACACAACTCACCTGACATCCCCTGCAAGGTCTGGTTTAGACAGCCATTTCAAGTCAGCAAATCTGAGTGCAGTGGGGTGGAGATGGAGAACAACACGGTTGGAAAGGGAGAGTGCCTCAGACACTACCTAGTTGTGGGGGGAGGAACAGTGGGGAAAATTAGGGAAGGCATAGTTAGGGCAACCAGCCTCTATGTGAAGGAAGTGAGTAAAAGCAAAAGGAAAAAGGAAATGTTATGGTCAAGGCCCTTATTTTTCTGTGGCACAGTGGGACCAAGTTCTGCGGCAAGACTACCTTTTACTGCAGAACTTCTGTGGCAGTGGTTTGTAATTTCTGCAGAAGTTCTGCGGCACTAGCAAACTACCACATCACAGTGTCAGCTTGTCATCCTGACTTCACTTTCATGGCAGTGGTTATAGCAATCAGGATGGTGGAAAGCACAGTAACACTATTTCAAAAAATACAATGTCTCTCCCTTAAGCTCCTAGCCTATTGCATAAATGACATATGTAGAGGGGACCTTATGTGATAAATAAGGTATTACTATATGGATGCTATCTATCCCACTAATGAGGTCTCTACTGTGTATCACTTATATATTTGTATGTGTTTCTACACCACTCATGAGATTCTCACTGTGTATCACTTGTATATTTATATGCAATCTGTAACATACATACAGATATGTGTGTGTGTGTGTGTATAGTGAGAGAGACAGAGATACTGTATATGTGTGTGTGTGTATTTATATATTTTTTTAATTTCCATGAAATTGCATCTTCATTCATATAGGTCCCATTGGAAATGGAATAAATGGAACAGAGGAGTTATTGTAAAACTCATTTTTCATGTCAACCTGCATCCCCAGACACACTATGTAACACCATCAGGCCATGACATGCATGTGAACCGATTGTGAGACAGAGCTCTCCAGCCTATCACAATGTGTCCACCGTGTGACAGAACACTGCACCACACCTTCCCAGGCTCCGAGCAGTGATGCGTTCCACCAATCCTTATGTTGCCCAGCCAGCTCCCAGAGCTAATCTCTGAACCTAAGTTGCCGGCACGGAAACATAGCATGCTTCCCTTTGGCCCAGCAGCTGTCCCTGCACACAAAATTTCTCCATAACTTTTAGGTGATTCTATCAATTAGTGACAATATGTAATCAACAACCCTGGCAAAATTGCGTACAGTGCAATTATTTATTTAACAGGTCTATTCTGGAGGATCCACGACAGGAACCATGACCTCCTTGCGGAGGAGCTGGGCTAGGTGGAGGTAACAGTGGGGACCACCAACTCCTTTGAATGTATCATGGGCAAGGCTGTGGGGTGCAGGATTCTTCTCGTCTACCATCCATCAGGAGATGGGAATGTTTTCCTGCGGGAAGTCACAGACTTCATTATCGACCTGACATTGGGATCCCACAGATGGCTGGTCCTGGGGGATTTCAATGCCTGGGTTGACAATGAACTCTCTCAATTTGGTCAAGACTTCCCCCAGCTAATGAATTTGCTGGACTTCACACAGCTTATTTCTTCCTCGACCCATACTGGTGGACATTGACTGGACTTGGT
The DNA here is from genome assembly GCA_016271365.2 of Neoceratodus forsteri. Taxonomy (NCBI): domain Eukaryota; kingdom Metazoa; phylum Chordata; order Ceratodontiformes; family Ceratodontidae; genus Neoceratodus; species Neoceratodus forsteri. The sequence continues at coordinate 532,278,146 of CM057449.1, forward strand.
GTTTCTCCTGGGGATGGAGATATCGGACTTGGTGGTGGAACCAGTTGGGTGGTCTGACCATCATACCATTAGGTTCAGTTTCATGCCCCCCAAGTAGGCCAGCCCCAACGGAGATGGTCAGGTACCGCCCTTTGAGGGGTGTTTCCCCAGATGGCCTGGTGATGGTGCTGGACCTATCGAGTTTACTGAGTGAATGCATGGATCCGGGGAACCTGGTACTTGCCTAAAATAAGGCGGTGGTAGTAGCCCTGGATTCCATTGCTCCTGTTCGTGTTCATCCCCTCACTCTTCGCCCCAGGTCTCCCTGGTTTGATGAGATTTTGAGAGAGGTGAGGAGAGTGAGACAAAGGCTAGAGAGGTGCTGGTAGAAGTTGGGCCTGGAGTATGACAGACTTAGATTGATGGACCACTATGGGGTCTATCAATCAGCAATTACCCATAAGAAGGCAGAATTACTGTCCAGGGAAATTGCTGCTGCGCAGAATTGACCAGCCCAGCTCTTCAAGACTATGGACAGATTGTGCAATCCAATCTGTCTCCAGCCTGGAAGTGCTTTTTCACAAGAGCGGTGTGAGGAGTTTGCTCGATTTTTCGGAGATAAGGTTGCCACAATCGGGTCCAGTGTCCACTTGACCCTCTCTAACAGGAATTATGGTGGTCAGCAGGAGATGTCAGATGCCCAGTTTGTGTGGTGTGACTTCTGCCTGTCCACAATCAATCAATAACACTGTGATGGTCATCCAGTTGCGACCGACCAACCGTAGTTTGGACCTGGGTCCCACATGTCTCTTAGTAGGCTGTGTGGATAAAATCATCACGGTCCTTGCTGAGATAGTCTGGATGTCTTTGGAGAGGGCGATCTTTCCGGAGCCCTTGAAGGAGGCCATGGTTCGGCCCCTCCTTAAAAAGCCCTCTTTGGACCTGGACTGTCTGGCAAACTACAGGACTGTCTTTAATTTACCCTTTGTAAATAAGGTTATTGAGAAGGTGATTGCATCACAGCTGGATGATCATCTGACCAGCCACAATGTCTATGATTCTCTCCAGTCCGAATTTAAGAAGAGACATAGTACCGAGACAGCCCTTGTCCAGGTACTAAATGACCTCCTAATAGCGAGAGATCGAAAGGCCCATTCCGTCTTGGTCCTTCTAGATCTCTGTGTGGCATTTGACAGTACAGACCATGGTGTACTGCTGGAGCACCTTCGGTTCATCTGTGGACTGACTGATATGGTCCTCAGATGGTTTCAATCATTCCTCGAGGGTAGGACTCAGAGGGTGGTGTCTGGGACTTTTTCCTCGGCATCACTCTCCCTACCCTGGGGCAGGGCTCCATCTTGGCACTCATGTTGTTTGCGGTGTACATGCTGCCGTTAGGAGCGATTATTAGGTGGTACAGCTTGAGTTTTCACTGCTATGCAGATGATACTCAGCTGTACATGTCCTTTGTGCCTAGTCAGAATGATGCTGTTTCGGTCTTTAACAACTGTCTCATCGAGATCCAGGATTCGATGAGCATGAGCTGGCTGCGGTTAAACCCGGAAAAAACTGAGGTGTTGGCTGTGAACCCAGGTCATCAGGAGGCAGGTTTGTTGACAGAATTACCCTCGGGACTATGGCTTGCTGGTGTTCAGCTAACTACCTCAGATCGGGTGTGGAACCTGGGCATTAAGTCTGATGACTGCCTGACCCTTAAATCTCAGGTGTCGGCAGCTGTCAAAACCTCTTTTTACCATTTGAGGCACATCGCTCGACTGAAGCACCTGGTTTCTCCTGACGATCTTCCAACTTTGGTCCACGCCTTCATTACTTCCCGCCTTGACTACTGCAATGCCCTTTACCTAGAGCTACCGGGGGTTGATATCCGCTGCTTGCAACCAGTGGAGAATGCGGCAGCCAGGCTATTGACTGGTGCCTCTAGGACCAATCATATAACACTTGTGCTCCGCGGACTGCACTGGCTGCCAGTACAGTGGCGGATCACCTTCAAGGTCGGTTTGCTTACCTATAAGGCCCTACACGACCATGGATCCAGTTATCTGCAAGTTCTCCTTCACCTCTACTGTCCCCCCCTGCCCTCTCCGATCCATTGACGAGGGATTGCTAGAGATTCCCAGGGTCTGTCTAAAGACATCTGGGACTAGGTCACTTAGTTTCATGGCCCCAACCCTGTGGAATACTCTGCCTCATCGGGTGTGAGACTGCCTGATCATCCAAAGTTTTAAAACTGCTCTTAAAACCTTCTTATTTAGCCCAGCATATCCTGAGTTTTAATGCCACTGCTGTGTTTATTGGTTTTATTTGCTATATTTGTTATCTATTGATGTATTTTATTTATTTATTGTGTTGTACACGTGCCTTGGTTTTTAGAAAGGCGCTTTTTATAAATAAAGATTGCTTTGCTTTAGGTCTTCTCTGAGAACTGAGAGCATGTCTGCAGAAACCAAGTCCTCCCGTAGGGCATGGGCTCGGCAAGAAGAGTACTGCTCAAATTCCAGAGGCAGACCCTGACCCACCACTTCTAGACCCCACCTATCCGTGGTGACGTGGACCAGGCAGAAACGAAGTTATGGAGCCGGCCCCCCACAGGAGGACCCAGGAGAGGTGTGACAGGCATGAGGGAGGCACCACTCATCCAGTCACTGGGCAGGCTTAGAGGAGGAGGAGGGCCCGGCTGAGGCACCATCGGAGCCTCTCCCTCCAGGCTTACGGATGACTGAGGCCACAGATTTTGGCCGCGGTCGCCAGGCCTGAGCCTGCTGGCCAACCTGTTGCTGGGCTGGTTTGGCCACAGGAGTGAAGGTGGACCAAAAGGTTTTCCTCTTCAGCTGCTGCTGCTTGGAGTCCTTAGAGTCCTTCTGGGCAGCTGTCATGGAGTCCAAGGTAGCACTGGACTTCTCAGTACGAATGAGGTGACCCCCGACCATGGGACCAAACAGGTCAGTGCCCAGGAAGGGGACATCTGCCAGCTTGTGCTGAGTGTCCACCATGAAGGCTAAGATCTTCAGCCAAGCCCTGCAGTGCATGGCCATTGAGGTAGCCACGGAGCAGGCACAGGAGTCCCCAATGTCCACGGCTGTCTGGAGCTGTTTGGCTACAACCTGGCCCTGATCCCGACTTGTTTGACCATGGTCTGAAGGTCTGTAGGTAGATGAGGAAGCACCTCATCTAAGGTGCCCAGCAGGGCATGGGAGAAATGGGCCATAAGGAGGGCTGGGCACGCCTGGCAGAGACCAAGCAAGGAGGCAGCATAGACTTTCTTGGCCGCATGGTCCAACTCTTTGGACCCCTTGTCAGGCAGCATGTCAATGTCCCTGGTGTTGCCAGAGTGCCTAAACAGAGTTGGCCACCAGTCCCTCAGCTGAGGGGTGCTCTTTGTATCCCGAAAGGAAATCACTCGGTCCCACGTATTTGCAGGCCATCCGGGCAGAAGGCGCAGGGCAGGAAGCGGGGCCAAGAATGGCTTCAGTCACAGGGAAGGCCTCAGTCAGAGTGTCTCCCCGGTCAAGGATCTCGATCAACAGGTAACGAACCCGGTTTTGGATGGGTACCATTTTCATACCCGTTGACTCAGAGATCAAGCGGAGAAGCCCCATGAGGAAGATGGGCCTTCATCCATAGAGAGGTCCCCTATGGACTCTACGTCGACCAAATGAAAGGGAGGACCCCTTGGAGTCATTAAAGAGTGGTCGACTGCCAGAGTCCCCACTGACCCGCTCGGACGGTCAGGGGTGATGGTGACGGTGACCAACAGCTGATGGGGATGATCCTTGGCCGCCTGAGACTCCTTAGTTGGAGCACCAACCGGCAGCTGTTTAGGCAGCAGCTCCACCACAATTGGCAGACACACCAGAGGTGGCCTAGCCAGGATCATTTTGGTTGACTCTGTCGAAGGAAACAGAGTTAACCTTTTGGGTGACAGCCAAGTGATGGCCAGTGGAGAAACCAGGGTCGGTTTATCACCAGTAAGCACCAACTGCTGCCACATTAAGTCCTCATAGCATTGACACAATTTGTGCCAAAGCCTCTCCTCACCCACAGAGGATGAGGATGAAGAATAGCAGCGGTGCCGCTTCCCATGGTGCCGAGAGTGGGAGCGCCAATGTCGGTGGGACTGGCTAGACCCACCGGAGGAAGACCGAGACCTGGACCACCGGGGGGACCCGGCGGTAGGGCTTGGAGAGAGTCGGCAACTGCCAAGGCACCTCCTGGTCTAGGTCAGGGACCAGAGGCAACAGGACAGCAGACTGATCTGCCCCTCCAATGGTCTGTGTCAGGACCGGAGTCCTAGACAAGGAAGTGTCGGCCACTTTGGTCACAAACTGGTCAGTCGGCTCAAGAAAAATGTCATCTGGGACTATGACCAACATCTTGGCTGACAGGCCCGATGGGGTCACTGTGGAGCCTGTGGCCAAGCCCGAGGATCTGACCACTGTCAAACCCGGAGAAGCACTGGAATCGGAGGCCCTCGAATGAGAGCACTCCCGAACCCATGATTGATGGTGAATCCTCTCTTTTTCTGTTTTGGACCCTTTCTTAGATTTGGTGTTGCTGGGTCCCTGAATGAAGATCAGCAGAGAATGGCACAATTCCTTGATGGAACCCATGAAGGTTGAGCCCAGCTGAAGCGGCACAAAGGCAGAAGTCAAGGAGGAATGGGCCACGGCATGGGCCACCTCCCCTTCGAAGGCTGCAAGCTGCTCGGTGGACCCCATGGGCACAGAGACCACCCAACAGGCATCCTTAGATTTGACTGGAGGAGCCCACTGCACCAGGCATCCCAACTTTAGGTAGGCGAGATAATCCTCCAGAATGGTGGGGTGAAATGAACGACAAATGTCGCAGGCATGGGGATCGTGGTCGTGCCCCAGGCAGTATAAGCATGTGACGTGCGGGTCAGTCCTTAACATCTTCTGCCAGCAAGGGCACCGGCAGAACCATTAAGCAGGCTTGTCATCCATCGTAGTCGCAATCAAAGATCGAGCTGAAGACTGAACTCAAAGAGTTGAAGTTTTGGAAGTAAATCTGAAGATTTTAAGTCCTAGGGCCTACTCAACATGGGAGCGGTAAGGAGGGAACCTGCTTCTGCCAGCGGAAAGGAAGATCTTGTGTCACGGGGTGGGTGGATCCGAGGGAGTTACCATCTGGATGGGTGGGAGGAGCCAGCTTGAAGACTTTCCGGCAAGCTCTTAAAGGGAAAGGACACTGCCAGAAGTGTGGACAGAACATCATATCCACATCCCTACAGCTTGTTTTACCATTTCTCGGATTTGAAGAAATTCTTCTAAAGCCTTCCTACGATGTCTTATGGTTTCCTGGTTAAAGCCTAGGCAGACTGTGTAAGCTTTAAGATCATGGTTTGTATCAAAGCAATGGATACAAATGGAGTGGTTGCCATCTTTATAAATGTTAAGGTTGCTGAAACGGTAATAGCGGAACAATGGTTCTTTGTCCATTTGCAGCATAAAATATATTTAAAATAACAAACAGAAGTAAGTATACAGCAGCAGCAAAATACTTGCAAAAGTTCAATAGCGTTCTTCAGCACTGGCAGACCAGCGAGTAAACACAGAAACATAGAAGTTGACAGCAGAAGGAGACCACCAGGTCCATCCAGTCTGACCAATAGTCTGAGTAGTTGATGGCAGCAGAAAGAACCAAGGCATGCTGGAGATGACAACTTTATACAGGTGTGACGAGGCACACTGATGTGGATGGCCCTACGCTGCCCAATGTTTTCGGGTGGTCCTGGTGCTGATACCTAACAGTTCAAAGATGTAGCTTAATGGAGGGAGATATCCTTGAAGAAGATCATCAAGTTCCTGAAAGAAATGAACAGGGTAAACTATAAGGAAGTATTCACAGTAACAGCAAATCATAAACAGCGAGAGGAAACTTGTGAGGATAATTCAACATTCTGCCAGCACAGGTAGTGGTTGCAAAAAAACATGAATGGTTTCAAGCATGGCTGGGACAGAGTTAAGGGCTTAACTGTTACTCAGGGGAGTACCAGTATGGCAGGGCATAAGGGGGAGAGGAGGGCCAAAATACCCATTCTAGACAACAGTCTCAAAATAAGTTAGGTATAACAAGGCAGACCAGAAACATGGTATATGTTTCAAATAAAAAACACATTAAGTTACTAGCCTGCGGTGCTGATGACCCGTTTTTGGCAACCAGCATGAAGCATCCGAGGAGCAGCCGGGGGGAGGTAGGATGAGCATCCTACGGACAGCTCTCCTTCTCAGGGGGGTTGTAACTTCCCAGCATACCAGTGAGACCCAGTGGAGACTGGGTGTGTGACAGTCGGGAACACCATACAGTGGGCGGAGGTGATGGCAGACGTCTGGGGGTCAGGTGCAGGAGCAGGAGCATGCATCTCCTACGCTGATGTCACTGCACATATGCGCCTCCTGGGTGGAACCTAAAGGGAAAACCTTGGGCCAGTCACTCCATGAAGCCCCTGGACCTCCACCCAAATGACACCCCAGGTTTAAGCCTTGGCTGGGGCCTCAGGTGGAACCTGGTCTCTCCCCTCGTCGGGAAGCCTCGTCGCAGGGGGCAAGCTGTGGGCCTCCCAGACCGGGCAACCTGGGGGGGATGCCAGATGGCAAGGTCCAGGTGCTGATGAGGGGGGTACATCCCCGCCAGTAGCCTGAGTCATAAAGAGAATTAACAAAAAAAAAAGAGTTACTAGCCAAACCTTCAGTGCTTGATCAGGAGAAGATGACGGGTTAAGGACCAACTCCCGTTCCACAACTCTATGAAGCTGAGAGTCCTCTTCAAAGATGGATTCCATGTTTAATATAATCCAGGAAAACCAAACCTGAAGGGAAATACAATGGAGCAATAACTGTGAGAATGAAGTATTACTTTAAGTAAAATATATCACAAGAGAAACACACTCCTATCACCAGTATTAGAGTGTGTTAAACATGTACAGATTGTTATGCATCACACACTCAAATGGAAAATGACTTAGAAACATTGAAAATGTGAGCTGAAAATGACCATCGGTCCATCAAGTCTGCCCTGTTGGACCTTTTCCTACCCTGAGATCTATTATTTTCTCCTCTTTGAATTTTGAATCAACTAAAATTAATTTTCATTATTTACATGGGTCAGCCAATCACTCTAGGACAGTCTCAACTATTTTTATTTGCAGATCATGATCCAATAATAATTTATACATCAGTTCAACTCGTACAATAAGATATACAGATACTGTAGCTTATTCAACTATACATATAAATTTTTACCATTTTACAGATACAATCTGACTTATTTCCACATGTGAGGGGTATAATCAAATCAAAAAGCAGCTCATGAGGCAAAACATAGTTTTATCATTTAAGCAAGTTATTACAGTGGCAGTCGTCACAGTAAAACTCCCTGCTGTATACCAGTTTTAGAACTTGTAAAAGGAGGAGTGGCCCAATTCTAGGAATTGGGACAGACTGAACATGTTTCAATGCTGAGAGACTAGTATAAAACAAAAAAAAACTGTCAGCTCTCATGGATCTTTACTGCAGCACCTCAAATTCATGTGCGAAGGCTGTGTGTGCTCCTAGCTGTGCCTGCCTCACTTTTAATAGTTCACAAATGTGCAATGATACTTTATTTTTAACTTGTATAGCCATGCACTATAACAGATGAATGAAGCTCATGCTTTGTACTAAGTGGCAACTACATTATATTAAATATATATATATATATATATATATATATATATATATAATAATATATTAAATCTTTTTTTTTTTTTCAGATACTTTTCTCCTTGGCCATACCTGTCTGCTCCCTTCTACTGGTAACCCATCAGGATTCTGGCGCCGTCCACACTCCCTAGTTGAGGATCACCCTGTCCCTGCAGCTAACAATTAGTAGGTGGCGGGAGTCCCCAACTCCCACCCAAAACAGATCCAGATTAGGTGAACCTCTTGGAGCAAAAGATCTTCAGAACGGCCATCAAGCCACTCGACAAGGATGCCATTTTTCGTGTTCACTTCCCCCCTTGAAGCTGGGGGCGTGCAATGACACAAGGTGGAGGGAAGCACGCATACGTCCACAAGCAATCCCTCCAGGCATCTGCTCCCAGCTCCTCCCCAAGCAACTGCAGCGCTCTGTCCCCCAGCCTCTGCAAAGGGGTGAATGGGCGCCGACAGTAGAAGACCCACTTCCCTGGAGATGGAAAGCAGTCCATCGGATGGTAAATCCTTCTCACCCCTGCCGACCTCCAACGACAAGTGCTTGTTCCCGAACTCGTGTCACCGGCGTAGAGCGAGGTAAGGTGTCCAGCGCCTCAGCCCACAGCGCCACCAGGCCATTATATTAAATCTTAGCTCAGGATAGCCCATGCCAGTATTGTTTTAATTAGATCTTACCTACTCAACTGTTATGGACGGTTTTGTTGCTGATAATTTTATTGTTTGATAGTTGTACTGCTTGTGTACAGCACCCAGAGCTTCCGGGACTAAGCACCTGGAAAAATAAAATTTGCCTTGCCTAGCTAATTTTGTTGCACATGCACATCACAGTTACGTGCATCTCTAGCAGTGTTCAGTCTGAAAGGGTCCCTTTTCTTCACCAGAACTTCTCAGCTACCCAACATGGCATTTCCAGCATGCCCATAAACCAACTCACTATAATATCTAACTGTAAGGATCATGGTATTAGCAACTTTTATACAATGGCAAGAAAATTTCCTGGACTCTGATTGGTCAGTATGCCCCTGGCACAGTGAGGTTATCCCAGCACAACCTCACTGTACTGATTTGTTGGATGATTGTTTGGAGCTACTCTTAAGAAATAGAGATATATTGCTACACTAAAAATTTACTAAAACCATTTTCTAAATGTTTTTTCATTTCGTATAACAACGAGCCATTATATAATAGCAATAATGCACTCCAGCGTGTGGGTTGTGCTGGGATAATCTCACTTCTGGGATGTTGGATGCACACAGCCTGCAGCCTCGTGCCCAACCACCCAGGCATGCGGTTATCCCAGCACAACCCACACCCTGTCATGCATTATTGCTTAATTAATCAAATTTCTTGAGACAGGGATAAGCAATGCCTATAAAGAAAACAGCCTAGAGATCACCCTTGAGAAAATGTTATCAATATTCTGGTCCCATTTAAGGTGGGTATCCAGCCACACTCCAAAGTGTTTATTTGAGTGGCCAAATATTAAGGACTCTCCACCACCAGTATTGTCAACACAGTGGTCAGCAATGGCATGCAATTTCTTTTCAGTACCAAATAACATCACCTGCATCTTTTTGGCAATGCAAACCAATTCATTTTGGGCTATACTGTAAATTCACGTAGCCTATTAAAATCCTTTCTTGCACATCTTGAGCAGTAGTTCCAGAACAATACAGAACTGCATCATCAGTGTACAAATATATATACTTACATCCTGCAGTTGATTTTTATCTGTCAATTAAATTTTATTGAAATTAAGAAAAAGGGTATCATACATTACTGTACACAAACAAATGAATGTAAATAAACATGAGACCAAAGGGGTCCGGGTCCTGGTCCTCGATAGAGACCGACGAGGTTGGCTGGTTCGATCGGGGGATGCCAGAGTCGGTGAAAACTGAGGCTACGGAATGGTTTCCTCAATGAGGTTACCCGAAGGTAAAGTCTCCTTGTCGGGAAAGGAAAGAACTGGGGTCCTTTCCGAGAATCCCGACAGGGTCGCAGCGATAGGGCTTGATGGATCTGAGCGAATCTTGGCCGGTTCAGTAGCCCGCGGGTCTCGGGTGCCTTGGCCTGACGGAAGATCAGTAAAGCCGGCAGCCGAGGAAGCGATCTCGACCAAAGTCGAGACCGCATGTTCCTAAGACTCAGACCTTTCTCGGTCCCAGGAGCATCTTCTTCTGGAGGAAGAAAACTTGGGGTCCTTGTCCCTCTTCCGAGGGCGGGAGGAGTGTGAACCCTAGGGTGCCTCACCCCTGGTGGGGAGAGATTGGCACAACTCCCTAAAGGAGCCCGTGAAAGTCAAGTCGAGGTTGAGCAGAACGAAAAAGCTTTGAGTGGCCGAAGCTTGAGCCGCATCCTCCTTGAATGACTTCATCTGTTCCAACTGCTCAGCGGATCCCGCAGCCGTGGAAACCGCCTACCTCACCTCTCTGGATTTCACCGGCAGGTTCCTTTTCTCCAGTCTCCCCAGCTGAAGGCGTCCCTTGTGGTCGTCCAAAACACTGGGATGGGAGGCCAAACAAATTGTACGCGATGAGGTGTCATGACCGATGCCGAGGCAGTACACGCATGCTAGCTGGGAACTGGTGCACGACATTTTCTGGCCACAGGTACACCAGTGAAATCTGGGGGACAATTTGTCCTCCATATCTGAATCGGAATTGTGTACTCTAATGAGTTTAATAGCAAGCTGCGGTAAAACTGACATTTTGAGACCAGGGCCTACGAAGTACAGAAGTAGCACGAGGGACCTGTACCTTCCAACGGAAAGGAAGATCTGGCATCATGGGGTGGAGTCGAGGTATTTACCACCCAGGTGGGTGGGAGAAGCCAGCTTGAAGACTTTCCAGTGAATTTAAAGGGGAAAGGCACATGCCAGAGAGTGTGGATGAACAACATATCCATGCTCCTAGAAGTAATGACTTACTGCAAGAGACCAGTCCATAAAAGATCCACTGTTACAGGTGAGTAACCTGTTTTTCTAGGATCATGGATATGTTGTTCATCCACACTATTTGGCAGACTCCTAGCAGTTCTCCAGGAGAAGGGAGGCAAGGAACACACCCCCACAGAATACTTACTTGGGAAACAGAGATTGGAGAACTGAGGCCCAAAACCAGCATCCCGACGTGACTCAAGGTCGATGTGGTAAGGGGTAATGAAGGTGTTAGCTGACTTCCAGGTAGCAGCCCCACAGATTTCCTGGATAGGGATGTCCCTGGAAGCAGCCACCGATGCAGCGGTTTTGCGGGTAGAATGAGCTCTTATCCCTCTGGGAGGCTCCTTGCCCGCCAACTCATAGCACAGACTTATGCAAGATATAATCCACCTTGCAACAGTCCGTTTTGCTGCATGTCTGCCAGAAGCGGCTTCAGCGTAGGTGACAGCTGGTGAACCTCTCCCCAAACTTCCGCCATCCTCTCCTTATAATAATAGAAAGCTTGTCTCAGGTCCAAGGTATGGAGCCTATATTCAGCCTCTCAGGTGTAATTAGGGTAGTATACTGGCAGAGTTAACACCTGGTTAAGGTGAAACTCTGACACCACCTCTGGAGGGAGTTTCAGGTGGGGGCGCAGGACAACCTTGTCCCTGTGGAAGATCAGATTAGGAGAGTCCACCGAGAGCACCTGGAGCACCCCCTGTCCTTCTGGCTGACGTGACAGCCACCAGGAAGGCCATCTTCCATGACAAGTGTGACAACGCACACTTGTGCATTGGTTCGAATGGCTTGCTCATGAGCTTTGCCAGTACCAGCAGCGGATCTCATAGAGGAGAAGGTTCACGCACCGGAGGGGATATGTGATCCAGGCCTTTGAAAAAGTGCCTGACCACAGTCTCCTGCGCCAATGTCAGCTGACTGGCCTGCACCTGGTAAGCAGATGGCTGCCAGGTGCACCCTAAGGGTCGATGACCGAAGACCCCCTTTGGACAAAGGCCAAAGGTAGTCGAGAATGTTAGCCAGTGGACAGGACAGAGGGTCCAGGTCCTTGCACTGACACCAAATGGAAAACCTTTTACATTTGAAGGCATAACATTTCCTGGTTGATTCCTTTCTGGATGCCTCCACCATGGTGAGGACATCCTCAGAAAGACCCAAAGACTGGAACTCTAGCCACTCAGGTACCAGGCTGTGAGGTGCTGGGTTTGACGGTCCAGATGGTATACCTTCCCCTGACTGAGACAGACTGGGTTTGGGCATGTTGGAAACCGCTCCGGGGGCCTGCAGCTGAGGAGATCTGAATACCGGAACTGGCGTGGCCAGACAGGGGCTACCAGAATTACCTTTGACTTGTCCCTCCTCACCTTGAGGAGCACCTCGTGGATCAAGGGAAATGGAGGGAAGGCGTAGAAGAGGCCTGGAGTCCATGGCCTTTAGAAGGCATCCCCCTGCAGCGAACCCCGCTGAGGGGGGAAGGCATGAAACAGCCTCAGCTTGGTGTTGTCCCTGGAGACAAACAGGTCCACCATCGGTTTGCCCCAGTGGGAGAACAGGCTGTAAGCTACCTCTGGATGGAGAGACCACTTGTGGGATGTCTTGCCTAAGCGGCTGAGAGCATCCGCCAGATGGTTTGAGAATCCTGCCACATGAAAGGCTAGGAGATCTGCCTGCAGATGGCTGACAAGGGTCCAGATGTGGAACGCTTCCCTGCAAAGCAGACGGGAATGTGTGCCGCCCCGTTTATTGAGGAAGTACATGGTCGTGGTATTATCCGACTGGACTTGAACCACTTTACCCCGGAGCTGAGAAGTGAAAGCTGACAGTGCCAGTCTGACTGCTCTGAGCGCCAACAGGCTGATGTGGTATCAGGACTCCTCAGGGGTCCAGAACCCATGGGCCCTTTTGTCCCCATATGGGCTCCCAAGCCCATGAGAGGTGCACTGGTTGCGAAGATGGCCGTCGGCTCAAGGCGGACAAACAGGATCCCTTCCTGCAACTGGTCTGGGGTGGTGCACCATTGGACAGCGTCCCACATCTTCTGGGTTACAGTGATCAGCTGGTTGAAATGACCGTGGTGCTGAGTCCACTGGGCGGCCAGCTCCCATTAGAGGGGGCACATGTGCAACCAGTCCCAATGGACCACTGAGGTGCATGCGCCATGTAACCCAGAAGGCACAGAAAGTCCCGGCCAGGGCGTAATTGCCCAACCACGAATGACTGGGCAAAGGAGTAGAGAACCTCCGCCCTGTCTGCCGGGAGCTAAGCTCTGGCTTGACGAGAGTCGCGCTCTGCCCCGATGAAGCACATCACCTGGGAAGGCACGAGTTCCGACTTGGCCTTATTGATCAGGAGGCCGAGTTGGGAGCAGGTCTGGAGGGCCAGGTCCTTGGACTTCTCCACCTCCTGATGGGTGGGACTGCTAAGAGCCAATCGTAAAGGTAGGGGTAAATTCTGACCCCCCCGACACCTGAGATGGGCTGCCACTACAGAAATGCATTTGGTGAAGATCCTTGGGGCCAATGACAGGCCGAACAGCATGGCTCAGAACTCATATAGGCTCCCTTCAGCTCTGAAGTGGAGGAGCCGCCAATGAGATGGACGGATTGGGAAGTGAAAGAACGCGTCCTCCAGATCCAGTGAACAGAACCACATGTTTTGCTCCAAGGATGGTACGATCTGGGACAGAGTGACCATCTGAAAGGTGCATGACCTGAGATACTAATTCAGGTCATGCAGCTCTAGAATGGGGCGCCAGCTCCCCGTCTGCTTGGGCACCAAGTAGTACCTGGAGACAAAGCCTGGGTCTGCTGGGGAATCCACCACCAAAGCTACTGCCTTCTTGAGGAGGAGCTAAGCGATGTCGTCTTGGAGAGCCGACTGAGTAAGGACGGATACTCTGTCCTCCTGTGGGGCTTGGCTTGGAGGGTACTGCTCAAATTCCAGAGGCAGACCCTGACCGACCACCTCCAAGACCCACCTATCCATGGTGATAACGGACCAGGCGGAAAGGAAGTGGCGGGGCCGGCCTCCTACAGGAGGACTGAGAGCTGGTGTGACAGGAGAGGGGGTGGCAGCCCCGGCCCCATCACTGAGCAAGCTTGGAGAAGGAGGCTCCAGAACCTGAACCTCGGCCTCCTTTACGGACCTGGGAGGGCCAGAGCTTGGGCTGGGGTTGCCAAGCTTGAGCCTGCTGTTGCTGCCCTCCTTGAAAGGTGAGTTGCTGGGCCACAGGGGAAGAATGCCGAAAAGGATTCTTCCCTTTCTGCTGCTTCATAATCGAAGAACCTTTAGCAGAAGTGGCGTCCAAGGTGGCATTGGACTGCTCAATACACTGAAGGCGACCAGCCACACCTGGGCTGAAAAGATGGGCCCATGAAAGGCACACTAGCTAGTTTTTGCTGAGTATCTGCCAGGAAAGAAGAGAGTCTCAGCCAAGCCCTGTGGCTAGAGGCAACCATGGCTGCCAACGAGTGGGCACAAGAATCCCCATTGTCCAGGGCCATCTGAAGCTGCTGTTTGGCAACAGCCCAGCCCTAGTCCTGGACTTGCTTGACCGTGACCTGCATGTCCGCGGGGAGATGTGGGAGGACTTCATCCAAAGACCCCAAGAGGGTATGGGAGAAGTGTGCCATGATGTCAGTCGAACTTGCCTGATGGAGGCCTAAGGATGAGGCTGCATACACTTTCCGAGCCGAATGATCCAAGTTTTTGGATTCCTTCTCAGTAGGTCGATCAGTATAGGCAAAACTGCCAGAACGCCTGAACACAGAGGCAGTCACCAGGCTCTCAGCCGATGGGTGCTCTGTGAACACTGCAACAGACCCCATGGGCACCACATACTTACAAGCCATGCAGGCAAATGGAGCTAGCCAAGAGGCAGGGCACTGCCAAAGTTCTAAGGCCAGGCCAACTATGGCCTCGGCCACAGGAAAGGCCTCCATCAGGGTATTCCCTCTCTTGAGGATGTCTGTGAGAGGGTACTCCACCTTTTTCTGGATGGTCTCCGGAGGCATCCCTGTAGACTCAGCGATGAGTCGATGAATGCCCTGGACAGATGAAGGACCTTTCTCTGTCTCAATGCCACCGGCCGATTCATCATCTCCTGGGTGAGAATGTAGGCCGGTCTCATCCGAATCCGAGGAATCTGGATACAACAGTCAGCCACCCAGTTCACCTTCAACCCTCCGAGGGCAGTCTGGGGTGATGGTGACCGAAAGACGCTGGGGAAGCCCAGTGTCTGGTCTAGCTTCCTTAGAAGGAACCCCTCTCACAGACTGCTTGGGCGGTGGTTCCACCACTATCGGAGGAGAGACCGGTTTTGGCTGAACCAGAGGTTTTGCCGGCTTTGCAGGCTGGGGAACCGACTTATTCAGCTCTGAAGGAGTTGGCTTCGGCCTGGGAGGCGAAAGCCAAGAAATGGCCAGGGGAAAAGCTGGAGTCAGCTTGTGCCTTATCAAAATCAGCTGTTGCCACAGGAGGTCCTCGTAGTGCCAAAGTTTCCGCTGGAGTCTCTCCTCATCCAAGGAGGACGAGGACGACCGATGGTGTCGCCTCTTTTTAGAGCGCTTGTGGCTCTTCCTCAGCCTGTCGGCTGAGGGGGTTCTGGACCTCGATCGAGATCGGACAGGCCAATTTGGTTGCTCGGGAGACACCAGCGGGATCGGTGATATCCCAGGATCAGAGACCACTTCTTCAACAGGATTCCCAGCGGTCTGGGTCTCCTCGTCAGAGAAAGAAAGAACCGGAGTCCGATTGAGAGAATAATTGACCATAGTTGGCGACAATGGGTCAAGCGGGTCACAGGTATCATAGGTTATACAGAGCATAAAAAGACAAAGTCCATTAAGCTCGCTAGGATTAAGAATATCCCTGAACGCCTTTGCTAATTAGAAAGTTGTCGAGCTTTGTTTTAAACTCAGCCATAGTCTTGCTACTCACAACTGAGCATGGAAGTATATTCCAAATCTTGGTCACCCTAATGTTAAACCAAAAAGAACAGTTACGTAAGAACTTACCGTAACAGTAGATCTTCACGAGAGGCTCTTGCAGTAGGTAATTACATATAGGACTGATGTCAGCAGGTGGCAGGACCCCATGGAAAAATTTCTAGCTAGCAGTCTCTGGCGAAGGGACCGCACCCACGTCAGGTGACCAGCGACAGAAGATGTCGGTATAAAGGGGCGGTCCCCGATGCCTGCCTTCCAGTTCTTTCCCGTCACAGGCCAGAAGAGGCCAGATGACAGAGAAGCGGATATTTCCCTCAATGTAAAAGGAGCTGAAAAAGCTTAGGGGGGTGGAGGTCGGGAAGGTATTACCTAATGCAAGAGCCTTTCTCGAAGATCTACTCTTACGGTAAGTTCTTACATAACTGTACTATCTTACTTCGAGTGGGCTCTTGCAGTAGGTAATTACATATAGGGCTGAGTCCCAAGCAGTCTGGAACAAGGAGAAGCACCAGGAGGAAGAAGTCTACTCCAAGTAGAACCTCTAGCTGTGCAAGCCTCAAGACAGCAGGCCTTGCAGGACAGCCAGTCCGAAGCCTGCTCTACGGCGAGAGGCAATATCCAAACTGTAGTGTTTTGTAACGGTATGGATGTAGGTCCAGGTGGCGGCAGCACAGATATCTGCCGCTGACGCATTCTTGAAACAAGCCACTGAGGCAGCGACTCCTGTGGTGGAGTGGCCTCTTACTTGACCCGGCAGTGTCTAGTTGTACTTGTCGTAACAGAAAGTGATGCAATGAGCCAACCATTTAGATAGGCATTGCTTAGAAACAGCATTGCCTTCTCTTTTGGGTGCAAAAGAGACAAACAATTGATCAGTCTTCCTGAGATCTTTTGTTCCGTTAGTGTAGTATTTCAGAATCCGGTGAACATCCATAGTATGGAGTAAATACTCCCCCTGATTGGAGTACTGCGTAAAAAATGTGGGTAACTCTATACACTGGTTCAGAGTAGACTCCGCTACTACCTTAGGGAGAAACTTAGGGTTAGTGCGCAGAGCAACACGTTCCTTGTGAAAAATCAAGTATGGCATTTTACACATCAGGGCCTGGAGCTCGGAAATTCTCTGAGCAGAAGTAATGGCCACCAGGAAGAGAGTCTTCCATGAAAGGAACTTCAAGTCTGCTGAAGCTGCCGGTTCAAAAAGAGGCAGAGTAAGTTTTTCAAGAACAAAGATCAAATCCCAAGGAGGAGCAAGAGTACATATAGGAGGTCTCAGATGGAGGACCCCTCTAAGACAAGTCTTAGAGACCTCCAGTTGAGCAAATGTCTTGTCTGCAAAGGGGACATGATAGGCCGAGATGGCTGCCATGTGGACTTTCAGAGGAGAAGAATGACTAAGACCCAGGTCAAAAAGATGGCATAGGTACTACAGATGAAGCCCCGCTGAACAGGAAAAGGGTTCCACGTCCTTAGAGGCAGCTCAGATAGTGAACCTTTTCCACTTCATGGCGTAGGTAGATCTAGTAGAGGGTTTTCTAGCCTCCACCAAAATCTCCGCCACTTGGGGAGAAACCCCAAAGCGGGATTGAGCCAAGTCTGCAGGAGCCATGCATGCAGCTGGAGAGATTTGAGGCCTGGATGGACCAGGATCCCCTGATCCTGCGTCAGCAAACCTCGTGATAGAGAAAGAGGAAGAGGATGATCCTCTGAGTATTGTTGTAGAACAGAACACCAAACTTGCCTGGGCCAGAAAGGAGCAATCAGAATCATTCGTGCTCCTTCTGAAGCTAGTTTCTGTAAGACTCGTGGGATAAGCGGAATTGGAGGAAAGGCATAGACGAATCTGTCCTTCCAGTCTAGAGACAGAGCATCTCTCCAGAAAACGCCTTGCTCTGGAACAAGTGAGCAGAAGACGGGGAGCTTTGCGTTTAGAGGGGATGTGAACAGATTGACCGATTGTGTTCCCCAGAGTCGAAAGATACTGTCTAGGACCCCTTGGTCCAGTTCCCACTCCTGAGCCAGAGCAGACGAGCGACTTAGCTTGTCTGCCAAGGTATTGTCGACTCCCGGAACATGAATTGCCGTGAGGTGAAGGTAGTGTTGTGTTGCCCAATCCTAAACCCTCATTGTTTCCCTGCAAAGAGGGTAGGACTGAGTCCCCCCTTGTTGATGTACCAAACCACGCACATGTCGTCCGTTTGAACGGCTAGGTGGCCGGGAAGGATGTATGGGTGAAGGGCATGGACAGCGTACAACACTGCCCGAAGCTTGAGCATGTTGATGTGGAGTGTCTGTTCGAGCTTGGACAAGAGCCCTGGGTCCGGTGGTGACCTAGATGGGCTCCGCAACCTTTGCCCAAGACGTCTGTGGTTACAGTCTGGGAGGGGGAAGGACGAAAGAATGGAACTCCCCAAAGCATGTTCTCTCGAACCATCCACCACTGCAAGTCTCAGAGCACCGGCCAGGAGACTAGAACTGGGTGATCTAAGTCTTCCACTAACTGACCCCATTGGGAGCAGAGAGTCCACTGAGAAACTCTTATGTGAAGCCGAGCGCAAGGGACTGTCGGGATAGCAGCCTCCACGAGCCCGAGAAGGCGAAGGACCGACCTTGCACTGACCCGCCTGCGGCCGGACAACAGACTGGTACGAATCTGGAGGGTGGACGCCCGGTCTGGTGGCAGGAAGGCCATGCCAATGGTCGTGTCTAGAATCGCCCCAATAAACTGTAGTCTCTGAGATGGGATCAAGTGAGAGTTGGAATGGTTGATGGTAATACCCAGGCAGGCAAAAACCTGCTGGGTAAGGGTGAGGCAGCGCAGAAGTTCCTCTCTGGACGAGGCCACCAGGAGCCAATCGTCCAGGTACGGGAAAACCTGCACCCCCCGGGTATGCAGGTAGGCCGCCACCACCACTAGGCATTTGGTAAATACTTGGGGAGCCAAGGATAGGCCAAACGGAAGTGCCTTGAACTGGTAGTGGTCCCCCTGGAACGCAAAATGAAGATATTTGCGACGAGACGGGCAAATGGAAATGGGTAGGTAAGCATCCTGCATATCCAGAGCACATAGCCATTGTCCCGACCGAAGGAGGGGCAGAAGGCTCTGCAACGAGAGCATTCTGAACCTTTTGAATTCCACAAAAAGACTCAGGGAACTGAGATCTAGAATAGGTCTGACATCTCCTGTCTTTGAGACCAGGAAGAAGTGGGAATAGTAACCCATCCCTTGAAGATGAAGAGGGATGGGTTCTATTGCCTCTTTCAGTAGCAGAGCTGAAATCTCTTCCTGGACCAAGAGAAGATGTTCCCGTGAATATGATGACTTTAGTGGGGGTGGCGAGGCAGTTTCTGTAGAAACTCTATCGAGTGTCCTTCTGCGATCAGCGGGAGCACCCAAGAATTTCATGTTATCCTCTCCCATCCCAGAAGGTGGAGGGAAAACCTCCCTCCAACCGGTTCCTCCGGGAGTCCGGAGGCTGTGGGAGAGGAGAGGAGTCAGGTGGTGTGGGGCAGCACCACAGCTGAAGCACCAGCTGCTTTTTTGGGCAGGGGGAAGCTTAGCAGCTGTGGGGGCCCGACGTTTTGTGACCCGCCTTCCCTGGGGTTTCGCCTTGGGCCAATTCTGTCTGCAAAAGGGACGGCGCTGCGGCTGGTGGGGATGGTATGGAGTCAACGACTTCAGTGCCATCCCTTCCTGCAAATCGGTGATGATGTCCTCGACATTGCCACCAGCAGCGACCCCAGAAGGCGCTTCCTGGAGAGCGAGCTGCACTTCGGGACCAACCCTGACACAGGCCAAGCATGGTGACATAAACCTATGGCGAAAGCTGAGCTCCGTCCATCAGTGTCCACTGCACTGTAGGTCACACGAAGCATGTGTCGACTGGCTGAACGTGCAGAGCGAACAAGATCAACCAACTTCTGCTTGACCGGAGTGTCCGGCAGGGAGTCTAATTTGGTTTCCACCCAAGTAAGAATGGCCTTCTGGTAATCCCCCATATGACCGACATAGTTCAGGGCCCTAATTGCCAGCATGGAAGAAGCGAAGATCTTCTTTCCATACTGGTCCAGTAGGCGGGATTCTTTGTCAGGAGGCGACAAGCTGAGATGTTTTGGGTTAGCCGACCGGCCGTGAGCGGCGCTAATCACTACCGAATCACCACGAGGGTGAGAATCTAAAAAACCAACACCCTCGGGAGCCTGGTATAGCCTATTCGACTTCCGCGGAAGTGGGGCTAGAGCTGATGGCTGCTTCCAGATGGTGGTAACAAGGTCGATGTGAGGCTCTATCCAGGGTGGCACCAAAGTAGGAGCTGTCACGGGCAGATCCAGATGCTCGGTGAGTTTCAACTGCTGAGAGTCTGGATCCAAAGAGTGCCACTGATGAACCTCCTGGATTTTGTGTAGCAACTCCGTAAAGGAAGGATCTTCCGGAGGAGACTTCAGAGGAGTCCTTGGCCTGGGTTTCGACGGAGAGCGTGGCTCATCGTCCTTTTCTGAGCAACCGTCGGAGGAATTCGAGAAGTCCGAGGGTGAAGAGGAAGAGGAAAAAGACTCCCTTTCCTGACCTGGGGGAGGAATGGGCCCCTTGGGAAGCACCGGAGGAAGCGTATCCTGCCCCTCTGTGGACCCAGAGGAGAGAGCCCTGGTGTCCAGAGGTGGTGAGGGAGTGTGCCGGGGGGCACGTACAGGAACCTGAGATGGCACCATCGTTGGTAGGTGGCTCTCCACCTCCCTGGTGAGTTGAGCCTTGGCCTCAGCCCACCAGGGAGTCAGAGTCTCCTGCAAATCCACCGGCAGCTTTGGGGGCGGTGGGATGGAGGAGGAAGGGGATAAGGGTATGGATTGTATCCATATGGAGAGTATCCAAAACCTGGCGGCGGAAAACCAAGCGTCAGGTATCGTGGCATCGGGTACTGCGGCGTCGGATACTGTGGTCCGGGATACGACGGCGTCGGATAGGACGGAGGGTATCCAGGAGCCGAAGGAGCTGCTGGAGCAGAAGGCCCGGCTGGCAACCTCATGGGCAAGTCCAGATTGGATGGCCGGGAGGGTGGAGAGCCCGGCAGGCTGGGCAACATCTGGGAGTGGGATGTTGGCTGGAGTTGGTAAAACTGGCGTCGGGGCCAGCGTCGGTGTCAGAGGTACCGGTGTCAGAGGTGCTGGCATTGGAGCCGGTGTCCGGAGAACTGACATCAGATCCGGTGCACCTAAAGGAGGTTGGTTCGACAGAGGAGGAACCCCAGCATCACCTTGGGATGGAGGGGAAAAATCCCCGGGGTCGGGCTGGGGGACTTGGGGGTCCCCAGATGGCAGCGAAGTCTGCGAACCGGGGACGACGGATGTGGGGGTCCGTCGTAGGTTCTTTCACTGACCAGACGTCGGATGAGCAGACATGTGGTTTTACAGTGAGATCCCATCGTCGACTTATGGGACCCTTCGCCAGAGGCAGACCAAGAGGTAAGATTGTCCTGGTCCGCAGCAGAGGGCACGTGCGCTCAAAGGGTCAGCCTTCTTACTGGCCGCCTCCGCCGGACATCGGAGGAGTGGACGCCCTCCGCTTACCGGAGTCGCCCACACCTTGTGCAGGGGCCGCCGGCCACGGCCGAACCGGGGCGGAGGCCTCAATTGCCCAGAGGTGCCCTAAAGGCCCAAGCTCAAGCAAGACAGGCGGGCCGAAGCCGCCTCAGAAGCTTCTGAGGCGGCCGCCAAGGAACGGTCCCCCGGAGGGGATGTTACCCGAGTCCCAGCGACTCCCGAGGGAGACGCGGTGGAGGAGCCCTTGTCCCGGTGCCTCTCCTTGTCTTTCTTCTTCCGATGGCCTTCGGGGGAAGTGGATGCCTGCCTCCGTTTTTTGAGCACCTTCTCCATCGAACTCATCTTTTTCTTCAAGATGTGGGCTTCCAGGGGTTGCTGCCACCTTTTCCGAGTAGCCGCGTTGAAGCTGAGGCAGTGCTGGCACTTCTCGTCCGGGTGATTGGAGCCTAGACAAAACAGGCACAGGGAATGGTCGTCCTTGTGCGGGAGTTGGGCACTGCACGAGTCGCACTTATTTTTGTACTCGGAGGGTGTACGGGACGACATACACCGACAACGACCTGACAAATGTAGAAAAAAGTCAAAATTATTCGGTAAAAACCGACGAAGAGAGGTTGACGAAGCAACAAACTTTTCCTCGAGGCGCTACACGAGCTAACAGCGGTAAAGAACTGGAAGGTGGGTGTCAGGGACCGCCCCTTTATACCGACGTCTCCTGATGCCAGTCACCTGACGTGGGGACGGTCCCTCGCCAGGGACTGCTAGCTAGAAATTTTTCCATGGGGTCCTGCCACCTGCCGACATTAGTCCTATACGTAATTACCTACTGCAAGAGCCCTCTCGAAGTAAGATCTTTCGTTTCTTTGTGGTGAATTTATACTTGAATAATTGGAATGGGTGAGCTCGGGTATTATGTGGTTGGACCCTCAACACCATGCCCAATTGTTCCCACATTTGTGTGTCTGTTAGGGCCCTGTAGATCAGGCACGTGTCGCCCCTCAATCTATGGTATTCTAATGAAAACATACCCAAGAATTGAAGTCTCTGTTCATAATTTAAACCTCTAACTTCCCCGATATTTCTAATTGCTTTCCTCTGAATCTTCTCAAGAGCTCTGGTATCCCCTTTATAGCCAGGGGCCCCCAACTGGGTGCAATACTCCACATGAGGGCGCACCAGAGTGTTATAGAGGGGAATAATGGCCTCTTTATCCCTACTTTTAATATGTCTAAGTATGCAATGCAGTATGCTGCCAGCTTTTCTAACAGCCTGGCTACACTGCAATCGGAAATTGAGGTCACTACTCACTCTAATACCTAGATCATTTTCATCCAGAACCACTTCTAATGCTCTGCTTCTACTCTATAATTTTACTCTTTATTATGTTTCCCCAAATGTATGACAGTGCACTTATCAAGGTTAAACAATGATTTCTTGGTTTGGGGCCATACTGTAAGATCAGTGAGGGCAGCCTGTAAAATGTCTCTATCATCCTGGCTATTTACTGGGTAACCCAGATGAGTGTCATCCTCGAATTTAGAAAGCCATGAACCTGGCTGAGTTTGCATTGAAGAGATATATAAATTAAACAGATGGGGCCCAAAAACCGAACCCTGGGGTATTCCACTGGTAACACCCACCAAACCTGAATGTTCACACCTAATGCAAACTCCCTGACACCTCTCGTGCAACCATGACTGAACCCATCGGACAATATGCATATCTAGTCACTGGCTGATGATTATTTCAATCTCATCGATCTACACTTCAGTCGACTGGCCGGACGACAAAGCCAAGAAGCCAGTGGCCGAAGAAGCAATTTTGACCGAAGTCAAGATTGCCGGTTCTTGGGACCGAGATCTCCCCCAATCCCAAGAACGTATTCACTGAGACGAAGATGAACCCAGGTCCTTTCCCCGCTTCCGGGAATGAGACGAATGTGTGCCCGCAGGATTCTCTCCCTTAGTCAGGAGAGACTGGCACAACTCTCGGAAAGAATCCAAGAAAGTGGAGCCTAGGTTGAGCGGAACAAAGATGCTCCGAGAGGAAGATTCACCGGCATGAACCACTTCCTCCTTGAAGGCTTGCATGTGTTCCAATTGCTCAGTGGATCTCACAGCCGTGGAAACTGCCCACCGAGCCTCATTTGATTTCACCTGAGGATTCTTTTTTTCCGGTCTCCCCAACTTCAGACATGCAAGTCAGTCATCAAGGACTTTAGGGTGAAATGCAAGACAAAAATCGCACTTCTAGGAGTCATGGTCGACACCCAAGCAATAGACGCACGTGGTGTGGGGATCGGTGCATGACATCTTCTGCCCACAAGAACACCAGCGAAATCCGGGGGAAGACTTGTCTTCCATAATCAAAGATAAGGAGTCGTGCTCGCTAATGCGAGCTATACAGATTTTTTGAATAACTGAAGGTATAGAAGCCAGGGTCTACAAAATGCAGTAACACGAGGAAGGCAACCTGAATCTTCCAGTGGAAAGAAAGATCTGGCACCATGGGGCAGAGCCGAGGGATATACCACCTGGGTGGGTGGGAGGAGCCAGCTTAAAGACCTTCCGGCGATCCTTAAAGGGAAAGGGACATGCCAAATAGTGTGGACGAACAACATATCCACGATCTTAGAACTACACATTTCAAGGCTGGCCCCATGATGCCAGGCCAGTAGGTACGTAGCCACACTTGCAACTTGTACACCTGTGTTCACACCTGAAATTGTAAGAGAAAAGGATGCAAGAGAGCAAATGGAAAAAGACAAAAGTTGGTGCTATGGCAGCCCCAGAAATCTGTACTAACATGAACACAGCCAGAGTTTAGAAATCCTGATATGGGGCCCCTATACCTGTTGGCACCACAGAGCCAGCCATGAGATGTGTAGTTTTTGATGATCAGCTGGCAATATAGCCTAGAGGTTAAAGCAATCCTAAAGATGGATTATTTTTACTAACAGTTTGAAATGTAAAGGTGATAACTCACTAGTTTCAATGCATATACAAAATAATTATAATAAATGTAGAAAGTGTTGTAATAACACCTTAAAACACACTTAATAAAACAGACAATTTCCTATTTAACCTACAGTAAATTGAGGGCCTAGACCCTTGGTGACATCATTTCCTGTCAGGAGCCTAAAATATATGGCTGCCATCAGCCCTTAATTACAAGCTGATTTACAAATGAATAACTCTGTACTGCCAAGACCCACAGATAAACACAAGACACACAAATAAGCTTTTTTTTTTTTTGTTGTCTCCCAGTAGTTTTTTGCCACTCAGGTTCGATGGGGGCAGGATCTTCATTCACGCTCAACACCACTTCCGCTCACCAGACTGCCATGGCCAGCCCTGAGACCCCCCACAAATTACCCCCATGGCAGGGCCGGGAAGGAGAGCCCCCTCCTAAGAGCACAATCTAAATCCGGGGAGGCCGAAGGCAATGCACAGGTGGAGCAGCGTCAGGGATCTCACAGAGCCCCCATCCGCCATTTTTCCTTTTTCTGTGCCCCATTCCGGCTCACTGAGCACCACGTGCGCATGTGGAAGCACGAGCACACCACGCTCTTATCTCCCGAGCTTGTATCTCCCCCCAGCCCCCAATAGAGGGTGAGCGACATGCAGGACGACATGCCCTCCCTCCCCAAGAGAGGAGAGCAGTCCTCTGGACGCTCCATCCTCTCTCGCCCCGGCTGACCTCCGACGGCCCTGGCTCATTCCTGAACCTGGGGCGCAAGGTGAGGCGTTCCACTGCCTCAACCCTCAGCGCCACTGGGCCAGCCCTAAATTAGCTTTTTATGGGCTTTCAGACAGTAAGAAACCCTGCAAATGACAGTTCCCCTTCCCCCCAGTCTCCCCTCCCCCTCACCTTAACTCCTCCTTGGACACTCACACTAGGAGTCACACCTCTTTATCTCCTTCGCTACATACAAACACTGTCCTTTACCCTAGTTGAATGCTCTGACGCTGTACTATCACCATTGGTACTATGAATGGCATTGTAACCTTACTGTATACTAGTTACCTACTATTCGGGTATTGTATATACACAGTTTGTGATTTTTGTCATTGTCACTGTTTGATGTGGAACCTTTGTAAAAGAGCTCTGAGCTCAAAGGTATGATCCGAATCCCTAAATAAATAAAAGAAGCTGGGCCAACTGGGTTTTGGAGGAATCATCGGGACGGGCTACCACCAAATCCCTCGCCTATCCCAAATGGCATTCTGGTACTGCCCCATATGGGCCAAATAGTTCTGGGCCCGAACGGCCAGTGTAGTAGAAGAGAATACCCGCTTGCCCAACTGGCCCAGCTGGTGGGATTCCTTTTCCGGAGGGCAGGTGCTTAAATATTTGGACTTCTTAGTATGGTCATGGGCAGCATTCATGACCACCATTATCTGCCATGGGTTGCTCACCATAGAAGGGCTTGCCCACTGGCGTGTGGTAGAGGCGGTCCGCCATCTTAGCCAAGGCTGGGGTGGGAGAAGGGTGATTCCACATCACCTTGGTAACATCATCATACACCTCGATCGGGGGCAGGGGGCCACCAAAGGAAGGGTCTGCATCTTTTGCAAGTAAACAGCCAGGCAATGATATTCTGGGTCAAGTTCCTCAGTATCCAACCCCTATACCTATCTTTTGTGCCCGCACACTAGAATGTGGTCTCAGTATTCAATTGGTGCCTTGCCGAGATCCAAGGCTGGATGAGTACCAACTGGCTGAGGCTAAATCCGAAGAAGACAGAAGTACTGATGGTGGAATCTGGTCGCCATGGGTTGCTGGGCAATTTACTAACATACTAACAAACTAAAATGCCAGCAGAATAGGTCTAACGGTCTTTCGTGTCTGCTCGTTTGGTCAGCCCCCACCCTGGGAGCTGACCTTGCTGCCCCCCTCTCCCTCTCTGGCTTCTGCCTTCCCAGTCCCAGATATTCTCACTGCACTGGTTTTTGCTTCCAGAACCCTTCCCCTGTACCTGTCCCACCCCCTCTTGAACGCCTCCACAGTTTCTGCCTCCACCAGCCCCTTGGGCAGCATATTCCATGGCTCCACCACCGTCTCAGTGAAGTAGCACCTCCTCCTTTCTCCCCTGAATTTCCCCCCCTCCAGCTTCCACCCATGCCCTCTAGCTGCCCCCTTCCTTCGGAGCACCCTGACTACTCTTCCCCTCTTTACCCCCTTCATGTACCTGAAGACCTCTATCATGTGTCCTCGGTCCCTTCTCTCTTCCAATGTGTACATATTTAGCTCTTCAAGCCTCTCCCCACAGGTCCTATCCCCCAAGCCCCAAATCATTTTGGTTGCCCTCCTCTGGACCCTCTCCAGGAGTTCAGTGTCCCTCTTTAAATGTGGCCTCCAAAACTGCATGCAGTACTTGAGGTGCGGCCTCACCAAGCAGTTATACAGTGGGAGTATCACTTCCCTCCTTCTGGAGGTGAGCCCCCTAGCGATGCATCCAAGCATCCTGTTGGCCTTTGCCGCTGCCCTTCTACAAGTCTCCAAGCTGTTCATCTCGACATCCACCACCACCCCCAGGTCCCTCTCAGCCATCGAGACTTGTAGCATCCCCCCCCCCCCGGGGTGTACACTTGGCCCAGGTTTCTGGCTCCCAGGTGCAGTACCTTGCATTTTCCTGCACTGAACCTCAGCTTCTGCTTTCTAGACCACCTTTCCAGAGCCTCCAGGTCCCCCTGTAGGGCCACCCGCCCCTCCTCCCCATCCATCACCGTCCCCAGTTTTGAGTCATCCGCAAAGAGACTGATCTCACTCCTGATACCCTTACTTATGTCGGAGACGTAGGCATTGAACAGGAGGGGCCCAAGGACCGACCCCTGAGGGACTCCACTAATGACCCTCCTTGGGGATGAGACTATCCCTCCAACCACAACCCTCTGGGTCCGGTTCTGGAGCCAATTTCCTATCCATCTGATCATCTGGTTCCCCACCCTCATTTCTCCCAGATTCACTCCCATTTTTCCCAGATTATCCAACAGGCCCCCATGAGGAACAGAGTCGAACGCCTTGCTGAAGTCAATAAAGAGGACGTCCAGTGGTCTACCCAGGTCCAAGGCACTCGACACCCAGTCATAGAACTCCACAAGGTTTGTCTGACACAATTTCCCTGGGACGAATCCATGCTGTCTATCGTCCAGGCACCCCAACTTTTCCAGGTCCCCCCAGTCTCTCTTTGACAATGCCCTCCATCACCTTGCCCATCACCGAAGTCAGGCTGACAGGCCTGTAGTTCCCTGCCACCTCACCTGCCCCCCCCCCTTGTGGATAGGCACTATATGCTCCACCTTCCAGTCCTGGGGAACCCAACCTGTCCTCAGAGAGATGCTAAAGAGCTCCGCCAGGGGTTTCGCCAGGACATCCACCAGTTCCTTCAGCACTCTGGGATGTAATTTATCCGGCCCTGGTGCTTTCTCCATCTTAAGGGACCTGAGGGCTTCTCTCACTCTCTCTGTCACGATTTCCACCTCCGCTGCTTTGTCCCCCTGCTTTGCCTTCCCCACCTGCCAGTGATTCCCCCGACCCGCAATGGGCAAGGGTCCCCCCCCTCAGTTTCACCATCTCCTCCCATGTATGATGCAGCCCCCTCGCTTTCCTTGGCGAAAACTGAAGCGAGGTACTCATTTAGTACCTCAGCCTGCTTCCCCGGGTCATGTGTCCATCTCTCCCCTGTTTTAATCCTGCTAATATGCCCCTTCACCCTTCATTTTTCCCCAATGTATCTAAAGAACCCCTTGTTCCCTCTCCTAATTTCCCTGGCCAGGTTCTGCTCCTTCCCTGCCTTAGCCGCCCTCACCACCCTTCTGGCCATCAGCTCGTACTCCCCTTGGTCCCTTTCACTCCTTGAGCACTTGAATTGCCTATAGGCCACCTTTTTTCCCCTCACCACTTCCTGAACCTCCCTGGTCCACCAGCAGGGGTTTCGGGTCCTACCACAT
The DNA here is from genome assembly GCA_016271365.2 of Neoceratodus forsteri. NCBI lineage: Eukaryota > Metazoa > Chordata > Ceratodontiformes > Ceratodontidae > Neoceratodus > Neoceratodus forsteri. The sequence continues at coordinate 532,306,233 of CM057449.1, forward strand.
TTTCGTCTTACTCTTGCGCAGGTGCTGGTAGCATCCTACACCCCCCTCCTGATGATTTCCCACCTACTGTCAGTGTCCATGTCTGGCCCAATCCCCGTGCTCCTAAAGGATCCTTCCCATTTCCTTGAAATCCGCCCCCCTGAAGTCAGTTACCTTCGTCTTTGTGCAGCCTTCTACCCCTCCTAGGTTCAGGTAGAACCAGACCGTGGCATGGTTGCTCCCCGCCAATGGGTCCCTTACCTCCAGACCCCCAATCTGGTCACTTTCTGCCAGGACCACATCCAGTATCCACTCCTCCCTGGTCAGTTCCTCCACCTGCTGAGTTAGGAACGCATCCTGAAAGACATGCAACAAACTCTGTTCCTTGGCCACCAAGCATGTCATAGTCTCAGAGTCTGTTCCTGGCATGTTTAAGTCCCCCAACACCACCACCCTTCCCCTTCCCAATCTGCAGTCTCTCCCAACCTCTGCCACCAGACTCTCCTCCAGCTCCTCCTGCAGTGCAGGGGGTCTATACACCACTCCTATTTTTATTCTCCTGCCCCCCACTTGTTATCAAGGTGACCCAAATCGCCTCCACAGTTCCCACAGCCTCCTCCACTCCTCCTATGTCAATGCAGTTTTTGACTATTATTGCTACCCCTCCTCCCCTTCCCTCCCCCTGTCCTTCCTGAACATGGTGTAACCCTCCAGGTTCAGGTCGCAGTCCTGCCCCGCGGTGGCCCAGGTCTCAGTGACCGCTGCCACATCCACCTCTCCCTCAGTTAGCATCGCCTGGAGCTCAGGCATTTTATTGCCCAAGCTCCTGGCATTTAGCAGGACTACCTTCCACCCTTTCCCTATACTTCCATTTCCCCTGCTCATGTTCCTGTGAGGATTCTGTCTTCCCCTGGTCCGCACCTTACAAGTCGTCCTTTTCCTGCATTCCTCCAACTCCCAAGGGGGGTGGAAACAGAGTCCCTCCTTTATCGGACCTTCCTCAACAGCCTTTTCTCCCATCCCTTCCCCCATCACAAGTTTAAACCCCACCGTTAACCAATGAACCCCTCTATTTTCAACTTAAGGATTTCCTTCCCCTCCGAATTGAGATGGAGCCTATCTCTAGCATATAGCCCCTTATCCTCCCAGGTCGCCCCCCCAATCCCCCATCAACCCATACCCTCTGGCCCCACACCACTTCCTGAGCCACTGGTTTATCACCCTAATCTCTCCCACCAGCCCTTAGCACCAGCAGGATTTCCGAGAAGGAAATTGCACAACCTATATCATGACAGACCCTGGCAAGCTCCCTGAACCTTGCCTGTATCTCTAGCTCACTACTTCCCTCAATGTCATTAGTACCCAGGTGGACCAGTATGTCCGGGGAACCTCCACAATCCTTTGCCAACTGATATACCTCATGCTTGGCCCTGTGCACTGTTAGTCCAGGGAAGCATTTTGTTCTACCCGGGCAGGCTTCTCCTTCCCTATCCCATTTGATCCCCCTGATCATGGAATCACCCAACAGTAGCACTCTGGCCACCCACCCCTTTTCCTCCATTTCCTCCCGTTCCGTGTCCCTCATCCTTTCTACCAGCCAGCTCCTTGCTCCTCCCCCTATCTGGGTGCCACCTGCCATGCCCTCCTTATTTAACCTGGCCAACCCCTCCTCTCCGATCCTATGCCCCTTGTCCTCCTGAGTATCCTTCTGTACCTCACTACCCCCACAGTTACTGTTCACGACTGGTCCTCCCCCAATCTGCTAAACTAGCCTGGCTCATCCTCCCTTCCTTCCTGTCTCTGTTCAGCCCCTCCATGCTTGTCGTGCTCCCCTGGCCTAAACCCTCAGCTCCCTTTACTGTATCCTCCTTGTACTTCTGGTCCTTCTCCTTACCCTTTCCTCCCAACTGGTCCTTTTCCTTGTGCTTTCCTCCCTCTACCCCCTCATCCTCCTGCTCTGATCTCCTGCTCCCCCCGTTCCTCCCGCTATCTAGCCCCCGCCTCCTGCCCTCTACTCCCTTTCCATCTCTAACTGCCCCTGTCATGGCTACATCACACCCCTCATCCTCAAGCAGAAGAAGAGAATAGAAGCGGTTACTGAGCTTAAGGTCCGATCCACCTCCCCCCATTTCTTCCTTCTGTCCAGCCCCAGCCATCTGCCTACTTCCCTGAGAATGTCCTCCCTTTGGCCCACATCTGTGAGGGTCCCCAGTTACCTGCCAGCTTCCTTCACAGCATTCTCCTTTTGGGCCCCATCTGCCATGGTCCATATGGTACCAGAGTACTCTCCTACACTCCTTACCCTATGCCCCTGCCCCTAGTGTTTGGTGCAACCTCGTGGGAGAGCCCCTGCTCTATTCCCTAACCATACCTCCCCCCCGTCTCCCAACTGTCCCCTAAGCCCCTCAACCTCCTCCCTAAGCTGTGCCAGCTGGTAGCACACAGGGCAACCACCAAACTTCCAAGCCAAGTCCAGTATCATGGCTGCCCCACACCCTGTGCACCCCACCACCCTCCCAAAGATGGCAGCCCTAATGACATGTGGTCCCATCCCCCTCCAAGTAGGTTTCCTTGGGTGAGCCACCAAGTTCCCCACTAGTCCAAGACTTTTAAACTTTCAACACTTGAGTGGCTGAACATTTCCCACCTTATTAGCCTTAAGAGTTTGCTCACAGGGGAAGTTTGCAACTTCCTAAGCTCCTCCTTCCCAGCCTTTAAGCTCAACCCCCAGTGACTCTTCTGTATTTCCAGACAGTTCTTAAGGAGTTAGGCCAATTTTAAAACACAACTTACAGACAATAAAAACTTACAGAAACTTACGACAAAGTTAGCTTTCCAGAACCTCACCACAATTTCACACTTCAACTGCTACCTCCCTCTGCCACAGCCAGAAGACTTAAAATGCCTAAGTGAGAATTTTAAACAGAGAGTAACTGAAATGCAAACAACCTTGATTGCCTGGCTGTGTTATTAGCCAAAGACCCTTAGGCTCGGAGATTCCTAATTGCTCACCTCAGTCAAGGTGAGGAATCTTGGCATTGTGCTGGACTGCAGTTTAACACTTGAGTTTTAGGTGTCAGCCATGGCCCAGAGTGCATTTTACCATCTCAGAAATATTGCCAGGATTAAGCACCTGATTCCCCAGGGTGATCTGCCATCACTGGCCTAAGCTGTTGTGACCTCGCGGCTCTATTACTGCAATGCCATTTACATAGTGCTACCAGGGATTGACCTTCACCGCCTACAGCTGGTGCAGAATGCAGCAGCCAGGCTGCTGACTGGCTTTTCAAGGTCATGTCATTGTCAGATTACACCTGTGCTGCACTTTCTGGCTTTCGGTTAGGTGGTGGATCACCTTCAAGGTTGGTTTGCTGACCTATAAAACCCTGCATGGACTGCAGCCCGGTAACCTGCAAGACCCCCTACAGTCTTACCACCCATCTCGCTCCTTCCAGTCAGCCAACGAGGGCTTCCTGGTGATTCCCAGGGTCCATTTTAAATCATCAGGTGACTGGGCATTTTCATTTGTGGCGCTGACCCTGTGGAATTCACTGCCTCATGTGATTATGGAGGACCCATCAGTAAATGCCTTCAAAAGGGAGCTAAAGACATTCTTATTTAGAGAAGCATTTCCCTGTAGTTGATGTTCATTTAATTCATTAATTTAAATGTAGTATTTTATCGTTGATATATAGCTTCTTACTTGTACAGCGCCTTGAATCAAAATTATCCGTCATGAACTTGTTTTTTATGTCCTTAATCCCTCTTTTAAGATATATTTATGTATACTGTTTCTGATATCACTGTACTCACTGTATTATATGTACCTACTGCATTATAACTTGTACCTATTGTCTGTGCCACTGTATGGCCCGGGTCACAACTGAAAATGGTCTTTTGGATCAGTTTGCTCACCCGGTTATCAAAAACATAAATAAACTGTGCACTGTAATAAATAAATGAAATGAATGATTGAATATGACACATCACGTCCATGAAGTAGGGATCTTCTTGGGAAGGGGGGGGATCTCTTTGGCTCTTCCCTGAATATCAGAAGGGTCCCCGGAGCCCTCCAATGGTTCTGAGGAGGAAGAAGAATCACCTCCCAAAGGGTCACTATCTGGGACCGGAGACGTGGGCGACGGTCCTCTGCATGTGGGAGGGAGCTGCCCATACGACCCCCCCAGAAGCCCCTGCAGTAGGGGAGTTGCTGGGTTCGACCCAGTATGGCTCTCTAGGAGGGGAGTCGGGGGAGGGGTGGAGAGGGTGGCCTCCTAGTGGTTTCCATGTCCTTCATAAAGGCCCACCAGGCTGTAAACAAGGTACTGTAATACACCGGAGTCGGAAGAGGACTGTATGGTGGATAATGATAACGAGGTGGAGGGTACCAGTACATTGGTGGAGGAGATGGAATAGGGTACACTAGGGTCAGTCCAGCAGACATCGACTTGAGGTCTCTAGGAGGGCCAGCAGGTGACAGCTGAGGTGCAGACTGGGACAGAGGTGACGTCGGTTGCAGTATTGTCGGTGCAGGCATCAGAGGAGCCGGCACCGACCTAAAAGGTGAAGGCTGGCACCGGTCCAAAGCAGCTGAAGTAAGTTCCAGAGGAAAGGCTAGTGCCTGGGAGGGGGAGTTCCTCTGAGACAGAGGCAGAAGAAGAGGTGCTGGCCCCAGAATCAGGAACCGATGAAGGCAACACCTTGACCACTTGGCTAAGGACCTGTGGGGACTAATGAACTGAGCGTTAGGGGCTGGGAGACAGGGAAAGAAGTTTGCTGCCCCGAAGAGCAGACGCCCATGACAGAAATAAAGGTGGGTGGCAGGGCCACTGGCAACACGGAGGGAGTAAGGGCTGCCACGGTGGAAGGGCCAACCTCCCACGGGAGGAAGACTCCGAAGCAGATGCCGGTTTATGTAGTAAGCAAGAGGCTGACCGAGGACAGTCCCAGTGCGTGTGCTTCCTGTTAAGACTTCTTCTCATTCTGGGAAAAAGAAGACGAAATCCCGGAGGCCGGGAAAGTAGAGGAACTTTCAGCCTGAAGCTCTTTGTCCATCGCAGCTAATTTCTGCTGAAGCAAGTGGCTCTGGAGGGTCTTCAAGCGGCATCTCCATGTGGTCTGGTTGAGGTCCTGGCAGTGCTTGCAGGCCTCAGTGTCCTGGTTGGGGCCTAAGCAGAAGAAGCAGGAAGAGTGGCCATCCTTGGCAGGCATCTGCTTGCCACAGGCACACTTTGTAGGCTGGTCAGAAGACAAAGCTGGAAAAGAAGAAATAAACGAGGAGAATAAGAACAGGTAACTTACCTGTAACAGTAGTTCTAGGAGTGGTATATGTTGTTCATCTACACGGTTTCGCATGTCCCCTTCTACCTTAAGTCTTCAAAGCTGGCTCCTCCCACCCACCCACCAGGGTGGTATATACCTTGACTCCGCCCCATGTTGCCAGATCTTAGCCCGCTGGAAGCAAGGTGGTGCGCCCGAAGCCAGGGAGGTCGGTTGGGTGCATGTGGATGAACAACATATACCACTACTTGAACTACTGTTACAGGTGAGTAACCTGTTCTTCTAGGAGCGTGGATATGTTGTTCATCCACACTGTTTGGCAGACTCCAAGCAGTTCCCCAGGAGGAGGGAGGCAAGGCACACGCCCCCTACTTAGGAAACAGAGACTGGAGAACCAAGGCCCCAAAACCAGCATCCCAGCATGACTCAAGGTCGATGTGGTAGTGGGTAATGAAGGTGTTTGCTGACTTCCAGGTAGCAGCCCAGCAGATTTCCTGGATAGGGATGTCCCTGGAAGCAGCCACCGAAGCAGCAGTATGGCAGGTAAAATAAGCTCGTATCCCTCTGGGAGGCTCCTTGCCAGCCATCTCATAGCACAGACCTATGCATGATGTAATCCACATTGCTAAGGTCCATTTGGCTGCAGGTCTGCCAGAAGCAGTTTCAGCGTAGGTGACAAACAGCTGGCGAACCTCTCCATGAATTTCCACCATCCTCTCGTTGTTGTAGGAGAGAGCACGTCTCAGGTCCAGAGTATGGAGCCTGTACTCGGTGTCCGAGGTGTAACTAGGGTAGTATACTGGCAGAGTCAACACCTGGTTAACGTGAAACTCTGACACCACCTTTGGAAGGCATTTCTGGTGGGGGTGCAGGACAACTTTTTTCCTGTGAAAGACCAGATAAGGGGAGTCCACCAAAAGCGCCTGGAGCTCCCCTGTCCTTCCGGCTGACGTGACAGCCACCAGGAAGGCCGTCTTCCATGACAAGTGTGACAGCTCGCATTTGTGCACTGGTTCGAATGGCTTGCCCATGAGTTTTGCCAATACAAGCAGTAGATCCCACGGAGGTGGAGGTTCACGCACCGAAGGGGATATGTGATCCAGGCCTTTGAAGAAGCGCCCGACCACTCTCTCCTGTGCCAATGTCAGCTGACCAGCCCACGCCCATTAAGCAGAAATGGCTGCCAGGTGCACCCTAAGGGTCGATGACCATAGACCCCCTTTGGAGAGAGACCAAAGGTAATCGAGAATGTTAGCCACAGGACAGGATAAGGGGTCCAGACTCTTACCCTGACACCAAACGGAAAAACTTTTCCATTTGAAGGTGTAACATTTTCTAGTCGATTCCTTTCTAGATGTCTCCACTACGGTGTAGACATCTTCGGAAAGACGCAAAGCCTGGAACTCTAGCCGCTCAGGTACCAAGATATGAGGGACAGGGATTAAAGGTCCAGATAGAATACCTTCCTCTGGTTCAGAAATATCAGGTCCGGGTGTGTACAAAGCTGCTCCAGGGGCCTGCAGCTGAGGCTGAGGAAATCTGGGTACCAGAACTGGCACGGCCAATCTGGGGCTATTAGAATCACTTTCGCCTTGTCCCTCCTCACCTTGAGTAACACCCTGTGGATCAAGGGAAATGGAGGGAAGGTGTAGAGGAGGTCTGGGGTCCACAGCCTCGAGAAGGCATACCCCTGCAGCGAGCCCTGCTGAGGAGGGTGGGCATGATACAGCCTCAGCTTGTTGTTTTCCTTGGAGGCGAACAGGTCCACCATCAGTCTGCCCCAATGGGAGAACCGGCTGTAAGCTACCTCTGGATGGAGAGACCACTCCTGGGATGTCTGGCCTATGTGGCTGAGAGCACCCGCCAGCTGGTTCGAGGCTCCTGCCACATGGATGGCTAGGAGATCCCTCCAACCGGCTTACGAGGGTCCAGATGCAGAGCGACTCTTTGCATGCAGATGGAAGCAAGTGCCACCCTGCTTGTTGAGGTAGTACATGGTCATGGTATTGTCTGTCTCAACTTGAACCACTTGACCCCAGAGCTGAGGAGTGAAAGCTGACAGTGCCAGTCTGACTGCTCTGGGTTCCAACAGGTTGATGTGGCACCGGGATTCTTCGGGGGTCCAGAACCCGTGGGTCCTTTTGTCCCCCATGTGGGCTCCACAGCCCATGAGAGAGGCATCAGTCGTAAGGACGACCGTCGACTCGGGGCGAACAATTGGGATCCCTTCCTGCAACCAGTCTGGGGCAGTCCACCATTGGAGAGTGTCCCACATCTTCTGGGGTACAGTGATCAGCTGGTCGAAGTGACCATATCGCTGAATCCACTTGGAGGCCAGCTCCCATTGAAGGGGGCACATGCGCCACCGTGCCCAATGGACCACTGAAGTGCATGTAACCCAGAAGGTGCAGAAAGTCCTGGGCAGAGCACAAATGCCCAACCAGAAATGATCGGGCAACTGGATCAGGAGGCCGAGTTGGGAGCAGGTTTGGAGGGCCAGATCCCTGGACCTCTCCAACTCCTGATGGGTGGAACCTCCTAAGAGCCAGTCATCGAAATAAGGGTAAATTTTGACTCCTCTACGCCGAAGGTGGGCCGCCACGACTGCAATGCATTTCGTGAAGACCTGTGGGGCTGATGACAGGCCGAACGGCATGGCTCGGAACTCATACAGGGTCCCATCGAACCTGAAGCAGAGGAACCGGTGATGGGACGGACGGATTGGGACATGAAAGAACACATCCTGTAGATCCAGTAAACAGAACCACATGTTTCGCTCCAGGGATGGTATGATCTGGTTCAGAGTGACCATCCAAAAGGTGCTGGACCTGAGATATTGATTCAGGTCGTGGAGATCTAGGATGGGGCTCCAACCCCCCATCCACTTGGGCACCAGGAAGGACCCGGAAACAAAGTATGGGTCTGTCAGAGGATCCAGCACTGGAGCTACTGCCTCCTTGTGGAGGAGCTGGGCTACATCATCTCGAAGAGCCGAATGGGTACATGCGGAAATCCGTTCCTCCCAAGGGGCACGGGTTTGGCTGGGAGGGTACTGCTCGAATTCTAGAGGCAGTCCCTGGCCAACCACTTCGAGAACCCACCTGTCCGAAGTCACAGCGGACCAGGCAGAAAGAAGTGGTGGAGCCGATGCCCCCATGGGAGGACCAAGAGCTGGCGTGACGGGTGTAAGGGTGGCCACCCCCCAAACCGTCACTGAGCAGGCTTAGAAGAGGAGGAGGAGGCTCCAGGACCTGAGCCTCAGCCTTCTTTACGGGGCTGCTGAGGACCCTGTTTACGCCGAGGGCGCCAAGATTGAGCCTGCTGTTGATGTTGCTGTCCTCCTTGATCGGAGGGCTGCCGGACTGCAGGGGAAGAGTGCCAAAATGGCTTCTTCTTTTTCTTCTGCTAGTTCTTGCCCGAAGAACCTTTGGCAGAAGTAGCATCCAGGGTGGCACTGGAATGCTCTATACACTGAAGGTGACCGGCCACTCCTGGACCGAACAAGTCGGTACCCAGGAAGGGCACGTCAGCAAGCTTATGCGGAGTATCTACCAGGAAGGAGGAAAGCCTCAGCCAAGCCCTGTGGTGAGAGGCCACTGCGTCTGCCAGGGAGCGGGCACAGGAATCCCCGATATCCAAGGCCGTCTGGAGCTGCTGTTTAGCAACAGCATGGCCCTGGTCATGGACCCGCTAGACCGTGGTCTGCATGTCCAGTGGGAGATGAGGCAGGACCTTGTCTGATGACCTAAGAAGGGCATGAGAGAAGTGTGCCATAATGACAGTTGAGCTGGCCTCACGAAGGCACAGAGAAGAGGCCACATAGACCTAACGGGCAGTGTGGTCCATATTCTTGGACTCCTTGTCCAGGGGTTGGTCAGTGTCGGCCGAACTACCAGTATGCCTGAACAAAGAGGCAGTCACCAGGCTCTCGCCGAAATGGTGCTCTATGAATCCCACAAGGGACCGCATGAGTGCCATGTACTTGCGGGCCATGTGGGAAGATGGTGCTGCGCAGGAGGCAGGATGCTGCCAAAGTTCAAGGACCGGGCCAACAATGGCCTCGGCCACTGGAAAGGCCTCCATCGGGGTATCCCCTCTCTTGAGAATGTCAGTGAGAGGGTACTCCGCCTTTTCCTGGATAGGCTCCAGGGGCATTCAGGTGGAATCGGAAATGAGGCAGAGAATGCCCTGGAAAGAGGAAGGGCCTTCCTCCATTCCTGCGCCAACCGACGAGCTGGGATGTGAGTGAAAGCCGGTGATGTCCAGGTCCGAAGAGTTGTGATACAGCGGTCTACCTCCTAAGTCACCCTCGATCTGCCGAGGGCGGCTCGAGGTGACTGTTATCGACAGACGCCGGGGAAGCCTGGTGTCCTTCCGGTCGTCTTTCGAGGGCGCCCCTCCCTCGGGCTGTTTAGGTGGAGGTTCCACCCGAATCAGTGGAGAGACTGGAGTAGGCCTAACCGGGAGATGGCCCAGCCCAACAGGTGGAGGAACCGAGGGCTTCAGTTCCGGAGGGGTTGGCTTCGGCCTAGGAGGCGAGAGCCAAGTGATGGCCGGGGTAGGCGGTATAGCTGGCTTCTGCTCAATCAAGATCAGCTGCTGCCACATAAGGTCTTCATAGCGCCGGAGTTTCCGTCGGAGCAACTCCTCATCCAAGGAGAATGAGGACCTGTGGCGTCACTTCTTTTTTGAGCGCCTATGGCTCTTCCTTGGTCGATCGCCCAAGGGGGTCCTGGACCGAGGCCGACTCGGTCGATCATGAGAGACACTGAGGTCGGTGAGACCTGAGGGTCTGAGAACGGGTCCTTGATGGGGACACCAGCAGGCTGGGTCTCCTCATCTGGAAATACCAGGACAGGAGTCCATTCCAATGAGTCATCAGGCACAGCCAGCGATAAGGGGTCGATCGGGTCAAAGATAATCTCGACCTCATCGACCACTTCCTCAGTCCCTTGGTCAGAAGGAAGGTCCGAAAAGCCAGTGGCCGAGGATGCAGTCTCGACCGAGGTCGAGATCATGTGCTCTTGGGACTCAGACCTCTCCCAGTCTCAAGAGTGTCTCTGTCAAGACGAAGACAACGGGTCCTTCTCCCTCTTCCGAGAGCGAGAGGAGTGCGAGGCCCGGTGCCTCACCAGAGTGGGAGGGCAACATCTCCTGGAAGGGCCTAAAAGGTACAGCCTAGGTTCAGAGGGACGAAGAAGCTTTGATTGGCTAAAGCGCAAGCTGCTTCCTCTCGAATGCCTTCATCTGTTCCAGCTGTTCGCTGGAGCCTGGACATAGAAACCGCCTCACCCAGCCTCCTCGATTTCACCGTGGGGTTTCTTTTCTCCACTCTCCCAGCTTCAAGTGTACTGCGGTCGCCCAGGACATTGGGATGGAAGGCTGCTAAAAATCAGCAAAAGGTGTGTCATGTCCGACACCAGCAGTAAACGCACGTGAGGTGGGATCAAAGCGAGATCTTCTGGTTGCAGGGCAATGGCAAAATCCTAGGGAAGATTTTTCCTCCATTGTTGATGCGACGAAGGTCCGATTGCTAACTCGAACAAGTTTGATTTTCGGTAAGACCCACAATTTGAAAGCCAGGGCCTATGAAATGCTGAGAGCATGAGGGAACCTGTATCTTCGAGCGGAAAGGAAGATCTAGCGTCATGGGGCGGAGCGGAGGTACATACCACCCGGGGGGGGGTGGGAAGAGCCAGCTTGAAGACTTCCGGCAAGATTTAAAGTGGAAGGGAACATGCCAAACAGTGTGGATGAACAACATAGCCACGCTCCTAGAAATACCAAAATTCAATTTTAAAAGACACTGAAAAAGAAATTAATCGCAGGTGAAGTGCGAAGAAAACGGCGGTTGACTGAAGCAGGCATCTGTGGAGGTCCAAAGTGTGTGGGTCGATGGCAGGAAAAGAACTGAGGTAGGTCTGGGGACCTTTTACAGGACAGGCGGACAACAGTGTGCTGACGTCGATGGGGGCAGTCCCCCCGCTGTAGACCGCTAGCTAGAAGTTTTCCGTGTGGTCCTGGTGCCTGATGGCTTTAGCCCTACCAGTGTTACCTGCTGCAAGAGCCCCCTTGAAGCAAGATCTAAAACGCCCTACCCAGAAAACAAAACTCTAAAACAGGACTCCAGAAAAGATTTAAAATAGTGTAAACTACTCATTTTTTTTAAAGAAATGTTTCCTGTGTACAGATACCCAGCCTAGCGGATGGAAATGCTCCATTCACTTTCATAACACTATTGGTGCCTCCAGAAAAGCAGTTTTCTTGACTTTTTTTTTTTTTTATAATCAAGCTTTTTCTCCCGCGGGTGGCTACCGGCAGGCATGTCCAGCCCTGTCCCTGTCTGGCACTCACCACCCTGACTCACCTCGCCTGAGTATTCTCCTGTGGATTACGCCCAGTGGTGCAAAGCCAGGAAGGGGGGCTGTCCTACCCGGTGAGTCTCATCCAGAACCGGGGTCAGTGGTCAGGTGGTGATGCAAGAACAGGGGCAGGCAGGCAGGGCTTCATTAAGCCAGCGCCCACCCTTTTCAATTTTCTCCCTGTCCCCAGCCACGGTGGCACGTAAGTGTGGGTGTGTGTGTGTGTGTGTGTGTGTGTAGATGCACACATGCTACAGAACTACAGCCCTTCCGTAGTACTATACAGCTCTTACTCTGGCACTGCCACCCAACCTCCACCAGGTGGCAGCCAAGGAGCAAGACAGCATCTCTCCCCACCCCAGGAGAAGACAGCAGTCCATCAGATGCTCAATCCCCCAGCCAAATCCCAGCACCCCAAGTTTGTTCCCGAACTCAGGTCACCAGCATGGGAACAAGAAAGGCGCTCTAGGTGCCTCAGTCCTCTTTGCCACTGGGCTGGCTCAGTTTTCTGCATTAAAAGTTCTTACACTGACCAAAAATATATTTCACTCAACTTATTTAAAACAAACAAAAAAAAAAATAAATATATAAATTACTCCTGCCTGCCAAAGTTATCTGAGGCACTGCCTTCAAACAGCCAGTAAACACTGCCCCCAACTGCTCTCACTCTGCAGATGTGGTGGCACTACTGTGCTCCGTGAGAGCAGACCATACTTTACGTGGTCACTGAAGCTTTTTTTTTTTTTTTTTTTAAGGGCCAGTTACCATGGTGGCCACTTGATTTTGTAAATCTTTTTCTCCATTTAACATTGTATTACTACATAAAACTATACATTTGTCTTTCGGATGAGACGTTAAACCGAGGTCCCATCTGCCTGGATTGGTGGTAGTTCAGGTGGATGTTAAAGATCCCATGGCACTTATCGAAAAGAGTAGGGGAATTTCCCCGGTGTCCTGGCCAAATTTCCCTCATTCACTAAAAATAATACCACCAACAGCTTAATCTGGTTCAAGGTCAGTTGGCATTCATCTGTATCCCCTTCCCCCCGGGTCGTGCCTGAAAATAGGCAGGATTTGTCTAGTGCACTTACCCGGTCAACAAAAGCTAAATAAATAAATAAAATAAATACAAGATACCCAGATATGTTTCTGGGCCTCTTTAAAATGGAACAAAATCTCAGCAAACAAAAAATGTTAAAACACACACCTTTCATATCTTTTATCACACTTTAAGAAAATAAAAAACAGTTATCGTACCTCAGATGAATTAGCATTTCCCTCAACAAATGAAGGTGTCACATTTCCTGCCACAATCCAGTTTACCAGGGAAGACAGAAAACTACGATCACTATGGTAACCCAGAGCATTCTAAAAAAAATATTACACAAAGGACAAAAGATACTGATGAAGACAAGCATGGCACAGCTGTGAAATAAAGATCAGGCACATGACACAACATTTTGTTTTACTTTTTCTTAAAACATTACTCTACCCTTCCCTCTCACCTGGGATAAATGGATGCTACTGGAAGGATATGATTCTGTACCCAGCAACGGAAGAGATGGCAGCTGGTAAGGAGGGCTAGGCTACATCTCAACTAAGAGGGAACTAGTGTGTTAGGGCAGAGGTTTGCAAAACACATCATGACTCATTTAAACTAGATAATGGGGTGTGGCAGTTCAAATGAGGCTAGTCACACCTACACAAGCAACATGGGTCAAACATCCTCCCCCCTCCCAAACAGTGAAGGCTGTGTCACACAGAATGGAAAACGAGGAAAAGGGGTCAGAATGGGAGTAAACAGGATGGGACTAGCAAAACAAGAGAAGAAGCTTGGGTAGCAAAGGCTCAAGAATCTACAAAAGGGTAGCACATTTCCCTAAAAGGGGGGTGGAGGGTAGACAACAATCATGGAGAAAATGGGGTAGGCAGCAGAGGATGAGGATGTGGAATAGTTTAAGATGGGAATTCAAGTAGAACTTCTGGAGAGTTGTGTGTGTGAATACCAGAAGTCTAGGAAATAAAATGGGCTACCTCCATGCATGGTGGCTGCAGTTCCATTTGACCTGACAGATGTGATGGAAAACTGGGCAATGCAGTACCAAGACTAGGAACTTGTCATTTCTGGTTATGCTCTCTACAGGAAGGACTTGTAAGGCGGAGGGGTAAGGCAATCCATTATGTCAGAGACTGCATCAGACACACAGAAGATAGGGATTTGAAGGGGAGTACCATCACTGAAACCCTATGGGTTCAACTGTCCCCAGGTACGGGGAGTGTCATCAAAATCAGGGAGAAAGAAGGTAGGGTACTGGTGTAGATTTCATTTAATTTCAGTGATTTAAAACAAAAGCCTATGGACAAAACCGTGGTCAAGGTATAGAATTACAAAGAGATGGTAACACAGAAAAGTACAGTTACGTAAGAACTTACCGTAACAGCAGATCTTCGAGAGAGGCTCTTGCTGTAGGTAATCACCTTGAGGACTGCGCCCCCTGGTGTCAAGACCACATGGAAACTTTAACTAGCAGTGTCTGATGAGGGAACGCCCACCCGACATCACGTGACCGTCGTCAGCGTGACTCTATATAGTAGGCAGTCCCTACACCTGCCTTCCAATTCTCCTGTCAGAGACCTCCAAGGAGGAGTGACAGGAGAATGGGAAAAAAGAGGCTCCTGGAGCCCAGAATAAGCTCACAGAAAAAAGAGCAGCAAGAAACTTGGAGGATGGAGGGAGAGAGAAAGGTCAGCTACTGCAAGAGCCTCTCTCAAAGATCGACTGTTACAGTAAGTTATTTTTTTTTTTTTTTACTTTATTTATCTGCCGTACCTTCCTGCTGGGGTGGACCTAGGATTCCCTTTCCGGTCCCATGGCGGCTCCTACATCGGGTGCCATGCCCGAACTGCTACCTCCTCACCCTCTCCCTCTCCAAGGTCGCATCGTGGACCCCCTCTAAACAAGTAGTCGGGACCAGAGGGAGCTCCTGGGAGCATCAGATGCAGTGTGGTGGCGGCCCCCCTTCATTAGCGCAGTGGGCTTAGCCATTTTGTCCGCGTAGTTCCCCCCCCAATAGCGCAGGTGTGCAAGGACGCCAATGGCACTATGATGTGAGCATTCACCCACTGCATGTCAGACATCTGCCCGCGCTGTCCCTCCATTGTACCATGACTCGCAGTTCCCCAGCCACCGCCAGGAGCCAGCACTGCCACGGATACCCCACCCCACCCTCCCGGAGCAGGACAGCAGTCCCTGGGACACTCAATCCTCCTCATCCCGGTTGACCCTGACAACTCATACCCTCCTGAACCGGGTCGCCGGCATAATGCGAGGTGTGGCATTCAGCACCTCAACCCTCAGCACCACCGGGCCAGCTCATTACAGTAAGTTCTTACATAACTGTACTGTCTTACTTCAAGAGGGCTCTTGCAGTAGGTAATCACCTTGAGGACTGAGTCCCACACAGTTTGAATCAAAAGAAACCTGAAACACAAGAGGCAGGAAAGGTCTGCAGGAGGGCAGAAACTCAGAACAAGAGTCCCTGGAGGACAGCTAGGCCAAAACTTGCCCTGTGCCTAGGGGCAATGTCCAGACTGTAATGTTTCGTGAAAGTGAGGACAGAACTCCACGTAGCCGCGGCACAAATCTCAGTGGCGCACACATTATTAAAACAAGCAGTAGAGGCAGCCATGCTTCTGGTGGAATGCCCCTTAACCTCCCCGAGAACAGTTTTACCATACTTCTGGTAACAGAAAACAATACAGTTTGCCAACCATCTAGATAAACACAGTTTAGAAACTGCTGCACCTTCTCTCTCTGGTGCGAAAGAAACAAAAAGTCGGTCCGATTTCCGGACAGACTTAGTTCTGTTAGTGTAACAGTGCAAGATGCTATGAATATCCAAGGTATGCAGAATTGCCTCCCCGCGACTGGAATGCTCGGGGTAGTATACAGGCAGTTGAATGGACTGGTTCAACATAAATTTGGAAACCACCTTTAGTAAAAACTGAGGGTTTGGATGCAGTGCCACCCTGTCTCAGTGAAAAATTAAATAAGGCTCCTTACACATCAGGGCCTGGAGCTCGGAAATCCTCCAAGTGGAAGTGACTGCAACTATAAATAGCGCCATCCAAGACAAAAAGCACATATCACAAGAATTAGCCGGCTAGAAGGGAGGCAGGGTCAGTTTTTCCAAAATAAAATTAAGGTCCCATGGAGGCCCAGGACTGTGCATCGGGGGTTTTAGGTGGAGGATTCCTTTCAGGAAGGTTTTGGAAACCTCCAGCTGAGCCACAGTTTTACCTTCCACCAAGGTGTGGTAGGCAGAAACAGCGGACAGATGGACCTTCAGTGAAGAGTAGCTCAAGCCCATGCCGTATAGGTACAGGAGATACTCCATGATTTGAGGAATGCGACATGAAAAAGGATACCAACTTTTTGAGGAGGCCCAAATGGAGAAACTCTTCCAATTCACGGCATATGTAGTCCTCATAGAAGGCTTTCAAGCCTCTACCAGGACCTGTACCACCCTGGAGGAAACACCTACACGTGAAGCAGATATGCCCTGAGGTGCCACATATGAAGGGATTTCAGCCCTGGATGTACCAGCGTGCCCCTCTCCTGAGTCAAGAGGTTGTGACAGAGGGACAGGGGAACTGGAGGTTCCACTGCTAGCTGCTGAAGAAGTGGAAGCCAAACTTGGCGAGACCAGTATGGGGCAATCACAACCATGTGTGCCCCCTCCACCTGAAGCTTGAGCAGCACCCTCTGCAGAACTGCAAAGGAAGGGAAGACATGCAAAAACCTCCCTGTCCAGCACAGAGATAGCACATCTCGCCAGAAAGCACCATGCCTGTGAGCGAGCAAAACTTGATTAGTTTTGTGGTGTATGAGAAGGCAAACAGATCCAGGTCTGGATGACCCAACATGTTGAAAATGTAGTCGACCACCTCTTGCATGAGCTCCCACTCGTGGGCTCTGACTCTGATGTGGCCGAGACTGTCCGCTAGGACATTATGCATGCCCAGAATGTGAACAACTGTGAGGTGAATTCAATGCAGTACTGCCCAGTTCCACACCCGCATCGCCACCCTGCAGAGGGGATATAAGCTACTGCCCCCTTGCTTGTTGATGTACCAGACCACACACATATTGTCCGACTGGACTAATAGTGGACCCTGGTGAAGCAGATGCTGGAAAGCTTGAAGAGCATACAGCACTGCCCTCATCTCCAGCACATATATGTGCAGGGAATGTCCCACTGGGACCACAGCCCTTGAGTCATGTGGTTCTCCAAGTGGGCGCCCCAACCCATCCCTGATGCACCTGTGGTCAGGGTCTAGGAGAGAGGATGGGACTGAAAGGGGACCCCTCTGGAGAGGTTGTTGAGATCTTGCCACCATAGGAAACCCTGCTGCATCAAAGTAGAGACCATGACCACTTGGTCCAGGTCATCCAGCCTCTGATCCCACTGTGCTCGGCGTGTCCACTGTGAAATTCGCATGTGGAGCCTGGCTTGAGGAACAGTGGGGATGGCTGCTGCCATAAGGCCAACAGTTAAAGAACTGACCTGGTCGGAACCCACCTACTGGAGGCTACCAGATGAGCCTACCTCTGCAATGTTTCCGCCCTGTCCAGATGGAGGAAAGCCATACCCTGGGTAGTATCTATCACTGCTCCAATAAACTGAAGGCGCTGGGAAGAGACAAGGTGTGATTTTGGGAGGTTTACAGTAATCCCAACCTGTAAAAAAAAAAAGATCCAGGGTAGCTGGGAGATAAAGTACCAGCTGCTTCCTCAATGGGGCTGACAGAAGCCAGTCGCCGAGGTAGGGGAACACACAGTAGCCCTGATGCCTCAGTGCTGCCACCACTATCGCTAAGCACTTGGTAAATACCTGAGGTGCCGAGAACAGGGCAAAGGGGAGGGATTTTAACTGGTAATACTCCCTCTGAAAGGTGAATCGGAGGTAGCGGCAATGGGCCTGAAAGACTGGGATTTGCAGATAGGCATCCTGCATATCCAGAGCACAAAGCCACTGTCCCTCGTGCAGAAGAGGCAGTAGGCCTGGGAGAGTCAGCATTCAAAACCGTTCGTACTCTATGTACAGGTTTAGAGTGCTGAGGTCCAAAATGGGACACAAGTTTCCCGTCTTTTTGGGGACCAGGAAGAAGTGGGAATAATACCCCTTGCCTACCTAGCTGGAGGGGACAGGCTCTATTGCCACCTCCTGTAACAGAGCCTGGATTTTTTCCCTAAAGAGAGGGATGTGCGCTTTTGGATAGGTTGACACTACTGGGAGCCTGGCTGGAGGTTTTTCCCAAAAATCCAGGGTGTGGCCCTGTCCGACTAACTAACGGAGTCCAATTCTGGAGGCCTCACCTCAGGAAGGACATTGACGGGTGGACAATACAGGTTACTCACCTGTAACAGCAGTTCTAGGAGTGGTATATGTTGTTCATCCACACTTCTTGGCAGGAACCTTACTAGGACTGGAGAACTGAGACACCAAAAACCAGCATGCCGGCGTGACTCAAGGTCGATATGGTAATGGAAAGTTAAGGTGTGTGCTGACTTCCAGGTAGCAGCCCTGCAGATCTCCTGGATAGGGACATCCCTAGAAGCAGTCACCAAGGCAGCAGTGTGGTGGGTAGAATGAGCTCTTATCCCTCTGGGAGGCTCCTTGCCCACCAACCTATAGCAGAGCTCTATGCAGGAGGTGATCCACCTGCCTATCGTCCGCTTGGCTGCAGGTCTGCCAGGTGCGGACTTCAGCATAGGTGACAAACAGCTGGTGAACCTCTCCCCGAACTTCAGCCGTACGTTCCTTATAGCAGGTGAGCGCTCTTCTCAAGTCCAAAGTATGGAGCCTGTATTCGGCCTCCGAGGAGTGACTGGGGTAGAACACCGGCAGAGTCAATATCTGATTCAGGTGAAACTCCGACACCACCTTCGGAAGGAATTTCAGGTGGGGGCATAGGACAACCTTGTCCCTGTGGAAGACCAGGTAAGGAGATTCTATGGAAAGCACCTGGAGCGCCCCAATCCTTCTGGCTGACGTGACAGCCACCAAGAAGGTGGTCTTCCACGACAGGTGGGAGATATTGCACCTGTACATCGGTTCGAATGGCTTGTCCATGATCTTAGCCAATACCAGCAGTAAATCCCACGGAGGTGGAGGTTCACGCCTCGGAAGGGATATGTGATCTAGGCCTTGGAAAAAATGCCAGACCACCTTCTCCTGCACCACCGATAGCTTGCTGGCCCGTGCCCGGTAAGCAGAGATGGCTGCCAGGTGCACCTTACGGGTCGTCGACCAAAGCCCTTGCTGAGCAAGGGACTACATGTAGTACAAAATGTTAGCGAATGGGCAGGATGAGGCGTCCAGCCCCTTGCCCTGACACCAAATGGGAAATCTCTTCCATTTAAAGGCCTAACATTTTCTAGTTGACTCCTTACGGGATGCCTCAATGATGTTGAGGACCTCGTTGGAAAGACCCAAGGCCTGGAACTCTAGCCGCTCAGGAACCAGGCCGTCAGGTGCAGGGACTGAAGGTCCGGATTAAGTACCTTCCTCTTGTTGACAGAGAGTTAAGTCCGGGCAGACTGGAAGTCACCTCGGAAGCCTGGAGCTGAGGCTAAGGAGATCTGAATACCAGAAAGGAAAATTACGTACCTACCGTAATTCTTGATCTTCTCTTGTATCTTCACCATTCATTACTTCCTGGGTGTAAGCCGGAGGCGCGCACCCGTCACGGGAGCTTTTTTTTTTTTTTTTTTTAAAAAGTTGCCTATGACCCCGCCCTCGAGGCGGCGATCGCGTCATGCGGCGGCTGCGTTAATGCGACCGACTCCTCCTCCAACTCAGTTCTGTGAGCTGGAGAGGCAAAAGTGAAAGCAGAAAATATAGATGGCGAGGCAAGATAGCAGGGATAGCAAAGCAAGGAAGAATGAACTGAAAAGGAATAAGCCGATGGAGGAAGGACAGAGGAGATAAGAACATCCTAGCCTAGGAGTGCAGGGCCTCCTTACCTGGGCGACTCTAGGAGGAGAGATGAGTAAGGAAATGAAAATAGAAGAAGAAGAAGAAGAGAGAGAGATGGGATGTTGAAGGGACCAGAAGGCCCAACGAGCATAGTTAGCTTGTAGCTGAAGGCTCGACTAAAGGGGAAGCAAGAATCCCCGGAGATAGAGCTGAAGAGAAGGTTCACCGAACCCGCTAGACAGACTCAGGAGGGCATAGTCCTCATCTTCAACATGCCATTGTTCTTGACACCCACCTCGGCTCCTGGCCGCGGAGGGCCTTTAAGTGGAGGACAGCCGAGGTGGGAAGAATAAAACCCCAGCAGCATGAGAGCGCTGCTCAGGGGTTTAGAAATAGAAAATGTAAGCCTTTCAGGCGTTTCAAGATAGAAATGGGACTCAGACTGACTGGCTAAGGCCGGGCAAGGCTTAGGCTGGCTAAAATTGATATGGTCAGCAGCTCTACTGTAAAAATTGTCCAGGAGGACTTAAAGGGAGAAACCACTAGCAAAACAGCTAGGGGATAGCCTACCTTCTCATTTGCTTTCTTGTTTGATTTCTCCATTTTTTTTTTTTTTTTAGTAGATGCATGACCCAGATACCAAGATGCCTACAGCAGTGGAGAGAGTTCCCTCAATTTTTTTTTTTTAAAGAGAAAGGAACAGGCATTTCGTTCCTCTGCTCTGCAAGATAAGAATAGAGG
The DNA here is from genome assembly GCA_016271365.2 of Neoceratodus forsteri. Classification (NCBI taxonomy): domain Eukaryota; kingdom Metazoa; phylum Chordata; order Ceratodontiformes; family Ceratodontidae; genus Neoceratodus; species Neoceratodus forsteri. Next base: position 532,326,577 of record CM057449.1, read on the forward strand.
GGAAACAGATTTCAGGGCAACTATCTGAACACGGATTGCAGGATCAAAACTGAATAGCCTGAGCCAGGCCAAAACCCCAGAGGTATCTTGCCATAAGAATAGCAAGAGATAGTTGTGCAGTCTGATAGCAATGCAATCCACGAGATGGCCCATGAATCTTAGAGTAAGTAATTTTTCTGGATTTTAGAACCCCCAAAAGATTTTTTTTTTTTTTACTTTGTCTTTTTTTGGTGAAATTTAAGGAAATTTTCCTATATTTCATATAAATGCAGAGAGAGGAAGGAGACGGGAGGTGGAGAAGCCACAGGAAGAGGCACTGAGGGGATGGTGGGCGGGTGTAAGTAATGAATGGTGAAGATACAAGAGAAGATCAAGAATTACGGTAGGTACGTAATTTTCCTATCTTCCCTTGTCAATCTTCACCATTCATTACTTCCTGGGTGAGTACCAAGCTCCTCTTCCCCTGGAGGGGGAAGAGGCCATACCCTGAGGGAACAAGACCCCCAGCCTTCTGCTGGTGAGAAACAGAAGGAGAAGACCCTGGCTTATTCAGAAAGCCTAAGAGGGAGAAGAGCTGGAGGTGCCTCCGAGGCGGGGAGCGGAGGAGCCCTGAAAAGTCTCCTAGCTCTGGAAGAGAAGACAGGTCCCCGGAGGCGGAGGCGAATCACCTACGCCGGGCCAGGGGTGACAACCTGGAAAGAGCAAGCCATGCCGTCCGCCTGATGCAGATCGCTGTCCCCGCAAGCCTGGAAGCCACCTCATTGGCGTCAGAAATGCCCTTGCTGTGTCTTGCCAGCTCCAGGCCTACAGCGGAGAGGGCAGCGGCTTGTCTGGTTTGCTCGTATCAGGCATAGATGCCAGCAGCTGGGACATCATCGACCACAGATGCGGTTGTAGCGGCGTGGTGAGCCTGATGATGCAATACAAGCACTGCCACGAGCAGAAGAGAACACTCTTAGCCCCAACGGTCGAACTGGAGAGAGTCCGAATCCGGTGGGCGGTCGTCGCAGGCAGGCGAAGGAGTATCCAGGTATACCAAACCTGAGGACGGGTTGGGAAGGGAACCTAGAGACTCAGGGGGCACAATACCTCGCTGGCAGTCCGGGGCTGGGGAAAAGCGGCAGGGGACTGCCATGACGGATAGCGCCTCCTGGAGGGATAGGCCAGGAAGGTACCACCAGATGCTGGGCACTGAACTCACCAAGGAATTCACGCGTCTCCCGTTCGGTGTGTCTCTTGAGCGTGGAAATCAGGAGATCCTCACCATCCTCGAGAAGCTGATATTCTGTGAAATCAGCATCGGAGGACAGATGAGCAGGGTTCCTCTCCCTCGGAGGAGGGAGGCGAGGATGATGGGGAACTGGAATGCCCAGAGGATTCCTGCGGCGGTGGGGAGAGTCGAAAGACCCGCTCATGCATGTACCTAACGTATGAGGGGAAGGCCGCGCAGAACCCTGAACTGCTCCCAGGATAGCGGACCCGTGGGGCCGACATGGCCTGGGGTGGGGTGGTGAAGGCAGAGATGGGAGGGCACCTCCGCGGAGCAACTACTTTCTCTCAGAGGCTCTGGAATCGGGAAAGGAGCCCTGGAGAGGGATCCCGGAAATCAGACCAGGCAGAGAGCGGAACTCTGGGGAGGCGGAGCCTGGAAGAGCCCTGGGAGAACCTCCCTGTGGCACGCCCGGGACTGCATGGATCCAGAAGGGCAGTCCCGCACGCCGAAGGACACCCTAGAACCCTGAGGGAGGGGCGAGGCTCTGCACTGCCTCCTGGCCACCCCCTGAGGTGGCCAAGGAAGACCGAGCAGCAGACCCCTGCCCTCGACCCCTCGGACTCAGAGGGCCCTCCTCCTCGACCACAGCGTCCCCTGTCCCTAGAGGGTGACAGCACCCCGTGGTGTAGCTGTCACCGGGCCTCAGAGAGGGCCTCCCTCGTCACTCGCGCCTGCCCCAGGGCTCCGGCCACCCCCAGCCGGGAACCCTCAGGAGGCGACGAAGGGGGACAGAGGGAGGCCCGCTGTGCCGCCCTGGCACCTCTAGCCACCGGGGACCCAGACTCCGAAGAGTGGGGGTGCCAGGATGGGTCCACGTCTGAATCATCGCCCTCCGAGGAGGACGAGACCAGCAGGACCTCAATGCTGGCCACCCCAGGGGTCCCCGAGGCTACGGGGCCGCGAACGGCCCCGGTACCAAGGGAGGCGCCGCTCGCCTCCCTCACGCCGGTAGCAGCCAGGTCTAGCTCCACACCCCCAACGGCGCCGGCGAGGCCGGCACCGCCTGGAGGAAGGACCAGGCCCACGGCGCCGGGCGCGTCGGAAGGCGGCGGCGGGACGCCGACGGCGCCGCCTGTCCATCGACGCCGCGACGCGCCCAAGGCCAAGCGGCACCGCCAATGGCGCCGCTCTGATCACCAGCGCCGCGAGCGGCGCGGAGAATAACGGCGCGGAAGCGGCGCCGTCTCGATCACGGCACATGACGGCGCCAGGATCGCAAAGCGCGCGCGGCGGTAGTCCACCGAGCTAGAGCCCAAGGCGAGGCCTGCGCCACGGGGAGCCTGCACCTCGGAGAGTGACTGCCGGGCGGTGTCGGCGCCCTGACCCGGAAGGGACTACGGCTCCCCGACACCGCAGAAGGGCCTCCTCCTCGGCAAGAAAGGCGAGGAGACCCCTCCTCCTCAGACCGTATAGGCCGGAGGGACCCGGGAAGGGCCTAGAGACCTTACCTGAAAGTCCCTTAAGGATCGTCCCCGAAGGTCGGCGGGGCTTGCAGGAGCAGATCACAGCGGACTTGAGGACCACGGTCCATGGAGAAACAGGCGTCGCATCTAGATCCATGTCATGGTTGGGTCCCAGGCAACGCAGACAAGCGTCATGCAGTCCGAGAGCGGAGAAATGCGGCCACAGTAGCACCGGCGCATAGGGCGCCGGCGTTCAAACTACGCTTAGCTCCGGACCCGGACATAACGCGAAATCAACAAGAAAAACAGTAGGAAACACACCGGCGCGCTTTAAAAGAAAAAGCGGTCTTACCGATCGGTCGAGTGTGGAAAGAGAGTCGCTGACGCGGTGAGAATGGGCGCTCGAAAACAGGTGCTGCCTCGACGGTGGGAGAAACAGAACTGAGTTGGAGGAGAGTCGAGTCGCTACTGCTGGCCGCCCTCGCGCATGACGCATGGCTGACAGCTCTCGGGGGCGGGCCGTTAGGCAATTACAAAAAAAAGCTCCCGTGACGGGTGCGCGCCTCCGGCTTACACCCAGGAAGTAATGAATGGTGAAGATTGACAAGGGAAGATCTGGCAGGGTCAGTCTGGGGCTACCAGAATCACCTGCGCCTTGTCCCTCCTCACCTTGAGAAGCACCCTGTGGATCAAGGGAAATGGAGGGAAGGCGTAAAAGAGGCCTGGGGTCCACGGACTCAAAAAGGCATCCCCCTGCAGCGAGCCCCACTAAGGGGAGCGGGCATGGAACAGCCTCAGCTTTGCATTCTCCCTGGAGGCAAACGGGTCCACCTAAGGAGTGCCCCAGGGGGAGAACAGATCCTGCACTACCTCTGGCCGGAGAGACCACTCATGAGATGCACCACCCATCCGGCTGAGGGCATCGGCCAGACTGTTTGAGGCTCCTTCCACATGGATGGCTAGGAGATCCGCCTCCAGGCTGAGCACGAGAGATCATATGCGGAAAGCTTCCTTGCACAAAGGCAAGGAGTGCATCCTGCCCTATCAGTTGAGATAGTACATGGTCTTGGTGTTGTCTGTCTGGACCTGAACCACTTGACCCCAGACAAACTGAGTGAAGGCAGTCAGGGCTAACTGAACCACTTGGAGCTCCAGCAGGTTGATGTAGCATCAGGACTCCTGTGAGGACCAAAGGCCTGGGGCCCTGTGCTCCCCAGATGGGCACCTCAACCCATCAGAGAGGCATCAGTCGTCAAGATAACCGTCGGCTTGGGGCAGACAAATGGGATCCCCTCCTGCAGTTGAGCTGGAATGAGCCTCTATTGCAAGCCATCCCACATCTTCTGGGTCATGGACACTGGCTGGTCAAGGAGACCAGAGCACTGAGACCACTGGTGGGCCAGCACCCACTGCAGGGGGCGCATATGCCAGTGGGCCCAACGGACCACGCTGGTGCAGGCCACCACAAGACCCAGAAGGTACAGGAAGTCCCCAGCAGGGCGCAATTGCCCAACCAGAAATGACTGGGCAAAGGAGAAATGGACCTCGGCCCTGTCTGCCGGGAGCCGGGCTCTGGTTCGGAGAGAGTCGAGTTCCACCCCGATGAACTGGATCATCTGCGAAGGCACGAGTTCCAACTTGGGCTCATTGATAAGAAGGCCTGGTTGTGAGCAAGCCCGGGGGGCCAGATCCCCGGACCGCTCCGCCTACAACCTGGAGGGGGATGCTATCAGCCAATCGTCCAGGTAAGGGTAGACCCGGACCCCTCGGCGCCGCAGGAATGCTGCCACCACTGCCATGCATTTGGTGAAGACCCTGGGAGCTGAAGAAAGGCCGAAGGGCATGGCCAGGAACCCGTAAAGTGTTCCCTCTGCTGGAAAGCGGAGGAACCGCTGATGGGACAGATGGATTGGGACATGAAAGAACGTGTCCTGAAGATCCTGGGAGCAGAACCACATGCCTAGTTCCAGGGATGGTATGATCTGGGCCAGAGTGACCATCCGAAAGATGCGCGGGCCTTAGGAACTTGTTCAGGGCATGCAGATCGAGAATGGGGTGCCAGCCCCCCATCCGTTTTGGGACCAGAAAGTACCTGGACACAAACCTGGGGCAAGGAGGAGGGTCTGCCACCTTGCTGACTACCCCCTTCTGGAGAAGCAGGGCTATGTCGTCTTGGCGAAATGACAGAGCGAGAGAGTTATGATCCGTGGTCAGCAGGGCGTGCTGGCTCAAACGGAGGGATCTGCTTGAATTCCAGAGGCAGACCCTGACCGACCACCTCCAGCACCCAGCGGTCCATGGTGATAGCGGACCAGGTGGAAAGGAAGTGGCTGAGCTGGCTCCCCCATGGGGGGGACCCAGGGGAGGTGTGACGGGGTTGGGGCGGCACCCTGCAACCTGTCACTGGGCAGGTTTGGAGGAAGAACCGGAGGAGGGGCCGCCTGGACCTTTACCTCTGGGCTTCCTAACCGAGGATGCAATAGACTTGGCCTTGGGGCACCAAGAATGAGCCTGCTGGCCCTGTTGCTGATGTTGCTGGGCCGGACATGCCGCAGGAGCAGAAGGACGAAAGGGCTGATGGCAGCCTTGGCCCTTCTGGACAGATGCAAACGAGACCAAGGTGGCGTTGGACTTCTAAATCCACTGGAGGTGGCCCTCCATCCTGAACAAGTCGGTGCCCAAAAAGGGGACATCTGATAGTTTGTGCTGGGTATCTGCCGTAAAGGTAGAGATTTGCAGTCAAGCCCTGTGGCACATGGCTACTGCAGCTGCTACTGACCAGGCACAAGAATCACCGATGTCCAGAGCAGTCTGGAGCAGTTGTTTAGCCACCACCCTTCCTTGATCTCAAACCTGCTTGACAGTGGTCTAGAGGTCGGCCGGAAGATTAGGAAGCACCTCATCCAGGGAGCCCAAAAGGGCGTGGGAGAATTGTGCCATCAGAACAGCCGAGCTAGCCTGATGAAGGCCTAAGGAGGTGTAGCCCAGCTTTTTGGACTCTTTGTCCGGGGGCTTGTCCACATCCCTAGCGTTTCCGGAGTGCCGGAATATGCCATCGGTCACCAACCCCTCAGCGAGGGCACTCCAGCAAACTGGAGAGGGAGCTGTTAGGGACCGCATACTTGCAGGCCGAAGGCAGAGGACAAGAAGCTGGCCGCTGCAAGACCTCCAGGGCCAGGCCCACTATGGCCTCGACCACGGGGAAGGCCTCCAAGGGGGGAATCCCCCTTGTCCAGGATTTCCATGAGGGTATTTGGCCTGTTTCTGCACAGGTTCGAGCTTCATCCTAGTGGACTCCAAGGTGAGTCGAAGGATACCCAGGAACGAGGATGGGCTCTCATCCACAGATAGACCCCCTGAAGATTCCAGGCGGACTGGCTGGGAATACAGCGAGGAATCGTTGGACTCCGAAGAGTCTGCAAACAGTTGCCGACCACGAGTCACTCTCCACTTGCTGAGGATGGTCGGGGGTGAGAGTGACCAACAACCTGTGGGGCAAGCCTTGACCTGACCTAGAATCCTTGGTCGGCAACCCAGTCTTCGGTTGAGGAGGCGGGGGTTCCACCACTATGGGTGGAGCAGCCGGTTTAGGCCAAGCAATCGGTGCCAGAGCCAGCTCCTGACCAAGGAACTGGGGGAGGGCAATGGCTTCAGCCAATTAGGCGACAGCCACTTAATCGCCAGTGTGGGAGCCGGCACCAGTTGACCACCAGCTAAAATAAGTTGCTGCCAAATAAGGTCCTCATAGCATTGGCACAACTTGCATCGAAGCCTCTCCTTGGCCAAGGAGGAAGAAGAGAATGAGCGATGATGCCGCTTTCCACGATGTCGGGACCAGGACCGACGCCATCAGCAGGACCGACCCAATGCAGAAGAGGACTGAGACCGAGACTTCAACCGTCGACAACGTCAACAGTGGGTCGAGGAAGGAGCGGGGGAAACCCGCTGATCCTCCAGTTCAGGGTCCTTGGCCGGAGACTTGGCTCAAGATTTTAAGTCCCCAGATAGCACCAGGGTGCGGTGTCTGGAAGAAATGTCAGCCTCTTCCAGTCGACAACCTGTCGGTGGGCTTGAAAGATCTCAGCCCAAATGTAGCAGGAGTCTCAGCCGGCTGGTCTAATGGGAACTCCGTGAAACCAGTGGCCTGGGCAGCCACCTCGACCGAAGTCGAGAGAAGATGATCCGGGAGCGAGATCTCTCCTGCTCTCAAGAGCGTTGACGCTGGGACGTACCTTTGTGATCCCGTTTTTTTGGATCGAGCAGAAAAAGACCCAGAAGGATCCTCTCCCTTAGATGAGAGGGACTGACCAAGCTCCCAAAAGGAAGCTGTATAGGAGGAACCCAGGGGGAGAGGAATAAAAGCTGCGGCCGAGGGAGAGCTCGCCATGGCCTGGGTCACCTCCTACTCAAGGGCCGTAAGCTGTTCCAGTTGTTCTGCAGAGCCCGCCGCCGCCGCAGACACCACCCAATGGGCCTCCTTCGATTTAATCAGTGGGAATCTCTTCTCCAGCCGCCCTAGTTGAAGTCGAGCAGCGCGGTCCTTATGCACCGACTGAGAGAAGGAGAGACACATGTCACAGCCTGCGGATCATAATCATGCAAAAGGCAGTAAACGCATGGGGTGTGAGAGTCAGTTCAGGACATCTTCTGCCTGCAAGGGCACCGGCAGAACCCAGGGACGGACTTGTTTTCCATCGCAGCCACCATATATGAAGGCCGAACTTGAGTGAGTTTTAAAATAATCTTAGGACAAAAATCGGAAGAAACAGAATCCAGGCCTACAAAACGCATGGGCGCTGGGAGGAAACCTGAGCTTCAAGTGTGGGAAGAGCTAAGCGTCATGGGGTGGGCCGAGGTTTTACCACCGGGTGGGTGGGAGGAGCCAGCCTGAAGACCTTCCGGCCCATCTTAAAGAGGCAAGGTACCCGCCAAGAAGTGTGGATTGAACAACATATACACATCCCTGGAACAGTACAGAGAAAGGCAACAAAAATGAGTCAGGGTCTACAGTACATGTCCTACGAGGAAAGACTTACGGAACTGAATATGCACTCCCTGGAGCAGAGAAAAGAGAGAGGGGACATGACTGAAACATTCAAGAACATAAAAGGCTTTAACAAGGTACAGGCACAGGAAATTTTTCACTTCAAGAAGAGCTCCAGGACCATGGAACATGACCTCAGGCTACAAGGAGGGAGGTTTGCTACCAACATCAGAAAGTTTTTCTTCACAGAAAGAGTGGAGGATGCTTGGAACAGCCTGCCCCAAGAGGCTGGGGGGTCAACACTGTGGGGGGATTCAAGAATGCATGGGATAGACACAAGGGAGCCCTGACTACAAAGGGCAACTAGAGTGTCAAAATAGGTCTAAAACAAATGGGCAGACTAGATGGACCTAGCGGTCTCTTTCTGCCATCAACTTACATGTTTCTACGTAACTGAAGGACCCATAAGTCAGTAGTTATTTCCTGCCACCCTGGCAGATGACTGGTGAACCTTCTGCTCACCAGCTCTTCTGAGAGACTGGAAGAAGGAAGGGCAGACCGCAAGTCAAGTGGCGGGGGGGTTGGGGTAGCCCATCAGAGGCTCTTTGGGTCTTAGCCAGAGGGGTGGCTGAAGCTGACTGAGCCCGATGTTTAGGCTGACATCTGGCCATCTGCTGTTGCTTCATCTGCTGCTTTGCTTGGTGCCGAAAGGGCTTTTTGGCCTGAAACGTGGGGCAGTACATTGTGTGGACATACCTAAGGATCTTACCCTTATCTTACAGACTGGTGATGATGTCTTGGGCATCACCCCCGAAGAGGATGGATTCCCTGAAGGCAGCATCTTGGATGGCCGCCTGAACATCTGGCGCCAGTCCAGATACCCTTAGCCAGGAAATTCAAGGAAAATCTCCTAAGGCTAACCACCGTAGTGAAGCCCCTGGCTGAGGAGTCCACAGTGTCATAGGTGGCCCTTATAGAGTGGCTACAGGCAACCTTGGCAGACTGAACAGAGTTTGAAAGGAGGGATGTGGACTCGGAGTCAGGCAGCACCTCTATGGCCAGCTCCAGCTGACTGAAGAGAGACTTTTGGCAGACCAACATGTGGCTACATAGTTTAAGGCGTGCATGGCCAATGTAGACGAGGAATAAAACTTCCTTCCCAAATTGGTCCAGCTGCCTTGACTCCATGTCAGGAGGTGAGGTGCTCATATGCCTCAGTTTGGACAACTTATCATGGGTCGCTGCGATGACCACCGAGTCCACCTTTGGATGGACACTAAGATGGTCTTTCCCCTTTGGCATCCGATAAGTCCAGTTGGCCTTTTTTGGCTACCACTGGCACCGAAGAGGGCATCATCCATACAGTGGATACCAGGTCTTCTTGTGGCTCCAGCCAAGGGAGAGTGAGGACACGAGCCATTTCCTGTATGTCCAGATGCTCCGCCAGTCTTTGGCGCTTCGGCTCTTGAGCATCGGATATTCACTCATAGACCTCCGCAATTTTCTTGAGAAGGTCTGCAAAGGAAGGGTCCTCAGGTGGAGATTTTAATGACTCCTTAGGTTGAGGTTCTTCTGTGGGAGGAGTATCAGATCCCGACACATAACAGGAAGAGGCATCAGAGTCTGAGTTCAAGTCCGGGTCTAAGTCCCAGGACCAGACATCAGGTCGGGAAGGCTCCCGGGTGCCAGGGGATGCCGCGCCTGGCGTCTGCCCTGATGAAGGCTCCTTCTGCAGGCCCGATGGCAGCTGACAAGAGTCCAGCAAAGGAGAAGGCCTAGGCGACTGGCCCACTGGGTCCCAGAGAGCCTCCCGAGGGGGTGGCGGCTATCCAGCTCTGACATGAGCTGGGCCTTAGTCTCTGACCTCCATGACTGCAGAATGGCCTGAAAGTCTGCTGAGGTTGCAGAGGAGGCGGAGATGGTGGAGTTTGGTATGCCGGTGGGTATCCCGGAGGAAAACCTGGTGCTGGGTAGCCCAGCGTATGATAAAAATTGCGTCGGGTAACCCGGTGCAGGATAAGTGGGTGAATATCCCGATGTCTGATATCCTGATGGCAGGTAGCCTTGGTATGCTGGGAAATGTAGTGTTGGGTCACCCCCCAGAAGACCCGACGGCAAGGAGTGACCCTGAGGGGCACCCCCAAGCCCAACCCTGAAGGATTTGGAAGAACCAGGTCATATGAAAGACCGGGTAGCAGCAGACATGGTGTCGGAGTCGGTGTTTCCATCGGAAAAAACTGTGGTAACGGTCCCCAAGGGTTACCCGGGACCACCAAAGTGAGATATGAAGATGCGCTGGGGAAGGTGCCACCTGAAGGATGACCTCCGTTGTCTGCACCTCTCTTGTCTGGGAAGGGCGGAGGCAGCTCTTCCACAGCTGGGGAGCTCGGGGAACCCGGTGTGGGACCCAACCAGAGAGAGTTGTAGCAGATTCGGCAACAGAGAATCGTTGGGGCCCTCACCAGACCACGACGCCAGATCAGTCGGCTGGACGTCAGGTAACCGGCCTGACTATCGACCACAACTGGGCAGGCTCCGGGGCCTCCAGAGCCTGGTGATACAGCATGGGCAAGGCGCTCGATGGAAGACCCGCCAAGCCGCTGGTGGAAAGGGGCCTAAGACTAGCAGAAGCCTCGGATGTGGCTGAGATGCCCACGGCCACTGTGACCAACGGTGGTGGGAGGTCCAAAGACTGCCCCTGGGGTGGAGCAGGCTTGACAGCAGCAGCCAACTTCCTGGAGCAAGAAGGCCGCTGCTCATCCAATGGGCCCGAGGACAGCCACGGGTGAGAGGGGCACCTGTCTTGGTCCTGATGTTTGTCTTTCTCCCTCTTCTTCTTGTACCTGGAGGTATCAGTCAGGGAGGAGGAAGCGCTATGGAGTTTTTGGAGCTTTTTTTCCATCATAGCCACTTTTTGTTTCAACAAATGGGTTTTGAGGGCCTGCTGGTGATGCTTCCATGTGGCCTGATTAAAGCTGGAACAGGTCTCGCAATCCTCAACCTAGTGCTCCTGACCTAGGCAGAAGAGGCAGAGGGTGCCACAGTTTTTGTGTGGGAGCTGCACGCCGCATGAAGCATACTTATTTTCATGTGACTCAATGGAAGACAGTGATGATATGCACGAAAACTAAATTAAACCCAATTTTTGAAGAAGAAAAACTGATACTCATCTGATTAGACAGCGGTCGAAGTGCAACATAAGATCTCCGTGAGGTCTGACGTGATCAGGTCGACATCAGGAAAGAACTGTAAGGCAGGCATGGAGACCGCCCACTACATAGTGTCACACTGACATCGGTCACATGACATCAGGTGGGCGGTCCCCCATCAGACACTGTTAGCTAAAGTTTCCATGTGGTCTTGACGCCAGGGGACGCAGTCCTCAAGGTGATTACCTACTGCAAGACCGTCTCAAAGTAAGATCATAGAAACATAGACTTTGACGGCAGAGAAGGACACTTGGCTCACCCAGTCTGCCTAGTTCTCTACCTATTGGACAAGCTGCAGATCCTAGTTTTACCAACAGCCAACTTCCTCCTACCTCCAACTAGAATTGCCTTATGTCTGTCCCATGCATTCTTAAATACCCTCACTGTTTTTGACCCCACGACCTCTTCAGGAAGGCTGTTCCATGCATCCACCACCCTCTCTGTGAAAAAATACTTCCTCACGTTGCCCCTGAGTTGCCCCATCTTCAAATTCTGCCGTCTTGTTCTTGCATATCTCTTTTTCTTAAAGATGCTACATGTAACAACAGATACAGACAACAGATATGAAAATTATGTACCTACCGTAATTCTGATCTTTCTATGTATCTTCACTATTCATCACCTTTGGGTATAGTGGCCGGAGGTCACGACCCGGCGGGAGCTCTTTTTTGGGGGGGAGGGGGATGGGCGGAGTCGATGCACCCCCAGCGCCACCCTCGAGGCCGACGCACTGTGTAGTGCTCGCGGGTTGGCCATTATGTGTGGTTGACCCCGCCCTCCCGCCAGTTCTGAGTCGACGTAGAGTAAGGAAAGGTTGGGAGGGAGGGAAAAGGGAGTCCAAGGGACAGATAAAGGAAAGGACATACAAACTAAAAGGAGAAATAAATGGCTGAGAGGACAGAATAAAGCAGGAAAACTAAGGGGATTGGGAGGGGCCCCAATCTCTGGAAGTAGAAATGGAGGAGGGAGGGTTAGGGAATTTAGAAGTAAGGATGGGGGGGAGAACATACCCTGGAACCTTGACCTGTCTCCAGCTTGTATAGGAACTGCAAAGGAGTAGCCAGAAGGCTTAACTGCCATAATTCAAGGCACAGAATCACTGGCAATAACTTCAACATAAGCAGAATCGGCTATTCTGGAAAAAAAGACAGGATAGAGAACACCCCCCCCCCTTTCAAAATCAAATTTTTGGCATCAGAAAACTAGTTTCTTAAATTAAATTGAGGTTGTGTCTAAAGAACAAGGAAATCAAAGGGAATTAAAGTAAAGCCGACAGGGAGAAGGGGAAAGAGCACAGAAAAGAGAGCAGCTACCAACCCCCACCCAATGGGGGTGGAACCGAGGTGCTGAGGAAGGAGTGCCCCCCCATTCTGGCCACTCTCCCCCTAGAGAAAAACATCCCCCTATGTACCCAAGGTCACCCCACTCATGACCAACAGAAAGGAGGGGGTTGAAAGAGAGGGCACAGAGAGGGAGCGGGACTCAGATACTGAGGCCACAGGGGGATGGAGGGTGGGATTGTGATGAATGGTGAAGATACACAGAAAGATCAGAATTACGGTGGGTATGTAATTTTCATATCTTATCAATGCCAATCTTCACCATTCATAACCTTTGGGTGAGTGCTGAGCCCCCCCAAAGGGGGCCCTAACTCTAAAGGACTAAGTCCCCTAGCTCTCAGTGGGTGGCACACTAAGAGAGAGAACCTTTACAGGTCTGGAGAGGCCCAGGAGTGGGGAAAGTGAGACAGGGACTCCTCAGAAGGAGTAGAAATCTGCCCCGACAGACGCCGCCTCACCTTACGGGAGAAAAGATGGGTTCTCTGGTAAGGGAAGGAAATCAACCTACACCGGGCCAAGGGTGACAACCGGGAAAGACACAGCCATGCCGTCCGCTTACTGCAGATCACTGTCCCTACGACCCTGGAAGCTACCTTTCTGGCGTCATAAAATGCCCTCACTTGGTGCCTTGCTAGCTCCAGGCCATGTGCAGAGAGAGCAATGGCTTGTCTGGTTACCTCCATGTCAGGCATTGAGGCTAGGAGCTGAGCTAACCTGGACCACAGGAACCTATCATAGGTAGTGTAGTTGGCCTGATGTGCTAAAATAGAGAGCAGCAACCATGCCAAGTAGAAAGTCCTCCTCCCCCAGAAGTCAAAATCCATAGAATCTTGATCTGGAGGCCGGTCACGGTGAGGGGCACAACGCTTATCAGGAGGGTCCAGCTGTGTCAATCCTAACCAAGGATGAGGCATAGAACCTGGAGACTCCGGGGGGACAATACCTCTGTCAGAGATCCCTAGGGGCTGGGATTCCGGAAAAGGGTCTCTGCCAGAAACGCATCGACGCCCAAAATGGAGGAGGTCAGGGGGGCACCACATAGGTGTCTGCACTGAAATCGCCTAAAAAAGCACACGTCGAGTGCTCTGGATTGTGCTGCATGGGTGGCGTGATGTGCAGGTCCTCCAACATCCTCACGAGGAATCGCGGATACTGTGCGAGATCAGCAGCTGGGGAGATGTGAACAGATGGATCCTCTCCTCCAGAAGAGGGAGATGAAGAATCAGAGGACTCTGAAGCTGGCTGCTCAAGGGGAGGTTGAAAAACCTGTCTGTCCATGGCCCTGACGTAAGAGGGAAATTGAGCAGACACAGCTCTCAACTGCTCCCAAGAGAGAAGGCTGCTAGGAGAAGGTGGCAGAGAATGCACCTGGAGCCCCAAGGGAAGAGGGAGCTCCGGAAAACTCAACAGGCGACAGTTGGTCAACCATACTGGAACTGCCAAGGCTGCGCCCTGAAGAATCCCTCATGAGGTGACTGGGGCCATGAGAGTCCAAAAGGATGGTCCCCTACCTCCAAAGAACAGGGCCCTCTCGAGGAAACCAAAAAGGAAGGGCGGAGATCCGCACTACGACTCCTTCCGGAACCCAGGTGGGTTCCAGAAAAGGGTCGCCATGTTGAACCCTGACCCCTCGACCCCTCAGAGTCCGAAAGAGCCCTTCTCCTTGAAAAAGCCAGCCTAGGCAGCTGGCAGCCCTGGTCAGTCCCCAAAAGGACTATCCAGGGAGCAGCACCCCCCCCCCCGTGGGTGCTCCAATCGGCCCCAAAGTTGGACGATCCAGGCACACCGCCTGAGGGGGTACCACCACTGAGGAGTCAGAAAACCCTCCAAGGCCAGGTTGCAGGGCAATGGTGGCCTGCACCACCACCTGCTGGTCAGAACCCCTGACCCTGAAGCCACTGCCAGCTCCTCAGAGGGGGGCTGGCTCCAGCCTGTCGAGGACACTACCGAGGTGTCCGCGTGAGCAGCCAACTCCAAAGAGTCAGGCTGCCTATCTGACTTAGAGTCTGATTCCGCCTCCGAGGAGGTGGAGAAGCGAAGTCCTGTGCCAGACAGTACATGGACGCCCGCTGCCATCCCGACTGAATGGGGCACCAGAATGAGGACTGCACCAGAGTCTGCGCCAAAGCCCTCAGCGCACCATGAGTGGTCTTGTGAAAAAAATACCCAGTGGGGCAGCAGTATCGAACCAGGATCTGTCACGGTGTCGGCCCAACCCTCGGCGCTGCAAGTGGCGCCGAGGCCAGAGACAGCGCTGACAATGGCCCCGACCACACTCTTGGCACCACGGATGGTGCAGAGGTCAGAACCCCCCCATGGTGCCATGACGTTGCTCGGCGCCGCAAGCGGCACCATAACTGGACACAGTGCCATGCTCAACCATGGCGCTGTGAATGGCGCCGATGCAAGAAACATACAAGGACGGCATCGTAGAGCCTCCCACGGTGCCGTCAGCACCATCAGCACTGTGAATGGTGCAGACAGTAGAGACGGCGCCGAGCAATGGACCAACACAGATGACGGCACCATCAGGGCCCACGGCGCCGCGAACAGCGCCAACAGATGGCACTGAGGACGGCGCCGAGCAAGGCTTCCCAGCCCGAGGAGATGACATCAGGGGAGCCTTCGCCCCTAGCGGCGATTGCCATGGCGGTGCATCCGCCGCCCCAGGAGGATGGACTGGGCCTCCTGCACCACAGAAGGGGCTTCTGCAATGGCGAGGCTACAAGAAGCAGAAGACTCCCCCTCCACGGTCTGTACAGAACCGGGAGGAGACCTGGAGGAAAGGCTGAGAGACCGTGGCTTGACCCGAGTGCACGCCCATCCCCTGAAAGTTGGCAGAGCTCATTCCACTTTCCACATGCTGTTCGATGACACGACAGTCCATGGAGAAGCAGGCATCACACTAATCCATATCATGTAGCGGGCCAAGACACACGAGGCAACGGTCATGCTGGTTGTGGATGTATGGAACAGCCTTCCGGAGGAGGTTGTGGAGTCAAAAACAGTGGTGGAATTCAAGCATGCATGGGACAGTCATAAGGCAATTCTAGGGGGTGGGGGTAGGAAGAAGTAGGCTGCTGGTTAACTAGGATCTGCAGCTTATCCATCAAGTAGGGAAATGGGCAGACTGGGTGGGCCAAGCGGTCCTTATCTGCCGTCAAATTCTATGTTTCTATGTGACGGAGTACTTATGGCTGCATGGGCACCGACACATAGAGGGCCGTCCGGTCTTCAAAGTTTTCTTGCCCCCAACCCCCAACTGAGACATCACCTATGGAAAAAACAAAAAACAAGAATCAACGTCACTAAAAGAAGAACAGGAACAACAGTCTTACAAGGCGACGTCGAGAGGTGGCGGACAACAGAACCGGCAGGAAATTTCAATAAGCAGCATCGACAAATGGTGATAACGGAGCCGAAGGCTTCGGTTGAGCAGCAGGCCTCTTGCTAGTAGAGCATCCATGAGCTGCGACCTCTACAGCGGGAGACGAAGAACTGGCAGGAGGGCGGGGTTGACCACACATAACAGCCAGCCTGCAAATGCCACTAATGTGATCGGCTCAAGGGGTATAAATTCGATGGTGCATCACTCCACCTAAAAAACGAGGTCGTGACCTCCGGCCACTATACCCAAAGGTGATGAATGGTGAAGACTGACAGATAAGAAGCTATTTTTCATAACATTTACAAATATCAGTAGTACTAAGAATTTCTTAAAGTTGTTGCAAAAGATTTGTAGTTAGCCAAAGTCCTGATAGTTTAAGCCTCACACCCTACCAAACGGAACTAGGGCTATGACGGCCATAAAAAGACAAAAGCAGCAAATTTATACTGCTGTAAAAACTATTTTCATATGATCATAACCAAGGTATCCGCTTAGTAAGCGCATAAAAGGAATCCAACCAGTATGAAAAATCACTGAACAAAATCATCCATCTCCAAGATAAATACCAATTTCACCAGGTACTTGCAAATTGCTGAACTAAGTACCTCCCACTACACACCTCCACATCTCTATCCCTAGTCCCAGCCTCCACTGGTGACCCCCCCCCAATGCCCAGTCCCACCAACCTTTACCATGAGACCTTTTTCCTTCGTCCTGTTTCTCCTAGATTTCCCCCTTACCACCTCCCCCCGATGGCGGACTCCCATCTCTCTCTCTCTCCATCCAACCTCATACCCCCTCTTGCCTCCTCATTCCAGGCCCTTACACCTCCTCTTTGCCAGCCACTTTCAACATCTTCCCACCAAATCCCTTCACCACACCTGAGTTAGACCTTCATCCCATCCACCCTCCACCACCTCCTCACCCACTGCCCCTTTCTTCCAGCCAAGAGCCTCTCTACCACTCCTGTCAAACCCTCCAGGCACAACAAATTCACGTCTCATCCTCATCACCAGGAGGACCAGGACCCTCACCCTCCTCCTACTCCTCACTGGGACCATACCCCTAACCCTGGCCCTGTTAACCTCTGCATCTGCCAGGACCAGGCTCACACAAAAAAAGGTAAACAACATTAGCATTGTCCAGCTTAACATACAGGTTCTCCTGCCAAAAAAATATGTCTTCCAGGCATGGGCTACCTGCAATAACCTCAACATAATAGCACTCTCCGAAAACTGGCTCTCCTGTAAAATCTCCAACAGCGAGATCGAACTCTCTGGTTATACCACTGTTAGAAAAGACAGACCAGGGGAAAAAAAGGGGGGGGAGTGCATGTTCTTTGCATCAATTAAGCTTTTGTTCACCGAACATAGTCCCAACACCAACTTCAGTACATGTTTGAGACCCTCTCCATCCACCTCCTCCTCGGTCACAGTAAAACCCTCACCTTGACAATCACCTGTCTCCCCCGGGACCCCACTCCTCTGATCTAGAGACCTTACTTGCATTCAAAAATACTCTACCCCTCAACAAGGAGTGGACACTCCTCAGGGATTTCAAAATTAACTGGTCCTCCAGCCAAACTGACCTAGCCAAATCCCGTGTCGCTGACCTGGGCCTACACCAATTGATTACTACCCCTACCAGGTCAAATTACGGGACAGGGACACAGTCACTAATCGACTGGATCATTGTCCCCAGCCCCTCCCGTATTACTGACTCAGGAGTCCTTCCCGACTGTTTAAGCATCCACTGCACCACTATCTGTCTCTGGTGAGCTCAATACCCTAACCCCCTTCACCCCAAGTTTATTTTCTCCAGACGCCAGACCAGTAACAGGATCAAGGACATAATCCATACCTTCCAACAGGTAGACTGGTCATTCACCTCAGACCTGGATGACCTTGATGCTGTCACTGACAAATCTGCCACAATCTTCAACAAAATCTACGACAAATTTGCCCCAATCGAGATAAAATAGGAGTCTGGGAACATGTTAACGAATGGGTCACCCCTGACATCTTTAAAATAATGAGGACAAGAGACAAGGCCTGGGCTCAATACACCAAGCACCGGGACCCTATCCAGCTCTCCCTCAATAAAGCACTTAGAAATAAATGCAAGTCCACCATCAGAACTGCTAAAATTAATTATTTCCAAAACAAATAACTTGGGGAATTGGCAAAACCCCAACAGCTCTAGGGGACACTAAACTCCTTACTCGGCAAAACCAAAAACAAAGAATCTATCACCCTCATGCAAGGTGACAGGAACAGCAACAACCCCACTGAAGCTGCAAACATCTTTAATTCCTTCTTTGGTGTCCTCAATAAATATAAACCTCCACCACAAATCCCCCACTCCCTTCCCAGCACCAACACCAATACTGAGCCCAGTCCAAAATTTTATTTCCAGGCCCTGAAACCCTCGGATACTATTAAAATTATCTATAGGAATAATCCCAAACCTAGCATAGGGGCTGACAGAATAGACTTCAAAATCCTGAAACTCACCATTACCTCTCTAGCAGCCCCCCTCACTAACATACTAAACCTCTCACTCCACTCTGGCTATTTCCCCAGCATCTGGAAAACCACCACTGTCAAACCTCTTTTCAAGTCAGTTTCAAGGAATGATGTAAATTACCGACCCATCTCTCTCCTTGCTCCCCTCTCCAAAATCATGGAAAAGGTAGTACATACACAGCTCACCACCTTCCTTAATAGCAATAACCTCCTCTCTGCAGTGCAGCATAGCTTTAGATCTGGTCACAGCACCGAAAATGAAAATTACATACCTACCGTAATTCTTGATCTTTCTCTGTATATTCACCATTCATCACTAGTGGGTATCTTGCTGGAGGCTAGGACTCCGCGGGAGACTTTTTTTCCCCCAGGGGCAGAGCTGACACAGGAGTGGCACCACCCTCAAGGCCAGTGTTCTACGTGGTGCTCGCGAGTTGGCCCTTAACTCGTGCATTCCGCCTACCGCCCCAGTTCTGAAAATGCCAGAGATAGAGAGAGGAAGGAGGGATGGATGGAGGGTGGGGAAGGGAGCCCAAGGGACAGACAAAAGAAAAGGACATAATAACTAAAAAGGAGAAATAGACAATGAAGAGGACAGGAAAAGAGAGAGGAACAGCCTAAGGGATTGGGAAGGGGGGGCCCCAATCTCTGGATGAAGAGAAGAAGGGACAGGAAGGGGAGGGTAGAAGAGGGAAAAAGAAATGGGGGGAGGGAAGGACAGAGCCCCTGGCTAATGCAGACCTGGACCTCAAAAAGGAGAAATATTTTAACAAACCTCCAGCTGCAGAATAAGCATAAAGCACGAACTGCCTCATAAGCAGTCAGATAGTCCCACTGAATCTAACACCTTTAGAGGAATATTTAGGTCGAACAGGGTAGACAAGGAGGCGGGTCCAGCCATCCCATCAAATTAAGAAGAAAAACTCCAAAAAAAGGGGAACCCCAATAAACTCAAAGAGGGGGAGTAGTAGTCTCAAGGGGACACTTAAAATAATGATAAGGATTGAAGTGGAGGTACTCAGGAGTCCTCTGATCCCTCCCCTCCAACCCGGACCCCCAAAGGGGTTGGGGGAGAGCTGAGCAAAGGGTAAGGGAGGGGGGAGAGAAGAGGAGACTCCCTGAGACCCCTCCAGATAGAACTCCTCCCCATGTGTCTCAAAGGGTCCTCTTCCTCCTGACCACAAGGGAAAGGAGGGAGAGGAGAGGAGTTGGAGTGTAACAGAGACCCACACGGGGGGACTGGCCAGAGACTGAGGCCCAAGAAGGGAAGGTGGATGGGATTTAGTGATGTCTGGTGAAGATACAGAGAAAAATAAAGAATTACGGTAGGTAATTTTCATATCTTATCTGTGTCAGTCTTCACCATTCATCACTAGTGGGTGAGTACCAAGTCCCTCGAAGGGGGAAAAAGTTCTCCTCCCCCCAAAAGTCAAAATCCGAAGAGTTTGAGTCTGGGGGTCGGTCACAGACTGGGGTTTTATACCCAGAGGAGGTATCCAGGCACGTCACGCCTGAAGGGAGGGTGAGGCAGAGTTCCTGGAGACCCGGGGTTGGGGGGTGCAATACCTCTGTCAAAGGTCCCTTGGGGCTGGAATGGAGAAGGGATGCCGCCAGACCCAGTGCGACACCTAGTGGAAGGGAGCAGGTGAGGCAGGAACCACAAGGTTGGCCACACTGAACTCGCCTAACAAGGCATGTGCCGCCTGGTCTACATTGCTTTCAGAGAGATAAGTGATACGGAGCTCGCCTAGCATCCCTGAAAGGAAGCGCTGATAAGAAGTGAGATCAAATGCTGGGGCAAGGTGGACGGAGGGTTCCTCTCCCTCGAGGAGGACAATGAGTAAGATGACAAGTCCAGAGATTCAGGGTCAGGGTGCACAGCAATATGGTGAAACACCTCCTCGTCCATGGCTCTAAAAAAGGTAGGGAAAAATTCAGCTGAAGCCCTGACTAGCTCTCAGGTAAGGGGCCCCGTAGGACCGGGAACACCTGGGAGAGGAGCAGGAGGTAGAGGCAAGGGGGACAAGCACCTCAGAGAAGAAGCACAGCCTCTACCCGGGCAGTGGGATCAAGCGGATGATCCCAAAAAGAAGAGAGACCTGGTGGTCCCAGCAGACAGAAGCCGCTCAACTGGGTCAGAATGGCTAGAATTGTGCCCGCAGGAAGAAATCCCCTTGTGAGGTGACCGGAACCAGGTGAGCCCAGATGGACGACTGCTATCCTCCAAAGTAGAGGCCCCTCTCCAGGAGTGTTCAGGGAAGGGGCGAGGATCAGCACTACGACTCCTCCCAGAACCCGGGCAGGTCCCAGGGAGAGGCCGTTGCGCTAGACCCTGTCCTCTCGACCCCTCCGTCTCCAAAAGGGCCCTCTTCCTCGTGACAACCAGCCTAGGTAGCTGGCAACCCCTAGCTGACCCCTGGGAGTCAGCCAAGAGTACAGTACCCTTCCCTTCCTGGGGTGCCTGGATCATCACAAATTTGGACTGTCCATGCAAACCAAGAAAGAGGGGGTAACCCAACTGAGGGGACGGATGTGTCCGTGGTTCCAGGTTGCATGGCAGCAGCCACCTGGACTGCCGCAGGCTGGTCAGTGCCACTGACCCCAGAACCAACAGAACCCGCCCGACCCATAGAGGGAGGCCGAGTGAGGACTGAGGTGCTGGACACTAAGGGACTGGAGGATTCAGAAGAATCCAGAAGCCACTCCAGATCACACCCCGAATCCGAGGAGGAGGACTGAGAGGCCTGAAGCCAGACTATTCCCTGGTCCCTCCCAGTCCTGGAACCGCGATCCGCGCCATCTCCAGCCCTGGCACCACAAGCAGCACCAAAGCCCAAATGCAGCACCGCGCCTGGTGCCAACCCCTCCCCGGTGCCCTGAACCACACCAGAGTCGGAGGCAGAACTCGCCGCCATGCCACGCCCCTCCCCAGCACCTTAAACGGCACCGGATTCGAATGCAGAACTGCCCCAGTCCTTGGCATTGCGAACAGCACCCGAGACAGGCATGACACCGATCCCCGTCCCAGCGCCAGGAGCTGTGCCAAAACCAGAAGCAGCCCCGAAAACAGGTCCTGCACCATCCACGGTGGCGCTCCCCTCCCTGGCACCGCGAACAGTGCCAGAGCAGGAAACTGCACCTGTGGATGGCCTGGCACTGTACATGACACCGACTGGGCCCCCGATGCCACAAGCAACACCAGAGCCAAGGGCAGCACTGACAGCGCCAAGGACGGTGCCGGAGAGCTCGACACCATGGCAGCCTTCGCTTCCAAGGAAGCGATTGCCAAAACAGTGCCTCCTACCCGGCCCCTGAGAGGGCCAGACTGGCCTCCTGCACCGTGGAAGGAGCCCTCACCGTGACAAGGCTAAAACTGGCAGAGGCACCGTCCTCCAGGGGCCATACAGAACCAAGAGGGGACCCGGAAGAAGGGTTGAGAGTTCTCGCCTTGGTCCGCTGACTGTAAACCTCCCTTCCCCCCATGAAAGTCGGTGGCACACGTCCAACTTTAAACGCACCATGCATTCCTAGACCTGGCAGTCCATGGAAAAGCAGGCGTCACAGTTATCCATAATGTGGGCCGGGCCAAGGCAGAAGAAGCACTGGTCATACTGGTCCATAATGGAGTAAAGGCAGCCGCAGGGACACCAACACATAGGAGGCCACCCCGTCTTCGACTTTTTCTTGTCCTCAGGACGAGGCATGACCAGACGAAAAATAAATTCAAAAAAGTACTCAGTGTCACTTTAGAAAAAGGGAACAACCTTACTGGTGTCGAAGAAGCGGCACCGAGCAGGCAAAACAGAACTGAGACTACCAACCGACCGACGGCCTAGGCCACAAGCAGGCTGAAAAGAAAAAATTACTCACCTTAGTAATGTTGTTTCTTCTAATGGAGTCTTGCTATATTATGACATATGCAGTGAGTCCCAACCTTCGAACTGTTCCGGAGGTGAAAGAGTTAACTTTCCATGCCAGGCATGGAACGCTGAGCTTGAGCTCGGTTGAAACTCTGTCTGTTGTTCTTCAAACTCAAACCGTCAGATCTTTACGAGCTAAACTCACTGAGGTCCTGTGTGGAAGCTGTAAACCTACACTAGCCAACTGGCTACTAAACATAAGAACACATTTTTGGTCCCAAAACAAAGACTCAAGTCAGAGACCCAAAAATGAAAAACAACACCAAGTCACCCCAAAAAGGAGGGTGAAAACAACAAAGTGGGCATCTAATAAGTGCCAACACTGCACTGCCCACCCACATATCAAAAACAGAGGTTCTGAGAGGGGCAGGCGGGGGGGGGGGAGTCATAATATAGCAAGACTCCATTAGAAGAAACAACATTACTAAGGTGAGTAATTTTTTCTTCAAACAACATGAAGTCTTGCTATATTATGACATATGCAGACTACACAGCAGTACCTCCATGGAGGAGGGACTGAACCTACTTAGGAAATAGGTTCTGAAGCACAGCTGTGCCAAACCGAGCATCACTCCTAGCCTGGATGTCCAGGGAGTAATGCTTGGTAAAAGTGTGAACTGCTTCCAGGTAGCTGCTTGACATATCTCTAGAATAGGGATGTCCCTGGCAGCAGCCAGGGTAGCAGCTGTACCTCTGGTAGAGTGAGCCCTCAGGCCTGAGGAGAAACCTTACCCAGCTTTTCATAACAGAATTGATACAAGAGACAATCCACCTGGCAATGGATCTTTAGTGGCAGGTTTCCTTTACCAACCTCACCATAAGTGAGGAACAGTTGGAGGGAGTCAAATCTGTGACCCTTGGTACGCTCTATGTAGTAACTAAGGGCTCTCTTCACATCTTAAGCTGTGCACCTCCTCTCGCCAGAGGAGGAATGGCCAGTGAAGTACACTGGAAGAGACATAGATTGATTAAGGTGGAAATCTGAAACCACCTTAGGCAAGAACTTCCTGTTAGTCCTGAGGACCACCTTATCTCTATGAAAGGAGATAAAATCAGGCTCCACTGACAAAGCTTGTAATTCTCTTATGCGTCTGGCAGAAGTGATGGCTACCAGAAACACAGTCTTCCAAGTCAAGTACTTCAGCTCTGCTGAACACAAGGGCTCAAAGGGAGGTTGCATAAATTGAGCAATGCAAACATTAAGATCCCAGGCAGGGGCAGGGTCCCTGAATGGAGGGTTGGTGTGAAGCAATCCCTTAAAAACTTGGAGAATACAGGATGAGCTGAAAGAGAAGAGGGTTTACCTGCTGAAATAAAAGCAGGCATAGCTGCCAAATGTACTTTTAGGGTAGCTGGTCTCAGCCCCAAGGTATTTAAATGGACCATATAATCCAGGACTGTGGGTAAATCAGCAGATTCTGGGGAAATATGCTTCCCAGAGCACCATATGGAAAACCTCTTCCATTTGGAATTATAGGTAGCCCTGGTGGAAGGTTTCCTAGAAGCCTTCAATATATCCATTACACCTTGGGAGAGTTGTAGATCAGCAAACTCTAACTCTTCAAGAGCCAGGCCTTGAGATTGAGAGATTTGAGGTTCGGGTACCAAACCCTTCCCTGAGCACAGGTTAACAGGTTGTGATTCCTGGGAAGACACAGGGGAAGATGGACTGCTAAGGACAGTAGGAATGGATACCAGGGTTGTCTGGCCCAATCTGGAGCAATCAGAATCATCTTGCAGGATTGAGATCTGATTTTGGCCAACACTTTGAACAGGAGCGGGAAGGGGGGAAAAGCATAGTGAAACTTCCCTTCCCAATTGAGAACTAAGGCATCCAGAGGGACTGAGCCCAACACTGGGGGCCTGCAGCAAAAAAGGGGAAGTTGGTGATTGTCTGGGGCTGCAAAAAGATCTATCTGCGGGGTGCCCCATCTGGCAAATATTACCTCCAGGACCAGGGGGTCCAGTGACCATTCGTGATGGCCTGGGAAATCCTGCTGAGAGCATCTACCAGGACATTGTCCTTGCCTGGGAGGTGAACTGCCGTAAGGGAGGTGTTCAGGGAGTAAGCTAGAGACCACAACTTCATTGCTTCAGTGCACAAGGCCGTAGACAGAGTGCCTCTTTGCTTGCTGATGTACCACATTGTGGTGGTGGTGTCTGTTCTGACCTGTACAACTTTGTTCCGAACAGATTTGGAAAAAACTTGAAGTGCTAGAAAAACTGCTCTGAGTTCCAACAGATTGACGTGGAGCAGAGATTCCTTAGGGGACCACGATCCCTGGGTAGTGAAGTCACCCATGTGAGCTCCCCACCCCAAGAGGGATGCATCTGTAGTAAGGATTAAGGAGTGAGACTGAGTGAAAAAGGGAACCCCTTGTCTCAGATTGCTCTGATCCTGCCGCCACTGTAGGGCTTGGATCAGGGTTCGAGTTACTGCGATCAGTTTGGTTAGAGGGTCTTTCCTTTGAGACCAAAAGGCTCTCAAATGGAACTGGATGTCCCTCATCTGAAATCATGCTCCCTGCCCTACTGCTGTAGAAGCAGCCATGTGCCCCAGGAGCTGTAGAAAATGCCTTGCTGGTCGAGAGACCTGCAGAGTGAATGAGGAGGCCAGAGAGACCAGGGTCCTTGCCCTGTCCAAAGGAAGGAAGGCTCTGGCTTTCTGTGTTCAGCTCTGTGCCTATGAAGGTGAGGAGCTGGACAGGCTCTAGAACTGACTTTGAAAGATTCAGAAGGAAACCTAAAGAGGTGAGCAGTTGCTGAGTTATCTGTAGATGTAACTTGACTTGGTCTGGAGACTGGCCTACTATGAGCCAGTCGTCCAGGTAAGGGAATATGGCAATTTGTTGCCTTCTTAAGGAAGCAACTGCTACTGACAGGCATTTTGTGAATACCCTTGGAGCAGAGGTGAGGCCAAAGGGCATTGCTCTGAACTGGTAATGGCCTGAGGGCAGCTCGAACCTGAGGTACTTTCGATGGGAGCTTCTGATGAGAATATGAAGTAGGCATCCTTGAGGTCCAGGGACGCTAGCCAGTCCCCTGACCTTAGAGAGGGTAGGATAATTCCCAGAGTCACCATTTTGAATTTTGGTTTTAAAAGGTGCTTGTTTAAATACCTGAGATCCAGGATGGGCGCCATTCTCCTGTCTTTTTGGGGTAAGAAGTACCTGGAGTACAACCTTTGCCCTGGTGTGGGTGGAACCCTTTCACAGCTCTGAGAGCCAGGAGGGAAGAGACCTCTGCCTCTAGGGCAAGTGCCTCTGGTGGATTTGCAGGTGGAAAGGATCTGGTTCTCATCTTTGGAAATTTTTTGAAGCTGAGAACCAGTCCCTGGCTTACTACTTCCAGGACCCACTTGTCTGATGTCAGAGACTTCCAGTCCTGGACAAAGTAAGCCAGCCTGCCCCCTACAGGTAGCTGAGAATCGGCCCTGGCAACCCCATCAGGGTGCCTGCTTGGCAGGGGCTTTAGGCTGAGGGGTGGAAGCAGGCCTGCTTGTACCCCGTCTGCCTCTCCCTCTAAAGAATCCCCTCTGGGCGTAAGCAGAAGAGGAGGCCTGGGCTTGGTAAAAAGGCCTAAGAAAAGGCCTACCCCTGCCCCTGGAAAGCTGCCTTTGAGGAGTGGCCTGCCTTTCCTTGGCCTGTGCACTCCTATAGGTGGTCCTATACTCATCCATTTTCTTCATGTAATTCTCTGTCTGTTCCCCAAACAGAGAATTACCCACAACAGGAAAATCCATGGCCTTAGTCTGGGTATCTGTGACAGGATAGTACATCTGAGCCAAGCCATTCTGCAAGTGCCACAGATGTAGCCATGACTCTTGATGACACATCATTAGAGTCCACTGCAGCATGGAATTGCACCTTGGATGCCTCAATACCATCAGCAGCCACCTGCTCCAGCTCCTTGGCAAGCTGGCCAGGGACCTGTTTTGCTAGAGCCAAAGTATCCCATCTGGATTTCTGATATCTAGCAACATAAGCCATATAATCTGCCTGTCTGAGTCCCAAGGATGCTGCCATGTACTGTTTCTTTGCCATGGCATCAATCCTCCTGGAGTCCTTGTCGGGGGTGTGAAGTCAAGGGAATATTTGCTGCCACAGGCTGCAGCCTGCACTGCTCCAACATGGCTGCATTGTTGTGTAAGGAACTCCATATCAGAGCCTGACAATGTACCTCTTGCCCATTCTCTTATCCACAGGAGGTATAGTGTGAGGAGTTTTAGAATTTTACTGTCTGTTTCCCAAAAGATTTATGCAAAGGAATAGACAGTCTCCTAGACTCTGGGATATCCATCATTTCCACATAGTCAGGCTCCTCTTGATCATCCACAGCTTCCTCCAAAGGGAGCTGGAGGTTTCAGCCACTTTTTATAAAACATAAAATGAAAGGGACTCAGAAAGCCTGGGAAGAGACACTCCTGAAGGTCTGTCTGGGGAGATGTATGGGTCAATGGGCACATCAGACTTTCAAATCCACATTCACTCTCTCATACTCCTTCTTCCCTCCTCCGTTCATAATATTCCTCTAAATCATACTCTGAACCGTGGAACTGGCTTAACCGCACGCTATTTGATGGTGCCGGTTCGGTCGGAACCGGGGAAAGCGACTGGACAATTTTAATCGCTTTGGCTATTTCTTCAGCGGTTGGAGAGGAAAGTTTTGGCTCCACACCAACTGATTTCCTAGTCCTTTTTGCTAGAACCAACTCCTCAGAGTCGTATCTACTTTTGCCCGAGGAAGTCTCGCCCTGGTCAGAGGGCACTCCCTCCGGTGCGGTTGGAACCGAACCAGGTTGGCCATCCGGTTCAGCGGACTTTTTGGCCTCCCTTTCCCTGAGCCTACCAACTCTCTTTTCCAGGGTAGCTGCAGGAAAATTTTTACACATCTGGCAGTCTGCATTGAGGTGGTCAAACCCCAGACAATAAACATAGGTGGTGTGGGGGTCATCCTTGACAAAGACTTCCCCACAGACACTGCAGTGTTGAAACCCAGTGGGCCCGGTTTTTCTTTTGGGTTTCTCAGACATAATGCCAGCCTAACCAAACGTACCCGTTTCTGGCAATCCGCCAGGTAAGACCCTCTTATCGGTTCCCAACCGTGTCACGGGTCATGGAAAAAACCGTAATAAAATTTGTTTTGTTAGAACCGATAAGAACCGGTAACCACACTCTAAATGACAGATTAATATATTTTAAACAACCTGATCAGTTCAGACCGAACCAATAAACCGTTTACAAGTTCCACACAGAATAGAAATTAATGTAAAACCTATCTAGTGCTCACAATACCACAGACAGAGTCTGAACCGACCGGTTGCAGTTTAAATTCGTTCGAAAACCAAGAAAAACAATACTTTAACCGACAAAATGAACTGAGCAGAAGGAGAAATCTCTGGAGCGACTGTTCAGTGAGGCGGAGTAAAGAATCTGACAGTATGAGTTTGAAGAACAACAGACAGAGTTTCAACCGAGCTTGAGCTCAGCGTTCCATGCCTGGCATGGAAAGTTAACTCTTTCACCTCCGGAGCAGTTCAAAGGTTGGGACTCACTGCATATGTCATAATATAGCAAGACTTCATGTTGTTTGAACACGCAGTTGCTTGAAGAATCTCCACGAGGTCCTCACTCTATGTCAGGAGAAGAAGAACTAGAGTGAGGGCAGAGTCGATGGCAGTTAATGACCAACCGACGAGAGTCACGTAGCACGTCGGCCTCCAGCAAGACACCCACTAGTGATGCATGGTGAAGACTGACACAGATATGATCTGTTCTGTTCAAGTTCACCAGTGATATACATAAGGCTAACAACAATGGCCAGTACACAGGCTCAGTTTCTTTCGACTTAACCAAGGCTTTCGATTCGGTTGACCATAGCCAACTTCTAGACATTCTCACAGGTACACAAATCTCGGAGAATGTGGCTAAATGGATAGGAAAAACAGATTACTCACCTGTAACAGTAGTTCTAGGAGTGGTATATGTTGTTCATCCACACTCTTTGACATGTCCCTTTCCCCTTTAAGGATCACCGGAAGTCTTCAAGCTGGCTCCTCCCACCCACCCGAGTGGTATATACCTCAGCTCTGCCCCATGACACCAGATTGTAGCCACTGGAAGCCAGGTTTGTGCGTCCGCAGCCGGAGAGGTCGGGTGGGTCCATGTGGACGAACAATACATACCACTCATAGAAACATAGAAGTTGACAGCAGATAAGGACCGCAAGGCCCATATGGAAATGAGTCTTCACCACTTATTCACACTAATGGGATCTGCGCCAGAGGCCATAGGACCCAGCAGGAGCAAAGTTTTTTGCTAGAAGGTCGGCGCCAGAGATGGCGCCGCAAGTACCGGCACCGCGAGCCTCCGCTCGTGCAGTAATGACTATCCCAGCGTCGACCCTCCAACTGCTTCAGTACCTTTTTTTCCCCGAGGAGGTGCAGCATAACTAACATAGAAGGATAACCTAACAAAACCCGGACATAAGATAGTCTGGACGACCCGTAAAAGAAGGGTCAACAAAGAAGTCTTCACAGCCTAAAGATTGAAGAAGTGAAGACCAATAACAGAGGTGAGCTCGGGGGATGGTGGGTGGGCGTGTGGATGAGTGGTGGAGACTGGTCCAAGAAGATCAAGAATTATGGTAGGTACGTAATTTCGACATCTTCCTGGACATAGGTCTCCACCACTCATTCACACTAATGGGAGAGTACCGAGATAATAATCCCCCAAGAGGGTGGCAGGAGAGACCAAGAGCTCACAATTTTAGGACAGAAGTCCATTAAGGATGGCAGTACCAAATGAAAGATGTCATCTGGCATGGACATCCAGGGCATAATGTTTGACGAAAGTATGCACTGAGCTCCAGGTGGCCGCATTGCAAATATCTGAAATGGGCACATTGCGGATTTCCACTACGGATGCCACGACTGCTCTAGGAGAGTGAGCGTACACTCTGCCCTCCAGCTTAACCTGCATCATGGAATAACAGTAGCGAAGGCATGCAACTAGCCATGCAGAAATACATCTGATAGCGACAGGTTGACCCAGCCGGGTCTCACTGAAGGAAACAAACAGTTGTTGAGCTTTACGAAATTTTTTGTTCGGTCTAGATAGAAATGTAAAGCTCTTTTGACATCCAAGGAATGAAGAGAACGCTCTCCTTCATTTTGGAAGTCTGCAAAGTAAGATGGAAGGACCAGGGGTTGATTTAGATGGAATTCTGAAACAACCTTAGGGAGAAACTTAGGATGGGTCCTAAGAGCTACTTTGTCTTTATGAAACACAGTATACGGAGGGTCTGTGACCAAGGCATGTATCTCAGAGACCCTACAGGCTGAGGTAATGGCCACTAGGAAGGCTGTCTTCCAAGTGAGAAACTTTAACTCACAGGTAGCTAGAGGCTCAAAAGGTTTTCGAGTGAGCATGTCTAGCACAAGACGAATGTCCCAAGCTGTGACTGGACATCTTATAGGAGGTTTGGTATGCAGAATTCCCTTAAGAAACCTCTTAACCACAGGTAACTGAGCCAGTGACAAGGAAAGTACTTGCTCATGATAAGCTGAAATGGCACAAAGGTGAACCTTAACAGTAGAGTATTGCAGACCTGAATTTGAGAAGTCTGAAAGGTACTCTAGAACTTTATCTGGTGGGCAGGAAAAAGGATTGAAAGAGGATTTTGCACATCAGAGTGAGAAACGCTTCCATTTGGCTGTGTAAGTTTTCCTAATGGCTGGCTTGCGTGCAGCCAGTAGAATATCTGAAACCCTGTGAGAGACATTGAACCTGTTCACTTCAATCTCTTCAGGAGCCAAGCGTGAAGGTGAAGCAACCTCAGATTGGGATGGACAGCTGACTCCTGAGTCAGAAGGTTCGTCTGAAGGGGAAGCAGTTTCAGAGGAGTTTCTAACATACTGTTGAGTAGTGGAAACCATATCTGTAGTGGCCAGAAGGGAGCAATGAGGATCATTTTGTCCCCCGAGACTCGAATGTGAGAAGTACTTTCTGAATTAGAGGAAGAGGCGGAAAGGCAAATAGAAAGAGTTTTGTCCACCGCAGCCTGAACACATCCTGACAGAAAATACCAGGCCCTGGATTTCTGGAGCAGAAGAGAGGCAGTTTTGTGTTGAGTGGAGATGCAAAAAGGTCCAGGTCTGGAGTTCCCCACTCTGCGAATAGCGACTGAGCTATGGGTGAGTTGAGAGACCATTCGTGAGGATTTGTCTCTGTTCTGCTGAGACAGTCTGCCAGTTCGTTCTGCATCCCCGGCAGGTGGACCGCATGAATTAGAGCCTTGTGCTCTAAGCACCATTTCCACACCCTCATTGCTTCCCTGCATAAGGGGTAAGAGTGAGCACTGCCCTGCTTGTTGATGTTATTACATCACAGCTTTGTTGTCCCTCTGAAGGCGAATGTTCTTGTGACAGAGAATGTCCTTCAAAGCCCGGACTGCACAAAGGACTGCTCTCATTTCTAAGACATTTATGTGAAGCTGCGACTCGTCCTGAGTCCACATACCTTGAGTGTGGAGAGTCTGACAGTAAGTTCCCCACCCCATCAGGGACGCATCCATGGTAATGGAAATCTGATGATTCAGAGGAGCAAAGGGGTATCCTTCCAGAACACTGTCCTCTTGTGACCACCAGGTGAGTGATCTCTTCAGAGATTCTGTCACCTTGACGAGAAAGGACTGAGGGTGAGTGGTCGGGGACCACTGAGTTCTGCGCTTCCATTGAGAGGTTCTCATGTGGAGGTGTGCTAGAGGTACAGTGAACACCGAGGATGCCATGAGACCTAGCATCCACTGCATCGAGAGAGCTGTCACCGAGCTGCTTTCTCTGATGTATTGGGCCATCTGAAGGATATCGCTCCTCCTGTCCTCTGGAAGAAATGCTTTCGCATAGGTGGTGTCCAGGAGAGTTCCTATGAATAGGAGCCTCTGGGAGGGCTGCAGCTGCAATTTATTTTAGGTTTAGCAGGACTCTCATGGACGTAAGAAAGTGTGAGGCCGCGGCTATGGCGTCTAGAGTTCCCTGCCTGGAAGGACTTGCTAGAAGCCAATCGTTCAGATATGGGAACACTTGTATTCCGATTTTTCTGAGATGCGCTGCGAGAATTGCACAACTTTGTAAGAACTCGCGGTGCCGAGGATAGCCCAAAGGGCAGGAGTCTGAACTGATAATGCTGTCCCAAAGCCATGAACCTTAGGTATTTGTGATGCTATGGGTGTATAGGAATGTGCTGGTAAGCATCCTGCACAACCAGGGAGGCTAACCAGTCGTGCTGATGAAGCAAAGTTAACAGGGTTCCTAGAGATATCATTTTGAATTTTTCTTTGGGAAGGAATTTGTTTAATTTTCTGAGGTCCAAAATGGGGTGCATGCCTCCAGTTTTCTTTGGAACCAGAACCCTGTGCTCCATTGATCCAGCGGACCTACTTCCACTGCCCTGTTGTTCAGAAGGACTTGTACCTCAGAGGCAAGAAGTTCTGACTGAAGAACTGGCAAACTGGGCTGTCATCTGGGGGGACGATCCGGAGGGGTCTCCAAAAGATTGAGGGAATACCTCTTGCAGATTATCCGGAGGACCCATTTGTCCAATGTTATGGACTTCCACTTGATTATAGAAGTGAGTCAGACGACCTCCCATTACTGAGGAAGAGTCCCCCTCGGGCAGCTGAGGTGGGACATGGGCCAACAACTCAGAAGGTGGCACTAGGCGCTTTGGGTCCTTGTGCCTTCTGCAGCGTTTTCTTCTGAGGCTGGGGGGCTTGTTTTTTATTAAAACTTCCCCTGCCTTTGCCTCGAAAGGACTGACTGTTATGAAACTGGCGTTTGTTAACACCCCCTCGAGAGGGGACGGGAGGGGGTCAGGTCAATTTAATGGCTGACCTAGTCTTTTGTGTGGCCTCTAGAGCCTGTTCTACTTGAGGGCTGAAGAGATGCACACCATCGAAAGGCAACACCATGACCTGTTGCTGGGCATCATTCGTGAAACCTGAAGTGCACAGCTAGGAATGACGGCTGGTACAAATGCCCACCGCCGCCGCTCGGGAGGAAGTATCGAAGGCGTCCATAGCTGCTTTAACCTGCTGGTTGTTGGACTCGATACCCCTGGTTATGGTTTGAAGAAGCTCTGAATTAGTGTCCGATTCCGGTAGACCTTTAACCATCTGTTTGAGCAAATGCCAAAGAATATACTCGTAGTGAGAGAAATAGCCTTGGTAGCTGGCAATACGCATACCTAGGGTGGAAGCTGTAGTAGTCTGGGGAAGGACGACCTTATCATTCTCTGCCAAGACTACAACAGGATCCACAAAGGCTTGGGATGCCAAAATGGGTCAATCCTTGGGGGCAGCATATTTCCTATCTATTGACTTTGCCACAGAAGGAATGAGAGCGTGATTATTCCATACCATTTGAGAAAGCATCTCAAAGGAGGGCTTTACTGGAGGAGTCAAATCCATAGGGATCTCTGGATCGTGGAGGTATTGGAGTCTTAATAGCGTCCCAGGATCGATATCTGTAATTTGGAGAGAAAGGGTGGAATTCAAGTTTTTCAGCAAAGACTTAAATGACAGGTCCTCGACCACAGGCTCTGCAGCAGGAATAGATCCTGTTCCTTCCACATCGTCACCCAGCCTAAGGTCTGGGTCAGGCTCAATGTCATCTCCTGACAGCCCAGGAGGGACTGCATGAACAGGAAAGGAGTGAAAATCAGAAGGAAACGAGGAAGAAAAAGGATTCAAAGAAGAGGAGCCCTGAAGACTGGATGGCGCTAACAGGTCCGGCCGAAGAGCCGCGGCACCATCGCATGGCACCGAGGACAGCGCCAGAGGCCGAGCAGGCGCTGAGAACAGCGCCAGGGTCTGCGGCACCGAGGGGCGATGCCAACAAGGCGGGGAAACTCAATGGCACTGAGGATGGCACTGACAGATGCGTCAGCATTAAAGATGGCGCTGAGCATGCCATCGGCGCCAGGCGTCGAAAACATCCCAAGACTCAAACAGGATTTGAGGAAAGAAGGATGAATACCAGGAGACAGAGGCACGGGTGTGGCCCCTGCGCCCGGGCGGTGTGAGAAGGCTACCCTAGCGGTCGACGGCACCAAAGAAGGTCGCCACGTGACTAGGAGGCTCAACCGCCCCTACCTGATCCCCAGAAAATCCGAAGGTCCGGAGTGTTCGGGCCAGGTAGCTGGACCAACCTCTGAGCCACTGCTCCATAAGAGCAGCCCACTGATGAAACTGCTCATCTGAAGACCTACCAGAGGCCGGGGTAGGGCTCCGATGTCGAAGACATCGGCTACCAGAAACAGAAACCAGCAACTCCGGAGGAGGAGACCGGCAACTAGCCCCAATAACTGACCATCTATGCGCAGACATATCAGAGTGCAACCTCGAGTGATGCCTTCTCTTTTTCGACCTGTGGGGCGAAGATGAGCTCGAGGCCGAACGGTGCTGGGAGTGCGACCATTTACTTTTATGCTTTCGAGGGGACCGCCTACCCTCTCGGCATTGGACTGTCCATTGTCAGACCCACCCTTCCGGAGAAGGCGACGGACCGGACCCAGCCCGGCTGACTGAACAGCTTTCATACGAAGTCTCCCTACCGTCACCTGACCTGCTCATGGTCGACTCAGTCAATGTAGGCTGAGACTTCTCCCTTAAATAAGAATAAACTAAGCAATACTTTATTCGAGATATTACTACAAAACAAATAAAACTGAAAAACTACGCTGCTAGTTTGAAGTTTGACTCCCGGCGGGCGAGCAACGTCATCACTGAAGTGCACTCGATGGCGGGGAAAAAAGGAACTGAGGCAGTTGGAGGGTCGATGCCAGGATAGTCATTACCACAGGAGTGGAGGCTCGCAACGCGCTCCTCGCAGCGCTATCTCCAGCGCCAACCATCTAGCAAAAAACTTTGCTCCTGCTGGATCCTAGTGCCTCCAGTGCAGATCCCATTAGTGTGAATGAGTGGTGGAGACTTATGCCCAGGAAGATTCGGTCTGCCCATTTCTTTTCTATCTTATGAATGTGCCGTTGGCCTTTGCTCTGTCAATGGCTCATCTTTTCATACTCATCTATATTGCTCCCTTATGCCTATCCCATGCCTGTTTGAAGCCCTGCACTGTATTCATATCCACCACTTCCTGAGGTGGGCCATTCCATGCATCCACCATCTTTTCTGTGAAAAAGAACTTCCTCACATTACCCCTCAATTGGCCTCCCTCTAATCTCATGCTGTGTCCTCTTGTCCTGCTATTTTTCTTACATTGAAACATGTTAGACTCTTTCACCTTGTTAATGCCCTTAAGGTGTTTGAATGTTTCAATCATATCACCTCTCTCCCTCCTTTGTTCTAGGGTAAACATATTGAGTTCAGTTAATCTGTCCTCATATGTTTTCTGATGCAGTCCCTGCACCATTTTGGTTGCTCTTCTCTGTACTGCCTCAATTTGGTTAATGACCTTGTGAAGGTGTGGCCTCCAGTACTGCACGCAGTACTCCAGATGAGGACTGGCCCCAGGACTGATCTCTGAGGTACAGCACTTGTGACTGGCATCTCTTCTGACCGTATACCATTGACCCCCACACCCTGTTTTCTTCCCGTCAACCAGTTTGCCACCCAGTTGACCAACATCTGACCCACCCCAGGCCTACCCAGCTTATTAATCAATCTTCTATGTGGAACAGTATTGAAAGCTTTGCTGAAGTCAAGGTAGGCAACATCACCTGCTCCCCCTTGGTCCACCACTTTGGCTACCCAGTCAAAGAAATCTATGAGATTAGTTTGACAGGACCTTCCTGTTGTAAACCCATGCTGTCTTGGATCCTGTGCCCCTATGGATTCCAGGTGTTGCACTACCCTTTCCTTTAAGGAGTGCCTCCATAATCTTGCCCACTACTGAGGTAAGACTGACTGGTCTGTAGTTCCCTGCCTCCTCCGTTACCACTCTTGTGGAGCAGGATCACAGGAGCCCTTCTCCAGTCTCCTGGAACCTCTCCTGTGCTCAGAGACTCACTAAACAGTTCTAATAATGGCTCTGCTAGTTCCACCCTTAACTCCTTTAGTACCCTGGGATGTATGCCATCAGGTCCCATTGCCTTGTCCACTCTGAGCTTATCGAGCTCTTGTAGGACCTTTTCTTTTGTGAAAGGACTAGTGCACAGTCCCCTCCTCCCTGTGTCCATGGTGCTGAGCTGTGGGCCCAGCCCTACCTTCTCTTCAGTAAATATTGAGCAGAAGTATCTATTTAGGATAGATGCTTTTACATGGTCTTCCTCCTCACAGGTCCCATTATCCCCCTCTGATCTTAGCAATACCTCGTCTGGACTTTCTTGTTTCAGTAAATTATCTATAGAAAGTCTTGTCACTTTCTTTTACCATTCGTGCTAGTGTTTCCTTGGTTTGGGCCTTTGCCTGCCTAACTGCCTTCCCTGGTTCCCTTAGAGAAGCTTGGTATGCCTCCCTATCTTCATCCTGTTGCATTCCCTTATATTTCCCGAAGGCCAGCCTTTTGGCTCTGACCTTTTCTGCTACTGCCTTTGAGAACCAAAGTGGTTTCCTTCTTTTTTTGCACTTCCTTTTCTCACTAACACAATGGGATGTTGCTTCAAGTATTGCATCTTTAATGCTTGCCCACATTGCCTGTACCTCCTCACCTGTATTTCTTTTTGCCAGGGCTGGCTTAACTCTGTTGGCCATCTTTATCAAAGTCAGCTCCTCTTAAGTCCCATATTTTTGCCATGGAATGGGACGATTTTGTTCTAGTGGCCAAATTGAACAATACCATGTGATGGTCACTGGCACCCAGGTGACCTTCTACCTGGAGATCTGTGATCCTTTCCCTGTTAGTCAGTACTAGATCTAGGATAACCCTGTCTCTTGTGGGTTGTTGTACCAGTTGTTTGAGGTCCTCCCCCTGCAGGGAATACACCATGTGTCTAGTTCCGGCAGATGTCCCTGCTGGTATTGACCTACTGTTACAGGTGAGTAACCTGTTCTTTTAGGAGTGTTGATATGTTGTTCATTCACACTCTTTGGCAGACTCCTACCAGTTCTCCAGGAGGAGAGATGCAAGGCGCACACCCCCTACTTAGGGAACAAGAGATTGGAGAACTGAGGCCGGAAAACCAGCATCCCGCATGACTCAAGGTTGATGTGGTAGTGGGTGATAAAGGTGTTTGCTGACTTCAAGGGAGCAGCTCAACAGATTTCCTGGATAGGGATGCCCCTGGAAGCAGCCACTGATGCAGCAGTATGACGGGTAGAATGAGCTCTTATCCATCTGGTAGGCTCTTTGCCCTCCAACTCGTAACACAGACCTATACGTGATAAAATCGATCTTGTAATAGTCCGCTTCGCTGCAGAAGTGGCTTTAGCACAGGTGACAAACAGCTGGTGAACCTCATCCCGAATTTCTGCCATTCTCTCCTTGTAATAGGAGACAGCACATCTCAGGTCCAAAGTATGGAGCCTGTACTCAGCCTCCGAGGTGTAGTTAGGGTAGTATACCGGTACAGTTAACACCTGGTTGAGGTGAAATTCTGACACCACCTTCGGAAGGAATTTCGGGTGGGGGCGTAGGACAACCCTGTCCCTGTGGAAAAAGAGATAAGGGGACTCCACCGAAAGCACCTGGAGTTCCCCTGTCCTTCTGGCAGACATGATAGCCACCAGGAAGGCAGTCTTCCACAACAAGTGTAACAAGTCACACCTGTGCATTGGTTCAAATGGCTTGCCCATGTGCTTAGCCAGTACCAGCAGAAGATCCCACGGAGGTGGAGGTTCATGCACCGGATGGGATATGTGATCCAGGCCTTTGAAAAAGTGCCCGACCACTGTATTCTGAGCCAACGTCGGCTGACCGGCCCGCATCTGGTAAGCACAGATGGCTGCCAGGTGCACCCTAATGGTCGATGACCAGAGACCCCCTCTGGATAGAGACCAAAGGTAGTCGAGAATGTTAGCCACTGAACATGATAAAGGGTCCAGGACCTTACAATGACACCAAATGGAAAACCTTTTCCATTTGAAGGCATAACATTTCCTGGTCAGTTCCTTTCTAGATGCCTCCACAATGGTGTAGATGTCTTCAGAAAGACCTAAAGCCTGGAACTCTAGCCGCTCAGGTACCAGGCTGTGAGGTGCAGGGATTGAAGGTCCAGATGGAATACCTTCCCCTGATCGAGTGATAACAGGTCCGGGCATGTGCAAAACCGCTTCGGGCCTGCAGCTTAGGCTGAGGAGATCTGAATACCAGAACTGGTGTGGCCAGTCTGGGGTTACCAGGATCACCTTCAGATTGTCCCTCCTCACCTTGAGAAGCACCTTGTGGATCAAGGGAAACGGAGGGAAGGCGTAGAGGAGGCCTGTGATCCACGGCCTTGAGTAGGCATCCCCCTGCAACAAGCCCTACTGAGGTGGGCGGGCATGAAATAGCCTCAACTTGGTGTTTTCCTTGGAAGCAAACAAGTCCACCATCAGTTTGCCCAAACAGGAGAACAGACTATAGGCTACCTCTGGAAGCAGAGACCACTCATGGGATGTCTGGCCTAAGCGGCTGAGAGCATCAGCCAGATGTTTCAGGGCTCTTGCCACATGGATGGCAAGTAGATCTGCCTCCAACCGGCTCACGAGGGTCCAGATGTGAAGCGCCTCCTTGCACAGCAAATGGGAATGCGTGCCGCCTTGTTTGTTGAGGTAATACAAGGTCATGGTATTGTCTGTCTGGACTTGAACCACTTGACTCCGGAGCCAAGGAGCGAAAGCTGACAGTGCCAGTCTGACTGCTCTGAGCTCCAACAGGTTGATGTGGCATCGGGACTCCTTGGGGGTCCAGAGCCCCCGAGGGCCCTTTTGTCCCCCATGTGGATTCCCCAGCCCATGAGAGAGAGGCATTGGTCATAAGGACAACTGTCGGCTCAGGGCGGACAAACGGGATCCCTTCCAAACGGGTCTGGCGCAGTCCACCATTGGAGAGCGTCCCACATCTTCTGGGTTACAGTGATCAGCTCGTCGAAATGACCATGGCGCTGAGTCCACTGGGTGGCCAGCTCCCATTGAAAGGGTCGCATGTACAACCGGGCCCAATGGACCCCTGAGGTGCATGCCGCCATGTAACTCAGAAGGTGCAGAAAGTCCCGGGCAGGACAC
This sequence comes from Neoceratodus forsteri, assembly GCA_016271365.2. Classification (NCBI taxonomy): domain Eukaryota; kingdom Metazoa; phylum Chordata; order Ceratodontiformes; family Ceratodontidae; genus Neoceratodus; species Neoceratodus forsteri. The sequence continues at coordinate 532,364,780 of CM057449.1, forward strand.
AAGTGCCCAACCAGAAATGATTGGGCTAAGGAGGAAAGAACCTCCACACTGTCCGTTGGGAGCCGAACTCTGGCTTGACAAGAGTTGAGCTCTGCCCCAATGAAGCCCATCACATGAGACGGCATGAGTTCCGACTTGGCCTCACTGATCAGGAGGCCGAGTTGAGAGCAGGTCTGGAGGGCCAGATCCCTGTACCTCTCCACCTCCTGTTGGGTGGAACCTGCTAGCAGCCAATCGTCGAGGTAGGGGTAAATCCTGACCCCCCCCCGATGCCGGAGATGGGCGGCCGCCACCACTGCAATGCATTTGGTGAAGACCCATGGGGCCGATGACAGAACGAATGGCATGGCTCGGAACTCATACAGGGTCCCTTCGACCCTGAAGCAGAGGAACAGCTGATGGGACGGATGGATTGGGACATGAAAGAATGCGTCCTGCAGATCCAGCGAACAGAACCACATGTTTTGCTCCAAGAATGGTATGATCTGGGACAGAGTGACCATTCGAAAGGAGCATCAACTGAGATAATGATTCAGGTCAAGCAGATCTAGAATGGGGAGCCAGCCCCCCCGTCTGCTTGGGCAGCAGGAAGTGCTGGAGGATCTGCCACTGGAGCTACTGCCACCTTGAGGAGGAATTGAGTGATGTCGTCTCTGACAGCTGACTGTGTCTGAGCGAATACTCATTCTTCCTGAGGGACGCGGGCTCGGCTTGAAGGGAACTGCTCAAATTCCAGAGGCAGTCCCTTGCCAACCACTTCCAGAACCCACCTGTCCGTGGTGATAACGGACTAGGCAGTAAGAAAGTGGCAGAGCCAACCCCCCATGGGAGGACCCAGAGCTGGCATGATGGGGGCAGGGATGGCAGCCCCTGCCCTGTCACTGAGCAGGCTTGGAGGAGGAGGATCCAGGACCGGAACCTCTGCCTCCTTTATGGGCCTGCTGAGGATCCTGCTTGGGCCGAGGGCGCCAAGCTTGAGCCTACTGCTGTTGCCGCCCACCCTGGAAGGAGGACTGCTGAGTCGTAGGGGCAGAATGCCGAAATGGCTTTTTCTTTTTCCTCTGCTGGTTCTTGCCTGAAGAACTCTTGGCAGAAGAAGTGTCCAAGGTGGCACTGGTCTGCTCAATACGCTTAAGGTGACCGGCCACTCCTAGGCCGAATAAGTTGGTCCCAAGGAAGGGCACATCAGCTAACTTATGCTGGGTACCCACCGGGAAGGAGGAGAGCCTCATCCAAGCCCTGTGATGGAAGGCAACTGCGGCAGCCATCAAACAGGCACAAGAGTCCCCGAGATCCAGGACCATCTGGAGTTGCTGCTTGGTAATGGCTCGGCTCTGATCCCAGGCTTAGTTGACCATAGTCTGCATATCCACGGGGAGATGTGGGAGGACTTTGTCCAGTGACCCGAGGAGGGTGTGGGAGAAGTGTGCCATGATGACGGCTGAACTTGCCTGACAAAGGCCCAGGGAGGAAGCCGCATAGACCTTTCTGGCTGAATGGTCCAAGAGCTTGGACTCTTTATCAGGAGGTCAGTCGGTGTCAGCAGAACTGCCAGTATGCCTGAACACAGAGGCAGTCACCAAGCTCTCAGACGAAGGGTGCTTTGTGAACTCCGCAATGGACCCCATGGGCACCATGTACTTTCGAGCCATGCAGGCAGACGGTGCTGGAAAGGAGGCAGGACGCTGCCATAGTTCTAAGGCCAGTCCAACAATGGCTTCAGCCACAGAAAAGGCCTCCGTCGGGGTATCCCCTCTCTTGAGGATGTCAGTGAGAGGGTACTCTGCCTTTTTCTGGATAGGCTCCAGGGGCATCCCTGTAGACTCAAGAGATGAGGCAAAGGATCCCTTCAAAGCACAAAGGACCTTTCTCCATCTCTAAGCCAGCGGTCCAATCATCATCCCCTGGGTGTGAATGGAGACCGCTTATATCCAAATCGGAAGATACAATGGCCTACCGCCCGTGTCACCTTTGACTCACCGGGGGCCGTCTGAGGTGACCGTGACTGACAAGCACCGGTGAAGCCTGGTGTCCGGTCTATCTTGCTTAGGGCCTGAGCCACCCTCCACTTGCCGAAGATAGTCGGGAGTGAGGGTGACCGACAACCGGTGGGGCAGTCCCTGACCCGACCGAGAATCCTTGGTTGGAGCCCCAGTTTTCGGTTGTGGAGGCGGGGGTTCCACCACAATCGGTGGGGCAGCAGTTTTGGCTGAACAACTGGCGCCGGTTTGGGCTCCTCGATCACCGTGAGGGGTTGTTTTAGCCTTTCAGGTGACAGCCACTAAACTGTTGGGGAAGGCAACGGCATCAGCTTGTTCCTGGTCAGAAGGAGCTGCTGCCACATTAAGTCCTCGTAGCGTCGACGCAATTTACGCTGAAGTCTCTCCGAGGAGTAGGAGGAGGAAGATGAGGACAAGCGGCACCGCCACTTTCCTCGGTGCCGAGACCAAGACCATCGGTGTCGGCGGGATCGGCTGGACCGAGAAGAGGTCCGAGACTGAGACAGTCTGTGTTCCCAATGGTGAGTCTGGGAGGGAGCGGGGGAACCTGTTTCTTCCTCAGCTCGGGAGCCTTAACCGGGGACTCCGGCAGAGGAGGTGCAGGCAAGTCCTTGGTTTCCACTTGGGGAACCAGTGAAGAAGGGTTGTCAGCTTCTCCAGTCGACAGCCCATCCGACGGGTCAAGAAAAATCTCGACTGCGTCGACGGGTGTCTCGGCCAGCTGACCTGACTGGGACACCATGAAGCCAGCGGCCTTAGCTGCAACCTCGACCGAAGTTGAAAGTGGACTCTCCGGGGAAGGGGACCTCTCCCGCTCCCACGAATGCCGATGGTGAGACATACTCTTCGAGTTCTTCTTCTTGGACCAAGAGGAGTGTCCTGATGGCCCCTCACCTTCCGGGGACAGGGACTGGCAAAGCTCCTTAAAAGAAGCCATATAGGAGGAGCCCAAGGAGAGTGGAATAAATGCCACGACCGTGGAAGACAAAGATGCGGCTTGTGCCTCTTCCTCCTCGAGGGCGATCATCTGTTCAAGTTGCTCAGCCATGCCAGCCACCGTGGAAACCGCCCAACGGGCCTCCTTTGACTTCACCGACGGTATACGTCTCTCGGAGCGCCAAAGTTGGAGCCTGGTAGCATGGTCTTCGAGAACATTTGCCAAGAAGGACTTGCACAAATCGCAGGCCTGCGGATCATGGTCAAGCCCGGGGCAGTAGATGCATGTGGAGTGCGGATCAGTCCTAGACATCTTCCGCCCACATAGGCACCGCCAAAAACTGATTTGTCCATCGCAGCTGCGAAGGAAGAAGCAGACTGAAGTCTAGAAAACTTTAAAATTAGTTTCGGGTGAACTGAAGAGTTTGGATCCAGTCTAAATGCAGAGCGCTAAGGAGGGAACCTGAGCTTCTAAGTGGTAAGGAAGACCTGGCGTCATGGGGTGGGTGGGAGGAGCCAGCTTGAAGACCTTCCGGCAAGATATAAAGCGGCAAGAACCTGCCAGACAGTGTGGATGAACAACATATCCATGTCCCTAGAACTGTATTATTTTCTGTACAACTGGACGCAAGTGAAAATGGGTACTTTTGCTCACATATTTTTCAGTATAAAATAAAATCTGATTGAGACAACGAGTTCCAAAAGCAGCTGATTTGGTAATAAAATGCAGCTTGTCCAACTTTTCTATGATAACTTGGGTAATTTGAGACTTTAGTCACCCATGTGCCTGGTTCCAGCATTTGACAAGATTTGTCTTTCCACCACAGATTTTAATTTAATTGGTCCTTGTCCATTTAGCAATTTCCATGCCCAGAAACCCAATACTTGATTACTTCTTTCTTGTAACGTTTGCCAATTCGAAATACTGTACAAACAGCAGGTATGGTAACTTAGTGGAAGGTCAAAAGCAAATCTGCAGGCTTTATTCAGCAGAAGTTCAATTCTTTGCAAGTATGTTTTACATTCAGAAACATAAATGACAAAACTGTAATCAATCCATGACAAAATGTGTGTCAATACAAGCAATTTTTTTGCACCACATTATTTCTATATAACATACCAAACCTTGGATTGACAGACTTTACTAAGTTTTTGATATGTTGGTAATAACTGAGGCAACTGTCAAAGGTCAGGCCTGTATTCATCGACCTGGTCCAAGATAGTTCCGTCATGTGTTTTTATAGAAAGAGATTTTAATAAACTTAATTGTTTCACTTTCGTCTTTTTTGAATTTAAACATAACTTATTAACAATGAACTAATTGTGAACAGCATAAAACCCAGACTGTAGTATGCTTGTCAAAGTATTTAAATCTTTATTCTGAAAAAAGATTACAGTGTCATTCGTGTATAAAATGATTTTAGAAAATTTTGAGACACTTGGTAGATTATTTAGAAAAAGACTAAAAAGTGAAAGTTCGCGTATTGATCCTTTGGGAGCACCTAGGTTCTCAGAAAGAATTTTTGAATACGCATGTATTTTAACCTGTTGTACATGGTTGGTAAGGTAACCTTCGAACCTTAATGTAACAGACTTGGGCCCTGTCCACACTACACCGCTCCGGCCCGGTAACAGATGCAATCAGTTACGACCAGGGAGTGGTGCAGTGTGTCCACATTGCGGCGGTGTCCGTTATGGGACCGGTACTGCCGGTCCACACTAGGGGTGCCAGGCGACCGTTACGGCGGCACCCATTCCCAGGATGCAGCTCGCACTAAGCTATGGGCACTGCAGGGGACTGTTACCACGCATCCACACTTCGCCCGGTAACGTTACCGAGGCGTAACCGGTTTCATAACCATTGCTGAAACCACCTCATATGCGGTTTCAACAACGGTTACGAAAACACCTTCTGTAACGTTACAGGTGTAAGCGCAAACTGTTGCGGTAACGATTTGGGCACTCTGTAATGTTACAGAGACGTAGTGTGGACAGGGCCTTAGACAAACTGAGTTGTCTTAGACTCTCAATCAATTTTGAATGTTATACCAAACTGAATGATTTAGATAACTCTATGTAAATTGAACTAAACAAGTCACCACTGTCAAAGGCTTCATGAATAAAATTCGTAAATTCTGCCAGTGCTGTAAGGGTACTATGCTTTTTTTCTGAAACAGTTTTGCTCAACTCATAAATACAGGTTACTCACCTGTAACAGGAGTTCTAGGAATGGTATATGTTGTTCATCCACACTTATTGGCAGGTTCCTTCAATTGTTGCCAGGTGGTAAAACTCTCGGCTCTGCCCCATGATGCTAGATCTAGCCTGCTGGAAGCCAGGTTGTACGTCGAAGCCGGGGAGGTCGGGTGGGTCGTGTGGATGAACAACATATACCATTCCTAGAACTCCTGTTACGGGTGAGTTACCTGTATTTCTAGAGACATGGATATGTTGTTCAATCCACAGTTATTGGCAGACTCCTAGCAGTTTTCCAGGAGGAGGGAGGCAAAGTGCACACCCACAATACTTACTTGGGAAATAAGGACTGGAGAACCGAGGCCCCAAAACCAGCATCCCGGCGTGACTCAAGGTCGATGTGGTAGTGGGTAATAAAGGTATGTGCCGACTTCCAGGTAGCAGCCCTGCAGATATCCTGGATAGGAACGTCCCTGGAAGCAGCTACCAATGCAGCGGTATGGTGGGTAGAATGAACTCTTATCCATCTGGGAGGCTCTATGCCCGCCAACCTATAGTAGAGCTCTGTGCAGGAGGTGACCCACCTGCTTATCGTCCGCTTGGCTGCAGGTCTGCCAGGTGCAGCTTCAGCGTAGGTGACAAACAGCTGGCGAACCTCTCCCCGAACTTCAGCCATCCGCTCCTTATAATAAGCGAGCACTCATCTTGGGTCCAAAGTATGGAGCCTATATTCGGCCTCCGAGGTGTGATTGGGGTAGAACACCGGCAGAATCAACACCTGGTTAAGGTGAAACTCCGACACCACTTTCAGAAGGAATTTCGGGTGAGGGGGGTGCAGGACAACCTTGACCCTGTGGAAGAGTAGATAAGGAGACTCGATGGAAAGTGCCTGGAGCTCTCCCATCCTTCTGGCTGACGTGATAGCCACCAAGAAGGCGGTCTTCCACAACAGGTGGGAAATATCACATGTCCATCGGTTCAAATGGCTTGCCCATGAGCTTGGCCAATACCAGTAGATCCCATGGAGGTGGAGGTTCTCGCACCAGAGGGGAAATGTGGTCAAGGCCTTTGAAAAAGCGGCTGACCACCTTCTCCTATGCCACTGACTGCTTCCCGGCCCGCGCCCGGTAAGCAGAGATGGCTGCCAGGTGCACCTTAAGGGTCGTCGACCGAAGCCCTTGCTGTGAAAGGGGCCACAGATAGTCCAGAATGCTTTCCAAGGGACAGGCGGAAGGTTCCAAGCCCTTCCCCTGACACCAAATGGAGAATCTCTTCCATTTGAAGGCATAGCATTTCCTGGTCGACTCCTTGCAGGACGCCTCAATGACGTTGAGGACCTCGTCGTTAAGACCCAAGGCCTGGAACTCTAGCCACTCAGGAACCAGGCCATCAGGTGCAGGGACTGAAGGTCCGGATGGAATACCTTCCCCCTGGCTGACTGAGATCAGGTCCGGGTGGGATGGAAGCCACCTCGGGAGACTGGAGCTGAGGCTGAGGAGATCTGGATACCAGAACTGGTGGGGCCAGTCTGGGGCTACCAGAATCACCTGCGCCTTGTCCCTCCTCACCTTAAGAAGCACCTTGTGGATCAAGGGAAATGGGGGAAAGGCGTGGAAGAGGCCCGGGGTCCACGGCCTCGAGAAGGCATCCCCCTGCAGCGAGCCCTGCTGAGGGGGGCGGGCATGGAACAGACTCAGCTTCGCATTCTCCCTGGAGGCAAACAGGTCCACCTGAGGCGTGCCCCAGTGGGAGAACAGATCTTGTACTACCTCCGGCAGGAGAGACCACTCGTGAGACGCAGCCCCTATCCGGCTTAGGGCATCGGCCAGGGTGTTGGAGGCTCCTGCCACGTGAATGGCTAGGAGATCCGCCTCCAGGCTGCGCACGAGGGACCATATGCGGAGAGCTTCCTTGCATAACAGCATGGAGCGCGTCCCGCCCTGGCGGTTCAGATAGTACATGGTCGTGGTATGGTCCATCTGGACCTGAACCACTTGACCCCGTAGAAACGGAGCGAAGGCGGTGAGAGCTAGACAGACCGCTCGAGGTTCCAGCAGGTTGATATGGCATCGGACTCCCGAGGGGACCAGAGGCCGTGTGCTCTGTGCTCCCCCAGATGGGCACCCCAACCCATCAGAGATGCATCAGTCGATAGAGAGACCGTCTGCTCGGGGCGGACGAACGGGATGCCCTCCTGCAGATGTGCCGGAATGGTCCACCACTGGACAGCGTTCCGCATCTCCTGGGTCACTGTCACAGGCTGGTCCAACGGATCGCAGCGTTGTGACCACTGGCTGGCCAGTCTCCACAGAAGGGGACGCATGTACCAACAGGCCCAACGGACCACGCTGGTGCAGGCCGCCATGAGGCCCAGGAGGCGCACAAAGTCCCAGGCAGGGCGCGATTGCCCAACCAGAAATGACTGGGCAAAGGAGGAAAGAACCTCGGCCCTGTCCACCGGGAGCTGAGCTCTGGCTCGAAGAGAGTCGAGCTCTGCCCCGATGAAGAGTATCACCTGCTTCGGCACGAGTTCCGACTTGGCCTCGTTGATGAGGAGGCCAATCTGAGAGCAAACCTGGAGGGCCAGATCTCTGGACCGCTCCACCTCCGCTCTGGAGGGGGCTGCAATCAGCCAGTCGTCCAGGTAGGGGTACACCCGGACCCTTCGGCGCTGCAGGAATGCTGTCACCACTGCCATGCATTTGGTGAAGACCCTGGGAGCTAGAGAGAGGCCGAAGGGCATGGCCTGGAACTCATAAACGGACCCCTCCGCTCTGAAGTGGAGGAATCTCTGATGAGACAGACGGATCGGGACATGGAAGAACGCATCCTGGAGGTCCAGGGAACAGAACCACATGCCTCGTTCCAAGGATGGTATTATCTGAGCCAGAGTGACCATCCTGAAGGTTAGAGACCATAGGAACCTGTTCGGGTCAAGCAGGTTGAGGATGGGGCGCCAGCCTCCCGTCCGTTTGGGGACCAGACAATACCTGGACACAAACCCTGGGTCTAGAGGAGGATCTGCCACCTTCCTGATCACCTCTTTTTCGAGGAGCAGGGCAATATCGGCTTGGCGTGCCGACAGCGAGGCTGCGGACCCCGTCGCCCCCCGAGGGGCAACGGCTCAAAAGGGAGGAGCCTGCTCGAACTCCAGAGGCAGGCCTTTTCCTACCACCTCCAACACCCAGCGGTCCGTGGTGATAGCACACCAGGCGGAAAGGAAGTGGCGGAGCCGTCACCCCATGGGGGGAACCCGGAGGGAGTGACGAGGCTTGGGGTGGCACCCCTCAACCCATCACTGGGCAGGCTTGGAGGAGGAACCGGCCGAGGGACCTCCTGGGCCTTTACCTCCTTGCTTCCTGTTGGAGGAAGCCACCGGCTTGGGTTTGGGATGCCAAGCGCGAGCCTGCTGGCCCTGTTGCTGGTGCTGTTGGGCCGGCCGAGCTGCAGGGGCCGAAGAATGAAAGGACTTATGCTGTTGCTGACGGCGGCCTTTGTCCCTCTGGGCGGAGGTGACAGAGTCCAGAGTGGCACTAGACTTTTCGATCCGCTGGAGGTGTCCCTCCACTCCAGGGCCAAAGAGGTCAGTCCCCAAGAAGGGGATGTCCGCTAACTTGTGCTGGGTATCCGCTGTGAAGGTGGATATCCTCAGCTACGCCCTGCGGCGCATGGTCACCGCGGCCGCTATTGACCTGGCACAGGAATCACGTATGTCCAGAGCAGTCTGAAGCTGCTGCTTCACCACCGCCCTACCCTGGTCCCGCATCTGATGGACCGTGGTCTGCAGGTCGGCCGGGAGATGAGGGACAACCTCATCCAGGGAGCCCAAGAGGGCCTGAGAGAAGTGTGCCATCAGCATGGTTGAGCTGGCCTGTCAGAGGCTGAGGGAGGATGCAGCGTACACCTTGCGCCCGGCAAAGTCCAGCTTTTTGGACTCCTTGTTGGGGGGCTTGTCCACGTCCCGAGCTTGCATGAACGCCGAAGATGCTGTCGGTGACTAACCCCTCGGCAGAGGGGTGCTCCGAGAAACCAGGCAAAGAGCCGGTAGGGATCGCATACTTCCTGGCCATCCTGGCAGAGGGCGCAGGACAGGAAGCAGGCCACTGCCAGAGCTCCAAGGCTGGAGCGACAGTGGCCTCAACCACCAGAAAGGCCTCCGTGGGGGAATCCCCTCGGTCCGGTATCTCCGTCAGGGGATACTTTGCCCGCTTGGACATGGGCTCAAGCTGCATCCCGGTGGACTCTGAGATGAGTCGAAGCAGACCCAAGAAGGACGATGGGATATCGTCCAATGACTGGCCCCCGGAGGACTCCAGACCTGCCTGGAGAACAGGGAGGAGTCGTCGTCAGATTCCGAAGAGTCTGCGAAGAGCTACCTCGGCCCTGAGCCACCCTCTACCTGCCGAGGACGGTCGGGAGTGAGGGTGACCGACAACCTGTGGGGCAGGCCATGACCTGACCGAGAATCCTTGGTCGGTGCCCCAGACTTCGGTTGTGGAGGCGGAGGTTCCACCACAATTGGTGAAGCAGCCGGTTTTGACCGAGCAACCAGCCCTGGAATGGGCAACTCGACTGGGGCGAGCGGTTGCTTCGGTCGTTCGGGCGACAGCCACTTGATGGCCGGGGTCTGAACTGGAGTCGGTTTAGACATGGACAACAGTAACTACTGCCACATAAGCTCCTAGTAGTGCCGACATAATTTACGCCGATGCCTCTCCTCATCCGAGGAAGACGACGAGGAGGAACGGTGTCGCCACTTACTTTGGTACCGAGACTGAGACTGCCGATGTCGGTGGGAACGGCTTGACCGAGATGAAGTCCGAGACCAAGACCCTCGGGGGGACTGAGGGCAGGTCTAGGAAGGGGCAGGGGACACCCACTCTTCCCTCAGCTCGGGCACTTTATCCAGGGACTGTGGCCCCGAAGGCGCAGGCAGATCCTCGGTCTCCACTGGGGGAACCGGTGAAGGTGGGCTGTTGGCTTCACCAGCCCGTCTGACGGATCGAGAAAAATCTCGACTGCGTTGACAGGAGTCTCGGCAGGCTGGCCTGACGGGGACCCCGTGAAGCCAGCGGCCTGAGCTGCAACTTCGACCGAAGTCGACGGTCGGCTGTCCGGGGATGGAGACCTCTCCCGCTCCCACGAACGCTGATGGTGGGACTTACCCTTCGACTCCTTCTTCTTGGGCTGAGAAGAATGTCCCAATGGCCCCTCTCCCTTCGTGGAAAGGGACTGACAAAGCTCCTTGAACGAAGCAGTGTACGAGGAACTCAGAGAGAGCGGGATAAATGCCGTGACCGAGGAGGAGGAAGATGCGGCCTGGGCTGCCTCCTCCTCGAGGCGATATCTGTTTAGCGACTTAAGCCGCGCCGGACGCGACACCGCCCAACGAGCCTCTTTTGTTTTACCGGAGAAACGCTCTCAGGCGCCGAGGCAACCGGCAGCGTGATCATCCAGGATGTTGGCCGAGAAAGAACGGCACAACTCGCAGGCCTGCGGGTCGTGATCTAGGCCTAGGCAGTAGATGCACGTGGAGTGCTTATCCATCCTGGACATTTTCTGCCCGCAAGGGCACCTCCAAAAGCCGGGAATAGATTTGTCCATCGCAGCCACGAGGGAAGATGAAGACCGAAGTTTAGAAAACTTCAAAGGATCCAGTCTAAAACGCAGAGCGCTAAGGAGGGAACCTGAGCTTCCAAGCGGTAAGGAAGATCTGGCGTCATGGGGAGGAGCCGAGAGTTTTACCACCCGGGTGGGTGGGAGGAGCCAGCTTAAAGACCTTCCAGCAACAAATAAAGCTGCAAGGAACCTGCCAATAAGTGTGGATTTAACAACATATCCATGTCCCTAGAAATAATATTTTTCCAAATAGTCCATAATCTGATCACGTATTATCCTTTCAAGGGCCTTAGACGGTGGTGTGAGAACAGAAATTGGTCTATAATTAGAGGTTTCTTGTCTATCCTCATTTTTAAATAGAAGTGTAACAAAAACATATTTCCAAGATGAAGAGACTTCATTATAAATAAAGAAATTATTTTTTCACAGGGACAACTAATTCCTCTAAGGCAGTTTTTAAAGAGTTTTTAGTCCAAACCATCAGGGCCTACACAGGTTTTTATTTTTAATTTTCGTAGATATTTCAAACAGGTATGCTCATTGATAGTGTTAAAATAAAATTGCAGGTTAGTGAATTTACTTTCTAAATCAGTTGAAACTTGTCTTACAAAATCACTTGATGGCAGGAAAAAAGTGAACTTTTCAATTTCACATTTAAAATAATACAAACATATGAAATTGCTAGCAGATAAAGGCATTATGGTCTATCAAAGTTTGCTCGCCTCGATTGTGCAGCTAGCAGCCCTTAAGCCCTAAAACTGCAGCCCTGCCTCCCTTCCCCCTCCAGTGACATACCCCCTACCCTGTCACATACCCTCTTGAAGCAGCCCGCTGTTCTACAGGACACCACTTCCTCTGGCAATGCGTTCCACCCAGACACCACCCTCTCAGTAAAAAAGTGTCTCCTCATTTCCCTCCTCAACCTTCCCCCTTCCTATTCTCAGATCGTGCCCTTAAGCACCCCGGCCCTTAATCTGAAAAGCCCCTCCGTGCCGTCTTATTTATTCAATGCATGTACTTGGAAGGTTTTAATCACGTCTCCGCTATCCCTCCTCTCCTCCAGGGAGTACATGTTCAACTCCCTCAGCTTGCTCACGTCGGGTAAGTCCCCTAGCCCCCGGATCATTTTTGTTACCCTGCACTGCACCCCCTCCAGTAACCTAATGTCGTCCTTCAGGTACAGTTGCCAGAACTGCATGCAGTACTCCAGGTGTGGTCTAACCAGTGACCTGTATAGCATCAGGATCACCTCCCCTCTCCTGGAGGATATGCCTCTGGCAGTACAACCCAGCATCCTGTTGGCCTCTGCAGCTGCCTTTCTACAATGTGCTAAGTTGTTCACTGCTCCTGTTATGATCACCCCCAGATCCTGCTCTTCCATCTTGGCTAGTTGAATTCCCACCTTGTTTTTTTTTTTTTTGCCAAAATGTAGCACCTTACATTGCTTGGCATTGAACCCCAGCTGCCGAGTGTCTGACCAAGCTTCCAATTTTGCCAGATCATTTTGCAACCCCTGCCACCCTTCTAAGTCATCCATTACTGCTTCCCATCTTGGTGTCAAATGCAAAAAGACAGATCTTGCTCTTGATGCCTATTGAGATGTCTGCTATAAACATCCCAGTACAGAGCCCTGTGACACCCCGCTTGTCACCACCCTAGGAGATGACAGGTCCCCTCCGACCACCACCCTCTGTTGTCTCCCTTGATGCCAGTTCACTACCCATCCCATCAAGTTCGCCTCACCCCGTGCCTTCCAGCTTATTTTCTAGCCTCCCATGCAGTACCAAATTGTATAGAAACATACACTTTGACGGAAGATGAGGACCACTTGGCCCACCCAGTCTGCCCATTTCCCTTCCTATTGGATAAGCTGCAGATTCTAGTTAACCAACAGCCTACTTCCTTCAACCCACCACTACAATTGCCTTATGTCTGTCCCATGCATGTTTGAATTCCCCCACTGTTTTAGACCCAACAACCTCCCCAGGAAAGCGGTTCCATGCATCCACCACTCTCTCCGTAAAAAAGAATTTCCTCACACTACCACTGAGCCGTCCCCCCTATCTTTAAATTGTGCCCCCTTGTTCTTACACATCTCTTTTTCTGAAAGATGCTACCCTCCTGAACTTTGATTCCCTTGAGGTACTTAAAAGTTTCTATCATGTCCCCGCTTCCCTCCTTTCATCAAGGGTATACATATTAAGCTCTCCCAGTCTCTCTTCATATGGTTTCTGATGCAGACCCTGCACCATTTTAGTTGCCCTCCTCTGGACTGCTTCCATCCTGTCTATGTCCTAGGTAGATGGGGTCTCCAAAACTGCACACAATATTCTAGATGGGGTCCCACCAACTGTCTGTACAGAGGGATAAATACTTCCCCTTTTCTACTTGTGATGCCCCTTCCTATGCATCCCAGTATCCTCCTTACTGACTTCTCACATTGCTTATCAACCTTTAGATCATCTGATTTGACTACCCCCAGGTCCCTTTCCATTTTTGTTGTTGTTAGTATCTCCCCTGCTATTGTGTACTCTTCTCCTGGGTTTTTATTTCCCAGGTGCATTACTTTGCACTTCTTTGCATTGAATCCAAGTTGCCATATGTCTGACCATTCCTCCAACTTGAAGTCCTTCTCATCCTTTCTACCCCCCTTGTGTATCAACTCTGTTGCAGATCTTTGTGTCATCTGCAAAGAGCATACCTTCCCTCAGATCCTCTGCAATGTCACCTATAAAGATGTTAAAGAGGACTGGACCCAATACTGAGCCCTGAGGATACTCACTAGTAACCCCTTTCTTGAATGTGTTCCATTCACTATTACCTTCTGTGTCCTGTTGTGCAGCCAGTTTGCTACCCAGGCTACCACCCTGGAACCCACTCCTAGGCTGGCTAACTTGATTATTAGTCTTTGATGCGGGACTGTGTCAAATGCCTTGCTAAAGTCTAGGTAGGCCATATCCAGAGCCCCTCCCAGGTACATTACTTTGGTCACCCAGTCAAAGAAAACCAATTAGATTCGTCTGACATGACCTTCCTGCTGTAAATCCATGCTGCTTTGGGTCCTGTGCCCTGCTGGCCTCTAGGTAGAAACAGAATCTGATGGCAGATAAGGACCGCTTGGCCCACCCAGTCTGCCCATTTCCCTACCTACTGGATAAGCTACAGATCCTAGTTAACCAGCAACCTACTTCTTCCTACCCCAACCCCCTAGAATGTCCTTATGACTGTCCCATGCATGCTTGAATTCCACCACTGTTTTGACTCCACAACCTCCTCCAGAAGGCCGTTCCATGCATCCACAACCCTCTCTGTGATAAAAACTTCCTTAAATTACCTCTGAGCCGTCCCCCCTCAATCTTCAAATTGAGTCCCCTTGTTCTTGCACACCTCTTTTTTTGAAGGATGCTACCCTCTTGGACTTTGTTGATTCCCTTGAGGTACTTGAAAGTTTCTATTATGTCCCCCCTCTCCCTCCTTTCCTCGAGGCTATACATATTAAGCTCCTTTAGTCTCTCTTCATATGTCTTCCGGTGCAGACCCTGCACCATTTTAGTTGCCCTCCTCTGGACAGCTTCCATCCTGTCTATGTCTTTGCGGAGACTGGGTCTCCAGAACTGCACGCAGTACTCCAGATGGGGTCTCACCAGCTGTCTGTACAGAGGGATAACAACTTCCTGTTTTCTACTGGTGATGCCTCTCCTATGCATCCCAGTATCCCCAGCCCTCCTTGCTGCCCTCTCACATTGCTTGCCCACCTTTGGGTCATCTGATATGACTACCCCCAGGTCCTTTCCATTTTGTTGTTGTTGAGTATCTCACCCCCATTGTGTACTCTTCCCTGGGCTTTTGTTTCCCAGGTGCATTACCTTGCACTTCTTAGTATTGAATCTAGCTGCCATACATTTGACCATTCCTCTAACCTTGCAAGTCCCTTCTTATCCTTTCCACCCCACCTTGTGCATCAACTCTGTTGCAGATCTTTGTGTCATCTGCAAAGAGACATACTTTCCTTCAGTCCCTCTGCAATGTCAGCTTATAAAGACATTGAAGAGGACCAGTCTAATACTGAACCCTGCGGTACCCACTAGTAACCCCCTTTCTTCTGAGTGGACTCCATTTACTATTACTCTCTGTGTCCTATTCTCCAGCCAATTCTTTACCCAGGCTGTCATCTTGGGACCCACTCCCAGGCTGGCTAACTTGTATATTAATCTTTTGTGTGGGACTGTGTCAAATGCCTTGCTAAAGTCTGGTAGGCCATGTCCACAGCCCCTCCCTGATCTACTACTTTGGTCACCCAGTCAAAGAAATCTATCAGATTTGTCTGGCATGACCTTCCCACTGTGAATCTATGCTGCCTTGGGTCCTGTGCCTCTGGCCTCTAGATACTCAACAATTCTTTCCTTCAAAGTGATTCCATCATTTTCCCTATCACTGAGGTTAAACTAACAGGTCTGTAGTTTCCTGCTTCTGCCTGCTCCCACTTTTGTGAAGGGAATCACATCTGCCCTCCTCCAGTCCTCAGGTACCACCCCATCCTCCCATGATTTGTTAAAGGGTAGTCAGTGGTGTCACTAGTTCTACCTTAGTTCTTTTAGAATTCTGGGATGAATCCCATCAGCCCCATTGCTTTGTCCACCTTCAGTTTTAAGAGTTCTTTCTAACACTTTCTTCTGTAAATGGGCTGGTATCAACTTCTGTATCCAGAGTGTTTCTACTGTTTTGTTTTAGGTACCTCCCCCTCTTCATTTGTAAATACTGAGCAAAAATATTTGTTTAGTATCTCTGCCTTTTCACAGTCTCCCTCTGCCCACTCCTTCCCCTTTATTAAGCCTCACTATCCCTCCCTTGGTGTTCCTTCACTCCCTGATGTACCTATAAAAGGTTTTATTCCCCTTCTTAACTGAGTTGGCTATCTTTTTCTCGGTTTGGGCCTTTGCTGTTCTGACTGCCTTCCCAGCTTCATTTTGCTTTAACTGATACAGTTCTCTGTCCAGCTCTTTCTGAGATTCCTTGTACTTCCTGAAAGCTTTCTTTTTCTCTTGAACCTTCACTGCCACTTCCTTTGAGAACCATAGTGGTTTCTTACATCGTTTTGTTTTATTTATTTGCTTCACACAAAGGCTTGTTACCTCTGTGATGGCAGTTTTTATTATTCCCCATTGTTCTTCCACCCTTCCTTCCTGCCCATTTGCTAGTACATTCCTTAGGCACTCACCCATTTTACAATTCTTTCTTCCAGAAGTGATTCCATCATTACAGGTCTGTAGTTTCCTGCTTCTGCCTTGCTCCCACTTTTGTGAAGGGGAATCACATCTGCCCTCCTCCAGTCCTCAGGTACCACCCTATCCTCCCATGATTTGTTAAAAAGTGTGGTCAGTGGTGTCACTAGGTCCTCCCTTAGTTCTTTTAGGATTCTGGGGTGAATCCCGTCAGGCCCCATTGCTTTGTCCACCTTGAGTTTTAGGAGTTCTTTCAGGACTCTTTCTTCTGTAAATGGACTGGTGTGAACCCCTCTACCCAGAGGTGCTTCTATTGTCTGGTTTAGGTAACTCATCCTCATCTTCTTTTGTGAATAATGAGCAAAAGTATTCATTCAGTATCTCTTCCTTTTCGCTGTCTCCCTCTGCCCACCTCCCCTCTCCTTTATTAATCTTCACTATTCTTCCTGTAACCTTTCTGTGCTCCCTAATGTACCTATAAAAGGTTTTACCCCCCTTCTTAATTGAGCTGACTATTTTTTCCTCGGTTTGGGCCTTTGTTATTCTGACTGCCTTCCCCACTTCTTTCTGCTTTAATTGATACAGTTCCCTGTCGTGCTCCTTCTGTGATTCCTTATACTTTTTGAATGCAGCCTTTTTCTCCTTAACCTTCCCTGCCACCACTTTTGAGAACCATAGTGTTTTTTTAGTCCGCTTTGTTTTCTTTATTTGTTTCACACAAAGGCTTGTTGCCTCTATGATAGCAGTTTTGATTTTTCTCCATTGTTCTTCCACTCCTCCTTTTTGGCCATTTGCTAGTGCATTCCTCAGATATTCATCCATTTTGTCAAAGTCTGCCCTTCTAAAGTCCAGTATCCTTGTTTTTGTATGGCTTGTCTCCATGGTTGTGCTTACTGTGAAGCACACTGTGCAGTGGTCACTTGTTCCCAGATGTGTAATGACTTCTAAATTTGTGATCCTCTCTCCATTTGAGAGTACTAGGTCTAGTATTGCTCCCTCCCGAGTGGGTTCCAACACTAGCTGTCTAAGGCCTGCCCCCTGCAGGGCATCGAGAATGACCCTGCTGTTGGATGTGGCTGCAGTACATGTCATCCAATTAACATCTGGCATATTCAGGTCCCCCATCAACAGTATCTCCCCTTTTTCAGCCATTTTGAGAATGTCCTCCATCATTTTCTTGTCCGTTTCTTCCCCTTGAGACGGGGGTCTACATACAACCCCTGTGCGGACTGTGATGCCATTCCCTGTCTCCAAGTTGACCCAGAGTGCCTCTTGTCCTCCCCCTTTACTTTTTAGTTCTGTAGCTTTGATCCCTTCCCTTATGTACGGAGCTACTCCACCTCCTCTTTTACCCTCCGTGTCCCTTCTGTAGACTGTGTACCCCGGTATGTTGACATCCCAGTCATGGTTCTCCGTGTACCATGTTTCCGTGACTGCCACAATATCCAATTTTTCATCTTCCATCAGGGCTACTAGCTCTGGAAGCTTGTTTCCAAGACTACTGGCATTGGTACTCATTGCCCTCCATTTAATGCTGGCTTTATCCTTTTCCCCCCTCCCTGCTCTTATTGCCCTTGTCTATTTTTCCATTTACCCCTGTCCTGCCCTCTGTTGAGCTCTGTACCTCAGTGTTTACCTTACTACCTGCCATGTTTTGTGGGGGAAGGCTTGAAATTTCCTGCCTCTTATCAGCACCTCCCCCTTGGCTAATTTAAAAGCTTGCTAAGGAAGCATTTAAACCTGTCACTTAGGAGCTTGGTTCCCTGCCTTACTGAAGTCAAGGTACATGACATCCACTGCATGGCCCCGTCTAATTGCCTGGTTACCCAGTCACAGTACTCCGCCAGGTTGGTCTGACAGTATCTGCCTGAGAGAAACCCATGCAGTCTGCTGTCTGCTGTCCTGCAGCCCATTAGCCTCTAGGAGGAAAACAAGCCTCTCCTTCAGGATTGTCTCCATCAGCTTTCTCACAATGGATGTGAGGATTACTGGTCTATAGTTTCCTGGCTCATCCTTGGGGCTGCTCTTGTAGAGGGGTACCACATGCGTCACCCTCCAGTCCTGAGGTACACTCCCCAAGTCTAGGGAGGCACTGAACAGGTCTGTCAAGGGTTCTGCCAGGACTTCTGACAGCTCCTTCAGCACCCTGAGGTGTCTGCCATCCCTCCCAGGTGCCCTGTCAACCCTCAGTACCCTCAAGCCCTCCAATACTCTGCCCACTGGGATTTTCCCATCTGTTACCTCCCCATTGCCCACCCTCCCACCACCCTTGGGTACAGCTTCCCCTTTCTCTCTAGTAAATACTGAGCAGAAGTACTCGTTTAGTGCTTCTGCCTGTTCTGTCCACGTTTCCATCCACCCCCTCATCCCTCTTTATCCTTACTATATGGCCCTTACAACTCCTTTTCTCCCTAATGTACCTGAAGAAATCCTTCTCCCCCTCTTAGATGCCCTGTGCTAGCCTGAGTTCCCTGGGTGACTTGGTTGACCATAGTGCCCTTGCCCCTCGACTCCTTCAGGTATTCCTCTCTATCCCCAACCCCCCTCCCGTTTTTTTGTACCTTCTAAAGGTGTCTCTTTTCTTCCTTACTTTCCCCATGACCCACCTGCTCACCCAGCTAGGCTTCTTGGCCCTAGCCCTCTTACTCTGGACCCTTGTACATGTTACGGTTGCTTCCACAATTCCCAGTTTAATGACCTCCCACTTCTGATTACTATCCATATTTGGAAGGATCTTGGCCAGATGCCCCTGTACTATTTTCCCTCATCCTCCCTAAGTCAGCCCTCCTGAAGTCTAACACTCTTGTACCCATTTCTACTCCCCCTTTCCTCATGTTTATCGTGAACCACACTGAGTGGTGGTCACTTCCTGCCAGTAGTTCCACCACTCCCAGCTCCCTCACAAACTCACCATTTGCTAGCATGAGGTCTAGGGCATTCCCTAACCTGGTTGGCTTATTGACCATCTGCAATAGGAAGCTGCCCTGGAAGGCATCCAGAATAATGATTGAATCCATTCAGGAGGGCCATGACACAGGGTGATGTAGTGCTTGTGGAGGACCTTA
This sequence comes from Neoceratodus forsteri, assembly GCA_016271365.2. NCBI lineage: Eukaryota > Metazoa > Chordata > Ceratodontiformes > Ceratodontidae > Neoceratodus > Neoceratodus forsteri. The sequence continues at coordinate 532,383,818 of CM057449.1, forward strand.
ACATGCCAGACATTGATTGAAGCAGCGCGTTATAAATATGTGCCAGGAGTCAGAGGCTGGTGAAGCTATTCCAGGATGGACTCCAGTCAGAATACATTCAAGAGCTAAAAAGGGAGGAAGTAATTCTGGACCTGTGAGACTGTCGAGAAGGTTACTATAAAGGTACCGCTGGGGGGCACTGACCATCTGTCAGCATGGTTCAACTTTGTGTTGAAGGCTGATCCCACTAATTCATGGACCCAAGTGCTGGATTTTCAGGAACGCTGCTTTTGTCAGGATTCAGCTAGTACTCAGTGACAGGATAATGGGGAAAAACAGCAGACAGTATGGGTAGACAAGAAGTAGAATACAATCAGGGACGTATTTGGTCACTAAACACTACGTAAGGAAGGTGGGGGAAGAACAAGAAATAAAGTAAGCCTACAAAGTACATGAGGAATACAGAAGTGGTGAGAAAGAAAGGGGTGGCCTTCAAATGTTACAGAGGCAACCAAACAGATAAAAACAAGGGTGTATACTTAAACAGTCTGAAGGAGGTGAACAGAAGACTGAGAAAAGCAAAAGTTGATGCTGAGCTCAAAATAGCAGTGGGAGTGAGAAAGGTAAACAAGATTTTCTTCTGCTTCATCAGGGAGGACCGAAAAACCAAGGAAGGAACTGCCAGCTGAGAATGGGGAGGGAGAAAAGCAATTAGGGTAAAGTAGCCAGACTGAACGAATACTTCTGTTCTGTTTTTATAGTGGAAAAGAACCATCCTCTCCCACAGTGAGGAGTCAGGCCCAGTCAGAAGGAGTGCTGTGGCACTGTCATACTGTAGGTGATTTAGACTCCTCCTAGTAGGTACAAGGGCATGGGCAGGTGGAGGGAGGGCCAGGAAGCTAGCAAGGAGGAATGGGGGTAAAAAGTATAGTTACGTAAGAACTTACCGTAACAGTAGATCTTCAAGAGGAGTTCTTGCAGCAAGTAATACCATTAGGACTAAGGCCGCCAGGTGTTAGGACCCCACGGAAAAAAATTATAGCTAGCAGTCTGTGGCAGGGGACCGCTCCCGACGTTGGCTCTGCCCGACGTCAGATGTGGTATAAAGGGGGCGGTCCCCTGGCGCCCGGAGACCCGGCTAGAAATACAGATAGAAAACCAAGAGGATCTTCCATCCCCAAAGAGAAGATGTAATATTTGTCCCTGGGGGCAGGTGGGTGGGAAAGCTACCTGCTGCAAGAGCTCCTCTCGAAGATCTACTGTTACAGTAAGTTCGTACGTAACTGTACTATGTCACTTCGAGGGAGAGCTCTTGCAGCAGGTAATACCATTAGGACTGAGTCTTAGGCAATGCCCAAAGAGAGACCCAGGTCAAAGGGTGGAGGACAATAAAAAATCTGTGGGAATAAGGAGAGAAGTCCCTGAAAGACTGCTAGGCCGAAATCTGCTCTCCTTCTGGAAGAAATGTCCAGACTGCCGTGTCTCACAAAGGTATGCAGGGACTCCAAGTTGCGGCCATACTGAGGTCTGCTGAAGACACATTTTGAAGGGAAGCGAAAGATGTCGCCACCCCTCTGGTGGAGTGACCCCTCACCGGTCTTGGTAGGGGTTAGTTGTGTTGCTGAAAAAGTGATACAGTGCACAAGCCACTTAGTTTGGGCTTGTTTTATGACTGGTGCTCCAAGTTTCCTGTGGGCAAAGGAGACAAACAACTGGTCTGTCTGGCAGAACTGGTTCTACCCAGACAGTAATGCAAAATTCTGTGAACATCCAGCATATGTAACAATGCCTCCCCGTAGTTAAAGTACTCTGGGTAATAAAGTGGTAGTTGGATTTGTATGCAGGGCTACTCTGTCCCTGTGAAAAACAAGAGAAGACTCTTTACACATCAGAGCCTGCAGCTCGGAAATCATCCGGGCTGAAGTAATGGCAACTAAAAATAGCACCTTCCAAGAGAGAAAGCGGAGCTCACAGCTAGCGGCTGGTTCAAAAGGTGGGAAGGTGAGCTTTTCTAAAACAAACAGGAGATCCCAGGATGGTACCGGGTCTCTCCTGGTGGGTTTCATATGCAAGATACCTGTCACAAAGGTCTTGCAGACGTCCAGCTGTGCCAGAGTCTTCCCATCTATGGTGTATGGTAAGCTGACAGAGCACAGAGATGCACCTTAATGGATGAGTAACTGAGATCCAAGTCCGATAGGTGGAGAAGATACTCCAGCACAGATTCCACCAGACAAATCAGGGGATCCAGAGAATGAGGAATCACCCATAAGCAGAAACACCTCCATTTCATGGTATATGTCACCCTGGTAGAGGGTTTTCTCGTTCCCACGAGTACCTCTGCCACTCTAAGGGATACTCCAAACCTATCCCTTGCTATGTCTGCAGGAGCCAAGCATGCAGGTGCAAAGACTGGAGGTTCAGATGGACTAACGTCCCTTGCTCTTGGGAGAGCAAGTGAGTGGAGACGGGCAACGGAATTGGTGGTTCCGATGCCAGCTGTTACAACAGCAGGAACCAAATCTGTCGAGGCCAGAATGGTGCTACCAGTATCATCCTGGCCTCTTCTGCCTGCAACTTGAGCAGGACCCTCTGAAAACAAGGGAAAGGAGGGAAAGCATACAGAGACCTCCCTGACCAAGAGAGGGACAATGCGTCTCACCAGAAAACACTAGGCCCTGGATCAAGCGAGCAGAAACTGGGCAGTTTGGCGTTGTGTGGGGACGCAAAGAGGACCGGTAATGGCTGACCGCACCTTTCGAAGAGGTTGTCTACAACTTCTTGCTGTAGTTTCCACTTGTGGTTCTGAGACTGAGAGCAACTTAAGCTGTCTGCGAGGACGTTATGGATGCCTGGAACATGGACTGCCATGATGTTCAGCTAGTGATCCACCGCCCAGGATCAAACTGTCATCGACTCTCTGCACAGGGGATACGAATGTGTACCCCCCCTCCTGCTTGTTGAGATGGAAGACTACTGGGGTGTTGTCTGACTAGACCAGTAAGGGTTTGGGAAGGAGTACCCCTTGGAAAGCTTGAAGTGCGTACAGAACAGCTCTCATCTCCAAAATGTTTATGTGAAGAGCTTATTCTGTTGAGTTCCAGGAGCCCCTTGTCTGATGCAAAGCAAGATATGCTCCTCATCCCAGTCCTGATGCATCGGTAGTGAGAGTCTGCAGTGGACTGGGTCACTGAAAGGGAACCCCTACGCTCAGATGGGCCTGGGTGACCCACTAGGTCACAGACTGTCAGACTGCACTGGAGATCCAAATAGGCTCTTCCGGCTCGTCCGTACCCTGATCCCACTGAACCTTGAGGTGCCACTGTAGGATCCTCATGTTCGGCCGCAAGAGTGGAACTGACACAATCACTGCTGCCATGTGACCCAACAGCTGTAGAACCACTCTTGCTGGGACCAAGTCCAAGTCTTGTACCCTGCAAGCAACTTCTCTTAGCCTTGCTGCTCTGTCTGTGGGTAGAAAAGCTCTCCCCTGGACTGTGTCCAGGACTGCTCCAACGTACTGCAACCTTTGAGCAGGCCATGGTTGTGATTTCTGCTAGTTTAGGGTGATGCCCCGAGTCTGGAATAGTCTGAACGTCTCCTCCAAGGACTTCTGTTGGTGCAGTAAGAAGCCAATCGTCCACGTAGGAGTATACAAAGTGACCCCCCCTTCTCCTGAGGGCCACAGCTACCACTACTAGGCACTTGGTAAAAACTCTTGGTGCTGAGGATAGGCCAAATGGTAGTGCCCTGAAATGGTAGTGTCCTCCTTGGAAGGTGAAGTGTAAGTACTTCATGTGGGACGGCAGGATCTTGACGTGCATGTAGGCATCCTGCATGTCTAGTGAACAAAGCCAGTCTCCTTGGTGGAGCATTGGTAACAGGCTTGCCAGTGTCACCATTCTGAACCATTTGTATTCGATAAAGGTGTTCAGTTGACTCAGGTCGAGAATGGGACAGAGGTCTCCTGTCTTTTTCGGGACAAGGAAGAAATGAGAATAAAATTCCCTTTCTCCTTTGAGCTCTTTTGTCCAGTAAGGCCTGTATATCTGCCTTCAGGAGCACTGCATGAGAGGGTGAGCACTGGGAGGGGACTGGTGGGTTGTCTGGTGGAAACTAGGTGAACTCTAGGGAGTATCCTCTTTCTACTATCTGGAGGACCCATTGGTCCAATGTTATACTGGACCATCCGGATAGGTAAGAGGGAGAATCTCCCTCCTACCACCTCCCCCTGTACAGGCTGTGGTGGAGAGGGGGTCAGTACAAAGTCATACTGTGTTAGAGGGTGTAGGCAGGGGAGGTCTTGGTGCCTGAAGAGACAGGGTGGCCTTTTCTTTTGAAGCCTCCCTTGTTTTGTGTTGGGCACCTTCCTTGCTGTCCCTGATTTTCAGAAAGGGACAGCGGTGTGTGGATTGTGGCTCTGACTGGTATATACTGTGGCCTTCAGACACAGCTTTACCTGAGTCCTGAAGCCCAGTGATCAATTTTTCGGTGTCCTGACTGAACAGGACTGGTCCTTGGAAAGGAGCATCCAGAATAGCATCCTGAAGATCCTGTCGGAAATCCGAAACCCTGAGCCAAGCATTCCTCCGCATGCAAATGCCAGTGGCTGCTGCTCTTGCTGCTGTATCCGCGGAGTCACAAGAACTCCTGAGGACATGCTTATCCATGTCCATGCCAGACTGAATCACAGCAAGGAGTCCCGCCTTATCCTCTGAATCTGGCTGTGCTTTGGCCGGATCCACTGCCTTTGCCCACAGGGATTTTTGGTAGGTGACCATGAGAGCCAGGAAGTTGAGTGATATAACGGTGCAAGTTGCCAAGGAGTACACCCCGCACCCCATCTGGTCCAATTTCTTTGATTCTGGGTCCGGTGGCTGGGCACTCATGTGGCGTGGTTGTTGTGCCCTGCCATGGGCAGCTGTCAGGACCATCGAGTCTGCCTTTGGGTGTTCTCCCAGAAAAGGCTCCCCTTTTGGTGTCTTGTACAGTCAATTAGCCTTATGAGGAACTGTGGTTGAAGTGGCCGGATGCTTCCAGCTGGACTTAGTCACATCCTGAAAAGGCTCCACCAAAGTGGGGGATGACCAATCGTTTGGGATCTGTGGATCCTAAGAATTTGGCCAGTCTGCACCTTTCTGGGTCTAATTCCTCAGTATCCCATTGGTAACGCACCTGAACATGGTGCATAATGTCCAAAAAGGACAAATCATCCGGGGCTGACCTCGGCGAGGCCCTCGGATTTGGAGACAGAATGGGGAGCTCGTCTTCTGAAGAATAGTCAGAAGAAAAGTCTCCTATGTTGTTCCCTGAAGTCGACGGCGGGCATTTGCTGGATGATGGGATGGACGATGGATGCCTCTTGTGGTCGTCCGAACCGGGCATCCACCTGTTCTCTCTGTCATGTGGCTGGTCCTTTGGCAGTAAAGGCCACTCAGGAGTGAGGTCTCTGGGTGGTGGGTGTACTGGGGATGGATCCCTGGGTCTATGGAAAAGATCCCCCTTGACAGTATTCCACCATGCATTAAAAAGTGCTCCCACCTCAGACAGTGGAACGACTGGTGATGGGGGGGCATCTGATTGGAAGCATCAGAGGGTCCGGGCATCTGGTCCAAAGGAGGAGGCGTCCATTCCATGGGCACTTTGTCCACAGGTACATCGGGTGTCAGGTCTTCGGTGACTGGTGGCCTGACGTCTGGCTCTTTAGATGGAGACTGCTGGGTGTACGGTATGCCTGCATCAAGGGAATCGGTTGCTGGGGCCGATGGCAAATTCTTCGAGGCTGATGGCCGGTCCTTGGGGGCCGACAGCCTTTCTTTTGCTGGAGATGCCTTGTCCGACGTCAAGTCGGAATGCCCTGTTGTCTGGGAAGCAGACGACGCCTGGTGTCCGGGTGGGGGAGGCGTCCGGTACCTAACGACCTCCCTGCATTTCTCTGATTCATCCTTCCTTTTGAACTTGTCGAACATTTCAGAAGGCTTACGGGTGGTGGCACCATAGATCTGCCCGACGCCAACGTCTGTCCCTCATGGGTCAACCCATGTTTATGGGGTCGGTGGACCAAGCTGATCGGGGTGGATGGCTGTCCTGTGGAGGAAGACTCCCTGCCTTTTGCCTGAGTGGAGGTGGTCGACTTCCTCTGAATGTCCCCAGAGGCTGCTTTGATACCTGGGGGGACTCACTCCGACCTCACGCCAGAGGTGGAAGTAGAAGACACCTGGTGAGGCGACTTCGAGTGGGACTCTGATTTGGCCCTCTCCTTTTCCCAGTAGTGGTGTTTCCCTCCTGATCTCTTCTCCTTGGGGGTTGGGGGGGAAGAGTCCCTGGTGGAAGAGGACGAACTGTGTCCTGATGGGGCCTTCTGCATGGCGGCTACTTGCTGCTCAAGAATGTAGGCCTTCAAAGTGTCAGCACGGCGAATCCTGGTGTTAAATTTTATGCAGTGCAGGCAATTGTCCGGCCGGTGGTCTGGACCTAGGCAGATCAGGCAGGCAGAATGGCCATCTTTCACCGGGATCTGCTTCCCACACGCACACTTCGATTTTCACCGCTGAGACGATGAAGGCATTAAACTGTGAAGGAAAAGATTGTTGAAGAAATGGTTGATTTTAAGAAAAATACTGTGCGATGCACAAGGAAAAAGGCGGTCGACTGCAACTATGGTGTCCATAGATCCGATGTTCGCAAGTCGACGGCAGGAAAAGAACTGAGGTGGCGCTGGGGGAACGCACCTTTATATCACGTCTGACGTCGAGTGGAGCCAACGTCATGGGCGGTCCCTCGACCACAGTCTGCTAGCTAAAAAAAATTTTCTGTAGGGTCCTAACGCCTGGCGTCCTTAGTCGTCATGGTATTGCCTGCTGCAAGAGCTCGCCCTTGAAGCAAGATGTAGGTGTTTTAAAAAAAAAGGAAAATAGGAGGGCATGTAAGGGTACAACACTTGTTGCCAACACCTTCAAGGCCTCAGTGTAACTGTAGTAAATGAAAGGCCTGGGAACATGAAATATGACAGAAAACAAGTGAGAGCAAACTATTTCTAAAAGACAGATCAGACTTTCATGCAAATGTCCTTAATGTTAAAGCACAATGAAAGAAAACACCCACAAATAAACTGTATCTGTATATACTGCTTTTTATTTATTTTTTAAGTTTTCCCCTATGCACCAACAGTCCTTTTAACTGCTCCTAAAGTTATTTTCCCTGAAAGGAGTTCTGTATACATGCAAGGCAAGAAATGAAACAGTCAAAATGCAAAACTTTGATAGTAAGGAACTCAAGTAGGCATCAGTAAACATAACATTGTGTATAAAATAGGGTAAAAGTATAACTGAACATCTCTTCAAAGCCTTCCTGATACACTCTGCTACTTTTATATGGCCACTTAATAATTAAAAATTATAGAACAGTTTACCCTAAATATGGTTTCACATCATAACAGCGATCGCGGAATATCAATCGCCATTATGCTGAGTGTACTTCACCGAAAAAACAAAAAGCATGTACACTTGCAGCACAGAAACACCAGCAAACACAGAAAAGGTTGTTCTATCGGGGGTATACTAACAATTAACTCTAGGGAGTGTGGGAGGGGAGAAACTTTGAAAAATATAAATTACTCATGGAGCAATAAAAACAAAAATTATGTATCCCTCCACCACTGTAGCCAGCCACTCTCACCACAGCACCAGCTCGGTAGCCTCATGCCGCACTACCCCTTACATATCCTTCCTCCTCTTCTGGTCTCCCTTCCATTCTTCCAGTCACCCTGTTCTTCACCCGTTACTACCCTTGCAGGGCTGCCCACATAACAGGCGCTGAAACTGAGTCGCTCATATTTGAGTCGCTCAGTTTCAGTTGCCATTATGACGGTATACCCACTAATACCTGCAGAAAGCTGCTGTTAACAGAACTTCTAAACAACTTAGAAAAATACATCCATCTATGTTATAGAACTTTTATTGTTATCTCCAGTACCTTGTGTTGCTGGTAAAGCAGTTTCTGTACACAGTCTTCTTGCTGACAGGTAAACGCTGCTTTGCAAAGATGATCCATCAAGTACAGGATAGTTCTATCTCTGTGCCAGAGCAGCTGGCTGGTGAAGGCCTGGACCCAGAATTCTAACACAGCCACAGGACCTACCATACCTGGTCGGCAGCTATCAGAGATATGAGTCTGAAAAGGAAAATTAAAAATGCACGTTATGTAACCCCTAGATGGCGCTATCCCAGGGGCTACTACCCCTGCCTGATTTGCCACTAACAGGTTGAGGGGCCTGGATCATATGGCGGGTGCCTCCACCCAGAGGTCAGGGTTTGCAATAGTTAAACTAACTTGGTCACAGCCCTCTGGGACACTGCAACCCCCCTTTCTTCCCACTAGTGGCCCACACAATATATCAGAATTACTCACAGTATACACTTACCCCCAGGACTGGTTCAGGCACTGGGACCTCCTGTAAATAAGATACAGTGCAACAATCACAGTACAATACTTTAACATAGACAAATACCTCAGGCAGTATAACTCTGCTGAAACAAGCAGCTCTGATTTATTTAGGGGATATAACAAGGACGGGGGAATCAGGTTAATTAGCTTATCACTTTACTCATCTACCTATGGCTCTGTGCACAGGCCTATCCCTACCAATTACTGTCCTGGGTACCCAAGCCCTAGTGGCTAGTCCAAACCGTGGCAGCTGGTAGGGGCCCTTCACACAGAGAAAAGAAAAATTAGTTAAACAGTCAGCAGTACAGTAATTCCATTTGGATTCAATGTGGCAATTCAACAGGGAGCACCCTGAATTAGTACTCACTACCTCCAAACAAAATAGGGTCCTTCAATGTCAGCAGGGCTACTCTTGAGCTCCACGAGACTCCTCACACATTTATAAGGCAAACTGCAACAGGCAAAAAGTCCTTTATGGCAGCAGGATTCACTGGAAGCACACAAGCCTCCTCACACATTTATATGGTAAACAGTCACAGGCAAAAGTCCTTTAATGGCAGCAGGATTCACTTGAGCTACACAAGCCTCCTCACACATTTATATGGTAAAAGAAAGTACTATACCAGGCAGGCTGCTTCTCTATCCGATCGCAATTACTGCACAATACCGGAGAACTCACAGCAGATTCAGTTCCTGACAGACCGAGTGCAATTCAGCAATTTCTCCAGTCTTCTACAGGGTGAGCCTGGTTTCTACTCTTCAGATATCCTTTGATTCTCTTCACAGGACGGATTCAGTCCTAACAAGCAGTTACACAAGCTGCAGACCGGAACTCTAGGCCTTACACGTTTCCCGACTAAAACTGCACACGAAAAAGCACAGGGCTCCTTCCCTCTTCACTGCCAGAGCTCAACTGAAACTCCAGCAGACAAAACCGGGCACTTCCTTTGAGTTCCTCCCAGTTCTTGGCTGGATTGGCTGTCACTCACAATAGACTGCCCCTGTTGGTCCAAAAAGGCGCCGAAGTCTAAACTACATCTCCCAGAGTCACTGCCCATACAATCCTCTTGTGGCTGGCTCAGATTATGAGTCCAAGTTCTGATTCGTCCAAGGCACCATTTTAGAGCTACCTTAACCCACACTGATTGGTCCAGTTCAGCAGTTCAAAACTAGAATGGGGAACTAGGCAAACACAGTTCTGACTGCAAAGAAAGCAGGTTAGACAAACTGTAATTTCATTATTACTCTAAATGATTTCTGGCAAACAGTTACATCTTTCAGATAGGTTCCCTTTGCACTCCTAGTGACTGCAAAAATGGAGTGAATTGGCAGCAGCTCGAGTGGTACTCAAGCAGAGAAGCACACAGTCCCCCCATACAAACTAATTATGTCTGCAAGCAGACAGCTCTTAAAGAGACAGTACCAGAGGCTCTAAAAACACTCACTGATAAATGGCTTAACGACAAACACCATTCAGGCTTGGAGCATTCAAGCAAGCTCCTGGAAGTCTTTTGGGAACCCCATTTGCAGGGGGTTACACCTTCCTGGCCTGGGAAAGCTTGACGCGCGTCAAGCAAGTACCCCATAAGTTTCAACTGCAACCATATACATTTGCATTAGGCTCACACATAATCATCAGTCAATACATCATTTTACCAAGAACACATTTCTGAAACATTGCAGTACGTCCTCTTTACACAGTATTACACACACATTGTACCATAACTCAAGTTATTACTCTTGTACATGAAACCTGAAGAGAGGGGGCCCTTCCCTATCAGTTAATTTAGGGCTGGACGGGGCAAGGGCACCATACTTAGAGGGCAACACAAGTAACTTGGAGTTAGCACTGACGCTCAGTTTGGGCAATGAGCTCAGAGACACATACACTCCTTTATGGACAACATTGAGAGGCAAGTCCACAGGCCTCCCAAGGGAATCATAACTGAGGTGCACCACAGGCTTTACAGCTCGACCAGTCTTTCTAGGGGAACTGTTACAGTCTCTGCACTCTGAGCCTCATTTTCAGCATTGTCCTCACTTGTCAGGAGTCTCCATGGGGAGAGAGGCTAGAACTTGGGGCACTTTCAGCTCCAGGAGTTACAGTTTCTAAGTCCACAACATTTGGCTCACATGGAGAGCTTTCGGACACTGGCAGTGGACTGTCAGGGCACTCAAAATACTCTTCTTGTTCTGGTGTATCACCAGTCTGCCCCAATCCATCATTTCCTCCCTGAAAGCTCAAACAGTTCAACCATGCACAATGATTCCATTTCATCTGATCTGATGCTTTGCACTTCACTTTCTGGGAGCATTCGCTCCAGGGACAAAGCTGGGGGCTTAGACAGTCCAGAACGCCAAGCTTGGTCTCCAGTATTGACTAGGGGATTGCCCCGAAACAATTGACTCAGTTCGTAAGAAGGATAGTATTCAAAGTCACTCTGACTTTCTTCTGATATGGACTGACAGTCATGCTCAACTGGGACTTGTGGAGGGGAACACTTTAACTTTGCTTCTGTAGGTGCAGACTTTCGATCTTTTCTTAGCAGCAGCTCTAGTCACTGGTCCAGAGGGGCATCTTCTGGGGCTCAGACTCAATCAAGATTTGTCCAATGGGCAGTAAATGATTTCTATGCATTGTTTTTACATCTTTGAATTATTCTCAGGCCTTACTTTGTACACTGGCAGATCATCTAGTTTGCCACTACAATGTGAGGGAGATGGTGCCATCTGTCAGCAATCTTGTGTTTGCCATGCAGTCCCAGATTTCTTAGCAATACCCGATCTCCCTCCTGGAGTTCCTGTGCTTTCACCTTTATATCATACCTTTCTTTGTTGGCCAGATTTCTTTGGCAGCCAAGGTTTGAGCCAGTTGGTACGCAATGAGTTAGCTGGGCCTTTAACTTTTGCACATACTATAAATAGTTGTCAGCTTGAACCCCATCAGGAGAGACCCCAAAACACACATCTACCGGTAGTCGAGCTTCTCTTCCAAACATCAGGCGGTAGGGGGAGAACCCAGTGGCATCAATTTTGGTGCAGTTATAAGCATGTACCAGGGTGCTAATTTGTTGGCTCCATCTAGGCTTGTCCTTTGGGTGCAGGGTGCCTAGCATATCTAGCAAAGTGCGGTTGAAACGTTCAGGCTGTGGGTCCCCCTGGGTGGAAGAAGTGGTTCTGGACTTTCGCACTTCACAGAGAAAGCTCTCTTTGATCAGAGGACTCTCAAAGTCTCTCCTTGATCAGAATGGATTCTTTGTGGAGCCCCATAGTGAACAAAAGTTTTCTACAAGTACTTTGGCCATAGTGGATGCTTTCTGGTCTTTGGTGGGAAAGCTTGGGCATATCTCGTGAAATGGTCAGTGACCACCAGCACATTACTGATATTTCTTTGATCTGACTCCAAACTCAGAAAATCAATACAGACCAGCTCCATGGGTGCACTGGTGGTGATGTTAACAAGGGGCAGCCCTCTGGGGCAAAGCTTTCCTCTGTAAGCAGCACTACAAGTTTGAATGTGTTGCTCCACATCAGCCCCCATCTTAGGCCAATAGAATCTGGATCTCACCAAGTCAAGTGTTCTGTCTATACCGAGGTGCCCCATGTGGTTGTGCAAGGACATCAGTACTGAGTCTCGAAGGCAGTGGGCAGCACTAGTTGTTGTTTGTCTACTTGTCCCTCTGTCTACTGTTTCTCTGTGTAACAGTTTATTGATCAGTTTCAACTTAGGACCTTCTTTGTATAACAGTGCAGTTCTCAAATCAGTGGGCGTAATTTGGACACATCTTTTCCTGCATAGAGGGCTTCTAAAGCTGCTTTGATCATGGGATCGTGGGATTGAGCCCGTAATACTGTCATTGTCCAGTTGAGGCAGTGCACCAATGTCTATTGCAGAAAAGTGGCAATAAGCAGCAGGTATGCAATTCTCAGAGGGTTCCAAGCAATCCACCATGCAGTCCATCGTCCGTGGACATTTGTTCCTCTCTGTCAAACTTCCGGCAGAGTGCCCAATGTCAGGTTCTGCCAATCGACCCAATCATTCTGGGGAACAGGCCTCCGGGAGAGAGCATCAGCATCTATGTGGTTCAGACCTGCTCGTATTCAAGAGCATAGTCATATGTAGATAATGCAGAAAGCCACCTATGGCCAGTGGCATCCAAATTAGCTGAGGTCTGCACATAGGTCAAAGATTATTGTCAGTTTTACTAGTATTTTAGCCCCATACAAGTGCTCATGGAATTGGTCAACAATAGCCCACTTCAAAGCTAGGAACTCTAACTTATGTACAGGATAGTTCTTTTCGGATGGGGTCAGGCTTCTACTGGCAAAGGCCACTGGTCTCAGGCCATTCTCGTGCTTTGGTCAACACAGCCTCAACCCTGCAAGCTAGCATCAGTGTGCAGGACGTAAGGTTTTCTTGGATCGCATAGGCCAGCACTGGAGCATGGGTAAGTTGATATATGATCTCATGAAAAGCAGTCTCACAATCAGGAGTCCAGCGGCCCCAAATATTTCACTCGGACAAAAATACACTCTTTCAGTCTTGAGGGACGCTGACTTTTGGTATTTTTTGTGGGTTGGGGGATACCCTTGAGAAAGGTTAAGTAAAGGGCGGATCACTCTTGAACAGTCCTTAATGAAACGCCGATAATAACCACAGAATCCCAGGAATCTTTGCAGTTCTTTAGATTTTTGGGCTGTGGCCAGGTGGTCAAGGCTTCAACTTTACTTGGGTCGGTCTCTATCTCCCTGGTGGATACTATGTGTCCCACATACTTACTGATGTTTGAAAATGACATTATCAATGGACAGTTTAAGGCCAAAGTCCTCCAGTCGGTCCAATACCTTAAATAATCTGCTCTCATGTTCCTCCAGTGAGCTGCCAAACACAATAACATCATCTAGGTATACCAGGCACTCTAGTAAGTTCATGTCCCCACTGCAGCTCCATCAATCGTTGAAAAGTGGCTGGGGCACCTGAAATCCCTTGAGGCATCCTCATGAATTCATAGAAGCCAGCCGGACAGATAAAGGCTGTCTTCTCACGGTCCTCTGGGGCCATCGGGATCTGGTAGTACCCACTGCGGAGATCCAGCACAGAGAACCACTTGCTCCCGCTTAGGCAGTCCAAAGCATCCTGAATGCGGGCATTGTGTACTGATCAGGGATAGTCCCCGGTTTAGATGCGATAATCCACGCACATCCTTACTGTCCCATTCTTTTCCTCACTACCACAATGGGGAAGCATAAGGGCTTCTGGATTCTTGTATTACACCAGCAGCTAACATCTCTTGCAGATGCCGCCTCACATCATCTATATCAGCAGGTGCCAGGCGTAGACCTCTCACGAAATGGTCTTCGTCATGCAGCCGGATATTGTGCTCAGCTCCTTGCACACATCCTACGTCCCATTCCTTTAAAGAAAACACCTGGTCTCTCTGGGCAAGCTTCTCACTGATCCTCACTTTCCATTCAGCTGGCAACGGGAGTCGCCGAATCAAACAAGTCAGGCGCCACTCTGTCATTCTTCTCGAACTCTTGCTGCTGGGTAGCACTGCAGTGTTGCACAATGCATATAGCCAGGATGCAACCTCTATTTACTCGAATGTCTCTTTCAGACACATTATGAACTTGGACCATTACCCTTCTGGCATAAGCATGGGCTCTAGCAGGCAAAATACTAGGCTTGACCAGCAGTCCCTCTGGCAATTTTCCATGCCTGGTGCATCCAACATTAATATTTTATTCTTAACATCCTTTCTGATACGGACCTCTCCCTGTAAGGTACACTGGGCATTTGGTGCCAGGATCAGAGACTCAGGATCCTTCTTCCATACAATTCCAACCGTTTCCTCTGGTTCTATTTTTCAGCATCTCTGTGCCTCATAGGCCTTCTTAATTAAAGCCGGAACTCTTAAAGCTCTACTAGTCTTTGACCCTGTTTTCATAACACAACTGTGCCAGCCTTCTGAACATATGAGCATTTGTTCCAATCAACAAAGGGACACCACCATCATACAGTCCAGTGGGGGGACACACAAGGCTAGGGTCTCTACTTGTTCTGCCACCCAGCCACGGAGGTGGGGAAAGACAGCCAAATTCGGATATACCCGAATAGGGTAGGCCTTCTCACTTAACCCCATACATGCAGTGCTTCTAATGGTTGTAAGGGTATGTCTGACAAATGCTTCTGATACCAATCCTGAAACATAATCGCTACTTGGGAGCCACTGTCTAATACAGCTCTTGTAGACACTCCATTCACCTTTACAGTGGTCTCCATGGAGGGACCCACTATTCTGGACCAGTCTGGAGAGGCGGTAGTGGGGGCCTGGGCAACTGACCTTGCCACAAAAAGACGTGAGTTAGACATTTTGGTGCCCTCACTGGGATCATTTTGTGCACCTCTTAACCACTGATTTGTTCTCCAAGCTCTCCTTGTAGCCTATATGCAACTTTGTCAGTGGCTTTTGGGGACCGCATTTCCTCTTCATGTGCCCATCCTTCCCGCAATTATAGAAAACATACTTTCTGGAGTTTGTCCGGCCAGGCCACACTGGGAGCCAGGGCGGTACTACTAACTGGAAACCTTGGTGCCATCTCTGTCTGCAGCGCGGATAAGCATTTGGAGACATCTCGTCAGTTTCTCCACTTCCATGGTCAGGAATTGAGTTTGGAGCTGTTATCAGCAGGAGATACATGGGTGGGTACCCCCACCCCATAGCAGATGCAGTCGGATATAGGTCGGGGTCTGCATCGCAGGCGTGGCCTTCATAAAGGACTGTTTTGAATTCCTGGATCTCTCTCAACAGTTCGCCCCATTGTGGCATATCTTTTTCCTTGTCAGAGCACCCATTGACTGCCAACCTCTGCCCCTGAACTTCACTTGATGGGCCACCCTCAGTCACTCAGGTCGTAGCCACAGCTATTGGTGCAGGTCCCTCCCGAGGTCGCCTTTTCTCAACTCCTTGAATTTCTCTCATTAACTCATCACAGGAGGGTGGGGATTCCAGTCGATTTGCCAGGCATAACTGAAGCAACAGCAGTTCTGAGAAGGGGGCAGACTTAAGGATCCTGTCCAGCCTGGTTCGGTCCAGTTCAATCGCTGGCAAACTACCCTTTCTGAGGCATTCTTGCAACAATTTTTCCAGCCGAGATACATACACAGACAACAACTCCCCTTGGTACTGCTGTGCATTTCTTACTCTCCACCATAGATCCTCATCAGAATCTGGGCTCCCATACACATTCTCCAAGGCCTCAAGATAGGCCTGTGCAGTCACTTCAGGGTTACTGGCCTGTTTAGCATGGATGGTAGCCAGGGCAGGACCTCGGAGGCTCTCACTAACCCTCTTTCGCATTTCGACTTCCGAGCATTGCCATTCTAGCACTTGGGGGGCAACATAGTCTATCCAGGTCTCCCAGTCATCCTCCCCTTGGGGGGTGGGGAGGGTGCCAGAGAAGATCCTCAACCTTCGGTAAGAGTCATGACTAATGGCAGGTGCAGAAATAGGAGTCTGCATTGGTTCAGCCACCATTACGGGTACTGGAGCGGGAGAGGGTGTTGGGGGAGGAACACCCCCAGGTGGCAAGAATAGTTTCTTCAAGTCCTCCACAGTTTTCCCTTTCCCCAGCAACCATTTAGCAAATTTCTCCTCAAAAGTTTCAGACAGTGGTGGGGGCTCATTCCCCCCGGTCTTTACTGTACTTAGTTATCACTTTCCAGGCAGTGAGGGCTCCCTCTGGGGTAATGGTCTGTGGCACTTTGGAGCTATCTATGGGATCCTTAAACTCTACTAGGGCCAGGAAAGTGTGGGTGAGCAGATTAGCATGCCGACCCACCACCACAGGGTTTTGTAAACCTTTCACCTTGGAAAGTACTCCCTGTACAGTGTCCTATTGATACCCAGGGGATGTCCAGGATAAGCATAGCATTTTGGGGTCAATCTCCTCCCAGTACACCACTCCACCAGCGGTGCAGCAGCACTTCTGTCGGGTACCCATTTTTTTCTTAACAGTGGTTCAGTAAATATGGCCACTAGAGGACACACAATCCCAGCGGTGCCTCCAAGATGTAACCCCTAGATGGCGCTATCCCAGGGGCTACTACCCTGCCTGATTTGCCACTAACAGGTTGAGGGGCATGGATCATATGGCGGGTGCCTCCACCCAGAGGACAGGGTTTGCAATAGTTAAACTAACTTGGTCACAGCCCTCTGGGACACTGCAACCCCTTTCTTCCCACTAGTGGCCACACAATATATCAGAATTACCTTCACAGTATACACTTACCCCCAGGACTGGTTCAGGCACTGGGACCTCCTGTAAAATAAGATACA
This sequence comes from Neoceratodus forsteri, assembly GCA_016271365.2. Lineage (NCBI taxonomy): Eukaryota > Metazoa > Chordata > Ceratodontiformes > Ceratodontidae > Neoceratodus > Neoceratodus forsteri. Next base: position 532,400,581 of record CM057449.1, read on the forward strand.
GTGCAACAATCACAGTACAATACTTTAACATAGACAAATACCTCAGGCAGTATAACTTTGCTGAAACAAGCAGCTCTGATTTATTTAGGGGGATATAACAAGGACAGGGGGAATCAGGTTAATTAGCTTATCACTTTACTCATCTACCTATGGCTCTGTGCACAGGCCTATCCCTACCAGTTACTGTCCCTGGGTACCCAAGCCCTAGAGGCTAATCCAAACCGTGGCAGCTGGTAGGGGCCCTTTCACACAGAGAAAAGAAAAATTAGTTAAACAGTCAGCAGTACAGTAATTCCATTTGGATTCAATGTGGCAATTCAACAGGGAGCGACCCTGAATTAGTACTCACGACCTCCAAACAAAATAGGGTCCTTCAATGTCAGCAGGGCTACTCTTGAGCTCCACGAGACTCCTCACACATTTATAAGGCAAACTGCAACAGGCAAAAGTCCTTTAATGGCAGCAGGATTCACTCGAGCTACACAAGCCTCCTCACACATTTATATGGTAAACAGTCACAGGCAAAAGTCCTTTAATGGCAGCAGGATTCACTTGAGCTACACAAGCCTCCTCACACATTTATATGGTAAAAAGAAAGTACTATACCAGGCAGGCTGCTTCTCTATCCCGATCGCAATTACTGCACAATACCCGGGAGAACTCACAGCAGATTCAGTTCCTGACAGACCGAGTGCAATTCAGCAATTTCTCCAGTCTTCTACAGGGTAAGCCTGGTTTCTACTCTTCAGATATCCTTTGATTCTCTTCACAGGACGGATTCAGTCCTAACAAGCAGTTACACAAGCTGCAGACCGGAACTCTGGGCCTTACACACGTTTCCCGACTAAAACTGCACACCGAAAAAGCACAGGGCTCCTTCCCTCTTCACTGCCAGAGCTCAACTGAAACTCCAGCAGACAAAACCGGGCACTTCCTTTGAGTTCCTCCCAGTTCTTGGCTGGATTGGCTGTCACTCACAATAGACTGCCCCTGTTGGTCCAAAAGGCGCTCAAGTCTAAACTACATCTCCCAGAGTCACTGCCCATACAATCCTCTTGTGGCTGGCTCAGATTATGAGTCCAAGTTCTGATTCGTCCCAAGGCACCATTTTAGAGCTACCTTAACCCACACTGATTGGTCCAGTTCAGCAGTTCAAAACTAGAATGGGAACTAGGCAAACACAGTTCTGACTGCAAAGAAAGCAGGTTAGACAAACTGTAATTTCATTATTACTCTAAATGATTTCTGGCAAACAGTTACATCTTTCAGATAGGTTCCCTTTGCACTCCTAGTGACTGCAAAAATGGAGTGAATTGGCAGCAGCTCGAGTGGTACTCAAGCAGAGAAGCACAAAGTCCCCCCATACAAACTAATTATGTCTGCAAGCAGACAGCTCTTAAAGAGACAGTACCAGAGGCTCTAAAAACACTCACTGATAAATGGCTTAAACGCCAAACACCATTCAGGCTTGGAGCATTCAAGCAAGCTCCTGGAAGTCTTTTGGGAACCCCCATTTGCAGGGGGGTTACAGTTATATTTAACAGAATATATTCTTGATAATTCTCTCATGCTTTCCGGATGACTGTAGTTAAGCAAAATGGCATTTCCATTTATAAAATTCTTTAGAAATACTAATAAGCAAAAATAAAACATTCACATTTCAAAGTCAGCAATATGTAGTAATTTACTCACAAAAAGGTGAAACTTCAGATTTTATTTCCCTGAAAGTCTCTAATTTACAGAACAAAACATCTGCAAGTCCCAAACACAGTAGTGTTTTAGATTTTTTTTTTTTGCTAAATTTGGGACTTCAGTATTATTTATTCTGAAAATCAGAGACTTCTGGGAAATAAAATCTGGAAGTCCTATTTAAAAAAAAAAAAAAAAAATTTGGCAGATTTTGGGATTATTTTGCTGTATTTCACGAAGCTTGTGAATTCAAACTATGCACTTTGCCCAGCCATACTAATAATGGGTCTTCTCTGCCACCTACAGTAAGTACTATCTCTAACTCTCATCCTACAGTTCCAAAGGTGTGGACTAATAGAGGAGATATCCTCGAAGATATGAGGAGTGATGTGACTGCCCATGCTATATACAGTACATGTTGATGCTGCATGTCAGTGTGGGTGGCCACCGCCTAGCAAAACATTTCCAAGTGGTCCTGGGCAGAGAGCTCACAGTTCCAAAAGTATGGCCTAATGGAGGAGATATCCTTGAGGAAGATCTACTGTATGTGTTATAATTTATCACTCATTTACAAAGCTGAGCACAGTTTCTCACCTGGATCATGCTATTTAGCAGCCTGACATTGTCTCCATAGCTTACTCCGGTTAGATGCTGTGCAACCTTCTGTGTAACCTGTTGAGTCATTCCCTGAGGAACTCCACTATCCATCTGGATGAAGAGCTGGATGCAAGATAAAAACCTGAAGAAAGCAAATTCAGTTCAATTTCAGTTCTTAAAAGTAAGTAAAAACTGAGGTACCCTTGATGATCAGTACTGTGTGTTAACCTTTTCCTGTGGCTGTCATCTATAACCAGACTTTTAACTTGAAATCATTTATAGATGAAAGTTACCTTACTTGTAATGATATTTCTTCTAGTAGTACAGTGCCTACCACTTACAGCAGGATGATGTTTTTTGGGGTCTTCTGCCTTTTACATTCGATGGTCAGTGTAAACAAACAAAGTGAGTGCAAACAATAACGCAGTTACTAAATGCTCAGGGAACCACTGTGGTGAAAGAAAAAATTACTCACCTTAGTAATGTTTATTCTAATGGAGTCTTGCTATATTATGACATATGCAGTGAGTCCCAACCTTTGAACTGCTCCGGAGGTGAAAGAGTTAACTTTCCATGCCAGGCATGGAACTTTGAGCGCGAGCTCGGTTGAAAACTCTGTCTGTTGTTAATCAAACTCAAACTGTCAGATCTTTACGAGCAAAAACTCACTAAGGTTCTGTGTGGAAGCAGTAAACCTACGCTAGTCAACTGGCTACTAAATATAAGAACACATTTTTCTTGGTCCCAAAACAAAGACTCAAGTCAGGGGATCCAAAAAATTAAAAAAATAACACCCAAACACCCCAAAAAGGAGGGGTGAAAAAAAGGTGGGCATCTACTAATGCCAACACTGCACTGCCCACCTACATCCCAAAAGTAGAGGCTCTGAGAGGGGCAGGAGGGGAGGTCATATATAGCAAGACTCCATTAGAAGAAACAACATTACTAAGGTGAGTAATTTTTTCTTCAAACAACATGAAGTCTTGCTATATTATGACATATACAGATTCACACAGCAGTACCTCCATGGAGGAGGGACAGAACCTACTTGAAATAGGCTCTGGAAGCACAGCTGTGTTAAAACCGAGCATCACCCCAGCCTGGATGTCCAGGGAGTAATGCTTGGTAAAAAGTGTGAACTGTTTTCCAGGTAGCTGCTTGACATATCTCTAGGATAGGGATGTCCCTGGCAGCAGCCAGAGACGGCTGTACCTCTGGTAGAGTGAGCCCTCAGGCCTGAGGGAGGAACCTTACCCAGTTTTTCATAGCAAAATTGGATACAAGAGACAATCCACCTGGAAATGGATCTTTTAGTGGCAGGTTTCCCTTTACCAACCTCACCATAAGTGAGGAACAGTTGGAGGGAGTCAAACCTGTGACCCTTGGTACGTTCTATGTAGTAAGTAAGGGCTCTTTTGACATCTAAACTGCGCAGTCTCCTCTCGCCAGAGGAGGAATGGTCAGTGAAGTACACAGGGAGAGACACAGATTGATTAAGGTGGAAGTCTGAAACCACCTTAGGCAAGAACTTTCTGTTAGTCCTGAGGACCACCTTATCTCTATGAAAGGAGATAAAATCAGGTTCCACTGACAATGCTTGTAACTCACTATGCGCTGGCAGAAGTGATGGCTACCAAAACACAGTTTTCCAAGTCAAGTACTTAAGCTCTGCTGAAGACAAGGGCTCAAAAGGGGGTTGCATAAGCTGAGCAATGCAAATATTAAGATCCCAGGCAGGGGCAGGGTACCTGAATGGAGGGTTGGTGTGAAGCAACCCCTTGAAAAACTTGGAGAATACAGGATGAGCCGAAAGAAAAGAGGGTTTACCTGCTGATAAGAAAGCAGACACGGCTGCCAGGTGCACTTTTAGGGTAGCTGGCCTCAGCCACAAAGTATTCAAATGCACCATATAATCCAGGACTGTGGGTAAGCCAGCAGATTCTGGGAAATATGCTTGTTAGAGCACCAAATGGAAAATCTCTTCCATTTGGAATTATAAGTAGTTCTGGTGGATGGCTTCCTAGAAGCCTTCAATATATCCAATACACCTTGGGAGAGGTGTAGGTCAGCAAACTCTAACTCTTCAAGAGCCAGGCCTTGAGATTGAGAGATTTGAGATCTGGTACCAAACCCTCCCTGAGCACAGTTACAGGTTGTGATTCCTGGGAAGACACAGGGAAGATGGACTGCTAAAGACATAAGAGTGGGTACCAGGGCTGCCTGGCCCAATCTGGAGCAATCAGGATCATCTTGCAGGGCTGAGATCTGATTTTGACTAGCACCTTGAACAGAAGAGGGAAGGGGAAAGCATAGAGAAACTTCCCTTCCCAACTGAGAAGAAAGGCATCCAGAGGGACTGAGCCCAACACTGGGGGCCTGCAGCAAAAAAGGGGAAGTTGGTGATTGCCTGGGGCTGCAAAAAGATCTATCTACGGGGTGCCCCATCTGGCAAATATTACCTTCAATACTAGGGGATCCAGTGACCATTCGTGATGGCCCTGGGAAATCCTGCTGAGAGCATCTGCCAGGACATTGTCCTTGCCTGGGAGGTGAACTACCGTAAGGGAAGTGTTCAGGGAGTATGCCAGAGATCACAACTTCATTGCTCCGGTGCACTAGGCCGTAGACCGAGTGCCTCCTTGCTTGCTGATGTACCACATTGTAGTGGTGTTGTCTGTTCTGATCTGTACAACTTTGTTCTGAACAGAGGTGGAAAAAGCTTGAAGTGCTAGAAAAACTGCTCTGAGTTCCAACAGATTGATGTGGAGCAGAGATTCCTGAGGGGGACCACAATCCCTGGGTAGTGAGATCGCCCATGTGAGCTCCCCACCCCAAGAGGGATGCATCTGTAGTAAGGATTAAGGAGTGAGACTGAGGGGTGAAGGGAACCCCCTGTCTCAGATTGCTCTGGTCCTGCCACCACTGAAGGGCTTGGATCAGGGATCAATTTGGTCAGAGGGTCTCTCCTTTGAGACCAAAAGGCTCACAAATGGAACTGGATGTCCCTCATCTGAAATCTTGCTCCCCGCACAACTGCTGTAGAAGCAGCCATGTGCCCCAGGAGCTGCAGAAAATGCCTTGCTGGTCGAGAGACCTGCAGGGTGAAGGAGGAGGCCAGAGAGACCAGGGTCCTTGCTCTTTCCAGAGGAAGGAAAGCTCTGGCCTCTTTTGTGTTCAGTTCTGCACCTATGAAGGTGAGAAGCTGAACAGGCTCTAGAACTGACTTTGGAAGACTGAGAAGGAAACCTAGAGATGTGAGCAGTTGCTGAGTTACCTGAAGGTGTAGTTTCACTTGGTCTGGAGACTGGCCTACTATGAGCCAGTCGTCCAGGTAAGGAAAGATGGCAATCTTTTGCCTTCTTAAGTGGGCCACTGCTACTGCCAGGCATTTTGTGCATACCTCGGGGCAGAGGTGAGGCCGAAGGGCATTGCTCTGAACTGGTAATGGCCTGAGAGCAGTTCGAATCTGAGGTACTTTCAATGGGAGCTTCTGATAAGAACATGGAACTAGGCATCCTTGAGGTCCAGGGACGCTAGCCAGTCCCCTGGCCTTAGAGAGGGTAAAATAATTCCCAGAGTCACCATTTTGAATTTTGGTTTTAAAAGGTGCTTGTTTAGGTATCTGAGATCCAGGATGGGCCGCCATTCTCCTGTCTTTTTTAGGGTAAGGAAGTACCTGGAGTACAACCCTTTGCCCTGGTGTAGGGGTGGAACCCTTTCCACAGCTCTGAGAGCCAGGAGGGTAGAAACTTCTGTTTCTAGGGCAAGTGCCTCTGATGGATTTACAGGTGGAAAAGACCTGGCTCTCATCTTCGGAAATTTTTTAAGCTGAGAACCAGTCCTGGCTTACTACTTCCAGGACCCACTTGTCTGATGTTAAAGACTTCCAGTCCTGGACAAAGTAAGCCAGCCTGCCCCCTACAGGTAGTGGAGAATCGACCCTGGCCACCCCATCAGGGTGCCTGCTTGGCAGGGGCTTTGGGCTGAGGGGTAGAAGCAGACTTGCTTGTACCCCGTCTGCCTCTCACTCTAAAGCACCCCCTCTGGGCATAAGCAGAAGAGGAGGCCTGGACTTGGTAAAGAGGCCTATGAAAAGGCCTGCCCCTGCCCCTGGGATGCTGCCTTTGAGGGGTGGCCTGCCTTTCCTTGGCCTGTGCACTCCTATAGGTGGTCCTATATTCATCCATTTTCTTCATGTAATTCTCTGTCTGCTCCCCAGAGAGTGCCCACAACAGGAAAATCCATGGCCTTAGACTGGGTATCCTGTGACAGGGTAGTACATCTGAGCCAAGCCATTCTGCGAAGTGCCACAGATGTAGCCATGACCCTTGATGACACATCATTAGAGTCTACTGCAGCATGAAATTGCACCTTGGATACCTCAATACCATCCGCAGCCACCTGTTCCAGCTCCTTGGAAAGCTGGTCAGGGACCTGTTTTGCCAGGGCCAGCACAGTATTCCATCTGGATTTCTGGTACCTAGCAGCATAAGCCATATAATTTGCCTGTCTGAGTCCCAAAGATGCTGCCATGTACTGTTTCTTTGCCATGACATCAATCCGCCTGGAGTCCTTTTCAGGGGGTGCGGACTAGAGAATTGTTGCCTTGTCACAGGCTGCAGCCTGCACTACCCCACATGGCTGCACTGCTGTGTGAGAACTCCTTATCAGAGTCTGATAATGTATACCTCTTGTCCATCCTTTTATGAACAGGAGGTATAGTGTGAGGAGTTTTTGAATTTTACTGTCTGTTTCGAAAAGATTTATGCAAAGGAATAGACAGTCTCCTAGACTCTGGAATATCCATCATTTCTACATAATCAGGCTCCTCTTGGTCATCAACAGCTTCCTCAACAGGGAGCTGGAGAGTTTCAGCAACTTTTTATAGAACATAAAATGAGAAGGGACTCAGATAGCCTGGGGAGAAACCCTGATGGTCTGTCTGGAGAGATGTCCGGTTCAATGGGCACATCCAGACCTTCAAAACCACATTCACTCTCCTCATACTCCTCTTCCCCTCCTCCGGTTCATAAAATCCTCAAAATCATAATCTTGAACTGTGGAACCGGCTGAACGAGCGCTTCCCTGATGGTGTCGGTTCGATCGAACCGGGAAAGTGACTGGACAATTTGAATTGCTTTAGCTATTTCCTCAGCGGTTGGAGAAAGAACTTTGGCTCCACACTAGCTGACTTTCTAGTCCTTTTAGTTGGAACCGGCTCTCGAGCTGGCTCTTAGACTGCCGAGGTATCAGCCCTGGTCAGAGGGCACTCCCTCGGTTCGGTTGGAACCGAACCGGGCTGGCCATCCGGGTCAGCGGACTTTTTGGCCTCCCTTTCCCTGAGTCTACCAACTCTCTTTTCTATGGTGGCATCAGGAAAATTCTTACAAATCTAGCAGTCTGCATTGAGGTGGTCAAACCCCAGACAATACACACAGGTGGTGTGTGGGTCAGCCTTAGCAAAGGCTTCTCCACAAACACTACAGTGCTGAAACCCAGTGGGCCCAGTTTTTCTTTTGGGTTTCTCAGACATAGTGTCAGCCTAACCAAACTTGCCCGTTTGGCAATCCGCCAACAAGACTCTCTTATCGGTTCCCCAGCAGGTGTCACGGGTCATGGAAAAACCGTAATGAAATCCGCTTTTTTTAGAACTGGTAAGAACCGGAACCGCACTTCTAAATAAGGGGATCTAGCAAAGTTTGAGAATAACCTGATCGGTTCAAACCGAACCTAAAAGCGTTTACAAGTTCCACACAAAATAAAATAAATGTAAGCCTATCTATTACTTACAATACCACAGACAGAGCTTGAACCGACCGGTTGCGGTTTAATTTCGGTCAAAAAACCGATAAAATAATACTTTTTAACCGACAAACGAACCGAGCAGAAGGAGAAATCTCCGGAGCGACTGTTCAGTGAGGCGGAGTAAAGAATCTGACAGTTTGAGTTTGATTAACAACAGACAGAGTTTTCAACAGAGCTCGCACTCAAAGTTCCATGCCTGGCATGGAAAGTTAACTCTTTCACCTCTGGAGCAGTTCGAAGGTTGGGACTCACTGCATATGTCATAATATAGCAAGACTTCATGTTGTTTGAAGTACATGTTATTTAATTTTATTAGACTGCTGTTTAAAATCAACATGTGCTGACACCACGGTATCGCACTACCACACTATAGTATCATCACAGCACAATACACTACACGGTACACTTTCTGGGGACAAAAAACAGGAAGTCCTACTTATCAAAAGATTTGGTCATTTTGTTCAGTACCATTCTTCGCTTGGCGTACGGACTCCACATCCTATCAGTGATGTTCAGTGCATTCTAATATGGTTGCAGTCCAAGCGCTGCTCCATAGCCCAGCATAAAGTTGGCACGGTAAGAAACCAGCAAATGGTGCATGCCACGGAAACATCAGGGGACAGCAGATTTAGCAACCACAAGCAGCTCTCTTTTCTCATAGATGCACAGACACATAGACACTGTCAGCAGATAAGGGCCTGGCCCACCCAGTCTGCCCATTTGAGCTTGTAAGTTCCCTTTACGTTTTTCTAGAAGTTTGTTGCCCCTTACCCCTGACCTCCAAGATTCCCTTATGTCTATCCAATGTATTCTTAAATCCCGTGACTGTTTCAGCCCCCACCACCTCCTCTGGCAGGGTGTTCCACTTGTCCACCACCCTTTCTGTGAACAGACCCTTTTCTCGTTGCCATCCATGTTGCAACATGCCATGAATGGCATTCTTTTCTTGGCTTTTTCTGGTTCAGTAAATTTTCCATTTTATAGGCAAATGTCCCAACATCAACAGACCCAAAAAACACCAGACTCGTCACAATTGAAAATGTTCCTCAGTTTATAGCTAACAAGCAGCTTGGACAAAACATCATTAGAAATATAGACAATGGCAGCAGAAAAAGATGCAAGGTCCATCTGGTCTAGCCAGAGTTCCTTGCCTACCCCAGGACCTATTGTCCATATGAGGTTTTATCATTCTCAGTCTACACCCCTTCTCTCCTCTCCTCCCTACTGCTACCACCGTGAGCAACCACTAAACCCTCCACTCTTTCCCAGCTATGCTTGAAACCATTTATGGCCTTGACAGACACCACTTCCACTGGCAGACTGTTCCATGGCTCCACCATATTTTCCTTAAAATGTAACTTCCTTACATCCCTCTTAAACCTTATTCCCGCCAGTTTCCACTCATGACCTCGTGTTCTTGACTCTGTGATCCTGCTAAATAGTTCCCTGCAGTTCACCTTGTATATTCCCTTCAGGAACTTATGGATTTCGATCATATTCCCACCCCACCCCCAACACACACACTTTCCTAGTCTCCAGTGAGTGCATGTTCAGTGCCTTGACATTATCTTCGTAAGATCTGCCCTGTTGGCACTGAATCATCTTGGTTACCCTGCACTGCACCATCTTCAACCTGTCCCTGTCCATCCATGGATGAGAACTCCAGAACTGAGCACAGTATTCCAGGTGCAGCCTCACCAGTGACCTACTGTAAACAGAGGTAGTAGTAACCCCACTTTCTCATGTTGTCAGTACCCTTTCTGATACACCCCAGCATCCTATTAACCTTACTACAGACCTTGTTACTCTGGTTTGATTGTTTGAGGGAGTCTCTAGTGATGACTCCTAGGTCCTTTTCCTCTGTTGTAGTGTTCAATTTAACCCCTCCCTTCCAGTACTCTGTCCTGGATTTTTAACCCTTGGTGCATAATCTTGCATTTTTTTTGTCGCAATGAATTTCAACTGCAGTCCTTAGACCACCTCTCTAGCATTTGTAGATCCTGCTGCATCTATTGATCCCTTCAATGCTATCTACCCTACCTCAGAGCTTCTTGTCATCTGCAAAGGGAAACAGCTTGCCCAGGATGCCCTCTCTAATGTCACTGACAAATATAGTGAAGAGGAGAAATTCCTGTAGCACCCCACTCATGACCTCCCTCTCTTCCAATTTGACCCCATTTACCACCACACACTGCTGTCTCGCTTTCAACCAGTTTCCTACCCAACTAACTACGTTACTAGCTGCGCCCAGGTCCTCCAGCTTCTTCAGCAATCTTCTGAGTGACACAAAAGTGAAAGCCTTGCTGAACTCAAAGAAGAGTAAATCCACAGCATGACACCTATCTGCTACTTTTGTGACCCAGCAAAAAAATTATCAGGTTATCTAACAAGACCTCCTGCCACAAAGCCACACTGTTTACTATCCTGTAGACCGCTGCTCTCTAAGTAGTCCACAAGGTCCTCTTTGATCAGTGACTCCATCAGTTTACCTACTACAGAGGTAAGTCTGACAGGTCTGTAACTCTCCTGTTGCTCCTCATCCCTCTAGTACACCCCCCGCCCCGCAAATCCTAAAAAAAACAGGTTACTCAGCTGTAACAGTTCTAGGAATGGTATATTTTGTTCATCCACACTCTCTGGCATGTCCCCTTCCACTTTAAGATCGACCAGAAGTCTTCAAGCTGGCTCCTCCCACCCACCCAGGTGGTATATACCTTGGCTCTGCCCCATGATGCCAGATCTTAGTCCGCTGGAAGCCAGGTGGGTCCCTGTGGATGAACAATATATACCGCTCCTAGAACTACTGTTACAGGTGAGTAACCTGTTTTTCTAGGAGAGTAGATATGTTGTTCATCCACACTCTTTGGCAGACCCCTAGCTGTTCGCCGGGAGGAGGGAGGCAAGGCACACACCCCCTACTTAGGGAACAGAAACTGGAGAACTGAGGCCCCAAAACCAGCATCCTAGCGTGACTCAAGATCGATGTGGTAGTGGGTGATGAAGGTGTTTGCTGACTTCCAGGTAGCAGCCCGGCAGATTTCCTGGATAGGGATATCCCTGGAAGAAGCCACCGATGCAGCAGTATGGTGGGTAAAATGAGTTCTTATCCCTGTGAGAGGCTCCTTGCCCGCCAACTCGTAGTACAGACCTATGCATGATGTGATCCTTTTTGCAATAGTCTGTTTTGCTGCAGGTCTGCCAGAAGCGGCTTCAGCGTAGGTGACAAACAGCTGGCGAACCTCTCCCTGAATTTCCGCCATCCTCTCCTTGTAATAGGAGAGGGCTTGTCTGAGGTCTAAGGTATGGAGCTTGTACTCAGCCTCCGAGGTGTAATTAGGGTAGTATACCAGCAGGATTAACACCTGGTTAAGGTGAAACTCTGACAGCACCTTCGAAAGGAATTTTGGGTGGGGGCGCAGGACAACCATGTCCCTGTGGAAGACCAGATAAGGGGAGTCCACTGAATGCGCCTGGAGCTCCGCAGTCCTTCTGGCAGATGTGATAGCCACCAGGAAGGCAGTCTTCCATGATAAGTGTGACAAGGCACACTTGTGCATTGGTTCGAATGGCTTGCCCATGAGCTTTACCAGTACCAGCAGTAGATCCCATGGAGGTGGAGGTTCACGCACTGGAGGAGATATGTGATCCAGGCCTCTGAAAAAGCTCCCGACCATCGGCTAACCGACCCACGCCCAGTAAGCAGAGATGGCTGCTAGGTGCACCCTAAGGGTCAATGACCGAAGACCCCCTTTGGAGAGAGATAACAAAGGTAGTCGAGAATGTTAGCCACTGGACAGGAGAGAGGGTCCAGGCCCTTGCCCTGAGACCAAATGGAAAACTTTTTCCATTTGAAAGCATAACATTTCCTGGTTTATTCCGTTCTGGATGCCTCCACCCACGGTGTAGACATCTTTGGAAAGACCCAAAGCCTAGAACTCTACCCACTCAGGTACCAGGCTGTGAGGTGCAGGGATTGAAGGTCCGGATGGAATACTTTCCCCTGATTGAGAGATACCAGGTCCGGGCATGCTGGAAGCTGCTCCAGGGGCCTGCAGCTGAGGAGATCTGGATACCAGAACTGGTGTGGCCAGTCTGGGGCTACCAGGATCACCTTTGCCTTGTCCCTCCTCACCTTGAGAAGCACAGCAGACGGGAGTGTGTGTCACCCTATTTGTTGAGGTAGTACATGGTCGTGGTATTGTCCGTCTGGACTTGAACCACATGACCCCGGAGCTGAGGAGCGAAAGCTGATAATGCCAGTCTGACTGCCCTGAGCTCCAACAGGTTAATGTGGCATTGGGACTCCTCGGGGATCCAGAGCCCATGGGCCCTTTTGTCCCCCATGTGGGCTTCCCAGACCACGAGAGAGGCATCGGTCGTGAGGACGACCATCGGCTCGGGGGCGGACAAACGGGATCCCTTCCTGCAACCAGTCTGGGGCAGTCCACCATTGGAGAGCGTCCCACATCTTCTAGGTTACAGTGATCAGCTGGTCGAAATGACCATGGCGCTGAGTCCACTGGGCGGCCAGCTCCCACTGGAGGGGGCGCATGTGCAACTGGGCCCAATGGACCCCTGAGGTGCATGCTGCCATGTAACCCAGAAGGTGCAGAAAGTCCCAGGCAGCTCGCAATTGCCCAACCAGAAATTATTGGGCAAAGGAGAAAAGAACCTCCGCCCTGTCCACTGGGAGCCAAGCTCTGGCTTGACAAGAGTCAAGCTCTGCCCCGATGAAGCCCATCCCCTGAGAAGGCATGAGTTCCGACTTAGCCTCATTAATCAGGAGGCCGAGTTGGGAGCAGGTCTGGAGGGCCAGGTCCCTGGACCTCTCTACCTTCTGTTGGGTGGAACCTGCTAGGAGCCAATCGTCAAGGTAAGGATAAATTCTGACCCTTCCCTCGATGCCTGAGATGGGCCACCACCACTGCAATGCATTTGGTTAAAACCCGTGGGGCCGATGACAGGCCGAGCAGCCTGGCTCGGAACTCATACAGGGTCCCTTCGACCCTGAAGTGGAGGAACCGCTGATGGGACAAACATCTTGGGACATGAAAGAATGCGTCCTGCAGATCCAGTGAACAGAATCACATGTTTCGCTCCAAGGATGGTATGATCTGGGACAGAGTGACCATCCGAAAGGTGCGTGACCTGAGATATTGAGTCAGGTCCTGCAGATCTAGAATGGGGCACCAGCCCCCCGTCCGCTTGGGCACCGGGAAGTACCTGGAGACAAAGCCTGGGTCTGCTGGAGGATCTGCCACTGGAGCTACTGCCTCCTTGAGGAGGAACGGAGTGATGTCGTCTTGGAGAGCCGACTAGGTCTGAGCAGATACTCTTTCCTCCCGACAGGCACAGACTTGGCTTGGGGAGTACTGCTTGAATTCCAGAGGCAGTCCCCAACCAACCACTTCAAGAACCCACCTGTCCAAAATGACAACGGACCAGGCAGAAAGGAAGTGGGGGGAGCCGGCCCCCTATGGAAGGACCCAGAGCTGAGGTGACAGGAGAGGGGTTGACAGCCCCGGCCCCATGACTGAGCAGGCTTGAAGGAGGAGGCTCCAGATCCTGAACCTCAGCCTACTTTACGGGCCTGTTGGGGTTCGAGCTTGGGCCAGGGGTGCCAAGCTTGAGACTGCTGCTGTTGCTGCTGTCCACCATGAAAGGTGGACTGCTGAGCTGCAGGGGAAGAATGTCGAAAAGGCTTCTTCTTTTTCTTCTGCTGGTTCTTGCCTGAAGAACCTTTGGCAGAAGTAGCGTCCAAGATGGCACTGGACAGCTCAATGCACTGAAGATGAACGGCCACTCCTGGGCCGAACAGGTCGGTCCCAAGGAAGGGCACATCAGCTAGTTTGCACTGGGCATCTGCTGGGAAAGAGGAGAGCCTCAGTCAAGCCCTGTGACAAGAGACAACTGCAGCTGCTATCGAACGGGCACAAGAATCCCCAATATCCAGGGCTGTCTGAAGCTGTTGTTTGGCGACAGTTCGTCCTTGATCCCAGACCTGCTTGACCGTGGTCTGCATGTCTGCAGGGAGATTTGCTAGGACTGCATCCAGCGACCCGAAGAGGGCGTGAGAGAAGTGTGCCATGATGATGGACGAACGTGCCTGACAGAGGCCCAAAGAGGAAGCCGCACAGACCTTCCTGGCTGAATGGTCCAAGAGCTTGGACTCTTTATCAGGAGGTCGGTCAGTGTCGTCAGAAAGTACAGTTACGTAAGAACTTACCGTAACAGTAGATCTTCGAGAGAGGCTCTTGCAGTGGGTAATTACATATAGGTCTGACGTCGGCAGGCAGCAGGACCCCACGGAAAAATTTCTAGCTAGCAGTCTCTGGCAAGGGACCACCCCTACGCCAGGAGACGTCGGTATAAAGAGGCGGTCCCTCACGCCTGCCTTCCAGTTCTTTCCCGCCACAGGCCACAAGAGGCCGGATGAGAGAGAAGCAGATATTTCCCTCACTGGAAAAGGAGCTGAAAAAGCTTAGGGGGATGGAGGGCGGGAAAGTATTACCTACTGCAAGAGCCTCACTCGAAGATCTACTGTTACGGTAGTTCTTACGTAACTGTACTATCTTACTTTGAGAGGGCTCTTGCAGTAGGCAATTACATATAAGACTGAGTCCCAAGCAGTCTGGAACAAGAACAAGCACACGGGAGGAGGAAAGCTACTCAAGCAGATCCTCTAGCTGTGAAGGCCTTAAGAAAGCAGGCCTTGCAGAACAGCAAGCCCGAAGCCTGCTCTGTGGTGAGAGGCAATATCCAAACTGTAGTGTTTTGAAAATGTGTGGACAGAAGTCCAAGTGGCGGCAGCAAAGATGCCTGCCGCTGACACATTCTTGAAACATGCCACTGGGGCAGCGACTCCTCTGGTGGCGTGTCCTCTTACTTGACCCGGAAGAGTCTTGTTGTACTTGTCGTAACAGAAAGTGATGCAATGAACCAACCATTTAGACATGCATTGCTTGGAAACAGCATTGCCTTCTCTTTTGGGTGCAAAAGAGATAAACAGTTGATCGGTCTTTCTGAGATCCTTTGTTCTGTTAGTGTAGTATCTCAAAATCCGGAGGACATCCATAGTATGAAGTAGATACTCCCCCTGATTTGAGTACTGCATAAAGAAAGTGGGTAACTCTATGGACTGGTTCAATACAGATTCCGCTACCACCTTGGGGAGAAACTTAGGATTGGTGCGCAGAGCCACACATTCCTTGTGAAAAATCAAATAAGGAATTTTACACATCAGGACCTGGACCTCGGAAATCCTCCTAGCAGAGGTAATGGCCACTAGGAAGAGTGTCTTCCATGAAAGGAACTTCAAGTCTGCGGAAGCTGCCGATTCAAAAGGAGGCGAAGTAAGTTTCTCAAGAACAAAGTTCAAATACCAAGGAGGGGCGTGAACTCGGATAGGGGATCTCAGGTGAAGAACTCCTCTGAGGAAAGTTTTAGAGACTTCCAGTTGAGCAAATGTCCTGTCTGCAAAGGGAATATGATAGGCCGAAATGGCCGCCATGTGAACCTTCAGAGAGGAGTGACTGAGACCCAGGTCAAACAGATGGCGCAGGTACTCCAACAGCCTCCCAATAGAGCAGGAGAAAGGCTCGAAGTCTTTTGAAGCGGCCCAGATTGTGAACCTTTTCCACTTCATGGCATAGGTAGACCTAGTGGAGGGTTTCCTAGCCTCCACCCGAATCTCCGCCACCTGGGGAGAAACTCCAAAGTTGGCTTGAGCTATGTCTGCAGGTGCCATGAATGTAGCTGAAGGGACTTGAGTCCTGGATGGACCAGGGTCCCCTGATCCTGGGTCAGCAAAATTCGTGACAGAGGAAGAGGAAGAGGTGGTTCCTCTGAGTATTGCTGTAGAAGAGAGAACCAAACTTGCCTAGGCCAGAAAGGAGCAATCAAAATCATTTGTGCTCCTTCTGAGCCAAGTTTCTACAAGACTCTCGGGATCAGAGGAATTGGGGGAAATGCACAGACGAATCTGTCCTTCCAATCTAGAGACAGAGCGTCTCTCCTGAAAATGTTTTGCTCTTGAACGAGTGAGCAGAAGTTGGGAAGCTTTGCGTTTTGAGGGGAAGTGAACAGGTCGACCTGTGGTGTTCTCCACCACAGGAAGATATCGTCTAGGACCCCCTGATCCAGTTCCCACTCGTGAGCCTGAGGAGACGAGTGACTTAGTTTGCCTGCTAAGGTGTTCTCGACACCCAGAACATGAATCGCCATAAGGTGAAGGTCGTGTTGTGCTGCCCAATCCCAAACTTTCATCGCTTCCCTGCAAAGAGGGTAGGACCGAGTCCCTCCCTGTTTGTTGATGTACCATACCACACACATATTGTCTGACTGGACGGCTAGGTGGCCGTGAAGAAGATGCAGATGATGCGCTTGGAGAGCATAAAGCACTGCCCGAAGCTCGAGCACATTGATGTGAAGTGTTTGTTCGAGCTTGGACCAACAGCCCTGGGTCCGATGAGGACCGAGATGGGCTCCCCAACCTTTACCCGAGGCGTCTGTGGTCAGAGTTTGGGAGAGAGGAGGAAGGAAGAATGGAACTCTCTGGAGAAGGTTCTCTCGAACCATCCACCACTGCAAGTCTCGAACCATGGGAGAGGATACTAGGCCCAACTGGTCCAAGTCGTCCACTAATTGATCCCATTGGGAACGAAGCGTCTGCTGAGAGACCCTCATGTGAAGCCGAGCGCGAGGGATTGTCGGGATAGCAGCCGCCATAAGCCCAAGGAGGCAAAGAACCGACCTAGCACTGACCCGCCTGTGGCCAGACAACAAGCTTACCTGAGTCAGGAGAGTGGCCGCCCTGTCCGGTGGCAAGAAGACCTGCCCAGGGTCGTGTCCAGAATCGCCTCGATAAATTGGAGCCTCTGGGATGGGATCAAGTGAGACTTGGAATGGTTGATGGTAATACCCAGACAGGCAAAAACTTGCTGGGTGAGGGAGAGGCAGTGCAGGAGTTCCTCCCTGGACGAGGCCACCAGGAGCCAATCGTCCAGGTACGGGAAAATCTGTACCCCCGGGTACGCAGGTAGGCCACCACCACTGCCAAGGCATTTAGTAAATACTCAGGGAGCCGAGGAGAGGCAAATGGAAGTGCCTTGAACTGGTAGTGGTCCCCCCTGGAAAGTAAAAACAGAGATATCTGCGGTGAGACGGGTGGATAGATATGTGCAGGTAAGCATCCTGTATATCCAGAGCGCACAGCCACTGGCCTGAGCGGAGCACGGGGAAAAGGCTCTGCAGTGAGAGCATCCTGAACCTCTTGTACTCCACGAATAGGTTCAGGGAACTGAGATCCAGAACAGGTCTTACATCTTCTGTCTTCTTCGGGACCAGGAAGAAGCGGGAATAGTAATCCATTCCTTGCAGAGTAAGGGGGACAGGTTCTATCGCCTCTTTCGCCAAAAGTGCTGAAATCTCTTCCTGGACCAGAAGATGATGTTCCCAAGAGTACGACGACCTTAAGGGAGGGTGACGAGGTGGTTTCTGCAGAAACTCCATTGAGTGTTCTTCTGCGATTAGCTGGAGCACCCATGAATCTGATGTTATCCTCTCCAAGCCCGGAAGGTGGAGGGAAAACCTCCCTCCTACCGGTTCCTCCGGGAAGCCCAGAGGCTGTGGGAAAGGGAAGGGAAGGAGTCAGGTGGTGTGTGGCAGTGCCGCAGCTGAAGCTCTCACTGCTTTTTTGGGCGGGGGGGCTTGGCAGCTGGGGGGGGGCGACGTTTAGTGGCCCTCTTTCCCTCTGGTCTCGCTTTGGGCTGATTCCAGCTGCGAAGGGGACGGCACTGCGATTGATGGGGATGATACACAGAGTTCACAGACTTTAGTGCCATCCTCTTCTCCTGCAGGTCGGTGATGATGTCCTTGACATCATCCCCGAACAGCACCGAACCCTGGAAGGGTGCTTCCTGGCTGGCGGACTGCACTTCCGGGACCAACCCTGAGCCACGCATGATGCTGTAGACCTACAGCGAAAGCTGAGCTCCTACCAGCCGTGCCCACTGCATCGCAGGTTGCACGAAGGATGTGCCGGCTGACCAAACGTGCAGAGCGGACAAGGTCAGCCACTTCCTGCTTGACCTGAGAGTCCAGAAGGGAGTCCAATTTAGATTCCACCTCACTAAGAATCGCCTTCTGGTAATCCCCAATGTGACCCACATAGTTCAGGGCCCTAATACCCAGAGTGGAAGAAGTGAAAATCTTCTTGCCATACTGGTCCAGAAGGCGGGATTCCCTGTCAGATGGAGACAAGCTAAGATGTTTGGGCACTAATCACAACTGAGTCAGCTCGAGAGTGGGAATCGAAATAGTCCACACCCTTGGGAGCCTGGTATAGCCTGTTCGACTTCCTGGGAAGTAGGGCTAAGGCCGACAGCTGTTTCCATATAGTGGTAATAAGTTCGGCATGAGGCTCGATCCAGGGTGGTACCAAAGTGGGAGCTGTCATGGGCAGATCCAGATGCTCAGTGAGTTTTTTACGCTGGGGGTCTGGCTCCAAGGATTGCCACTTATGTACTTCCTGGATCTTTCATAGCAACTCCGTGAAGGAAGGATACTTCGGAGGAGTCCTTGGCCGGGGCTTGGACGGGGAGTGTGGCTCCGTCGCCTTGCTCGGAACAACCATGGGAAGCGTCCGAGGAAGAAGATGATGAAGAAGAAGTAAACTCCCTCTCCCGGCGAGGGGGAGGAATGGACCCCTTGGGAAGCCCTCAACATAACGGCCTAATCGCTGGAAGCAGGCTGCGATGGAGGGGCGGCCTGGTCAGGTGGAATAGGATCCGCGCGCCGCCCAGAAGGGTCGGGCGACTTACCGACCTTCTCCGTGCGGGCGTCGGAGCCCACGTCCTGCTTATTGGGCCGCTCACATCCAGCAGGCCGCCAAACGTCCGGCGGGCCCTTACGAGCCACTTTAGAAGCCTCTAAGGCAGCCAGAGGGAGCGAGGGAACGTTTACTTTAAACAGCTGACTTCCAAGGATGTCGCGGTGGGTGAGGAGCCTTGTCCCGGTGCTTTTCTTTATCCTTTTTCTTGTGATGGCCTTCAGGGGAAGTTGACGCCTGCCAAAGCTTTTTTAATTCTTTCTCCATGGAGTTCATTTTCTTTTTCAAAATATGGGCCTCCAGAGACTGCTGCCGCCTTCTCCGGGTGGCCGCGTTAAAACTAAGGCAGTGCTGACACTTCTGTACCAGATGGTCGGGACCTTGGCAAAAAAAGGCACAGGGAATGGCCGTCCTTGTGCAGGAGTTGGGCGCCACATGAGCTGCACTTGTTTTTGTGCTCGGAGGGTGTAGGGGACGACATACACCGACGAATACCTGTCGGATGATAGGAAAAAAATCAAAAATATTCGGTTAAAAAAACGACGAAAGAGCCTGATGAACAAGGAACTTTTCCACAAGGCGCTGGCATGAGCTAACGGCGGTAAAGAACTACGGAGGTGGGCGTGAGGGACTGCCCCTTTATACCGACGTCTCCTGATGCTGGTCACCTGATGTGGGGGTGGTCCCTTGCCAGAGACCGCTAGCTAGAAATTTTTCCGTGGGGTCCTGCCGCCTGCCAACATCAGTCCTATATATAATTACCTACTGCAAGAGCCCTCTTGAAGTAAGATCTGCCAGTACACCTGAACACAGAGGTTCTCGGAACCAGGAACCAGGATCTCGGCTGAAGGGTGCCCTGTGAACCCTGCAAGGGACCCCATGGACACCGCATACTTGCGGGCCATGTGGGCAGATGGGGTTGGACAAGAGGCAAGGCACTGCCAAAGTTCTAGGGCCGGGCCAACAATAGCCTCAGCCACAGGAAAGGCCTCCGTCGGGGTATCCTCTCTCTTAAGGATGTCCATAAGAGGGTACTCCACCTTTTTCTGGATTGACTCCAGGGGCATCCCTGTAGACTCAGAGATGAGGCAGAGAATGCCCTGAAAAGACGAGGGACCTTCCTCCATCTCTAAGCCAATGGATGAATCATCATCACCTGGATGAGAATGCAAGCTGGTGACGTCTGACTCCAAGGAATCCTGGTAAAACGGCCGACCACCCAGGTCACCTTCGACTTGCCATGGGCGGTCCGGGGTGACCATGACCAACAAATGCTGGGGAAGCCCGGTATCCGGTCTATCTTCCTTGGAAGGAGCCCCTCCCACAGGCAGTTTGGGTGGTGGTTCCACCACAATTGGTGGAGAGACCGTTTTGGGCCCAACTGGTGGTTTTACCAGCTCCACGGGCTGGGGAACAGACTTAACTGGCTCTGAAGGAGTCAGCTTCGGCCTAGGAGGCGAAAGCCAGGTAATGGCCGTGTGGAAGCCAGAGTCGGCTTGTGCCCAGTCAAAATCAGCTGTTGCCACATGAGGTCCTCATTGCGCCGATGGAGTTTCTGCCGGAGCCTCTCCTCATCCAAGGAGGACGAGGACAACCGATGGCGTTGCCTCTTTTTACAGCGTTTATGGCTCTTCCTCGGCCTGTCGGTCAAGGGGACCCTGAGACCTCAATCGAGATCAGACAGACCGACTCGGTCGCTTGGGAGACACCAGCAGGACTGGTGATTTCCCGGGATCAGAGACCACTTCTTCGATGGGAGTCCCAGCAGGCTTGGTCTCGTCATCTGGGAAGATCAAGTTAGGGGTTCGATCAAGGGAATCGTCGACCAGAGTCGGTGATATCGGATCAATTGGATTGATCATGATTTCAACATCATCAATTGACAATTCGGTTGAATGACCAGATGGCAAAGCCGAAAATCCAGCGGCCGAAGAAGCGATCTTGGGATCAAGATCTCTGTCAAGATGAAGACAATCCCAGATCCTTCTCCCACTTACAGGATCGAGAGGAGTGTGAGCCCGCAGGCGCCTCTCCCTTAGTTGAGAGAGACTGGCACAACTCTCGGAAGGAACCTGAGAAGGTGGAGCCCAGGCTGAGCGAAACAAAGAAGCTCCAAGAAGTCTCTGCAGCATGAGCCGCTTCCTCCTCGAACGCTTGCATGCATTCCAATTGCTCAGCGGATCCCGCAGCCGTGGAAATCACCCACCAAGCCTCCTTGGATTTCACCGGAGGGATCTGTTTCTCCAGCCTCTCCAGCTTCAGGCATGCGAGATGGTCATCGAGGACATTGGTATGAAAGTCGAGACACATACTGCATTTTGAGGTGTCATGGTCGACACCAAGGCAACAGACACACGTGGTGTGGGGATTGGTGCGCAACATTTTCTGGCCACAAGGGCACAGACAAAATCCAGGGGAAGACTTGTCTTCCATAATCGAAGTGGTAAACTTGCAATCGCTAACAATGTGAAGTTTCGGAATAACTGAAGGTTTGAAAGCCAGGGCCTACAAAATGCGTGAGCATGAGGGAGGCAACCTGAATCTTCCAGCGGAAAGAAAGATCTGGCTTCATGGGGCGGAGCAGAGGTATATACCACCAGGGTGGGTGGGAGGAGCCAGCTTGAAGACTTCCGGTCTATCTTAAAGTGGAAGGGGACATGCCAAAGAGTGTGAATGAACAACATATCCACGCTCCTAGAAATACCCTCTTCCTGCTTCCTTTATTCTTTAATATATTTGAAGAATTGTTTTTCCCCACGCTTGCTTGACCCCCTCCACAAAATACAGTTTCACGTTTGCCCTTGCCTCCCTGACTGTTTCCTTTGTTTTCCTAGATTTCATTTGGCACTCTTCCCATTCCTCCTGCCTGTGGTTTTCCTTGTACCTGGTGAAAGCCTATTTCTTGGCTTTCACTGCTACTCTGACCCTTTCCAAGAACCACACTAGTCTCTTGTACCTGTTGTGTTTTGTAACAATTCTCATGCGACTCTACTGCCTCGAAAATGGTCCCCTTGATTGCCCCCTCTTTCCTCTACACCTCGATGCTGTCCACTCTGGTCAGTCTGTCACAGACTAGCTTCATCTGGCTGAAGTCAGTTCATCTGAAATCCAGGACTAGTTTTTACCAACATACTAATATGCCAGCAGAGTAGGCCCAATGGTCTATCAAGTGTGCTCGAGAATCAGCACCCGGTAAGGGCACCGTTGCCACCCACCCCTCCTCTCCTGTAAATCCCCCCAACTCCATCCCCCATCAGGGGCGCACCTCCAGGCCTGGCATTACTCAGTTTCACCTTCCCCCATACCTGTCCCAACCCCTCTTGAAACCGGCCACAGTATTTACAGCCACCAGTTCCACAGGCAGTGCATTCCAAGGTTCCACCATCCTCTCTGTAAAGTAGCATCTCCCAGTCTCTGCCCTGAACCTCCAGGCAACCAACCTCATGGAGTGCCCCCGGTGGTCCTGCCTCTCTCAGCTAGAACACCCTGTCTAGGCTTACCCTATTTATCCAATTAAGGTATTACAAGACCTCGATCATATCCCCTCTGTCCCTCCTCTCCTCCAGGGAGTACAAGTTGAGCTCCTCCAGTCTCTTCTCATAGGACATTTCCACCAGACCCTGTATCATCCTGGTCACCCGCCTCTGAACCCTCCCAAGGAGTGCAATGTATTTTTTCAAGTACAGCTGCCAAATCAGCACACTGCATTTGAGGTGCAGTCTAACCAGGCAGATATATAGAGGGAGTAACATCTCCCGCCTTCTCAGGGTTATTCCCCAGCGATGTGCCCCAGCATTCTATTTGCTTTGGCCGCAGTCCTCCTACATTGTTCAGAGTTATTCATTTTGGCATCTATAACCACCCTAAGTTCCTTTTTCCCTCCTGAAACCTGCAGTTTCTCCTCTCCCAGAAAGTACCTGAGTTGTGTTCCTAAGCCCCAAGTGGAGAACCCTGCATTTCTTAGCATTAAAACTTGGTTTCCAGATGTGAGACCACCTCTCCAGAGTTTGCAGGTCCCCCTGCAGGGCTCTCCTACTCTCCTCCCCATCCACCACCACCCCCAGTGTCGAGTCATCGGCAAAGAGGCTCATCTCACTCCTTATACAAATTCTGATGTCTGAGATGTAAGCGTTAAACAGGAGTGGACCTAGCACGAACCTTTGTGGTACCCCGCTGATGACCCTCCCAGGAGATGAAACCTCACCCCGACCACTACCTTCTGAAACCGCCCAGTTAGCCAGTTTCCTATCCACCTGACCATCCATTCCCCCACCCCATTTTTTGATACAGGCATACTGGTCCCAAAGGCCAGCTTTAACTGAATGGAGTTATGGTCGCTGGACCCCAGTGGATCCCCTACCCTCAGGCCACTCACCATCTCAGAAATGGTGAGCAAAAATAGAGAAGTGCCATGTCTAGTGGCTTCTTTAACCAGCTGCACCAGAAGACAGTCTGTACTGCAGCCAACAGGGCTTGACTTCTGGTGCATCTGGTTGCTGTAATGTCCCAGTCGATATCTGTCAGGTTCAGACTATCCACCACCCCTTCCCTATTCTTAACTCCCCTTGACAGCTCTTCCCTAAGCTCCCTGTCTATATCTTCCCCTTGTATTAGTGGTCTATAGATCACTGCCATCCATATTTTCTTGCCTGAGGACATTATAAGGTGAACCCACAGCAACCATTTCTCTCTGCTTCCCTTGACGCGTCCATCCTCCACAGCTTCTACACCCTCCCTGACATATAGGGCTATACCCCCTTCTACTTCTCCATCAGTATAGTCTAAATATCGTGTAATCTGGGGCTGACAAGTCCCAGTCATTATTCTCAGTGGCCCACATTTCTGTGATGGCTACAAAGTCTGCCTCATTGTCTGCCATCAATGCTTGGAGCGCACTGATTTTATTATCCAGACTCTTGGCATTAAGGAAGCCCCTTTCCAACTGGCTCCAGATACTCTCTTGCTGTTCAGTGATCCTATACCTGCATTCCTTCCCATGCTACTTACAGCCTTATTTTTTCCTACTACTTGCAGACTCTGAGCGCCATCTCCCCTTTGCCTCTTTCACTACTCCTTTCTAAACCTCAGCCTTAATTTTACCCACCTTACTGCTACTAGTCCCTAGTATATGCGGAGCACTAGCTAGGATACCCCCCCTTACTTCCTTTACCATGGTTTCCCTTAGTCTCAGTGCCCCCGTAGTCAGTTTAAAGAGCTTGTGACTTCATTAGAAAAACTTGAAAAGAATGTGAGGTTTGACACAGTTCAGTCTGTATTTCATATATTTTCTATCATTTTTTCCCTTTTTTCTTTATTACTGAGGACAACTGTATGAAAGACAATTTCTGTCCCTTAGACTTTCTCTACTCTTTCTGCTTGCCTACACCTGACATCCTAATCCCATTTATGCCATCATAATTATCTCCACAGCAACAGATTGTGATATCAGGTGTAGCTAAGCAGCCTGAACAGATAAGGCAGCAATCCTGTTTACATGCAAATGTCCTTAGTAATATAGAAGGGTGAAGTACAGAAAAAAAAATATTAATTTAAGGTAAACTGCGTCTAAATATTACATTTTTTCAAAGTTGTCACAATGGTATCAGGGGCTCTTTAATTGTCTAATGTAGAGGTCAAACTTCTGCCCCAGTATGCTAGTCCCCTCTCCTGTCAAGCGACGGTCATCACCTTTGAAGAGCTTCCTGTCTTAGAAGTCCTCCCAGTCCCCAAAAAGGGGTACTGTTTCTCCGTACATCATCCCTTTCAGAGACAGCGCTAGATAGGGCAAAAAGGGAAAAAGTTGCAGCTTGCCCAGAAATGACCCACTTTCCACAGGACAGTGGGTCCAAAGTGGTGCACCTGTCTCTAACAATAGCTGAAAGATGGAAAACTAAACAATAGAAAAGTATTTTCACTCAACAAATTTAAGCTTTTGTACTAGTGAAATTTCTACTTACGATTAGGTTTGGACCCAGTTGTTTCTCATTTTGACCCACATGTTTTACACCTATGGGTCTAATTTGACCCATGTTCTAAAACCCCTAGCGCTGTCACTGATCCCTTTAACCACTCTTAATTCCTCTGTCTCTTTCCTCCTTACTCTATCTTTCCTTTTCACCATACCCTACACAGGGAGGACGTAAGAAAAGACCAGGGAGAATGAGTATGCCTGCAATATCACCAGAGGTAGGAAGAATGGAGCACTGTCCATCCCGTTCCGCTGAACCTCACTAGGGCAGCGCGCTTTCTCCTACGGGGCCAGTTCTGAGTGCTGTATGATCATTTTTTGTAATATATAAAAATGTGGATGGACTGTCTCCCATGAGAAAGGCTGAAACAGCATGTGAGATCACACACACACAGGTTTTAGAGACAAGGTGTTACGTGAAAGCCATGAGCTAATTACAGACTAGGCCTTGACCAAGGATCTCCCGTGTTATCTAAGTTAATTACAGGCTGGAAGAGGCTTGAGTTGAGCATATCCATTTTATGACGTTTCAAGAGGAGGAAACCAGGTTTTGTACACTGGTGCGAAATCATAAATGCTTTGGTGTCTGTGTGAGAGGGAAGTTTGATTAACAGATCAAAGAAATGTCATTTGAAGAACACGAGTCATGCTGAGTTTGCAGAATTTAATACTTGGAAAAGACATCCTGTTTTCTATATAGATATATTTTTATATATATATTCTGACAGGGAGGAGCTAGGTGACCTCATGCAAAGAGGAGGGCATAGCCAGCTGTTAGACAATATTCTGTTTTACTTCACAGAGACACTTCTATCTAGATTCTGACAAAGAAACATCTTTGAGCACTTTAAGCAGGTATTTAGCGAGAAAGACAAATCTAAGTACTGTAGTAAGAATTGCACTGTTTAAAGCCTTGTTCTTTTAATAGATTTGTATGTCTTGTAATATAATAGTTCTGTATTGTATGTTTTACATATTATTATCTGTTTTAGTAAAACTCTTTGTAGAGCTCACTTGGTCTGTCTTTGATTTCTTTCCTTTGCAAGTAGAATATATATGGTTACAGCAGACTCTGGGCATAAGCTTGAATGGTGATACCAAACTGGAAAAAGGTAAGAATAATCTGAGGTTTTTAAGTTTTAAGGGTTCATTTTTGTACACCTGGTTAGGTGCCCATAGGCAAAGATATCTGGCCCCCCAAAGACAGAAATATCTGAGCCTGTGCATTGGGTACACTAACAAGAGGTTCACAGTTTGAATCCATCCAAGACTTGAGACCAAAGGTTGGTTCGAACCCACAAAAACAGACAAGAGGGTTACCTTGTTCTGTTAAACTGTTCACAAGACTGCACTCTGACATTGGCACTTTGGGAGTAGAGGGCTGACCTGCTGAGTGGGTTTGTGACACCCTACACAGGAAGGACGTAAGAAAAGACCAGGGAGAATGAGTATGCCTGCAATATCACCAGAGGGAAGCCGGCTCGGTGGCACTGAGGGTTGAGGCGCTGGACGCCACACTGTACAACCTTTTCTAATTTGGGTTCGGAACGAGCCGAGTCGCTGGGAGAGATTGATCATCCGAGGACTGATCTCTCTTCTCTAAGGTAGGAGAGGAGGATTGCTCGCTCACAGAGCGACCTCTGGCGGTAACTGGGGGTTGCCGACTGAGCAGCACGGTACATGCCGGGGGGGGGAGGGTGGAGCTACGGCGATACGTTGCCGTGCTTAGCCAAGCTCCACGAGGGTGGGGAAAAAGGCAAGGGAATAAAGCCTCCTACTCATCGGTGAGATGACGGTGGCCCCGGTGGACCCTCCCACATCCCAAATACCAGCCCAGACGTGCCCAAGAACCCCTCTGGAGGACCAGACGAACTCACGGTAAGACCCTTCACACTTAGGAGCAGCCGCTGAGGGGAGGGCGGAATCAGCCCCGGAGATGGTACCGGGGGTCAGGTCTGCCAGTGGTCATTCGGGGGAGGGAGTTAGGGAGATGTGAGGGATTCAGGTTGGGAGTAGGGTGGAGATCCGTGGGCACTCCTGAAGGATGCCCGGGGTGTAGGATAAAAAAAAATACATGTATATATATATATATATATATATCACCAGAGGTAGGAAGAATGGAGCACTGTCCATCCCATTCAGCCGAACCTCACTAGGGCAGCGCGCTTTCTCCTACCAGGTCCCCCCTCTGGATAAATGAACTCCTGATGAAACTACAAACAAACAGCCTGTCTCAATTCAAAGCAGGCCTCAAACAGCACCTAATGTCTAGCTCAAAATGCACCTGCTTCTCAGGCCCCACTTGACAGACAGGCCTACACCCAAGGTAGCACCCAGCACGGCTACCTAGTAAACCCTGCCTACATTCCAGCCTAGCCAAGGGCTTAAGTAAGCTATCAGTCCTCTTTAAATGCTCTTGGTACTGCCCTCTCAACCTCCCCACACCCACCCCCTACTCGACAAAGCCCTCTGGCTCCCCCCAGCCCCCTGCCTCCCCGCTTCTCACTATTCCCACCACCTCTCGCTTCCCAGCGGTTAGGATCAAACCCAATCCCCCTTTTTTTTACTTTCACCAAGCCTGTCACCATCTGGGATAGCATTAAACCCTATGCAGTTTCTCAGCCATAGTCTATCAACAGATTTGGTGATTTCCAGGGGTGTGCTAACTAGGGCAATCAATTAGATATAGCTTGTATCCTTTTACAACTGCTCTGTTTTTCTCCTATTTGTCTAATTCTCATGTAATTGCTCTTTAATGCCTAATGAGCAGGCCTCTGAAACCACTGAATATGTGCATTGTCTTATTGTCCACCCTGACGTGGAACCTTTGTAAAAGAGCTCACGCTCAAAGGTCTTTCCGAAATACTAAATAAATAAATAAAATATCCGTCCCCCAGCCTCTGAAAGTTCAGCATGACTTGCACCACAGGCTGGTACCCCAGAATGTGCCAGCACTCCCAATCATCTGTATTCTGTGTCCCAGACGGCTGATGCCCCAAGGAAAGTATCTGACCACCCTCTTCCCCCACCGCC
Source organism: Neoceratodus forsteri (assembly GCA_016271365.2). Taxonomy (NCBI): domain Eukaryota; kingdom Metazoa; phylum Chordata; order Ceratodontiformes; family Ceratodontidae; genus Neoceratodus; species Neoceratodus forsteri. The sequence continues at coordinate 532,428,501 of CM057449.1, forward strand.
ACACTCTCTACTCCCCTGATCACAGAATCCCTAATCAGATTACAGACTCATGAGCCACTGCCCAAAAACCTCCAATAACATTCCTACAATGCCTCCATACCACAAGCCCTGCTCCCTCCAACCGCCAGATCGTTCTCAAAGATGAAACTACTCAGGAATTCTCCAACAGCACACGTCGAGAAGGATGGGTGGGGCATCTGTGACTACCACTAGAAAGTGCAGATACTTACTATAACAGTAGATCTTCGAGAGAATCTCCTCTATTCAGCCATACCTGCAGAACACAGACGCCACTGCGGTCAGAACTACTCAGAAACCTTTGCCTCGCTGAGGCCACTCAAGATGACACACATTATTGGCACCAATATAATGTGGACAGCTTCCTACTCCTCCATTTGTTCCACCTCCCAGAGGCACACACAATGCTGAGCTAATGTGACTGGAAGAATGGCAACCATCTAACCCACACTGGTAACCGATCAACGAGCGATGACGCAGCGGGATATCAGTAAAATAAGCCAAGAACAGAAAACAAAGGATGAATCAGTAAAACCATAAATGCCCACCAGCTAAACCATGCCACCCACAAGTAAGGGTGAATGTAGGACATAAACTGTGGCTCAACAGAGGAGATTCTCCTGAAGATCTATTGTTATAGTAACTAACTGCACGACCTTCTTTGAGGATTTCATTTTTTAATTAATTTTATTGTAATTTATTCTGATAAACTTATTGAGCAAAATTACCCATTTTCAAACATGATCTGCAGGAATACAAATAATTAGGATAAAATATATAAACATATTAAACAGTACAGCTTAAATACAAGGTATATATAAACAACCAACACATAAATAAAAAATTGTGCACGCGGTAAGATTAATGTACACAGGAACCATAGGTTTGGTTCATCGGCAATTGCAGCAGGCAATGATTAAAAATACTGAAGAGGGACTACCTTTCACTGAGATAGGGAGGTTGTTACACAAATGGTTTCACAATAATCAAGGGATTTCTAACCTGGAGAGTATGGAGGGGTTGTGGGATAACAGATGGACCAGAGAACTTCAGGTTCATCACACAGTCTCTGTGGGAATAACCTTAAGCAAAGGCATATACAGGTATATCCCTTCTTCAATACATCAGTCTGCAGCAACAGACTATGCATGTCCTTTCTTTACAATTAGCACCCACTGATCTACTGCTATATCTCTTCAGTGAAAATTATTTAATTCCCTATGTTGGTCTTATGTGTTTCTGTGATGGGAAGCTCAATAAGAGAAAAACTCAAAAATAAGCTAAAGACAAAGAACCTCAGTGTAGAAGCACTGAAGCAAGGGTTACCCCAAAGGGCACTGGCAATAAAGCCAAGTTTCAAAGAAACACAACATCACACATACCCAGATAATTCAAAGCATCATGGGATGTATATGCAAATCACCATGAAATTTCAGGCTGGTTCTGCATGGTGCCAAAGGTTCTCAAACAATCTGTAATTTACCTGCATCTGAACACATCGGGGTTCTGATATCTCTATCCCGGTAACTTAATTTTTATAACACAGTCCCCCCTAGCAAACTTTTTACCTTCATCAAAAAACACCTAGTGCCGTGGTATTTTCAACATTTACAGGTTTCATACACATAAGGTATATACAGTACATCAAGGTATTTTATGACATAGTGCTATTGCATACTAAATTTAACAATGCACAGCCTGTTGTTTTACATCAGCTCGGAGGTCACCACAATAACCTCCTTGTACGAGGACCTGAGAGGGAAAAGGAAAATTAAACAGGATACTATAGTATAGTCAAGAAAGGGGAGGGGGCGCCCATCGGTGGCCAACCTTATGGACTAGAAATTGTAAAGGACAGATTAGGTTAAGAAATAGAAGAACTGTTGCAACAGATTTAAGAAAAGGTCGGACCTCAACAGTGGCAGGATCTCCCTGTCACGGAGAGTTTTTTTTTTTAAAATAGGACTACAAATTGTAAATCAACATGGAATCTGCTGTTCCAGTAACTATACATATTAGGAAAAAGTACAGTGGTGAATGGGGTTAGTTTTCCAAGAAGGACATTGTGGAGAAAAAGAGAAGCTTTAAAAACAAATTCTGTAACAAAATGACATGCAGTCTTGCCTTACCTAATTGTCAGTGATATGTTCAATGTGGTAGTCCTATAACAAATCCACAGACTGAGTTGTACCGTACTTTTACCCTGGAAAGCACCCCTGATCCAGCAGCCAAGTAGCACAAATGCCATAGTCTAACAGAGATAAATGTAGGCTATTTGAAAGAAACCTTCTAGCTTCAGGCACTAGAAAACTGCAACGCCAAAATAACAGTTTCTGGTGGACTGTTTTTTTTTACAAGATAACGTGTGGAAGAGATGCTCAACACAAGGGGCAAATAAGACCACCAACAAGGCAGGCCAATAGGGCAGCAGCCACATCTGTAAGCTGCGGAAGCACTGACCTGCAAGACAGCCATGCCAGGGCAAGGCACAGCCAAAAGCCCAGGACAGAAGATACGCAGAGGTCAGTGAACCATAAAAGACAATGACAGTTCAACAGCCAAAACCCAAAAAAAATACTGAGACAACGTACATTACCAAGGCCAGAATCAGACATACAGGAGTGACAACAGCATAAAACCAGAAGGAGACCTCAAGGCAAAGTGGAAAAGAGACACCCATGCCAAACAGTGACAGGAACATTGACAAGAGAGCAACAGAAGTGGGACAAAGAAGGAAACTGACAAGACAAAACCTGGTGACAAAGCACATCAGGCGCCAAATGTCACATAATGAGACAAGAAACCATACACTGACAATGATGGATAACAGAAGCATGGGAAGCAGCCAGAATGTCAACAAGGCAAGCCAGATGCTGATGGTAAACTCCACAGTGACGATGCAACAAAGCCACTGCAAAGACAGAGGGCAGCTCAGAAAACAGGAGCCATAATGGGTCAAAGTCACACGATGAGAACATAGATGATGACACAGGAAACAGCAATCATGAAATGAAAGAGGCGTAATATAGGAAGTAGAGACTCAGACAGTAAGTATGTAATCTGAGCAACACTCAACAATGAACAATGGCACCATCACGGAACCAGACACAGAAATGTAAACATCCGCTGTACAAGACAGATGACTGCACAGAAAGCAGAAGCACTGTGCAAATTTCGTGATTTGAGAAGTCTCCTTTTGGTCCAACATGGAGTCGACGGCATAAAGGAAAGAAGTGAGAAGTATGAGGTCACCCACATTATATAGGCGCTGACGATGTACGTCATCAGCAGCAGCAAGGTCAAAGTTTTCAAGCAGTCCTGATTCTGATAGCATCTGTTTTCTACAGCTGTGTGTCAATGGAAGGAGATATCCTTGAAGAAGATCAAAAATTGATTAAGTGTAACTAATGAGGATTCTGAATAGTCATCTACTCATAGAGAATATGAGAAGTACCATAGAAAGAGTAAGATAAGTAAGATGACCTCCTCCATTCAGCAGAATCAATGTCTGTGTCACTACAAAGCCTAGAAATGGAAAGTGAAATTGTGGGCAAAGAGATGCAGATGGTTGTCCTGCAATGCCTACATTATTCAAATCTACAAAGCACAACATTTACGTACAAGTACTTTATCTGCATGGGATAAATAGGGTGGATGCCAAGGTGCTTTGCTCCTTGAGCTCAAATACAGGGGCAAGGGGAGAACTCACTTAAACTTGTGTGTGTGTGGGGGGGAACACATCTGCAATAATTTTTTTCACAGAATGAGTGGTGCACAAGTGGAACAAGCTGCCAGAGGAAGTGGTACAGGCCAAAGAAATCAGTGAGTAGCTTCAAATGGATGGAATAGGCATACAGAATTAGTTGGAAAAGAGGTGCCAGAAACACTGAGTGAATGGCCATTAAGGCCAGTGTAGAATAGTCGAGTAGTGAGGGCAACAAAGGGAACACACCTAGGGGCTGCCACAGTGAATGAGGCAAGGCCACAACAATGTGAAACTCAGAAGACTGCCCAACAGGATAGGCTCAAAAGCCAGTGGTTCACTTATTTTCCCAATCGAGGCCTCAACCACCAAAAAATCATGTTTTTCTAGAAAATCATTTTAGGCCACATAAATCAAGAGTTTATAAGGAGGACACAACAGTTTTTACAGTACAAGAATAATGCACCATGGGGGTCCTGCAATAAAAGTATGGTTGAGACAATTGGTGCCTTATATCTGAGGTTTTCAATACAGTCCTAGCCATTTCTCAATGGGCATTCAGCCCTTGAAAATTTCATTCCAGAGAGGACGGCGACTCTATTAAACTTCATTCAGGGCAAGGGAAAGGAGGAGACAAGGGGAGGGGAGATAGAGCCAATGGATAGTGGAAAAAGGGGAGGTAGTTCAGGGAACAATGCCTGCAGGGGACTGGGAGTGCACAGGGAGAAGGAGGAGATAAGTGCTCAGAGGAAAAGAGGGGGAAATAAGGGAAGTGGGAAGAGTGAAATTAAGAAAATGCAAGGGCCTGGGAAAACGACAGAGGAAGAAGTCAAGCAGAAGGCAGTGGAGGGAAGGGTCTTAATTGTTGGGAACTCGATAATAAAAGGAATTTGCTGGTAGGGGCAGGGAGGACAAAACAAGTACAATATGGGCAGAGTGGCTACCAGGTATGACAGCGGCTGAAGTCATCCATTATATCCCCTCGGTGGGGAGACAGCAGGATGGAAGAACTCACCTAGTGTTCCACCTTGGAACAAATGACCTGGCAGGGCACAGTCTGTTGACAGTGCAGGCACGGTTTAGGGCACTTGCAATGTTCTGCAGCAACCTGGGGTTCAGATCTTTGGCTTTTTCTGAAGTGTTGCCCGTACCAATAGCAAGCACAGAGAGGGAGCTGAGGATTGAGGAATTTAAGAGGTGGCTGGTGCGATGGTGTGTACAGATGAGTACGGGTTAGTGGGGGACAACGTAGAGGGGTGACAGCTTATTTGCCCTGGATAGGCTGCACCTGAACAGGGAAGGCACAGCAGTGCTGAGGTGCAAACTGAGAGATTTCATAGAACAGAATTATAATTTAAACTGACTTGGGTGCGTGCGGGGTTTAGAAAAAATCCCACACCATGGGATGAGAGAAATGGGGGTGACCAACCCCCCCCCAAGATGGAAAGAACAAGATTAGAGGAGTAGGGAAGGCAACAAGCAATGGGCCACAGCTAAATGGGTCAAGCATATGGAGAGCCATGTGCACCAATGCCAGAAGCCTGGGAAACAAGATTCCAGACTTAGTGGTGGTGGTCATGGCTGAGGCGGACCTGGATATCGTGGGAATCATGAAGACATGGGGTCATGAGGACAGGACTGGAACATGGCAATACCAGGTTATGAACTTTTTAGAAAGGACAGGGTGGATAGGGGAGGGGTTGCCCTATATGTGAAAGAAAAACATTAAGGCAATGGAAGTAATGGGTAAATGGTGGGGGGTTGGGCAGAGGCTTTTGGGTATCACTGGACACAGGGAAGGGAGAGGCAATATGTACTGGGTGATTTACAGACCACCAGTGCAGCAGGGGCGGTGGATAGGTAATGATGGAGGAGATCCAGAGGACTGTGGAAAGAGGGGAGGCGCTGCTGATGGGGGACTTCAACTTGCCGGACGTGGACTGGGGTGCCCCATCACCAACTTCTGCCAGCAGCAGGGAGATCACAGACTCCCTACAGGGGGAACTCATGAAACAGCTTGTAAGAGAACTCAACAGTGAGGGGGCAATCTTTGATTTAATACTTACGAATGGGGAATGGGTGTGAGATATCCGTAAGAGAGAACCTAGGCACAAGTGATCACAGCACTGTCTGGTTCACTGTTAAAAAGTCTGCTGCTGAGGTACATCAGCCAAGAATGAAGGTGCTAGTCTTCAGGCATGCAGACTTTCAGAAAATGTAGGGAAAGTGTTCATCAAGCACTAGCTGGAGTGGGAAAACTAAGGGGGGGCGGAGGAAATGTGGGGTTAAATACAGTAATGGGGGCAATAGTGATGGCCACTAGCCTCTATCAGGAGGGTAACTAAAAATAGGAAAAGGATGAAGCCCCTTCGGTTCTATAAAGCGGTTGGAGAGAAGGTCAGGGAAAAGAGAAAGACATTTAGGAGATATGTTTGTTTGTTTGTTTATTCGCTTAATGGGTAAGCACACTGGAAAACTAGTTCCTTTTACAGGTACGGCCCACATAAAAACATACATATACAATACAAACGACATACATATACAATACAAATATAGCAGACCAAAAACGTCTGTTACAAAAAAAAATCATAAAAAACATTTACAATTAAATTGAAGTTCAAAAAACATCCTTAATTCATCTGCAAACACTTTAGCAGAACGCAACTGTCTTATATCACAAAGAATTTCATTCCAGATAGATGGACCAATATAAGCAAAGGCTCTCTGTCCACTTTTAGTTCTCATAAATGGTATTTTGAGAACTAAACCATCTGTCCTATGTCTGGAAAAACAGCCCTCATTGTGCGACCTCAACAAGTTACACAATTTTTGTGGGATTTGAGAATTAACAATTCTATGTGTAAATTTGGCTACATAATAATGGAAATTCAATGAAACCGGAAGCCAACCTATCTCTTTCAAAATTTCGCAATGATGAGACAATTTAGGATAATTTAAAGCAAATTCAGCAATCAATTGAAGTAAAGTAGATTTCCTATAAATTACTGTCGCAGAAGCAGTATCAGTTACAATGGCAGCATAATTTACAATAGGAACTAAATAATGATTGGAAATGGCTAACCTAGACTCCATAATAAGAAATGAACGAATTCTGTATAAAGGGGCCATTCTACAGTGAATTCTCGGAGTTACCCTCATAAAATGAGGTTCATAACTTAAATTAGAATATAAGCCCCCACAATACTGAAACGTATCCACTTGATCAAACAATGATCCATCAAGAGATTTAACCTGCAAACACTGACCCACACAGTTCCTAATCTTGCCAAGGTTCCAAAAATCATCACCTTCGTTTTTGATTTATTTAAAACCATCCTACAAGCAATAAGGGATGATTGAAAATTACACATTTCTTTTGTTAGGGAATCACTTAGATCAACAGAAGAGCCCTGCATATATATTACTGCATCATCTGCATAAAGAGTTAAAAAAGCATTATTACTTTCACTTGCTGATCAAAAAACAAAGAAAATAAAAGTGGTCCTAGTATGGAGCCTTGAGGGACCCCACACTTTACCATTGCAGATTCAGAAATGACACCTCCATATTTAACCCTTTGAGACCTATCAGTTAAATAATCCCCTATCCAGGCCAAAAAAGGCTGTCCTGCTCCCAAAAACCCTAGTCTAGAAATTAACAATTGATGGTCCACTGAATCGAATGCCTTGGTCAAGTCCACGAACACAGCACCAGTCAAACAACCTTTATCCATATCATCCAGTACAGTGTTCGTGAACTCGACCAAGGCAGTCTCAGTGCTTCTTCCTTTGCAGAAGCCATGCTGATTCTGAGACAACAATCCCAAAGAATCAACATATTCAATCAATTGATTGTAAACTATCCTCTCCTGGACTTTAGCCAGGACAGATAAGATTGAAATTGGTCTATAATTACCAAACTCCCTGATGTGAGCCAGACTTAAAAATGGGAGTCACCAAGGAATGTTTCCAAATATCAGGTACAATGCCTGTTACAAAAGACAAGTTAAAAATAATACTAATTGGGTATGCTAGAACTGAAGCATCGTCTATCAATAAGCGAGGACATAAACCATCAGAGCCCGCTGAACTATCCCTTTTAATTTGTCGTAATAACTTCTCAACCTCTTTAGGAGTAGTAATCCTTAGACAGAATTTACGATTATCAGTAGAACCATCAATAGATCCTTGATGAATCACATCAGACTGCTCACTGCACATAAATTTTGCATTAAACTCATTAGCTATTTTTATAGGACAAGTCAACAAATCACCATTCAGTTTCATCGGACTCAATTGATCAACGTTAGGTTTTATCAAAGTGTTGATTGTATTCCAAAAAGTTGTAGCATTAGACAGACCTTCATGTTGTTTTTGTTGAATAAATTCTATTTTAGATTTCTTTATCTGAGCCTTACATTGATTCCGTAGGGCCCTATAAATATGATAACTAGACACAGAATTTCTACTTTTGTATATTTCCCATGCCTTATCCCGTTGTCTCATAAGTTTAATCAAAGAAGGTGTTAGCCACCCATAATTCTTCCCTCAAACCCTTCTTTTAACAAAAGGAGCAAATTGATCCAAAACACGTGTAAACTCAGTAATAAAAAAATCTAAAGCAAAATTAACATCAGGAATGGAATGTAAATAAGACCAATCTACATTACTCAATTGTAAACAAAATATATACAAATCAAAATTAGTAAAAGATCTTGAAGTCTTTATAATTGGCTTAGTTTCCTTGCTCCACCATGATTCCATATACAAAACACAGGATGATGATCACTTAAGGCATCAGAAATCAAGCCACATTTCATCACATTAATGGGCTTATTAGATAATATCCAATCCAACAATGTATGATTATTAGATTTGTTATTATGTCGAGTAGGCAAAGTAACCAATTGTTGTAAGCCAGAATGAAACAAAACAGTATTTAATTTAGAAGCATCGGGGCCAATCCAATTTAAATTAAAATCCCCAAATACTATAAGCTCTTCAAAGGCCCTATTATCTAATTTATCTACAAATTCCTGAAAGCCAAATTTACTACCATTAGGTGGAAGACACACACAACAAACTGTTAATTTCTTAGTAGAACCCAGTGTCAACTGAATGCTAATTTGTTCACAATAATCCAAAGTATCATTAAAAATACAAAACTCATTTACTACTAACTTATCCTTAACATTAAACATAATCCCTCCCCCTCTACCACTAATATGATCTTTTCTGAACACTTTATAAGCAGGAATACATATTTCAGAATTTAGAACAGTAGAATTTAACCAAGTTTCACTCAGTGCTAAAACATCTGGGTTATATAAACTAATCCACAATTCAACCTCATGGAATTTAGACAGTAAGCTTTGGGCATTAAAGTGCATAATTTTTAAACCTTGGGAAAACTGCATAAAGTAATCACTGTCAGCCACATATAATTTACCAAAGGGCCAGGGTTTGTTTCAACATTACCAGACCGAATTAACAGGAGTAAACAATGAGACCAGATCTTCATATAGGTATAGAGAACAAACATTTTTGCTTTCTGTTTCCTGATAGTATACCCCAAATTATAGCTCATATGGCTACCATTAACCCCAAACATCATGCTACAATTAAATACAAACTCAGATTGTTGATTCCCAAGCACAGTTTCCTGTTCATCTTCCTGAATTCTAAAATAATTTTTTGTTATATGATAAAATATACCATCAGTGCATATCACACAAAATATATACACTGCACTATATAAGTGGACACAGAGGGAGGAGGATAGGATTTTATACCAGGAGAAGCAGAGGGAAGCAGATAGGGAGGTTAGGAGAGCAAAGGCAAGAACGGAAGAGAAAATAGCCAACACAGTCAAGGTGGAGGATAAGCCTTCTTCTGGTATGTGAGTGAAAGGAAAAGGTCAAGGGCAGGGATAATCAGGCTGAAAAATGGGGCAGGGAAGTTGGTGGAGGATGACCGTGGGAAGGCAGAAATACTTAATAGCTACTTCTGCTCGGTGTTCACGGTTGAAAAGGAGGGGGAGATCAAGAAAATCAGGAAACACGAGGTAATGGGGGTTGACTCCAGTCCGTTGCAGGTTGAGGAAGTCCTGATAGAGCTTGAGGGTTTGAAGGTGGATAAGGCAATGGGGCCAGATGGGGTGCACCCCCAGGGTACTGAGGAAGCTCAGCAAAGTGCTAGCAGAACCTCTGACCAGCCTCTTCAACAGGTCCATGGAGACGGGGGAGATCCCTGATGACTGGAAAAGGGCAGATGTGGTCCTCCTTCATAAGGAAGGGAGACAAGAAGGAGCCAGGCAACTATAGGCCGGTGAGCTTGCCATCGGTGGTGGATAAGCTCATGGAGAAACTGCTCAAGAAGAGAATCTCAAGCTGCCTGGAGACCAATGGTCTTCTGGATCAGTGGCAACACAGTTTCACTGAGGGAAGGTTGTCTCAAACGAATTTGATAGAGTTTTTTGACTGGGTCACCAGAGTACTGTATCGGGAGGGATCTATAGACATTGTGTATCTCGACTTCACTACGGCATTTGATTCTGTGCTGCAGAGGAGAATACTACACAAAATGAGATGCCTTGGGCTGGGGCCACTAGTGGTTAGGTGGGTGCAAAACCAGCTGTGGGGCAGAAGGTAGAGAGTAACTGTCAATGGGGCACCATCAAGGGAAGGCATGGTCACCAGTGGAGTACCCCAGGGGTCAGGACTGGGGCCACTCCTTTTCAATATATTTATAAGGGACACAACGAAGGTGCTAGAGAGAAGAGTTTGTCTATTCGTGGATGACATGAAGGTCTGCAATAGAGTAGATACGGCTGAGGTGGTTGAGATCATGCGGAGGGATCTGGAGAAGCTGGAGGAATGGTCTAGGGAATGGCAATTGACCTTCAACACCAAAAAATGCAAATTCATGCACTGAGGCAAAAATAATCAGGGCACAAAATACAGTATGGGAGGGCAAGCCCTAGAGGTTACCGAGCTGGAAAGAGACCTCAGCATACACATTTCACAGGACCTGAAAGTGGTGAAGCAATGTGAGAAGGTGGCAACAAGGGCCAGTAGGATGCTGGGTTGTACTGGCAGGGGAATAATTAGCAGGAGGAGGGAGGTCATAATGCCCTTGTACAGGCAGCTTATCAGGCCACACCTTGAGTACGGAGGCCAGTTCTGGAGGACATACCTTAGGAAGGACATGAAGAGAGTGGAGCGCGTCCAGAGATGGGCAACAAAAATGGTAGGGGGACTTGGGCATCTGTCATACGAGGAACAGCTGAAGGACCTCAACATGTACTCCCTCGAACAGAGGAGGGAAAGGGGGGACATGATTGAGACCTTCAAGTATATCAAGGGTTTAACAAGGTACCAGCAGGAGATATCTTCCAGCTTAAGGAAACATCAAGAACAAGGAGTACCAGCAGGGGATATCTTCCAGCTAAAGGAAAAATCAAAAACAAGGAGACACAATATGCAGATAGTAGGGGAGAGATACAGGGGGAACATCAGAAAATTCTACTTTACAGAGAGGGTGATGGATAGCTGGAACAGACTCCCAGCAGAGGTGGTGGAGGCAGGAACTGTGGGGGGTTTCAAGACAGAGTAGGACAAACACAAGGGACTGGTAGTTCCATGGAGGGGGGCAGGCGGAAGGGAAGTCCTAGCAGTTTGCTAAGCATACTGGGCGGGCCTGGTGGTCCTTTTCTGCTGACAAGATCTATGTTTCTATGTAACGTGGGTCTCCTATAAAGACACCAGTTCACACAGTAGAATAAGAAAATATATTTGGTTAAATAATTTGGCACAGAGTACTAGACAAACTGAATTTTACAGACTGTGAATGCATCATCATAAAAGATATATGCATGATCATGTTCTAGTTTTACTAATTCATGTAGCTATAACAATGCATATAACATGACTCGGTGGTAGAGCTACCGCCTACCATGCCAGCAACCTCGGCTCAGCAGCAGACTTGAGTTGCAAGGGGATCAGCCAGGTAGAAGAGGAACAAGCATCTCATGGACTGCCCTCCTACCATAGGGAGGGAGGTATGGTCGCACTGTTCTTAATGTTGCAATTTCAGAAATATGCATTATGCCTTTTTTTTTTTTTTTCAGAATGTGTTACTCAAACGGACATGCTACTGGCAGGGAAACAACTTTCACATGTGACTGTTTTTATCCTATCTGCAGTATTTGACCTTATATTAATCCTTAGGCTGCCAACAGATTTAGAACGTATAGGTTATTCTGGACTGACTTATCAGTCCGCGGCACAGCAAGGGTTAAGCAAGATAAAAGAACATCCAAATATAAACTGCAAAGCTTGCAATTCAACCTCTGGATTTTGGTGACATTTACAAATCACACAAGCATCACTTTCATGGTTTATGATGCCACCAGAACCCCTCAGTGGCATTAACAGCCTTGTAAATTCATAGGTGCCTGTCATGTATTACATATGTATCGACACAAGGAAACTATCAATAGAGTACATCCATGTCGACCTCACTCAAAGCTTTCATATAAGAAAAAAAAAATTTCGGTTCCTAGCCCTTATGGTTCCAAAGGTAGCCCTCCTCGAAGGAATTATTGAAGGAATTATCTTAAGAAAGAGCAAATTTTGGAACCGTAGGGATAAAAAAATCTTCATTTATTTTTTAAATGAAAGTTCAGAATCAGGTTAATATGCATATCTGTTGATGCGTTTTCAATATATACTGATACCATGGAAACACACTTCCTCTATTATCCTGTAACAATAATGCACTTCCATTATACTGGCAGAAAGATGTACTTTCAGAATATTGTATTGATGTAAGTAATAAGCCAAAACAGGCTGTGCATTATAGGACTGTAATGCAAGACCCAGGGGTAAAGTAAGGCACGAGGCTGGAGGCCAAGTGTCCTTGTGCCCCTAGGAAGTGCATTAAAATCCTATGATGCCCACCCCTGGAGGGGTTCATTACACTTATAAAATGATTCTAAGTAGGTTTATTTGGGGAAGACACTGAGATCTGGCACCTGACTGCGCATTTATAGAGATATAATGCACAGTCAGGTGACATCTCACGGCTAATTAAATTTCTAGATTTTTCTTGCCATCTTATAAATACTAACAATGCACTAGCACTATATAACTTAAATATATTTTTAACATTTTCGACTCACAGAAAACAAATAACAAGGATATGTTCCTGTTATGAAAATGTGTCTGCTAAGGGGTCTAATAACGTTCCACAAATACTCATTTCTATCTAGTAACTCCATGTCTTAGAAAGTACTGTAAGATAATTGAGCAGAGTGGCTACAATTTTTTTAGCTTCATTCTACCCTACACCTAGCTGTTCATCTAAAAACTCCAAATAGATTGAGAATTTGTACTTACTGTTCATTTTTCAATAGGTAATACTGACAGGAATAGAAAAATGGTAAGATCTTGTCTAAAACATGGACCGCTGCTCTCAGGTGCCTAGACTGTACCAGAATTACAAGCAAGGGGATACCTTCAGAACAAAATTTGTCAATGCTATGAAGAGAAAAGAAAACATAAAATGAGGTGGTGGTAGTAGTAGCTGTAGGTTTTATTTGATATAGCACCCTGCCCTAGAGCCTCAGGGTGCCGTACGAATATAAAAATAAGATCAATATCATAACACACAATATAAAACAACTGGCAGCAAATACAATAATATATATTCAATGGGACAGCCTTCAAGTGTTACCGAAGGCCTCATGAAACAAACAGAATACGAGGCCTCCTTTAAAGGTCTCCACTAATGGGGCCACTCTTAAGGCTATTGAGGGAGCATTCCCAAAGTACCAGGGATGCTACTGCAAATGCCCAGGCACCCAAAAATTTCATACAAACCCCACATATCTACAAGAGGCCCACACTGGCAGAGTGGTGAGGGAGGCAAGGAGGTAGCCATCAACAAGACAATAGGTCCGTATACGCAGTAGAAATCTTTTTAAACGGCATCTTAGTAAATTTTTTAACTGATTCCTTTAAATAAAGTCAACATATTTATAGTCAAAGAGCTACCCCTGATTATACTTTAAAAAGCATGCAGCAGTACGAATGATTCTGCTTTCGTTCAAAGGGTACATTAGAGAGACAGACATAACTACTAAGTACATTTAACACAGTTCACTTACCTAAGAAAACTAAGTTTAAGATTGAAGCTTGAAGGGTTTATTTTTAGTAAATATGTCAATGGCAATGGAAAGTGGGAATGCTGACTCAAAAGTAGCTTTGCCTGTTTTAAAAGCAATGATGATGATACATAAAGGGAGAGGAACACTTGCTGCCTCCCTGTAATTGATTGTCCCAAACTTTAATACCATTAGTAGTTTGGCAAATGAATTAAATATTTTGAATATTTCATTAAAGAGCCACTGATGCCTTGAAAACCCAAAGCAGCTCATATTTCTCATCAGCTCCGTATTTCTTATCCCCATTATTTATTACTGAGGACATGTGCATGAAAACAGGATAGTTGTTCCTTGTCGGTTCATCAGCTCCCACTGCTTCTTCCCAAACTGGGGCCAGATATTCAAAACTTTGCCCTAGGGCTAAATTAGTACTGCCCGGTGGGCAAACTTAGCCTGGAGCAGAAAGCAAGCTATATTCAAAAGGAATAGCCCAGTGCAAAACCAGCCGAATATAGCAAGCAAAGGAAGCCGGGCAAACAGGGCCTGGAGTGCTGGGCAAAAATTGCCTGGGAATAAGACAGCACTGAATGTAGCAACAGTGAAGTGCACACTGCAACTGCAGCTCATTAGACTCTGTAGCAAGCCATTGCTGCAGATAGAGAACACTGTGTGCGATTGCACAGAGATGTCTCACATCGACTGCAAACAACAATGTAAGCCACACACTGCAGAACTGTGCTGAAGAGTTGTTTGCCTGGGCCTAACCCGATAGCACAGCGCTAACACAATAGCCCAGTACAAACTGGTTAGCCCAAGGCAAACGTGAGCTATACTCAAAGCTATGCAAATGAGCCTAATTACGTAATCTGTGGGCAAACAGGCACATTTGCATCTCATTATGTGCTGCTTAGCATACATTACCATGCAGATTGCCCAGTGCTACCGCATGAAGCACACAGCTCCGCCTTTTGGTCGGAATGGAAGTACAGGCTGGATGCTGCAGGCCACGGCATGCCCACAGTATCCCCTGTTGGTCGGAATGGACTACAGAGCAACATAGCTATATATATATATATATATATATATATATACTGTGTATATATATATATATCTATATATATATATCTATATATATATCTATATACACACACACACACATATTTACACGCACACACACATGTACATGTACATATATATATACATACACACACACACACACACATATGCATATGTGTGTGTACAGTATGTATAGGTATATATCTATAGATATATATCTACACTGCCTGAGTCCAAACACGCTCTGGAGGACAACCCCCATACCTCTATAGTGTCCCTCATTACGAGGTACAGCATTCATTTGGCCTCTTAAAACTGCTCTGTCCCTCAGCCATGCCTCATGGAAAAGGTGCCACCCACACAGTGAATGCGCTGTACATCAGACCTTAAAGCAGAAACACTGATGTGTAAAATACTAACTCGGAAATATATTCTATACAGGGTAAACACTATGGTTTTCACAGTGGTCTGGGCTTTTCTCCCCATGTTTAAAGATATGTCCCTCATTCTGAAGGTCTGTGTCCCTCAGTTTGAATGTTCAAAAAGGTCCATGTCCCACATTTCAGTGACAAATGATTGGGAGGTCTGATGTCCCCCCCCCCCATCGCGATCCCCGACCCCGTAACTGCTCCAAACAGTAATTTCCCTAGTACTGTAGTGGTCACCCCACCCCCAGCACAGTCCCCAACCCCTGGCAGTCCCAAAATCACATAAATCCATGGTGGTTTAGTGGTCCCCCACCCCCAGCACCGATCCCTGACCCGGTAGCCCCAAAAATCACATAACTCCATGGTGGTTTAGTGGTCCCCCACCCCCCAGCATGATCCACGACCCCCAGTAGGCCCAAAATCACTTAAATACCTGGTGGTCTAGTAGTACCTCCACCTGGATGTGTGATACCCATTAGCCCGTAAAGTGCATATGGACGGAGCCAGCGACCGGCTCTGCCCTCCTCTCACCACCACGGCCGGCAGCCGACTATGGTATGCATGAGCATCCCTGCATACATTTACTTTTAGCGTCAGCGCTATCACACAGCGCTGACGCTTAGAGCTTCTAAATATTATAGCCTGGCGCAAATCCAGCGCTATTCCAGCACTATGGCTTTGCGCCAGGTGCAAAGCTTTGAATATCTGGCCCCTGTTGTCATAATACTCTGCTTATGACATAATACTTATTCCCATGACAACAGACTGATGTGATAACATAGCATTATTATTTCAAGAAGGGACTAAGCTGTAGAGGCAGATGAAAGTACAGTTACGTAAGAACTTACCGTAACAGTAGATCTTCGAGAGAGGCTCTTGCAGTAGGAAATTACATAAAGGACTGAAGCTGGCAGGTGTCAGGACCCCACGGAAAAATTTCTATCTAGCAGTTTCTGGCGGGGGACTGCCCCCACGTCAGGTGACCAAATTCAGTATAAAGGGGCGGTCCCCTACGCCTGCCTTCCAGTTCTTTTCCCGCAAAGGCCAAAAAAGGCAAGACGAGAGACAGGCAGATATTTCTGTCCCTGGAAAAGGAGCTGAAAAAGCTTAGGGGGATGGAGGCATTACCTACTGCAAGAGTCTCTCTCGAAGATCTACTGTTATGGTAAGTTCTTATATAACTGTACTATCTTACTTCAAGAGGGCTCTTACAGTAGGTAATTACATACAGGACTGAGTCCCAAGCAGTCTGTAACAAGAAGCAGCCAACGGGAGGAGGAAACTACCCAAATATAGACCCTCGGGCTGTGAAGGGCTTAGGAAAAGTGATGCAATGAGCCAACCATTTAGATAGGCATTGCTTAGAAACAGCATTGCCTTCTCTTTTACGAGCAAAAGAGACAAACAGTTGATCAGTCTTTCTTCGATCCTTCGTCCTGGTGGTGTAGTATCTCAGAATTCGGTGAACATCCAAAGCATGCAAGAGGTACTCCCCTTGACTGAAGTGCTGCGAAAAGAAAGCAGGCAGCTCCATGGATTGATTCAGCGTAGATTCCGCTACCACCTTGGGGAGAAACTTAGGGTTGGTACGCAGAGCCACACGCTCCTTGTGAAAAATCAAATATGGGATTTTGCACATGAGGGCCTGGAGTTCAGAAATCCTTCCAGCAGAAGTAATGGCCACAAGGAAGAGAGTCTTCCACGAAAGGAACTTTAGGTCTGCCGAGGCTGCCGGCTCGAAAGGAGGCAGAGTAAGCTTCTCAAGGATAAAATTAAAATCCCAAGGAGGGGCGGGAACCCGAATTGGGGGTCTCAAGGGGAGGACCCCTCTAAGAAATGTCTTGGAGACTTCCAGCTGCACAAAAGTCCTGTCCCCAAAAGGAACATGGTAAGCCAAGATGGCCGCCATGTGAACTTTCAGAGAGGAATGACTGAGACCCAGATCAAAGAGCTGTCACAAGTAATGCAAAAGCCAGCCAACAGAGCAAGAGATTGGCTCGAACTCTTAGGAAGTGGCCCAAATAGAGAACCAATTCCATTTCATGGCATAGGTAGATCTAGTGGAGGGCTTTCTGGCCTTCACCAGAATCTCAGCCACCAGCGGGGAAACCCCGAACCGGGACTGAACTACGTCTGGAGGAGCTACGTGTGTAACTGAAGGGACTTGAGTCCTGGATGGACCAGGGTCCCCTGATCCTGGGTCTGCAAAAGATGCGACAGAGGAAGTGGTGGTTCCTCTGAATACTGTTGCAGAACAGAGAACCAAACTTGCCTGGGCCAGAAAGGAGCGATTAGGATCATGCGAGCTCCTTCTGAGCTGAGTTTCTGTAAGACCCTCGGAATCAAGTGGATTGGGGGGGAAGGCATAGACAAATCTGCCCTTCCAGTCTAGAGACAGAGCGTCTCTCCAAAAAATGCCGTGCCCCGGAGCCAGCGAGCAGAAGTCGGGAAGTTTTGTGTTGTGAGGAGATGCGAACAGGTCTACCTGTGGTGTTCCCCAAAGTAGGAAAATATCGTCTGCTACCCCCGATCCAGTTCCCACTAATGAGCGTGAGCAGATGACTGACTGAGGTGGTCTGCCAATGTGTTCTCGACCCCCGGGACGTGAATTGCTGTGAGGTGAAGGTTGTGCTGCACAGCCCAATCCCAAACCTGCATCGCCTCCCTGCAGAGAGGGTAGGAACGAGTTCTTTCCTGTTTATTGATGTACCAGACCACACACGTTATTCGTCTGGACAGCCAGTTGCCCGGGAGGCAGATACAGATGCAGAGCCTGAAGCTCGAACACATTGATGTGGAGTGATTTCTCGAGCCTGGATCATGAGCCCTGGGTCCTGTGAGACCCCAAATGGGCTCACCAACCCTCACCCGAGGCGTCCGTAGTCAGCATCTGAGAGGGGGGGAGCAAGGCAGAAGGGAACTCCTCGGCAAAGGTTCTCCTGAACCATCCACCATTGCAAGTCCAGAGTCATTGGACTGGAGACCAGAACTAGTTGATCTAGGTCGTCCGCCAGCTGATCCCACTAGCCCGAAACATCCACTGAGAGATTCTCATGTGGAGCCGAGCGCAAGGGACTGTCAGAATAGCAGCCACCATGAGCCTGAGGAGGCGAAGGACCAACCTGGTGCTGACCTGCCTGAGGCTGGACAACAGGCTGACCTGAGCCTGGAGTGAGGCCACCCTGTCCAGTGGCAGGAATGCCATGCCGGAGGCCGTGTTCAGGACTGCCCCGATAAACTGGAGCCTTTGGGACGGAATCAGGTGGGACTTGGTCTAGTTGACGGTAACACCCAGGTAGGCCAAAGCCTGCAGGGTAAGGGAAAGGATATGCAGGAGTTCCTCCCTGGATGAGACCGCCAGGAGCCAATAGTCCAGGTATGGGAAACCTGCACCCCCTGGGTACGCAGGTAGGCCGCTACCACCGAAAGGCATTTGGTGAATACTCGGGACGCCGAGGAAAGACCAAATGGGAGGGCCTTGAACTGGTAGTGGTCCCCCTGGAACACAAAATGCAGGTATTTGTGGTGGGAAGGGCAAATAGGGATATGCAGGTAAGCATCCTGCATGTCCAGAGCGCACAGCCTCTGTCCTGGCCGAAGAAGGGCCAGGAGACTCTGCAGAGAGAGCATCCTGAACTTTTGTACTCCATGAACACATTCAGGAAGCTGAGGCCGAGAATCGGCCTCACCTCTCCTGACTTTTTCGGGACCAGGAAGAAATGGGAGTAGTAATCCATTCCCCGAAGATGGGAAGAAATGGGCTCTATCGCCTCCTTCAGAAGAAGAGAGGATATTTCCTCCTGGACCAGAAGAAGATGTTCTGGGGAGTAAGATGACCTGGGGTTTCGAGGAGGTTTCTGAAGAAACTCTATTGACTGTCCTGCAATGAGCTGGAGCACCCAAGTGTTGGTAGTGATCCTCTCAACCCAGTAGATGGAAGGAGGTGTTCCTCTGGAAGGCCCAGAGGCTGTGGGAGAGGAAAGGAGTCAGGAGGCGTGGGGAAGCGTCGCGGCTGAAGCCCCCGCTGCTTTTTTGGGCGGGGGGGGGGCTTGGCAGATGGAGGGGCCTGACATTTGTTTGCCCGCTTTCCCTGAAGTTTCGCCTTTTGCTGAGAACATCTGTGAAAGGGACGACGCTGAGCTTGAGGGGGTCTGTACAAGGAGTCAACCAACTTAAGTGCAGTACCTTTCTCCTGCAGATCAGTGATGATGGCCTTGAGATCACCAACGAACAGCACTGAACCCCTGAAGGGCACGTCCTGGATAGCAGACAGCACCTCCAGGACCAAACCTGACACCCGGAGCCAGGCATGACGCTACAAACCAACGGCGAAAGCCGAGCTCCGACCAGCAGCGTCCACTGCATCGTACATGGCACGAAGCATGTGCCAACTGGCCGAACGCGCAGACCAGACTAGATGTGTCACTTCCTGCTTCTTCTGAGACTGAGGAAGGGAGTCCAATTTAGCCTCCACCTCACTAAGGATTGCCTTCTGGTAATCCCCCATATGACCGACATAATTCAGGGCCCTAATACCTAGAGTGGAAGAAGCGTAGACCTTCTTCCCGTACTGGGCCAGAAGGTGGGATTCCCTGTCGGGTGGTGATGAGCTCATGTTGGGTTACCATCCGCCATGAGCGGTGCCAATCACAACCGAATCGCTTAACGGTGTGAAATTAAAGTCAATACCCGCCGGAGCCTGATAAAGCCTGTCAGACTTCCTAGGGAAGGGCGGCTAATGCCGACGGTTGCTTCCAAATGGTGGAAACAAGGTCGGCATGAGGCTCAGTCTAGGGTGGCACCAGGGTAGGAGCGGTTTCAGGCAGATCCAGGTGTGCAGCGAGTTTCTTATGCTGTGGATCTTGCTCCAAGGAATGCCACTGCTGAACTGCCTGGATTTTGCACAGCAACTCCGTAAAGGAAGGATCCTCTGGAGGAGATTTTGGAAGGGTCCTTGGCCTGGGCTTGTCCGGAGTGCGTGGCTTGTCGTCCGGGTCATAATGACCATCGGAGTCATCCAAGGTCTCCAAGGATGATGAAGAGGAAGAAGACTCCTCCTCCCGATGCGGGGGAGGAACGGACCCCTTGGGAAGCCCTCAGGGAAGCGTGTCCTGCCCTGCTTTGGAACCGGAGGGCTCACCTCTGGTATCCGGGGTTGGGGAGGGGTCTCATCTCTGACGTAGGGGGTCTGGAACTGGGACCGGAGTCGGAAGATGGCTCTCCACCTTCCTGGTGAGCTGAGCCTTGGCCTCAGTCCACCAGGAAGCCAGAGTCTCCTTCAGGTCCACCGGCGGTGGAGGAGGAGCAGGAGGGGAATATGGATACTGAGGGTATCCGTAAGGTGCGTATCCGTACCCCGACGGCAGGAAGCTCGGCGTCGGGTACTGGGGCACCGTCTACTGCTGTGTCAGGTAGGTCAGCATCGGGTACTGAGGTGCCGGATACTGCGGGCCTGGGTATGACGGCATCGGATAGGACGGGGTCGGATACCCAGGTACTGGGGGGTCTGCAGAAGCAGAAGGCCCTGGAAATGGCCTAGCGGTGGGCCTGGAACGGAAGGCCCAGCATAGGGGCCGGCATCCGGCAATGGGATATTGTCGGGCGTCGGGTAAGCCGGCATCGGCATTCGAGGATCTGACGTCAGGTCATCCAGCCCAGTGGGAGGGAGACCTGATGGCAGCGTACCCACATCCTCCGTGTTGCCCGGGAAGAAGGGTTACCATCCCCGGGATCCAACAGAGGAGACGCTGGCCCCTCGGAGTGCAATGATTGTTGCTGCGAGCTTGGGATGACGGATAGGCCCAAAGGGTCTGGCACGGCTCTAACGCCGAGCGGACATTGAAGGAGCCGATGTCCATCTTATCAACGGGATCCGGGCGGACGTCAGAGGAGCCAGCGTCTGACTTATCAGACCCAGCGCCCAACGAAGGCCGTGAAGGAGGGACGGCCTTGGCAGGCGCTTTGGAGGCTGTGCACTGCCCTGAAGGGTCGGGCATCTTAGCGGCCTTACCCAGGCGGACGTTGGAGGAGCCGACATCCGATGTATCAGGGCTACTCAAACCAGAAGGCCGCATGGCGGCGACCTTACCGGAAGCGTCTGCCTCCTTAGACCCGAAGGCTCCAGAGGGGCGCGAGCTCAACGGGAGGGTTGACGCCATCTAGGAAGCCTCTAAGACGGCCGCCACAGAGCTGCCTCCTGGGGGAGGCGTAACCTGCAGCACAGCGACCCCAGCCGAGGCTGCGGCGACCAACGAGGAGGTCTGGTCCCGGTGCTTCTTCTTGCAGTGGCCCTCAGGAGAAGTCGAAGCCTGACGAAGTTTTTTCAGTTCCTTTTCCATGGAGGTCATTTTTTGTTTAAGAATGTGGGCCTCCAGGGACTGCTGCCTCCGCCTACGGGTGACTGCGTTAAACTGCTGGCAAAGCTGGCACTTCTCGACGGAATGATCGGGGCCTAGACAAAAGAGGCAATGGGAATGTTCGTCCTTATGTGGGAGCTGGGCGCCGCAGGAATCACACTTATTTTTGTGCTCGGAGGGAGTCGGGGATGACATACATGGCAACTGAGGTAAAGGCTGATGAAAACTGAAGAAAAGATGAAAAATAGGCTGTAAAACTACCGACGAGTGACTGCAAAGCAGAGAACTTAACTGCGAGGTGCTGCACGAGCTAACGGCGGGAAAGAACTGGAAGGTGCTGGGGACCGCCTTTATACCGACGCCTGACATCAGTCACCTGACGTGGGGGCAGTCCCCCGCCAGACTGCTAGGTAGAAATTTTTCCGTAGGGTCCTGAAGCATGCCAGCTTCAGTCCTATATGTAATTACCTACTGCAAGAGCCCTCTCGAAGTAAGATCTCTTTTTTCCAAACAGTATACTTTACTGAAAGAGGATAACACAAATAACATACAAAAGATTCTGATACACCTTGCCTGTCACAACGTAATACAGAGCTGGTGCCTGCCCCATCAACATTCAGGGGCAGGGCACAGTATAGTCTTCTAATACAATAACAGGTTTATGATTTTTAAATCAGGGAAAAGGGGGTATGTCTTTGGGATTGGAATCAGATCCGGTATCCCAATCCCTGTACAGAGCACTCTGGGAGCCTGGCGGCATTCTAGGTGTAAAAAAGGAGAGCATCGAGCATTCCTCATCTGCTGTGGTAGAATGTGGGGATGTTCTGCATGTAACATAGGGTTTTTTTTTCCCATACGTAGAGCTTCCAGCATCATGTTGTGCCATTCCGTGTATGTTGGGACTAGCTCATCCATCCAGTGCTTGAGGATCAGCCTCTTAATTATAGCTGAGATTTGTATTTATTTATTTGAATTTTGGTCACCGGCCAAGCCCACTGAGACAATTACAGTCCCTTTTTCAGGGTTGACCTGGGAGTACAAAATGATAAAAGCACATCTGTATAAATTGAAGGCATAACAGGTAAAGACAGTTCAACAAGTAGAAGTAAACAAATGATAGTAGTCTTTGATAACACACTAAAATTGTATCATAAAATACAGAAAAGCAAAGAAGCACAATATTTACACAACTGCACATACAAAATACATAAACAGCAGAGCATTTCAGTTCAGAACTAGAGTAATCATATGATTGGCAATAAATACAGCAGAGTAATCATACAATTGCCAACAGATAAGAGATGGAGCAAGTGTGTAATAAGTGCAGTCATCAGTGCCCTTTATAGCACGAGCATGTAGCAGAGGCAGTGAGAAAGGAGAGCAATTGGGTCTTGAACTCAGAGAGAGTGTGACAGGACAGAGGGGAGACGGGAGTTCCAATAGGTGACAGCAGCAAAGAGGAAGGGCCTACACGCAAGAGCAAGCTGAGCAGCAGGTCTTTGTAGGAGGGGGAGTGTGGCAGATCTTAGTGTACGTGGGGCAATTCTACGGCAGATGATATCTCTAAGATTGGGGGGGGTGAACTTGCTTAAACATGAAACACAGGGTGGAGAATCTTAGTCTTGATTCGCAGGGTAACCACCCCAGGGAGGAAAGGATGTCACAGTGATGGTGACGGGCACTGATCCCAAAGGCAAACCTCCCCACTCTATTGTATGCTTGTGTGAGAAGAGACATGGCAGTGGCACTGGTGGAGACCAGTAGAGGAGCACTGTAGGTTAGGACTGGGAGGAGTGACGAGGTAGCAATCTGACGGCAAGCTGCAGCAGTAAGAAAGGGACGAATGTGATGGAGGAGGCCTTTCATATGGTTCAGGGATTTAATTAGCAAGGAGACATGGGTGAGTAGAGAAAGTGAGGGGTCCAGAGTGATGCCCAGGTATTTAAAAGTAGGGACAGATTCCAGATTAACTCCATTGAGAGAGGTTATATTGAGGGGGGCAAGGGTACTTAGGAATGAGGGTCTGTGGGTAAACAGCATGCATTATTTTTTTTAGTATTAAGGACAAATTGTTTATGTCTAAACCACACTTCCAGTGCAGTGAAATCAGAGGAAAGTTCACAATTAATCTGGATAATGTTTGATGATGAGCGATACAGGATAGCATCATCAGCACAGAGGCTCCTCCACAATGGAATGGTAAATCATTGATAAAAAAGGAGAAAAGCAAGGGGCCCAGGATAGACCCCTGAGGAACTTCATGGGTTATAGGTCTAAGGTCAGAGAGTGAATCAACCCATTTGACCCTCTGATAACGACAGGTAAGATAACTTTGGAATCAGTCGAGGGCAACGGAATCAAGACCAAGTATCTGGAGCTGCTGGAGCAGAAGGCCGTGATTTACCAGATCAAATACTTTAGTGAGACCCACAAAGACTGCTCTAGTAACAAATCCCTGATCCATGCCTTGAACATATCTGAGGTCACGTTCAATAAAGCAGTAAGGGTACTATGATTCTTTCTAAACCCATGTTGGAAGAGGGATAATATATTGTGGAATTTCAGGTAGTTATGAAGATGACTATAACCTATGTGCTCCTGAATTTTAGCAAGTGGACAGAGAATGTAGAACGGCTTAAAGTTTTTGACCACAGAGTTGGGCCCATGTTTATGCACTCTCACAATGACAGCAACTTTCCATTTGTCAGGAACAGTACAGGACAGGAAGGGACTGTAGAATAAGTCACAGACAGGACAGGCTAGGGCAGGAGCACCAAGCTGGAGAAACTTTTGCTAGAGGGTATCATGACCTGGAGAACTCTCAGATTTCAGACTGAAGAGCAGCCTCTGGAACTCTTTAAGAGTTGCCAGTTTTAGGTGAAAATCAGGGTGAGCCCAACATAGGCTGTGGGAGGGGGGGTGAACGACAAGTTATGAAAGAGCAAGGTATCTTTTCAAAGATGAGTGAAGAATTTATTAAATCCTGTGGCAATAGACAGAGGGTCAGTGAGGATGGTGCCCTGGACGGTAAGAGACCTAGGGAGTAAAGCTGTTTATGTGGTATGTTCTTAGGCCCAATATTGTGCCAAGGTCTATACCTAGTAGGCAGGTTTTAGGACTGAAGGCATTCTCCAAGCCCAGGAGAAGATCCATGTGAGATTTCATCTCTTCCCAGATGTGCCTTGCCTTAGGGAATTCCCATAGGACGTGTTTTAGTGTGCCCCATCTAGCTTACATCTGGTGCATATAAGTTTCCCCATCTTGAAGAGTTTGACCGGGGTGCAGTAGAGATATATAGGTTACACACCTGTAACAGGAGTTCTAGGAATGGTATATGTTGTTCATCCACACTCTGTGGCAGGTATCCTTGCCGCTTTAATTCTTGCCGGAAGGTCTTCAAGCTGGCTCCTCCCACCCACCCGGGTGGAAAACTCTCAGCTCTGCCTCCCATGACGCCAGATCTGGCTCATTGAAGCTCAGGGTTGTGCGTCAAGCCGGGAGGTCAGGTGGGTCGGTGGTGGATGAACAATATATATCATTCCTAGAACTCCTGTTACAGGTGAGTAACCTGTATTTCTAGGGAGATGGATATGTTGTTCATCCACACCTCTGGCAGACTCCTAGCAATTCCGGGAGGAGGAGGCAGACACCCCAATACTTACTTGGGAAAGAGAGATTGGGAACTGAGGCCCCAAAACCAGCATCCCGGCGTGACTCGAGGTCGATGTGGTAGTGGGTAATAAAGGTATGTGCAGACTTCCAGGTAGCAGCTCTGCAGATATCCTGGATAGGGACATCCCTGGAAGCAGCTACCGATGCAGCAGTATGGTGGGTAGAATGAGCTCTTACCCTCTGGGAGGCTCCATGCCCGCCAACTTATAGCAGAGATCTATGCAGGAGGTGATCCACCTGCCTATCGTCTGCTTTTGCTGCAGGTCTGCCAGGTGCGGCTTCAGCGTAGGTGACAAACAGCTGGCGAACCTCTCCCGAATCTTCAGCCATCCGCTCCTTATAGTGTTGAGCGCTTCTAGGTCCAGAGTATGGAGCCTATACTCGCCTCCGAGGTGTGATTGGGGTAGAACACCAGCAGAGTCAACACCTGGTTAAGGTGAAACTCCACACCACCTTCGAAGGAATTTCAGGTGGGGGACGAGGACAACCTTGTCCCTGTGGAAGACCAGGTAGGAGGCTCGATGGAGCAGCTTCTGCAGCCTCCCATCCTTCTGGCTGACGGATAGCCAACAAGAAGGTGGTCTCTCACGACAGGTGAGAGAGTTCACACCTGTGCATTGGTTCGAATGGCTTGCCCATGAGCTTGGCCAATACCAGCAGTAGATCCCACGGAGGTGGAGGTTCTCGCACCAGAGGGGAAATGTGGTCAAGGCCTTTGAAGAAGCGCCCGACCACCTCCTCCTGTTCCACCGACTGCTTCCCGGCCCACGCCCGGTAAGCAGAGATGGCTGCCAGGTGCACCTTAAGGGTCGCCGACCGAAGCCCTTGCTGAGAAAGGGACCACAGGTAGTCCAGAATGCTTGCCAAGGGGCAGTTGGAAGGGTCCAGGCCCTTCCCCTGACACCAAATGGAAAACCTCTTCCATTTGAAGGCATAGCATTTCCTGGTCAACTCCTTACGGGATGCCTCAACGACGTTGAGGACCTCGTCGGAAAGACCCCAAGCCTGGAACTCTATCCGCTTAGGAACCAGGCCGTCAGGTGCAGGGATTGAAGGTCCGGGTGGAATACCTTCCCCTGACTGACTGAGATCAGGTCCGGGCGGGCTGGAAGCCGCCTCGGGAGCCTGGAGCTGAGGCTGAGGACATCTGGATACCAGAACTGGCGGGGCCAGTCTGGGGCTACCAGAATCACCTGCGCCTTGTCCCTCCTCGCCTTGAGCAGCACCTTGTGGATCAAGGGGAATGGGGGAAAGGTGTAGAAGAGGCCCGGGGTCCACGGCCTCGAGAAGGCATCCCCCTGCAGCGATCCCTGCTGAGGGAGCGGGCATGGAACAGCCTCAGCTTCGCATTCTCCCTGGAGGCAAACAGGTCCACCTGAGGTGTGCTCCAATGGGAGAATAGATCTTGTACTACCTCCGGCAGGAGAGACCACTCGTGGGACGCAGCCCCTATCCGGCTTAGGGCATCGGCCAGGGTGTTGGAGTCTCCTGTTACATGAATGGCTAGGAGATCCGCCTCCAGGCTGCGCACGAGTGACCAGATGCGGAGAGCTTCCTTGCATAGAAGCATGGAGCGCGTCCCGCCCTGGCGGTTTAGACAGTACATAGTCGTGGTGTTGTCCATCTGGACCCAGACCACTTGACCCCGAAGAAACGGAGCAAAGGCAGTGAGAGCTAGGCGGACCGCTCGGAGCTCCAGCAGGTTGATGTGGCATCGGACTCCCTCAGGGACCAGAGGCCGTACGCTCGGTGTTCCCCCAGATGGGCACCCCAACCCATCAGAGAGGCATCGGTCGATAGAGAGACCGTCGGCTCAGGGCGGACAAATGGGATGCCCTCCTGCAGATGAACTGGAAAGGTCCACCACTGGAGAGCGTTCCACATCCCCTGGGTCACCGTCACTAGCTGGTCCAATGGATCGCAGTGTCGGGACCAGTGGCTGGCCAGCCCCCACTGAAGGGGGCGCATGTTCCAGCGGGCCCAACGGACCACGCTGGTACAAGCCGCCATGAGACCCAGGAGGCGCAGGAAGTCCCGGACAGGGCGCAATTGCCCAACCAGAAATGACTGGGCAAAGGAGGAAAGAACCTTGACCCTGTCCGCCGGGAGCCGTGCCCTGGCTCGAAGAGAGTCGAGCTCTGCCCTGATGAAAAGAATCACCTGCTTCAGCTCGAGTTCCGACTTGGCCTTGTTGATGAGGAGGCCGACCTGAGAGCAAACCTGGAGGGCCAGATCTCTGGACCGCTCCACCGCCTGTCTGGAGGGGGCTGCTATCAGCCAATCGTCCAGGTAAGGGTAAATCCGGACCCCTCGGTGCCGCAGGAATGCTGTCACCACTGCCATGCATTTGGTGAAGACCCTGGGAGCTGCTGGGAGCAGGAGATAAGCCGAAGGGCATGGCTTGGAGCTGGAAAAGGGATCCCTCCGCTCGAAAGCGAAGGAACCTCTGATGTGACGGACAGATAGGGATGTGAAAGAACACGTCATGCAGGTCCAGAGAGCAGAACCACACGCCGTGTTCCAAGGATGGTATTATCTGAGCCAGAGTGACCATCCTGAAGGTTCGAGACCTTAGGAACTTGTTTAGGTCATGTAGGTCGAGAATGGGGTGCCAGCCCCCTGTCCGTTTCGGAACCAGGAAGTACCTGGACACGAACCCGGGCTTGAGGGGGTCCGCCACCTCATCACCCCTTCTCGAGGAGGAGAGCAATGTCGGCTCGCGAGCTGGACAGCAGGCTTCGACACCGAGGCCCCCGAGGTGCGACGGCTCTGAAGGGTGGAGCCTGCTCGAACTCCAGAGGCAGGCCCTTTCCCACCACCTCCAACATCCACCGGTCTGTGGTGATAACGGACCAGGCGGAAAGAAAGTTGGGAGTCGCCCCTCTCAATGGGGCACCTGGGGTGAGGCGACAGGGTTGGGGCGACACCCTCAACCCGGCCACTGGGCAGGCTTGGAGGAAGGACCGGCCGAGGGACCTCCAGGGCCTTTACCTCCCTGCTTCCTGGAGAAGGAGGAAGCCGCGGGCTTGGGTTTGGGACACCAAGCGCGAGCCTGCTGGCCCTGATGTGCCGCGGGCGCGGACAGACGAAAGGGCTTGGGTTGCGGTCTGCGGCCCTTGTCCCTCTAAGCGGATGAGACCGAGTCCAAAGTGGCATTGGACTTTTCGATCCTCTGGAGGTGGCCTTCCACTCCAGGGCCGAAGAGGTCGGTCCCCAGGAAGGGGACATCCGCCAATTTGTGCTGGGTATCCGCTGTGAAAGTGGATATCCTCAGCCATGCCCGGCTGCGCATAGCCACTGCAGCCGCGACTGACCTGGCGCATGAGTCTCCAATGTCCAGAGCAGTCTGAAGTTGCTGCTTGGCCACCGCCTTGCCCTGGTCCCACACCTGCCTAACCGTGGTCTGCAGGTCAGCCGGGAGATGAGGGACTACCTTATCCAGGAAGCCCAACAGAGCATGGGAGAAATGTGCCATAAGCATGGCCAAGCTGGCCTGATGAAGGCCAAGGGAGGATGCAGCGTAGACTTTTCTCCCGGCATAGTCCAATTTCTTGGACTCCTTGTCGGGAGGTTTGTCCACATCCCTAGCGTTTCCGGCACGCCGGAAAACGCTGTCGGTAACTAACCCCTCGGCTGAGGGATGTTCCGAGAAACCGGACAGGGAACTGGTAGGGACCGCATACTTCCTGGCCATCCTGGCTGAAGGAGCAGGGCAGGAAGCAGGGCACTGCCAGAGCTCCAAGGCCGGGCCCACAATGGCCTCGGCCACAGGAAAGGCCTCCGTAGGGGAATCCCCTCGGTCCAATATCTCCGTGAGGGGATACCTGGCCCACTTGGATACGGGCTCGAGCTGCATCCCGGTGGACTCCGAGATGAGCCTGAGCAAACCCAGGAAGGACGAAGGGCTGTCATCCAGCGACTGACCTCCAGAGGACTCCAAGTCCACTCGCCTGTAGAAGAGGGAGGAATCGTCGTCGGACTCAGAAGAGTCCGCAAAGAGCTGCCTCGGGCCTGAGCCACCCTCCACCTGCCGAGGGCGATTGGGAGTGAGGGTGACCGACAGCCTATGGGGCAGACCCTGAGCCGACCGAGAGTTCTTGGTTGGAGCCCCAAACAGCGGCTGAGGAGGCGGAGGTTCCACTGGAATCGGTGGAGCAGCTGGTTTTGGCCGAACAACCGGCCTGGGAACAGGCTCCTCGGGTAAGACGAGGGGTTGTTTCGGCCGGTCCGGTGACAGCCACTTAATGGCCGGGGAAGGCAACGGCGTTGGCTTGTTCCCGTCAGAAGGAGCTGTTGACACATGAGGCCCTCGATCGCCGCTGCCCCTCATCCGGAGGAGGAGGACGAGCGGCGGTGCCGCTGCCATGTGCCGGGATCGAGACCGCCATGACGGCGGATCGGCTGGACCGCTGGGCAGTCCGAGACCGAGACCTCGGCCTTTCCGAGGACGGTGCGGGGAGGGGACGGGTGGAACTGGCTCCTCCCTTGGCTCGGAGGGTTCACCCGAGGGCTCCGGAACCGTAGGCACTGGCAAGCCCACAGGATCCTCAACTCCCACCGGGGGAACCGGTGAGAGGGGATTTTCGGCTTCGCCTGTCGACAACCCGTCCAACGGGTCGAGAAAGATCTCGACTGTGTCGACGGGAGTCTCGGTCAACTGACCTGACGGAGACACTGTGAGACCAGTGGCCGAAGCCGAACGATCGACCAAAGTCGATGGCCGACAACTCGGGGAGATGGACCTTTCCCGCTCCCAAGAGCATCGACGGAGGGACTTACCCTTGTCTTTCTTCTTGGACCGAGAAGAAGGTCCAGCAGACGTTCGTCCCTCTCCTCTAGTGGAGAGGGACAGACAAAGCTCCTTAAAGGAAGCTGTGTAAGAGGAACCCAGGGAGAGAGGGATAAATGCCGCAGTCGAGGAAGATGCGGCCCGCGCCGCCTCCTCTTCGAGGGCGATCATCTGCTCTAGCTGATCTGCCAAGCCTGCCGCCGCGGAAACCGCCGACCGGGCCTCTTCTGACTTCACCGGAGGAAAATGTTTCTCAGGGCGCCCGAGTTGTAAATGGGCAGCACGGTCTTCGAGGACGTAGGCTGAGAAGGAAGAGCACAGGTCGCAAGCCTGCGGGTCGTGCTCAAGGCCTAAACAGTAGACACACGTGGAGTGCGGATCCATCCGAGACATCTTCTGTTCGCAAGGGCACCTCCAAACTGGGAGTCGATTTGTCCATCGCAGCCGAGGGATAGAAGACCAAGTCTATAAATGCAAAACTTTTAAATTCGGAACCAAGAATTAGGAACCAGTCTTATATGCAGAGCGTTAAGGAGGGAACCTGAGCTTCCAAGCGGTAAGGAAGATCTGGCGTCATGGGGCGGAGCCGAGAGTTTTACCACCCGGGTGGGTGGGAGGAGCCAGCTTGAAGACCTTCCGGCAAGATTTAAAGCGGCAAGGATACCTGCCAGACAGCGTGGATGAACAACATATCCATGTCCCTAGAACAGGTTGTGCAGTTGTTTAGAGATTCGGAAGTGATGTGCCTATTGGAGTGTTTTTTTAGGGCTGCTGGGAGGGAATGGAGAGGTATCGAGCTGAGAGCCTGCATGCTGATATCAGCCTCATCGCACAGATCTAACTCCATTAGTTTCCACAGTGGAAAGTAAGGTTGTGGACGTTTCAGAGGCATGATTTGTCTCCACCAGAGGAAATGTGTAACATGTGCTGCTAGGTAATATATTCTGGCATCTGGTAGCTGTAGTACCCCTGATCCTTTTGTGCTCTGAGCTTTTGGTATGCCCTACGTGGTGTTTTGCCGATCCAGAGAGTCTGAGATCATGGCTCTTAGCTGATGAACCAGGTACAATATTTGGGAGAAAGCACTGTGTCATGCTGACTGGGTAAAGCATTCTGGGGAGAATGTTCATTTTGATGGTGCTGATGTGAGCCCATAGGGATAGGGGAGCAAGCACCAGCAGTTCACATCCTGTTTGATTTGGGTTTGGAGGGACTGGAGGCAGTCTGGGTTCTTCAGCTGGTTGTTGTTAAGCCTCCATAATCTGTCTCATAGGGCCTGGTCTGGTGGTAAGATGTGCAGTGTTACTGGAGAGTGATCTGATACGACTCTGCACTCTGTTTCTCAGGTTAGATTAAACTTAAGCATGTGCTGGCTTATTAGGAAGAGGTCAAGCCTCGATTGTGTGTCATGGGGTGCAGACCAGAAGGTGTAATCCCTTGCAGTTGGGTGTAGGTCCCTTCATATGTCCACTAGACCTACTGAGTCCTGCAGTTCCCTGAATGATCTTTGAGCGTGTGAGAGGCCTATTCTCTTGGGGTTTGGCCTGTCTGCTACGTTGACAGGCACCACATTCCAGTCCCCGGCCGGCAATATGGGGAGGCTCGGATTGGTGGATATTAAAGGAAGTAAGGACATGAAAAATTGTGGGCCCTCTGTGTTGGGGCCGTATATTGAAGCCAGCAGCAATTCCATCTGTCCCATATTACCTTGCACTAATGCAATCAATATCCACTAATGCTAACACAAACATACATATATGAATAATATATAAAAAGAAGAAGAAGAAGAAATGTACAGTCAGGGTA
The DNA here is from genome assembly GCA_016271365.2 of Neoceratodus forsteri. Taxonomy (NCBI): domain Eukaryota; kingdom Metazoa; phylum Chordata; order Ceratodontiformes; family Ceratodontidae; genus Neoceratodus; species Neoceratodus forsteri. The sequence goes on from CM057449.1 coordinate 532,460,493, forward strand.
GAGTAAGTACCAAAGAGTTCGTGTGGTTACCCGCTGGTGCCTGCCACCCGGACCTGAGGGCTCTAAGTTGCATGCAGGTGGGTGCAGGGAACCCTAGATCCTTGTCCATGAGGGGCTTACATGAACTGAGCTCCTCTATCGGCAGAACTAGTTGGATCTCCTGTTCACCAACTGTGCTGTTAGAGACCCAGTCATTCTTCTTATTCTCTTCACATTTTATAGACACAGCACTGACCCTAAGAGGGCATGGCCGTTGGCCAGGGTGTGCTGCCTTTCTTTACTATGCCCAACGGTGCATCTATAAGTATAAGACCCCTTATGGTTAGTGCATAAGGAATGTTACATCCATCTATCACCCAGATTTAACAGCACTTACACCCCAGCACGTTTTGGGGATTACTGAGGATGTTGCTAGCCATATGTGGGGCATGGGCAAGTATGTGGGTGAGAATCAAGCTGTTCTGCAGCCTTCAAAATCACTGAGAGGTAGTCAGACATTCAATGGCATTCAACACTATTCAGACATGGGTGGAAGAAAATAATACGTGCGATGCTGGAAAATAGTGAGGGGCTAAGCTTCGTCTTATGCTTTCTCTGGGTTGTGTGGGTGGAGGTTGCAGTGGGCAAGTACACAGGGATGGGGTGAGTGGGGAAGTGAGATTTCACTTGTCCCGACCATCTCTTTGGTCGTGAGGGCTACCTCTTGTCTCGTGTTGAATGAGGCTCAGCTCTGTGGTCGTGTCATTTGGGAGTGGCAAGGGTACAGGCCAGGCTTCCAATTTGTGCCTATGTCTTCACCTGCCCCAAATGGCACATTACTATGAAGGTTGGGGCTGGGTATGAGAGCCATGGGTGCAGCTCAAAAGGTGGAGGTGTGGCCTAAAAGTGGGTTGGCATGAGAGGTGGACATCAAGCATGCATTGCTGTTTTTGTCTGTTTCTCTACTCAGTCTTGCAGTGCATTTCCTTGGTCACAGTCTGCTTGGGCCCTGAGCCCATTGCTTGAGGCTCTTGTCTTGGAGTGTCCTGTGGTTTGCAAGGGTGGGGTGTTCCCTGAGTACATGGCTGTAAGGAAGTGTCCTAGGCTGGTCTTATGCTGGGACAGCGGCGTAATCAATGAATACCCTTGGGGCACTATTCGTTCTAGGCACTGCCCCGACTAGAGAAGAGGTCTCTCGGGGGAGGGGGGGTGTACATTCCAGACCTGTCCAGCAGCTGAGTACCCATCTAGGACAGGGCTGTTTGTTAGCATTCACTGAGTCTGACAGCTACTCTAGCTGCATCAATAGCTGTGCCCTAAACTGGAATTAGCTTTGATTTGGCCCTGTCAAGCAAGAAGTAACACATGAAAAAATGGAAATTCAGAATTCAACATTCCTATATCGGAGACAACATAGCAGGTAATGGGCCCCATTATTCAGTACTCATTTATACAATTACACACACTTACATGGTACAGGAGTTACTGCCCCTCCCCTTGGGCAAGGTTTCCAGCTAACGTTTAGTCAGTGTCCCTGCAGGTCTTGTAACCCGCAGCTGGTTCTTGAATTACTGGGTTGCGTTGCTATTGCTACCTGGCATGGGCTGTGTTTGGATACTGCCCTTTTTTGTGTCTGCTGCCGGATGACTGAGCACACAGGGAGGTTCTGTTATTCAATTGGATGCAGTCGACCTCCGTGCTCATCAGTTTAATTGTTACTCTGTGGGCTTTCGGGCGTAGATTTCCATAGCTGGCGATACATCTTGTCAGTGGTTGTGAATGACAGTAACTCTGCTCCAAAGAGGTTGCACTGCTATATTCTTGCTGCAAGAATTCCTGGGAGGTGAGTGTAATTTGCCTTGCACTTATTGCATTCTTGATTGAAGTTAGTGAGCCGCTGGGATGTCTGTCGTGAGTGGATTAGCACTGCGGTGGCCAGTTTCGATCCTGCTCTGTTGGGGTACAGCATCTCCTGTTCAACACTGATCACTGTGCATATTCACCAGAATGTTGCCCCTGTGATCCACAGTCTGTGCACCCACAGACAGAGGTTTTTAGTTCAAGATCTGCTGTTGGGGGTTGTCAGTTACTGTGGTGACAATCAGTGACTAGGGACCAAAACGGTGCTCATTATTGTAGTTATCAGCTAGGGTATGTGGCAACCGTTCATATAGCTTTTGTGAGGCTCTGGTCGTTTGTTTCTTGCGCCCGTGCCAGTTGAGGCTGTGAAGTCAGCTCATGGGAGGGTATGTCTAAGAATGTTGAATGGGCAGTTAGGAGAGATTGCCGTGTTTCATAGCTCTGTTATGCAGGACCCTTCCCTAGGGGCAAGAACTTTGAGATTTGGGTCAGTTGTGTAAATGGGCATGATGCGAGAGTCTTGACTGAGGAGGGCGGTGGTGTTGGCTCCTGAGGGAGTGTCTGAATTGGTGGGCACCCAGTCGACCATGCCACACCCCAAGTGTGAGTGCTTTCCAGTCCTTCTGGTGGACGCTGTCTAAGGTGAGGATGGATTTATTGCTGTTCCCAAACAAAGAGCCATGTACCCTGTGGCAGGAATGAGGGCCAGTTTATTGCAGGAGAAGAGCCATAAAAAAGGACAGGGTCAGGACAGAAATGGAGTAGCCTGTCCGCCATTACTTGTCCATTACAAATAAGCAGGGGGGAGATAAAGGAAGGTCAGGAGGTCGCTGTAATGCTTTCCCCATGGCTGTCGACTATTTTCTTCTGAGGATATGTGATCGCACTCCCAGACTGCAAAAAGTTATTTGTACATCGCATTGTGTTTTAACATTCTATTATTCCCACCTCGTTTCCCTCCTATCTTCCTCTCCCTACCAGTGGATTTAGGCTCTTGTCTCACACTGATAAAAGACTGCATTTCAGATTTTAACACCTCATAGTGTATTTCCTACATGCCTTTGTTTGTATGTTTGCTTCTGTCTGGCAGAGTGGAGCACTGAAGCGAACTCGTCCATACATCAGTGAGTGCTAGATGAAAGTTTATGTTAGTGTACTCACCCCGGCCAGACCTCATTGCCTGTGTTATGATTTGCCCACTGTTGCTCTGGATGGTTGTGTAGTATGTGGAAGATGTCAGGCAGAAGCTTGCTAAAATCCTTGTAGGCGACTGTGGCGTTTGGGAATTCCTTGTTCCCTGATGGTGTTGTTACAATTAGCCTGGCAGGGTGTAGCATTCTATATGGGATGCGTGCCTGTTGCAATGACTTCTCGATTTCCCCATATTCCCTCTGTCTGTCTCTGACTGCTGGCGAAACATCACTATAGATGTGGATTCGGTGACCTGCAGGGAGCCCTTCTTTCTAGCCTGTGACTATATGAAGGCCTTGTCTTGCAGACTTTGACAGCGGATGATTATTACTCTTGGCTTGTCGCTGTTTTGAGCCAGTGATCAGACAGCTCTATGAGCATTATCTAACAGATAGCTTGGCCCAGACTCTGGGGGTCCGGCAAGATCCAGAAGTAGCTTTTGGAGGAAAGGTACTAGAAGGGACCCTTCTGCCCATTCGGAGAATCCAACAATAACAATATTGTCTCTCCTAAGTTTGTTCTCCTGCTCTTTGATCCAATCCTCCAGCTTGGCTAGCTTTTTCTTTTATTCTGCCGCCTCTTTGTTATCCTTAATTTGGTGGTCTTCGATCAAGCTGATACGGGTCTCCACGTCAGAGACCCTTTTCGTGAATTCTGCCATTGTGGGCCTAATGACCAAAATTCAGTTGCCAGACTGTTCATGGATAGTTTCACTGCCGCTAGCTCTCCGAAGAAAAGGTCCAGCTTTTCACTAAGTAGTTCTGTGGCTGAGGTTATCGAAGGCGATTCCAAGAGTGATTTATGTTCTGCCTTTTTGATGGGTGGTCGGAGGTGCCGAGATTTCCACGTGCTGTTGTCCCAGAGTGTCCATATATTGGGCTCTAAATACAGGTTACTCACCTGTAACAGGAGTTCTAGGAATGGTATATGTTGTTCATCCACACTGTCTGGCAGGTTCCTTGCCGCTTTAAATCTTGCCGGAAGGTCTTCAAGCTGGCTCCTCCCACCCACCCGGGTGGTAAAACTCTTGGCTCCGCCCATGGCCTTAGATCTGGCCAGCTGGAGCTCAGGTTGTCGCGCGGAAGCGGGAGGTCGGGTGGTCGTGGTGGATGAACAACATACCATTCCTAGAACTCCTGTTACAGGTCAGTAACCTGTATTTCTAGGGACATGGATATGTTGTTCATCCACACTGTCTGGCAGACTCCTAGCAGTTCTCGGGAGGAGGGAGGCAGGCTACACCCGATACTTACTTAGGGAATAAAGACTGGAGAACCAAGGCCCCAAAACCAGCATCTCGGCATGACTCAAGGTCGATGTAGTAATGGGTAATAAAGGTGTGCTGGACTTCCAGGTAGCAGCCCCGCAGATTTCCTGGATAGGGACGCCCTGGAAGCAGCCACCAATGCAGCAGTATGACGGTAGAATGAGCTCTTATCCTCTGGGAGGCTCCATGCCCGGCCAACTTATAAGCAGCGATCTATGCAGGAGGTGACCCACCTGCCTATCGTCCGCTTGGCTGCAGGTCTGCCAGGTGCGGATTCAGCACAGGTGACAAACAGCTGGCGAACCTCTCCCCGAATTTCAGCCGTGCGCTCCTTATATAAAGCGAGCACCCTTCTAGGGTCCAGAGTATGGAGCCTATATTCGGCTTCCGAGGTGTGACTGGGGTAGAACACCGGCAGAGTCAGCACCTGATTAAGGTGGAACTCCGACACCACCTTCGGAAGGAATTTCGGTGGGGCGCAGGACAACCTTGTCCCTGTGGAAGACCAGGTAAGGAGACTCGATGCAAAGCACCTGGAGCTCTCCCATCCTTCTGGCTGACGTGATAGCCACCAAGAAGGCGGTCTTCCACGACAGGTGAGAGAGATCACACCTGTGCATTGGTTCGAATGGCTTGCCCATGAGCTTTGCCAGTACCAGCAGTAAATCCCACGGAGGTGGAGGTTCTCGCACCGGAGGGGAAATGTGATCAAGGCCTTTGAAAAAGCGCCCGACCACCTTTTCCTGCGCCACCGACTGCTCCCCGGCCCGCGCCCAGTAAGCAGAGATGGCTGCCAGGTGCACCTTTAGGGTCGTCGACCTAAGCCCTTGACTAGAAAGGGACCATAAATAGTCCAAAATGCTTGCCACAGAACAGGAGGAAGGGTCCAAACCTCGTCCTGACACCAAATGGAGAATCTCTTCCATTTGAAAGCGTAGTATTTTCTGGTCGACTCTTACCTCGCCGGAAAGACCCAAGGCCTGGAACTCTAGCCAGCTCAGGAACCAGGCCGTCAGGTGCAGGGATTGAAGGTCCGGATGGACACCTTCCCCTGATTGACTGAGAGCAGGTCCAGGCGAGCTGGAAGCTGCCTCGGGAGCCTGGAGCTGAGGCTGAGGAGATCTGGGTACCAGAACTGGCGGGGCCAGTCTGGGGCTATCAGGATCACCTGCGCCTTGTCCCTCCTTGCTTTGAGAAGCACCTTGTGAATCAAGGGAAATGGGGGAAAGGCGTAGAAGAGGCCCGGGGTCCAGAGCCTCGAGAAGGCATCCCCCTGCAGCGAGCCCTGCTGAGAGGGGCGGGCATGAAACAGCCTCAGCTTCGCTCTCCTGAGGCAAACAGGTCCACCTGAGGTGTGCCCCAGTGGGAGAACAGATCTTGTACTACCTCCCGGGGAGAGACCACTGTGAGATGCAGCCCTATCCGCCCAGGCATCGGGCCAGGGTGTTGAGGCTCCTGCCACATGGATGGCTAGGAGATCCGCCTCCAGGCTGCGCATAGTGACCAAATGTGGAGAGCCTTGCATAGAAGCATGGAGCGCCCCGCCCTGGCAGTTCAGGTAGTACATGGTCGTGGTATTGTCCGTCTGGACTCGGACCACTTGACCCCAGAGAAACGGAGCAAAGGTGGTGAGAGCTAGGCGACCGCCGGAGCTCCAGCAGGTTGATGTGGCATCGGACTCCCGCGGGACCAGAGGCCGCACTCGGTGTTCCCCAGATGGGCACCCCAACCCATCAGAGAGGCATTGGTCGAGAGAGACCGCCGGCTCGGGCGGACAAACAGGATGCCCTCCTGCAGATGGAATGGAACGGTCCACCACTGGAGAGCGCCCCACATCTCCTGGGTCACTGTCACTAGCTGGTCCAAAGGATCGCAGCGCCAGGACCACTGGCTGGCCAATCTCACTGAAGGGGGCGATGTGCCAGCGCCCAACGGACCATGCTGGTACAGGCCGCCATGAGACCCAGAAGGCGCAGGAAGTCCCGGCAGGGCAATTGCCCAACCAGAAATGACTGGGCAAAGGAGGAAAGAACTCGCCCTGTCCACTGGGAGCCGTGGTCTGCTCTAAGAGAGTCGAGCTCTGCCCCGATGAACAGGATCACCTGCTTCGCTCGAGTTCGACTTGGCCTCGTTGATGAGAAGGCCAACTTGAGAGCAAACCTGAGGGCCAGATCTCTGACCGCCCACCTCCCTGCCTGGAGGAGGCTGCTATCAGCCAATCGTCCAGGTAAGGGTACACCAGACCCTCGGGCGCCAGAGGAATGCTGTCACCACTGCCATGCATTTGGTGAAGACCCTGGGAGCTAGAGATAAGCCGAGGGCATGGCTCGAACTCGAAGAGGGATCCCTCCGCTCGAAAGCGGAGGACGCTCCGATGAGACGGACGGATCGGGACGTGAAAGAACGCGTCCTGTAGGTGCAGAGAGCAGAACCACACGCCGTGTTCTAGAGATGGTATTATCTGCGCCAGAGTGACCATTCTGAAGGTTCAGACCTTAGGAACTTGTTCAGGTCGTGCAGGTCGAGAATGGGGCGCCAGCCCCCCGTCCGTTTTGGAACCAGGAAATACCTGGACACGAACCCCGGGTCTGAAGGGGGTCCTCCACTCGTGATCACCTCCTTTGAAGGAGGAGAGCGATGTCGGCTCGGGCGAGCCGCCAGTGAGGCTGCGGATCTCGAGGCCCCGAGGTGCGACGGCTCTGAAGGGCGGGCCTGCTCAATTCCAGAGGTAGGCCTTTTCCCACCACCTTCAGCACCCACCTGTCCGGTGGTAACAGCGGACCAGGCGGAAAGGAAGTGTTCGAGCCGCCTCCACGGGGAACCAGGGTGAAGTGACAGGATGGGGCGACACCCCTCAGCCTGGCACTGGGCAGGCTTGGAGGAGGGACCGCCGAGGACCTCCCGGCCTTTACCTCCCTGCTTCCTGTTGGAGGAAGCCGACGGCTTGGGTTTGGGATACCAAGGTCGGCCTGCTGGCCCTGACGTTGTTAGGCCGGGCTGGCGGGCGAGAAGGACGAAAGGGCTTAGGCTGTGGCTTATCGGCCTTTGTCCTTCTGAGCAGAAGAGACCGAGTCCAAGGTAGCATTGGACTTCTCGATCCTCTGCAGGTGACCTTCCACCCCAGGGTCAAGAGGTCAGTCCCCAAAAGGAACATCCACCAACTTGTGCTGGGTATCCGAGGTAAAGTGGATATCCTCAGCCAAGCCGACGACGCATGGCCACTGAGGCCGCCACAGACCTGGCACACGAGTCCCCAATGTCTAACGCAGTCAGGGCGTGGGGAAAATGTGCCATGAGGACGGCCGAACTGGCCTGACGTAAGGCCGAGAGAGGACGCAGCATAGACTTTCGCCCGCATAATCCAATTTCTTGAATTCTTGTCGGAGGTTTGTCCACATCCCTGGCGCTCTGGCACGCGGAAAACGCTGTCGGTAACCAACCCTCGGCCGAGGGTGTTCCAAAACCGACAGGGAACTGGGACCGATACTTCCTTGCCAACCTGGCCGAAGGCGCAGGGCAGGAAGCAGGACGCTGCCAAAGTTCCAAGGCCGGACCCACTATGGCTTCGGCCACCGGAAAGGCTTCCGTAGGAGAATCCCCTCGGTCCAGAATCTCCGTGAGGGGATACCTGGCCAGTTTAGAAACGGGTTCGAGCTTCATCCCGGTGGACTCCGAGATGAGTCGAAGCAACCCTAAGAAGGATGAAGGGCTATCGTCCATTGACTGCCCTCCCGAGGACTCCAAGTCCATGCGCTTGGAGAAGAGGGAGGAACCATCATCGACTCAAGAGTCCTCAAAGAGCTGCTCGGCCTGAGCCACCCTCCACCTGCCGAGGTTTATCAGGAGTGAGGGTGACCGACAGCCTATGGGGCAAACTCAAGGCCGACCGAGAATTTTTGGTCGGAGCCCCAACTAATGGCTGTGGAGGCGGAGGTTCCACCAGAATCGGTGGGGCAGTGGAATTGGTCAACAACCGCCTGAGAACAGGCCCTCGACTACAACGAGGGTTGTTTCGCTGCTCCGTGACAGCCACTTAATGGCTGGGAAGACGACTGGGCTTATTCCCGTCAAAAGAAGCTGTTGCCACATAAGTTCCTCGTATCTACGACGCAACTTGCGCCGGCCTCCTCGTCCGAGGAAGAGGCGGCGTCTTGCCTGTGCCGAGACCGAGACCGCTCTATGGCGGCGGGATCGGTTGGACCGCGAGATGTCCCGAACCGAGACCGAGAGTCTCGACTAGGCCGAGGAAGGCGAGGAGAAGTGTGTCGGCACTCCCTCGGCTCGACGATCCAACCAAGGCTCTGGAACCGGAGGCACAGACGAGCCAACGGGATCCTCAACTCCCACCGGGGAACCAGGGAGAGGGATTCTCAGCTTCTCCAGCCGACAACCCATCTAACGGATCGAAAGATCTCGACGCGTCGGTGAGTCTCGATCAACTGGCCTGACGGGGACACCATGAAGCCAGTGGCGGTGAAGCTGAGGGTCGAGTCTCCGGCTGTCGACAAGGGGAGGGATCTTTCCGCTCCCAAGAGCGCCGACGGAGAGACTTACTTTTGCTCTTTTGGACCTGGAAAAGGTCCGAAGAAGTTGGACCCTCACCTTTGGTCGAGGGCTCAGGCAGCTCCCTTTAAAGAAGTTTAGCACGAGGCACCGAGAGAGAGCGTACAAATGCCGCAGCTGAGGTAGAAGCGGCCCGTGTCAGCCCTCTTCTCGAGGGCGACCATCTGCTCGAGCTGATCCGCCGAGCCCGCCGCCGCGGACACCGCCAAACAGGCCTCTTTAGATTTCACCGGTGGAATTCTTTTCTCGGGGCGCCCCAGTTGTAATCGGGCCGCACGGTCTTCAGGACGTAGGCCGAAAAGGAAGAGCACAAGTCGCAGGGCTCATGGTCGCCTGGCCCAGGCAGTAGACTTCCACGCGGAGTGCGGATCCGTCCTAGACATCTTCTGCCCGCAAGGGCACCTCCGAAAACTGGGAGTCGATTTGTCCATCGCAGCCGCGAGGAGAAGAAGACTGAAGTCTTTTTAGCAAAACTTTTTCGATTTTGAACTTTCGAAAACTTAGGAACCAGTCTTAAACGCAGCGCGTTAAGGAGGGAACCTGAGCTTCCAAGCGGTAAGGAAGATCTGGCATCATGGGGTGGAGCCGAGAGTTTTACCACCCGGGTGGGTGGGAGGAGCCAGCTTGAAGACCTTCCGGCAAGATTTAAAGTGGCAAGGAACCTGCCAGACAGTGTGGATGAACAACATATCCATGTCCCTAGAACTGTAAGTTTTGTTAGGTATTGTTTAAGTAAACAAAATTTAAACTTTTAAAGCAGTTTGGCAGTGAACAAATTTAAAAATAGCCTTGTTTTAAGGTTAAGGTCCATGGAGCTCTGAGGCTTGCTCTCGTTCAGGCTGAGCACATCACGTGAGTCCCCGAGGCAGAAGAACTCTAAGGGATAAAGATCTTATAATGTATAGTAGAATGCTGTTAACCTTAGGAAATCATCATTTCCTAAGGTTGTTATACCATCGATGTGACGTAGTAATGTTAACCTATCGATGCTACGTCACATCGACAGGTTAACAATGGGGATCAGTTTGCGCATGTGTGCACCTTTTTTTTTTTTTTTTTTTACATTCAGGACCCGACAGATACACGCAGCATTAAGGGAAGGACTGAACGGCCGCGGCTGTGACTATGTTTTGTAAAGTAAGGAGCTGTTTTCACTTTTTCTTTGGATCATACACTATAAAAAATAATGTATGGTCCTTCTACCGGCAACCAGTTACTGTTAACTGTCTCAAGGTTGCCATGGCGATGTAAACCTCTCAAGCTTCACTCTCGAGGTTTACACGGTCGCCCTGGCAACCTCTCAATGGTTAACAGAATAAGTAACAGATAATGGGGAGGAGAAATCTACAGAAGCTATATGAAGTACAAGCTTAATTGTGTCTTAATTTAATGCTTTCCAAAGACTTCCAAATGGCATCAGCTGCTCTTTAAAACATGCTGTGCAGTGTTGTGTGTGTGTGTAGTCCTGGTGAATCCTTCCTTTTGTTTGCTATTATGAGTTTTTTTTTCTAAATTAGTCTGATAGTTATATGGCACCTGTTGATTTCCAATTTCGCTCAGTTTACTGTTTTTCTTTTTCCTAAAATGGCTGCTGTCCCATGTGACAGTGATTCATGTGGGACCACTGATTCAGCAAGCACTACAGAGAGAGCAGCCTATATGTTCTGGCCGCCACTAAATAGCTCTAATTCAATATTTTTGTTTTCTACATGTGTATCAGGTCTTGCCAGCTGGAGTAAATGTTTTGCTTTTAAAAAATTTTCATTTTGTCAAACTACACAGAGCCATAAAAAGCACACAAATCACCCCAAATCATCAATGCTATTACCGTAAAAGCTGTTTTCTTACAGAATACCCACTCAACTAGCCCTCAGGTATTTGCTAAACTGTAAATGTAGCTATTAGTGCTCAATGGATATGGAAAGTTACTTAATATCACAGCTCTGCTGTCGTAAAATTGATTCTAAACCAGCACTTGCTGAATCCATAGTCCAGGATACATCACTGTCACATGGGACAGAAGGCACTGTAGGAAAAAGTAGAGCAATAAACCATGCTAAGATGGCGATCCCCAGGGGCCATAAAACTACCATAGAAATGGCAGGCTAAGTTAAAAAAAATCCTAATAGCAGACAAAGGGAAGGATACACTAGGACTACACATACACAAATCAGAACACTCTGCACAACATATGTTTTTACACATTCTGACTGTAGTACTCCTTTATAGATGTTAAATATGAGCAGTTTTATTCTATAAAATACCTTTAATGAAATACTGAAAATATAAGTTTGGGGGACACCTTTACAAAGGATCTGCAAAGACTGCTAAAGTAGTCTCAGTGACACATCAACAAACAGTAAATGTGCCTCACTTTAGTTATAAGGACTTCACTTACTTGCCAGACAATCTGCATATACAACAAATATGAAGCACCCTGTAAGTATGCTGTATGCTATGTTAGCTTTATTTAGAGTGTTGCATAAAGAGCATTACTGCTTTACCTATGACCTACTGTTGTCGCTGCCAGTGCAAGGTAGCAGCCGATAGGAATGCCTGCTCTAACAGCCTTCTGAAGAGGATGTAGTGAGGGTGACTCAGTGATGTCTAATGCAGCACTGGTGATGGGGACTTGGGGCCAACCGCACTGAGTATATTGATCATTAACATGTAGCTTCAATCTCACAACCAAGTCCCAGGCCCACTGGTTGAATGAGGTTTCAGGAGTTTGTCCTAAACGAACAACACTAGCCAAATAGGACACCTGAAATAAAAATTAAGAAATCAAAACTAAGTATAATAAACAATGAAGAAGGCACATATCTCTGAAATAATGTTTAGAAAGAGAGTAATAGCAGCAGTTGTTTATGCAATGCATCGGAAGCCAAATTCTACCCCTTTATCCATTAATGAAAGAAAAGCAAATAGAAATGTATAGGTAAGCAGCAAACCACATCTTGCAGACTGCTCATAATTTTTATTAAGCAACTGCTATATGTACTATAGCTTGCAAACATTCCCATGTTTTGTAGCATTAGGATTTTTTCATACTATCAAACTCTAGCAATTATCCCTGTTTATACACCAGTGGTGATAAATTCTCCCTGATAAATTTGTGTATCATGGTATCTAACCTCTGGTTAGAAAATGGGTTGAAAATTTCCTAGTATCTGATTGGATGAGACCATTGCCAAGGGGCACATTAATTACCAACGTAGACCAGTAAAAAAATATTGCCAACCAGTGAGCCACATCACAAGAAAAATCATTGTGCTCAACTCGAAGCTGTAAAACCTGAATGGCAGCCATTTTCTTTTATTCATTTTGCGTGTTACCCCCCACCAAAACTCTTATCAATAGGAACAAAGTCCCGATCACTTCCCCAGCTCTCAATTAATTACCCAGACCCACTCCCCCAAAAAAGTACAGTTACACAAGAACTTACTGTAACAGTAGATCTTTGAGAGGAGCTCTTGCAGCAGGTAACACCATTAGGACTGAAGCCGGCAGGCAACAGGACCCCATGGAAAACTTCTAGCTAGCAGTATACAGCGGAGGACATCCCCCTGACATCGGCCCACCCTGACATCCACCGCATGGTATAAAATGGGCAGTCCCCGAGCCCAACCTCAGTTCTCCTGCCGGAGACCCCAGCGTATACAGAAACTGGAGAACCAAGGAGGTTCCTCTATGCTGAAGAAAGAGAGGTAACACAGATGGAGAAGCAGTCACCAGGGTGATGGAGGGACGGAAAGCAGCACCTGCTGCAAGAGCTCCTCTTGAAGATATACTGTTATGGTAAGTTCTTATGTAACTGTACTATCTCAGTTCGAGGGGGCTCTTGCAGCAGGTAACACCATTAGGAATGAGTCCCAAGCAGTGAAAGCACTGACCCCAGTCAGCTGGGAGAAGGTGGGAGTCAGTGTAAGGCTCTCACAAGAGCAGGCCCTGTAGGATTACAAGTCCAAAACCTGCTCTGCGCCTAGATACAATGTCCAGACTATAATGCTGGATGACAGTGTGGACAGAACTCCAAGTGGCTGCTGCTCAAATGTCAGCAATGGACACATTTCTGAAGGAAGCAAACGAAGCAGCTATGCCCCTGGTAGAACAGCCTTTAACCGGGTCTGGTTAAGGCTTGTTGAATTTTCGGTAACAAACAATGCAATTAACCAACAATTTGGACAAACATTGTTTTGAAACAGGAGCCCCTTCTTTCCTCGGAGCAAATGAAACAAGTAACTGATCAGTTTTTCTGATGACTCGGGTGCGATCCAAATAATAGTGAAGCACCCAATGGACATCCAGAGTGTGTAGTAAGGCCTACCCTGGATTCGAATACTCTGGGTAATACACAGGCAGGTGGATGTCTTGATTCAGAGTAAACATAGAAACCACCTTAGGAAGAAACTTTGGATTGGTCCTCAAGGACACCCTGTCCTTGTGGAAAACTAAATAAGGCACTTAACACATCAGAGCCTGAAGTTCCGAAATCCTGCAAGCAGAAGTAATAGCAACTAAAAAATAATGCTTTCCATGAAACATAGAGGTTGACGGCAGATAAGGACTGCAAGGCCCATCCAGTCTGCCCATTTCTTTTTCTACCTTATAAATGTGCCATTGGCCTTTGCTCTGTCAGTGGCCTATCTATTCATACTCATCTGTATTGTTCCCTTATGCCTATCCCATACCTGTTTGAAGCCTTGCACTGTATTCATAGCCACCACTTCCTGAGGTAGGCCATTCCATGCATCCACCACTCTTTCTGTGAAAAAGAATTTCCTCACACTTCTCCTTAATCGGCCTCCCTCTAATATCATGCTGTGCCCTCCTGTCCTGCTATTTTCCTTATATTTAAACATGTTAGACTCTTTCACCTTGTTGATGCCCTTAAGGTGTTTGAATGTTTCGATCATATCACCTCTCTCCCTCCTTTGCTCAAGGGTATACATACTGAGCTCCGTTAATCTGTCCTCATATGTCTTCTGATGCAGTTCCTGCACCATTTTGTTACCCTTCTCTGGACTGCCTCAATTTGGTTAATATCCTTATGAAGGTGTGGCCTCCAGTACTGCACGCAGTACTCCAGATGGGGCCCAACCAGTGTCTTGTAAAGAGGTATTATTACCTCCCTCTTACGACCTGTGATACCCCTACTAATACACCCTAACATCCCCTAGCCTTACCTACTGCTTTAGAGGTCCGCTTGGATGATTTCAGGTCATCGGTGATGATGATGCCCAAGTCTCTTTCTTCTTTTGTGACTGCCAGCAACTCCCCTCCCAGCCTATAGGTGGCTTCAGGGTTTCTCTTCCCTATGTGCATGATCTTGCACTTCTTTGCATTAAATCCCATTTGCCACTCTTCTGACCATTTTGCTAGTTTATCCAGATCTCTTCTCATTCTGCCCACCCCATCTGGATCATCTACTGTGTTGCAGATCTTGGTGTCATCTGCAGACAGACAAGCCTTACCCTCTAGTCCATCTGCAATGTCACTAATGAAGATACTGAAGAGAACTGGCCCCAGGACTGATCCCTGAGGTACCCCACTTGTGACCTGCATCTCTTTGGACTGTATACCATTTACCACCACTCTCTGTTTTCTGCCCGTCAACCAGTTTGCCACCCAGTTGACCAGCTTCTGATCCACCCTGAGCCTACCCAGCTTATCTATCAATCTTCTATGTGGAACAGTGTCGAAAGCTTTGCTGAAGTCAAGGTAGGCGACATCAACTGCTCCCCCTTGGTCCACCACTCTGGTTACTGAGTCAAAGAAATCTATGAGATTAGTATGACAGGACCTTCCTTTTGTAAACCTGTGCTGTCTTGGATCCTATGCCCCTATGGATTCCAGGTGTTGCACTATCCTTTCCTTAAAGAGTGTCTCCATAATCTTGCCCACTACTGAGGTAAGACTGACTGGTCTGTAGTTCCCTGCCTCCTCCCTGCTACCACTCTTGTGGAGCGGGATCACATGAGCCCTTCTCCAGTCTCCTGGGACCTGACAGGCAGCATAACTCGCTGCTTGGGGCAGGTTCAAAGAGAGGCAAAGAAAGCTTTTCTAAAATGAATAAAAATTCCGAAGGGGGAACAGGGTCCCTGATGGGAGGTTTCAGATGCAGCATGCCCCACAAAAAAGTGAGGGAGATGTCCAGTTCAGAAACATTCTTGCCTTCGATAGGTATATGGTATGCAGAGATAGCTGATAAGTGCACCTTAATTGACGAGCAACTCCGGCCTGAGTCTGATAGGGAAAGGAGGTACTCTAGAACAAGATTCTCCAGACAGGTAAAGGGATCCAGGTGGCGAGTGGTAGCCCATATTCAGAACCGCTTCCACTTCACAGCATAAGTAGAACTAGCGGAAGGTTTCCTGGCTGCCAATAGTACATGTGCCACCTGTAGAGAAACCTCAAATTGGGCAACTGCTAAGTCTGCAGGAGCCATGCATGAAGGTGCAGTGACTTCAGGTTCAGATGGACCAAGGTGCCCTGCTCTTGGGAGAGCAGGTTGGAGCACAGAGGCAGGGGAATCGGAGGCTCCACTGCTACTGTAGTTGCTGGAGAAGTGGAAACCATATCTGGAGTGGCAAGTAAGGGGCTATCAGGATCATCACTGCCCTTTCTGACTGCAACTTGAGTAGAACTCTCTGCAGCAATGGAAAGTGAGGGAAGTCATACTGAAACCTCCCTGTTCAAGAGAAGGACAACGCGTCTCAACAGAAAACACCAGGCCCTGGATCTAGCAAGCAGAGACTGGGCAGTTTTGCATTGGATGGGGACGCGAAGAGGTCCAACTTGGGATGGCCCCACCTGTCAAAGAGATCTTCAACCACTGAGGGAAGAAGTTCTCATTCATGTGCCTTGGACCAGGAATGGCTTAGACTGTTGGCAAGGTATTCTGAATGCCTAGAACATGCACAGCAGTCAGGTCCAGGTGATACTCTATGGCCCAATACCAAACTCTCATGGCCTCCCTGCAAAGTGGGTAAGAATGCATCCCCCCCCCGCTTGTTTATGTAAATGACCACTGACATGCTGTCCATCTGGATCATAAGAGGCCCCAGGAACAGGTTTGTTTGGAAGGCCTGCAGAGCATACAGGTTTGCTTGCATCTCCAAAACACTGATGAGGAGATGCTCCTCAAATGGGGACCAAGTCCCCGGAGTCTGATGATCTGCCAGATGGGCGCCCCAGCCCTGGCCCAACACGTCTGTGGTCAGGATCTGTTGAGGTGACTCCGAACTGAAGAGGACCCCTTAGTGAGATTGGAAGGGTGCAGCCACTACATCGTAGTCTGTCGCACGGAGCTGGATACCGACACCAGATAATCCAAATCATTCATGCGCCGATCCCATTGGACCTGAAGGTTCCATTGGGCTACCCTCATGTGTAGGACAGCCAGGGGAACTGTTGCAATAGCAGCCACTGTCATGTGTCCCAGTAATCTTAGAAAGGCTGGAACCTGGCGAGATGATGAGACCAGCTGAGCCTGTGCCTGAAGGCATTCTGCCCTGTCTGGGGGAAAAAGGCTGTGCCTTGGGTGGTATCCAAGACTGCACCAACGTATTGAAGTCTTTGACTTGGCCAAGGGGAGGATTTGGGGAAACACAGAAGCTTTGATTGCAGTCAAGGACTGTTTGGCCCACCCAGTCAGCCCATTTCCCTAACTACTGGATAAGCTGCAGATTCCAGTTAATCAACAGCCTACTTCTTCCTAACCCCCACTAGAATTGCCTTATGTCTGTCCCATGCATTCTTGAATTCCCCCACAACCTCCTCAGGATGGTCATTCCATGTGTCCACCATCCTCTCCGTGAAAAAATACTTCCTTACATTGCCCCTGAGCCGTCCCCCCTCTATCTTCAAATTGTGCCCCCTTGTTCTTACACATCTCTTTTTGTTAAAGATGTTACCCTCTTGGACTTTGTTAATTCCCTTGAGGTACTAGAAGGTTTCTATCATGTCCCTCTCCCTCCTTTCCTTGAGGGAATAAATATTAAGCTTCTTTAGTTTCTCTCCGTATGGCTTCTGGTGCAGACTCTGCATCATTTTAGTTGCCCTCCTCTGGACTGCCTCCATCCTGTCTATGTCCTTGTGGAGACTGGGTCTCCAGAACTGCATACAGTACTCCAGATGGGGTCTCACCAACTGTCTGTATAGAGGGATAACAACTTCCTGTTTTCTACTGGTGATGCCTTTCCCTATACATGCCAGTATCCCCCCAGCCCTCCTTACTTCCTTCTGACACTGCTTGCTTACCTTTAGGTCATCTGATATGACTACCCCCAGGTCCCTTTCCATTTTTGTTTTTGTTTCCCTGGATTTCTGTTTCCCAGGTGCATTACTTTGCACTTCTTTGGCTTGAATTTAAGCTGCCATACTTTTGACCATTCCTCCAACCTTGCCAAGTCCCTTCTCATCCTTTCCACACATACCCTTGTGTATCAACCCTGCTGCAGATCTTTGTGTCATCTGCAAAGAGGCATACTCTTCCTTCTAGTCCCACTGCAATGTCACTTATAAAGACACTAAAAAGGACTGGTCCCAGTACTGAACCCTGCAGTACCCCGCTAGTAACCCCCCCTTCTTCGGAGTGGACTCCGTTTACAATTACCCTCTGTGTCCTTTTGTCCAGCCAATTTTTGAACCAGGCTACCACCCTGAGACCCACTTCCAGGCTGGCTAACTTGTTTATTAATCTTTTGTGTGGGACTGTGTCAAATGCCTTGCTAAAGTCTAGGTAGGCCATGTCCACAACCCCTCCCTGGTCAACTACTTTGGTCACCCAGTCAAAGAAATATATTAGATTAGTCTGACATGATCTTCTCGCTGTGAATCCATGTTGTCTTGGGGCCTATGCCCCGCTTACCTCTAGGTACTCAACAATTCTTTCTTTTAGAAGTGATTCCATCATTTTCCCTACCACTGATGTCAAACTAACAGGTCTGTAGTTTCCTGCCTCTGCTTTGCACCCACTTTTGTGAAGGGGAATCACATCCGCCCTTGTCCAGTCCTCAGGTACCACACCATCCTCCTATGATTTGTTAAAAAGGGTAGTCAGTGGTGACACTAGTTCTCCCCTTAGTTCTTTTAGAATTCTGGGGTGAATTCCATCAGGTCCCATTGCTCTGTCCACCTTCAGTTTCAGGAGTTCTTTCAGAACCCTTTCTTCTGTGAATGGACTGGTATCGACCCCCCTATCCAGAGTGCTTCTACTGATTGGATTAGGTACCTCCCCATCCTCTTCTTTTGTGAATACTTAACAGAAGAAGCATTTGTTCAGTATCCCTGCTTTTTCACTGTCACCCTCCACCCATCCTCCTTCCCCTTTATTAAGCCTCACTATCCCTCCCTTGGTCTTTCTTTGCTCCCTAAGGTACCTATAAAAGGTTTTATCCCCCCTTCTTAACCGAGTTGGCTATGTTTTCCTCGATTTGTGCCTTTGCTATTCTGACTGCCTTCCCCGCTTCCTTCTGCTTTAATTGGTAAAGTTCTCTGTCCTGCTCCTTCTGTGTTTCCTTATACTTCCTGAATGCTATCTTTTCCTCCCTAACCTTCCCCGCCACCTCTTTTGAGAACCATAGTGTTTTATTCCTCTGTTTTGATTTATTTGCTTCACACAAAGGCTTGCTGCCTCTGTGATGGCAGTTTTGATGTTTCCCCACTGTTCCTCCACCCCTCCTTCTTGCCCATTTGCAAGTGCTTTTCTGAGGCACTCTCCCATTTTGCTAATGTCAGCCCTCCTAAAGTCCAGTACCCTCACATTTGTATGGCTTGACTCTATGGCTGTGTTTATCGTGAACCACACTGATTGGTGGTCACTTGTTCCCACGTGGCTTCCCACTTCTAAATCTGAGATCCTCTCTCCATCCCTGTTTTAGAGTACCAGGTCTAAGATTGCTCCTTCCCGAGTGGGTTCCAACACTAGCTGTCTGAGGTATGCTCCCTGTAGGGCATCAAGAATGACACTGCTCCAGGATGTGGCTGCAGCAAAGGTGCTCCAGTTAACATCCAGCATATTCGGGTCCCCCATCAACAATATCTCCCCTTTTTCTGCCATCCTAAGGATGCCTTCTGTCATTTCCGTGTCCATTTTCTCCCCGAGATGGGGGTCTGTGTACAACCCCCGTGCGGACTGTGGTGCCATCTCCTGTCTCCAAGGTGACCTACAGTGCCTCCTCTCCTCCATGTTTACCCTTTAGTTCTGTTGCTTTGATCCCTTCCCCAACGTAGAGAGCTACTTCTCCTCCTCTTCTGCCCTCCGTGTCCCTCCTGTAGATTGTGTACCCTGGTATGCTGACATCCCAGTCATGGTTCTCGGTGTACCATGTTTCTGTGACTGCCACGATATCCAGGCTTCTCTCTTCCATCAAGGCCACTAGTTCAGGGAGCTTGCTACCCAAACTACAGGCACTGGTACTCATTGCCCTCCATTTTTTGATGGCTTTACCCCTTTTAGCCCCATCTCTGTCCTTACTGCCTTTTTCTTCATTTACCCCAGCTGTTCTCCCTATTGACTTCTCTATTTTGGTGTTTACCTTGCTAACTACCCTGTTTTTTTGTGTATGGTGGGGGCTGGAAGTTTCCTGCTCCTTTTCAGTGCCTCCCCCTTGGCTAGTTTAAATGCTTGCCAATTAAGCATTTAAACCTATCACCTAGGATCCTGGTGGCCCTCCTGGACAGATGTAGACCATCATGCCAGTATAGGACTGTATCCCTTCAGGTGGACCCCCAGTCCCCAATGAAGCCAAAACCCTGAACTCTGCACCAGTTTTTCAAATACTGATTGAATCCCATGGTGCGAAGCACTCTAGCCTCACCCATGCCATAGACAGGCAGCACCTTCAAGAAGGTTACCGTGCATGCTACTTGTCTAAGGCCGCTCCCCAACTCCACAAACTCCCCCTGCACTGCTCTGATCCAATTCCCAGCCAGGTCATTTGTCCCTAGGTGAACAATGATGTCCAGCTCCCCCCTCCTGTGCAGCTGCTCCTGCGATCCTTAGGATTCACTCCCTGTCCCTCCAAGACATGGTGCTGGGTAGGCACCTTACCTCCCTCCCCCAGCTGTATCCCCCTAACAACTGAGTCCGCCACCCAGAGCTGTTTCCTTCCCCATGGGGTCCCATGCCACCCTCCTGTGGGTCTCCTTTGTGGAGGTTCCCAGCATCCTCCTCAGTCTCCACTGCAGGTGCCCCCATAGAGGAACCACACTCTGCCAGAATGGTGTATGAATTGTGGAGAGGTATAACTGGAGGGATGTGCCTCTGTTCCACCACCCTCACCCTCCCTGAGCCCACCGTGGTCCAATAGCTCCACTTTCTTGGCAATCTCTGAGGCAGCGGCCCTGGTGGTCCCTGGGGAGATTGAGAGTTACCACCAGATCCCAAAACAGGGTGAAAGTAGCCTCCATGGTTCTGAGCAACTGCTCCTTGGTGGGAGCTGTCAGAAGCCAGTCGTCTAGGTAAGGGAAGACATAATGGCCTTCCCTCCTTAAGGCCGCTGCCACTACTGCAAGGCATTTTGTAAAGACTCATGGGGCAGAGGACAGGCCAAACGGTAGAGCCTGAAACTGGTAGTGGTTTCCTTGACACAGGAAGCAAAGGAACCTCCTGTGGGGTGTGAACACCAAGATGTGGAGATAAGTATCCTGCATGTGCAGAGAACAGAGCCAATCCCCCTGATGAAGTAAGGGGAGAAGGCCGGGAAGAGTGACCATCCTGAACCGTTTGTATTCTACGAATTGATTCAGGTGGCTGAGGTCCAGGATGAAATGCAAGTCTCCTGTTCTCCTTGGAACCAGGAAGAAATGTGAGTAGAATCCCTTCCCTCGCTGTGGTGGTGTTCTATGGCCTGTTTTCTCAGGAGTGCTTTGATCTCTTCTTTGATAAGGACAATATGGGCCTGAGGGCAATGGGAGGGAAATACAGGTTACTCACCTGTAACAGGAGTTCTAGGAATGGTATATGTTGTTCATCCACACTTATTGGCAGGTTCCTTGCTGCTTTAAATCTTGCCAGAAGGTCTTCAAGCTGGCTCCTCCCACCCACCCGGGTGGTAAAACTCTCGGCTCCGCCCCATGATGCCAGATCTGGCCCGCTGGAAGCTCAGGTTGTGCGCCGAAGCTGGGGAGGTCGGAGTCATGTGGAAGAACAACATATACCATTCCTAGAACTCCTGTTACAGGTGAGTAACCTGTATTTCTAGGGACATGGATATGTTGTTCATCCACACTTATTGGCAGACTCCTAGCAGTTCTCCGGGAGGAGGGAGGCAAGGCGCACACCCCCTACTTAGGGAATAAAGACTGGAGAACCGAGACCCCAAAACCAGCATCCCGGAGTGACTCTGGGTCGATGTGCTAATGGGTAATAAAGGTGTGTGCGTACTTCCAGGTAGCAGTCCTGCAGATATCCTAGATAGGGACGTCCCTGGAAGCAGCCACCGATGCAGCAGTATGATGGGTAGAATGAGCTCTTATCCCTCTGGGAGGCTCCATGCCCGCCAACTTATAGCAGAGATCTATGCAGGTGACCCACCTGCCTATCGTCCGCTTGGCTGCAGGTCTGCCAGGTGCCGCTTCAGCATAGGTGACAAACAGCTGGCGAACCTCTCCCAATTTCAACCCGTGCGCTCCTTATAATAGCGGCGCCCTTCTAGGGTCCAGAGTATGGAGCCTGTATTCGACCTCCAGGTGTGATTGGGTAGAACACCGCAGAGTCAGCACCTGGTTAAGGTGAAACTCCGACACCACCTTGGAAGGAATTTCGGTGGGGGCAGGACAACCTTGTCCCTGTGGAAGACCAGGTAAGGAGACTCGATGCAAAGCGCCTGGAGCTCTCCCATCCTTCTGGCTGACGTGATAGCCACCAAGAAGGCGGTCTTCCACGACAGGTGAGAGAGATCACACCTGTGCATTGGTTCGAATGGCTTGCCCATGAGCTTTGCCAGTACCAGCAGTAAATCCCACGGAGGTGGAGGTTCTCGCACCGGAGGAAATGTGATCAAGGCCTTTGAAAAAGCGGCCGACCACCTTTTCCTGCGCCACCGACTGCTCCCCGGCCCGCGCCCGGTAAGCAGAGATGGCTGCCAGGTGCACCTTTAGGGTCGTCGACCTAAGCCCTTGACTAGAAAGGGACCATAAATAGTCCAAAATGCTTGCCACAGAACAGGAGGAAGGGTCCAAGCCCTTGCCTGACACCAAATGGAGAATCTCTTCCATTTGAAGGCGTAGCATTTTCTGGTCGACTCCTTACGGGACGCCTCAACAACATTGAGGACCTCGTCGGAAAGACCCAAGGCCTGGAACTCTAGCCGCTCAGGAACCAGGCCGTCAGGTGCAGGGATTGAAGGTCCGGATGCAACACCTTCCCCTGACTGACTGAGAGCAGGTCTGGGCGAGCTGGAAGCTGCCTCGGGAGCCTGGAGCTGAGGCTGAGGAGATCTGGGTACCAGAACTGGCGGGGCCAGTCTGGGGCTATCAGAATCACCTGCGCCTTGTCCCTCCTTCTCTTGAGAAGCACCTTGTGAATCAAGGGAAATGGGGGAAAGGCATAAAAGAGGCCCGGGGTCCACAGCCTCGAGAAGGCATCCCCCTGCAGCGAGCCCTGCTGAGAGGGGCGGGCATGAAACAGCCTCAGCTTCGCATTCTCCTTGGAGGCAAACAGGTCCACCTGAGGTGTGCCCCAGTGGGAGAACAGATCTTGTACTACCTCCGGCAGGAGAGACCACTCATGAGATGCAGCCCCTGTCCAGCTCAGGGCATCGGCCAGAGTGTTGGAGGCTCCTGCCACATGAATGGCTAGGAGATCCGCCTCCAGGCTGCGCCACAGTGACCAAATCGCGGAGAGCTTCCTTGCATAGAAGCATGGAGCGCGTCCCGCCCTGGCGGTTCAGTTAGTACATGGTCGTGGTATTGTCCGTCTGGACTCGGACCACTTGACCCCGGAGAAACGGAGCAAAGGCGGTGAGAGCTAGGCAGACCACTCGGAGCTCCAGCAGGTTGATGTGGCATCGGGACTCCCGCGGGGACCAGAGGCCGTGCACTCGGTGTTCCCCCAGATGGGCACCCCAACCCATCAGAGAGGCATCGGTCGATAAAGAGATCGTCGGCTCGGGGCGGACAAACGGGATGCCCTCCTGCAGAAGGGATGGAATGGTCCACCACTGGAGAGCGTTCCACATCCCCTGGGTCACTATCACTAGCTGGTCCAAAGGATCGCAGCGTTGTGACCACTGGCTGGTCAGTCCCCACTGAAGGGGCGCGATTGTAGCGTGCCCAACGGACCACGCTGGTACAGACCGCCATGAGACCCAGGAGGCGCAGGAAGTCCAGGGCAGGGCGCGATTGCCCAACCAGAAATGATTGGGCAAAGGAGGTAAGAACCTCGGCCCTGTCCACCGGGAGCCGTGCTCTGGCTCGAAGAGAGTCGAGCTCTGCCCCAATGAACAGGATCACCTGCTTCGGCATGAGTTCCGACTTGGCCTCGTTGATGAGAAGGCTGACTTGAGAGCAAACCTGGAGGGCCAGATCTCTGGACCGCTCCACCTCCTGTCTGGAGGGGGCTGCTATCAGCCAATCGTCCAGGTAAGGGTACACCCGGACCCCTCGGCGCCGCAGGAATGCTGTCACCACTGCCATGCATTTGGTGAAGACCCTGGGAGCTGGAGATAAGCCGAAGGGCATGGCTCGGAACTGAAGAGGGATCCTCCGCCGAAGCGGAGGAATCTCGATGGACGGACGGATAGGACATGAAAGAACGCTGCCCTGTAGGTCCAGAGAGCAGAACCACACGCCGTGTTCCAGAGATGGTATTATCTGTGCCAGAGTGACCAACCTGAAGGTTCGAGACCTTAGGAACTTGTTCAGGTCTGTAGGTCGAGAATGGGGCGCCAGCCCCCCGTCCATTTCGGAACCAGGAAATACCTGGACACGAACCCCAGGTCTGAAGGGGGGTCCTCTACCTCCGTGATCACCTCCTTTTGGAGGAGGAGAGCGATGTCGGCTCGGCGAGCCGCCAGTGAGGCTGCAGACCAGAGGCCCCAGTGGGCGGCGCTCTGAAGGGCGGGCCTGCTCGAATTCCAGAGGTAGCCTTTTCCCACCACCTCCAGTACCCACCTGTCCGTGGTAACAGTGGACCAGGCGGAAAGGAAGTGCCTGAGCTGTCCTCTCTAATGGGGAACCAGTGAGGTGACAGGGATGGGGAGACACCCTCAGCCCGTCCACTGGGCAGGCTTGGAGGAAGGACCGCCAAGGGACCACCTGGGCCTTTCCTCCCTGCTTCCTGTTGGAGGAAGCCGACGGCTTGGGTTTGGGATGCCAAGCTCGAGCCTGCTGGCCCTGACGTTGCTGGGCCGGGCGCGCCTCGGGCGCAGAAGGATGAAAGGGCTTAGGCTGTGGCTTGCGGCCTTTGTCCTTCTGAGCGGAAGAGACCGAGTCCAAGGTAGCATTGGACTTCTCGATCCTCTGCAGGTGACCTTCCACCCCAGGGCCGAAGAGGTCAGTCCCCAAAAAGGGAACATCCGCCAACTTGTGCTGGGTATCCGAGGTAAAGGTGGATATCCTCAGCCAAGCCAGACGACGCATGGCCACTGAGGCCGCCACAGACCTGGCACATGAGTCCCCGATGTCTAACGCAGTCTGGAGCTGCTGTTTGCCACTGCCCTGCCCTGGTCCCGCACCTGCCTGACCGTAGTCTGCAGATCTGCGGGAAGATGAGGGACAACCTCATCCAGGGAGCCCAACAGGGCGTGAGAAAAATGTGCCATGAGGATGGCCGAACTGGCCTGCGGCGCGAGAGAGACGCAGCATAGACTTTTCGCCCGGCATAATCCAATTTCTTGGACTCTTGTCGGGAGGTTTGTCTACATCCTCATGGC
Source organism: Neoceratodus forsteri (assembly GCA_016271365.2). NCBI lineage: Eukaryota > Metazoa > Chordata > Ceratodontiformes > Ceratodontidae > Neoceratodus > Neoceratodus forsteri. The sequence goes on from CM057449.1 coordinate 532,485,234, forward strand.
GCTCGGCACCCGAAAACGCTGTCGGTAACCAACCCCTCGGCCGAGGGGTGTTCCGAAAAACCGGACAGGGAACCGGTAGGGACCGCATACTTCCTGGCCATCCTGGCCGAAGGCGCAGGGCAGGAAGCAGGGTGCTGCCAAAGTTCCAAGGCCGGACCCACTATGGCTTCGGCCACCGGAAAGGCCTCCGTAGGAGAATCCCCTCGGTCCAGAATCTCCGTGAGGGGATACCTGGCCCGTTTAGAAACGGGTTCGAGCTTCATCCCGGTGGACTCCGAGATGAGTCGAAGCAACCCTAAGAAGGACGAAGGGCTATCGTCCACTGACTGCCCTCCTGAGGACTCCAAGTCCATGCGCTTGGAGAAGAGGGAGGAACCATCATCGGACTCAAGAGTCCTCAAAGAGCTGCCTCGGGCCTGAGCCACCCTCCACCTGCCGAGGTTTATCGGGAGTGAGGGTGACAGACAGTCTATGGGCAAACCAAAAGCCAACCGAGAATTTTTGGTCGGAGCCCCAACTAATGGCTGTGGAGGCGGAGGTTCCACCAGAATTGGTGGGGCAGCTGGAATTGGCCGAACAACCGGCCTGGGAACAGGCTCCTCAGCTACAGCGAGGGGTTGTTTCGGCCGCTCCGGTGACAGCCACTTAATGGTCGGGGAAGACGACTGGGTCGACCTATTCCCAGTCAAAAGGAGCTGTGTCACATGAGTTCCTCGTACTTCCGAAGCAACTTGCGCCGAAGCCTCCCCTCGTCCGAGGAAGAGGAAGAGCGGCGGCGCCGCTTGCCACGGTGCCGAGACCAAGACCGCCTATGGCGGCGGGATCGGTTGGACCGCGAGGATGTCCGAGACCGAGACCGAGAGTCTCGACTAGGCCGAGGAAGGCGAGGAGAAGAGTCGAATCGGCACTCCCTCGGCTCGGACGATCCCACCGAGGCTCGGAACCAGAGGCACAGGCAGAGCCGACGGGATCCTCAACTCCACCGGGGGAACCGGGGAGAGGGGATTCTCAGCTTCTCCAGCCGACAACCCGTCTAACGGGTTGAGAAAAATCTCGACCACATCGTCGGGAGTCTCTGTCAACTGGCCTGACGGGGACACCGTGAAGCCAGTGGCCGAAGCTGAGGGGTCGACCGAAGTAGACTGTCGACAAGGGGAGGGAGATCTTTCCCGCTCCCAAGAGCGTCGACGGAGAGACTTACTTTGCTCTTTTGGACCTGGAAAAGGTCTCGAAGTTGGACCCTCACCTTCGTCGAGAGGGTCAGACAAAGCTCCTTAAAAGAAGCGTTTAGCACGAGGCACCAGAGAGAGCGGGACAAATGCCGCAGCCGAGGTAGAAGCGTTCGCGCCGCCTCCTCTTCGAGGGCGACCATCTGCTTGAGCTGATCCACCGCTGACACCGCCAACCAGGCCTCTTTAGATTTCACGGTGAAATTCTTTTCTCGGGCGCCCCAGTTGTAATCGGGCAGCACAGTCTTCAGGGCGTAGGCCGAAAAAGAAAGCACAAGTCGCAGGGCCTGCGGGTCTGCTCAAGGCCCAGGCAGTAGACGACGTGGGAGTGCGGATCTGTCCTAGACATCTTCTGCCCGCAGGGCACCTCCGAAACCGAGTCGATTTGTCCATCGCAGCCGCGAGGAGAAGAAGACCAAAGTCTTTTTAGTAAAAACTTTTGATTTCAACTTTCAAGAATTAGGAACCAGTCTTAATCGCAGAGCATTAAGGAGGGAACCTGAGCTTCCAAGCGGTAAGGAAGATCTGGCGTCATGGGGCGGAGCCGAGAGTTTTACCACCCGGGTGGGTGGGAGGAGCCAGCTTGAAGACCTTCCGGCAAGATTTAAAGCGGCAAGGAACCTGCCAATAAGTGTGGATGAACAACATATCCATGTCCCTAGAACTGGAGAATTATCCGGAGGAATCGTCAAAAATTTTAGTGTGAGCCCCTGTTCCACTAACTGCAGAACCCACTGATATGAGGTTATTCTGCACCAATCCTCTCCGTAGAGAGAAAAATTACCTCCCACCACCTCCCCCCAGGGATTCAACGGGGGGCGTAGAGTAAGGAGTCAGGTGGAGGAGTAGGGGACAGGCAACACGGCCCGGGATGTTCTGGGAGCTCTGGGGGCAGAACCTCCCATGGCTTGGGAAGTAGCCTTTCTCTTAAAGGCACTTCAGGGCTGTTGGCCTCTGGGTTGCTGCTTGGAGATGCAATGAAAAGACTGCCACTGGGACAATTTAGGCTGAGATTGGTACAATGTTTGAAACGAATGTAGAGCCTTGCCCGAATCTTGGAGGCAAGTGACTAAATTTTGAGAATCCTCGCCAAACGAAACAGGTCCTCTGAAAAGGGGCGTCCAGAATCTTAAGACTGGATGTCCAGCAACAAAACTGGAGACTCTAAGCCAAGAGTAATGACGAAGGCAAACTCCCACAGCCACAGCTCTGCCTGTGGAGTCTGCCGAGTCATAAGAGGGTCAGAGAATGTGAATCCCCACATCTGAGCCCAACTTCAGAAGGCGTAACAGCTCAGCCTTTCCAGGAAGATCAGGCTGAGCCTGTGCCACCTCAAAAACTTTCTCCCACAGGACATTCTGATATTGAATCATGTGAGCTAGGAAGTTTAGAGAACGGATAGTACAACTGGCCGAGGAATAGACCATCTTCCCAAAATGGTCTATCTGCCTAGAGTCTTTGTCAGGAGACTGAGAGCTCAGGTGCCAGGGACGCTTAGAGTGGACATGGGATGCATTAATAATGACCAAATCAGCCTCTGTGTACTCCCCTTAGAAAGATTCATTCCTTGGGGCATTATGCAGGCGACCTGCCTTCTTAGACATCACTGATGTAGTAGACAGGTGTTTCCAAGCAGCCTTATCAACATCCTTGAAGGAGTCAATAAGGGGTGGAACAACTAAGGGCAATGACTCCTTTTAACAGAGGAAAACGGCTAGACGGCATCGCTTGTGATCCACTTCCACCATGTCCCAACCCATGAGGGCTCCATTGTGCCTTATCACATCCATAAAAGTCGGGTCATCTGGAGGAGACCACAGGGTATTCTTGGGCTCCTCTAGTTCTGACAGCAGGTCAGAGCCCCCTGAATCATCATAGGATGAGGAGAAAGAATATCCCCCAAGTCCGGGGAGAGAGAGGGTGCCCAAGAATGCCTTTGTCGGTAAGTCCTCAGATGACCAGCGCAGGCTCCATCTAGTTGTGAAGTAGGCTCCCTAAGGAAGTGGCATCGGGGCCTTCCTAGGGGGAACCTGCTCCTTAGTTGGACTGGGGGACGGTCCTTTGGGGGTCAAACCAGGGCCTCCTTACCCTCAAGTATACCCACCAGGTCGCAAAAAGGGCAATAAGGTCTGTGGGTGGGTTCTGAGGCATAAATGGGGAGCCAGAGTCTTGGTGGGTTGGGGGTGCTGAGAGGACCTCGGTGTCAGCTCTTCAGGCTGTGGTAAACCTGACGTCAGTTCCACTGGTGTCGGGTTAGCGGGCGCCTATCCTAAAAGTAAGGAACCATCTGGCATTGGTCTGACCTGAGTAGAAAGACCGGGCATCGGTCCCTCCGGCATTGGCTGTGGGGCGACAGGGCCAGCCGGTGACTGTGGAGAGTTAGGGGATGACAGCTGAGGCATCACCGGTGTCGACATCAGGGTGGCCGGTGTTGACAAGACAGGCATAGGCTGACGCCAGTCTGGTGCAGCAGCCGGCTCCGGCCTAGAAGGGGAAGCCTGTTTTGGGGAGCTAGCTCCCGAGCAGGGCAGAGGCATCACTCTCACAAGAGAGGTGAGTGCATTCCCCTGACGTTGCTTGGAGGCATCAGTCCTGGACATCAGAATCAACTTAGCAGATGCCTTGGCAAAGACCCGCAGCCACGGAGGACCCAGTCAAGCCACCTGGCTGAGGACTTGCCTGCTGAGCTTCAGGGGCTGAGGCTGGGGACGAAGTCCAAAGCCCCAGTGAACCACCGCCCGAGACAGTAAGGAGAGTGGGTGGTTTGACCACTGGGAGAGAGGGCTGCCAGAGTGGAAGAGGCCGACCTCCCGCAGGAGGAAGATCCATGTTCGGTGCCCGACTTGTACGAGGATCTGGAGCGGGAAGCTGACCGGGGTTTGTCCCTGTACTTCTCCCAGTGTTTGAGCTTTCCCGAAGATGACTTCTTCTTCTTAGCTGATGAAGTGGAAGCTCCAGAGGCCGGGGAAGAGGAGGTACTTTGGTGAAGCTCTTTCTATATTGTTGTAAGTTTTTGCTGCAGCAGGAAGGCTGGCAGTGTCTTGTGGCGGTGAAGCCGGATGCGTTGGTTAAAATCCTTGCAGTGCTCAGTGTCGTGGTCCGGCCTAGCCTAGGCAAAACAGACATGATGAATGGCCGTCCTTATGGGGAAGCTGCTTTCCACAAGCATACTTCATTCGCTGCCGCTCCGCTGAAGAAGGAGGAGAAGAAGACATGCACAGATTACTGTAAATATGGATGAAAAAATAGAAAATAATAAAGTGCGGGTAATCACAAAGAAAATGGCAAATGACTAAGCAGAAGGCGTCCGTGAAGGTCCAACTAGCACGGGTTGATGGCAGGAAAAGAACTCAGGTTGGGCTGGGGGACTGCCTCTTTTATACCGTAGGCGGACATCAGGGCGGGCCGACATCAGAGGGCAGTCTCCTGCTGTATACTGCTAGCTAGAAGGTTTCTGTGGGGTCCTGGCGCCTGCTGGCTTCAGTCCTAACGGTGTTATCTGCTGCAAGAGCCCCCTCGAATTGAGATCAATAAATACCTTGTGCTGTTTCATAAGTGCCCATAGTGAGACACATTTTTTTTTTTTTTTAAATGCGAGCACTACAGACACACCATACATCTGCCATCCTGACAACTACAATCCTCCTCCTCCTCCGCCCCCCCCCCCGGCTTAGCACTGGCTCTCGGAAAGTACCACACACACACACACACAAAAGAATAGTACTGTAAGGTGTTTAACTCATAGCTGCTCTTCGCGACTGTGTTCAGTCTTCAATAAAGTACAGTTACGTAAGAACTTACCATAACAGCAGGTCTTTGAGAACAGCTCTTGCAGCAGGTAACAACATTAGGACTGAAGTCGGCAGGCAGCAGGACCCCACGGAATTCTTCTAGCTAGCTAACTTCAGCGGGGACCACCCCCGACGTCTGTCCCGCCTCCGACATCAGGCGTAGTACATAAGGGGGCGGTCCCGCCAGATTCCCCGGTTCTCCCGCCAGAGACTTCCGGCCACAGGACGACATCAGAGTAGGAGACCGAGGATCCACCATCAGAAGATAAAAGGGCGTAAGCCCCTGCTCAAGGCTCGGTAAGCCATGCCTCCTCCAAGGGGGAAGGTGGGTGGGAAGGTACCTGCTGCAAGAGCTGTTCTCGAAGATCTACTGTTACGGTAAGTTCTTACGTAACTGTACTATCTTACTTCGAGATACAGCTCTTGCAGCAGGTAACACCATTAGGACTGATTTCCAAGCAATAACGCTTGTAAGCATTCTGGGAGGAGGAAACTAGGAAAATCCACACCAAGTCCTGACTCTAGGACAGGAGACCCTGTAGCACAGCCAGGCCGAAACCGGCTCTTCGCCGTGAAGCAATGTCCAGGCTGTAATGCCTGATAAAAGTATGCACAGAGCTCCAAGTGGCTGCAGCACAAATGGCAGAGGAGGAGACGTTGCGAAGTGCTGCTAAGGAGGTAGCCACCCCCCTAGTGGAATGGCCCCGGACTGTACCCGGGAGGGGCTTCTGCTTAGCATCATAGCAGTATGATATACACTGGACAAGCCAGCGAGAAAGGGACTGCTTCGATACTGGTTGGCCCATCATCCTCTCAGCAAAGGAAACGAAGAGTTGTTCTGACTTGCGAAGCTGTTTAGTCCTGTTCAGGTAATACCTTAGACAGCGGTGAACATCCAGGGTGTGGAGCAGCGCTTCTCCTCTATTAGAATATTTAGGGAAATATACAGGCAGGTCAATGTCCTGATTGAGAGTGAGTGCAGAGACCACCTTAGGCAAGAACTTAGGATTCGTCCTCAGGGACACTCTCTCCTGGTGAAAAATCAAATAAGGTTCCTTACACATTAGAGCGTGAAGCTCGGAAATTCTCCTTGCTGATGTAACAGCAACTAAAAATAACATTTTCCATGACAGGAAACGCAGCTCGCAATCCGCGGCAGGTTCAAAAGGGAAGCGTGAGCTGTTCCAGGACAAAGAATAAATCCCATGGAGGAACAGGGTCCTTAATGGGTGGCCTAAGGTGTAACACCCCTCTCAGAAAGTCTCGAGAGGCGTCAAGTTGCGCTACTGTGCACTGTCCCACCGGGAAGTGGTAAGCAGAAATAGCGCAAAGGTGCACCTTAATAGAAGAGTAGGCGAGACCCGAATGGAAAAGGGAGAGCAGGTATTCTAACACCACTTTCACCGGACAACCTAGAGGGGAAAGGCTGCGTGCTTGTGACCACAGGCAAAAACGGCGCCATTTCATGGTGTATGTCGCATGCGTTGCCGGCTTTCTGGCCGCGGAAAGAACTTCCACCACCTCTTGCGAGACCCCGTGTCGCAAAATGGCTATGTCTCTAGGAGCCATGCATGCAGGTTCAGTGAGCGTAAGTCCAGGTGGACTAGAGAACTTTCCTCCTGAGACAAGAGATGGGAGCTGAAAGGCAATGGGATTGGAGGTTCCCGGGACAGCTGCGTTAGCAAGGGGAACCAGATCTGTCTGGGCCAGAATGGGGCTACCAGGATCATTGTTGCATGCTCCCTGCGCAGTTTGAGAAGAACTCTCTGGATCAACAGGAAGGGAGGGAAAGCGTAGAGGAATCTGTCCGCCCAGGAGAGGGACAATGCGTCTCGCCAGAAAACACCAGGCCCTGGATCTAGCGAGCAAAAATTGGGCAGTTTTGCGTTGGATGGGGAAGCGAATAAGTCCAGTTCTGGAATGCTCCATCGAAGAAACAGATCCTCTGCGACCCCTTGAAGAAGTTCCCACTCGTGGACTCTGGCCTGGGAGCGACTCAGGCCATCTGCGATTGTGTTGTCCACTCCGGGAACGTGAACTGCAATCAGGTTCGCGCCGTGTCGCATTACCCAATCCCACACTCTCATGGCTTCCCTGCAAAGGGGGTAAGAGTGTGCGCCTCCTTGTTTGTTGAGGTAATACATCACCGCCGTGTTGTCTGTCTGAAGCAGAAGAGTGCTCGACAGGATTTCTGACTGAAAGGCCTGCAGGGCGTAGAGGACCGCCCTCATCTCCAGCACGTTGATGTGGAGGTGGGCTTCCTGAGGGGTCCATGTTCCCTGGGACCTCACCCCGTTCAAGTGCGCTCCCCACCCTAGCCCTGAGGCGTCTGTGGAGAGGATTACCTCCGGGGACGGTGCTGTACACGGGACATCCGCAGAAAGTGTCCCTGGGTCTAGCCACCATTGCCAGTCTCGAATCACGGCATTTGTGATTCTGACCGGATGCTGCATGTGGTCTTGCCTTTGGTCCCACTGCACCTTAAGTATCCACTGAGTTACCCGCATGTGGAGCCTTACCAAAGGGACTGTCGGAATGGCCGCAGCCATGTGTCCGAGCAGACAAAGGACCAGCCTGGCAGGGACAGTCTTCTTCGCCGAGAGATCCCTGATGAGGGATCTGATCCATTCCGCTCTGTCGTCTGGGAGAAATGCTTTCCCCTGAATGGTGTCCAGAACTGCGCCTATGAACTGCAGCTTCTGTGACGGTACGAGGAGAGACTTCCCATAGTTGATAATAATGCCCAGAGACTGGAACAAGTCCTGAGTGCTCTGAACAGCCAGCAACAACGCCTCTCTGGAGGAGGCCATGAGAAGCCAATCGTCCAAGTACGGGAACACACAGTGGCCCTGTCTCCTTAAGGACGCTGCCACGACTGCCATGCATTTGGTAAAAACCCTGGGGGCCGATGACAGTCCGAACGGAAGGGCCCGGAACTGAAAATAGTAGCCGAGGAATTCTAAGCGCAGGAACCTCCTGTGAGCTTGAGCCACAGGGATGTGCAGGTAGGCATCCTGCATGTCTAGGGACGCTAAGAAGGAGTCCTGCTTCAGCATGGGAATAAGGCCCGGAAGGGTCACCATGCGAAATCGTTTGTAGGCGACCGACGTATTTAGGTCACTGAGGTCCAAGACTGGATGGAGGTCCCCTGTTTTCTTGGGAACCAGAAAGAAGTGGGAATAGTATCCAGAATCTATCTGGTTCTCTGGAACATACTCCACCGCTCCCTTCTGCAGGAGCGTGAGTACTTCTTGCCTGATTATCAATTTGTGCTGACCCGAGTAACGGGAGAGCAGAGGAGGCCTCGAGGGTGGCTTGTCCGTGAATTCTATAAAGTGGCCTTTTTCGACCAACTGAAGAACCCACCTGTCGGTGGTTATGGACTGCCATCCTGGCAGGTAATTCGCAATACGACCCCCGACCTTGATGTCCCGTTGATCCTGAGGGGCGGGGGCCGGGAAGGAGTCAGGCTGTGGTGGCGGAGGGAGCGCTGGGCTGAGCCAGCTTAGCTGGATGCTGACTGCTCCGCTGGTTGTCTTCCCTGGGCTCTGCGGGAACCGGAGCCCCTCTGTTGTGGACCGTTGCGGGACTGTCTCTGTGTCCGTCCACGAAAACAGCTTTGGTTCCTACGAAAGGAACTAAGCTTTGGTCGGTACATTGCCTGGACCGACCTCACCGCCTTCCCGGCCTCTTGGAACTTGGTGAGAACCTTCTCAGAGGGTGCACCAAAGAGAACTTCTCCTTCGAAAGAGGCATCCATGATGTTCTTCTGGACGTCCGGGGTAAATCCGGAGACACGAAGCCATGAGTGTCTCCAGAGGCATACGCCTGAAGCTGCTGCTCTGGCCGAGTAGTCCGCGGAATCATACGCGGCTTGCAGCACCTGGGTTCCTACGTGTGAACCCGTACGGAGGAGTTGCAACATCTTCTTCCTTCTGCTCACCTTCTGGCAATTTCTCCACCAGATCCAGTCCCTGTTCCCACAAAGCATTTTGGAAGTGCACCATATGGGTCAAGTAGTTCAGGGATCTGATGGCGCAGGTAGCGGAAGCATACATGCGCCTGCCCATAGCGTCCAGCTGTTTGGACTCCGGGTCCGGTGGCAGGGTGCTCAAATGTTGCGGTCTCTGGGACCGGTCATGAGAGGCTGTTATGACCAGAGTCTCGGCCAGAGGATGTTGAGCCAAGTACTGGTCCTCCTTAGGAGCCTTGTACAGCAGGTCAGCTTTCTTCGGCATTGATAGGAGCGAGTGTGTACGCTTCCACACTGCCTTGGTGACGTCCACAAAAGTGTCCATCAAGGGTGGTACCACCACAGGCTTGGGATCCTTCTGCCGAAGATAGCTAGCAAGGCGTAGTCTCTCGGGATCTAACTCTTCTGCATCCCAGCCCATGTTCTCTTGGATATGTCTCATGATTTCCGAGAACGATGGGTCATCCAAAGGAGATCTAGGAAGCTCACGTGGGTCCGGAGAGGGGATCGGAAGGGGAGAGAGGGATCTGGATCTTGTCGAGGATTCCGATCCTGTATCCTCCGTCGAAGGCGAACGGCGGTGTCTTCTAGGTCTCTTAGGACTGGGAGACCCTGAAGAGGATCTAGACGGAGGTCTCCTTTTATCTGGTCTTCCCCTTGGAGGGTCCGTAGGCTCCTGGGGGGGAGGTACTCGGCCTGCAGCCCCGGATGGGGAAGGGGGCGCAGGGGCTGGAGGGGTCGCAGGTGGTGGAGGAGGAGGAGGAGGTAGAGGAGGTGGTGTGGGAACCACATCCTTTTTAATGGTATCCCACCAGTAGGTAAAGAGCTCCTTAACCTCAGAAAAAGAAAGGCCCGACAACAGACCGGGTGCTGGTGGCCAGTCGTCGGGTTCCGGCGTTGGCTCCTCAGGGGCCTCAGGTTACGGAGAGGGTACCCTGGGAGGCTCGACAGGACCTGGTTCGCCCGTCTGGTCCTCAGGCTGCGTCAATTCCTCCTCCATGATAGTCTCCTGACCGACGTCGGTAGGAGGCGTCGGGTTCCTCTTCTCAACTCGTGCGGACGTCGGCCCTCCTGCCGACGTCCGAGAGGGCGAAGGCCTGACCAGCGACGGGCGTCTGGTGGTCGACGGCTCCTGGGACCTGTGATGAGTGGCCGACGTCGAGTCCGACGGCTTCTTAAGTGAAGTAAGCTCCTTAGTCTTCCGCTGGGGAGGAGGAGGAGGCAAGGAGGCAGACCTGACTCTGGGTTCAGAATGGCGGGAACCTGACTTGCGGTGATGATGATGGTCCCCAGACCTAACCAGGGCTTTGGAAGAAGAAGATGAAGAGGGCCTGGAGGTCTTGGACTGTGAGGAGGAAGAGGAGCCTGAAGGTTTCTTCACCGCAGCGGAGGGAGGCTGAGAGCGGGCCTGGGATGGCGAATGGTCAACCGGGAGCCGGAATTACGGGAGTCGGAGGCCCTAGACGGGGACCTGGATGGAGCCTTCTCCCTGTGCTTCTCAGAATGTTTCCAGGCTTTCTCAGCAGAACTCCCCTTGGAGGTGTCCATGGTCTTAACTTTCTCCTCGAGCAGGAACGCCTGCAGAGCCTTCTGGCGATGGATCCGGGTCCGGCTGTTGAACCCCTGGCAGAAAATACAGGACCGGGTGTCGTGGTCTGGGCCTAGGCACCAGACGCAGGCCGACTGCGGATCCTTGAACGGGATTTGCTTCCCACAGGCGCACTTCGAGGGATGGCCTTCAACGGAGGTTGCAGAGGACATCAGACAGCAACTGAGCCGAAAAAATGAACTTTTTCCCAAAGGAAGAACTTGACCATGCGTCGTGCGCTAGAAACGATCCGAAGGGTCGAGACATGCAAGTCGATGGCGGGAAAAGAACTGGGGAATCTGGAGGGACCGCCCCCTTATGTACTACGCCTGACGTTGGAGGCGGGACTGACGTCGGGGGCGGTCCCCGCTGAAGTTAGCTAGCTAGAAGAATTCCGTGGGGTCCTGCCGCCTGCCGGCTTCAGTCCTAATGGTGTTACCTGCTGCAAGAGCTGTATCTCAAAGTAAGACCATCCCGACTCGGGATTCCTGAGTCAGAGACCACAATCGCGCTTCACCATTCAGATACCAACCAACTCAATTAAATAACAGTCAAATTAAAAAAGAAGAAAAACAAATGTGTGTGTGTGTTACAACACACAAAGAAAAAACAGTACTAGAGGGGGACGCAGGTCATAATACAAACTCATTCACAAAAACAGCAGTGCCCACTTCCGGCAACTTTACCAGCAGAGGGACTGCTTTACAAGAAAATTAACTTAATTGATTTTAATTTTTCTATATACAGTATATTTCAACAATGTCATCTATAACTCATTGTCTAAGTGTGATAATGCTCTCTAGGGTAAGTGGTATAGGCTATTCTGGACCTTCCAGGCCTGTAAGACCCTCTGCCTGTGGCACTGGACTTCATTATACCCCTGAGTAGTCCAGAGTAGCCCAATATCACCTACCCTGTCGGATATTATTGCTTACATATAAACATTTATCTAGAGGGTAGTATGTCACAGTCACTTTTCTTGACCTTTGCACAGAACAGAACCAATCAGAGAGCAGCTATCAAAATACTGACAAAACCATATTAGGCATATGCAGCACTGAAGCCAGCAGTTTAAATCATAGAAAAACTGTAAAATCGTCACACAAAAAAGCTGATTTTAAAAAGCTGTAACTGTTAAACTGATCTTGTATAAAATCAAAGACATAATGTCATACCTCAAAATACACGATTTATCTCCACTTGTGAGGGGACAAGACTTTCATAACTCTGTTGAGATTTTGCCACTCGTGAGTTATGGTCTAGCCCCCTTATACTTGTAGATATAAATTACAGGACTGGCAGTCAAGAACCACAAATAGCTCCTGGGTGTCAGTATTTTTCACTTGATCAGGAGGAGCTAACTGGGCCAACCCAGGAGCAGGCGTATAAAGCAAATGGTTTCACTAAAAAGCTCCAATGGCTCCCAACCCCCACACATCTATACAGCATATCTCTCAAATGTCCTACATGAGGGACATCCCTGATTTTTCACCTCATAACTGCTCTGTGGCACATCTGTCCCACAAGTGGAATGGTACTACCCACACAGGAGGTGCTACTAACTTTTTAATAAACATATTGAGCAATATTACATTTTGCACAAGCACAAATCACTAGCTTCCAGTCTTCTGATTTTGTAACAGATGAGCAAAATCATAAATATTTTGACTAAGGCACAATTTGCTCTTGTGTACAGTGCAGAAGTAGCTGCATGCAAATACAGGTTACTCACTTGTAACAGGAGTTCTAGGAATGGTATATGTTGTTCATTCACATTGTCTGGCAGGTATCCTTGCCGCTTTAAATCTTGCCGGAAGGTCTTCAAGCTGGCTCCTCCCACCCACCCACCGGGTGGTAAAACTCGGCTCCCCCCCATGACGCCAGATCCGCCCGCCTGAAGCTCAGGTTGTGCGTCGAAGCCGAGGTTGGTGGGTCGGGTGGATGAACAGCATATACCATTCCTAGAACTCCTGTTACAGTGAGTAACCTGTGTTTCTAGGACATGGATATGTTGTTCATCCACACTGTCTGGCAGACTCCTAGCAGTTCTCCGGGAGGAGGGAGGCAAGGTGCACACCCCGATACTTACTTGGGAAAGAGAGACTGAGAACCGAGGCCCCAAAACCAGCATCCCGGCGTGACTCAAGGTCGATGTGGTAATGGGTGATGAAGGTGTGTGCTGACTTCCAGGTAGCAGCCCTGCAGATTTCCTGGATAGGGACGTCCCTGGAAGCAGCCACATGCAGCAGTATGGGGGTAGAATGAGCCTTATCCTCTGGGAGGCTCCATGCCCGTCCAACTTATAGCAGAGATCTATGCAGGAGGTGATCCACCTGCCTATCGTCCGCTTGGCTGCAGGTCTGCCAGGTGCGGCTTCAGCGTAGGTGACAAACAGCTGGCGAACCTCTCCCCGAATTTCAGCCGTGCGCTCCTTACAGTAAGCGAGCGCCCTTCTAGGGTCCAGAGTATGGAGCCTATATTCGGCCTCTGAGGTGTGACTGGGGTAGAACACCGGCAGAGTCAACAGCTGATTAAGGTGAAACTCAGACACCACCTTCGGAAGGAATTTCGGGTAGGGGCACAGGACAACCTTGTCCCTGTGGAAGACCAAGTTAAGGAGACTCGATGCAGAGCGCCTGGAGCGCTCCCATCCTTCTGGCTGACGTAACAGCCACCAAGAAGGCGGTCTTCCATGACAGGTGAGAGAGTTCACACCTGTGCATTGGTTCGAATGGCTTGCCCATGAGCTTTGCCAGTATCAGCAGTAGATCCCACGGAGGAGGAGGTTCTCGCACAGGAGGGGAAATGTGATCAAGGCCTTTGGAAAAGCACCAGACCACCTTCTCCTGCGCCACCGACTGCTTCCCAGCCCGCGCCCGGTAAGCAGAGATGGCTGCCAGGTGCACCCTTAGGGCCGTCGACCTAAGCCCTTGCTGAGAAAGGGACCACAGGTAGTCCAATATGCTCGCCAAGTTACAGGAGGAAGGGTCCAGGTCCTTGCCCTGACACCAAATGGAAAACCTTTTCCATTTGAAGGCGTAGCATTTTCTGGTCGACTCCTTGCGGGACGCCTCAACTACGTTGAGGACCTCGTTGGAAAGACCCAAGGCCTGGAACTCTAGCCGCTCAGGAACCAGGCCGTCAGGTGCAGGGGTTGAAGTTCCGGATGGAACACCTTCCCCTGATTGACTGAGAGCAGGTCCGGGCGAGCTGGAAGCTGCCTCAGAAGCCTGGAGCTGAGGCTGAGGAAATCTGGGTACCAGTACTGGCGGGGCCAGTCTGGGGCTATCAGAATCACCTGCGCCTTGTCCCTCCTTGCTTTGAGCAGCACCTGTGCATCAAGGGAACGGGAAGGCGAAGAGGCCCGGTCCACGGGCTCGAGAAGGCATCCTGCAGAGAGCCCTGCTGAGCGGGGCGGGCATGGAACAGCCTCAACTCGCATTCTCCTGAGGCAAACAGGTCCACCTGAGGTGTTCCCAATGGGAGAATAGATCTCGTACTACCTCCGGCAGGAGAGACCACTCATGGGAGGCAGCCCCTATCTGGCTTAGGGCATCGGCCAGGGTGTTGGAGGCTCCTGCCACATGAATGGCTAGGAGATACGCCTCCAGGCTGCGCATGAGTGACCAGATGCGGAGAGCTTCCTTGCATAGGAGCATGGAGCGCGTCCCGCCCTGGCGGTTTAGATAGTTCATGGTTGTGGTATTGTCCGTCTGGACCCGGACCACTTGACCCGGAAGAAACAGAGCAAAGACAGTGAGAGCTAGGCGGACCACTCGGAGCTCCAGCAGGTTGATGTGGCATTGGGACTCCCGCGGGGACCACAGGCCGTGCGCTCGGTGTTCCCCCAGATGGGCACCCCAACCCATCAGAGAGGCATCGGTCAATAGAGAGACCGTCGGCTCGGGGCGGACAAACGGGATGCCCTCCTACAGATGAACTGGAACGGTCCACCACTGGAGAGCGTTCCACATCCCTTGGGTCACCGTCACTAGCTGGTCCAATGGATCGCAGCGTAGGGACCACTGGCTGGCCAGCCCCCACTGAAGGGGGCGCATGTTCCAGTGGGCCCAACGGACCATGCTGGTACAGGCCACCATGAGACCTAGGAGGCGCAGGAAGTCCCAGGCAGGGCGCAATTGCCCAACCAGAAACGACTGGGCAAAGGAGGAAAGAACCTCGGCCCTGTCCGCCGGGAGCCGTGATCTGGCTCGAAGAGAGTCAAGCTCTGCCCCCATGAAAAGAATCACCTGCTTCGGCTCGAGTTCCGACTTGGCCTCGTTGATGAGGAGGCCGACCTGAGAGCAAACCTGGAGGGCCAGATCTCTGAACCGCTCCACCTCCTGTCTGGAGGGGGCTGCTATCAGCCAATCGTCCAGGTAAGGGTAAACCCGGACCCCTCGGCACCGCAGGAATGCTGTCACCACTGCCATGCATTTGGTGAAGACCCTGGAGCTGGAGATAAGCCCAAGGCATGGCTTGGAACTCGAAAGGGAACCTTCGCCGAAGCGAAGGAACCTTTGATGGAAGGACGGATAGGACGTGGAAAGAACGATCCTGTAGGTCCAGAGGCAGAACCACACGCCGTGTTCCAAGGATGGTATTATCTGAGCCAGAGTGACCATCCTGAAGGTTCGACACCTTAGGAACTTGTTCAGGTCATGTAGGTCGAGAATGGGGCGCCAGCCCCCCGTCCGTTTCAGAACCAGGAAGTACCTGGACACGAACCCCGGGTTTGAGGGAGGGTCCGCCACCTCTCTTATCACCTCCTTCTCGAGGAGGAGAGCGATGTCGGCTCGCCGAGCTGACAGCGAGGCTTTGGACCCCGAGGCCCCCCGAGGTGCGATGGCTCTGAAGGGTGGGGCCTGCTCGAACTCCAGAGGCAGGCCCTTTCCTACCACCTCCAACACCCACCTGTCTGTGGTAATAGCAGACCAGGCGGAAAGGAAGTACCGGAGCCGTCCCCCCACGGGGGGAACCTGGGGTAAGGTGACGAGGTTGGGGGCGACACCCCTCAACCCGTCACTGTGCAGGCTTGGAGGAGGGACCGGCCGAGGGACCGCCTGGGCCTTTACTTCCCTGCTTCCTGGAGGAGGAAGCCGAGGTTTGGGTTTGGGACGCCGCTGTTCCGCTGGACCTGGTGTTGCTGGGCCGGGCGTGCCAGGGGCGCAGACGGACGAAAGGGCTTGGGTTGAGGTCTGCGGCCCTTGTCCCTCTGAGCGGATGATACCGGGTCCAAGGTGGCATTGGACTTTTCGATCCTCTGGAGGTGGCCTTCCACTCCAGGACCGAAGAGGTCGGTCCCCAAGAAGGGGACATCCGCCAATTTGTGCTGGGTATCCACTGTGAAGGTGGATATCCTCAGCCATTCCCGACGGCGCATAGCCACTGCAGCCGCTACTGACCTGGCGCATGAATCACCAATGTCCAAAGCAGTCTGAAGTTGCTGCTTGGCCACTGCCCTGCCCTGGTCCCGCACCTGCTTAACCGTGGTCTGCAGGTCAGCCGGGAGATGAGGGACCACCTCGTCCAGGGAGCCTAACAGGGCGTGAGAAAAATGTATCATCAGTACGGCCGAGTTGGCCTGACGAAGGCCAAGGGAGGACGCAGCGTAGACTTTTCGTCCGGCATAGTCCAATTTCTTGGACTCCTTGTCGGGAGGTTTGTCCACGTCCCTAGCATTTCCGGCACGCCGGAAAACGCTGATCGGTAACTAACCCCTCGGCCGAGGGATGTTCCGAGAAACCGGACAGGGAACCGGTAGGGACCGCATACTTCCTGGCCATCCTGGCCGAAGGCGCAGGGCAGGAAGCAGGACGCTGCCAGAGCTCCAAGGCCGAGCCCACAATGGCCTCGGCCACAGGGAAGGCCTCCTTAGGGGAATCCCCTCGGTCCAATATCTCCGTGAGGGGATACTTGGCCCGCTTGGATACGGGCTCGAGCTGCATCCCGGTGGATTCCAAGATGAGTCTGAGCAACCCCAGGAAGGACGAAGGGCTGTCGTCCAGTGACTGAACTCCAGAAGACTCCAAGTCCACTCGCCTGGAGAAAAAGGAGGAATTGTCTTCGGACTCGGAAGAGTCCGCAAAGAGCTGCCTCGGGCCTGAGCCACCCTCCACCTGCCGAGGGCGATCGAGAGTGAAGGTGACCGACAGCCTATGGGGCAGACCCTGAGCCGACCGAGAATTCTTGGTCGGAGCCCCAAACCGCGGCTGAGGAGGCGGAGGTTCCTCCGGAATCGGTGGAGCAGCTGGTTTCGGCCGAACAACTGGCCTGACAACAGGCTCCTCGGGTAAAATGGGGGGTTGTTTCGGCTGCTCCGGTGACAGCCACTTAATGGCCGGGGAAGGCAACGGCGTCGGCTTATTCCCGGTCAGAAGGAGCTGTTGCCACATAGAGGTCCTCGATCGTCGATGCAACTTGTCAAGCCTCCCTCATCTGAGGAGGAGGAAGAGGACGAGGGCGGCGCCACTCTATCAAGGGTGCCGGACCGAGACCCATGACGGGATCGGCTGGACCGCGAAGAAGTCCGAGACACAGACCGAGAACCTCGGCTTTTCAGAGGACAATGCGGAGAGGGGACTGGTGGAACCGGCTCCTCCCTCGGCTCGGAGGGAACACCCAAGGGCTCCGGAACCGGAGGCACTGGCAAGCCCACGGGATCCTCAACTCCCACCAGGGGAACCGGGGAGAGGGGATTTTCAGCTTCGCCGGTCGACAACCCATCCAATGGGTCGAGAAAGATCTCGACTGCATCGACAGGAGTCTCGGTCAACTGACCTGACGGGGACACCGTGAGACCAGTGGCCGAAGCCGAAAGATCGACCGAAGTCAATGGCCGACAACTCGGGGAGAGGGACCTTTCCCGCTCCCAAGAGCATCGACGAAGAGACTTACCCTTGTCTTTCTTCTTGGACAGAGAAGAAGAAGGTCCAGCAGACGTTGGTCCCTCTCCCCTAGTGGAGAGGGACAGACAAGGCTCCTTAAAGGAAGCTGTGTAAGAGGAACCCAGGGAAAGCGGAATAAAAGCCGTGGTCGAGGAAGATGCGGCCCGCGCCACCTCCTCTTCGAGGGCGATCATCTGCTCTAGCTGATCCGCCGAGCCCGCCGCTGCGGAAACCGCCGACTGGGCCTCTTTTGACTTAACCGGAGGAAAACGTTTCTCGGGGCGCCCTAGTTGCAAACGGGCAGCACGGTCTTCGAGGACGTAGGCTGAGAAGGAAGAGCACAGGTCGCAAGCCTGCGGGATGTGCTTGAGGCCTAAACAGTAGACACACGTGGAGTGCGGATCCGTCCGAGGCATCTTCTGCCCACAAGGGCACCGCCGAAAACTGGGAGTCAATTTGTCCATCGCAGCCACGAGGGATAGAAGACCGAAGTCTTTTAAGCAAACAACTTTTAAATTCGGAAAACCGAAGAATTATGAACCAGTCTTATATGCAGAGCGTTAAGGGAGGGAACCTGAGCTTCCAAGCGGTAAGGAAGATCTGGCATCATGGGGCGGAGCCGAGAGTTTTACCACCCGGGTGGGTGGGAGGAGCCAGCTTGAAGACCTTCCGGCAAGATTTAAAGCAGCAAGGATACCTGCCAGACAGTGTGGATGAACAACATATCCATATCCCTAGAAGCTTTGTTTCAGTGCTTAAGGCTACATTTGACTGTGGTACATACCAGTAACTCAGGGAGTAATGAATCCAAGTTTAGTGTTTGGCTCAGTGTCTCAATCAGAAGTGCCACTATTTTGGACATGTGCACCAAAATGGTGCTGGCCGTATCTCCAATACCACACATGCAGTGACAGTCCTTTCCACCACTCACACCACTGCACACCACAGCACAGCCTGCGAGCACCAACGGATGAAGGAGGAGCATCTAAGTTTCCATGGCTGCTGCTGAGAGCTAGGATTCCCTCTCCTCTGTCCTTAGAGCTAACAGTTCTATGAGTCACTCACTTGCACAATCTCCTCCTCCCAACACTCGGAGCTGCTGGAAGCATTACTGACTTGCAACTTCTGGCATTAATTACTGAAACAGAAGCGCAAATTAGAACTCATCACCCCCCTTATTTCAGCCACCTGTATCACATATTTTGAGTCAGGCCACAGTGTATCCCCTATAAACTGCAGTATTGTACTCTCTTTGGAACGGAAGAAACCAGAAGATGGGTGTAATCTTCCATTATCCTGGAATAAGTTTGTGGTCAAATGACTAGTCAGCAAAGCTGGAGTGGAGGAGAAAAGGTGTAAATGAGGAGATTATAAGAATTTACACTCTACCTGTTTTATGCTTTCTGAGATAATTCCTCCATACGGTTTGTCAGTGAGGTACTTCTGGTATGCTTCTAGAACCATTAAAGCAACTTCAGCATGAAAGCTGCAGTCAAGATTTAAAGCTCTTGTCTAACAACGAAAAAATAAATAAATTGCTTTACTATACAGTATTATCACTTAAGATTAAAAACAGTTGACCACTAAAGATGTAAAAAAGCAATACACAATGGCGGAATATTCAAAGGTTCGCCTGGCACAACAGGGTTGCGCCATCGCAATCTACTACACCGACACGATATTCAAAGGGGCAAGTTGCTTGGTAGCAACCCTCGATTCGCCGAGGCGAAGTGGTAATGTATGCGGCACAGAAGCAGGGGCGGTCCATGATATGCGACACATCCCGATATCCAGCCCGGGATGTGCGGCACATATGCTGGTGCAACCTCTACATGCACCGCACACTGGTGCTCAAAGTTGAGCCAAAATAAACAGGCTCAAATGCTTGCCACCCACAGGTGGGCAGCTGTATTGCAAGGCATAACACAACAGCCACCAGCCGTGGGTGGCCACTAGCCCAGCAAGAACACCATCCACAAGCACCCGGACCCCCCCGGTAGTCCAGTGCCCCCCCCCCCATGCCTGATCGTGGGCAATAGTAAAATGAAACACATTCCCATGCCCGATCACGGGCAGTAGTATGACTAATCATAATCCTGGTGGTCTAGTGGACCCCCCCTCCCCTTATGCCCGATCATGGGCAGTAGTAGGACTAAACATAGCCCAAGTCCCGAACGCGAGCTGTAGCACTACAAGAGCACAACCTGGTGGTCCAGTGGTACCCCCTCCCCACAGAGGCCCCCAGCCACCCAGCAACCCACCTGTCATTGGCGAGCAGCAGCAGACCGCCGTGTACCACCCGCCAAATGACAGCGTACAGTATGATCTGTATGCCTATTGGGCCACAGTGTGGACCAATGGGCTTGCAGACCATACTGTACTACACAGGACAGATAGTGGTTTCCTTTCCTTTACCGTTGTCACACTTGTGAAGACTATTAGCAGTACCCAGGCTAGAGGGGAGAAAAAACCCTGAGCTCGGTTGAAAATTGACTTCAGGATGAAAGATCCAAAACAGTGTCCCTTCAAGCCCGTAGGCAGAGTCTGTAATAAATCATGAAAGTAATGTGCAGATGCACAGGTGGCAGCATTTCAATCATCACTGATAGGGATGCCTCCGGCGGCAGCACCAGAAGTGGCCATGTGTAATGTCGAGTGGCATGATGCCTGAAGGTGGCATATGGGAGGCCAACATGTTAACAACATTCAACACAAGATGGTTTGCTTTTAAATTAGGATGGTTGCAAGACGTTTAGCATGGGTCACAAATAACTGTGAAGTAGTCTCAATAAATGCTTCTGTTCTCTCTCAGTAGAACACAAGAATGCACCTGACAACCAGAATATGTAGCTTCTCTATAACTGAGCTGGCATGATGTCTAAAAAAAGAACACTAGCAGTTTCTAAGTTTAGATGCAATGCAGAAACCATTTTGAGTGCTCAGCTTGGTGGTACTGCCAAACACCATTACGTTCTTATGTGGAGTCACCCAGGTTCATGCCCACCCATCTCAAATGGTGGAGCCCTGAGAGTGCTGAGGATGCAACACCATCTGACCTCGCGAGAGGACAGCCATCCACTGTAGTATTGCTTCCTGCAGGATATGGGCTGGACAGTCATCATGGGTGACCATGTGACACTGAACCCCACCAAGTGGATGGGTGCAATGGATCAGCACATGCAGCGCTGGGCAGGTGGGAGAGCATAGCAAGGGTAAAAAAAAAAAATTGTCCCATGCAACCAATGGTTAGGCTCGCAGTATAGCCTGGAGGTTAGACTAACAAGCTGTGAAGGAGTCTGGTACTGCACAACTTCTTGTCTTATACCCCCCACGATGCCTCTTGAGCTTGTATGTACCTTATGCTGTGTTACCCACTGTTGCAGCATTTATTCTAATTCCTATGTACTGTTGCTTTAAATTCCCTGGTCATGTCTTGTTGTTTTATGCCCCCCATGATGCTTCTCTGAGCCTTTATGTACCTTATGCAGTTTTAACCCACTGTTGGAGCATGTTGCTCTGGTTTGTAATGTTGACTCTGTATTTGTTTCATGGATACCTTGTAATTCTCCCAGGTTGCACCTGAAAATCGGCACTAGCTGTCTAGTGTGCTTACCTGGTTACCAAAAGCAAATAAAAAACTAGCAAACCTGGGTTTTATTCCTACTACCTCCACTTACATACTGTGAGACTCCAGGCAAGTCACTTAACCACTCCAGTGCTACTGGGTCACTCCTGGAAACAGTCACTGTGACTACCGTGCCTTACCCAGTTTCAAAGATTTAAAAAAAAAAAAAAAAAAAAAAGATGGCGGCCCCCACACCCTACATCCACTCCCTGCATCGTCCACACCTCCTCTTCCCCTACCCCCTCCCCCGCACCAGCTTTCATACAGATGAATGTCTCTCTACTCAGATCCTTCAACTGCCTGGCTTAGTTCAGCCAGAGCAAGCTCTGGGGCTTGGCCAGCTGCTGAAGGTCTGGATAGGCAGGTTCTGGAGATGACTAGACAGGCACAGCAGGAACAGGGGCATAAAGACCAAGTGGAGAGTCAGTATCTGTGACAAGGCAAAGAAGACACCATATTAAAAAAAAGAAAGAAAGGGACTCATCCCTGCCCAAGACTTCAGCAAAAGGATATGTAGTCCTTTTCTGAACTGGCTCCAGAGGGATCTCCATGGACTCAGATATAAATCTGAGAAGAGCCCCAAAAGACACCGGCCCATGGTTGATAGTCAATTCCTCAACTGATTCGTGGTCAAACCCATGGGTCCTCAAGGACTGCATAGAGGACCCATTGGAGTTATATCAGGATTCCTCGAACATGACCCTCAGACGTTTTTTGCCCTGTACCACTTGGGTTATTTCGAGTGAGTGATCTCCATGGAAATCTGACCTGACAAGCCAGTAACCAGACAGGAGCCCTTGGTAGGGGCTCCTTGCAATGGCTGTTGTGGCAGTGGTTCCACCCAGATGGGAGGAGAGATGGATGCTGGTGACACTGGCCTTTTTGGGACCGGAATGGACTGGACCAGTGGCAACCAGAGGATCGCCGGAGTCAGGTAAAGCCCTAACTTTCCCAAGCAAGGCTCACTGATGCCACAGCATATCCTCGTAGCACCACTACAATCTGTGGTGGAGCCTCTCTTCGTCGAATGACAAACAGGACAAAGAATGTTTGCTGTGGTGCCTCCCAGATGACCAAAACCTGGAGTGCAAGGAATCCCTCAACTGCGATCTCAAATGAGACCTTGACAGATGACATGGCTAAAGACGATGAGGAGAGGCAGTCGGAGGGGCCATGTAGATTACACGGACCGGGTCCTGCTGCATGACCTTGGAGAGAGGCAGTCCCAGGGAGGAAGCAGCCAGGTCCACCAACTTCTCCTGATCTTTCTGAGCGAGGACTGAAAGGAATGGGATCGAAGAGATCGAGTCCTCCTCGACTCCTTCTGACAACAGGTTGACTGGATAAAGAAAAATCTCAACCTCCTGGTCAGCCTGTGTCAAGGCCAACAGGCTCATTGAGGATACCATGGAGCTAGTTGCCTGATGCTCAACGAAGACAGGCTCAGCTGAAGCTGAGCACTTGACAGCCATAGAGCACTCGAGGGAATCGTGAGAGCAGGAGGAGTGTGCTCTTTCCCAGTCCCATGACTGACATTATGATTTCTTGGATTTTTTCTTGCTGTGGCAGGAGGGGCTCTCCCCAGATGTCTGAAGGGACTTGCACATATCCTGGAATGTACCAGAGAACTAAGCCCC
Source organism: Neoceratodus forsteri (assembly GCA_016271365.2). Taxonomy (NCBI): domain Eukaryota; kingdom Metazoa; phylum Chordata; order Ceratodontiformes; family Ceratodontidae; genus Neoceratodus; species Neoceratodus forsteri. The sequence continues at coordinate 532,507,964 of CM057449.1, forward strand.
AATGCTGGCCTCAGCCGGGAGCAGCAATGAGGCCAACGAGGCACCAACCGAAGCTTTGGCCGCCGCCTCCTGTATTGCGATGAACTGGGCCTCAGATTCTGCAGCCATGGAAATCACCCTGCAGCATCCTTGGTTCACACTGGAGGTTCCCGTTCTTCAAGAGACGAAAGAGCAAGGTCTTGCAATGGCCACAGGTGGTGATGTCCTGCTTTGCCCGAAGGCAGTAGATGCACAAGGTGTGTGGATCTGTTCATGACATTTTCTGGCTGCACTGGATGCAATGCTCGAAGACCAGACCCATTTTGGATTCCTCACATTCCATAGCAGAGTCGACAACTGGAGCAGAACCAAGAAAATATTCCCACAAGTTGAAGAAAACAAAGTCTGCTAATGGCACACTGAAAAAGATTTATGCCACGTGCGGAGCTGCAAAGGAGGAGACCTAACTCTTCCAGCTGAAAGGAAGATCTGACATCATGGAGCTGAGCTGAGGTGTGTACCACCCCGGGTAGGTGGAAGCAGCTTATCTTAAAGATGTTCGGCATGATTAAGGAGGAAAAGAAGACTGCCAGAGTGTTGACAGTGCACCTTATCCACACCCCTAGAACTTGTACTTCCACAATTACTGGCTGAGACCATGAAGATCCAGTATGGGGCACAAGCCCCTTGTCCATTTCAGGACCTAGAAGCACCTGGATATGTAACCCTGACAAGCAAGGGTGTCCAGGACATGGGCCATATGTCCTTCAGCAAGGAGTTGAGCAACATCCTCCCTGAGGGCGGAGAGTGTGTCCTGAGACACCCTCGACTCTCAAGGCACATGGAGGTGGTAGGCAGGAGAGTCTCGAAATTGAAAGACAGTCCTCTGCCCATTACATCCAACAACCACTTGTACACTGTGATAGCAGACCAAAGTGGCTAGAAGATACGTTGCCTGCTCCGATGGGAAGAGCAGTCAGGACAGGACAGATGGATGGATGGATGGATGATACCCCCCAACCCATCACTGGGTAGCTTTTGCGGGGGCACCGGTGGTAGTTGCAGCTGGAGTGGCACCAGTACCCCTGCCTTCCCCTTTAGGGACCTTGACCCACAGACTTCTTGGGGTGCAAGGTCTGGAACTGACCCTGCTGGGGCTGTTGCCGGGGAGGCAGTGACTGAAAGGACTGGTACTGAAAAGCCATTTTTTTGTTTTGTTTTTAGCTTTTTCTTCGGTTCCTTCTTGGACAAAGTCACAGAACCCAGGGTGGCACTGGATTTCTTGATCCTTTGTGATAACTTTCCACCCCAGGGCCAAAGAGGTCGGTGCCCAGTAAGGGGACATCGCCAACCTCTGTTGAGTTGTGAGTATCTGCTGAGATGGTGGAAAAGTGCAGCTAGGCCCTGTGATGCATGGAGACAGCCATGGTCATTGCACAGGTGCAAGAGTCGTCCATGTGCAAGTCTGTACAGAGCTGGTGTTTAGCCAGCAACTGGCTATGGTCTCGGATGAGCTCCACTGCCACCTGCTGCTCTGGGTGGAGGTGGGGGAGGACCATGTCAAACATTCCTGGCATGAAATGCCGATAATTGGCCATCATGATGGCATAGCTATCCTGCTGAAAACCCAAAGTGGCTGCAGCATATTCCTTTTTAACAGTGTGGTCAATCTTATGGGACTCCTTGTCCACATCCCTCTGGTGTCCTAACTTTCAGAATACCAAATCCGTAACCAGCCCTTTGGCTGAGGGGTGGAAAAAGAATCCCAAAAGGGAGCCAACAGGGACCATGTACTTTCTGAACATACAGGCTGAGGGTTCTGGGCAGGATACTAGATGCTGCCAAAGCTCCAGAGCCGGTCCCAAGATGGCCTCAGCCACAGGGAAGGCAAACCCCCAGGGTTTTATCCCAGTCCAAAATGTCCATAAGAGGCTACTTGGCCCTCTTCTGGACTGGATCCAATGGGACTGCCATGGACTCTGTAATAATGCAGAGGAGCGCCCCGAATTATACCGACCCCTGGTCAGTGGAGGCTCATCGACCAGGCCCCAGTCAAAGAGCGGAGCCCCAGAGGAGGCCATGGACTCCTGATCTGAGTCATCTGATGACTCCTCAAAGACGGCCCTCGGCTGTATTTTGCCATGCACCTCATGGGACTCATAACCCTAGGTGATCGCCACCAACAACTGGCCTGGCAATCAGAGAACCAAACAGCCAACCTCCTTGGTTGGAACACCGGTCAGCAGCTATTGGAGTGGTGGCTCCACCGAGCATGGTGAACAAGTGGGTGTTGGCAGCACCCATGAGATCTGGGCCAGCAAGGGAATCACCGGCGGCTGCAAGGGGAACCACAGTCCCTTGCGGTTGCCCACTACTTTGCCCAGCAATGACCCACTGCTGCCAGAGGAACTCCACACAGCACCAGCACATTTTACAGATGTCTCTCTCCTCAACCGTGGATGAGGGCGACGAGAAGAGCCAACAGCAGCACCTCCAGGTTGAGCAGGATCAAGAGTGCGAATGCCTCGACCACAACCTCAACCATTGACCAAGTTGAGAGCAAATAGGATCTCCCTGGTGCTGGCCATAGATAACACACTGCGCACACATTCAAGAGCATGGGCGTAGAAAACCCAACCTCAGTAGGAGGCTTGTCCCAAACAGGGTCAACCATGTCCTCCTGGGAAAGGACTGGGAGCACAGAGGTCTGCGAGACTGAATCCTCAGCCTTGACCGACAACGGATCAACCAGGTCGAGAAAAATCTTGCCAGTTGGTTGACCGAAGTCAAGGTAAACTGACTCACTGGTGGGACAGATGAGCCTTCGACCTGCCTCACCTGCCCATCAGTCAAGGGGCACTTGATAGCCACCAAGTGGTCAGGCTAGTTGAGGGACCGGGAAGACCAAGATCTCTCTCCATCCCACGACCAGCAACAGTAGTGAGAAGACTTTTTTGACCTGGTCTTTTAATGAGAGCCATGGATGGTGGGACTCTCCACCCCCCCCAGGCTGGAGGGACTGGCACAAATCATGGAACTGGTCCATGAAGTCCCCTCCTATGCTGGCCCCAGGCGGGAACAGAGCCAACCCAAGGCCAAGGAGGTGCTCATCACAGCCACTGCCGCACCGCTTCAAGAGCTGCAAGATATGCTGCAGACCTGGCAGCCACTGAGGCCTTTCTGCCACACTCAGAGTGCTTCTTCGGATCCTGTTCCAAAGGCCGACCCAAAGCAAGTCGGAACTTCCAATCCTCAAGGGATTCAGGGGGTACTGATATGCAAAGACCGCAACCAGCCACATCATGCTGCCTGCCCAGGCAATATATGCATGTCATGAGACTCAGTGTCCAACATCTTCTGGCGGCACTGGACACAAAATTTCAATGCATGCTTCTTCTAATCCATCGTAGTTCTGGAGATGGAGTCAAGGAAACCATGAGCAAAGTACTAATAACTTTGAAAACTTTTAAATAACGGTTCACCAATGGCGCAAACAAAATCCTAAGCAGAGCACGAAGGAGATGACCTGTTCTTCCAGTGGAAAGAAAGACCTGCTGTTACGGGGTGGAGTCGGGGGGGGGTGGATACAGCCACCTTGGTGGTGGTTGGAGCTTAGCTTAAAGATATCCAGCCAATCATCACCTTCCAGTGAAACTGCCAGAGACTACACAGAAAGATGGAAGAGAGTAAGGAAGTCAAATAATTTACTATATAACAATGAAAATACATTTGCAAGGATAGTGACGTATTAACATAAACATCCAAAAAGATTAACTACATTTGGAATTTTGATGTTATGAATGAATGGCATGACACGTACAGTACACCACTTGTGTAATATTTGTTTTTGCAATGTTGCGATACTAATTTATACATAATCTAACTTGTCACTTTTATCATGTACCAGAATGACTTTGAAAATAGGGCTTTTGCCCTAATAATCTAACTCTTGTCAGAAAAATAAAGTTTTCACATACTTGTTACCTAAAATGCACTATATTTTGCCATATACTCATTTTTAAGAATGTGGGCCTGGTCTGCACAGACTGGAAGGATATTTTTCCTGGAGTGGGGTGGTGGGACTGGATTGCAGAAGTTTGTTTTATCATCGATATAAGCCCCCAAATGCCCCTGGAAGTATCTAAAAATCTAGAGATTTCATGACAAATTGTTTCATCCCACTTTCCAAACACCAATTCCTATGTCCCCCTCTACTCAAGTTGTCTTTAATGGGTCATACTGTAAACAGATAAAAGATTTCTTCAGGCAAGATCTCGGTCTTTTTCTACATTAAATTATCTTTTTTTTAATTTAATCAAGTCTTTCATGGTCTTGGAATTTTTAAACCTTACCTGTTCATCAAATCCCCAATTTAGTCCTTCCAGTATGATGCAGGCCAGTTTATTCTCCACCGCTGCCAGGCTAGAGTTCAGTAGCCACTCCCTGATCATGCTGATCTCATGGGCAGTTGGCCTCCACAAGTGCAGTGGCAATTCTTTAAACAGGTACAGGGACACCTAACAGAAATACAATGACAATAAAAGACACGCATGTAAACTCATCTGGTTCGCAGAAAAACAAGAACTAAAATCTACAGTCCTTCAGGTGTGACTCGCAGACTTTGTACCTCTGACTATCTATTTCTCAAGGCAGCCATTGCAGGAATCATCCAATTACTCAAAAACAAATAAAAAATCCAAGTTTTACCAGGAAGGACATACTGAGCTGATACCAGCTCATTTCCAGATGTGTTGGGGGAGATGAATACAATAAGGTGAAAGACTACAAATACATTAAGATATGTATCAACAGTAGAAAAAGCCAAGTAATACAGTGCAACAGAACAGGTGCAAAGTAAACTATATTACAGATGTGCAAACCAATATTCAGTGCAGGATGAACGAGTACAAGGTGCTTAAGTAAGCATTAATGCCCAACGAAGGAGGCTTCAACTGGGGAATTAATGCATGGTTGGGGGGGCTTGTGGCACGAGGCCTTGGCCGAGTGCCTATAACCACCCAACCATGCATTAATTCCCCAGTAGAAGCCAACTCCAGAGGGCATTAATGCGCTTGAAACAAGGGAATACTTGTGTTTTTGTTGTTTCCATTTTTACAGTTCTGTTCATTGGACCTGTTCGGCTTTTTGTCAGCGCGGTGAGATCCTGCGTCTTCGCCGCAATGTGTATTCTGTGGTGTGCTGCTTTGTGGGCTATACTGCGTTTGCTGCATTGACAGCTAGTGGTGCTAGAGCCTGATCCAGTGACCCCGTGATTAATAGCTGGAGCGGTCATTACCAGTGATTAATCCCCGCTCCAACTTTGATCATGTGCTGCAGTTTGTCCAATCATGTTAACATACGAACATACGAACATTATTTATTATTATTTTATTATTATTTAGCTTTTGTTGACCGGGTAAGTGCACTAGACAATTTCTGACTATTTTCAGGCACGACCCGGGGGAGGGGGGATACAGATGAATGTCAACTGACCTTGAACCAGATTAAGCTGTTGGTGGTATTTTTAGTGAACATCTGAAACATATCTGGTATACGAAATTTGCCAGCAGATAAAGGCTAGGAGGTCTATCAAGTCTGCTCGAATGTGCAGCTAGCACCCTATTCTGCAGCTGCCCCTCCCTTCCACCCTTCCCCTTCATTAACCCTCCCCCTTGTCCTGTCCCATCCTCGTTTGAAGCAGTCCACTGTTCTACTGCATACCACTTCTGCAGGTAACGCATTCCACCCAGCCACCACCCTCTCTGTAAAAAAGTGTCTCCTCATCTCCCTCCTGAACCTTCCTCGCTCCAGTCTCATAGCATGGCCCCTGGTGGCCCTCCCCTCCCTTCCTTTGAACAGCCCCTCTGTACCTGTCTTGTTTATTCCTTTCATGTGGTTTCAATCATGTCCCCCCTGTCTCTCCTCTCCTCCAGTGAGTACATGTTCAACTCCTTCAACCTCCTCTCATAAGATAAGTCCCCCAGACCCTTGATCATCTTTGTCGCCCTGCGCTGCACTCCCTCCAGTAACTTAATGTCCCTCTTCAGATACGGACGCCAGAACTGCACGCAGTACTCCAGGTGTGGTCTAACTAATGACCTATACAGTGGCAGAATCACCTCCTCCCTCCTCGAGGATATACCCCTTGCAATACCACCCAGCATTTTGTTGGCCTTTGCAGCTGCCTTCCTACACTGTGCCGAGTTGTTCATTGACCCTGTGATGAGCACACCCAGATCCTTTTCCTCCTCTGTCTGGGCTAGCTGCACTCCCCCTAGCTGGTAAGTCCTCCTTGGGTTCTTCATCCCAAAATGCATCACCTTGCACTTTTTGGCATTAAAGCCCAGTTGCCAGGTGTCTGACCAGGTTTCAAGCTTTGCCAGATCATCCTGCAACCCCTGCCATCCCCCTAGGTCATCCACCACCACGCCAACCTTGGTATCATCAGCAAACAGACTGATCTTGCTCTTGATGTCCCATGATATGTCTGCAATGAATATTTGCCATTTATGTTGTTTGCCATGTTACAAGGTAAATTAATTTGCCCTGGACAGCTGCAGTGAACAACCACACCATGGTGCAGTGGTGGTGGGGGGGGGGAATGCAAAAAGCATCAGGTCTGGAGCAAGTCTTGAGAGGGGAGTGGAGGGCAGCCAGCAAGGTCTGAGGTCAGGGACATTTGCAGGAGGGAGTTGTAAAGTCACACAAAAGACTTGCGGGGGAAATGGGAAGCGGTAGAGGGGATGAACAGGGGAAGAAAGGACAAGAGCTTATGAAAACTATATGAGGAGTCAACTTGACCAGCAGAAGATTTCCCTCTGAGGACCCCACAACCTCCTCAAGAAGGTGGTTCCATGTGTCCACAACCCTCTCTGTGAAAAAATATTTCCTCACATTGCCCTTGAGCCATCCCCCCTCTATCTTTAAATTGTGTCCCCTTGTTCTTGCACATCTCTTTTTCTGCAAGATGCTACCCTCTTAGACTTTACTGATTCCACTGAGGTACTTAAAAGTTTCTATCATGTCCCCCCTCTCCCTCCTTTCCTCAAGGATACATATTAAGCTCCTTTAGTCTTTCCTCATATGGCTTCTCTTGCAGACCCTGCACCATTTTAGTTGCCCTCCTCTGGACTGCCTCCATCCTATGTCCTTACGAAGATGGGGTCTCCAGAACTGGACACAGTACTCCAGATGGGGTATCACCAACTGTCTGTAGAGAGGGATAACAATTTCCTGTTTTCTGCTGGTGATGCCTCTCCCTATACATCCCAGTATCCCCCAGCCTTCCCTACTGCCTTCTCACATTGCTTGCCAACCTTAAGGTCATCTGATATGATTACCCCAGGTCCCTTTCCATTTTTGTTGTTGTTACTACCTCTCCCCCACCCTCACTGTGTACTCTTCCCCTGGGTTTTTGTTTCCAAGGTGCATTATTTTGCACTTCTTTGCATTGAATCCAAGCTGCCATACTTCTGACCATTCCTCCAACCTTGCCTAGTCCCTTCTCATCCTTTCCACGCTCCCTTGTGTGTCAACCCTGTTGCAGATCTTTGTGTCATCTGCAAAGAGGCATACTTTTCCTTCCAGCCCCTCTGCAATATCCCTTATAAAGACATTAAAGAAGACTGGACCCAGTACTGAACACTGCAGTACCCCACTAGTAACCCCCTTTCTTCAGAGTGGACTCTGTTTACTATTACCTTCTGTGTCCTGTTGTCCAGCCAATGTTTTACCCAGGTTACCATCCTGGGACCCACTCCCAGGCTGGTTAATTTGTTTATTAATCTTTTGTGTGGGACTGTGTCAAATGCCTTGCTAAAGTCTAGGTAGGCCATGTCCACAGCCCCTCCCTGGTCTACTACTTTGGTCACCCAGTCAAAGAAATCTATTAGATTTGTCTGACATGACCTTCTCACTGTGAATCCATGCTGCCTTGGGTCCTGCGCCCACTGGCCTCTAGGTACTCAACAATTCTTTCCTTCAGATGTGATTCCATCATTTCCCTACCACAGAGGTCAAACTGACAGGCCTGTAGTTTCCTGCCTCTGTTTTGCTCCCACTTTTGTGAAGGAGAATCACATCCGCCCTCCTCCAGTCCTCAGGTACCATACCCTCCTCCCATGATTTGTTAAAAAGGGTAGTCAGTGGCGTCACTAGATCTCCCCTTAATTCTTTTAGAATTCTGGGGTGAATCCCGTCAGGCCCCATTGCTTTATCCACCTTTAGTTTTAGGAGTTCTTTCAGAACCCTTTCTTCTGTGAAAGGACTGGGATCGACCCCCTATCCAGAGTGCTTCTGTTAACTGGATTAGGTACCTCCCCTTCCTCTTCTTTTGTGAATACTGAGCAGACGCATTCATTCAGTATCCCTGCTTTTTCACTGTCCCTCTCTGCCCACCCACCGTCCATTCTGTTCAGCCTCACTATCCCTCCCTTTGTCTTTCACGCTCCCTGATGTACCTGTAAAAGGTTTTATCCCCCTTCTTAACCGAGTTGGCTATCTTTTCCTCACTTTGGGCCTTTGCTATTCTAAATAAGGTACAAGTGGACATCTCCAAGCAAGACAGTGGACACACCTGCCAGCAAATATCTCGGAAAATGTGAGAATGAGGGTGGGTGTGTGATGTGGCCCAATGAAGATGATTCTCTGGAAGAAGCTTTTTCCTATTTTGCACCTACGTTTTGGAACTCACTCCCCCCTCATGTTAAGGATTCCTTATCACACACTGCACTGAAACATTCGCTATTCTCTCATCTCTATGCTCTTGGTAACTGCGACTGCACATAATCCATGGAGTGGCCCCAGCTGTGCTTATGCTTCTGGCTGTATACGTCTAATCAATTCATGACTGTCTACCCGTGCATTGTTTTTTCGTTATTTTTTCTCCTCTAACTAGGTTAGCTGACTTTTACCAGCATATTAAGTCCTAATGGTTTACGACTCTAACTTGTGTTATCTTTTTACTATCATCATGTATTGTATTAATTGTTATCTCTTCTCTTTTTTTTTTTTGTTAGTACTTTTTCTCCCAGGCCACTATTCTGCTTACCTCTACATCCAGGCATCCCCTCTGAGGATTATGCCCGGCCACCATCCCGAGGACTCCCCGGCTCCACATTTGGGCCCGCAGCACACCCCTGTGGCTTGCCCCCCGCGGCAGGGAGGTGGAGAGCCCCCCTCTCAAGCTCTCACACCAGACCAGGATCCAGTTAAGCCACGCACCCTCGGCGCCGAGTTAGTCCCTCCGGGGACGGCCATCATGCCGCTGCAACTGGTGCCCATATTTTCCATGTTCTCCTTCCCCATGACGTCTACAGCGTGCAATGATGCCAAGGGACAGGAGCGCACACGCTACCGCACGCACTCCTTCCCGGCGTCTGCTGTAACATGTTCCCCAAGTCTGTCTGTGACCTGCTGTTGCCCCCAGCCACCACTAGAGGCGACTAGGACACGAGACATCCCACCCCTCCCAGAGAAGGACAGCAGTCCCTGACCGCCGATCCTTCTCCTCCCTGTCGACCCCAAGCATCCAGGCTCGTATCGTACCCAAACCTGGGTCGCAGACATGGTGCAAGGTGTGGCGTCCAGCGCCTCAACCCTCAGCACCACAGGGCCGGCTAAATTGTTATCTTTTCTGCTGAGTTATTGTACTGACAGTTATCTTCATTACGTACCTAATTTGATGTAATTGATACCTTTCTGTTGTCAATGCTGTTTTTCTCTATTTTGTACTCTCCCGGGTCGTGCTTGAAAATAGGCAGGTTTTTCTGCCTCGTGTACCTACCCGGTTACCAAAAGCTAATAAATAAATGAATAGTACAGTTACGTAAGAACTTGCCATAACAGCAGCTCTTTGAGAGGAGCTCTTGCAGCAGGCAACACCAGCAGGACTGAAGCCACCAGGCACCAGGACCACATGGAAGACTTCTAGCTAGCAGTCTATTATGGTGGACCACTGACGTCCGCCTATTCTAAAAAGGGGGCAGTCCCTCAGACCTACCTCAGTTCTCCCGCCAGAGACCCAGCACATGAGATAAAAGTGGAGAACTGAGGCAGTTCCTCAGAGCTGTGAAAAGTACTATAAAAGTGAAGAAGAAGCAGCTATCGGGGGAAGGAGAGAGAGGGAAAGCAGCGCCTGCTGCAAGAGCTCCTCTCGAAGATCTACTGTTACGATAAGTTCTTACGTAACTGTACTATCTTGCTTTAAGGGGTCTCTTGCAGCAGGCAACACTTGTAGGACTGAGTCCCAAGCAGTACCAAACTGACTGTCAGTCAGCCGGGAGGAGGCAGAAGGCAGCATCAGACTGTTTATGAAAGAAGGCCCTGAAGGACAGCTAGTCCAAAGTTGGCCCTGTGTCTGGAAGCAATGTCCAGACTGTAGTAACGAACAAAAGTATGATCAGAGCTCCAAGTGGCAGCTGCCAGATGTCCACAGCAGACACATTCCAGAAAAAGGCGCTAGAGGCAGCCATACCTCTGTTGGAGTAACCCTTAAATGCCCCAGGCAAGGGCTAGCTGTACTTACGATAGCAGTACACAATGCAACTTGCCAACCATTTAAGCAAACCTTGCTTAGAAACAGGTGCCCCTTCTATCTTAGGGGCAAATGAAACAAACTGATCAGTCTTTCTAACCGGTTGGGTGCAATTTGAGTAGTAACAGAGCACCCTATGAACATCCAAAGTATGTAGCAAAGACTCCCCCCGATTAGAATACTCAGGGAAATAAACAGGAAGGTGGATGGACTGGTTTAATGTAAACAAAGACATCACCTTAGGCAGTAACACAGGATTAGTATGCATTGCAAAGACACCCTGTGTTTGTGAAAAACCAAGACTCTTTACACATCAGAGCCTTAAGTTCTGAAATTCTGCGAGCAGAAGTAACAGCAACCAGAAAAACAATGCTTTCCATGACAGAAAGCATAGCTTGCAACTCGCAGCTAGCTCAAAGGGAGGCAGAGTGAGCTTTTCTAACATGAAAAGAAGGTCCCAATGAGGGCCAGGGTCCCAAATGGGAGGTTTCAAATGCAGGATACCCCGCATGAATGATTGGGATACCTCCAGCTGGGCAACAGCATTGCCCTCAATAGGTGCATAGTACGCAGAGATGGCATAAGGGTGCACCGTAAGAGAGGAGTACCCCAGAACTGAGTCCGAAAGGGAGAGGAGGTACTCCAGAATTAGATACACCGGACAGGTAAAGGAATCCAGGTAGCAAGCAGTGGCCCACAGGGAGAACTGCTTCCACTTCATGGCATAGGTGGCTCTAGCAGCCACCAAGACATCCGCAACCTTGGAAGAAACCCAAAGCGGGCAATAGCTAAGTCTGCAGGAGCCAGGCATGGAGATGCAGAGACTTGAAGTCTGGATGGACCAGGGTGCCCTGCTCATGGGAGAGCAAGCCTGTGCACAGGTTCAAGGGTACTGGAGGTTCTACTGCCAGTTGCTGGAGCAGAGGGAACCAAACTGGACACAGACAGTAGGGGGCTATGAGAATCATCTCTGCCCCCTCTGACTGAAGCTTGAGGAGAACACTCTGCGGGAAGGGAGGAAAGGCATTTAGGAACCTCCCTCTCCAGGAAAGGGACAATGTGTCACAACAGAAAACTCCAGGCCCTGGATCAAGTGAGTAGAAAAGTGAGAGTTTTGCATTGAGTGGGGACGCAAAAAGGTCCAACTCTGGGAATCCCCATCTGTCGAAGAGATCTTCGACTACCGAGGACAAGAGTTCCCACTCGTGCATCCTCAATCTGGACTGGCTTAGACAGTCGGCCAGGGCGTTTTGGACACCTGGAACAAGGACGGCTGAGAGTTCCAGGTTGTGCTCGATGGTCCAGTACCAGACCCTCATGGCCTGTGACAAAGGGGATAGGAATGAGTGCCCCCCCCAAATTTGTTGATGTACAATAGTGCTGTCGGTCTGTACCAATGGCAGGCCAGGAAGAATGTGGGTCTGGAAGGACTGCAGAGCATAAAGAACTGCCCGCACCTCCAGCACACTGATGTGGAGATGCTGCTCCAACTCAGATCAAATGCCCTGAGTCGGACAGTTGGCTAAATGAGCACCCCAAGCCGTCCAAGGTGAGAATCTGCTGTGGAGACACTGCACAGAGGGGAATCCCTCTCAGGAGATTGGTGGGGTTCTGCCACCACTCCAAGGGCCTTATTACCGGGTCTGAAACCAGCATCTGCTGATTCAAGTAGTCGATGCGTTGATCCCATTGGAACCACACAGTCCATTGGGGAACCCTCATGTGCAGGTGGGCTAAGGGAACCATGGTTATAGTCACCACCATGTGCCCAATAAACAAAGGAACTCTTTGGCTGGCATCTAATGGCTGAAGGATACTAGCTGGGCCCGCGATATCAAGCACTCTGCTCTGTCCACCGGCAAGATGGCTTTGCCCTGAGATGAGTCCAGGACTGCTCCTATATACTGGAGGCAGCTTGGGGAGAGACAAGACTTGGAAGGTTTATCATGATCCTGAGGGTCTGGAAGAGCCAAAGGGTGCTTTCCTGGATCTGCAGGAAGAGCTCTCTGGAGGTGGCTGTGAGCAGCTAATCATCCAGGTAAGGGAACACATAAAAGCCCCATCTCCACAGAGCCGCAGCTACTACTTCTAGGCACTTGGTAAAGACCCGAGGAAAGACCAAACGAGAGGACCCAGAACTGAAAGTGGTCCCCCTGGAAACAGAAGCAGAAGAAGCAGCGGTGAGCGGAAAAAAACTGGTTATGAAGATAAGCATTCTGCATATTCAGGGAACAGAGCCAGTCCCCCTGATGAAGGAGGGGCAACAGCCCCTAAAGAGTAACCATTCTGCACCGCTTGTACTCTGTGTAGAAGTTCAGGTGGCAGAGGTCCAGGATTGGCCTCAGGTCCCCTGTTTTCTTAGGGACAAGGAAGAAGTGGAAATAGAACCCCTTTCCTCTTTGAGCCGGGGGAAAGGGCTCTATGGCCTTTATGTGCAGGATAGCCAGAATCTCTTCCCCGATGAGGGTGATGTGGGCCTGAGGCTAATGAGAGAACGAGGGTGGGTTTTCTGGAGGGGGCTCCGGAAACTCAAGGATGTTGACCCCGTTCGATGATCTGTAGCACCCGCTGATATACGGTTACTGTGCACTACCCGTCCAGGTACAAGGAGAATCAACCCCCGACAGCCTTCCCAAAGGCCTCTGCTGGGGGCCAGGAGTCAGGCAGTGGAACCAGGGTGGGCAGAGCGGCTGTGGGTGCTCTGAGGAGCCCAAGGGGCAGTCGCTCTGGCTGGCAGGGTGTTTGCTTTACACTTAAAGGGTCCTTTTGGCTGTTGGCCCTTGGAAGGCTGGCGAGAGGACCGGCGAAAGGACTGACGTTGGGAAGACCTTGGTTGGGACTGGTACATGGAATGCACTGACCTCAGGGCCTTGCTCAATACCTGGAGGCAGGAAATGATATCCTGGGCATATCTCCCAAACAAAACAGTGCCAATTAAAGGGGCATCCATTATTTTGGTCTGTACATCGGGCCAAAACCAGACATCCTAAGCCATGAATGGCGGTGAATGAAGATCCCTGCTGCCGCCCCACACCCAAAAGCATCTACAGTGTCATTTGCTGCCCTCAGCACATGGTTGTCCACATCCAAACCAGATATTAAGAGTTGGGCCAATTGTGTTTTACTGAAATCCTCAGGGAGAGTTAGAACCAATTTTTTTTCCTGATCCCACAGGACATTCTAGTACTGAACCATATGAGCCAGGTAGTTCTGGGCCCGAATGCCCAAAGTGGCAGAAGAATACACCCACCTGCCCAACTGGTCCAGCTGGTGAGATTCTTTGTCTGGAGGGTGGGTGCTAAGATGTTTGGGCTTTTTGGTGTGGTCATGAGCTGCATTCATGACCAGAGTCCGCTGTGGGGTGTTCGCCAAAGAAAAGTTTGCACACTGGTGCATGGTAAAGGTGATCCGCCTTCTTTGCCTAGGCCAGGGTGATCAAGGGCTGATTCCACGCTGCCTTGGTAACATCATCATATGAATCAATAAGAGGAGGGACCACCAAAGGGAGGGCCTCCTTCTTCCAGAGGTAAATAGCCAGACAACGGTGCTCCGAGTCAAGCTCCTCTGTTTCCCATCACATAAGGGATAGGATATGGTGCATTACAGCAAGGAAAGAGGGATCATCAGGGGGAAACTAAGGGGTCTCTTTGGGAGGTTCTTGACCATCAGAGGAGCCCCCCGAATCTTCCAAAGACGCCGAGGAGGAAGAGGAGGAATTGTCCCCCAACTGAATGCTGGCCGGGACCAGTGTCAGAGGGTGACGACTGTCCCCATGCTGGTCTGAGGTCCCCTTGTGACACCCTGAAGACCCTGTGGTGCGTGGGTTGCTGGGTTATTCCCGGTCTTGGATCCCAAGGAGGGGGATTCCGTGGAGGAGGAAGAGGGGGAGAAGGGCACCTGGGTGCATCCTTGTCCTTCATAAAGGTCCACCAAGCCATAAATAAGGTGTTTATAATCCACTGGTGGAGGTGGATTGTGAGGTAGATAAGGATACTAAGGAGGAGAGTACGGGGTACGTCGGTGGAATAGCTGACGCAGGGTACTCTGGCACTGGTCCAGCAGGTGTCGGCTGGCAGAGGCTGTGTCAATGACGGTTGGGGAGCCATCGGTGTAGGCGTAGATGATGCTGACCTGACAGGAGAAGGCTGGCATCAGTCTGGTGAAACAGCCAATGCAGGCCTCAGAGGCGAAGCTGGTGCCTGTGGGTGGAGGGGGGAGCTCCCCCGAAGCAGGGGCAGATGTGTCATCTGCATAGAGGAGGCGGTGAGCGCTTGCACAAGGCGATGCATGGAAAGGCTAGCGTCAGCCCCGGAGTCATGGACTGACAACGGCAGTGCCTTAACCGGGGGGAGTGGGGTGACCGGTGAAGACCCACAACTGGAGGTTCCAACCCCAGCAGTGTCACCTGGCTGAGGACCCTTGGGGACTAAGGGCCTGAGCGTCAGGGGCTGGGAGGCAGGGGACAAAGTCTGCTGCCCCGAGGAGCCACCACCCATAATGGAAATTAGGGCGGGAGGCTGTACCACTGAAAACCCTGAGGGACAGAGAGCTGCCAAGGAAGAAGGGGCCGACCCCCCCTCAGGAGAAAGACCCAGAGGTGGAAGCCGGTCTATGTGGTGAAAGCAAGCGACAGGCTGCCTGAGGACAGTCCCGGTGCTTATGCTTCCCACTGGACTTCACCTTCTGGAAAGAAGAAGATAATGCCCCAGAGGCCAGGGAAGTGGAAGAGCTTTTAGCCTGAACCTCCTTCTCCATCGCGACCAATTTCTGCTGCAGAATTTAGCTTTGGAGGGTTTTCATGTGACATCTCCATGTGGCTGGTTGAAGTCCTGGCAATGCTGGCAGGCCTCTATGTTGTGGTTGCGGCCAAAGCAGAGCAGGCAGGAAGAGTGACCATCTTTAGTGGGTATCTACTTGCTGCAAGCACACTTCGTAGGTTGGTCAGAAGACAAGGCTGGAGTGGAAGAAAAACAAGATGGAGAAAAACACAGAAAATCGATGTTAATACTAATGAACAAAAATAAATAAACCACAGGTAAATGTGAAGAAAATGGCGGTCAACTGAAGCAGGTGTCTGTGGAGGTCCGATGTGGGTGGGTCGACGGCGGGAAAAGAACTGAAGTTGGTCTGGGGGATCGCCCCCTTTACAGGATAGGTGGACGTCAGTGTGCTGATGTTGGCAGGGGCGGTCCTCCATGACAGACTGCTAGCTAGAAGTTTTCCATGTGGTCCTGGCGCCTGGTGGCTTCAGTCCTATCAGTGTTGCCTGTTGCAAGACCTCCTCAAAGCAAGATCTACTGTTGCGGTGAGTAACTGTTCTGTCTTTATCGAGAATATCTGCTTCATTGGGCCACACCTTTGCAACACTTCCCAAGCAGTACACAAGGTAAGCAGGGAGGATGGCAAAGACTAATATGCAATCTGGACAAAAGCCCTTGCAATACCACAAAACCAAAGCCTGAACATCTACGAGAGATGATGTCTAGACTGTAGTTTTTAGTGAAAGTATTCACAGTGCTCCATGTAGCAGCAGCACATACATCAGCTGCAGAAACTTTCTGAAAGCAGGCAACAGAAGCGCCCATACCACAAGAAGAGTGGTCACTCACAGCACTGGGAAGCTCCTTATACTTCTCTAACAAAGATCAATACAGTGAACCAGCCATTTGGACAGACACTGTTTTGTCACAGGGGCACCCTCTTTTCCAGAAGCAAATGAGACAAACAGTTGAAACCTTCCTGCAGTTCTTAGTGCGATTAACATAGAAATGCAGTGTTCCATGTACATCAAGTGTATGAAGCGACACCTCACCCTTGTTAGCATGGTCAGGATAATACACAGGAAGGCTTGTGGTCTGATTCAAAATGAAATCAGAGACCACCTTAGTAACAAAGTGTGGACTGGTCCATAAAGACATCCTGTCTTTGGGGAAGATCACGTAAGGAGGCTCATGCATCAAAGTCTTAAGCTTGAAAGTCCACAAGCAGAAGTTACAGCAACCACAAACAGCGTTCTCCATGAAAGGAAGTAATCTCACGGTCAAAGCAGGCTCAAACGGAGCCAGACTGTCAATTTCCCCCAAGTATGAAACTGAGGACCCAAGGTGGAAACAGATTACAAATGGGGGGATGTGTGTGCAGAAACCACTTAAAGAACATATGTGACAATTCCAGCTGTGTCACCATGCGCCCATCAATAGAGGCATGGATAACCAAAATGGCAGCCAACTGCACTTTAGTGGATGAGTACTGGAGACTGCAGTCTGAAAGGACAGGATGTAAGCCAGTAAGATATTGACGGGATATGCAAATGGATCCTTTAAACAGGAAGCACAATACATGGAGAAGCACTGCCATTTTAATGAATAGGTGTGTCTCACTGAAGGCTTTCAAAACATCAGCCACCTAAATTATTATTATATATTAGGAGCGGTTGGATCAAGTTGGGCTCAGGGAGGGAGAGGGTGGTGGAACAGAGGTGCATCCCTCCAGTTGTACCGCTCCACAGTTCATATGCTGTTCTGGCATAGAGTGGTTCCTCTATGGAGGCACCTGCAGTGGAGACAAAGGAGAATGCTGGGAACTTCCACAAAGGAGACCCACAGGAGGGTGGCACGAGACCACACAGGGGAAGGAAACTCCTTCTGGTGGGGTACTCGATCATTAGGGGGGAGGAAGGGGATAGGGAGGTAAGGTGCCTGCCTGGCACCATGGCTCAGAAGGACAGGAAGCAAATCCTCAGGATCGCGGGAGCAGCTGTACGAGGAGGGGAGCTGGATGTCATTGTCCACCTAGGGACAAATGACCTGGCTGTGAATGGGATCAGAGCGGTGCAAGAGGAGTTTGCGGAGTTGGGGAGGGGCCTTAGATAAGTAGCATGTACGGTAACCTTCTCGGAGGTGCTACCTGTCTATGGTAAGGATGATACTAGGGTAATCCGCACCATGGGATTCAATGAATGGTTGAAAAACTAGTGTGGAGCTCAGGGTTTTGGATTCACTGGGGACTGGGGAGCCACCTGGAGGGATGCAGGCTTATACTGGCGCGATGGTCTGCATCTGTCCAGGGGGAGAACCAGGATCCTAGGTGACAAGTTTAACTGCTTCACTGGCAAGCATTTAAACTAGCCAAGGGGGGAGGCACTGAAAAGGAGCAGGGAAATCCCAGCCTCTCCCCACAAAACGCAGTTGTTAGAGAGGTAAACACCAAGGTAGGGAAGTCAGTAGGGAGCAGGACAGGGGTAAATGCAGAAAAAGGCAGTAAGGACAGGCATGGGGCTAAAAGGGGTAAAGTCATAAAAAATAAATGGAAGGTGATGAGTAACAATGCCCACAGTCTGTGCAACAAGCTCCCTGAACTAGTGGCCTTGATGGAAGAGGGATGCCTGGATATTGTGGCAGTCACTGAAACATGGTACATAGAGAACCATGACTGGGATGTCAATATACTAGGATACACAGTCTACAGGAGGGACAGGGTGGGTAAAAGAGGAGGAGTAGCTCTCTATATAAGGGAAGGGATTAAAGCAACAGAACTAAAGAGTAAATGGGGAGTTGATGAGTTACTGTGGGTCACCCTGGAGACAGGAAATGGCACCACAATCCGTATGGGGGTTGTGTACAGACCCCCATCTCAGGGGGAGGAAATGGACAAGGAAATGATAGGGCATACTTAAAATGGCAGAAAAAGGGGAGATATTGTTGATGGAGGACCGGAATATGCCAAATGTTAACTGGAGTACCTTTGCTGCAAGCATATCCAAGAGCAGGGTCATTCTTGATGCCCTACAGGGGGCATGCCTCAGACAGCTAGTGTTGAAACCCACTCGGAAGGGAGAATTCTTAGACCTGGTACTCTCCAATGGGGAAGAAGAAAGGATCTCAGATTTAGAAGTGGGTAGTCATCTGGGAACAAGTGACCGCCAAACAGTGTGGTTCACAATAAACACAGCCATAGAGTCAAGCCATACAAAAAAACAAAATTACTGGACTTTAGGAAGGCTGACTTTGGGAAGATGAGAGAGTGCCTCAGAAAAGCACTAGCAAACAGGCAAGGAGGAGGGATGGAGGAACAATGGGGAATAATCAAAACAGTCATCGCAGAGGCAACAAGCCTTTGTGTGAGGCAAATCAACATAACAAAATTAAGGAAAAAAACATTATCGTTCTCAAAAGAGGGCAGGGACAGTTAAGGAGAAAAGGACAGCATTCAGGAAATATAAGGAAACACAGAAGGAGAAGGACAGAGAACTTTAACAGTTAAAGCAGAAGGAGGCAGGGAAGGCAGTCAGAATAGCAAAGGCACAAACTGAGGAAAAGATAGCCAACTCTGTTAAGAAGGAAGATAAAACCTTTTATAGGTACATTAGGGAGCGAAGAAAGACCAAGGGAGGAATACAGTGACTTAATAAAGGGGAGGGAATGTGGGCAGAGGGTGACAGTGAAAAAGCAGGGATACTGAACAAATATTTCTGCTCAGTATTCACAATGGAAGAGGAGGAGGAGGTACCGAAACCAAACAAGAGATAAACTCTGAATAGGGGGGCCGATACCAGTCCATTCACAGAAGAAAAGGTTTTGAAAGAACTCTTGAAACTAAGGGTGGACAAAGCAATGGGGCCTGATGGGACTCACCCAAAAATTCTAAAAGAACTAAGGGTAGAACTAGTAACACCACTGACTACTCTCTTTAACAAATCATGGGAGGATGGAGTGGTACCTGAGGACTGGAGGAGGGCAAATGTGATTCCACTTCACAAAAGTGGGAGCAGGACAGAGGCAGGAAACTACAGACCAGTTAGTTTGACTTCAGTGGTAGGGAAAATGATGGAATCGCTTCTGAAGGAAAGAATTGTTGAGTACCTACAGGCCAGTGGGGCACAGGACCCAAGGCAGCATGGTTTCACAGCAGGAAGGTCATGTCAGATGAACCTAATAGATTTCTTTGACTGGGTGACCAAAGTAGTAGACCAAGGAGGGGCTGTGGATATGGCCTACCTAGATTTTAGCAAGACATCTGACGCAGTCTCACACAAAAGATTAACATACAAGTTAGCCAGCCTTGGGGTGGGTCCCAAGGTGGTAGCCTGGATAAAAAACTGGCTAGACAACAGGACACAAAGGGTAATAGTAAACGGAGTCCACAGTGAAGAAAGGAGGGCAACTAGTGGGATACCGCAGGGTTCGGTACTGGGACCGGTCTTCTTTAGTGCCTTTATAAGTGACATTGGAGAGCATCTGGAAGAAAAGGTATATCTCTTTGCAGATGACACAAAGATCTGCAACAGGGTTGATACACAAGGTGGGGTGGAAAGGATGAAAAGAGACTTGGCAAGGTTGGAGGAAAGGTCAAATATGTGGCAGCTCAGATTCAATGCAAAGAAGTGCAAGGTAATGCATCTGGGAAACAAAAACCCAGGGGAAGAGTACACAATGGGGGGTGAGTTAATAACAACAACAATCGAAAGAGACCTAGGAGTAATTATATCAGATGACCTAAAGGTGGGCAAGCAATGTGAGAAGGCAGTAAGGAGGGCTTGGGGGGGATACTGGGATGCATATTGTAGGGAGAGGCATCGACAGTAGATAACAGGAAGTTGTTGTCCCTCTGTACAGACAGTTAGTGAGACCCCATCTGTAGTACTGTGTGCAATTCTGGGGACCCCATCTCTGCAAAGGCACAGACAAAGTGGAGGCTGTTCAGAGGAGGGCAACCAAAATGGTGCAGGGTCTGCACCAGAAGACATACGAGGAGAGACTAAAGGAGCTTAATATGTATACCCTTGGGGGTAGGAGACAGAGGGGGGACATGATAGAAACTTTTAAGTATCTCAAGGGAATTAAAGTTCAAGAAGGTAGCATCTTTCAGAAGAAGAGATGTGCAAGAACAAGGGGGCACAGTTTGAAGATAGAGGGGGGGACGGCTCAGAGGTAATGTTAGAAAGTATTTTTTCACAGAGAGGGTTGTGGATGCATGGAACAGCCTTCCTGAGGAGGTTGTGGAGTCAGGAACAGTGGAAAATTTCAAGAATGCATGGTACAGGCATAAGGCAATTCTAGTGGGGGGTAGGAGGAAGTAAGCTGTTGATTAACTAGAATCTGCAGCTTATCCATCAGGTAGGGAAATGGGCAGACTAGGTGGGCCAAGTGGTCCTTATCTGCCGTCAAATTCTATGTTTCTAAAGGGAAACCCTAAAATGGGCAATGGATATGTCTTCAGAAGCTATGCATGCAGATGTAGGGACCACAGGTCTGGTTGGACGAGGGACCCGTGTCCTGAGACAGCAGATTCTGACAAAGGGAAAGCTGAAGGGGAGGCTCCAAAGCTAAATGCTGCAGAAGTGGAAACCAGATCTGGCGAGGCCAGAAGGGGGCCACCAGTATTACAGTGGCATGCTCCACACTCAGTTTGAGCAGAACATAGACTTTGATGGCAGATAAGGACTGCTTGGCCCACCTAGTCTGCCCATTTCCGACCTATTGGATAAGCTGCAGATCGTACTTTAACCAACAGCCTTCTTCTTCCTAACCCCCCCACCAGAATTGTCTTATGTCTGTCCCATGCATTCTTGAATTCTCCCAGTGTTTGACCCCACTACTTCCTCAAGAAGGCCATTCCATGCGTCCACCACCCTCTCTGTGAAAAAATACTGTACTTCCTCATATTGCCCCTGAGCCTTCCCCCCTCTATCTTCAAATTGTGTCCCCTTGTTCTTGCACATTTCGTTTTCTGAAAGATGCTACCCTCTTGGACTTTACTGATTCCCTTGAGGTACTTGAAAGTTTCTATCATGTCCCTCCTTTCCTCAAGGGTATAAATATTAAGCTCCTTTAGTCTCATGCGATGCTTCTGTTGCAGACCCAGCACCATTTTGGTTGTCCTCCTCTGGACTGCTCCATCCTGTCTATGTCCTTGCAGAGATGGGGTCTCCAGAACTGCACACAGTAGTCCAGATGGGGTCTCACCAACTGTCTGTACAGAGGAATAACAACTTCCTATTTTCTACAGGTGATGCCTCTCCCTATACATCCCAGTGTCCCCCAGCCATCCTTACTGCCTTCTCACATTGCTTGCTTACCTTTAGGTCATCTGATATGTCTACCCTCAGGTCCCTTTCCATTTGTGTTGCTGTTAATAACTCTCCCCCCAATTGTGTACTCTTCCCATGGGTTTTTGTTTCCTAGGTGCATTACTTTGCACTTCTTTGCAATGAATCTCTGCACTGAACCCTCTGAATGAAAGGGGTCAGAGGAAATGCATAATATAACCTTGTTTTCCAGTAGAGGGAGAGTGCATCTTCACCACAAAAACTCCAAGGCCCTGGAGCAAGCAAGCAATTGTGCATTCTGTGAGGATGCAAAACAATTATGGATGACCCCATCTTATGAAGAGTTTGTTTACCACAGAGGTCAGTGGTGCCTATTCATGTACCAGAAACTTAAAATTGCTTAGCTTATCTGCCAAGATGTTTTGGTCCCTTGGGAGAAAAATGGCTGATAGCTGAAGATGCAAGGCATTGCCCAGTACCACACTCTTCGCTTCCTTGCACTGGGGTAAGAGTGAGAGCCCCTTTGCTTGTTTACATAGTGCATTACACTGATACTGTCCATTTGGATCAGCAAGGGACTGTGGCTGAGGTGTACTTCAAAGGCCTGGAGACCAAGCAAACAGCCCCCATCTCAAGGATATTGATGTGGAGATCTGGAACCCCTTTCCTGGACGGGGATTTCCACAGAAGCCAGTTGTCCAGTAATGGTAAGACATAAAACAGAAGAACTTACCATAACAGTAGATCTTCAAGGGGATCTCAGTCATCAGGTCACATAGTAGGAACCTTCACCGTTGGTGAAGGGGAACTCACACGGAAGATTTTCAGCAGTACAACTGGAGCCTCCGACGTCCGTCGACGTCACCAACCCTATAAAGACGTGAGGGGCCCTGCTCCCTCCTCAGTTCTCCCCCCCCAGAGACAAAGGAAGCACAGCACTTATATTTTATGAACTTTGTTCCCTGTTCACCGCTGGGTGGGCTTGTTATTTGCTTTTCTTTGTGCTACTAATGCTGAAGTGTAAAGCTAGGGATTCACTGGGTGCCCTGGAGTTGCCTTGCTGATTATACCTTAAAGCCAGATATACTAAGCAGCTAACATAGAGTAGACTTGTTTAATTTCGTGGTATTGGATCTAATTGCTGATTATACCTTAAAATCCAGATATACTAAGCAGCTAATATAGAGCAGACTTGTTTAATATTGTAGTATTGAATCTAATTGCTGATTATACCTTAAAGCCAGATATATCTAAGCAGCTAATATAGAGCAGACTTGTTTAATATTGTGGTTTTGGATCTAATTGTGCTTGTAACTGAAGGTGTTAGGATAGCTGGGTCCTAGTGTGACCTCATTTGGAATAGCCCTGTTTGCTTAGAGTGGAGCCTTTGTAGCAAGTCACAACATTTTCTCCTGCTGCATAGTAATGAGAGGCTTTGTTTTCCTCCACTACTTAGGCAGCCCCAAAGCTCACTGCCAACCGCTGCAGGCACTCGGGACAAACAAGAACACAAGCAGCTCACTTGAGGAGCTGAGGAAGCTGAATTTCCAGCCTGATTACTCGAGGGTAAAGAGCCTCTTCTCTTCATCTGGACGCCTGCAGGGGGTGCTAGCCAGCGGCAGCTTCGCCATCTGCCCCACCACCCCAACCACCCACCACCCAGGGGCAGCTGTCAATTTAAGGATCCACCCGTGACATCACATCTGGTGACATCACGTCCTGTTGCCCAGAATCTATCTCCCCACTTTCCCATTTGCAGGTTATACCTGCTGGCCACTAGAGGGACCTATGCTCCCTCGCTACTTCCTACTCCTACCTGTACAGTACTCCTTCCCTTGGATCTTGCTCACCACAATGTATGGGCCCTGCCTCATGATCTGCC
Organism: Neoceratodus forsteri; assembly: GCA_016271365.2. Taxonomy (NCBI): domain Eukaryota; kingdom Metazoa; phylum Chordata; order Ceratodontiformes; family Ceratodontidae; genus Neoceratodus; species Neoceratodus forsteri. The sequence goes on from CM057449.1 coordinate 532,531,406, forward strand.
TGTGCCTATCCCCATTAGCAGTGCACTTGCCCACTTACCCATCTGCTACTCCGCACTGTGCCCTGGCACCCCTCCCTCCCCTTGCTCCTGAACCTGCTCTCTTGCCCCTTGGGATCTCTGTGTGTCTTGGTCCTCCCTGCCTTCCCCCTAGCTTCCTCCCCGCCTCAGGCACATCTGAGTGTCTTCTTATTCTTGCCTTCCCTTCCTGTACCACCCTGCCCACCCCCTGCTCCTTAACGTCCCCTCCCCCATGTCAATCGTAGGAAAACCTCTCACCATCTCCCAGCCAGGGTGTTAGTCATGCTACTACTCCTGTCAGGGAACATTCATCCAAACCCTGGCCCGGTTCCCAGGAGCTTCCCGACTAGCACCACAGGCCTATGCATGGTCTCCAAGAATATCTGTAGCCTCCTAAAAAAGTTTGACTCACTACAATGCCTGGTCACATCAATTAACCCTGATGTCACCGCTCTGGTTGAGGCTTGGCTGTCGAAATCCTCCCGACTCCCTGGTCTCCCTTCCTGGTTTCACCCTCTTCCGGTCCGACCGTGTTGGGAGACGGGGCGGCGGCTGCGCTATTTATGTCAAGGAATCTCTCCCAGTACTAGCCCTGCCTACTCCAATCCTTGACTCCAGGGCCCAGACACTTACGCTGAAACTAACCCCTGACCCTTTAAAGGGACCTCTTTATCTGACTACTGCATATGTGCCCACCCAGGGACCAAACGCAGGCCACTGCCTCTCTTACAGAATACCTTTCCTCACTACCTCCTTCCTCTGATCAAATTCTGGTGGGTGACTTAAATGTCAACTGGCTCAGCCCCTCCTCCTCCTCTACCCGTGACTCCTTTTCTGCAATAGACCTAACACAACTAGTTACCCAACCTACCAGGACTAACCCCAAGAGAGGCTCCTGTACCCTGCTTGATGTGGTACTCACTAACCACCCTAATCGGATTCCCAATGTACAAGTCCTCCCAGACTCTCTCAGCGATCACTCCCCCATTCTATTCCACTGGTCATCCTCAGTTCCCAAACCCACAGCACAGTCCACATGCCGGCGGGGTCTAATACCTGGTGGTCTGACAAAGCTTAAGGAACTACTGTCCCAAATTGACTGGTCTCCGATACAGGCAACTCCTGACATTGACACAGCTCTCTCCTTCTTTACCCAAACATTTAATAATGCCTGTGATATCTTTGCCCCAATGTCGACCCGCTGTTCTAAAAGGCAGAATGCCCCCTGGGTAACCCCAGCTTTGATCCACCAACTCAAACATAGGGACAACCCTATGGCACCGTGCCATTGAGACTGGCGGCCCAGTGACAGAGCAGTTATATGCCGCCACCGAAACAAGTGCACTCGGGCCATCAGAAAGGCCAAGTCTAGCACTATCGGTCCTCACTCACTGCCTCATGGGGAACCCCAGAACCTTCTGGGATAACATTAAACAGTTAAATGGGAGTGCACTCCCCCCACCCACCCAGATCAACATTGATGGCGTGATCTCTTCAGACCCAAGCCTTCATAGCCAACCACCTCAACACCTCATTCACTGACCTTAGCCCTATCCTCCCTACATATTTTTTTGACCCTCCTCCCCAGCGCCTGCACGTAAACCTTTCTCGATCTATTTTTCTCCCTCTGCCGTGTTTCTGCCCAAGAACTTAGGCACTCTTATATCACTGCCCTCAAGAGAGTATTAGTACGGGCAGTGACACCCTGGATCCGTGTGTCCTATGGCTGGTCTTAGACACAGTCCTCAGCCCGATCACGTGCCTCATCAATCACTCTCTTTGCCTGGGAAGGTTCCAACTGCCTGGAAAGTCGCCACGTCACCCCTATCTTTAAAGGTGGTGATAGGACTGTGGCTGGAAACTATCGGCCAATCTCCATTCTCTCTCTCTCCAAGGCCTTGGAAAAGTGGTAGCCTCTCAAATCTCTGACTACCTCTCCACCTACAATGTCCTATGTCCTGAGCAGCATGGCTTCCGAGTGGGCCACAGTACCAACACAGCCCTCCTAGAGTTCTCCAACTTTCTCCACTCCTCATTAGACACTGGCTCTCTGGCAGGTGCGGTCTTCATTGACCTCTCTAAAGCTTTCGACACTGTCTCCCACCCCCTCCTTCTTGATGCCCTTAGTCTCTCTGGTTTTGCTGCTGGGCCTATCTCCTGGTGTACCAGTTATCTGTCTGACCGCTCACAGTGTGTAAAAATTAATGGGACCTACTCAGACATCTGTCCCATCTTTTCTGGGGTTCCCCAGGGCTCCATTCTGGGCCACTTACTATTCTCCCTTTACCTTAACACCCTTTCACGCTCTTGCTCGGGGAACATTCTATTGTACGCTGATGATGCAGTCATCTTTGCCTCAAGTCATAACCCTATTGCCCTCCAGGACTCGCTGCAGAAGTCCTTCGCTGAAGCCGAGGGCTGGTTCAAGGAACATAGATTGATGATAAATCTTAAAAAAACAAAAATCATGTACTTCACTGATCCCAAAACAATTCCTGCAACTTCAAACTCCTCATTCACTCTGGGTCCTCTTTCCCACTCGAACAAGTTTGCTCCTATAAATACCTAGGGATCCATTTTGACCCCTCCCTCTCCTTCCATGGACACATCGCTGCCCTAGCCACTGCCACTAATATCCGACTGGGCATCTTACATCGGTATAAACGCTGCCTCCCTCCGGAGGCTCTTCGACTCACTGTCATCTCCTCTATCCTGTCCCTAGTGGACTATGGACTGCCGGTGTATGGTGCTGCTGATCAGACCACACTCCATAAAATTCGCACTACTCTGAATAAGGCCTGCAGGTTAATTACTGGGCACCCAGGCTACACACACCTGTCTAGTGCAGCTAAAGCACTGGTACTTGATCTTGAGGCGCCTCAAATATCTGACCTGTACCCTTACAAAAGACCCTCCTTGGCTATCCCGCCGGACTGACCACCACCATCCGCCGCTCTGTCCCACTAGTTCATACTCGGACCTCAGGAAAACTCTCTTGTTATCCCTAGAGCTAGGACCTCTCACGGCCAAGAGAGCCTTCAGCTTTAGGACCCCCTCCTGGTTCAACACACTGCCCCCTCCATCTCCGAAGCTCCAACTATATCGTGCTTCAAAAGCGTCCTTCTGGAACCACCTGTTAACACCAAGCTGTAATTGCCACTAGTCAAAGCCGTGCTCAATACTAATGACAAAACTACTACTAAGCTGCTAAGGACAACATAACTCTGGTATTGTTTGCATCAATCCTACCTGTACCAGCTTGTTTGTATCTATGTCTTAAGTTACTGTTATACTGTGTTATACTGTGTATTTTCGTTTGTCTTACTGTGACAAGGTACCTTTGTAAATGAGCCTATGGCTCAAAGGTTTTCCAAACTGCTGTCTAAATAAATAAATAAATAGCCCCAGCCATGGGGGACCCAGGAGAGAGAGGTGCCCAGACCTACAGCATGTGAAACGCTGGATACAACAGACAGCCAGTTCCTAGACAGGAGCCACAAAAAGGGGGATGGTGGAAGAGAAAGCAGACCCAATGACTGAGATCCCATCAAAGACCTACTGTTACGGTAAGTTCTTACGTAATTGTCCCATCTTCATCGAGGTTATCTCTATCATCAGGTCACACCGTAGGAATGAGCCCCAAGCAGTTATAGGTGCAAACAGACAGTCTAGGAAGAGGGCTCTCCATAAACCTAAGACAAGAGCCCCTGTAGCACAGACCTGCCAAAACCTGCACAGGCTCTAGAAGCAATGTCCAGACTGTAGTGCTTGGTGAAAGTATGGAAAGTACTCCAGTGTCAGTGGCTGAGACCCCATCCCCCGAAACAGGCCACAGAGGTAGCCATGCCTCTGTTGGAATAAGCTTTGACAGCACCAGGCAATTCTTTGCACTGTGTTCTGTTACATCAATTACGGCAAGAAAAAATTACTCACCTTAGTAATGTTGTTTCTTCTAATGGAGTCTTGCTATATTATGACAATTGCAGTTTGTCCCACCATTAGAACTGCTCCGGAGGTGAAAGGTTAACTACCATTCTGAGAATGGAGTTTAGGCATGAGCTTCAGTTAGAAAGCTCTGTCTGGATAATTTCAAACTGAAACTGTCAGATCTTCTGAGCAAAAACTCACTAAGGTTCAGTGGGAAGCTGTAACCTACACTAGCCAACTGGCTACCTAAATATTAACACATATTCCTGGTCCCAACACAAAGACTCAAGTCAGGAACCAGAAATAATAAAATAAGGTAGAATAAAACACCACACCCAAAACCCCAAAAGGGTGAAAAACATATAATGAGACATCGGTGCCCACTGGACTGCCACCCCATACCCAAGTAGAAGTTCTGAGGAGGGGCAGGCTGAGGGAGGTCATAATATGAAGACTCCATTAGAAGAAACAACATTACTAAGGTGAGTAATTTTTCTTCAAACAACATAATCTTTTATATTATGATAATTGCAAATACACAGCAGTACCTCCATGGAGGAGGACAGAACCTACTTAGGAATAGCTCTGAAGCACGGCTGTGCAAATCTAACATCCCTCCTGGCCTGGATATCCAGGAGTAATGCTTGGTGAAAGTGTGTACCGTTTTCCAGGTAGCTGCTTGACATATCTCTAAAATAGGGATGTCTCTGGCAGCAGCTATAGCCGCAGCTGTACCTCTGGTAGAGTGAGCCCTCAGGCCTGAAGAGAGACCTTTCCCAGTTTTGATAGCAAAATTGGATACAGAGACAATCCACCTGGCAATGGATCTCTTAGTAGCAGGTTACCTTTTCAACCTCATAAAAGTAGAGAAAAGTTGGAGGATTGAACCTACTGACCCTTAGTACGCTCTATATAGTAACTAAGAGCCTCTTAACATCTAAACTGTACAACCTCCTCTCACCAGAGGAGGAATGGTCAATAAAGGACACTGGAAGGGAGACAGATTGGTTAGATGAAGTCTGAAACCACCTTAGGCAAAAACTTCCTGTTAGTCCTAAGGACTACTTTATCCTGTGAAAATAAAGTCAGTCTCACTGACAAGGCTTGTAACTCCTTATGCGCCTGGCAAGTGATGGCTACTAGAAAAACAGTTTTCCAAGTCAAATACTTGAGCTCTGCAGAAACAGAGGCTCAAAGGAGGTTGCATCAACTGAGCAATACAAACATTAAGATCCCAGGCAGGGGCTGGGTCCCTGAAAGGTGGATTAGTATGAAGTAATCCCTTGAAAAACTTGGAAAAAACAGGGTAAGTGGAAAGAGAGGAGGGCTTTCCTGCTGAAATAAAAGCAGAGACAGCTGCCAAATGAACTTTCAGGGTAGCTGGTCTCAGGCCCAAAGAATTGAGATGGACCATATAGTCCAGAACAATGGGCAAATCAGCAGATTCCGGGGAAATATGCTTCCCCAAGCACCAGATGGAAAACCTTTTCCATTTAGAATTATAAGTGGCCCTAGTGGAAGGCTTCCTGGAAGCCTTAGGATGTTGAGAACACCTTGAGAAGGTGTGTAGGTCAGCAAACTCTAACTCCTCAAGAGCCAGGCCTTGAGGTTGAGGATTGAGATTTGGATACCAAACCCTCCCTGGGCACAAGATAACAGATTGTGTCTCCTGGGGAGGCACAGGGAAGATGGACTGTTAAGGACAGAAGGAGTGGGTACCAGGGCTGCCTGGCCCAATCTGGAGCAATCAGAATCATCCTGCAAGGCTGGGATCTGATTTTGACTAGCATCTTGAATAGGAGAGGGAAGGGAGGAAAAGCATATAGAAACTTCCTTCCAATCTAGGAGAAAGGCATCCAGAGGACTGAGCCCATCACTGGGGCCTGCAACAAAACAGTGGAAGTTGGTGATTGTCTGGGGCTGCGAAAGATCTATCTGACGGGTGCCCCATCTGGCAAAACTATCCCCAGTACTGGGGATCCAGTGACCATTCGTGATGGCCCTGGGAAATCCTGCTGAGCATCTGCCAGGACATTGTCCTTTCCTGGGAGGTGAACTGCTATGAGGGAAGTGTTCAGGGAATAAGCCAGAGACCATAACTTCATTGCTTGATTGCACAAGGCCGAAGACCGAGTGCCCTTTGTTTGTGATGTACCACATTGTGGTGGTGGTGTCTGTTCTGACTTGTACCACTTTGTTCTGAACAGGCATAGAAAATACTTGAAGTGCTAGAAAGACAGCTCTGAGTTCCAGCAAATTGATGTGGAGCAGAGATTCCTGGGGGACCACACTCCCTGAGTGGAGGTCGCCCATGTAAGCTCCCATCCCAGAAGGGATGCATCCGTGAGTGAGGGTCAAGGAATGCGACAGAGGGATGAAGGGACCCCGTCTTAAATTGCTCTGATCCTGCCACCACTGAAGGGCCTGGATCAGGTTCGAGTCACTGGGACCAACTTGGAAAGGGATCTTTTCTCTGAGACCAAAGGCTCTCAAGTGAAACTGAATGTCCCTCATCTGAAATCTTGCTCCTTGCTCTACAGCTGTGGAAGCAGCCATGTGCCCTAGGGGCTGTAAGAGTGCCTTGCTGGTCGAGACCTGCAGAGTGAAGAGGAGGCCAGGACCACCAGGTTCCTTACCCTCTCTAAGGGTAGGAAGGCTCTGGCCTGCTTTTGTCTAATTCTGCACCTATGAAGGTGAGTACCTGAACAGGTTCCAGAACTGACTTTGGAAGATTGAGCAAGAAGCCCAGAGGTGAGCAGCTGCTGGGTAACTTGCAGGTGTGATTTGACCTGTTCTGGAGACTGGCCTACAATGAGCTAGTCGTCTAGATAGGGAAAAACAGCAATCCTTTGCCTTCTTAAATGAGCAACTGCTACTGCCAGACATTTTGTGAATACCCTTGGGCAGAGGTGAGCCGAAGGCATTGCTCTGAACTGGTAGTGACCTGAGGGCAGTTCAATCTGAGGTACTTTCGGTGAGAGCTTCTATGTTAGAACACGAAATAGGCATCCTTGAGGTCCAGGAAGCTAGCCAGTCCCCTGGCCTTAGAGAAGGTAAAATCATTGCCAGAGTCACCATTTTGAACCTTGGTTTCAAAAGGTGCTTGTTCAGATATCTTAGGTCTAAAATGGGCACCATTCTCCTGTCTTTTTGGGGTAAGGAAATATCTGGAGTACAGACCCTTGCCCTGGTGTGGGGAAACCCTTTCTACAGCTCTGAGAGCTAGGAGGTTGAGACTTCTGTTTCTAAGGTAAAAGTCTCTAAAGGGTTTGCAGGTGGAAAAAATCTGGCTCTCATCTTTGGAAATGTTTTGAAGCTGAGAACCAGACCCTGGCTACTACTTCCAGGACCCATTTGTCTGATGTTAGAGACTCCCAGTCCTGGTAGTAAGCCAGCCTACCCAGGTAGTGGAGGAGCAGGTCCTGGGCACCCCATCAGGGTGCCTGTTTGGCAGGGCTTTAGTCTGAGGGTGGGAGCAGACCTACTTGCACCCGTCTGCCTCTGCCTCTGAAGAACCCCTCCGAGCATAAGCAGAAGAAGCCTGGGTTTGGTAAAAGGCCTGTGAAAGGGCCTACCTCTACCCCTGGGGTCTGCTTCTGAGGAGTGGCTTGCAGCTCCTTGGCTTGTGCACTCCTATAAGTTATTCTGTATTCATCCATTTTCTTCATGTAATCTCTGTTTGCTCCCCAAACAGAGAATTCCCCTACAGGAAAATCCATAACCTTAGACTGGGTATCCTGTGACAAGTTAGTACACCTGAGCCAAGCTAACCTCACGAAAGGCCACAGATGTAGCCATGACTCTAGAGGATACATCATTAGAATCCACAGCAGCATGGAATTGCACCTTGGAAGCCTCAATACCATCAGAAGCCACCTGCTCCAGCTCCTCCTTGAAGCTGGCCAGGGCCTGTTTAATAAAAGCCATGACAGTGTCCCATCTAGATTTTGGTATCTTGCCACATAAGCCATGTAATTTGCTTGTCTGAGTCCCAAGGACGCTGCCATGTATATTATTTTTAGCCATGGCATCAATCTTCCTGGAGTCCTTGTCAGGAGGATGTGAAGCCAGGGAATGTTAGCTTTATCACAGGCTGCAGCCTGAACTACTAACATGACTGCACTGCTGTGAAAGAAAGTCTGTATCAGGACCTGACAAAGTGTACCTCCTGTCCATCTTTTTGTCAACAGGAGGCACAGAATTAGGAGCTTTAGAATTTTTATTGTTTGCTTCCTAAAAGACTATGTAAGGGATAGATAATCTCCTAGATTCTGGGATATCCATCATTTCCACAAAATCAGGTTCCTCTTGCTCATCCACAGCTTCCTCTAATGGGAGCTGGAGGGTTCAACAACCTTTTATAAAACAAAAAATGAGAAGGGACTCAGAAAGCATAGGGGGAGATTCTAAAGGTCTGTCTGGGGAGATGTCCGGTTCAATGGGCACATCCAGACTCTCAAAGTCACATTCACACTGTTCATAATCCTCCTCCCCCTCCTCTGGTTCATAAAAATCTCCAATATCATATTCTTGAACCGGTGGAACCGACCAAACCGACCTCCTACCAGACAGTGGCGGTTCGGACGGAACCGGAGAAAGTGACTGTACAATTTGTATAGCTTTTGCTATTTCTGCAGCAGTTGGAGAAGGAATTTTGGACTCCATACCTGCTGATTTTTTAGTTTTCTTTGCTGGAACTGGCTCCTCAGAGCCAGCTTTACGTTGGCCCGAGGAAGTCTCGCCCTGGTCAGAGGGCACTCCCTCCGAGTTCGGTTGGCACCGAACCGGCTGGCCATCCGGGTCAGTGGACTTCTTGGCCTCTCGTTCCCTGAGCCTGCCCACTCTCTTATCCAGGGTGGCTGCAGGGAAATTCTTACAAATCTGGCAGTCTGAATTGAGGTGGTCAAACCCCAGACAATAGACACATGTAGTGTGTGGGTCAGCCTTGGCAAAGGCTTCCCCACAGACACTACAGTGTTGAAACCCAGTGGGCCCGGTTTTTCTTTTGGGTTTCTCAGACATGATGCCAGCCTAACCAACAAACTTGCCCTTTTAACGGCAGTGCCAGGCAAGACACCCTTATCGGTTCCCAACCGTGTCACGGGTCGTGGAAAAACCGTAATGAAATCCGTTTTTTAGAACCGATAAGAACCGGGAACCGCACTCTAAAAGCTTTAAAATGCTTAAACTTTAAAGTTTTAACCAACCTGATCGGTTCAAACCGAACCGATAAACATTTTCAAGTTCCACACAAAAATAAAAACCTGTCTATTACTTACAATACCACAGACAGAGCTTGAACCGATCGGTTTGCGGTTAAAAATAATAATACTTGCGGTTGAATTTAACCGAGAAAATACTGTTTAAACCGAGAAATGAACCGAGCAGTAGAAGAAATCTCCGGAGCGACTGTTCAGTGAGGCGGAGTAAAGAATCTGACAGTTTCAGTTTGAAATTATCCAGACAGAGCTTCTCTAACCGAGCTCGCGCTCTAAACTCCATTCTCAGAATGGTAGTTAACCCTTTCACCTCCGGAGCAGTTCTAATGGTGGGACAAACTGCAATTGTCATAATATAGCAAGACTTCATGTTGTTTGAATTAGCCAACCATCTGGATAAACACTGCTTAGAAACTAAAGAGCCATATCTACCTGGGGGGAAAAAAACAAACAACTGCTTCAACTTTTGACTTTCCCTGGTCCAAAGCAAATAGTATTTCAAAGTTCTGCACGCATCTAATGTATGGAGCAATGCTTCCCCTGGATTGCAATGCTCAGGTAACTAAACAGGAAGGTGGATAGACTGAGTGTAAACTCTGAGACCACCTTAGGTAGAAAATTGCAGTTACGTAAGAACTTACCTTAACCGTAGATCTTCGAGAGAGGTTCCCACAGTAGGTCTTCATATATAGGATTGCGCCCCCTGGCGTCAGATCCACACAGCAAACTTGTAGATAGCAATCATCAGAGGAGACCGCCCCGATGTCAGGGTGGCGTGATGTCAGCCCGACTATAAAAGGGGGCGGTCCAACGCCCGCTCTCCAGTTCTTTTCCAACGGAGACCTATAGATAAGTAGTGAGAAAACTGGAGTGAAAACTTCTGAGACCCTGTTTCCACTCTAGTCCCAAAGAGCTAGATAGGATGGAAAATAAGGATAAAACATCCAAAAACTGGGGGAAGGAGGAAGGGAAACTAGACCTACTGCAGGAACCTCTCTCAAAGATCTACTGTTATGGTAAGTTCTTACGTAACTGCAATATCTTACTTCAAGAGGGTTCCTGCAGTAGGTCTTCACATATAGGACTGAATACCAAGCAGTCCAAAAGAAAAGCAAAAACACAGGTGCAACCGGGAGGAGGAGAAGTCGCCATGAGGAATCACGACAGAAGGCCTTGCAAGACTGCAAGACCAAAGCCAGTTCTGTGCCGAGAGGCAATGTCCAGACTGTAATGCTTAGTGAAGGTGTGAACAGACGACCATGTGGCCGCAGCACAGATCTCTGCCATGGACACATTCTTAAAAAAGGTAGTGGAGGTCGCCACTCTATGGGTGGAGTGGCCTTTGACTGCCCCTGGAAGGGATCTTCCCATATTTCGTATACGAAAAATGGATGCAATTAGCAAGCCATCTAGAGATGGTCTGCTTGGAAATAGCCTTGCCCTGGCACTGAGGGGTAAAGGCTACGAACAGTTGACTAGATTTCCTAACCTCTTTAGTCCTGTTCGTCTAGTACCTCAAGATCCGGTGCACATCAAGTGTATGCAGAAGGTGTTTCCCCTTGTTGGAATACTGTGTGCAGTAAACTGGTAAATCCACGCTCTGGTTCAAAGTGGTTTCCGAAACTACTTTGGACAAACAAGAAGGATTAGTCCGAAGGACTACCCGGTCCTTATGAAAAATCAAATAAGGTTCTTTACAGATGAAGGCCTGTAATTCGGAAACCCTTCTGGCCAAAGTAACTGCTACTAAAAATAATGTCTTCCAGGAAAGGAAGCATAAGTCACAGGAAGAAGCTGGTTCAAACGGGGGCAAGATCAGCTACTCAAGCACGAAGTTCAGATCCCAGGGAGAACAGGGACTCTGGATTGGAGGTTTCAAATGAAGGATGCCTTTCAAAACAGTTTTGGCAACCTCCAGCTGAGCCAAGGTTTTGCCCTCCACCGGGAGGTGGTAGGCCAACACCGCAAAAAGGTGGACTTTAATGGAGGAATAGCTAAGGCCCACCTCGGACAGGTGTGCGAGATACTCTAGAACCTGGGAAGCCGAGCATGAAAATGGATCCCAGATCCTTACTTGGGCTCATATCGTGACTTTCTTCCACTTCATAGCGTAAGTAGAGCTGGTAGAGGGTTTTCTGGCCTCCACTTGAATATGTGCAACCTGTGAAGATACCTCATAGTGAGAAATCACTACATTCACAGGTGCCACACATGGAGGTGGAGAGACTGAAGGCTCAGATGCACCAGGGTGCCCTGCTCCTGAGTCAGAAGGTCGTGGGAAATGGGCAGAGGAACCGGGGGTTCCCATGCAAATTGTTGCAGAAGAGGGTAACAAATTTGGCATGGCATTAGCCCCCTCCTGTTGAAGTTTCACCAGAACCTTCTGAATGAGATGAAAGGGAGGAAAGATGTACAGAAACCTCTGTGTCCATGAACAAGACAGCGCGTCTCAGCAAAAAGCACCATGCCCGGGAACGAGCGAGCAGAAGATGGGTAGTTTTGCGTTGCACAGGGAGATGAACAGATTTATCTCTGGTCGACCCCATCGAAGAAAGAGTTCTTCACTACCTCTGACTTTAGTTCCCACTCGTGGTCCCTGGCCACTGATCGACTGAGACTGTCCACCAGGACGTTGGTGACACCCGGAACATGGACTGCTGTCAAGTAAAAGCTGTGCTGAATCTCTCAGTACCACACCCTCATGGCTTCTCTGCAAAGAGGATATGAACAGGTTCCTCCCTGTCTGTTTAGGTACCAGACAGTGGACATATTGTCCGTCTGGACTAGAAAAGATCCCGGAACCAGAAGTGACTGGAATGCCTGGAGAGCATAAAGAACTGCCCTGGTATCCAGAACAATGATGTGAAGCATCAGCTCCTGGCTGGACCAAGACCCTTGTGTCTTGTGAATCCCCAGATGGGCTCCCCAGCCCAGATCTGAGGTGTCCGTAATGAGAATTTGGATTGGAACTGCAGGATGGAAAGGAATTCTCTTTGATAGGTTTGAGAGATCTTACCACCAGTGAAGATCTCTCTGAAGGCTGTTGGAGATCATGACTTTTTGGTTCATGTCGTCCGTCCTCTGATCCCATTGGACTCGAAGAGACCACTGGGTGACCCTCATGTGAAGCCTGGCCATGGGAACTGTAGAAATGGCGGCCACCATCAGTCCCAATAGACGAAGCACCGAATGTGCTGGGATCCTTCAAGCCTGTGCCACGAGAGTGGCCCGAGAAGCTAAGGTCTCTGCCCGATCTGATGGCAGGAAAGCCTTGCCCTGAACTGTGTCTAGTACAGCCCCAATGAACTGGAGCCTCTGGGATGGTACCAGCTGGGACTTGGGAAAATTGATCATTATGCCCAGGAAAGCAAACAAGCTCAGAGTGAAAGAAAGAGACTCTTTCAGGCTGGTAGGAGAGGGTGCTGCGAGGAGCCAGTCATCCAGGTACGGGAAGACATAAATGCCCTGACGGTAACGCCGCCACCAACGCTAGGCATTTGGTGAACACTCTTGGGGCTGAAGAAAGTTCAAAAGGGAGTGCTGTGAGTTGGAAATGCTTCTCCATGAAGACAAAACGGAGAAAACGGTGGTGGGCCGGGAGGATGGGAATATGCAGGTAAGCATCCTGCATGTCAAGGGAGCACAGCCATGAATTGGGGTGGAGCAGGGGAAGGAGCCCCTGAAGGGTCAACATACGAAACTTCTTGTACTTGACAAAGACGTTTAGTGCGCTGAGGTCCAGGATCAATCTCAGGCCGCCCGTTTTCTTTGGAACAAGGAAGAAGTGGGAGTAAAATCCCCTTCCTATTTGGCTTGACGGGAGGGGTTCTATGGCCCTCTTTAGAAGGAGTGCCTGGATCTCCTGAGAGACTATGGGGACCCGATCTCAAGGACAGAAGGACCGTCCCGGCAGTTGAGGGGCTGTAATTTTGCAGAATTCTATCGAGTGACCTTGCTGGATGAACAGAAGCACCCAAGCTTCTGCGGTGACGAACCTCCAACCGTCCAGTTCCTCCTGTGTTACTGGAGGGAGCAGAAGGAGAGGAAAGGAGTCAGGATGCCGAGAGGAGGGGAGCTTTTGCCCCAGAGGCCTATTTGGGAAATTTGGCCTGTGGGGTTTGAGCTCCAGATCCAGATGTGCGCTTCTTTGCTTGGCCTGGGATTTGTTCTACCTTCTTTGGCGATGAAAAGGCAGCTTTTTCTGGCCCATCTTGTATAAGGAGCGGACATCTCGCAAGGAGCGTTAGCTCTCCTGCAGCCCAGTAATAACATCTTTAGCGTCGCTGCCAAAGAAGACGGAACCCCTGAAAGGGGTGTCTAGAAGACAGGACTGCACATCCTGTGCCAGTCCCGCTATATGAAGCCAGGAGAGGTGACGGAGGTAGAACCCCGTGGCTGCCGCCCTAGCCACTGAGTCGTAAGTCACTCGAAGGGTGTGACAACACGAGGATTTCCCCATCCTAACTTTGTCCAACAACTTCTTTCTTAGGGCTTCATCCTGAACCTCTTGGAGGTCTCTTTCCAAATCCAAGAGAGAAGCTTTTTGAAAGGCGACCATGTGCGAGACGTAATTAAGGGAGCGTATTGCGCTAGAGGAAGAAGAGTATATTTTGTGCCCAAATTGTTCGAGTTGACACGAGTCCTTATCAGAGGCGAAGAGCTCAAATGTTTGGGCTGTGCTGAACGGTCATGAGCGGCCATGATGGCCATGGAGTCAGCCTTAGGATGGGAGTTAAGGTGAGATATCCCTTCTGGGGGGTAACAGGTGCGGTCATCTTTGCGTGAGAAAGCTGGTATGGAGGACGGTTGTTGCCAGACTGTGGTCTCAAGGTCCTCATGGGGCCCCATCCATGGAGGAACAGGGATAGGGTCCAAAGTGTCCAGATCCAGGTGCTCCTCAAGGCGTTTTCTTTGTGGATTGACCTCTTTGGATGACCATCCACCAGCCGCCTGAATTGAATGCAATAAATCTCCGAAAGAGGGTCCTCCAGAGGCGACTTTGGTGAATCTTTTGGAGGGACTTCTATGGGAGATCTAAGCTCCGACGCATCCATGTCAGAGTCTGTGTCAGAGGGCTCGGAGTCACTAGGCACGGAAGGGTCTGGTTCCATGGTACCCACAGTGACAGATATCAACGCTCTGGGCAGAGGAGAGGTGACCCTGGGGTTGGGCGCTTCCCACACCAACTGTCTCAGCTCTGACAAAAGTTGCATTCTGGTCTCTTTCCACCAAAGAGGGATGGACTCGTGGTCCAGTACCGGAGAAGGAGGCTGGTAACTCGGATACCCCGGGTACTGAGGATAGTGCCAGGCTGGGTAATACGAAGAGCATCCGGATACCCCGGCGTAGGGTGTCCTGGAGTAGGATATCCCGACATAGGGAAGGATGACGTAGGGTAACCCGGCGCCGGAAGACCTGGAGCGGAGGCACCTGGCCCAGCGTCGGGTATATGGTGACAGGACAGGAGGGCTGCACTGGAGAGAGGAGGTTCAGGGATTAGGAACCCAGTCGAAGAACCCGCAGGGGGCGGTGCCATAGTGCCAGAAGGCGGCGTCAGATCCGGGAGCGCGCCCGAAGAGCCAGAGTGTGGAGGCTCCATAACAGGATCCCCAGTCGGCAGCGAAACCTTGTCCGGCGATGGCTGAAGGCCTGGCAAGGAGGGAGGAAACTCGAGGGGCCCCCGACAGTAGGTCCGAGTGCGATCTTGCTAAAGCAAAAAGCAAAGGATCGGGTGTCGAGTCTCTGGGGTGAAGACCCCTGGGAGACGACAGGTCAACTTGTCCCTCACTCTGTCCGATGTCGGGGACCAAACTGGAGCCTGACGGGAGAGTGGATGGATTCAGACAGGCGTCAGAGGAGCTGGCGTCTGAAACGGCAGATCCGACCGGGCTAGAGACGACTGGAAGGCCGCCGCTAGTCTGATCGGTGGAGGCCGCACGCCCTTCACTGGAGGCGAAGGGTGACTTATCGGCAGGACAAGGCGATGAAATTACCACCTCTAAAGAGGCTACCCCCCGCCTGCTGCTCACCTCGGCAGGAGGGGAGAGTCCCAGTTCAAAGAGCGGACAGGCGCCCAAAAGTACTCACAGTTGCAGGCTTCTCGTGTGTGGCCGGACTCTGGTCCAGCACTTCTCTTTACTTTTCTTCTTTTACGGGGCCAGCGACAACGCAGACCTTCCCCTGAGTTTTTGGAGCTCCTTTTCCACAGGCGCCAAGCGAAGGGTCAGAAGATGGGCCTCAAGGGACCGCTTGCGCCTGGTTCTGGTTGCCTGGTTGAAGGCCTGGTAGATGGAACACTCCTGGATGTCGTGCTCTGAACCTAGGCAAAGAAGGCAGCGGGAATGGTCGTCCTTGTGCGAGATTTGAGCTCCGCACTTAGAGCACTTTTTCTTCCGTCTAGAAAACATCAATTTGAAGAGAATTTTGAGAGAAATTTAATAAGAGGCAAAGCAAACTTCGACAAAATACAAAGCGGATGTTGGATTGCTGTTCTGACATGGGCCGAACATTACTGAGGTGACAGCGGGAAAGAACTGGAGAGCAGGCACAGGACTGCCCCTTTTATAGTCGGGCTGATGTCACGCTGCCCCGACGTCGTCGTCGGTCCCCATTGATGATTGCTATCTACAGGTCTGCCCGTGCAGACCTGACGCCAGGGGGCGCAGTCCTATATGAGAAGACCTACTGCAGGAACCCTCTCGAAGTAAGATCTTAGGATTCATGCTCAAAGACACCCTGTCTTTGTGAACACTCAAATAAGGCACCTCGCACCAGAGGGCCTGAAGCTCTGAAATTCTTCAAGCAGAAGTAATGGCAACTAAAAATAATGCTTTCCAAGAGAGAAAGCACAGGTCGCAGTTTGCAATTGGCTCAAAAGGAGACAGGGTCAACTTCTCCAAAATAAAATTTAAGTCCCAAGCCAGGACTGGAGAATTGATTGAGGGTTTCAGATGCAGGATGTCCCTGAGAAAAGTGCATGAGACATCCAGCTGAGCAATCATGCAGTCACCCATGGGCTCATGAAGGCAGAAATAGCCAAAAGGTGCATCTTGGGGGGGGGGGGGAGTACTGGAGACCTGAGTCACAAAGAGAGATCAGATAGTCCAGGATGTGGTTCACTGGACAGGTGAAAGGGCCCAGACAATGTTTGGCAGCCCAGATGGCAAACCGCTTCCACTTAATGACATGTGGTTCGAGTGGAAGGCTTCTGGGCAGTCACTAGGATGTCCGCCACTCTGTCAGAGACCCTAAACCTGGCGACAGCTATCTCCTCAGGCGCCAATCATGCAGATGGAGGGATCTGAGATTGGAATGGACCAGGGTCCCCTGATCCTGGGTCAACAGGTTCCTGCAAAGAGGGACCTGGAGGTTCCTCCATCAGCTTCTGTAGCCGAGGAAACCATATCTGCCGAGGCAAATGTGACTCCTATGTTTCAAACGGGAAGTAAAAATAGCCCGGGCACCTATAGGCCAGTGTGCGTAATATCTCCTCATGCAGAAAAAGTGCTTTCCTAACGTTACCCTGGAATTTACCACCACTGAGCTGTAGCAATAAGACGCAAAAAAGCTGAGAAAGCAAAAAGAAAGTAGAACACTCACCAAAAGGCCTTGGATTTAGGCTATTTGTTCAGCTTTGTGCAACTCTGCAAGCAGCAGAACAGTGAGGTGAACACAAATAAGCTGACCCTGAACCATCTAAAAATGGGAAGTAAAACTGTCCCAGGCAACTCTGCGCCAGTGTGTTTAACAACGCCCTCTTGAAGAAAAAGTGCTTCCTAATGTCTGCCCTAAATTCAACACCGAGTTGTAGCAATGAGTTGCAAACAAGCTGACACTGAACAAACTAGTTCATAACGGTCCGTAGTCTCTACTCAACCCTCTTCTCTCAGTTACCATTTCTATCAGGTACAACCAGTCCTTACCATACCAACTTTCTTTATGGTCTCCCCAACCCTTTCCAGGAGCACAGAAATGATCTGAGGATAAGCAGTTGTAATTGCAGCCAGAAGCTCTCTCCCAACCTTTGAAAAGGTTTCTCTTGTGGAAAGACTTACATAGGACACCTGCAGAGACAAAGATAAAGCAGGTGTTAAACAGTAGTTCATTTAAAAACAAATTATTATAACTTAATTATGTACTCCCTTTAAACCCCCAATACTGGCTCCTGATGCTCATCATTATCCACTTATGTGATGCCACATCTCACTTTCTGTTCACTAAGTAAGAACTTCAGTTTGGTTGCCAGGATTCCCTTCCCTTCACACGACTACCTCACAAACCCTCGACATATCCTACCTGTAGGTATAACTTTCTGTTGCCACTCTGTCATGTGGTTTTCTCCTTAACCCCGAACCCCAGCACTGCTAGTTTTTGCTCCTGGCCCATCTACCTCCCTGATCTCCACCAACACTGCTGCATTATATCCAGTCCCTAAGGCCATCGCCCCTGTTCTACTGCTGTTTTGTTTTGTTTTTCAGTTTGTTTTTGCACCATCTCATTAGCACATCTGTTACTGTTTTTACACCAAGCCTTTTGTGCACAGCTGATACTAATTATTTTTCATATGTTTTATATATTCTGCATATTTTTATATTTTGTTATGTCTGTATGTTTATTTATTGTACTGTAGTTATAGTTCCTGAATTGCATTTACTGGCATACATTCTGTATTTTTTCATTGCATCTTACCTTGTTTTTTTGTGCGCCTTTTTGTGAACCATTACTCCTTTTCTATGTCCCCCTTTATCCTCCACCCCCTCCCATATGCATCTAAAAATGAGCTGTATGTAGCTCTGTATGATCTTCAGGTGAAAAATCTTTTGAAGAATAAATACATTTAGCCATGAGAGTTCAGTGCACCATAAGGTCAGATTGCAGTGTCAGTTGCATGCTATTTAATTCTATCTACAAAAACAGTCATTTTAAAGGGGGACATGAAAGGAAAAATGGGATTAAGAGACTCAGTAATGCATGTCAATATATATTTGGGGCCTGTATGCATCATCACCATAGCTATCATCATAGAGTTATATAAGCATTTTAGGCAGTGATGCCCTTTGACTACTCGCCCTTTTCTCAAAGGGTATATCCCAGTATGGAGTTCTTGATACAGTATTCGTCCAGTCAAATCTTAAAAGTCTCCATGGTTGTGCAGCCTACAACTTCGAGTGGCAAGCTGTTCCAGAGGGACACAACTCTCTGTGAAAAGCACATTTCCTTCCTCTTAGTGTGGTTTAATTCCCCTTTAAGTTCGAATTCATGTCCTCTAGTATCTTTTCGCATCTCTCATCTCAATCCCCAGACAATCCCACAACTTTCCATCATTAAATGCCTTAAAAACCAGGAACATATCACCTCTCAATCTCTGATACTCCAGTGTACAGAGACCAAGACTGCACAACCTTTCCTCAAACTGCTGTCCCATAGGTTACTGACCATCCTTGCTGCTCTGCGCTGCACTCCCTACATCATCTTAACCACTTCCTTTTTATATGATGCCCAGAATTGGATATAATACTCCAAATGTGGCCTAACCAGTGAGCCATATATAGAGAATAATGGATAGTCAAGTGTGTGATATGGATTTTATTTACACACCCAAGGTGTGTGATGACCTGTAAACCTCGAGAGCAAAGCTAGAGAGGTTTTCACAGTCATCACACACCGAGAGTGTTCCAAAAAAATCCATATCACACACTTGACTATCCTTTACATAGATACATAGATACATAGACAGTGTCGGCAGATAAGGGCCTATGGCCCACCTAGTCTGCCCATTTGAGCTTGTAAGTTCAGTTTGTTTTCCTAAGTCTATTTCCCTTACCCCTGACCTCTAGAATTCCTTTATGTCTATCCCATGCATTCTTAAATCCGTGATTGTTTCAGCCCCACCACTTCCTCTGGCAGGGTGTTCACTTGTCCACCACCTGTTCTGTGAAGAAATTCTTTCTCACGTTTCCTCTAGATAATCCTCCCTCCAACTTCTCCCATGCCCTCTAGTCCTGAAACATCTTTTCGCTTAAAATAGTGTTTTCCTGCACCCTGTTCCTCCCTGTAAGATACTTGTATGTCTTATCATATCCCCCTCCTCCTCTCCTCCAGGGAGTACATGTTCAGTTCCTTCAACCTGTCTTCATAGGATTTGTGATGCAACCATGCACCATCTTTGTTGCCCTCCTCTGAACCTTCTCTACCCTGTCTATGTCACTGCGTGAGTATGGTCTCCAGAACTGTACACTGTACTCAGGTGGGGGCCTCACTAGTGTCTTGTATGGCGGAATTATGACCTCCCTTTTCCTGCTGGTGATGCCCCTGCCTATACATCCCAGCATCCTATTTGCTTTACCTGATGCCTTGTCACACTGTTTCCCTACCTTGGGGTCATCAGAGATGACACCCCAAGATCCCTTTCTGCTTGGTGCATGCTATATCCTCACCCCCAACTGATATATTGTGCCAGGGTTTTTGAGCCCCATATGCATTATCTTGCACTTCTTTGCATTGAATTTCAACTGCCAAACCCTTGACCATTCTTCAAGTTTCTGCAGGTCCCTTCTCATTCTGTCTACACCCTCTGGTGTGTCTATTCTGTTACAGAGCTTTGTGTCATCAGCGAACAGTGAAATTCTGCCTTCTATATCCTGTGCAATGTCACTGATGAAGATGTTGAATAGGACCGGTCCCAGCACTGATCCCTGTGGTACCCCACTGGTCACTCTTCCCTCTGTGGAGTGACAGCCATTTACCACCACCCTCTGTGTCCTGCCACCCAGCCAGTTACCTACCCACCACACTTATTTTTTATAATTACTGGTATTTTGCACTGTTTGCGCAGCGCAAGTGCAACTTTGCGCAGTTGCGCAGCTTTGCGCGGGTTGATATGACTTGTCATATCAACTCGCAGGTTGATATGACTTTTTAAAAGTCTCAAAAACAGGTTGATATCGGGGGTCACCAGTTATTATAAAAGAATAATGACCTTTCTATCTTGACTTGCAGTATGTCTCTGTATACATGCCAAAATACTGTTTGCATTTTTTGTAATTGCAAGGTATTGTTTTTTTAGCGGTAAAATCATCTAATACTACTATTCCCAAATCTCTCTCCTCAGTCACTACTTTTAGTTTATGTCCACCTAAATAATATGATGCACACCTATTGTGTTTCCCCGTGTGCATCACGGTACATTTTCCAAGGTTGAAGATTAAATTGTGTTCATGTGCCCAATTTTCCAATCTGTTTATTTCATTCTACAATTTCTTTTCATCCTCAGTGCTATCCACCACTGAACCAATTTTACTATTATCCATGAATTTGACCATATATACATCCTCACATTTCACTGAAGTTAATAGATATTAAAAAGAACTGGTCCCAGCACCGAGCCCTGAGGCACGCCACCCAGAGGACATTCTCCATATTGTCATTTGCAGCTTTCTGTTGGTCAGCCAAGATTCTATCCATGCTAATACTGAATTAGTTAGTCCTAGTTCTTATAATGTTAGAATAATGCCATCATGCGGTACCTTATCGAAGTTTGCTATAATGAAAGAACACTACATCAACAACCTTTCTACCCTCCAGTGCCCTTGCAACTGGCTCACAGAAAGTCAATAAATTCATCAGGCAGGACTTTCCCCCTGTGAAGCCATGCTGTAGAGTGTCCCTTTGGTCAGTTGTTTCCAGGAATTTTTTTATTTCCTCCTTTATAATCCCTTCCATTGTTTTACCCAGGATCAATGTCAAACTGACTGGTCTATAGTTCTTTGACAGTTTATATCCCCTTTTTTATATATGGGAATCACTCTTGCTTTCCTCCAAGATTGTACTGTCTTGTCCACTATTTATTGACTCTTGAAAGATTTCTGTCACTGGCCCCTCTAACTCACTTGCCAATTTCCTCAAAATTCGTGAGTGTAATGAATCCAGCCCCATGGCTTTGTTGGCATTTAGTTTTGTAAGCCTTGTATACACATCATTTCTATGTATTGTAATAGACAATGTATTAGATGTGGGCATTACAGTTATGCCAAGAGTGGTCCTGTCAACACACTACTAAAGTACGTGTTTAACTCTTCTGCCATATGCCTCTTAGGAGTTATTATTTAGCTCTCCTTGTTCACTAGGGGTCCCATCTGTGTACTACCCCCATGTTTATAATTAATTTGACTATAAAAGGCCTTATAACTGTCTTTAACCTTAGTTACTAATTTAAGTTCATGGTTCTTTTTTTTCCTTCCTAATTTCCCTTTTGCAATCTCTAGCATGCTTTTTGTAGTTTTCCCATGTTGTCCGAATTTGTAACATCTTTGCCTTTCTGTATGCCTTCTTTCTCCTCCCAATTTTGCACTTAATTGCTGCACTCATCCATCCCAGAATTCTTCCCTTTTTATTATATTTTTCTTTAACTGGTATGTATTTATCAGTTAGTTGATGCAATTTTCCCTTTAAAGTTTCCCACATTTCATTTACATCCTTATTTTTAAATTCACGTTTCCAATCCCATCCACTAAAATCCTGTCTCATTTCTGTTTAATTTGCTTTATTATAACATCTGATTTTAGTATACCCCCGATCCTTATGTCTTCCAGCATTACTTCACAATGCACTATCTCATGGTCACTTCCACAGAGAGATCCCTTTGCTCTACAGTTAGTCACCTTATCCCCTAAGTTACTCAACACTACATCCAATATATTATTTTCTCTTGTGTTGAATGTTATACGCTATTCCAAATGTAGACAATTCATAACCTCAATAAAATATTTTTCAACAACTGATTTACCTTCCATAACGTTCCAATCAATCCCTGGTATATTTAGATCCCCAAGTATTAATATTCTGTCATCCGGATCCAAACTAGCCATACAGTAGTTTCAATCAGCATTTTATTTAATTGCATACTACTTGCTGGTGCTCTACAGATGTTACCTATAATAATTTTCGTTCCCTTGTTTGGTATAAGTTTTAGCCATATTTGTTCCAACTGGAGATCATTTTCAGTATCCACGTTTATACTTTTTACCTTTAGCTCATTTGAGGCATATATAGCTACTCCCCCCACCACCTCTCTCTTTACTGTACAGAGTATAGCCAGAAATATCCCTATCCCAACCATCACACTCTTTCCACTGTGTCTCAGTCACTGCACACAGATGGATGTCCTCCTTTATCATAATATGTACCAACTCTTCTTTTTTGGTTACTAAGCTCCTCGCATTGGTCAATAAGACCCTTAGGCAGTTACTATCATTTTTATAGTATTTATCTTTGGATACAGTTTTATTTTGTATACACACCTTTTTTGTTTCTGCCCTTATCGCCTCCCTTGTCAGTCTAAATGTTTTGTGATGGATACATTTATTCTCTTTGCTAGCACCCATGTTCCACGCTTACTCAAATGAAGTCTATCTCTAGCATAAAGGCCCTGGTCCATACTGAATCGTTCCCAATTTCTTTTGAAGCTGAAATCCTGAAGCTCACGTCACCTCCTCAGCCAACCACTGAGGTATTTAATTTCCTGATTTTTATGGTTGTTTGCCCAGGGAACTAGGAGGATTTCAGATATAATGAGCTTGCCTCCTTTATTCTTTATCATATTTCCCACCTCCTCAAAGCCTCTATGGATAGCTATTAAACTCCTTTTTCCCACATCATTAGTGCCTGTATGCAAAACAATAAGGGTGTCTGGATCAGTCTTTCGAAGTCCCCTAGGTTTTTCCTTATATCTTCAATTTTCGCTCCTAATAGTGAGCTGACCATTGTTCTTTCCTTCCTTCCATGGCATATCATTTTATCAGTATATTTCAAAATGGAACCTCCAATTACCATAATTTATCACTCGAGGTGATATTTGATATTTGTTTCTTTGGTGCGCCTATTTTTTCACTTAGTCCCCCATTTGGTTCCGTTTCTGTGTCGTCCATGTTAACTGTAACACGGAGTATCTATTTCTTAATTCCACTGGGACCTGCCCTACAGTATGCCTTCTCCTCCTTTTAATACCCCTCTGTACCATACACCATTTATCTCCTTTCGGTACTCCCTCTGTTTCTGGAAATGCTGTTCCAGTTCTTTTTCTCTTATCTCTGCCTCAAACTTCTTTCTCTTTCTGACAGCTGGTACCAGTTTCCTGTTGTAAATTATCTGCTGTTTGACTATTATTAAGGTTTCACTCTGATAAATCAATACATTTCTCCAGCTCACTTATGTCCTGCTGGACACTCAATCATGTTCTTACACATTCACGCTCCCCTTGTAATATTTGAATAAGCAAACATTTATCACACACAAAACTATGGGTTATCACCTCATTTAATAAACATTCTGTAGGATGTGCATTCACAGATCCTTTCCTCTATTGTTTCACTTATTTGGCAATGTCTAGTTGTTTAGTTGCTAACAGTGATTTTACAGGCAGCACTGCTGATACTATCTTTGTTTTTCCTTCCCACTTCATTAAACTATTTTTATTACAAATTGTCCAAGACTTTAACAATTTACCTGTCCCCGCTGGGCAGGCAAGACACAGACACGTGTCTCAGCATGTCTCCGTGTACACACCCGCTTCATGCCTCCCTATACCAGAAGTCTCCTCCAGTCATGTGACCACCAGTCCCTCCCTTCACTTTTTTGTGCACAGCACATTGGCTCTCCACTGCCCCTACTGAATATGTGGCAAACTATAGGCTTGTTAAGAAAGACCTACGGTGCATTTGGGACCTCCCACGCCACCGCCTTCAGGCATTAGACATCGCTTATTATTCTGTTGTCCTAGTGTTGGGTTATTTAGGGGCACGCACTCACCTCCTGCTCATTTATTTTCTCCATCTCTGTTGGTCCAATAATTGTGCACGCATAAAGCTCTCCGTTTGGAGAAAAGTACACTCACTAGCTTATACTCTACACCTGTTTCCATCCCCGAAATTCTGCAATAACAGCCACAAGATTACCTATCCCACTAAGTGTGCTCTAGACCTCTAACTATCTGAGCTGGTTTATGGTGAGACTGCTGCACTGTCCCAGCCCAAGTATCAGGGCTCAGCCGCTCCTGTGCCACTGCCTGCCACAAACATGGACGTCCTAATCTTGGCCCTCAGAATAATCCTGGTGATGGCAGTGACCTGTCCTAGTGTCCTAAATGGCACCATGAAACAACCTCACTGCCTATACTCATTGCATAAAACCATGCACTACGACCCTGGCATGGTCACTGGCATACGTGCACATAACAACGTGGAACCATGCACTTATAACTGGATTCAAATATACCTTCAGAGATTACCTACTCCTAGCACTACTGTGCACTACCCCCTTTCAGTTTTACCGCTCTGCCTCACAGTGTACACGCCCAACTGCCATCCTAAAGTCAAAAGACAACTACTCCCCAAGCTCACCTATGAAATGCTCAAAGGTTATCTTTTGAGAATCCTACTAATGCTACTTCTCCTGTCTGGTAATATCCACCCTAACCCTGGACCCATCGGATCAACCCCCCACTACCTGGTCAAAGGAAGGGTGGGACCCTCACGTTTGCTTCCCTCAATGTCTGCAGCCTCCTCAGCAAGCTTGATAATCTCTGTACCTGGCTGCTGCAACACAATCCCAACATACTCTTGGTAGTTGAAACTTGGCTTAACCCAAAAATTGCTGACTCTGCTGTCGCTATCCCTGGATATGTAATGTTCAGGCAGGACAGGACTAAAAAAAGAGGGTGGGGGCTCCGCCATTTATCTCAGGGACACTTATACAGGACACGCCCTACCAGTACCAAACCTTGGGTCTCCATCCCATGTCCTTGCCATAAAAGTTCTCCTTGGGGCACAAAAAGCACTGACAATAGCCTCTGTGTACCTTCCCCCAAAGGAGCAATCTATTGGTTTCAGCAACATCTTGGAATATCTCAGGGGTCGGCATCTTAACTCAGAAACAATAATCCTAAGAGACTTCAACATAAACTGACTCTCGCCTGATGCCTGCTCCTATAAGGACGCTGCTGCAGCACAGCACCTCACCCAGCTTGTCACCACCCCCACCAGGTATAACTAAAAGGCAGGTTCTCACACACTGCTTGACTGGATCCTGTCTAACCATCCAGAACATATTTCTCAGGTGGATGTGCTCCCTGATACCATTAGTGATCACTCCCCCATTACCTTTGTCTGGTCCAAGTTCTATAAGCCCCCGCCTAAGTTTCTATATCAAGAGTTTTAAAGCAGGGTCACCCTGAATCTTTCAAATCTCATCTTCGAAACCTAGACTGGTCCCCACTAGACACCATCACTGATATTAACACAGCATTAGAACTCCTCATCTCACAATTCACTGCTGCCTGTGATACCTTTGCACCTGTCAGAAAGATGAAGGTAAGAGGGAACTCAAACCCATGGATAACGCCCAAGCTAATATCTCAGATGAAACTGAGGGACTACCTCTGACATTGTGCAAGAGCCACATCTAGGCAAGTGAACATCCAAAGATACAAAGCTGCCAGAAACGAATGAACGTGTGCTATTCAAACCTGTAAAAGTAAATACTTCAGGGAAATGCGCACTAACTCCTGGGGAGACGGGAAAAAATTGTGGAATAACTTGAAAGATCTCACGGGAAAAGATCCCAAGCTACCACCCAAAATGATTAACATCAGCGGAGCCCCAGTTCTCGATCTCGGGAAAATTACCAGCACCTTCAATGATGCTCTCTCGGATCTGGGAAGTGTACTGCCACCTGATTTCTTTGACACACCCAACACTAGTTCTCACCTTACTGACACACCCGTTGACAGCAGCACCCCACAGTTATATTTCAAGGAGACTCCAGTTCACCTGGCAAGAACCTACATACGCAAGGCCATCCAGAAACCTTGTACCAGCAGTGACTTTCTTGATCTCAAACTAATCTGATTCGTCAC
The DNA here is from genome assembly GCA_016271365.2 of Neoceratodus forsteri. NCBI lineage: Eukaryota > Metazoa > Chordata > Ceratodontiformes > Ceratodontidae > Neoceratodus > Neoceratodus forsteri. The sequence goes on from CM057449.1 coordinate 532,557,479, forward strand.
TGAAGAAATCCTTTTGCCTATCACAAAGATCTTTAACCTCTCACTCAGATCAGCACAGTTCCCAGTTCTCTGGAAACAGGCGCTTGTCACACCCGTCCATAAGAGTGGAGGCAGGGCGCTTCATATCAACTACAGGCCCATTTCCATTCTCCCTCCACTTTCCAAAGCACTTGAACACATAGTCTCAGACCAGATAGTTGAATATCTGGAGAAATATGAAATCCAATGCCTGCAACAGCATGGATTTAGAAAAAGGCACAGTACCACTACTGGCCTTTTGGAGTTTACGGGTTTCATCCACAACACACTTGATCAGGGAAACTGTGCTGGTGCGGTGTTCATCGACCTTACAAAAGCTTTCTACACTGTCAACCACCCACTTCTACTCAGGCAGCTCTCCTCCATTGGTCTCTCCAAAGAAGCGCTACAATGGTTTGAGAGTTATCTTGTGGGCCGGTTCCAACAAGTCAGGATTGCCAATACCACCTCGAATCGAAAGCCAGTCCTCTTATGCGTACCACAGGGCTCCATCCTGGGATCATTACTGTTTAGTCTATTTATGAATCATCTTCCTAATGCCTTTCACCAGAGAATGTTACTATATGCAGATGATGCTGTCATCTTTACCAGCCACCAGGATACTAAACTCACTGAGCATCAACTACAGCTTGACTTTGCGAGGGTTGAAGAATGGTTCATTGCCCACAAGTTCATCCTGAACCTCAGCAAAACCAAGGCCATGCTATTCAGCAGTGTACATAGCAAGCATAAAGCCCATTTCCTCACCATACAGAATGGCTTTGGCACCCAGCTCGAGCAGGTCAAGCTTTTCAAATACCTTGGGATCACATTGGATAACTTCCTGTCCTACACACAACACATCGAGAATTTGGTCAAGGCCATAAACATTCAAACTGGAATACTACATAGGCACAAGCATTGTATGACTACAGATGCTCTGCGGCTGGCAATCCACAGCTCAGTCACCTCTGTCATTGACTACGGTTAGCCATCTATGGCTCTGCCTCCCCTACTGCCCTCCGTAGGATAACAGTGGCACTTAAAGCCTGTAGACTACTTGCTGGCGTTGCCCATCTTACTCACACATATGAACTATATGCCCAATCTGGATGGCTCCCACTCCTTAGCAGGATCCAGTATCAGACCTGCCAGCAAACAAAAAAGGCACTCCTAGGACTCATGCCACCAGGTATTGAAAAGCTGAGTGGTTTGCTGGACCACTCAACGTACCCGTAACGCCATTAGATGTCGGACCTCGATGGGACAGAGATCGTTTGCCTACAGGGCTCCACACTGATACAATGCTCTCAACCAAGATTTCCTGACTAATCCCAAAATTGGCCCCTTCAAACGGTCGCTCCGGGTACACCTCACCTCTTCTAGAAGCTGCGACTGTTTCACTTAGAGCTCCACTTCCCTGCTCCTCTCCTATAAATTTCTGCTATCTAGTCCACCTTTGGTACCCCTTTGCTACCACCCCCCGCTACCGCCAACACCAGCACTTATAGCATCCCTGTTCCCTACCCTACTAGCACTTCTCAATCCCTCCTTGACAATGGTCTTCTAGCCTGCCCACTCTGCTGGGACTACCCTCCCTATGACTCTTCCCCTCATATGCCATCACATCTAGTCTTCCGATGCACTGCTCAGTCCTCAGTGTGAATCGGCCTCTCTACATCGATCACTGGTTTAAGCTGTACTCCTGCCCTACCTGTGTAGTCTTGTATAATGAATAATGATGTTCACCCTTGTTTGTTCCCTACCTTCATTGTAACTACTGTATAATTTCTGTAATTATGTTCACCCTGTTTGTCTACCTACACTTTGACGTGGAAACTTTGTAAATGAGCTGTTCTTGTTCAAAGGTGTTTAATCCAAGAGTTAATAAATAAATACATAAATAAAATGTTAGGCAAGGACTAGCCCCAAAGTAAAAATATGTAAGAAGAAATTTGTTTTCTCCTGCTCCTTTAAAACCTCTTTAAACATTCCCTCCTTTCAGGTACAGAATAAAACAGGATTCTAAGATCTGTTTGTCATCAGGGTACTGATGCTGTGAAACTACATTATATACTTTGCTGTCCAGCAGTACTGACTATGTTAGTTTGCCTAACTGTAGACTTAGCATGCCAAACTGTCACACTGTATGAGAACTGTGTTGATTTTGGACCCTCTGTTAGGGGTCTGACACAGTAACATTTGTATTTCATTTCAGCTGTTTTACATGTCCTCTCTAAAGTTACAAAGCAATCAGTATTATGCAGTCCTGATTTCCTAAATTGTTATAATCCTGAAGTTGTTATAATAGGAAGTGAAACTACATACTGTCTGTATTGATTGCATCCCACTAACAGCCATACTACAGTCACCCGATTCACAGAGCATGAGTAAAAGCAGGTTACTCACCTGTAACAGTAGTTCTAGGAATAGTATATGTTGTTCATCCACACTGGTTGGCATGTCCCTTTCCCCTTTAAATCTTACCAGATGGTCTGAAAGCTGGCTCCTCCCACCCACCCAGGTGGTATATCCCTTGGCTCCGCCCCCATACACCACATCCTGCCTGCTGGAAGCAGAAGGTTGTGCATCAAAGCCTGGGAGGTTGGGTGGGGTCGTGTGGATGAACAACATATACCACTCCTAGAACTACTGTTACAGGTGAGTAACCTGTTTTTTTCTAGGATCGTGGATATGTTGTTCCATCCACACTGGTTGACAGACTCCTAGTAGTTCTCTAGGAGTGAGGCAAGGTGCACACCCCCTACTTTGGGAATAGAGATGGGAGAACTGAGGCCCCAAAACCAGCATCCCGGACGTGACTCTAGGTCGATGTAGTAATGGGAAATTTAGGTGTTTGCTGACTTCCAGGTAGCAGCCCTGCAGATATCCTGGATAGGGACGTCCCTAGAAGCAGCCACCAATGCAGCAGTATGGCGGGTAGAATGAGCCCTTAGCCCTACAGGAGGCTCCCTACCCGCCAACCTATAGCAGAGATCGATGCACGATGTTATCCATCTGCCAATCATCCGCTTCACTGCAGGTCTGCCAGGAGCGGCTTCAGCGTAGGTAACAAACAGCTGGCAATCCTCTCCCCGAACTTCAGCCATATGCTCCTTGTAATAAGAGAATGTTCATCTCAGGTCCAAAGTATGGAGCCTGTACTCAGCCTCCGAGGTGTAACTGGGGTAGTACACTGGCAGAGTCATCACCTAGGTCAGATGAAACTCCGACACCACCTTCGGAAGGAACTTCGGGTTGGGGCACAGGACAACCTTGTCCCTGTGGAAGACCAGACAGGAAGACTCAACAGAGAGCACCTGGAGCTCTCCAATCCTTCTGGCTGACGTGATAGCCACCAAGAAGGCAGTCTTCCATGACAGGTGTGACATCTCACACCTGTGCATCAGTTCTAATGGCCTGCTCATGAGCTTTGCCAGTACCAGAAGTAGATCCCATGGTTCATGCACCGGAAGGGAAATATGGTAGAGGCCTTTAAAGAAATGCCAGACCACCTTCTCCTGAGCCATCAGCTGACCGGCCCACACCCTATAAGCAGAGATGGCTGCCAGGTGCACCTTAAGGGTCATAGACCAAGGATCTCCTTTGCAGAGAGACCAAAGGTAGTTGAGGACGCTAGTCACTGGACAGGAGGAAGGGTCCAGGCTCTTGCCCTGACACCAAATGGAGAATCTCTTCCATTTGAAGGCATAGCACCTCCTCCTCCTGGTCGACTCCTTCCTAGATGCCTCAACTACACTGAGTACATCATCAGAGAGACCCAAAGCCTGGAACTCTAGCCACTCAGGAACCAAGCTGTCAGGTGCAGGGACTGAAGATCCGGGTGGAATATCTTCCCCTGATTGATGGAGAGCAGGTCCGGGCGTGCTAAAAGATGCCTTGGGAGCCTGATGCTGAGGCTGAAGAGATCTGGATACTAGAACTGGCGGGGCCAGTCTGGGGCGATAAGGATCACCTGTGCCTTGTCCCTCCAGACCTTGAGGAGCACCTTGGGGACCAAGGGAAGTGGAAGGAAGGCAGAGAAGAGGCCTGGGGTCCACTGCCTTGAGAAGGCATCCCCCTGCAGCGAGCCCTGCTGAGGGGGGAAGGCATGGAACAGCCTCAGCTTTGCGTTCTCCCTGGAGGTGAACAGGTCCACCTGAGGGGTGCCCCACTGGTAGAACAGACTTTGCACTTTATCTGGATGCAGAGACCACTCGTGGGATGCCTCGCCCACATGGCTGAGGGCATCCACCAGCTGATCCGAGGCTCCTGCCACATAAATGGCTAGGAGATCTGCCTCCAATCGGCTTACGAGGGTCCAGATAGGGACAGCTTCCCTGCACAAAGGCCGGGAGTGCGTGACGCCCTGTTTGTTGCGATAGTACCTGGTTGTGATGTTGTCCGTCTGGACCCGAAAGGAACGGAGCTGAATGCAGTAAATGAGAGGCATCTGTCGTCAAGATGACCATCAGCTTGAGGTGGACAAATGGAATCCCTTCCTGAAGATGTTCTAGGACAGTCTACCATTGGAGAGCATCCCACATCTTCAGGGTCACAGTGACCAGCTGGTCGAAATGACCTAGTCGCCGGGATGACTGGCTGGCCAGCTCCCACTGAAGGTGGCGCACATGCCACCGGGCCCATCGGACTACATAGGTGCAGGCAGCCATGTAACCCAGAAGTTGCAGGAAGTCCCAGGCAGGGTGCAACTACCCAAACAGAAATGAAAGGGAAAAGAAGGAGAGAACGTCTGCCCTGTCCGCCGAGAGCCTGCCTCTGGCTTGGCAAGAGACGAGCTCTGCCCCAATGAAGCATATCACCTGCGAGGGCACTAGTTCTGACTTGGCCTCGTTGATCAGGAGGCCAAGGCTGAGGCAGGTTTGGAGGGCCAGATCCCTGGACCTCTCTACCTCCAGTCAGGAGGGACCCGCTATGAGCCAGTCATCAAGATAAGGGTAAACTCTGACCCATCGACGCCTAAGATGAGCCGCCACCACTGCTATGCATTTGGTGAAGACCCTGGGGGCCGATGATAGGCCGAACGGCATGGCTTGGAACTCGTAGAGGGTTCCCTCCACCCTGAAGCGGAGGAACTTCAGTGAGACAGACAGATCAGAATGTGAAAGAATGTCCTACAGATCCAGGGAGCAGAACCACATATTCAGCTCGAGGGATGGTTTGATCCGGGACAGAGTTACTATCCTGAAGGTGCGAGACCAGAGAAATTGATTCAGGTCATGCAGACCTAGAATGGGGCACCAGCCCCCCATATGTTTCAGGACCAGGAAATACCTGGAAACGAACCCTGGGTTGAAAGGGGGATCTGCAACTCTGGCCACTACCTCCCTGTGGAGGAGTTGGGCAATGACGTCTCAGAGAGCCGAATGAGTGTGCATGGAAACTATTTGCTCCTGTAGGGCATGGGCTCGGCTTGGTGGGTACTGTTCGAACTCCAGAGGCAGTCTCTGGCCAACCACTTCCAAGATCCACCTGTCCATTGTGACAGCGGACCAGGTAGAGCCAGCCCCCCCACAGGAGGACCCAGAGTGGGTGTGATGGGTATGGGGCTGGCAACCCCCATCCCATCACTGTGCAGGCTTGGAGGAGGATCTGGCCTGGTGTGAGCCAGGACCTTTCCCGCCGGGCTTATGGGCTGCTGAAGCCCCTGGCCTGGGCTGAGGGCACCAAGATTGAGCCTACTGGTGTTGCTGCTCCGATTGAAAATGGAGCTGCTTGGCCACAGGGCCAGAAGGCCGAAAAGGTGTTCTCTTCCGCTTTTTTGGAACCCTGGGATTCCTTCTGGGCAGAAGTAATGGAGTCCAAGGTGGCACTGGACTTCTCTATGCGCTGGAGGTGATCATCCACTCCAGGACCGAAAAGATCGGTGCCTAGGAAGACAACATCCATCAATTTCTGCTGAATGTCCACCATGAAGGTCAAGACCCTCAGCCAGGCCCTGCGATGCATGGCAACCGCGGCCACCACTGAATGGGCACAAGAATCCCCGATGTCCAGGGCCATCTGGTGTTGCTGTTTGGCAACCGCCCGACCCTGGTCGTGGATCTGCTCAACTGTGGTCTGGAGGTCTTTGGGGAGATGGGGATGAACCTCATCCAGAGAGCCCAAGAGGGCATGAGAAAAATGCACCATGATGACGGCCGAGCTCACCTATCGAAGGCCAAGCTAAGAGGCAGCATAAACTTTCCTGGCAGAATGGTCCAGTTTCCTGGACTCTTTGTGTGGGGGTCTATCAGTGTCTCTCAAATTACCCAAGCGCCGAAATACAGACTCGGTCACCAACCCCTTGGCCAAGGGGTGTTCTGTGAATCCCAAAAGGGAGCCGATGGAAACTGTGTATTTGTGGGCCACCCAGGCTGAGGACATAGAGCAGGAGGCTGGGTGCTGCCACAGCTCCAGGGCCCGGCCAACAATGGTTTCGGCCACAGGGAAGGACTCTGTCAGAGAATACCCTCTTTTGAGGTCTTTTGAGGATATCAGTGAGGGAATACTCAGCCCACTTTTGAATGGGCTCCAAGGACATCCCTGTAGATTCAGAGATGAGACGGAGCATCCCATAAAGGATGTGGGACCTTCCTCTGTCAAGAGACTCTCCATGAATTCCTCATCCAAGGAACGGGAATGCAAATTGGAGTCCTCAGACTCCGAGGAGTCCAAAAAGATCGGCTGACCACCCATGTCACCTTCGACCCGCCGGGGGTGGTTGGGAGTGAGGGTGACAGACAGCCTATGTGGAAGGTCCTTGCCGGGCCGAGACTCATTGGCAGAAGCACCAGAGGGTGGCGGCTCCACTTGGATTGGTGGAGAGGCCGGTGTTGACTGAGCAGGAAGGGCCTGCACCAGCTCCATGGGCAGAGGGACGGTGCCGACCAGCTCTGGAGGGGTCAACCTGGAGGGTGATAGCCAAGTGATGGCTGGCGTGGAAGCCGGGGTCGACTTCGAACCTGCCATCATCAGCTGTTGCCACATCAGGTTTCAATCAAAGCCTCTCCCCATTCAAGGAGGACGAGGATGAATGGTGGCGCTGCCGCTTTTTGGAACACAGAGTGGCGTTTATGAGATTTCTTTGGCCTGTTGGTTGAAGGTGTCCAAGACCTCGACCATCGAGGGGACTGACGGGGTGCTCAGAAGGAGCCAGAGGGAACTGTGGCTCCTCCAGGTCAGGGACAGGAACCGTGAGGACGTTCCCAGCAAGCTGGGTCTCCTCTTCGGTAGGTCCATTCAGGGCAAGGATCCTGAATAAGAAATTGTCGGCCTCATCGAGCGACAATAGGTCGATGGGGCCGATAATAATCTTGACCGGTCGTCGTCCCGCGTCTTGGCTGGCTGGCCTGATGGGGGTACAGTGAAGCTAGTGGCCGAGGCCACAATCTCAAACAAAGTCGAGACAGCAGATTCCTGGGACCGAGATGTCTCTCGATCCCACGAACATCATCGACAAAACAAATTTTCTTTCAACTCCTTGTCCTTCTTATGGGAACGGGAGACATGCATGCCCAAAGGGCCCTCTCCTTTAGTCGGCAGAGGCTGGCATAACTCCTTGAAGGAGCCTGAAAAGGTGGAGACTAATTTGAGTGGGATGAAGACTGACGCAGAAGAGGACTGATCAGCAGCCCAAGCCGCCTCCTCCTCGAAAGCCTTCATCTGCTCTAGTTGATCAGCAGACCCCGCAGCCGTGGTGATCGCCCAATGGGCCTCTTTCAATTTGACCAGCGGGTTCTGTTTTTCCAGTAGACCGAGCTGAAGTCATGCGAGATGATCATTCAAGACATTAGGCTGGAACGCACGACAAGAGTCACAAGCCTGGGTGTCACTGGCATGGCCGAGGCAGTAAATGCACAAGGCGTGCGGCTTGGTGAGAGACATCTTCTGCCTGCAAGGGCACCAGCGGAACCCAGGTGAAGACTTGTCCTCCATCGTGGCTGTGATTGTAAAACGATGCAGAGAAACTCGAATGAGTTTAAGTTCAGGTAAATCTGAGGATTTGGTCGCCAGTGCCTACTCAACGTGGGAGCGATAAGGAGGGAACCTGAATCTTCCAACGGAAAAGAAGATCTGGCATCAAGGAGTGGAGCCAAGGGATATACCACCTGGGTGGGTGGGAGAAGCAACCTTTCAGACCATCCAGCAAGATTTAATGGGGAAAGAGACATGCCAACCAGTGTGAATAGAACATATCCACGATCCTAGAATAAGGCTGGTCTCTTTTCTCTGCCCCACCACACAAATTTACAAACCAGCCTGTGTGAGTAAATGATGTCTGTAGTGAAGTATAGAACAGTTATGTACTTACCATGACAGTAGATCATCAAGATAGTCTCTCATCAGGAAATATATAACCCCCAGGCACTAGGACCACACAGAAACTTTTGCAAGCAGTCAGAAAGGGGCCGCCTACGACAACGTCAGACATCAGCGTATACATAAACGAGGGTGGCCCCTCCTCACCTTAGTTCCCCACCAAAGACCATGCTTGGAGGACCTCCACACAGGTAATCAGTAGAGACCCCAGCACTCCACATACTAGGTGAGACAAAGGACAGGAAGAATAGTAATGGAAACGGCAGCACAGGACTCTCGATGAGCCATATCAATGGCAAGAAAAGAACTGAGGAGCTAACTGCTTTTAAAAGATTCTGTGTGGTCCTACTGCTTGGTGTTTATATGTTCCTCAGGTGTGGACCGATGAAAGAGATATTCTCAAAGACAGAATAGATTTTAAGTCTTTTCAAGGGGTTAACTGACCAGATTAAAGTTGCTGAGGCCAAAGGGAGACGTTGTTAATTGATTAGGCCATAATTAGCTTATCAGCAACAGGTGGTGAATGAAGGTATCAGAACACTCTGTACCAGAGTCGCACCTGGAAACGAGCCTTGGCTCAGTGTGCCCTTCCCGGTCATCAATTTTAAATCAATAAATATGAACAGCATACTGTGTGTTGATAGTTCAGATGAACAGACACCCAGTTCCCCACTTCTTGTAACACTGCATAAGAGTTCCTGCACCTCCGTTATCTTTATTCATTAAATAGCATACAGTAGGAGAGTTCCACCACCTGGGGATGAGAAGTTGTTCCACACGTGAAAATCTAGAGGAGAAAGTTCCCCCACCTAAGCATTTCCAATTTAGAGAGAGAGAGAGATAGTGTGTGTGTGTGTGCGTGTGCGTGTGTGTATATATATATATAGAGAGAGAGAGAGACACCACAGGCAGCACACCAACCTACATACTTAAACATCATCACTCTGAGCCAAGTTTCACTTCCTTTCTGCCACAGTAGGAAGCATGGCTCACAAACTACATAAACAGCCATATTTGGAATAATAGTGTAAAACGTAATTTGTATTTTTTGAATTGATGCATACTAGCCCTAAATAGGTCCTGGCATATATTAACTCAGTCGCTTAATCCCAATTTTTCTTTTAATGTCCCCTTCAAACAATTCATGTTACAACCAGCTGAGAATACCAATGTAAACCTTGGGATACCCATATTTAAAGGAGTTCCCCTTTAATTCTAATCTAAAAAATGCTAATGCTAACCCAAAGGGGGAAACCGTGGCATACTACAAGACAGGAAAAAAGGGCACTCTCACTCATGCAGTAAAAAGCTAATGAATAGGTGCAAACTGTTGTCACAGCATGAACTGGTGCTTTAGTTTCAACTGTGCCTGCTTCAAACTGTATACAGCCTCTGACTCAAACTTACTGTCGTGTATTTTTGACTGTATTCCTTGTACATCTGTGATTGATAATTACCGTACTGTGTTAAGCATATACAGGTTACTCACCTGTAACAGGAGTTCTAGGAATGGTATATGTTGTTCATCCACACTGTCTGGCAGGTATCCTTGCCGCTTTAAATCTTGCCGGAAGGTCTTCAAGCTGGCTCCTCCCATGATGCCAGATCTGGCTCTGGAAGCTCAAGTGAAAGGCCGAAGCCGAGGTTTGGAGTCGTAGGGATGAACACATACCATTCCTAGAACTCCTGTTACAGGTGAATAACCTGTATTTCTAGGGACATGGATATGTTGTTCATCCACACTGTCTGGCAGACTCCTAGCAGTTCTCCGGGAGGAGGGAGACAAGGCGCATACCCCCTACTTAGGGAACAGAGACTGGAGAACCGAGGCCCCAAAACCAGCATCCCGGCGTGACTCAAGGTCGATGTGGTAATGGGTGATGAAGGTGTGTGCTGACTTCCAGGTAGCAGCCCTGCAGATTTCCTGGACAGGGACGTCCCTGGAAGCAGCCACCGATGCAGCAGTATGGTGGGTAGAATGAGCTCTTAATCTTCTGGGAGGCTCCATGCCCGCCAACTTATAGCAGAGATCTATGCAGAAGGTGACCCACCTGCCTATCGTCCGCTTGGCTGCAGGTCTGCCAGGTGCGGCTTCAGCGTAGGTGACAAACAGCTGGTAAACCTCTCCCCGAATTTCAGCCATGCGCTCCTTATAGTAAGCGAGCGCCCTTCTAGGGTCCAGAGTATGGAGCCTATATTCGGCCTCCGAGGTGTGATTGGGGTATAACACCGGCAGAGTCAGCACCTAGTTAAGGTGAAACTCCGACACCACCTTGGAAGGAATTTCGGTGGGGCGCAGGACAATCTTGTCCCTGTGGAAGACCAGGTAAGGAGACTCGATGCAGAACGCCTGGAGCTCTCCCATCCTTCTGGCTGACGGATAGCCACCAAGAAGGTGGTCTTCCCGACAGGTGAGAGATTCACACCTGTGATTGGTTCGAATAGGCTTGCCCATGAGCTTTGCCAGTACCAGCAGTAGATCCCACGGAGGTGGAGGTTCTCGCACCGAAGGGGAAATGTGATCAAGGCCTTTGAAAAAGCGCCAGACCACCTTCTCCTGCGCCACCGACTGCTTCCCGGCCCGCGCCCGGTAAGCAGAGATGGCTGCCAGGTGCACCTTAAGGGTCATCGACCTAAGCCCTTGCTGAGAAAGGGACCAAAGGTAGTCCAATATGCTCGCCAAGGAACAGGAGGAAGGGTCCAGGCCCTTGCCCTGACACCAAATGGAAAATCTTTTCCATTTGAAGGCGTAGCATTTTCTGGTCGACTCCTTACGGGACGCCTCAACTACGTTGAGGACCTCGTCGGAAAGACCCAAGGCCTGGAACTCTAGCGCTCAGGAACCAGGCCGTCGGGTGCAGGGATTGAAGGTCCGGATGGAACACCTTCCCCTGATTGACTGAGAGCAGGTCTGGGCAAGCTGGAAGCTGCCTCGGGAGCCTGGAGCTGAGGCTGAGGAGATCTGGGTACCAGTACTGGCGGGGCCAGTCTGGGGCTATCAGAATCACCTGCGCCTTGTCCTCCTTGCTTTGAGCAGCACCTTGTGCATCAGGGAGCAGGGGAAAGGCGTAGAGGCCGAGGGTCCACGGCCTCGAGAAGGCATCCCCTGCAGCGATCCCTGCTGAGGGGGCAGGCATGGAACAGCCTCACGCGCATTCTCCTGGAGGCAAACAGGTCCACCTAAGGTGTGCCCCAATGGAAGAATAGATCTTGTACTACCTCCGGCAGGAAAGACCACTCGTGGGACACAGCCCCTATCCGGCTTAGGGCATCGGCCAGGGTGTTGGAGGCTCCTGCCACATGAATGGCTAGGAGATCCGCCTCCAGGCTGCGCACGAGTGATCAGATGCGGAGAGCTTCCTTGCATAGAAGCATGAAGCGCGTCCCGCCCTGGCGGTTTAGATAGTACATGGTCGAGTTGTTGTCCGTCTGGACCCGGACCACTTGACCCCGAAGAAATGGAGCAAAGGTGGTGAGAGCTAGGCGGACTGCTCGGAGCTCCAGTAGGTTGATGTGGCATCGGGACTCCCTCGGGAACCAGAGGCCGTGCACTCGGTGTTCCCCCAGATGGGCACCCCAACCCATCAGAGAGGCATCGGTCGATAGAGAGACCGTCGGCTCGGGGCGGACAAATGGGATGCCCTCCTGCAGACGAACTGGAACGGTCCACCACTGGAGAGCGTTCCACATCCCCTGGGTCACCATCACTAGCTGGTCCAATGGATTGCAGCGTTGGGACCACTGGCTGGCCAGCCCCCACTGAAGGGGTGCATGTTCCAGCGGGCCCAACAGACCATGCTGGTACAAGCCGCCATGAGACCCAGGAGGCGCAGGAAGTCCCGGGCAGGGGGCAATTGCCCAACCAGAAATGACTGGGCAAAGGAGGAAAGAACCTCGGCCCTGTCCGCCGGGAGCCGTGCCCTGGCTCGAAGAGAGTCGAGCTCTGCCCCGATGAAAAGAATCACCTGCTTCGGCTCGAGTTCCGACTTGGCTTCGATGAGGAGGCTGACCTGAGAGCAAACCTGGAGGGCCAGATCTCTGGACTGCTCCACCTCCTGTCTGGAGGGGGCTGCTATCAGCCAATCGTCCAGGTAAGGGTAAACCCGGACCCCTCGACGCCGCAGGAATGCTGTCACCACTGCCATGCCATGTGAAGACCCTGGGAGCTGGAGATAAGCCGAAGGGCATGGCTTGGAACTCGAAAAGGGATCCCTCTGCTCGAAAGCGAAGGAACCTCTGATGTGACAGACGGATAGGGACATGAAAGAACGCGTCCTGCAGGTCCAGAGAGCAGAACCACACGCCGTGTTCCAAGGATGGTATTATCTGAGCCAGAGTGACCATCCTGAAGGTTCGAGACCTTAGGAACTTTTTTTTTTTTTTTTTATTTAGTTGTTTAACCAGGTATAGCACACTAAGCTGAAAGCTTTTTAACAGGAGCGACCTGGGAGCACAAGGAGGTTAAGTGACTTGCTCAGGGTCACACAGTATTCAAGTGGAAGCTGTGGGATTCAAACCCAGGTCTGGTCTGCTGGATGTCACCAAATTTGCAGCTCAGAGCCTTAGACCACTGCGCTATACTGCCTCCTACTTGTTACTTGTTCCCAAAGGAACTTGTTTAGGTTGTGTAGGTCGAGAATGGGGCGCCAGCCCCCCGTCGGTTTCGGAACCAGGAAGTACCTGGACACGAACCCCGGGCTTGAGGGGGGGTCCGCCACCTCTCTTATCACCTCCTTCTCGAGGAGAGAGTGATGTCGGCTCGTGAGCTGACAGCGAGGCTTCGGACCCCGAGGCTCCCCGAGGTGCCACGGCTCTGAAGGGTGGAGCCTGCTCGAACTCCAGAGGCAGGCCCTTTCCCACCACCTCCAACACCCACCGGTCTGTAGTGATAACGGACCAGGCGGAAAGAAAGTGGCGGAGCCACCCCCCCACGGGGGGCACCTGGGGTGAGGCGACAGGGTTGGGGTGACACCCCTCAACCCGTCACTGGGCAGGCTTGGAGGAAGAACCGGCCGAGGACCTCCAGACCTTTACCTCCCTGCTTCCTGGAGGAGGAAGGCAGAGCCTTAGGTTTGGGGCATGGCCTGCGAGCCTGCTGGCCCTGATGCTGCTGGGCCGGACGTGCCGCGGGCGCAGACGGACAAAAGGGCTTGGGTTGCGATCTGCGGCCCTTGTCCCTCTGAGCGGATGAGACCAAGTCCAAAGTGGCATTGGACTTTTCGATCCTCTAGAGGTGGCCTTCCACTCCAGGGCCGAAGAGGTCGGTCCCCAGGAAGGGGACATCCACCAATTTGTGCTGGGTATCCGCTGTGAAAGTGGATATCCTCAGCCATGCCTGGCGGCGCATAGCCACTGCAGCCGCGACTGACCTGGCGCATGAGTCTCCAATGTCCAGAGCAGTCTGAAGTTGCTGCTTGGCCACTGCCCTGCCCTGGTCCCGCACCTGCTTAACCGTGGTCTGCAAGTCAGCCGGGAGATGGGGGACTACCTCGTCCAGGGAGCTCAACAGGGCATGGGAGAAATGTGCCATAAGCATGGCCGAGCTGGCCTGAGAGGCCAAGGGAGGATGCAGCGTAGACTTTTCGCCCGGCATAGTCCAATTTCTTGGACTCCTTGTCGGGAGGTTTGTCCACGTCCCTAGCGTTTCCGGCACGCCGGAAAATGCTGTCGGTAACTAACCCCTCGGCTGAGGGATGTTCCGAGAAACCAGACAGGGAACCGGTAGGGACAGCATACTTCCTGGCCATCCTGGCCGAAGGCGCAGGGCAGGAAGCAGGGCGCTGCCAGAGCTCCAAGGCCGGGCCCACAATGGCCTCGGCCACAGGAAAGGCCTCCGTAGGGGAATCCCCTTGGTCCAATATCTCCGTGAGGGGATACTTGGCCCGCTTGGATACGGGCTCGAGCTGCATCCCGCTGGACACCGAGATGAGCCTGAGCAAACCCAAGAAAGACGAAGGGCTGTCGTCCAGCGACTGACCTCCAGAGGACTCCAAGTCCACTCGTCTGGAGAAGAGGGAGGAATCGTCGTCGGACTCAGAAGAGTCCGCAAAGAGCTGCCTCGGGCCTGAGCCACCCTCCACCTGCCGAGGGCGATCGGGAGTGAGGGTGACTGACAGCCTATGGGGCAGACCCTCAGCCGAGCGAGAGTTCTTGGTCGGAGACCCAAACAGCGGCTGTGGAGGCGGAGGTTCCACCAGAATCGGTGGAGCAGCTGGTTTTGGCCGAACAACCGGCCTGGGAGCAGGCTCCTCGGGTAAGACGAGGGGTTGTTTTGTCCGCTCCGGTGACAGCCACTTAATGGCCGGGGAAGGCGACGGCGTCGGCTTGTTCCTGGTCAGAAGGAGCTGTTGCCACATGAGGTCCTCGTATCGTCGACGTAACTTACGTCGAAGCCTCCCCTCATCCGAGGAGGAGGAGGACGAGGATGAGCGGCGGCGCTGCTTGCCACGGTGCCGAGACCGAGACCGCCCATGACAGCGGGATCGGTTGGACCTCGAAGAATTCAGAGACAGAGAACCTCGGCCTTTCCGAGGACGGTGCGGGGAGGGGACGGGTGGAACCGGCTCCTCCCTCGGCTCGGAGGGTTCACCCGGGGGCTCCGGAACCGGAGGCACTGGCAAGCCTGCGGGATCCTCAACTCCCACCGGGGGAACCGGTGAGAGGGGATTTCTGGCTTCGCCGGTCGACAACCCGTCCAACGGGTCGAGAAAGATCTTGACTGCGTCGACGGGAGTCTCAGACAACAGACCTGATGGGGACACCGTGAGACCAGTGGCCAAAGCCGAACGATCGACCGAAGTCGATGGCCGACAACTCGGGGAGAGGGACCTTTCCCGCTCCCAAGAGCGTCGACGGAGGGACTTACCCTTGTCTTTCTTCTTGGACCGAGAAGAAGGTCCAGCAGACGTTCGTCCCTCTCCTCTATTGGAGAGGGACAGACAAAGCTCCTTAAAGGAAGCTGTGTAAGAGGAACCCAAGGAGAGCGGGATAAATGCCGCGGTCGAGCAAGATGCAGCCCGCGCCACCTCCTCTTCGAGGGCAATCATCTGCTCTAGCTGATCCGCTGAGCCTGCCGCCGCAGAAACCGCCGACCAGGCCTCTTTTGACTTCACCGGAGGAAACGTTTCTCAGGGTGCCCCAGTTGTAAAGGGGCAGCACGGTCTTCGAGGATGTAGGCTGAGAAGGAAGAGCACAGGTCGCAAGCCTGCGGGTCGTGCTCACGGCCTAAACAGTAGACACCGTGGAGTGCGGATCCGTCCGAGACATCTTCTGCCATAAGGCACCTCCAAAACGAGTCGATTTTGTCCATCGCGAGTCAAGCGAGGGATAGAAGATCAAGTCTATAAATGCAAAAACTTTTAAATTCGGAAAACCGAAGAATTAGGAACCAGTCTTATACGCAGAGCGTTAAGGAGGGAACCTGAGCTTCCAAGCGGTAAGGAAGATCTGGCGTCATGGGGCGGAGCCGAGAGTTTTACCACCCGGGTGGGTGGGAGGAGCCAGCTTGAAGACCTTCCGGCAAGATTTAAAGCGGCAAGGATACCTGCCAGACAGTGTGGATGAACAACATATCCATGTCCCTAGAACCTGTCTTACATTTTTCCTCATTTATTCTACCATTTGAATATGTTAAATCTTCATCTTCCCCAAACTAATTTCAGAAAGTCCACGCCCTAATATCTAATTTTATTTGGTTAGATAAACATTCTAGAAGGGCCTACAGCAATTTGGCTGTCTCTAAACAGATGAGGGGGCTTCGGTTGCCTTATTTTCCTGCTTATTACTTTGCCAGCCATACTAGCAAGTACTTCAGATGGACTGCCAGTGTTGAGGATGAGGATCCCCATAAATACACACCTATATGGCTGGACTTGGAAGTAGAAGTCATTGGGAAGCTGCGTCTGTCACCCTCCACAATGCCCTATGTTAGCTTCTGGACAGGGAGTCTGCAATTGGTTTATCTGTCATGGTGCATGAGCAACTGGGTTATAATTTTGTTTAGGATATAGATATCTCTCAACCAGTGTTCAGAAATCCTAATTTCAAGGTGAATGGTAAATGTCTTATTAGGAATTGGCTTCCTCAGTTGCAAACTGATGGCGTCTGCCACCTGCTCCAAGATGGTAATTTTATGTCTTCCCACAAGATATGCCGTATGTTCTAGTTGGACAATAAATCTTTTTTTAAACTATTTCAGCTTAAACACGTGATCATGGCACACTTCAGACTAGGACCTTGGCATACCAATTACAGTGAATTAATCTATTCCACGGTTGATATGGCCTCTCAATCCCATGGTGTATCTCAGCTCAACACCTTAATCCTCACTGGCTTATTCCTTCATATAAAAGGGGTATGCCATTATTGGGATAGGTGTTTCCCTTCTATGCATTTTCAGTGGGCCCTTATTTGGCAGGATACACATATCTATATAGCCAGTGATAAGCTTCGTCTCACGCAGTTTAACATTATTCACAATGTATCCTATACTCCCCAAAAAGTGTTCAAAATAGGCTATATTAATTCACAAAGTTGTGCTAGAAGTAGTGACACTGATGGCACCCCATTTCATTTTTTCTGGGAATGCTGCAAGGTTCCCCCTGTATGGGAGACCATTAAAATGAAAGCTGAACCCCTTCTGGGTATTAATCAGTTATTCACCCCTGAGGTGCGTATAGGGGATTATGGTGGAATCTCTGTCAAAGAATAGAAGCACTCCATGGCCATGATCTCGATTTCAGTCAAAAGGGTTTTTCTCTGGCACTAGTGGGATCAGAACACTATAGTTTATCAAAAGTGCCTTTATGGACTCCTATTCAATTTGTGCTTGAAGAAGATGATAGTCAGCGTTCCTAATAGACTCAATTCTTATGTTAAAAAATGGAGCAGGCTGCATACGCTATATTCTATTTAGTTTGCTTGGAGAGAGTCCTCTTCTGATCTGATATGTTCTGATTCGACATGGTACTCAAGGTGATATGACCATACTGTGTCACCTTACACCCATTTTTTTGTGGAATGTTTTTATCATCCTGTGTATATTGCCTAGTCTCTCCAGATTTGGTCTGAACTTGAAGGACTCTACTCCCTTTTATGTGGAAAGGTGGGTGGGGGGGGGTCTGGTTTGTTTGTTATTTGTGTGCCATTGTATGTCTTGTTGTATTGTTTGTTTGTAATCAATAATAAATAAATACAATTAAAAAAAAGTATCCTGTCCTGAGTTAGTCATACTACTTGTGCTATTCTATTAATCCAGTTTATATGCTTCTCAATGCAATTTGTTCTCTGTGATATAATCTTTATATTTTGTGTTGTTCTTGTTGCATTATACTGTTTGTACTCTCCTAGGTCATGCCTGAAAATAGGCAGCTTTTTGCCTAGCATACTTACCTGGTAATTAAAAACTAAACAAATAAACTAGTTTCAAAAAGTCATTACATACAGTATAGTAGGTGATAAAAGGTCCATGAAAAAGGCAGCGCACACTCGCTCTTTATAGCTCGTTGTGAGGATGTGTCTTAAACATCAGCTTCATCTCAGAGTTTGTAAACTGCTTTATATAAACATACACTCCCCAAACCTCCTTTGTATTTCGGAAACATAGCTCACTTCCAGAGTCCCTGATTCCCAGCTATCCTTGCCAGACTATCTCCTCTTCTGACAGGACCGCAACCAGTGCGGCGGTGGCAAAGCTATCTACATATGCAAAACTTATCTTGTGCAATCTCCACACAAGAGTCTGTCCCCTCCGCTCACAAGCTCCTTCTTCCCTCCCTATCTTTGTTGCCTTCTTCTATGACCCCCCCCAGAACCCCAACACCTTCCCCTGTTAACACCATCTCCTCCTTGTCTCACTCTCTTCCCCAGGGAACTAATCATACTCTGTGACTTCAATCCGAATTGGTCATCTCTGTCTCACAAGCCCACCACAGAGCAACTCGAGCCCCTCAGCCTCCACAAGCTTATCAACTAGCCCACCAGGCCCAACAATATCTCGCTCAACCACTCACTCATTGACTTCAATCAATCAATCAATCAATCAATCCTTTATTTTTAAAAGCGCTTTTCTTCAACCAAAGCGCCTGTACAATTTCATAAAACAATAAATAAACAAAATCTAAAATTATTATAAATCATTAAAAGCTATATTAAAAAGGTGAGTCTTCAAAGCTCCTTTAAAGCTTAGGACAGTCGGGCAATTTCGCGCCTGACGAGGTAGAGAATTCCACAGGGTCGGGGCCATAAAGCTGAATGATCTAGCCCCTGAAGTTTTCAAACGAACCCTGGGAATCTCCAGCAATCCCTCGTCAGTGGATCGGAGGGGCTGGGAGGGACAGTAGGGGCAAAGGAGCTCTTTCAGGTAAGTAGGTCCCCGATCGTGTAGGGCTTTATAGGTCAGCAAACCGACCTTGAAGGTGATTACTGCACACTGGCAGCCAGTGCAGTCCATGAGAGCACAGGCATTATATGGCTGGATCTAGAAGATCCAGTCAATAACCTGGTCACGCTATTGCACAAGCTGCAGAGGCAGATTCAACCCCGATAGCCCTAGGTACAAGGAGTTGCAATAGTCAAGGCGGGAGGTAACAAAGCGTGGATCAGCGTTGGAAGATCCTCTGGAGGAACCAGGTGCTTCACCCTGGCGATATTCCTCAGATGGAAAAGGACGTTTTGACCACCGCTGACACCTGATTTAAGTGTCAAGTGGTCGTCAATTATTAGAAGCCAAGATTCCGCACCTGATTTGGGGTTGTCAGCTGGGCAGCCCCCAAGCCATAAGTCAGAGGAAGCGATCCATCCGGCAAACCCGCCTCACAGCGACCTCGATCCACGACTAACACCTCAGTTTTCTCCGGGTTTAACCTCAGCCAACTCCCACTCATCCAGTCCTGGATTTGGCAGAGCAGTTATTAAATACCGATAAGGCAGCATCCTGATCGGGCACAAAAGACATATACAGCTGGGTATCATCTGCATAGCAATGAAAACCCAAACCGTATTGTCTAATAATCGCTCCCAGCGGCAGCATATACACCGCAAACAACATAGGTGCTAAAATGGAACCCTGCGGTACCCCGCAGGATAGGGAGACTGATGTCAAGGAAAAAATTCCCGACACCACCCTCTGAGTCCTACCCTCGAGGTAAGATTGAAACCACCCGAGGACCACCCCAGATAATCCACAGATGGACCGCAGACGCTCCAGCAGCACACCATGGTCAACAGTGTCAAATGCTGCAGAGAGATCAAGGAGTACCAAGATAGAACAGGTCCTACGATCTCTCGCTACTAGGAGGTCATTTAGTACCCGAACAAGCGCTGTCTCGGTATTATGCCTTTTCCTAAATCCTGACTGGAGAGAATCATACATATTGTTGTTGGTCAGATGATCATCCAACTGTACTGCGACCACCTTCTCAATAACTTTACCCACAAAGGGTAAGTTAGAGACTGGTCTGTAATTTGCTAAACAGTCTGGGTCTAAGGAGGATTTCTTTAAAAGAGGCTTAACTATAGCCTCTTTAAGGGGATCAGGAAAGATCCCCCTCTCTAAAGACTTCCAGACTATCGAAGCCAGGACTAGGCCGATTTTATCCACACATTCCACTAAGAGATGTGTGGGGCCAGAGCCCAAATCACAGTTGGTTGGTCGCAGCGTTCGGATGACCATCACAATATTATCAATCGTGGGGAGGCTGAAGTCAGACCATACTAACTGAGTGTTTGACATCTCCAGCCGACCATCTCCGCTCCTATTGGAAAGGAAGGACGGACATCCGACCTGATTTTGGCAACCTTATCTGCAAGAGAGAGCAAACTCCTCACACCGTTCTAGAGAAAGGCTCTTCTGGGCTGAAGACAGGCTGGATTGCACAGTCTGTCCACAGTCGAAAGAGCTGAGCTAGTCTATTCTGTGCAGCAGCAATCTCTCTGGACAGGAATTCTGCCTTCTTACGAGAGATTGCGGATTGATAGGCCATATAATGGTCCATCAAACTAAGTCTGTCATCATCCAGACCGGACTTCCTCCAGCGCCTCTCCAGCCTTCGTCCCACCCTCCTCAACTCCCTCATGGTCTCATCAAACCATGGAGACCTGGGGCGAAGAGTGAGAGGACGAACACGAACAGGTGCAATAGAATCCAGGGCCCCCGTCACCGCCTTATTATAGGCATGTACCAGGTCACCTGGATCCGAGCAATCCATCGGTAGGCCCGATAGGTCCAGCACCGCCATCAGGTCATCCTGGGACACACCCCTTAAAGGGCGGTACCGTACCATCTCCGAAGGGGCTGACCTAATAGGGGTGGCCTCAAAACTGAACCTAATGGAGTGATGGTCAGACCATCCAAGTGGTTCCACCACCAAATCAGAAATCCCCATCACCAGAAGGAATACCAGGTCCAATGAGTGTCCACCAATATGAGTCGAGGTGGAAACAACCTGTGTGAAGCCCAGTGATACCATCAACTGGAGGAAGTCTTGACCAAAACGTGAGAGTTCATCGTCGACCCAAGCACTGAAGTCCCCCAGAACCAACCATCTGGGGGACCCCAATGTCAGGTCGACAATGAAGTCTCTTGCGACCTCCTGCAGAAGACATTCTCGTCACCTGGTGGAATGGTATCTGAGAAAAATCCTGCACCCCCACCCGACTAAGACACATTCAAAGGATCTGGTACATCCCACGGTACCTCCACCAGGCCCAGTTCTCACTTAAAACATGTAGCAACACCCCGCCCCTCTGATCCTGCCTCGAGCGGTGTATCACCGAGTACCGGCAACTGCTGCTGCTAAAACTGGCCCAGCATTTCCATCCAGCCAGGTCTCGGTGATGCATGCCAGGTCAGATGACCCAACAAGATCGGCTATAATGGCCGTCTTGTTTTTAATAGACCTGGCATTACACAACACCGCTCAAGTAGGATGAGCCTCCGAGGATGACCGCCTTGCCTGCTGATCATAATCAGAACCCTTGGGTATGGGCACCAAGCAGGGAGAACCCCTTTCCTGTGGCCATTTCGTCCCAGGGCGTCTCCTTGACCTCACTACCCCTATCCACCCGCTCCTTTCCATTCCCCCTCCAGGCCCGGCGCCAGCCCTCCTCCTAACCCTCACAATCCCCAAAGCCCTACATCTTCTATAAACTCCGGGTGACAGGGGAGGACAGGAAAAAGGACGAAGGTCCCTGAGCCTAGAGGGGGAATAATACCCGACCGTCCTATTTTCATTCCGACACATAGTTAGTACCTCAATCCACAATAATAAACCCCACAAACTTATATAAAAAGTAAAACTAAAACACAGCACTCAAATACAAAAATATAAATATAACAATAAACAAAACTATACCTTATCAATGTGTCAGTTTTTATGCTTTAAATATATCAAAATATTTTATCCATCTACCCCCCACCCCCAGTGCTCTCACCACTGCGAGGGGAAGGAGCTTTGCACCTATACAAAAAAAACCCTAACATAAAATAAACACAAACCAAGAGTCCAAAGTCTTTTTTATGTCCACACTTGTGTGCTCTCACCACTTCAGCATGGGCCAAACTTTAATCAGTCTCCTCTCACAAGACTGAGAAAGTTATAAGTGGACTCAGTTTTAAGTTCTTCCAATAATTCTCACCCGCTGGTTACAACAGAAAGAAAAATTCAATATACTTCACCAGTTCGAGCAGTCCCGTAGTTCCAAATTCCATTCAAAATTTCCCAGTGACCAGAAGCCAAAGTCCTGCAGGCAATAAGCAGACAGCGTCAAATATACCTCTACTGCAGGTTCCAACTCCACCCGACGCTCGCTGTAGAGAGGCAGGCAGAACTACCCTCCGGTGGTACTCCTACCTCAACTAGGGAGAAGAGTAACCCCCCACCGCCCTTCGGAGGCAGAGAAACCCGTCTCCCTATCTGGGCCAGGGAACCAGACCCCACAAATTTGTAGATGGTATCAAATGAGTAAAATTCCACCGCCTGCTGTCCTGCAAACCACTTCCTCTTTCTAGCAGGTCCGCTCCAATTATGGTGCCAGCAACCCTTTCCTGTAATCCGATCAAGTTATTCCCCAGAGTTGAAACTGTACTCCGTCGCTACTTCGTCGCTCGTTCCTCCTCACTCATACGCCATGTAGCGCCACACCAGGCAAAGCAACCACTAGGTTCCAGGGCCAGCCACCGAATTCAGCAGCCACTAACTTCTAGGGCCAGTCACCGAACTCCCGACAAAGCAGCCAGAGACCCGCACTCAATGAAGCGGTCCGAGCGAGCAACCAGCGGGAAATCAAACACCAACCAAGCAGAGAGTCCACTTCAGGCAAGTCTCTTTCTCTGTGTATATAAAACGATTCAGATCCAAAAAATATATAAAACAGTAGATAAAATAATCCAAAAGCGATAGCGATAACTAGCGAGGCAATAACAAAGGCGATAACGATAATACAAGCCGAAAATCAAGTGCTCACAAACAACTCACGGACGGCAGCCCAGCGTGGCCGCCATCTTTTCATTGACTAGCACTAGTAATTATACTAATTGGTAATAGTATATTATACTAAATAGTAATTGGTGCTTTCCTCTCACCCCTACAGTACCACCGCTGCTGGCACTCTCCTGGATGCTTTCAGTGATCACGACATGACCTACTGCATTCACAGACATCACCATCCCCACCTACTGATGGTTTAAGTCACTACAGTCGCTATACACAATGGCCCTCCTCGATGACCGTTCCACCATGGACTGGTCCCTCGTCTATTCTACTCCAGATATAAATTCTCCATCTTATGCCGCCTTCTGACCACTGCCTGGAACACACATGCACTTCTCCAACGATGCAGAGTCAGACACTACCATCACCCCTGGATAACTGCTGATGTTATCAAACCCTGCAAATCCCAGGACCACGCTTGATCACATTACAAATCCTCCCTCTCCCCCGCTGCCTACTGTCGCTACTGCTTGCTGAGGAATTCATGTACCAAAGCCATAAGATCCGTCACAGCACTTTTTTTCAAATCCTCTATGCAGCAAAACCACGCCTCTCCTACTAATTTTTGGAAGACTATTAACTCCCTCTTTAATCCCCTGACCAAGCCCTCCACCCCTTCCCTACTCGTCGATGATAGGCTCATTGTTGACCCCCTTTCTGTCGCCATGATCCTCAACTACTTCTTCATCACCTGTGCCCTCCCTACCAACCCCCAAATTCCCACACATCCCCCCACTACCACCCTCTCATTTGAAGGTTTCCACTTTTCCCCGGTCACTGCTCAAGAGGTCCTCAACACGCACCTGTCACTTACATAGAAACATACATAATTTTTCTTTTTCCTTTTCTTTTTGTCATATTGTTTTTGTTTGTTCTCTAGATAATAACAGCTTATCTAAAGGACTTACGTGGATGTAATCTGAACCTGAAAGATCAGATGATATGATATTTTGTATAAGTGTGATTGTGCTATAATTGTATAAACAAAAAGAGAAACTGTCAATTACTGTAAGACATGAAAGATGTAATGGTATGCATAATCCATGATATACATCTAAAAAATAGTAAGTATAAAAAAAAAAAACATCCGTAATAACAGAAACATAGACTGACAGCAGATAAGGACCGCTTGGCCCATCTAGTCTACCCATTTCCCTACATATTGGATAAGCTGCAGCTCCTAGTTAACCAACAGCCTACTTCCTCCTAACTCCCACTATAATTACCTTATGTCCGTCCCATGCATTCTTGAAATTACCCCACTGTTTTTTGACCCCACAACCTCCTCAGGAAGGCTGTTCCATGCGCCCACCACCCTCTCTGTGAAAAAATACTTCCTCACGTTGCCCCAGAGCCATTCACCCTCTATCTTCAAATTATGCCCCTTTGTTCTTGCACATCTCTTTTTCTGAAAGATGCTACCCTCTTGGACTTTGCTGATTCCCTTGAGGTACTGAAAGTTCCTATCATGTCCCCCCTCTCCCTCCTTTCCTCAAGGGTATACATATTAAGCTCTTTTAGTCTCTCTTTGTACCCAGACCCTGCACCATTTTAGTTGCCCTCCTCTAGACTGCCTCCATCCTGTCTATGTCCTTGCAGAGATGGGGTCTCCAGAACTTCACCTAGTACTCCAGATGGCATCTCACCAACTGTCTGTATAGAAGGATAACAACTTCCTGTTTTCTACTGGTGATGCCTCTCCCTATGCATCCCAGTATCCTCCCAGCCATCCTTACTGCCTTCTCACACTGCATGCCTACCTTAAGGTCATCTGATATGACTACCTTCAGGTCCCTTTCCATTGTTTGTTGCTGTTAGTACCTCCTCCCACCCCCTCATTGTGTACTCTTCCCCTGGGTTTTTGTTCCCCGGGTGCATTACTTTGCACTTCTTTTCACTGAATCTAAGCTGACATACTTTTGACCATTTCTCCAACTTTGCCAAGTCCCTCTTGTCATTTCCAGCCCCCCTTGTGTATCAACCCTGTTGCAGAGCTTTGTGTTTTCTGCAAAGAGGCATACTTTTCTTTCTATCCCCTCTGCAATGTCACCTATAAAGACACTGAAGAGGACCGGTCCCAGTACTGAACCGAGCGGTACCCCACTAGTAACCTCCCTTTCTTCAAAGTGTACTCCGTTTACTCTTACCCTTTGTGTCCTGTTGTCCAGTCAATTTGTTACCCAGGCTACAACCCTGGGACCCGCTGCCAGGCTGGATAACTTGTTTATTAATCTTTTGTGTGGCACTGTGTCAAATTCCTAGCTAAAGTCAAGGTATGCCATTATCAACAGCCACACCCTGGTCTACTACTTTGGTCACCCAGTCAACGAAATCTATTAGATTTGTCTGACATGACCTTCCCGCTGTGAATCCAAGCTGTCTTGGGGCCTGTGCCCTGCTGGCCTCTAGGTACTCAACAGTTCTTTCCTTCAGAAGTGATTCCATTATTTTCCCTACTACTGAGGTCAAACTAACAGGTCTGTATTTTCCTGCATCTGCCTTGCTCCCACTTTTGTGAAGGGTAATCACATCTGGCCTCCTCCAGTCCTCAGGTACCACACCATCCTCCCATGATTTGTTAGAAAGGGTAGTCAGTAGTGTCACTAGGTCTCCCCTTAGTTATTTTAGAATTCTGGGGTGAATCCCGTCAGGCCCCATTGCTTTGTCCACCTTGAATTTTAGGAGTTCTTTTAAGACCTTTTCATATGTGAGTAGACTGGTATCGACCCCCTCTGTCCAGAGTTCTTCTACTGTCTGGTTTAGGCACCCCCCTTCTTCTTTTGTGAATACTGAGCAAAAGTATTCATTCAGTATGTCTGCCACTTCACTGTCACCCTCTGCCCATTTCCCCTCACCTTTATTAAGCCTCACTATCCCTCCTTTGGTCTTTCTTCACTCACTAATGTACCTATAAAAGGTTTTATCCCCCTTCTTAACTGAGTTGGCTTTCTTTTCCTCAGTTTAGGCCTTCACTATTCTGACTGCCTTCCCTGTTTCCTTCTGCTTCAACTGATACAGTTCTTTGTCCTGCTCCTTCTGTGATTCCTTATACTTCCTGATGCTATTTTTTTCTCCCTAACCTTCCCCGCCACCTCTTTTGAGAACCATAGTGGTTTTTTTACTTTGTTTTGTTTTATTTGCTTCACACAAAGGCTTGTTGCCTCTGTGATAGCAGTTTTGATTTTTCTCCATTGTTGTTCTACCCCTCCTTCCTGCCCATTTGCTAGTGCATTCCTTAGGCACTCACCCATTTTGCCAAAGTCAGCCCTCCTAAAGTCCAGTACCCTCGCTTTTGTATGGTTTGACTCTATGGCTGTGTTTATCGTGAACCACACTGTTTGGTGGTCGCTTGTTCCCAGATGGCTACCCACTTCTAAATCAGTAATCGTCTCTCCATCCCCATTTGAGAGCACCAGGTCTAAAATTGCTCCCTCCAGAGTGGGTTCCAACACTAGCTGTCTGAGGCATGCCCCCTGTGTGGCATCGAGAATGACCCTGCTCTTGGATGTGGCTGCAGCAAATATGCTCCAGTTAACATCTGGCATATTCAGGTCCCCCATCAACAATTTGCTGCCATTCTAAGAGTGCTGTCTAGGATTTCCTTGTCCATTTCCTCCCCCTGAGACAGGGGTCTGTATACAACCCTGTGCGGATTGTGGTGCCATTTCCTGTCTCCCCACACTGCCTCCTCTCCTCCCCATTTATCCTGTAGTTCCGTTGCTTTGATCTCTTCCCTTATGTAGCGAGCTACTCCTCCTCCTCCTCTTTTACCCTCCCTGTCCCTCCTGTAGATTGTGTACCCTGGAATGTTGACATCCCTGTCATGGTTCTCTGTGTATCATGTTTCTGTGACTGCCACGATATCCAGGTGTTCCTCTTCCATCAAGGCCACTAGTTCAGGAAGCTTGCTACCCAGTCTACAGGCATTGGTACTCGTCGCCCTCCATTTTTTGATGGCCTTACTCCTTTTAGCCCCATCCCTTCCCTTACTGCCTTTGCCTTTTTCTTCATTTACCCCAGTCCCGCTCCCTATTGAACTCTCTACTTTGGTGTTTACTGAACTCTCATAAATTCAGCCCTGATGGCCTCGACCCTCGACTACTCAAAATCTCTGCCCTGCCATAGCCCTCCCCCTATCCCACTTGTTAAATCTCTCCTTCTCCAAAGGCGCTGTCCCCCCAGGCCTGGAAAGCTGTCAGAGTGATTCCTCTGCACAAAGGAGGCAATCACACCTCACCTGACAACTTCCACCCCATTTCTCTCCTTCCCTCCCTGGCCAAGCTACAGAAATCCCTCATCCTCACTAGGCTCTCCAGCTTCCTTTCCTCCTCCAATGTCTTCTCCCTCTACCAATCCGGATTCAGAAAAAAACATTCCACAGTGACTCAGGGCTCAGTACTGGGTCCAGTCCTCCAACATCTTTATAGGTGACATTGCAGAGGGTCTGGAGGGAAAAGTATGCCTCTTTGCAGATGATACAAAGATCTGTAACAGAGCTGATACACAAGGGGGGGGTAGAAAGGATGAGAAGGGACTTGGCAAGGTTGGAGGAATGGTCAGACATATGGCAACTTAGATTCAATACAAAGAAGTGCAAAGTAATGCACCTGGAAACAAAACCCAGGAGAAGAGTACACAATAGCAGGAGGTACTAACAACAACAAAATGGAACAGGACTTGAGGGTAGTCATATCGGATGATCTAAAGGTGGGTAAGCAATGTGAAAGTCAGTGAGGAGGCGGGATACTGGGATGCATAGGAAGGGCATCACAAGCAGAAAAGGAGGTGGTTATCCTCTGTACAGACAGTTGGTGAGACCCCATCTGAGTACTGTGTGTAGTTTTGGAGACCTCATCTACCAGGGACATAGACAGGATGGAAGCAGTCCAGAGGAGGGCAACTAAAATAGTGCAGGGTCTGCATCAGAAACCATATGAAGAGAGGCTGAGAGAGCTTAATATGTATACCCTTGATGAAAGGAGGGACAGGGAGGACATGATAGAAAAGTTCAAGTACCTCAAGGGAATCAACAAAGTCCAGGAGGTAGCATCTTTCAGAAAGAGATGTGTAAGAACAAGGGACACAATTTAAAAGATGAGAGGGCGGCTCAGGGGTAATATAGAAATCTGTTTTCCGGCAGAGTGGTGGATGCGTGAAACTGCCTTCCTGGGGAGGTTGTTGGGGCTGAAACAGTGGGGGAATTAAAACATGCATGGGACAGACACAAGGCAATTGTAGTGGGGGATGGCAGGAAGTAGGCTGTTGGTTAACTAGAATCTGCAGCTTATCCAGTAGGTAGGGAAATGGGCAGACTGGGTGGGCCAAGTGGTCCTTATCTGCCGTCAATGTCTATGTTTCTATGACTTCACCGCTACAAGTCACTGACACCATCCTGACAGGTATGGACCGTGGGCTCATTACCACTGCCATTTTTATCGACCTTGCTAAAGCTTTCGACTCTGTCTCTCACCCCCTCCTCCTCTCCAAACTCAACTCTGCTGGTCTCTCTCCCCCTGCTGTGGGCTGGTTTAACTCCTACCTCTCTAGGCGCATCCTCGTTGCAGATGTCCTCCCCCCATACTAGCAGGCATCCGCCAAGGCTCCATACTTTACACCATCCTTTTCTCTGTTTTCTTAAACGACCTTCCCTCTGCCTGTACCTCTTCACATATACACCTCTACAGTGATGATACCATCCTCTACACCTCAGGCTCCTCTACTTCTGTGGTTCAATCCCAGTTCCAGAGGGACTTCTCTCGGGTTCAACTCTCGTTCCAAAAGAAACAACTGAAAGTGAAAACAAAACAAAAAAAAAAAAAACAGTATCGATGACCTTCAGCACGACAAAAACTCTCAAAACTCCACCCTCTCCCTTCTTTCTCTACCCTCGTTAGCACTACCCTTGATTCAGTACCCTCCTATAAGTAGCTGGGTGTCTGGCTTGACAGCCACCTGGACTTCTCCACTCACATAAGCCACATTAATTTCAAATGCCTCTCAAAGCTAGGAGCAATATTCAGGAACAAGGATGCCCTCTCCCTCCCAGTCCACCGTGAGCTTCTCACAAAAACAATTCTCCCTGTATTGAACTATGCAGACACTGTCTACAGTTCCGCCCTCTCCTCAACCCTCTCTAGGCTTAACACTCTCTTCAATGCTTTCTGCTGTTTTTCCTCCAATGCTCCCTCCTCCATACTCATCACTGCTCTCTCTGATCTTCCCTCTCCCTTCCTTTCCTCTCTTCACAGCACCAGCTTTATGCCACCACACTCATCTCTGAATACTGGCCTGGAATTCTCACCCCTAACTCTCCTCTCCCCCTCTCCTTCATCCTCATACCAGCACCGAGCCGGGGATCCTGCTTACTCTTCCTCCCACACCCCCACTCCAACTCAGGGCTAACTACTTTCTCTTACCATCTGCCTCAGATCTGGAAGTCACTCCCCATCTCCCATCGGCTACCACCCCCACCCTCTCTAAAACATGCTCTTTCCCAATTCCTCCACATCTGTTGCACCTGCACTCTGTCCTCCTGATTCCTTGTATCCTCTTACTATTTCCTGCATCATCCTCTCCTCCCTCTCATCTCCTCTTTTTCCATTTTATTTATGTATATATTGCCCCATACATATCTATATGTTGCAAAAAACTTTGTTCCTGTTAGGGTCAAAGTGACAAAGGTCAGGAAATGAGGCATTAGGGATTCCAAACCTAACACCCCACCCTTCCAAACCAGGCAGGAGAGCAGGTGTGGAATGTGTCTTGGGCTTCTCAAGCCTAACACTCACCTCATTCCATCTGTAAATAAGGTCAGATGTGTAGACTTTGTGAGAACAGGGTGAGCATTAAGCCAAGAAGCCCAAGGCACATCCCACATCTGTTCTACTGCCTGGTTTGGGAGGGTGGGGTGTTAGGATTGGAAACCCTAATGCCTCATTTCCCAACGTTTGTCACTCTGACCCTAACTGGAGCATTAACAAGGTTTTTTTGCAACTTATTGCCTTACTTTCTGAGATAGTATAATAGTATCCTTATTTTTTTGCAGCCTGCACTCCCAAGCATACATAATTTTGTCAGCTTTTATTTGTCAGTTCCCTGGTATTCACATCCCCCCACATTGTACATCTGTGCCTGGTCCCCATTACTGTTAGTCACCCTTGGTGTTTATTGGCACCCCCAACCCTTTGATACCCATATTTTCTTTTAATAAATCCCCACTGCTGGTTAGTGGCACTCCACACCCTATCATGTAATTATATTTTTTATCCCTGGTGTCTAGTTGCACACCCCCACCCTCTGATCCCCATATTTTGCTATTAAAAATAACCCCATTGGTGGTTAGTGGAACCCTCCCATACAATTCCCTTTGTATCCCTGGTGTCTAGTAGCCCCCACCCTCCGATCCCATATTTTATTTCAAGATATTCCCACTGGTGGTCAGCAGAACCCCCCCACCCTCCCATGTATTTATATTTGTATCCCTGGTGTCTAGTAGCACCCCCAACCCTCAATCCCATATTCTGCTATTAAAAATCCTGTTAGTAGAACCCACTACCCTCCCATGTAATTCTCTTTGTATCCCTGGTGTCTAGTGGCCCCCCACCCTTCAATTCCCATATTTTGCTATTAAAATTCCCCGTTGATGGTTAGTGGAACCCACCACCCTCCCATGTAATTCTCTTTGTTTCCCTGGTGTCTACTGGCATTCCCCACCCTCTGATCCCCATATTTTGTTTAAAGATATTCCTGTTAGTGGAACCCCCCCCCTCCCACCATCCCATGTGCATGTTTTAAGGCACTCACACTCTCCGGATCTCGGAATCCACATTTCCGACCAGAACGAAACATGGAACATCAGGAGATCTACCCCATCAGACAGTGCATGCCACATTTTGTGAAAATTCGTTGAACAGTTGCAAAGTTATTAAAGTGCAAAATTTGAGGTTTAACATTAAAGTGCCTACTCAACCCTAACTATAGGGGCAAGACCGTGTTCCTATACTGTAATATATACTGCCATCTCCTGTATGTTTTTTGACAATCTGTATATAATTTTATGTACACAACTCTCCTTTTTTTAAACACTTTATTTATACTTTTGTATATTACAGCACAGTATGCTTTCAAGACA
Source organism: Neoceratodus forsteri (assembly GCA_016271365.2). Classification (NCBI taxonomy): domain Eukaryota; kingdom Metazoa; phylum Chordata; order Ceratodontiformes; family Ceratodontidae; genus Neoceratodus; species Neoceratodus forsteri. Next base: position 532,588,439 of record CM057449.1, read on the forward strand.
GCAATACAACATAATGCATATTCGAGTAACTATACTAATACAGTATATGTGGTTGCTCCCTTTCTGTTAAAGACTTGGAGGGAAATCAGAGACTGTAGTTAGACAGCACTACAGACTACCGTTTACAATAATATTTAAACCATAATTGAGCCTTAAGGTTGCCAATGGATTGGTTCTATCTTAAAGAGTAGATACACATCACAAACAGTTTAACGTACTCCAGCAACGAAGAGCTGCACCAGAACCCCCCAATATACCTTAACCAGGTAGTCTCTCCAAACTAGAAAACGAAGTAGATCCCATCTATAAACTTCAAAGATGGTGTGGATAAAACCCCCTTTACACATGGTTACACCCAGAACTCACATACTTGAGGCATCTTATGGCTAATATAAACAGCTTATTAAACAAACATAAAATTGTGCGGGGAACAGCCATTGCTAGGCACAACAGACATCATAAAGAGGCACATAACATAGGAGAAAAAAAATATATGTACAGTATGTAACAAGCGATGTCACTCTTCATACTAAATGTCCAGTGCACCAAGCATTAGCCATAAAAAGTTTGCCATCTTATACCTCTGTTGCATTTCAGAAACTGGGGAAATCGACCTTCCTGCCTTCAACAGGGTCAACCAGGAGTAGTATCAGTTACTTACCATTCGAGTCAGACTCTAGATCCTCTGCCATACCCCCAGGACCTTCCCTTGCAATTTTAACAAGTAAAGCATCCAAATCTTTCAGATCCCCAAAGAGATAAGTATGTCCCTCATACTGGCCCCCAAGTTTTGCAGGGACTACAGTGCTGAAAGGGATATTAAGCTCCCAGAGTTTCCACTCTCCGCCATCGAAGCTCTTTTGTTGTTGACGCATCGAATAGCAGAGATGAGGAAAAAAAATGAATTTTCGGCCCATCCACCTCAATGTCCTTAGTACAGTGTACTGCTTTCAATAAAAGATCCCGTTGAGACAGTGAGACAGTTTTTAACAGCAAGGTGTGCAAGTGGTATCATCGGCAGCTCTCTTCCAAGGGGTAATCCAGTAACGCTTAGCCATCTGAAGATGCTGGCCTAAGGTCGGAAGTCCCAAGGCCTCTCCTATCCACACCACAATTGTCTTGACTGGGGACTCCCCTTCAAACCCCTCTCTGAGCCCATTAATATGGACACTGGTTTCCCGTAACAAATTTTCTGCATGCTCCAATCGAGAGCGGATGAGCTGATGTTCTCTAACAAGTCCTGCAGAGACAGAGAGGGCCTTGCCTGCATTGCCTCTGTGATCTTCGCAACCTGGGATTCCACCTTCTGCTCTACCATCTGGAGTTGGTTAGTAAATTAATCAAACTTGGTGTTGCCAAAGGATAGGTTCAGATATTATCAACTTAGGGATTATTTACACAAACAGATTAATAAACTCACCCCTGACACTCGGGGACTTCCAGAGTTATTTACTTTTTCAGAAGCTATGGAACCCAGGGGATGCTGACCATCCTATTACACTCTTATATATTAATTACCTCTCTGATCAGGGGCACACAGCCCACTATCAGAAACTTACATGGGAATAGGATTTGAAAATTTCACTGACAGAGCATCAATGTCCATTAGTTTGGCAGAGTGTTTGGACTACATCCAGTTCTCCCTCTCCCAGAGACTTTTGTTGGATGGAAGCTTAGAGCCAGATATTTTTTAGTGCCAGTCAAACTGCACATAGCAACAATCAAGCATCATCGACCTGTTGGAGAGGTTATGGGGAGCCCAGGGTCACACAGGCTCATATTTTCTGGTTTTGCCCTCAGCTTACACAATTCTGGGAGGAGAGAATTTACCATTTAACACAATTTTTTTCAATCCAAATAACATTGGGCCCAGAACATTTAATTTTAGGTATTATCCCTAAGGAACTTAGAGGAAAAGAAGTGAAGTATTTATGGCAGATTATGACGGCAGTAGCCCTGAAATTTATTACTAGGAGGTGGCTGCAGGGCTCCCCACCGGACTTTTCTGAATGGTCCTCTGTCATAGAAACCATACGTTCTATGGAAAAAATAACTTTTAGTCTGAAACAGCAATCCCAGGTCCACCAGAATAGATGGACGAGGTGGCTATTATATGGGCCTCATCAACACACTGCCTAGATTGCAAAAAGACTTGGGAAGTCTGGTCTTTTTCATGGAATCTTCTTTTTGAAAAGCCACAAAGGAGGATAGTATTTATTTTTAGAATGGGAAATTTAACCTCAAAGTTCTGTTTTTTCTCTTTTTCGATTGTCTCCTAAACTAGTCAGAACAGCCTAGAAAAGTATTAATTTGACCTATAAATCCTAATGTTTTTTTTTTAAATCCTGGTATAGTTATTAGTTACTAGTTAGTAATTACTAATCTTTGTAAATGCTTTAATTCAGGGGCACATTCACGAACCCAGACTGCTGGGGTGAAAGCCGAATGCTGAGTAATTCACTTTATAGTGGTCATGGTGAAGTAGATATGGAAGTGTAACATTGTATGTGTGTATGTTTAGGCTGTACAACATGAAAACTTTTAATAAAGAAAGTATTAAAAAAAAAAATCAAACTTGGCGTTTGGTGACTCCATATAATTTGTGCATTTGATGCATGGTCTGATTCACAGTCTGCAGGGTTACTGTCTGCTCGGTGTCATCGGGACCATCCACGGCTGTCTTCCCCGTCTCCTTCTCCTTGTGAGATTGCTTCAGCTTGAAAAAGTCCTGGGAGCTGCCTGCGGCAGATTTTGGTTTTCCCATGGCTGGATTTAAGTAAAACTCGGATAGGCTCTCCACTATGTTCACCACAATACCAAGAGAAAATTTCAGTACAAATGGAGCTCGCAAACTTTAGTTTTTAAGAGTTATTCAAGTTTTAGATGGGAGCTGATCCATCACACGTCTGGGTGCCTGGGCTGCTAGCTCTGCCCCCGCCCCACAACTCTCCTTCTAATTTATGTAACTACCTATGTTGATGATTCCTCTTTGTACACTTTCCTTAGTTCGCACCTGGAAATGAGCCTCCACTCAGTGTGCCTTTCCCGGACACCAACTTTAAATAAATAAAATAGACATGTAATATTCTGTGTAATACTATGGATTTGGGTGCATTGTACTTATTAAGTGTGTCTTGGGTTTTCCAGTCAGGCATTTCCAACTGAGGAGTAACTGTGTTGCTTTTTTTTTTTTTCTTTTAACTTACATGCTTTTCCCCCATTTACAGTGCTTTCCCTCCTGTCCTACCAGCTGACCGTATCGCATCCTGATCCCCACGCCCAGTCCCATCACCTACCTTCTCCAGGACTTACCACCATTGCCTGCTCATCTCTGGCATGTTCCTCAAAGGAGGGGCACCAGGTGGGCTGGATTCCCCTGCAGTTGAAGCACAGTTGGTGGTGGGTGGTTTGATTGATGGTGCACGGCATGTGGCGTTGGTGCAGCTTCATGCTGCCACATCCGTAGTTTTCCTCTGTTTTTTTCCCTTCTCCTTGAACCTTGACAGTGGGCTCAGGAATATGCACATGCACAGATGTGTGCCAACACATGTCAGAGCCCTTTGATGTCCTCCCTCCCTGTGTACCAGTTTCAGCTGCACTGCCACCAGTGGTCACCCAGGTGATGCTGGCACAGCAGAGTTTGTGAGCCCTTCTCCCAAAAATACAGGTTACCCACCTGTAACAGGAGTTCTAGGAGTGGTATATGTTGTTCATCCACACTTACTGGCAGGTTTCTTGCCACTTTAAATGTTGCCGGAAGGTCTTCAAGCTGGCTCCTCCCACCCACCCGGGTGGTAAAACCCTCGGCTCCACCCCATGACGCCAGATCTAGCCCGCTGGAAGCCAGATGGCGTCGAGAGCAGGGGAGGTCGAGGGTTGTGTGGATGAACATATACCACTCCCACAACTCCTGTTACAGGTGAGTAACCTGTATTTCTCGAGGGACATGATGCTGTTCAATCCACACTTATTGGCAGACTCCTAGCAGTTCTCCGGGAGGAGGAAGGCAAGGCGCCACCTACTTAGGAATAAGGACTGGAGAACCGAGGTCCCAAACCAGCATCCTGGTGTGACTCTAGGTCAATGTGGTAATGGGAAATAAAGGTGTGCGCTGACTTCCAGGTAGCAGCCCTGCAGATTTCTGGTTAGGGACGTCCCTAGAAGCAGCCACCGAAGCAGTGGTATGGCGGGTAGAATGAGCTCTTATCCCTTTGGAAGGCTCCATGCTCGCCAACCTATAGCAGAGATCTATGCAGGAGGTGACCCACCTGCCTATCGTCTGCTTGGCTGCAGGTCTGCCAGGTACGGCTTCAGCATTGGTAACAAACAGCTGGCGAACCTCTCCCCGAACTTCAGCCGTCTGCTCCTTATAATAAGAGAGCACTCTTCTAGGGTCCAAAGTATGAAACCTATATTCGGCCTCCGAGGTGTGATTAGGGTAGAACACCGGCAGAGTCAACACCTGGTTACGGTGAAACTTCGACACCACCTTCGGAAGGAATTTCAGGTGGGGGCGCAGGACAACCTTGTCCCTATGGAAGACCAGATAAGGAGACTCGATGGAAAGCGCCTGGAGCTCTCCCATCCTTCTGGCTGATGTGATAGCCACCAAGAAGGCGGTCTTCCACGACAGGTGAGAGATGTCACACCAGTGCATTGGTTCGAATGGCCTGCCCATGAGCTTAGCCAATACCAGCAGTAGATCCCACGGAGGTGGAGGTTCTCGCACTGGAGAGGATATGTGATCGAGGCCTTTGAAAAAGCGCCAGACCACCTTCTCCTGCACCACCGACTGCTTGCCGGCCCACGCCTGGTGCTGCCAGATGCACCTTAAGGGTCGTCGACCGAAGCCATAGCTGAGAAAGGGACCACAGGTAGTCCAGAATGCTAGCCAAGGAACAGGACGAAGGGTCCAACCCCTTGTCCTGACACCAAATGGAGAATCTCTTCCATTTGAAGGCATAGCATTTTCTGGTCGACTCCTTACAGGACGCCTCAACTACGTTGAGGACCTCATTGGAAAGACCCAAGGCCTGGAACTCTAGCCGCTCAGGAACCAGGCTGTCAGGTGCAAGGACTGAAGGTCCAGGTGGAGAACCTTCCCCTTGTCGACTGAGAGCAGGTCCGGGCGGGCTGGAAGCCGCCTCCAGAGCCTGGAGCTGAGGCTGAGGAGATCTGGGTACCAGTACTGGGGGAGCCAGTCAGGGGCTACCAGAATCACCTGTGCCTTGTCCCTCTTCACCTTGAGAAGCACCTTGTGGATCAAGGGAAATGGAGGGAAGGCATGGAAGAGGCCCGGGGTCCACGGCCTCGAGAAGGCATCCCCCTGCAGCGAGCCCTGATGAGGGGGGGCGGGCATGAAACAGCCTCAGCTACGCATTCTCCTTGGAGGCGAACAGGTCCACCTGAGAGGTGCCCCAGTGGAAGAACAGATCTTGTACTACCTCCAGCAGGAGAGACCACTCGTGAGATGCAGCGCCTATCCGGCTGAGGGCATCAGCCAGACTGTTGGAAGCTCCTGCCACATGGATGGCTAGGAGATCTGCCTCCAGGCTGATCACGAGAGACCAGGTGTGGAGAGTCTCCCTGCACAGGGGCAAGGAGTGCATCCTGCCCTGTCAGTTGAGGTAGTACATGGTCGTAGTGTTGTCCGTCTGGATCTGGACCACTTGACCCCGTACAAATGGAACGAAGGTGGTGAGGGCTAGTCAGACCGCTTGAAGCTCTGGCAGGTTGATGTGGCATCGAGACTCCTGGGGGGACCAGAGGCTGTGGGCTCTGAGCTCCCCCAGATAGGCACCCCAACCCATCAGACAGGCGTCGGTCATCAGAGTGACAGTCAGCTCGGGGCAGACAAACAGGATACCCTCCTGTAGATGAGCTGGAACAAGCCACCACTGTAGGCCGTTTCACATCTCCTGGGTCACTGTCACTGGCTGGTCCAGAGGACTGGAGAGCTGTGACCATTGGCGGGCCAGCCCCCACTGCAGGGGACGCATATGCCAGCGGGCCCAACGGACCACGCTGGTGCAGGCTGCCATGAGGCCCAGAAGGCACAGGAAGTCCCGGGCAGGGCACAACTGCCCAACCAGAAATGATTGGGCAAAAGAGGAAAGGACCTCGGCCCTGTCCACCGGGAGCCGGACTCTGGCTTGAAGAGAGTCGAGCTCTGCCCCGATGAACTGAATCACCTGCGATGGCACGAGTTCCGACTTGGCATCGTTGATAAGGAGGCCAATCTGAGAGCAGACCTGGAGGGCCAGATCCCTGGACTGCTCCACCTCCAACCTGGAGGGAGCTACAATCAGCAAGTCGTCCAGGTAAGGGAACACCCAGACCCCTCGGCGCCGCAGGAATGCTGTTACCACTGCCATGCATTTGGTGAAGACCCTGGGAGCTGGAGAGAGGCCAAAGGGCATGGCCCTGAACTCGTAATGGGATCCCTCTGCTCTGAAGCGGAGGAACCGCTGATGAGACAGACGGACTGGAACGTGAAAAAACGCATCCTGAAGGTCCAGGGAACAGAACCACAAGCCTGGCTCCAAGGATGAAATGATCTGAGCCAGAGTGACCATCCTGAAGGTGCGAGACTTTAGGAACTTGTTCAGGTTGTGTAGGTCGAGAATGGGGCACCAGCCCCCCCATCCGTTTTGGGACCAGGAAGTACCTGGACATAAACCCTGGGTCTGGAGGGGGGGGGTCCGCCACCTCGCTGACCACCTCCTTCTGGAGGAACAAGGCAAAGAGGCTGTGGAACCCATAGCCCCCCGTGGGGCAATGGCTTGATTGGGGGGACTGCTCAAATTCCAGAGGCAGACCCCTGCCTACCACTTCCAACACACAGCGGTCCGTGGTGATAGCAGACCAGGCAGAAAGGAAGTGGCGGAGCCGTCCCCACACGGGGGAACCCAGGGAGGAGTGACAAGGTTGTGGGTGACACCCCTCAACCTGTCACTGGGCAGGCTTGGAGGACGAGCCGGCAGAGGAGCCTCCTGGGCCTTTTCCTCCAGGCTTCCTGCTGGAGGAAGCAGCAGGCTTCGCTTTGGGGTGCCAAGCGTGAGCCTGCTGACCCTGATGCTGGTGTTGCTGGGCCAGACGTGCCGCAGGGGCTGAAGGACGAAAGGCCTTACGCTGTTGCTGGCGGTCTTTGTCCTTCTGGGCAGACGTGACAGAGTCCAGGTGGCACTGGACTTCTCAATACGTTGGAGATAACCCTCCACCCCAGGCCTGAACAAGTCTGTATCCAGGAAGGGAACGTCTGCCAGCTTGTGCTGGGTATTAGCCGTGAAGGTGGAGATCCGCAGCCAAGCTCTGTAGCGCATGGCCACTGCGGCCGCTACTGACCGGGCACACGAATCAGCAATGTACAACGAAGTTTGGAGCTGCTGTTTAGATACCACCCTTCCCTGATCCCGCACCTGCTTGACCGTCATCTGAAGGTCAGCCGGGAGATGAGGAATCACCTCATCCAAGGAGCCCAAAAGGGCGTGTGAAAAGTGAGGCATCAGAATGGCCGAGCTAGCCTGATGAAGGCCTAGGGAGGAAGCAGCATATACCTTCTGCCCTGAGTAGTCCAACTTTTTGGATTCCTTATCAGGCGGTTTTTCCACATCCCGAGCGTTCCTGGAACACCGGAAAACGCTATCGATCACTAACCCTTCCACAGAGGGGTGCTCCGAGAAACCGGAGAGTGAACCGGTAGGGACCGCATACTTTCGAGCCATCCTGGCCGAAGGTGTGGGGCAAGATGCTGGCCGCTGTCACAAGTCCAGGGCCAGGCCAACAATGGCTTCGGCCACCGGAAAGGCCTCTGTAGGAGAATCCCCTCGATCCAGTATCTCCGTAAGGGGGTACTTGGCCCGTTTCTGAACTGGTTCAAGCTGCATCCCAGTAGACTCTGAGATGAGTCGAAGCATTCCCAAAAACGAGGATGGGCTCTCGTCCATCGACTGACCCCCTGCAAACTCCAGGCCGAGTGGCCTGGAGAACAAGGAGACGTCAGACTCCTAGGAGTCTGCAAACAGCTGCCGAGTGCCTGAGCCACCCTCCACGTGCCAAGGTCGATCAGGAGTGAGGGTGACCGACAACCTATGGAGCAAGCCCTGACCCAACTGAGAATCCTTGATCGGGGCTCCAGTCTTCGGTTGTGGAGGCGGAGGTTCCACCACAATGGGTGGAGCAGTCGGTTTCGGCCAAACAACTGGCGCCGGTGGCGTTTCCTCGACTACTACGAGGGGTTGTTTCGCCCGCTCCTGTGACAGCCACTTAATGGCCGGAGAAGGCGATGGAGTCGGCTTGCTACCGGACAGTAAGAGCTGCTGCCACATCAAGTCCTCGTAGCGCCGACGTAACTTGCGCCGGAGCCTATCCTTCGAAGAGGACGAAGAGGATGAGTGGCGGCGCCGCTTTCCATGGTGCCGAGACTGAGAACGTCAGCGGGACCGGCTGGACCTGCAAGAGGACCGAGACTGAGACCTTCACGGATTCGAAGGTGGGTCAGAGAGGGGATGGGGGAAACCCGCTCCTCCCTCAGTACAGGGACCTTAACTGGGGATTCCGGCACAGGAGGCACAGGCAAGTCCTCGGTTTCCATCGGGGGAACCGGTGAAGTAGGATTGTCGGCATCTCCAGTCGACAAACCATCCGACAGGTCAAGAAAAATCTCTACCGCATCGACGGGTGTCTCAGCCGGCTGACCTGACGGGGACACCATGAAGCCAGCGGCCTTAGCCGCAACCTCGACCAAAGTCAAAAATCGACTGTCCGGTGAAGGGGATCTCTCCCGCTCCCACGAACGTCGATGGTGGGACTTACTTTTTGAGTCCTTCTTCTTGGACCGACTGGAATGTCCCGATGGTCCTTCTCCCTTGGTGGAGAGGGACTGGCAAAGCTCCTTAAAGGAAGCTGTATAGGAAGAGCCCAGGGACAGCGGGATAAATGCCGCGACCGAGGAGGTAGAAGAAGCGGCCTGGGCCACCTCCTCCTCGAGGGCGATCATCTGCTCCAACTGTTCTGCGGAGCCCGCCGCCATGGACACTGCCCAACGGGCCTCCTTCAACTTGACCAGCGGATACCGTTTTTCAGGGCGCCCAAGAAGTAGTCGAGCAACGCGGTCTTCCAAGACCGAAGCTGAGAAGGAGCTGCAAAATCTGCAAGCCTGTGAATCATGGCCAAGCCCCAGGCAGTAGAAGAAAGTGGAGTGCGGATCGATCCGGGACATCTTCTGCTCACAGGGGCACCGATAAAAGCCGGGAGTCGATTTGTCCATCGCAGCCATGAGGGAAGTCTCATAAACTTTAGAATTAGTTTCGGGTTAACTGAAGAGTGTGGATCCAGGCCTAAAACGCAGAGCGGTAAGGAGGGAACCTGTGCTTCCAAGTAGTAAGGAAGATCTGGCATCATGGGGCGGAGCCGAGGGTGTTACCACCCAGGTGGGTGGGAGGAGCCAGCTTGAAGACCTTCCGGCAACATTTAAAGCAGCAAGGAACCTGCCAATAAGTGTGGACTGAACAACATATTCAAGTCTCTAGAACAGAACTTTTTTTTATCCATATAGCTTTTTAACCCTTGGGCAGCTGCTCCTCCCCAACCCTACCTCACCCAAGGCCGGCAACCACCTCCCCCTGATACTTACCTCAACGTTTGCCCCCCCCCCCCAGTGTACATATATAGAGCGTGCTGAGGCAGACACATGGTGGCACGGGTCTGCAGATGTGTAAGAAACATCATCTAGCCTTTTGGTCTCCTTTTCCATGTTCATGTTCTGGTATCCCAGGAGCTGTAGCAACTCTGACTGCACATGCGCACTGAGGCACACATGCACCCTGGAACTTCAGCCCCCCTCCCCATGTCAAACAATGTGCCTCTCACGCGTTGCCACCTGGAGGCAGTCAAGAGCAAAGATAACCAGCCATCCCCATCCAGGAGAGGAGAGCTGCTTAATGGCCACTTCATCCATTCAAGGCCCTCCTTGCCACAGGCTCCCAGCAACCCAAGCTCATTCCTGAACTCAAGTCACCAGTGTGTCGGGAGGTAAGGTGCTTATCAGCACCTCTGCACCACTGGGCTGGTCCAAAAGGTGAACTTTTTATGGGATGCTCAATCCTTCTCCCACGGCCAGCCAGCAGACAACTCAGGCTTGTTTCTGAACCCAGGCAGTTGAGGTCGCAAGCAGCTGCACCTCAGAAAAGTCCCTGGGAATAAATCTCAAAATTATTAAAGCAGAGCCACAACTATTCACTACTGCCCTCAGCCATCAATATCAGAATGATGGTCCTCCATCAGGCTCCCAAACCGTCTTCCGATGTTTGTGACAAACATGCTGGCCTAGGCAGGGTCCCTAACAAGTTCCATTTCCTAGCATAAGTTATAAACGAGCTTTCCTGTGAGTTGAAGGACCTTGCTTACTACAAGTCTGCACAGACCAGCCCATATAACATCGGAGGCTTTCCTCCTTTTGCATGTGGAATAAACTGATCTCATAGTGCCAGCCAGGTAGCTCAGAAGCAGCACTACCTCTTGCGAGCAAGACCACCCGAGTCTGGTTCCTGAATCTGGAAAGTCTGGTGTCATCAGGAGAAACAAGTTTCAGGCATTTGTCTCTGACACCTCCAGTCTCAGGGAGGAAGAGCAATTCCTTCCGCTGCACACCAGGCCCCTGGTGCCCAGGGGAAGGGTGTGTCATATGGGAAGGAATAAGTGGTCCCGCTGGAGCAGCCGTACACTGGCATACATTTTCCCACCTGACAAATTACTCCAAGGCATCACACACCCTGAGTGAGACTGGCAAGGGAGTTCCGCAGGTAGGGTGGAGCTAACTCACCCTTCCCATAGCCCTGATAGGCACTCTGCCAGACTGCTCCTCACAGCCACCGACGAGGGAGGGTTTAGTGGGAAAAATACCATATAAGCCCCAGGTAAATTAAGCTGTTGAGCCCCCACGCCACAGTAGGGCCCTAGTGACTCTTCCTGCACCTTGCCAGGTCCTATGTAAATGAATCACACTTTGTATCAATTAGTAATGGGATCAAAGAATTCTAATTCTCTCCTACCCATTCACCTTCCTCATCATCCTCTCAAGAATGCTGAGAGTCCTGAGGATTGTGAGGGTCAGCAGAATTGTTATGCTTTGGTTAGTCCTGATTATTCATAGGTTTGTGGGTATTATTTGTGAGTTCAGCAACCACAGGCCGGCTAACTCCACTGGTGGCTCCACCTGTATGTCTACCAGTTCCTAAACTGGAATGATTTTCATCAAAGTTGAGATCTCCGGGGAACCAGGAGACTGACAGCAGGAACGTTTTCCCTCACGTGATCGGTGATGGTACCACTTCTTATGCTTCAGACGATACAGTGGATTCTTGCTGTTGAAGTTAGAATGAAGTGAGAGAGAAAAAATTATAAAACTTGTGCATGATTCCAGAGGGTAACCAGCTCCACGGTTGACCTTCTTAGGCAAACCAACTTAATCCTAGAGGCCTTCAAAGCCACTGCCTCTGTAACCTGTAACTGTGCTAATGAGCAGAAAGAGGGGGAACTCACACACCAGAATGACAAAGAGGCATCTCTTGCCTCGAAGTGCTGTGGTATTTTATTCCAGACTCCCTACACATTCTAACCGAATTGTATACTGATCTGCGATACTTGATGTATTAAAAGTGTATTGGTGAAACTGCTCTGGAGTGTGAATGCCTCTTTTTTTGCTTGCTCGTTATTCTGAACTTTCACGGAGGATGACCTGGACTTGCTCAATTTGGGCGTTCTTCATCTTTATTCCAGAACTGAGCCAACGAACGTGAAGCAACAGAGGCCCTACATTCCTGAGAAGAACCCTGGAGAAAGTGCATCCTGCACTCATTGAGCGAAGAGAGGTGTCGTTACTCATGTCATGTTGAGCCCCTATGCAATAAACACGTGCTTCATGGCTATATGTTGCAGACATTTTTTTGTTGCCTGCATAACAGACACCACTTAAATCCTGGTGTCATTCCATCTCAAATTTTGTCAATAGAGTGACAAACACAAGACGAAAGAACCAAGTGAAGATGAAAATCTACCTTTTTTTTATACAAGTTTTTATCTATATAGGTTTTTATCCTCCTGGCAGGATTGGGCAGTTATCAATCAATCAATTAAATCTTTATTTATCCAGGCGATCACCATTGAGCAAGCTCATTTACAAGGTGGACCTGCTGTTGGCAGGGACAACTGTTCAGTCACAGTTAAGATATGCATAATACAAAATGAACAAGACAATTACAATAATGATAGGAGCAGAATATAAACATTCCAAAGGCACATATACAAGTAATATATACATAAAACAACAGTAACATGATATAACCAGCACCCACAGAAGCCTGATGTGTATTGTTGTTATATACAAGCCATAGGAGAGAACGAGAAATACAGGTTACTCACCTGTAACAGGAGTTCTAGGAATAGTATATGCTGTTCATCCACACTGTCTGGTAGGTATCCTTGCCGCTTTAAATCTTGCCGGAAGGTCTTCAAGCTGGCTCCTCCCACCCACCTGGGTGGTAAAACTCTTGGCTCTGCCCCATGACGCCAGATCTGGCCCACTGGAAGCTCAGGTTGTGCGTCAAAGCCGGGGAGGTCGGGTGGGTCGTGTGGATGAGCAACATATACCATTCCTAGAACTCCTGTTACAGGTGAGTAACCTGTATTTCTAGGGACATGGATATGTTGTTCATCCACACTGTCTGGCAGACTCCTAGCAGTTCTCCGGGAGGAGGGAGGCAAGGCGCACACCCCCTACTTACGGAATAGAGACTGGAGAACCGAGGACCCAAAACCAGCATCCCGGCGTGACTCAAGGTCGATGTGGTAGTGGGTGATGAAGGTGTGTGCTGACTTCCAGGTAGCAGCCCTGCAGATTTCCTGGATAGGGACGTCCCTGGAAGCAGCCACCGATGCAGCAGTATGGTGGGTAGAATGAGCTCTTATCCCTTTGGGAGGCTCCATGCCCACCAACTTATAGCAGAGATCTATGCAGGAGGTGAACCACCTGCCTATCGTCTGCTTGGCTGCAGGTCTGCCAGGTGCGGCTTCAGCGTAGGTGACAAACAGCTGGCGAACCTCTCTCCGAATTTCAGCCGTGCGCTCCTTATAGTAAGCGAGCGTCCTTCTAGGGTCCAGAGTATGGAGCCTATATTCGACCTCGAGGTGTGATTGGGGTAGAACACGGCAGAGTCAACACCTGGTTAAGGTGAAACTCCGACACCACCTTGGAAGGAATTCCGGGTGGGCGCAGGTTACTGTCCTGGAAAACCAGGTAAGGAGACTCGATGGAGGCGCCTGGAGCTCTCCCATCCTTCTGACTGCGTAATAGCCACCAAGAAGGCGGTCTTCCACGACAGGTGAGAGAGATCACACCTGTGCACTGGTTCGAATAAGCTTGCCCATGAGCTTTGCCAGTACCAGCAGTAGATCCCACAGAGGTGGAGGTTCGCACGGAGAAATATGATCAAGGCCTTTGAAAAAGCACCGACCACTTTTCCTGCGTCACTGACTGCTTCCTGGCCTCGCCCATTAGCAGAGATGGCTGCTAGGTGCACCTAAGGGTCGTCGACCTAAGCCCTTGCTGAGAAAGGGACCAAAGGTAGTCCAAAATGCTCGCCAAGGAACAGGAGGAAGGGTCCAGGCCCTTGCCCTGACACCAAATGGAAAATCTCTTCCATTTGAAGGCGTAGCATTTTCTGGTCGACTCCTTACGGGACACCTCAACTACATTGAGGACCTCGTTGGAAAGACCCAAGGCCTGGAACTCTAGCCGCTCAGGAACCAGGCCGTCAGGTACAGGGATTGAAGTTCCGGAAGGAACACCTTCCCCTGATTGACTGAGAGCAGGTCCGGGTGAGCTGGAAGCTGCCTTGGGAGCCTGGAGCTGAGGCTGAGGAGATCTGGGTACCAGTACTGGCGGGGCCAGTCTGGGGCTATCAGAATCACCTGCGCCTTGTCCCTCCTTGCTTTGAGAAGCACCTTGTGAATCAAGGGGAATGGGGGAAAGGCGTAGAAGAGGCCCGGGGTCCATGGCCTCGAGGCATCCCCTGTGAGCCCTGCAGAGGGGGGCGGGCTTGGAACAGCCTCAGCTTCGCGTTCTCCCTGGAGGCAAACAAGTCCACCTGAGGTGTACCCCAATGGGAGAACAGATCTTGTACTACCTCCGGCAGGAGAGACCACTCGTGGGACACAGCCCCTATCCGGCTTAGGGCATCGGCCAGGATATTGGAGGCTCCTGCCACATGAATGGCTAGGAGATCCGCCTCCAGGCTGCGCATGAGTGACCAAATGTGGAGAGCTTCCTTGCATAGAAGCATGGAGCGCGTCCGGCCCCTGGCGGTTTAGGTAGTACATGGTCGTGGTACTGTCCGTTTGGACCCGAACTACTTGACCCCGAAGAAATGGAGCGAAGGCGGTGAGAGCTAGGCGGACCGCTCGGAGCTCCAGCAGGTTGATATGGCATCGGGACTCCCGCGGGGACCAGAGGCCGTGCGCTCCGTGTTCCCCTAGATGGGCACCCCAACCCATCAGAGAGGCATTGGTCGATAGAGAGACCGTCGGCTCGGGGCGGACAAACGGGATGCCCTCCTGCAGATGAGCTGGAACGATCCACCACTGGAGAGCGTTCCACATCCCCTGGGTCACCGTCACTAGCTGGTCCAATGGATCGCAGCGTTGAGACCACTGGCTGGCCAGTCCCCATTGAAGGGGGCGCAAGTTCCAGCGGGCCCAACGGATCACGCTGGTGCAGGCCGCCATGAGACCCAGGAGGTGCAGGAAGTCCCGGGCAGGGCGCGATTGCCCAACCAGAAATGACTGAGCAAAGGAGGAAAGAACCTCGGCCCTGTCCTCCGGGAGCCGTGCTCTGGCTCGAAGAGAGTCAAGCTCTGCCCCGATGAAGAGAATCACCTGCTTCGGTTCAAGTTCCGACTTGGCCTTGTTGATGAGGAGGCCGACTTGAGAGCAAACCTGGAGGGCCAGATCCCTGGACCGCTCCACCTCCCATCTGGAGGGGGCTGCTATCAGCCAATCGTCCAGGTAAGGGTACACCCGGACCCCTCGGCGCCGCAGGAATGCTGTCACCACTGCCATGTATTTAGTGTAGACCCTGGGAGCAGGAGACAAGCCGAAGGGCATGGCTCAGAACTCGAAAAGGGATCCTTCCACTCGAAAGCGAAGGAATCTCTGATGTGACGGACAGATAGGGACGTGAAAGAACGCGTCCTGCAGGTCCAGAAAGCAGAACCACGCGCCGCGTTCCAAAGATGGTATTATCTGAACCAGAGTGACCATCCTGAAGGTCCGAGACCTTAGGAACTTGTTTAGGTCGTGTAGGTCGAGAATGGGGCACCAGCTCCCCGTCCGTTTCGGAACCATGAAGTACCTGGACACAAACCCCGGGTCTGAGGGAGGATCCGCCACCTCTCTGATCACCTCCTTCTCGAGGAGGATAGCGATGTCAGCTCGGCGAGCCAACAGTGAGGCTGCGGACCCCGAGGCCCCCCCGAGGTGCGACAGCTCTGAAGGGCGGGACCTGCTCTAACTCCAGAGGCAGGCCCTTTCCCACCACTTCCAACACCCACCTTTCCCACCACTTCCAACACCCACCGGTCTGTGGTAATAATGGACCAGGCGGAAAGAAAGTGGCGGAGCCGCCCCCACACGGGGGGAACATGGGGTGAGGCAACGAGGTTGGGGAGACACCCCTCAACCCGTCACTGGGCAGGCTTGGAGGGGGGACCGGCCGAGGGAACTCCTGGGCCTTTACCCCCCTGCTTCCTGGAGGAGGAAGCTGCAGGCTTGGGTTTGGGATGCCAAGCGCGAGCCTGCTGGCCCTGACGTTGCTGGGCCGGACATGCCGTGGGCGCAGATGGACGAAAGGGCTTAGGCTGTGGTCTGCGGCCCTTGACCCTCTGAGCGGTTGAGACAGAGTCCAAAGTGGCATTGGACTTCTCGATCCTCTGCAGGTGGCCTTCCACCCCAGGGCCGAAGAGGTCGGTCCCCAAGAAGGGGACATCCGCCAACTGTGCTGGGTATCCGATGTGAAGTGGATATCCTCAGCCATGCCCGACGCGCATAGCCACTGTGGCCGACTGACCTGGCGCATGAGTCTCAATGTCAGAGCAGTCTGAAGTTGCTGCTTGGCCACTGCCTGCCTGGTCCGCACCTGCCTAACTGTGGTCTGCAGGTCAGCCGGGAGATGAGGACTACCTCATCCAGGGAGCCCTAGGGCATGGGAGAAATGTGCCATAAGCACAGCCGAGCTGGCTGACAAAGGCCAAGGGAGGGACGAGTGTAGACTTTAGCCGGCATAGTCCAATTTCTTGGACTCCTTGTTGGGAGGTTTGTCCACGTCCCTAGCGTTTCCGACGCGTCGGAAAATGCTGTCAGTAACTAACCCTTGGCTGAGGATGTTCGAAAACCGGACAGAAACCAGTAGGGACGCATACTTCCTGGCCATCCTGGCCGGGCGCAGGGCAGGAAGCAGGCATGCCAGAGCTCAAGGCCGGGCCCTTGGCCTCGGCCACAGGAAAAGACCTCAGTGGGGATCCCTCGGTCCAATATCTCCGTGAGGGGATACTTGGCCCGCTTGGATACGGCTCAAGCTGCATCCCGGTGGAATCCGAGATGAGCCTAAGCAAACCCAGGAAGGATGAAGGGCTATCGTCCAGCGACTGACCTCCAGAGGATTCCAAGTCCATTCGCCTGGAGAAAAGGAAGGAATCGTTGTTGGACTCAGAAGAATCCGCAAAGAGCTGCCTCGGGCCTGAGCCACCCTCCACCTGCCGAGGGCGATCGGGAGTGAGGGTGACAGACAGCCTATGGGGTAGACCCTGAGCCGACTGAGAGTTCTTGGTCGGAGCCCCAAACAACGGCTGTGGAGGCGGAGGTTCCACCAGAATCGGTGGAGCAGCTGGTTTTGGCTGAGCAACAGGCCTGGGAACAGGCGCCTTGGCTAAAGCGAGGGGTTGCTTCGGCCGCTCCGGTGACAGCCACTTAATGGCCGGGGAAGGCGACGATGTCGGCTTGTTCCCAGCCAAAGCAGCTGTTGACACATAAGGTCCTCGTATCGTCGGCGCAACTTGCGTTGAAGCCTCCCTAAATCCGAGGAGGAGGCGGCAGCGGCGGCGCTTACCGCGCGTGCAAAGCAAGACCGCCTATGGTGGCAGGATCAGCTGGACGGAAGAAGTCCGAGCCGAGACCGCCAAACCTCAGCTTTTCCGATGAGGGTGCGGGGGAGGGGCGGGGGAAACCCGCCCTCCCCTCGGCTTGGAGGGGTCACCCGAGGGCTCCGGAACCGGAGGCACTGGCAAGCCCACGGGATGCTCAACCACCACCGGGGGAACCGGGGAGAGAGGATTTTCGGCTTCGACGGTCGACAACCCGTCCAACGGGTCAAGAAAGATCTCGACTGCGTCGACAGGAGTCTCGGTCAACTGACCTGACGAGGACACCGTGAAGCCAGTGGCCGAAGCCGAAGGATCGACCGAAGTCGATGGTCGACCACTTGGGGAGGGGGACCTCTCCCGCTCCCAAGAGCGTCGACGGAGGGACTTACCCTTGTCCTCCTTTTTGGACTGAGAGGAAGGTCCAGCAGATGTTGGTCCCTCTCCCTTAGTGGAGAGAGACAGACAAAGCTCCTTAAAGGAAGCAGAATATGAGGATCCCAGGGAGAGTGGGATAAATGCCGCGTCCGAGAAAGATGCGGCCCACGCCGCCTCCTCTTCGAGGGCAATCATCTGCTCTAGCTGATCCACCAAGCCCGCCGCAGCGTGAGCAGGGCCTCCTTCAACTTTACCGGAGGTATCGCTTTCGGGTCGCCCTAAGTTGCAGATGGGCAGCACGGTCTTCCAGGACATAGGCTGAGAAAGTAGAGCACAGGTCACAAGCCTGCAGGTCGTGCTCAAGGCCCAAGCAGTGAGCGCCCGCGTGGAATGCGGATCCATCCGAGACATCTTCACCATGAGGCATCTCCGAAACCAAGTCGAGTTGTCCATCCGCAGCCACGGAAATAGTTGACAAGTCTAGAAAACTTAAAGTTTAATTTTGGAAAACCAAAGAGTTAGGAACCAGTCTTATCGCCAGAGTGTTAAGGAGGTAACCTGAGCTTCCAAAGCGGTAAGGAAGATCTGGCGTCATGAGTGGCCGAGTTTTACCACCCGGGTGGGTGGGAGAAGCCAGCTTGAAGACCTTCCGGCAAGATTTAAGGCGGCAAGGATACCTGCCAGACAGTGTGGATGAATAACATATCCATGTCCCTAGAACTGTTTATATTCTTGGCCATCAGCAGCAAGTGGTAGGCCTGAGTGGGAGACTCTAAGCTATGGAGGTGCGCGTGACGTTGCCTGGGTCTCAGTCTTATGTGGTGGGGGGTGGTGGGAAAAGAAAAGGGTGAAGAGGATGTTAAGAGAAAGTGAAGGGCGGGTGGGCAATAGCGGCAGAGGGGGACTGGGACTAGTGTAGGTCAGCAGAAAGCAGCAAACAAGCTGCTAGGAACAACAGTAGCAATTACAGATTTCGGCAAACATTTTGTCATAGAGGGTCTTGAACAAGGCAATACTGACAGGGGAGTGGAGTCTCAATGATTTTTGTATCCTATTCCAGATCGTAGGCAAGGCATAGCTTACGGCGGCCCTTCCAAAGCGAGTGCTGGTCCTTGGGACTTTCAGGGAAACCAGTGAGTGACTTCTTAAGGCATAGATACTGATCGGACTCAGGGAAGACAGTCGACAACGTATTATGGGAGTTTGTTAGTAAGGGCTCGGAGCGTCCAAAGGGCTGCATTTTTACACTGCCTGTATTGAAGGGAAGACCACCCTACAGCTGTGTATAGAGAGCAGTGATGTGTGGAGGATGGAAGACCAGTTATAAATCTCAGCGCTCTGTGGTACAATACGTCCAGTTTTGCGAGGTGCGAGACAGGACAATGGCCATAAATAAAGTCAGTGTAATCAATTAGTGAGAGGAATGTAGACTGTACAAGCTGTCTTTTTGCGTCTGTGGTCAGAAGGCGTTTAATTCTGAAAAAAAGACCAAGTCTCTGCCTCAGTTTTTTCAGCAGCTCTTCTGTGTGTTCCACAAAAGAGAGTTTATTCTCTAACCAGAAACCCAAGTATTCGAATTTAGGCACAAATTCAAGTTTTTCACCTAATAAGGTAGAGATGGAAGGTAATGGACCAGCAGCAGCAGAGTAAGCCCCTGGGCCTGATGGAGAGAAGAGCATGGCCTTGTTTTTTTTTTTGCATTTAGTAGTAGCTTATTGCTGAGGAGCTGATGCTGCAGAATATTAAAATCGGTTTGTAGGTAAGCACAGGCAGCTTCAGAAGATTCACTGCGTAAATGGAGCACCGTATCATCAGCTAACAAGTGGATACTAGATTCTGTGATGCCTGTGTCCAGGCTGTTAATATAGATGGCGAACAATAAAGGGCACAGTATGGAGCCCTGCGGGACTCCTCTTTTTATCGGTTTAAGTGGAGAGAGCTCTCCTTCCACCTTGATTTGCTGTTGCCTGCCAGAGAGGTAGTCTTGGAACCACCCCAGTGGGGTTGAGTCAATGCCTATAGTTTTTAAGGTGGAGAGAAGCAGGCAGTGGTCGACGGTGTTGAAAGCCTTGCTGAGGTCCAAAAATACGGCACAAACAAATTTTTTATTGTCTAGATCCCGTTGCCAGTCATTCGTGACTTTAGCCAGTGCCGTGATTGTACTATGTTTCGCTCTAAAGCCAGACTGCATTGGGTTAAGTAATGTAGGGTTGTCTAGGAAAGATCTCAACTGTAAATCCACAATTTTTTCCAGAAGCTTTGAGAGTATGGATAGTAAGGAGATTGGCCTATAGTTATTTAGGTCACAGGGATCCTCTGCTTTAAACAGGGGGGTGACGTGAGCAGTTTTCCATTCCTTGGGGATAGAACCTTGGGCTAGGGACAGGTTGAATAGATGTGATATAGGTGTAGCAAGAATGTGGTATGCTATTTTCAAAAAAATGGGTCAAAAGAGTCGGCTCTGGCATTTTTTTTTAGTATCTAGATGTAGTAGAAGGTCTTCAACTTCTTTTATGGTGGTAGGAGAAAAGGAGAAGATCTCATTATTGTTACTTGACTCTGGAGGCTGAGCATTGATCTGTGGAAGGAGAATACTTACCGGTGCATTGTCGAACGCCATGCCTGTGGTGGCAAAATGATTACTGAAAGCTTGCAGTATCTCAGTTTTATCGTTGATGATAACATTGTAAATGGCAATTTTAGAAGGGAGCACACTTCCTGGACAGTGACCAGACTGTTCTTTTATGGTAGACCAGAATTTGGTAGGGCGGTTTGACGCAGAGAGCAGCTCATTTTGATAAAAATTGGCCTTGGCCTCTCTGATCAACTTAGTGCAGGCGCTTCTAGCTGCCCTAAAGAGACACCAATCTGCGTCGGCATGTGATTTCCAGGCCTTTTTCCATAGATAATCTCTTTTGAGTAAGGCAGTCTTCAGGTCCGCTGTAAACCAACAACAGGTTCTGGTTTATGTTTGTGATTTAACCAAGGGAGCATGGTTGTTTAGGGCACTGGTTATGATTTCATGGAGAACGTCATAGGCATCACTCACTAATTTGGCCAGGTAGAAGCTCTGCCAGAGCAAAGAGTTTTTTAGATCGCTGAAATACGCAAGAGGGTCGAAGTTCCGTTTGGATCTTTTAGTGGAAAATTTTGATGTAGATAGAGGCTTGGTAACAGTTCTTATGCTGGCAGTAAAGCAGTGGTCACTAACATCCGCTGAGAGGATACCGGCACAGGAGAAGAACTGAGGTTTGTTAACAAGGTGGACATCCAGGAGGATGCTTCTCATTGGATTTTTGTTGTTGATACAGGCTGGCTGAGTTACAAGTTGAGTGAACCCATGGGAGTCACAGAATTGTTTCAAGGGTAATGAGACTTTAGACAGCCAATCGTAATTAAGGTCACCTAGTATAACTGTTTCTAGTGGGGTAGCATCCAGGGGAGATGACAGGAGTTGCGGTCCTGCTGCAGGGGGGTCTATATCAGCCTATGATGCAGAAAGCCACTGATGGGGAAGGTTCAACTTTAAGAGACAGGCATTCAAATCCACCAGCAATGGAGGTGGCATCCAATATAGATACTGTGAATTTGTTTTTAACATAAATGGCTACTCCGCCACCCCTGGTCTGCCTGTCGGCTCTGAAGAGGTGGTAGTTAGGGATACTGACCTCTGTGTCAGGTGTGGATGCCCGTAGCCAGGATTCCGACAGCACAAATCTGTCTGGTGCAGTGTTAATAATCCATGCCTGGACATCATCCAACTTCTTTAAAAGGCTACAAATGTTAGCATGCAAGAAGCAGATTCCTTTTAGAGTTGTAAGTTCAGAAGGGGATGAAAGCACTTTCGTGGGGCCAGGGTTAAGTTCGATGTCGCCCGAGCACAGAAGTAGGAGGAGTGCAATTTTCCTCAGGTAAGCAAGGAGAAGTTTGAAAGCACAAGTCTTTTTGCGTCTAATGTAGATCTGAGTACAGGGATCCAGGGGTCGAATTGTCCCCTTGGGCTGTCCTACAGGCCATGCATAGGATAATGGGTGGTGGTCCCACTTCAAGGCGATTCCACTAACTGTGCAGTGATCAAAGGCGTACAATGGCAGCATATTATGTACATAGTGTTGGCATATGGGTGTGCTAGTGGTATAGGGCATGTCTCTTCATTGGAATCAGCTCTGTAAGGTTGTCTATCCACATAGGATAATATGCAAAGGCTGGCAAATAAGCGGAGCCAACCGAGGCCTCCCATGGTTGCTCTTTGCTTGGAAAGGGGTGGCGTGCTTCAGTAAGTCCTGCTAGCCAGATCCTATTCATCTCCAAGGTCGTTGTTCAGTATGTGACTTTTTGAAGACGTTAGAAGACGGTGTTACACAAGGTAGTTGAATGCAGCCCTAACGGCATGCACGTCTTATTTGTTTATTTTATCAGGCAGGGTTCATTTATTGCAAACCCTTCGTGTGGGAAGAAAAAAAAAAAAAAGGAAGGGAGGAGGGTAGAGAGTACCTATATTGTGGTGGATTGCAGTATTACTCCACTAGGAGTTAGCAGAGAAGTCTAACCGGAGTGGAGAAGGGCCTATAAGAGTTGGGGGCAGGGCAAGAGGGGCTACATAATAACACTCAGAGAGGGGGATGGGCAGGTGGGTGAAAATTTGCGACTTTGCCATACCTATGATGCTGGGAGCATCCGGGGAAGAGGTCTCGTGTGGTGGCTGAGGAAGCGCCGACCGCCCGGTTGCCACTTGTCCTGCGGCTGACAATCTGTGAGCCCTGGAGGCTTCCCGGCTAGAGAGGAGACAGAAGAGGGGGCAAATAGTACTGGTCTCTGTCACGGGCCGAGCAATCCAGTGGAGGACAGACCAAATTTGCAATACAAAAGGAGCAATTTCCTTGGCGCCCCGAGGTCTAGCTTGTGTCTGCACGCTGACAAAGGAGGGCTGTAAACACTTGGGTTCGAGTTCTAACAATCAGGCATTGACATTAAACATTGTGCAAATGCTTGTAAAAGTACAAAAATAGTTTCAAATAAATCTTTCACCCTGTAACTCAGCGAAAACAGTTCCCTTTTTGCCTAAGTTTGGAGTAAAATGAAGATTTGGAAGGCGAGCCAATCGGAGTCCACCTCAGAAAGGCGCTCGTGCTCCGATAGGCTGCGGCTTTGCCATACCTCTGATGCTGGGAGCATCCGGGGAAGAGGTCTCGGGCAGCAGCTGAGGAAGCGCGGACCGCCCGGTGGCTGTTTGTCCTGCAGCCGACGATCTGTGAGCCCTGGAGGCTTCCCAGCTCTGATGCTGGGAGCGTCCAGGGAAGAGGTCTCGGGCAGCGGCTGAGGAAGCACCGACCGCCCCGTGGCCGCTTGTCCTGCGGCCAATGATCTGTGAGCCCTGGAGGCTTCCAAACTCTGATGCTGGGAGCATCCGGGGAAGAGGTCTCTGGCGGCGGCTGAGGAAGCACCGACCGCCCAGTGGCCACTTGTCCTACGGCCGACGATCTGTGAGCCCTGGAGGCTTCCCGGCTCTGATGCTGGGAGCTTCCAGGGAAGAGGTCTCTGGCAGCAGCTGAGAAAGCACCGACCGCCCGGTGGCCGCTTTTGTCCTGCGGCCGACGATCTGTGAGCCCTGGAGGCTTCCCGGCTCTGATGCTGGGAGCGTCCGGGGAGGAGGTCTCGGGCAGTGGCTGAGGAAGCGCCGACCGCCCGGTGGCTGCTTGTCCTGCAGCCGACGATCTGTGAGGCCTGGAGGCTTCCCGGCAGTTATTTCAGCCCTGTCCCCGCTAGCCACAGCCACTGCACATCTCTATCTGATTCTGGGGACAATTATACCCCACAGACTGCCCCTGTGCCGGGGCCGGGAAGGGAAGGCCATCCTCCCATACCCAGGACACAAATTCAGACTGTCCCCAGGCCACAGCGATCAGGTGGACCACCACCTTGGTGGGCAGGGCTTCATACAGCCCATCATTAATTTTTCCTCCAATTCGCCCCCCTTGGGCTCTGCAGACGTACAATGAGCATGTAGTGTGAGCTCTGCCTCCGTCGAGACGCCCCAGGCACTCTGAAAGCTGGCCCTTACTCTCTAAGTGACTCATATGCACCACTACCTGCACTCCTCTAGGTGGCAGTCAAGCAGCGAGTCATAGAATTCCCCCTCCCTGAGGGAAGACATCAGTCCTATGGACATTCAGTCTTCCCTCTCCAGGCTGACCCCTGAGTGACCTGTGTCCATTCCCGCATCCAAGTCACCAGCATGAAAAGAGGTAAGGCTCCCACGGTGGCTCAGCCCTCTTCACCACTGGGCTGGCTTTTTAAGTAAGTTTTGAAGTTTTCAGCAGGTCAACTTACATCACACATTACACTCCATGTGTCCCAGGCATTTATACCATTACGTACCCAATTCCAGGCAAGCCCAGAAGATATGGGGCTAGCTACTAAAAAAGGCCCAAAAGCAGAGCCCAAACCAGTGAGCTGTGCTTGCACATGACCTACAGGGTGATGTATTCAGTTGGATAGTGCACCGATGCTATCCTGCAGGATACAGGACCATGTTGGCACAGCGCTATGGCAACCTGCGCTACCCCAACATGGACATGGGCTGTATGCAGTGTACTGGGATTTACACCTTCCCTGGCCAGATAGTGC
The DNA here is from genome assembly GCA_016271365.2 of Neoceratodus forsteri. Lineage (NCBI taxonomy): Eukaryota > Metazoa > Chordata > Ceratodontiformes > Ceratodontidae > Neoceratodus > Neoceratodus forsteri. Next base: position 532,612,633 of record CM057449.1, read on the forward strand.
TGGGAGCTGCAGTGCGATATTCAGCCGCAGAATGCAAATACACTCACTGGGCATGGAGGGTGCTAACGGGCCATATGCATGACCATTATGGGATCATCTGCACTGGAAGCATTTGGCAGTTTGTTGCCCGTCCTGTGGTCACCCGCCACATTAGTCGTGATGACGACTACCCCCCCCCCCGCACCCTCAATGCCTGTCCCCTCCATGCAAATGTAGTCAGTGGCAACTCCTACTGCTGATCACGCAGCCCATTACGTGGAGTGTTACCCTAGTGTCCAGTGGCACCCCCCAATCACCAGTCCGGGTGAGCAGAAGTATATTCCTGGTGTCCGGCAGTACCCCCACCTCATGAGCACCTGTCCCCAGTTCCCCATACAAATCTGTGGTGTCCAGTGGTACCTATTTCCCACTGAACACCTGTCCTGGTGCGGCCTTTGAGGACCCCCGGCTCCAGCCTTATGGCCCAGACAGTCATCTGACACCGAGATGAAAAGTGGCATCCTCCTCCTAACACCTGGCCCAGCTTAGCCGAGTCACTCCTGATGTCCAGTGCCCCCCTAACTGCCAGTCACCAACTGGACCTTCATAATTACCATGAGCTACAGAATGAAAACCACTGCCATCATTACCCAGGGACAGTGGTGTGATTCTAGTAGGTTATACGGTGAGGCAACCTACAAGCAAGTAATCATAAAGAACTTAGGAACCCACTGCCAGAGATCAGAACTGCAACCAATAGTTTGCAGTAAGTACAGGTTGCCAAGTTACGTAGCTAAGCACAACCGGCGAATAGTGGCATGGCTGCGGAACCCACCCACCCCATCTGCACCCAGCATGCCATCCAGTCAACCTACCCCCCCCTTCCACAAAATACCTGTGCTGGGAGGGCCATGCAGGGAGACCAATATGACAACTGGCACAGCCCTCCTCTCACGGCTGTGCCGGCTGTCATACTGGGCTCCTGCATGGCCTACACAGGTATGGGGGTGGAGTTGGCTGGGTGGTGTGCTAGGTGCAAGCAAAGCCGGCAGGAGTCCGCAGCCATGCCACTATTCGCTGGTTCTACATGGCAACATAAGATGGCATACTTTACTTACTGCAGACCATTGGTTGCAACACTGCTCTCTGGCAGGAGTGCTATGCCAGTCGTCGTACTGGGCTCCCCACATTGCCCTGCCAACACAGGTAGAGGGGGGCTGGCTGGGTAGTGTGCTGGGAGCAGGCAGAATGGATGGGGGTCTGCAGCCATGCCACTGTTCGTCGGTTCCACTTAACTACATAAGGTGGCATCCTTTACTCACTGTAAACCATCGATTGAAACACTGCTCTATGGCAGTGTGTTCCCAAGTTTTATATGATTAGCAATCAGTAGCTTGCCTCACCGTACCACATGCTGGCATCACATTACTGACGCCAGGTTCTAATGGCAGTGGTTTTCATTCTCTAGCTCACGGTAATCATCAAAGCCCAGCTGGCGACCAGCGGTTGGGTGGTGACTGAACCCCAAGGAATACACTCCATGTAATAGGCTGGATGATCAGCACGTGGGGGTGCCACTGGATGCCAGGGCTTCTCGTACATGGCACGAGATGGGTGTTCAGGGGAAGGGGGTGCCACTGGATACCGGGGGGGAGGCCATGATGGTATTGGGACAGGGGATCAGAGAGCAGGGGCGGCACTAGACACCAGGGTGTTCACTGTTTCACAGGGACAAGGTTCCGGGGTGGATGACTGCAGTACCACTGTCCCACCACCAGGGTCCTGCACCCCATTAAGACTAGGTTTGCAAAGGCATTTACTGCTGGTATAAACTGTTGAATTTGCCACTGCGCCCGTATGCATGGGGTGACCCCTTATTTGCATGGGCATAGCATTATGTAGGCACTTGGTCACTAACAGGTTTTGCCTGCACTGTGGGGGTCTCTGAATATAGACTCCCACCCACAAATTGGGCACAAAACCCAGTTAGTGCAGGCAAACACCCCTTAGCAGCTATGCTATCGAACATCTGGCCCCTGAAGTGTATCCGCATGGGACCCTTACCACATGGGCAGCTATCATTCATGTCCGGAAAACAAGATTCCAGCCTCTGGGGAGTAGGGTAAGAAAAAATGAGTCACCTTAGTACAGAAATTGTGTTTCTTCTAATGGAGTCTTGCTGTATACTCCATGGTCTACGATCAGCTGATAAATGCTTTCTGAATTTGCCGAGGTGCCGCACTAGGAAAGGAACTGTTGCATTTGAGCATGCGGCTCCACAGCTGTGGAATTCCCTTCCCCTAGACATTAGACTTTCTAGCTCCCACACATGCTTTAAGAGAAAACTGCGCTCGAATCTTCTGATTGCTGATACCTGTTCCTGCTTTCACCCTACCCAATGACTGATGTCTCTGGCCATACAATAGTATTTCCTCACCTCTATATAACCCTCTTACTGCCTCAGCCTGTCCCGGTTCCCTTTCCCTGCCCATATACAATCTTCCACTGCAGGCATCTCCTTTACACTTATACACACTCATATAATCTAATTTCATGACTTGCTCCCCTCTTCCTCACTTACCGACCTTTTCATTAATGGTACCCCCTGCTCTCAATGGTTATTTCTTCCTTTTGTATTACCTGTTTTTGTGTACCTAGTTCTGTTCATATGATATGTCACCTGATAATTTATTGTCCAAGGTCCTCCATTCATTGCATAGGTAGGCACCTATGAACTTATGAATGGTCTACTCTGTATGTCTCTGATATATTGTATCCACTTTAACTCATTGTATGTTCTGATATATTGTATTCTCTTTAACTCATTGTATGTAAAGCACTTATAATTTGTTATCCTGTTAAGTTTCTGCATGTCTGTACTCTCCCGGGTCGTGCCTGAAAATAGTCATTTTATGGCTTGTGCACTTACCCGTTAACAAAAGCTAAATAAAAATTATGCAGTTAGCCCCATCACTTGAACTGCTCCGGAGATGAAAGAGTTAACTCTATGCCAGAGCTTAGAACGTTGAGCTTGAGCATGGTTCAAACCTCTGTCTGCTGCACTCTGAAGTGTAACCATCAGATTCTTATGAGCTAATACTAACTAACTAATCCCACTATGTGGAAATTGTAAAATTTTTACTAGCCAAAAAAGTAAATACAGGTTACTCACCTGTAACAGGAGTTCTAGGAATGGTATATGTTGTTCATCCACACTCATTGGCAGTATCCTTGCCGCTTTAAATCTTGCCGGAAGGTCTTCAAGCTTGCTCCTCCCACCAACCCGGGTGGTATAACTCTCGGCTCCGCCCCATGGCGCCAGATCTGGCCGCTGGAAGCTCAGGTTGTGCGTCGAAGCCGGGAGGTCGGGTGGGTCGTGTGGATGAACAACATATACCATTCCTAGAACTCCTGTTACAGGTGAGTAACCTGTATTCTAGAGGACATGGATATGTTGTTCATCCACACTCATTGGCAGACTCCTAGCAGTTCTCCGGGAGGAGGAGGCAGACGCACACCCCATATACTTACTTGGGAAAGAGACTGGAGAACCGAGGCCCAAAACCAGCATCCGGCGTGACTCAAGGTCGATGTGGTAGTGGGTAATGAAGGTGTTTGCTGACTTCCAGGTAGCAACCCTGCAGATTTCCTGGATAGGGACGTCCCTGGAAGCAGCCACCGTTGCAGCAGTATGGCGGGTAGAATGAGCTCTTATCCCTCTGGGAGGCTCCATGCCCGCTAACTTATAACAGAGATCTATGCAGGAGGTTACCCACCTGCTTATCGTCCGCTTGGCTGCAGGTCTGCCAGATGCGGCTTCAGCGTAGGTGACAAACAGCTGGCGAACCTCTCCCCGAATTTCAGCCGTGCGCTCCTTATAATAAGCGAGCGCCCTTCTAGGATCCAGAGTATGGAGCCTATATTCGGCCTCCGAGGTGTGATTGGGGTAGAACACCGGCAGAGTCAACACCTGGTTAAGGTGAAACTCCGACACCACCTTCGGAAGGAATTTCGGGTGGAGGCGCAGGACAACCTTGTCCCTGTGGAAGACCAGGTAAGGAGACTCGATGGAAAGCGCCTGGAGCTCTCCCATCCTTCTGGCTGACGTGATAGCCACCAAGAAGGCGGTCTTCCACGACAGGTGAGAGAGATCACACCTGTGCATTGGTTCGAATAAGCTTGCCCATGAGCTTTGCCAGTACCAGCAGTAGATCCACGGAGGTGGGGTTCCCGCACTGGAGGAAATGTGATCAAGGCCTTTGGAAAAGCCAGACCACCTTCTCCTGCGCCTCGACTGCTTCCGGCCCAGCGCCCGGTAAGCAGAGATGGCTGCCAGGTGCACCCTTAGGGTCGTCGACCTAAGCCTTGACTAGAAAGGGACCATAAATAGTCCAAGATGCTTGCCAAGGAACAGGAGGAAGGGTCCAAGCCCTTGCCCTGACACCAAATGGAAAACCTTTTCCATTTGAAGGCATAACATTTTCTGGTCGACTCATACAGGACGCCTCAACTACATTGAGGACCTCGTCGAAAGACCCAAAGCCTGGAACTCTGGCAGCTCAGAACCAGGCCGTCAGGTGCAGGGATTGAAGGTCCGGATGGAACACCTTCCCCTGATTGACTGAGAGCAGGTCCGGGCGAGCTGGAAGCTGCCGCGGAGTCCTGGAGCTGAGACTGAGGAGATCTGGGTACCAGAACTGGCGAGGCCAGTCTGGGGTTATCAGAATCACCTGCGCCTTGTCCCTCCTCGCCTTGAGAAGCACCTTGTGGATCAAGGGAAATGGGGGAAAGGCGTAAAAGGGGCCCGGGGTCCATTGCCTCGAGAAGGCATCCCCCTGCAGCGAGCCCTGCTGAGGGGGCCGGGCATGGAACAGACTCAGCTTCGCGTTCTCCATGGAGGCAAACAGGTCCACCTGAGGTGTGCCCCAAAGGGAGAACAGATGCTGTACTACCTCCGGCAGGAGAGACCACTTGGGATGCAGCCCCTATCCGGCTCAGGGCATCGGCCAGGGTGTTGGAGGCTCCTGCCACGTGAATGGCTAGGAGATCCGCCTCCAGGCTGCGCGACGAGTGACCAAATCACGAGAGCTTCCTTGCATAGAAGCATGGAGCCGTCCCGCCCTGGCGCGGTTTAGATAGTACATGGTCGTGGTATTGTCCGCCTGGACTCGGACCACTTGACCCCGGAGGAGCGGAGCAAAGGCGGTGAGAGCTAGGCGGACCGCTCAGAGCTCCACAGGTTGATGTGGCATCGGGACTCCCTGGGACCAGAGGCCATGAGCCAGTGTTCCCCAGATGGGCACCCAACCCATCAGAGAGGCATCGGTCGACAGAGAACCGTCGGCTCGGGCGGACGAGCAGGATGCCCTCCTGCAAATGATCTGGGCGGTCCACCACTGGAGAGCATTCCACATCCCTGTGTCACCGACCTAAGCTGGTCAAGGGATCGCAGCGTTGTGACCACTGGCTGGCCAGTCCCACTGAAGGGGCGCATGTTCCAGCGGCCCAGCGGACCACGCTGGTACAGGCCGCCATGAGACCCAGGAGGCGAGGAAGTCCCGGGCAGGCGCAGTGCCCAACCAGAAATGATCGGGCAAGGAGAAGAACCTCGGCCCTGTCCGCCGGGAGCAGCGCTCTGGCTCGAAGAGAGTCGAGCTCGCCCGATGAATAAAATCACCTGCTTACTCGAGTTCCGACTTGGCCTCGTTGATAAGGAGGCCCAGTTGAGAGCAGACCTGGAGGCCAGATCTCTGGACCACTCCGCCTCCTTCCTGGAGGAGCTGCTATCAGCCAGTCGTCCAGGTAAGGGTACACCCGGACCCCTCGGCGCCGCAGGAATGCTGTCACCACTGCCATGCATTTGGTGAAGACCCTGGGAGCTGGAGACAAGCCGAAGGGCATGGCTTGGAACTCGAAGAGAGATCCTTCCGCTCGGAAGCGAAGGAATCTCTGGTGAGACGGACGGATAGGGACGTGAAAAAACGCGTCCTGCAAGTCCAGAGAGCAGAACCACACGCCGCGTTCCAAGGATGGTATTATCTGAGCCAGAGTGACCATCCTGAAGGTTCGAGACCTTAGGAACTTGTTTAGGTCGTGTAGGTCGAGAATGGGGCGCCAGCCCCCCGTCCGTTTCGGAACCAGGAAGTACCTGGACACAAACCCTGGGTCTGAAGGAGGTCCACCACCTCTCTTACCACCTCCTTCTGGAGGAGGAGAGTGATGTCGGCTCGACGAGCCGCCAGTGAGCTGGGGATCCAAGCCCCCGAGGCGCGGCTCTGAAGGTGGTGCCTGCTCGAATTCCAGAGGCAGGCCTCTTCCACCACCTCAAGACCCACCTGTCCGTGGTAACAGCGGACCAGGCGGAACGGAAGTGCGGGCCGTCCCCCAGGGGGACCCAGGGAAGGTGGCGGGGATGGGCGACACCCCTCAGCCCGTCACTGGGCAGGCTTGGAGGAGGGACCGCCGAGGGACCTCCTGGGCCCTCCTCCTGCCTCCTGTTGAGGAGCCGCGTGACTTGGGTTTGGGATGCCAAGGCGAGCCTGCTGGCCCTGGCGTTACTGGGCCGGGCGCGCCGGGGGCACAGAAGGACGAAAGGGCTTAGGCTGTGGTTTGCGGCCTTTGTCCTTCTGAGCGGAAGAGACCGAGTCCAAGGTGGCATTGGACTTCTCGATCCTCTGCAGGTGACCTTCCACCCCAGGGCCGAAGAGGTCAGTCCCCAAAAAGGGAACATCCGCCAACTTGTGCTGGGTATCCGAAGTAAAGGTGGATATCCTCAGCCAAGCCCCCCGACGCATAGCCACTGCGGCCGCCACCGATCTGGCACATGAGTCCCTACATCCAAAGCAGTCTGAGCTGCTGTTTGGCCACTGCCCTGCCCTGGTCCCGCACCTGCTTAACCGTAGTCTGCAGATCGGCGGGAAGATGAGGATGACCTCATCCAGGAGCCCAACAGGGCATGAGAAAAATGTGCCATGAGGGCGGCGAACTGGCCTGACGAGACCGAGAGGACATAGCGTAGACTTTTCGCCCGACATAGTCCAATTTCTTGGACTCCTTGTCAGGAGGTTTGTCCACATCCTGACTTGCCGGTTGGCGGAAAGCGCTGTCGGTAACCAACCCCTCAGCAGAGGGGTGCGTTCCGAAAACCGGACAAGGAACCAGTAGGGACTGTGATACTTCCTGGCCATCCTGGTCAAGGCGCAGGGCAGGAAGCAGGCGCGCCAAAGTTCCAGTGCCGACCCACTATGGCCTCGCCACCGAAAGGCCTCCGCCGGAGAATCCCCGGTCCAGAATCTCCGTGAGGGGATACCTGGCCCGTTTGGAAGCGGTTCGAGCTCCATCCGGTAGACTCGAGATGAGCCGAAGCAGTCCTAGGAAGGACGACGGCTATCGTCCATTGACTGACCTCCCGAAGACTCAAGTCCAGTCGCTTGGAGAAGAAGGAGGAATCATCTTCGGACTGGAAGAGTCCTCGAAGAACTGCCTCTGGCCTGAGCCACCCCTTCACCTGCCGGGTCGGTCGGGAGTGAGGTAACTTGACAGCCGATGGGGTAAACCCTTGTGACCGAGAATCCTTGGTGGAGCCCCAGTGGTGGCTGTGGAGCGGAGGTTCCACGAATCGGTGGAGCAGCTGGTTTTGGCGAACAACCGGCCTGGGTATAGCTCCTCGGACAAGTCAGGGGTTGTGTCGGCCGTTCGGTGACAGCCATAATGGCGGGGAAGCGCGGGTCGGCTTATTCCGGCCAGGAGGGCTGTTGCAACATAAGGTCCTCGTGCCGTCGGCGTAATTCGCGAAGCCTCCCTCATCCGAGGAGGGAGGACAGCCGGCGGCGCGCCGCTTACCGCGGTGCCGAGACCGAGACCGCCTATGACGGTGGGAACGGCTGGACCGCGAAGAGGTCCGAGACCGAGACCGAGAGTCCCGGAATTTCCGGGGTCGGTGCGGGGAGGTGTCGGCCGGAACCGGCACTCCCTTCGGCTCGGAAGGTCCATCCGAGGGCTCCGGAACCGGAGGCACAGGCGAGCCCACGGGATCCTCAACTCCTCCCGGGGGAACCGGGGAGAGGGGAATCTCGGCTGCTAAAGGCGACAGCCCGTCCAATGGGTCGAGAAAAATCTCGACTTCATCAGTGGGAGTCTCGGTCAACTGACCTGACGGGGACACCGTGAGGCCGGTGGCGAAGCAGCCGATCGACGAAAACCGGCGGTCGGCGGCCGGGGAGAGGACCTTTCCCGCTCCCAAGAGGCGTCGACGGAGGGACTTACCTTGTCCTCTTTTGGACCGAGAATAAGGTCCAGCAGGACGCAGGCCCTTCTCCTTTAGAGGAGAGGGACAGACAAAGCTCCTTAAAGGAAGCCGTGTAGGAAGAACCCAGAGAGAGCGGGATAAATGCCGCGGCCGAGGAAGATACGGCCCGCGCCGCCTCCTCTTCGAGGGCGACCATCCGCTCGAGCTGATCCGCCGAGCCCGCCGCCGCGGACACCGCCAACCGGGCCTCCTTGGACTTCACCGGAGGGAAACGCTTCTCGGGACGGCCCAGTTGCAATCGGACAAGCACGGTCTTGAGGGCGTGGGCCGAAAGAATGAGCACAGGTCGAAAGCCTGCGGGTGGTGCTCAAGGCCTAAGCAGTAGACACACGTGGAGTGTGGATCCGTCCGAGACATCTTCTGCCCGCATGGGCATCTCCGAAAATCCGGAGTCGATTTGTCCATCGAGCGAGGATCGAAGACATGAAATCTTTGCAAAATATTATTTTTAAATCCATAAGCGGAGAAATAGGAACCAGTCGCAAGCGCGGAAGCGTTAAGGAGGAACCTGAGCTTCAAGCGGTAAGGAAGATCTGGCGTCATGGGCGGAGCCGAGAGTTATACCACCCGGGTGGGTGGGAGGAGCAAGCTTGAAGACCTTCCGGCAAGATTTAAAGCGGCAAGGATACTGCCAATGAGTGTGGATGAACAACATATCCATGTCCCTAGAACTAAGCATTTTGGATCCCCAAAAGACTCAAGTCGAGAAATCCAAAACAAAAACTAGGTAGTGAACAAAATAATTATCAAACCATAACAATAACCCACTCCCCCTAGATAAAAAGGGAGAGTGCCAAGTACACCCTGTGGTGCAACACTGCGCCTACCATCCCACTTCTCAAAAACCAGGTTCTGAGAGGGGAGGCAGGGAGAGAGGTCAGAATACAGCAAGACTCCATTAGAAGAAACACAATTACTAAGGTGAGTAATTTTTTCTTCAAACAACATGAAGTCTTGCTCTATTCTGACATTATGCAGACTACCAAGCAGTACCTCCATGGAGGAGGGAATCTAACCTATTTTGGGAATAGGCTGTGCAGTACTGCTGTACCAAACCAAGCATCGCTCCTAGCCTGGATATCCAGAGAGTAATGCTTGGTGAATGTAAGGACTGTGCTTCAGGTGGCTACTTTGCTATCTCTAACAAAGGTATATCTCTGGCAGCAGCCAGAAAAGCAGCTGTACCACTAGTCAAATGAGCCCTCAGGCCTGAGGAGGGTTTTGCCTAGCTTTTCATAGCAGAATTGTATACAAGAGACAATCCACCTGGCAATGGTTCTCTTAGTAGCAGGTTTGCCCTTTCCCACTTCACCATAAGTGAGGAACAACTGGAGGGAGACAAACCTGAGTGTCTTAGTATGCTCAATGTAGTAGCTAAGAGCCCTTTTAACATCCAAACTGTGTAATCTTCCCTCTCCTGAAGAAGAATGATCAGCGAAGAATACAGGAAAAGACTTGGACTGATTCAGATGAAAATCTGAAACCACTTTGGTTAGGAACCTTCTGTTGGTTCTGAGGACCACCTTATCTCTATGGAATGAGACAAAAATCAGACTCCATTGACAGGGCCTGCAATTCACTGATATGCCTGGCAGAGGTAATAGCTACAAGAAACACAGTTTTCCAAGTCAAGTACTGAAGCTCTGCTGGAGACAAAGGCTCAAAAGGGGGTTGCTGAGCAATGCAAACATTAAGGTCCTATGCAGGAGTAGGATCCCTAAAGAGAGGATTGGTATGAAGCAATCCCTTGAAAAATTTACAGAAAACAGGATGAGATGCTAGTGAGGAGGGCGTTCCCACTGCCAGAAAAGCAGACACAGCTGACAAGTGTACTTTGAGGGTAGCTGATCTGAGGTCTAGGCCATTAAGATAAACCATGTAATCCAGAACTGTAGACAAATCAGCAGTATCTGAGGGTATATGTTTCTTGGAACACCAAATGCTGAATCTTTTTCATTTGGAGTTATAAGTTTTCCTGGTGGCAGGTTTTCAAGAAGCTTTGAGAATGTCCAGAACCCCTTGAGACAGTTGCAAATTTGCATACTCACTCTTCAAGAGCCATGCCTTGAGACTAAGAGATCGAAGGTTGGGATACCAGATCCTCCCCTGAGAGGAGGTTAACAGGCTGTGATTCCTGGGAAGAGATAGGGAAAGATGGAACTGCTAGGGACAGCAACAGGGGATACCAAGGTTGCCTGGCCCAGTCTGGAGCAATCAGGATCACTTTGCAAGACTGTGACCTTATCTTGACCAGGACCTTGAACAGTAGAGGAAAAGGAGGGAAGGCATATAGAAATTTCTCTTCCCAATCAAGAATCAGAGCATCCAGAGGGACTGAACCCAAGACTGGGGGTCTGCAACAGAAGAGAGGAAGTGGTGATTGTCTGAGGCTGCAAAGAGATCTATCTCTGGAGTGCCCCACCTTGAAAAAATCACTTTTAACACTAGGGGATCCAGGGACCATTTGTGAGGGCCCTGGGAAATCCTGCTCAATGCATCTGCTAGCATGTTGTCCTTCCCTGGGAGGTGGACTGCTACCAAAGAGGTCTGTAGAGAATAAGCCAGAGACCATAACTTCATGGCTTCCGTGCACAAGGCCACAGACCGAGTGCCTCCCTGCTTGTTGATGTACCACATGGTGGCGGTGTTACCTGTCCTTACCTGAACCACCTTGTTCTGCACTGATTCCGAGAAGGCTTTCAGGGCCAGGTACACTGCCATGAGCTCCAGAGGACTGATGTGGAGAAGAGACTCCTGAGTGGACCACACTCCCTGAGCTGTGAAGCTCCCAGGTGAGCTCCCAACCCCAGGAGAGAAGCATCCGTGGTAAGAACCACATAATGAGATTGGTTGTTGCATGGGACTCCTTGCCTGAGATTGTCCTGATCCTGCCACCATTGGAGAGCCTGGGTCAGGGTCTGAGTCACTGGAATAAGCTAGGTTAGAGAATCTTTTTTCTGAGACCAAAAAGCCCTCAAGTGAAACTGAATGTCCCTCATCTGAAATCTGGCCTCTTGTACCACTGCAGTGGAAGCTGCCATGTGGCCCAGAAGTTGAAGGAAATGCCTTGCTGGTCGAGACACCAGAAGGTGGAAAGAGGAAGCCAGATCTATAATAGCCCTAACCGTTGCCAAGGGGAGAAATGGACTTGCCTTGACAGTATCCAGTTCTACCCCTATGAAGGTCAAAAGTTTTACTGGCTCGAGAACTGACTTGGGAAGATTGAGGAGGAATCCTAGAGAAGTGAGCCCTTGCTGGGTCACTTGCAAATCTGACTTGACTTGGTCTGGAGACTGGCCCACTATGAGCCAGTCATCCGGGTATGGAAATTTTTTTTCTCTTTAGAAAGGCCACTACTACTGCTAGGCACTTTGTAAATACCCTTGGAGCTGATGTTAAACTGAAGGGCATTGCTCTGAACTGGTAATGACCTGAAGGCAGTTCGAACCCGAGGTACTTTCTGTGGTAGCACCTGATGGGAATGTGAAAGTAGGCATCCTTTAGGTCCAGGGAAGCTAGCCAGTCCCCTGGCCTTAGAGAGGGAAGTATTATTCCCAGAGTCACCATTCTGAACTTGATGTTTTTTCTCCTTAGAAAGGCCACTACTACTGCTAAGCACTTTGTGAATACCCTTGGAGCTGATGTTAAACCGAAGGGCATTGCTCTGAACTGGCAATGACCTGAAGGCAGTTCGAACCTGAGGTACTTTCTGTGGGAGCACCTGATGGAAATGTGAAAGTAGGCATCCTTTAGGTCCAGAGAGGCTAGCCAGTCCCCTGGCCTTAGAGAGGGAAGAATTATTCCCAGAGTCACCATTTTGAACTTTGGCTTTAGCAGATGTTTGTTTAGGTATCTTAAGTCTAGGATGGGCCACCATTCCCGTTTTTTGGGGGGGTAAGGAAGTATCTGGAATATAGACCTTTGCCCCTGTGAATTGTAGGAACTTTCTCTATGGCTCTGAGAGCCAGCAGAGATGAAACCTCTGCCTCTAGGGCAATGGTTTCGGAGATGTTTGCAGGTGGAAAGGACCTGACCCTCAGTTTTGGAAATCTTTTGAAGCTGAGGGCCAGTCCCTGGCTTACTACCTCCAGGACCTACTTGTCTGAGGTAACAGACTTCCAGTCCTGGAAGTAGTAAGCCAGCCTGCCTCCTACAGGGATTGGGGAGTCGACCCGGGCTGACACAGCAGGATGTCTGCTTGGCAGGAGCCTTGGGCTGAGAGGTGGATGCAGCCTGCTCATCCCACTTCTGCCTCTCCCTCTGAAGAACCCCCTCTGGGAAAAAGGAGAGGAGTCCTGTGCCTGGTAGAAAGGCCTGTGAAAAGGCTTGCCCCTAGCTTGCTGCCTCTGAGGAGTTGCCTGCCTTTCCTTGGCCTGTGCATTCCTGTAGGTGGTCCTATACTCATCCATCTTTTTCATATAATTCTCTGTCTGCTCCCCAAACAGAGAATTATTGACAACAGGGAAATCCATAGCCTTAGCCTGGGTATCCTGCGATAGGCTAGTACATCTGAGCCAAGCTAGTCTCCGAAAAGCCATAGATGTAGCCATGACTCTTGATGACACATCATTGAAGTCCACAGCAGCATAAAATTGGATTTTTGATGCCTCAATCCCATCAGCAGCCACCTCCTCCAGCTCCTTGGCAAGCTGGGGGAAGGCCTGTTTAGCCAGTTCCAGTACAGTGTTCCATCTGGACTTCTGGTACCTGGGTGTATAGGCCATGTAATTAGCCTGCCTGAGCCCAAAGAAGATGCCATGTATTGTTTCTTTGCCATAGCATCCAGCTTCCTGGAGTCTTTATCTGGGGGTGTGTAAAGCCAAGGGTATGTTAGCCTTATCACAGGCTGCAGCCTGCACAACCCCAACATGCCTGCATTGCTGGTACAAGTACTCCGTACCTAAGCCTGACAACATGTACCTCTTGTCCACTCTTCTGTCTACAGGAGGTAAAGGAATTTGGAGTTTTAAGCAACTTTTGTGTTTGTTTCCCAAAAGATCTGTGAAGGGGAATAGACAACCTCTTGGACTCTGGGATGTCCATCATCTCCATATAGTCAGGCTCCTCTTGCTCCTCGACAGCTTCTTCCAAAGAGAGCTGGAGGGTTTCTGCCACTTTCCTGTAAAACATAAAGTGGGAGGGGGACTCAGAAAGCCTAGGAGGGGAAACACCAGAAGGCCTGTCTGGGGAGATGGGCTCTATGGGCTCATCCAGACCTTCCACACCATCACCATCATCCCCTTCCAAATCTGATTCATAAAAGTCTTTAAGGGAATAATTTTGAACCGAAGGAACCGACCAAACCGAACACCTGCCCAAAGGTGTCTGATCAGTCGGAACTGGACGAAGAGATTCAACTATGCTAATCGCCCGGGCAATTTCTTCTGCGGTCAGATGATGCGGTTATGGATCTGAACCGTCCGATTTATCTTTTCTTTTTCTTTTTGTCAGAACCGACCTCTCAGGATCGACTCTCCGCTTGCCCAAGGGAGTCTCGCCCAGGTCAGTGGGCACTCCCTCAGGTTCAGTCGGAACCAAACCGGGCTGGCCATCCGGGTCAACAGACTTTTCGGCCTCCTTTTCCCTAAGCCTGCCCAATATATTGTCCAGGGTGGCTTTACAGAAATTTTTACAAATCTGGCAGTCTGACTCTAGGTGACTAATACCTAGACAGTAAACATAAGTGGTGTGGAGGTCGGCCTTAGCAAAGGCCTCCTCACACTCACTGCAGTGCTGAAACCCAGTGGGCCCATTTTTTCTCTTGGGTTTCTCAGACAAAGCCATAACTAACACTTACCCTTTTTATGGCAACCGCAAGGCAAGCTCCCTTATCGGTTTCTAACATTATTCTGCAATGTTGAAAAAAAACCAAAAAACGATAAAACACAGCTTTTTTTTTTTTTTTTAAACCGATAAGGACCGGTACCTCACACTAAATCTCCTGACAGAAAAGCAAATACACACACACTATACAGGAACCGGTTCAGCTGAACTGGTCGAAAAATCTACTTTTACAATTTCCACAACAATTTTCTAATCAAGTCCACTACCTATGCACTTACTGTACCACAGACAAGGATCTGAACCGAAAAACAAATAGAAGTATCGGTAAAACCAACAATTTTTAAACTGACCGAACCGTGAGCCAAGGAGAACTCTCCGGAGCGACTGTTCAGTTAAACGGAGTAAAGAAGCTGACGGTTGCACTTCAAAGTACAGCAGACAGAGGTCTGAACCGAGCTTGAGCTCAACGTTCTATGCTCGGGCATAGAGTTAACTTTTCATTTCCGGAGCAGCTCAAGTGATGGGGCTAACTGCATAATGTCAGAATACAGCAAGACTTCATGTTGTTTGAAGCTTGTTCTATACAAAAGAATTGTGTCCATTTCAAATGACTACTGATTGGTATTCAGATTGCCCCTTCTAATAAAGTGAATCAATCCTCATCATACGAACTGTCTAGCTGTGCCAACCATTTGCCTCTCATACAGCGGTTAGAAATTCTGAAATGGTGAGTAGAACGGCATGCAACCTGGAAATCAGACCTCCCTCCTGCTCAGGGGCATCCAAGGACACTGCTATGTTAACAAACACAATCTTCAAACTTTGACCATGCAGCTTCACAGCTCCCCATATGCCTCTGTACACTATTAGCCAGCTTTTTTCAGGCTGGCTACTTGACTAACCCAGCCGAATGGACAATATAGAAGATGTCACAGCTCCATCCCTGTCTAAATATGACTTGCTAGGAAATAAACTGGAGGACATGCAGAGTATTTATAGCCTCTCTGAAGAAGAAGAATCCTCTACAGTATGCTGGTCTTTTTACCTACCATGTTAAGGGAAGTATTACAGCTTGAACAGGACTACGAAATACAGTTAGCATGAGCGCACCAAGCCTTGGGCCCACAGCCATCGGACCTGGCAGCTCGCCCTCACTTAACTGCCATGTATTTTCTGAGACTTGCGACTAAGCAGGATATCATCATGAGGGCTTGGAAAATGAAAACAGTGTACTTGGGTCAACACCATTATCTTTTTTGATAATGACTATTCTATTTCCTTGTTAAAAAAAAAAAAAAAGGCATTAAGATTACATCCTCTCCTTTCCTTTCCAGTTCTGACACAGCTTGGTGTGCAGCATAGCTCCAGAGCTCCCTACCTCTCCCCGGTCATATCTTTTTTTTCCCCATTGTCGCCACCAAAAGGCTAAAAGTATGCCAGGCGGCACTTCTAAGTAGTCTTGCGGTCCGAAATAGTCCCAAAAATCGACACCTGAAACCACAGATGCCAACAGATTGGAACGGGAACAACCGTACTGGGAGAGGAGCCCCTCTCCCACCGACATGAGGGACTCGGACGTGGATACAGATAAGGAGTGACAGCAATTATTCAGGAGCCGTTTTGAGACCTTGTTAAAAGAAATTAAAGACTCAAGAGTTAAAAACAGGAGAGAATTTAAAAAACTTGGCTGACCAGCTCGCTAAGTTGGACAAGCGCATGGACAAAGCAGAGGAGTGGATGTCTCTACTGAAGACCAGGCCCACTGGCTGGGGGAGTGCTATGGAAGTCCTTTTTTGCCAGACAGCAGTTCTTTATGCCAAATCCCTGGATCTGGAAAGCAGATCTAGACGGGATATATTTTAAGACTTTACGGGCTTGCGGAGGGTGTAGACTTACCCTATGGCCGACTTTATTGAGAACCTGCTCAGAGACATACTGTACTAGACCTGCCCCCAGGGTACGCTCTTTCCATTGAGAGATCACACAGGTCGCTCCTTCAAAAGCCAACTGACCCAGCCACCCCGCCCCAGCTCCATAGTTATAAAATGCTCTAGTTACAAAACCAAAGAGGATCTCCTCCAATGGGCATGGGCCAAAATGAATATTACATACTTAAACTTCAGACTTACTTTGGATTGTGACTATCCCCCAGAGCTCCAATCAGCCAGACAGCAATATGCCCCATGTTGAAAATACTAAAGGAGCAGGGAATTCAATTTCAAACGCCCTTCCCAGTGCGTCAAAGTCTTCTGGGAGGAAGGCACCATTATCTACGACAGTGCCTTAGAAGCTAAACAAGCCTTCATACAAAAGGGCTTTCAGGTGGGTGGCCTGCCAGTGGAACAATCGGGAGGGCAGCAACTGTTTACACCAGACTGGAAGCTGATCCCCAATTGGAAGCAGGCTGGGCCACAAAAACTGTTGGCACAGGAAGCTTTACATCTAGTGGCAGCAGTGATGGTGTAGTTTCCCAAACCATCACAGGAAGGCTCAGCAGCTTCTAAAACCTGACTGTACTCAGAGACTAAGAGGCTGTTTTATCTAAGGTAAAGGGTGCGAGTTGGGAGTGGCTGCGGGATGGGTGTTCTTTGAGTTCATCAGGAGGGACATAACTGTTTGTTATTTAAATGATGTAACCCATCTTGACTGTGTGGCGTGTGGCTGGTGATATGCCTCATGATTTCTATGCTTCTCGATTCTTCAAAAATGATTTCTTAGATGACTGTTCATTCCTGAGGGAGCTACCCCTGGACACATATGGCTGCAGAGCTAACTCTTATTTGGTCAGATATTCTGTAGTCATTTGGACACGATGGTTCATTTCCTGAACTATATAATATGTTTATCGATCCACAGATTCACCACCTTTTTTGTTCTCTTCTTAATTGCTACTACTCAACCAGGTGTGATATATATATAAAATATATATTCTATAATATATATAGCCCCTGGTTGAGTAGTAGCAATTAAGAAGAGAAGAAAAAAGGTGGTGAATATTTACACAGATTAAGTAACCACCTACTTAAATCTACTAACTATAAAACAGGGCAGGTAACAACACAAGCATTTGTATCAAACTCTTATCAAGAAAGAGAAATAAATATGTTTGCCAATCATACTGTGGAACAGACATGTGCTACCTAACTTGTTATATGCTCGAGGGGGGAGATGGTGATCTAGAGGGGTGCACTTTGCGGGCACTAAGGAGTGTCTATATAAGCTGAATTAGGCAGATTTTTTTTAAAGAGCTGTTTTTCACTTAACCTCGGCTCTGGGCGAGGGCCTTTTCGAAGGCATAACTACCTCTACCCTTTCCCATCACGGTCTTCATCTGGGTTGGGAATAGAAGCTCTCTGTTTCTGGGCTTCCTTCTTTGGGAGTTCATGTTTATAGGTTTAATGATAGCCATGTTGGCTGTTAAGATATTTCAAATTTGGGGTCTCTTTCTGTTCCAGATATTTGATTTTTTCCATCCACACTTGTAAGGTTTTAGGGTTATACAGGGCACTATAACAGTAAAGGGGTAGCATGTCAATTCATCGCAAACAAATCAGTGCTCTATTCATTACCTCATGAAACCGAATCATCGCATGAAAAACACAGCAGTACAAATACGTGGGACCGTGTATAACATTAGGAGCTGTGGATTCTTTTTGAAAGGGAAAATTAACTGTTGCCAGAAGATAGTTTATTATTCTAAAAAAACATTTTGCCACACATTAGCCAATGTCATTAAATGGAATAACTAAGTAACTTAAGGATTCTGAATGGTAGTTTGCGAAACGCCTCTCTTGGTGAAGGACAGGGGCCCGACCTGCAGCCCAACCTTATTCCTGATGCATGCTTCCCAACTTCTAATAAACAAACCAAGAATTACCTAAGCAACCACACCCGCTTGCCGCTACAACAGAAAAAGCGTCCATTAACCAATCAGTGCAGGGAGGGGGCGTCATATGACAACTGGGGGGAAGCAAGCGAAATGATACTGTAGAATACAGGGGCACTGGTCGAAAATCGGAATTTTTATCAGTTGAATCAGTTTCTTCCAATTTTAATGTGTTCTGACCTTAAAACTAGGAAAAGCACTGCATTTTGTAAGTTGCCATTTCCATGCAAATCCCAAGACTAAGTACTGTACATGTTCACAACCTGTACTTAGCCATGGGAGTCAAACAGATTCATAAACAAAGGAGCTAACTAAATTGAGACCTAAATGTACACGATGTAATTGTAATGCACTCGCTGAAATGTAAGCGCTGTAAATGCTCGCACTGGAATATTTTGCGAGCAACTGACGTGGAACCCAGTAAAGGTGACTCGGTCCAGGTCACTGGGGATTATGTCACCTCTTTATGGCTAAACAAAAAACAATCATATGCTCTTACAATGTGCATGGGCTTATGAGCCCAGTAAAGCAGAGGCAAGATTCTGTCTCTCCTTAGGAAGTCTGGGGCTGAGTTCTACCTACTACAGAAGACACACCTCTCCAAGTCCAAGCACAAGAATTTAGCTACAATGGGCTTTTGTGCCTCTGCAACATATTCCTGTAAAAAAAGGACGATGGAGGGGTGCAGCTGTCCTAGTTCCAAACAGAGTCCCCTTCCAGGTGAAGGCTACTCTGGCCAATAAGGAGGGCAGATATGCTCTGATAAAGGGGGTATACAGGGGAACAAGGATCACCTTGGCCTCTGTGTATTTTCCACCAGGGTCCATCTATGAAGACTACAGGTCCTTATTCACCTTATTACAGGAATGGGGGAAAGCTATACTGATTTATGGGGGCGATTTCAGTCTGGTTTTTAATCCTGTCCTAGATACCACCTCTGGGATTCTGGAGGGGGAGCATAAATTGGCTAAATGAGTAAGTAGGTTGCTGGGGGAGTTGGGCATGCTGGATGTATGGAGGCATCTGCATGGGGGGGGGCAAAGAGACTTTACCTTTTACTCTGCCCCTCATCGAATGTACTCTAAGCTGGACTGCTTTTTTCTCCATAAGGAGGAGTTTCATAAGGTGGAGGATTCCTGGATGGGTGACCTGGTCTTACTGGATCATTCCCTTATCTTCCTCAAGATGGACCAGGGGGAGGAGCACAGGACCACGGTATGACGACTTAATGTTTCACTGTTACAGGATCCAAAGGCTAAGGAGATTATAAAAAAACAAACAAACTTATGAACAGTACTTGGCGGAGAACAATGGGCAGGATGCTCCAGTCGGGATCGTCTGGGATGCGGCAAAAGTCGTTTTCAGGGGAAAGTTTATAGAGATTGCTACCCATAGGAAGAGGGACAGGGCGGCAAGAACGGCACATTTACAGGCCCAAATCAAGCTGTTGGAGGACAGGCAAAAGGAAAAATATGATTGACAGAGCAAAAGAACTGAAGAAGTAGTTAGGGGACATTTTGGATTATTATGTACAACAGATGATGTTATTCCTGCGCCAAAAGTTTTAAGAGGGAGGCCCGAGATCTCTGAGGCTGCTGGCCAGCAGACTTAGAATACAGAGGGCTAGAGTCCTGGTGACTGACCTACACCACCCACATACGAGAAAAATGGTGCATCAGTCACCAGAAATAGCAGAAGCCTTCAGGGCTTACTATGCTGATCTTTATACACCAGGGTCGGAGGGGCGGGATCAGGAGGTTCAGGACTACATTCAGGGTCTTCACCTACCGCAGTTGTCGCAGAAGAGGTGCTTCTTCTTCCTATTTCCCTACAGGAATTAAAAACAGAGGTGGCTAGGCTGAAAACGGGCACCATTGTCCACCGTAATTGTAATCTTATGAAGTGTACTGTATTGTATTAATGCCCAGGACCACCTTGAAAATGAGCTTGCTCAGTGGTGTTTATGCCTGGTTAAATAAAGTGATTGATTGATTGAAATGCCCGGGCAGTGATGGTCTGGCAGTGGAATTTTATTAATTTTTTTGACCTGGTTCCCACCTTGCTGCTCTGGGTTATGCATGAGATCCATTTTGGGGGTGGGGGGGTCATCCCACCGTCCTGGGCACAGGCTGTAATTTCTGTCCTGCCCAAGCCTAGAAAGGACCCGGCCCGTTGCCCCTCATACCGTCCCATTTCATTATTAAACAGTGATTATAAACTGTTAACTTCCATATTGGCCCGTCGTGTTCAGGGGATGCTCCCGGATCTTATACACTAAGACCAAACTGGTTTTATCCTGGGAAGGCAAGCCCAAGACAACTTAAGAAGAACGGTCCATATTATAGACCATATTAATGCCATAAAGACCCCATCCCTCTTGGTTTGTTTGGATGCTGAAAAGGCTTCTGATAAAGCCTCCTGGATATTTCTTTGACGGGTTCCCCAAACCTTTTGTAGATGTAATTTTTAAGCTTTATGATAGGCCAGAGGGGTATGTTTATGTCAATGGACACATCTCTCCCAGGTTTTCTTTTGGGAGGGGGGCGTGGCAGGGCTGCCCCCTTTCTCCGTTGCTTTTGCCTTATACACTGAACCTCTAGTAGAGAGTATATGGCTAAACCCCCAGATAAAAGGGATTAGGTTGGGGGAGACGGAATATAGGAAAAAATTACTCACCTTAGTAATATTGTTTCTTCTAATGGAGTCTTGCTATATTATGACATATGCAGTTTGACCCAGCCTTTGAACTGCTCCGGAGGTGAAAGAGTTAACTTTCCATGCCAGGCATCGAATTTTGAGCGAGAGCTCGGTTGAGAAACTCTGCCTGTTGTTCTTCAAACTGAAACTGTCAGATCTTTACGAGCAAAACTCACTAAGATTCTGTGTGGAAGCTGTAAACCTACACTAGCCAACTGGCTACTAAAATATTAACACATTTTTTTGGTCCCAAAACAAAGATTCAGGTCAGGGAATCCAAAAAATAAAAACACAACACCCAAACACCCCAAAAAAAGGGGGTGAAAAGAAAAAAACAAGGTGGGCATCTACTAAGTGCCAACACTGCACTGCCCACCCACATCCCAAAAGCAGAGGTTCTGAGAGGGGCAGGCGGGGATCATAATATAGCAAGACTCCATTAGAAGAAACAACATTACTAAGGTGAGTAATTTTTTCTTCAAACAACATGAAGTCTTGCTATATTAGGACATATGCAGACTACACAGCAGTGCCTCCATGGAGGAGGGACAGAACCTACTTGGGAAATAGGCTCTGAAGCACAGCTGTGCCAAACCGAGCATCACTCCTAACCTGGATGTCCAGGGAGTAATGCTTGGTGAAAGTGTGAACTGTTTTCCAGGTAGCTGCTTGACATATCTCTATGATAGGGACGCAGCTGTACCTCTAGTAGAGTGAGCCCTCAGGCCTGAAGGGGGAACCTTACCCAGTTTTTGATAAAATTGGATACAAGAGACAATCCACCTGGCAATGGATCTTTTAGTGGCAGGTTTCCCTTTACCCACCTCACCATAAGTGAGGAATAGTTGGAGGGAGTCAAACCTGCGACCCTTGGTACGCTCTATGTAGTAGTAAGGGCTCTCTTCACATCTAAGCTGTGCAGCCTCCTCTCGCCAGAGGAGGAATGGTCAGTGAAGTACACTGGAAGAGATATAGATTGATTAAGGTGGAAATCTGAAACCACCTTAGGCAAGAACTTCCTGTTAGTCCTGAGGACCACCTTATCTCTGTGAAAGGAGATAAAATCAGACTCCACTGACAAAGCTTGAAATTCACTTATGCGTCTGGCAGAAGTGATGGCAACCAGAAATACAGTTTTCCAAGTCAAGTACTTAAGCTCTGCTGAAGACAAAGGCTCAAAGGGGGGTTGCATAAGCTGAGCAATGCAAACATTAAGATCCCAGGCGGGAGCAGGGTCCCTGAATGGAGGGTTGGTGTGAAGCAATCCCTTGAAAAACTTGGAGAATACAGGGTGAGCAGAAAGAGAAGAGGGCTTTCCTGCTGATATAAAAGCAGAGACAGCTGCCAAGTGCATTTTCAGGGTAGCTGGCCTCAGCCCCAAAGTATTTAAGTGGACCATATAATCCAGGACTGTGGGCAAATCAGCAGATTCTGGGGAAATATGCTTGCCAGAACACCATATGGAAAACCTTTTCCATTTAGAATTATAAGTAGCCCTGGTGGAAGGCTTCCTAGAAGCTTTCAAGATATTGAGTACACCTTGAGAAAGGTGTAGGTCAGCAAACTCTAACTCTTCAAGAGCCAGGCCTTGAGATTGAGGGATTTGAGATTCGGGTACCAAACTCTCCCCTGGGCGCAGGTTAACAGATTGTGATTCCTGGGAAGACACAGGGGAAGGTGGACTGCTAAGGACAGAAGCAGTGGATACCAGAGCTGTCTGGCCCAATCTGGAGCAATCAGAATCATCTTGCAAGGTTGAGGTCTGATTTTGACTAACACCTTGAACAAGAGAGGAAAGGGGGGGAAGGCATAGAGAAACTTCCCTTCCCAGTTGAGAAGGAAGGCATCCAGAGGGACTGAGCCCAACACTGGGGGCCTGCAGCAAAATAGCGGAAGTTGATGATTGTCTGGGGCTGCAAAAGATCTATCTGAGGGGTGCCCCACCTGGCAAATACTACTTCCAGTACTAGGGGGTCCAGAGACCATTCGTGATGGCCCTGGGAAATCCTGCTGAGAGCATCTGCCAGGACATTGTCCTTGCCTGGGAGGTGAACTGCCATGAGGGAGGTGTTCTGGGAATAAGCCAGAGACCACAATTTCATTACCTCAGTGCACAAGGCCGAAGACCGAGTGCCCCCTTGCTTGTTGATGTACCACATTGTAGTGATGTTGTCTGTTCTGACCTGTACCACTTTGTTCTGAACAGATGCAGAAAAAACCTGAAGTGCTAGAAAAACTGCTCTGAGTTCCAACAGATTGATGTGAAGCAGAGATTCCTGAGGGGACCACAATCCCTGGGTGGTGAGGTTGCCCATGTGAGCTCCCCACCCCAAGAGGGATGCATCTGTAGTAAGGGTCAAGGAGTGAGTTTGAGGGATGAAAGGAACCCCTTGTCTCAGATTGCTCTGATCCTGCCACCACTGTAGGGCCTGGATCAGGGTTCGAGTTACTGGGATCAATTTGGTTAGAGAATCTCTCCTTTGAGACCAGAAGGCTCTCAAATGGAACTGAATGTCCCTCATCTGAAATCTTGCTCCCTGCACTACTGCTGTGGAGGCAGCCATGTGCCCTAGGGCTGCAGAAAATGCCTTGCTGGTCAAGAGACCTGCAGAGTGAAGGAGGAGGCCAGAGCCACCAGGGTCTTTGCTCTTTCTAGAGGAGAGGAAAGCTCTGGCCTGCTTTGTGTCCAGTTCTGCGCCTATGAAGGTGAGTAGCTGGACAGGCTCTAGAACTGACTTTGGGAGACTGAGAAGGAAACCTAGAGATGTAAGCAGCTGCTGGGTAACCTGAAGGTGTAACTTGACTTGGTCTGGAGACTGGCCCACTATAAGCCAGTCGTCCAGGTAAGGAAAGATGGCAATCTTTTGCCTTCTTAAATGAGCAACTGCTACTGCCAGGCATTTTGTGAATACCCTTGGGGCAGAGGTGAGGCCGAAGGGCATTGCTCTGAACTGGTAATGGCCTGAGGGCAGTTCGAATCTGAGGTACTTTCGGTGGGAGCTTCTGATGAGAACATGGAAGTAGGCATCCTTGAGGTCCAGGGACGCTAGCCAGTCCCCTGGCCTTAGGAGGGTAAAATAATTCCCAGAGTCACCATTTTGAATTTTGGTTTTAAAAGGTGCTTGTTTAAGTATCTGAGATCCAGGATGGGCCGCCATTCTCCTGTCTTTTTTGGGGCAAGGAAGTACCTGGAGTACAGTCCTTTGCCCTGGTGTAGGGGAGGAACCCTTTCTACAGCTCTGAGAGCCAGGAGGGTTGAGACTTCTGTTTCCAGAGCGAGAGCCTCTGATGGATTTGCAGGTGGGAAGGATCTGGCTCTCATCTTTGGAAATTTTTTGAAGCTGAGAACCAGTCCCTGGCTTACTACTTCCAGGACCCACTTGTCTGACGTTAAAGGCTCCCAGTCCTGGACGAAGTAAGCCAGCCTGCCCCCTACAGGTAATGGAGAATCGGCCCTGGCCCTCCCATCAGGGTGCCTGTTTGGCAGGGGCTTTAGGCTGAGGGGTGGGAGCAGGCCTGCTCATACCCTGTCTGCCTCTCCCTCTGAAGAACCCCCTCTGGGCATAGGCTGAAGAGGAGGCCTGGGCTTGGTAAAAAGGTCTGTGAAAAGGAAGGCCTGCCCTGCCCTGGAAAGCTGCCTCTGAGGAGTGGCCTGCCTTTCCTTGGCCTGTGCACTCCTATAAGTGGTCCTATACTCATCCATTTTCTTCATGTAATTCTCTGTCTGCTCCCCAAACAGAGAGTTACCCACAACAGGAAAATCCATGGCCTTAGCCTGGGTATCCTGTGACAGGCTAGTACACCTGAGCCAAGCCATTCTGCGAAAAGCCACAGATGTAGCCATGACTCTTGAAGATACATCATTAGAGTCCACTGCAGCATGGAACTGCACCTTGGATGCCTCAGTACCATCAGCAGCCACCTGCTCCAGCTCCTTGGCAAGCTGGCCAGGGACCTGCTTCGCTAGAGCCATAACAGTATCCCATCTGGATTTCTGGTATCTTGCAACATAGGTCATATAATTTGCCTGTCTGATTCCCAAGGATGCTGCCATGTACTGTTCCTTTGCCATGGCACTAATCCTCCTGGAGTCCTTGTCAGGGGGGTGTGAAGCCAAGGGAATATTTGCCTTATCACAGGCTGCAGCCTGCACTACCCCAACATGGCTGTATTGTTGTGAAAGGAACTCCGTATCAGGACAATGTGTACCTCTTGTCCATTTTTTTTATCAACAGGAGGTATAGTGTGAGGAACTTTTAAAATTTTTATTGTCTGTCTCCTAAAAGATTTATGTAAAGGAATAGACAATCTCCTAGACTCTGGGATATCCATCATTTCTACATAGTCAGGCTCCTCCTGTTCATCCACAGCTTCTTCCAAAGGGAGCTGGAGGGTTTCAGCCACTTTCCTATAAAACATAAAATGAGAAGGGGACTCAGAAAGCCTAGGGGGAGACACTCCTGAAGGTCTGTCTGGGGAGATGTCCGGTTCAATGGGCACATCCAGACTTTCAAAATCACATTCACTTTCTTCATAATCTTCATCCCCCTCCTCCGGTTCATAAAATTCCTCTATATCATATTCTTGAACCGGTGGCACCGACCGAACCGACCACTTACCTGATGGTGCCGGTTCAGTCGGAAACGGGGAAAGCGACTGGACAATTTTGATCGCTTTGGCTATCTCTGCAGCGGTTGTAGAAGGAAACTTTGGCTCCACACCTGCTGATTTTCTAGTCCTTTTTGCTGGGACTGACTCCTCCGAGTCAGCCCTCCGTTTGTCCGAGGAAGTCTCGCCCTGGTCAGAAGGCACTCCCTCCGGTTCAGTTGCCACCAAACCAGGCTGGCCATTCGAGTCAGCAGACTTTTTGGCCTCTCGTTCCCTGAGCCTACCAACTCTCTTATCCAGGGTAGCTGCAGGGAAATTCTTGCAAATCTGGCAGTCTGCATTGAGGTGGTCAAACCCCAGACAATAAACACATGTAGTGTGTGGGTAGCCTTGGCAAAGGCTTCCCCACAGACACTACAGTGCTGAAATCCAGTGGGCCGGTTTTTCTTTTGGGTTTCTCAGACATAGTGCCAGCCTAACCAAAAACGACTACAGAAAAATATACTATACCTTCCAAAATGACTGGGTGGCCTTGCATTCCCTGACCTGGAGGGATGCTGGGGATCAGCTCAAATGAGGGTGGCCTTACTTTGGGACCATGCACGTTATGACTCGGCCTGGAAGAGAATTGATCTCTGAGCACACCCTGAGCCACCCCTGCAGGCCCTACTCTTTACTAGGCCGGGGAGATCTACTTATGGCTTCTCATTTTCAGGCACAGCTGCAGTCCTGGAGGGTTGGAAAAGGGGGGATTCAGAGGGGTACAACAAAGGAGTCCCTGGCATTTTTCTCATGGTGTGCTTATGACCTAGGTTTTGTCCCAGCCAGGCAGGATGCATGGATTCTTCACCAGGCCGGGTGAGAAATTACCTCCCCATATCAACTTTTATCTAACAATGTTGTAATTACATTCGAGAAGGTTAAGAGGCATTTTTTTTTTTGCGTGATTTGTTTATCTCCCCTGTGCCCCCATCTGCCACTCCTTCAGGCCAATTGCCAAGGACACTCTCCCCCTCAACTCCGACACCAACCCCCGATCCCACATCGCAGCCACCTAGGGTAACCCAACATAACCCTTCGTCAAGTGGGTCCTCCTCTTATGAGGAGGAGGTGCCTGGCGGCCAACAGTGTTGGTCCTGGGTGCAGCTGAGGTCGGGTCGGCTTCTCGGAGGTCCGGGCAGCAGTCATCTGGCAGTTTGGAGGCGCCATTTTCTGTGTTTTCCTCCTCCGATTCCCTATGTGCCACATCTGTACTGCCCCTGGTCTTCACCGGGAAGGGGCGCTACAGAGCAATGCCTCTCCCTAACCCACCCCAGGAGAGGAGAGCAGTCCTCCAGATGCTCGATCCTTCTCCTTCCCCAGCTGACCCACAGCACCCGAGTCCATTCCCAAACCCAGGTCGCCGGTGTGGTTCGAGGTAAGGTACCAGCGCCTCAACCCTCTGCGTCACCGGGCCCCAAGAGGCGTTTTGCTTGGTCAGTAGCTGACCTCTTTAGTTTCTATCAACTGTAAGACTATATTAACACTCTGCTGAAGGGCAGACCTGGGGGGTGGGAAGAGGAGCTTGCACAAGTCCCTTTTGTAAAGATTTGGACATCACATGGCAGAGAAAAGGCTATAACTCTTCCATATAATAATTACATACAGGACCGGGCAGCCTCTCAGACATACATTAAACAAAAATGGGAATCGGAGCTGAATATCTCTGTCTTATGCATGGACAGTGGCAGCAGGTTTGCGAGAATACCTGGAGCACTACTTTCTCTCCAAACTGGAGGGAATTCTGCTGGAAAGTGAGGACCCTTTTTATCTAGTCCCATCCCAGGTCTCTCATTACTGTCCTGCAGTCACTCCGTCCTGCTGGAGAGAGTGCGGCATGACCCCAGTCTCCCAGTCTCATGTTTTCTGGTAATGCCCAGTTATTAAGACCTTTTGAAATCAGATCATATTGCATTTAACTTCATAACTCAGTCTGGAACACTTAGTATTAGGTCTGGTTCCGGAGGATATCAAAAGTAAAGAAGAAATATATTTGTGGGCTGTACTTGTTGCAGCGGCCTTGAAATCTATTACAAAAAAATGGCATCCAAGTGCCCCTCCAGAGGTAGAGTGGCTCTCTAGTGTACAGAACATTCAGAAGATGGAAAAGCTGACATAATCTGGCACAGAGAACTAAGGCGTTTAATAACAGGTGGAATAGATGGGAGCTCAGGGACCTGGGGGCAGATACAGAATGTTGATGATCTGAAACATCTGTATTGCGTCAGATAGAGGGTTGATCTTTTATCAGACAGATTACTCATTTTTAACGGAATGGGAACTGCTGGACGATTAAGCATATCGTAATGAGTTGCATGATGGGAGGACGTTGAGTTATAACATTATTAATATCAGCTTTTTATATTCCAGACCAATGTGCCTAAAAAATTTAGTTTGACTGGATGGATTTGGATCTGTGTTTAATTTATTTGTTTTTAGTTTACACTGCCTCCACTTTATTGGGTGCCTTTTCACTTACTTTTTATTTTCTTTTAGTTGAGATCCAACAGTAATTGGCTTTATGAAGTGTTATAGGTTATTATTTCATCTGAATGACTGTTCAGAATGTCTTGTGGAATTTAGTTCAACTGCTTTTGTACTTTCAAACTGGTTATTTCAATAAAACAAGTGTAACCCCCCTGCAAATGGGGGTTCCCAAAAGACTTCCAGGAGCTTGCTTGAATGCTCCAAGCCTGAATGGTGTTTGGCGTTTAACCCATTTATCAGTGAGTGTTTTTAGAGCCTCTGGTACTGTCTCTTTAAGAGCTGTCTGCTTGCAGACATAATTAGTTTGTATGGGGAGACTGTGTGTTTCTTTGCTTGAGTACCACTCGAGCTGCTGCCAATTCACTCCATTTTTGCAGTCACTAGAGTGCAAAGGAACCTATCTGAAAGATGTAACTGTTTGCCAGAAATCATTTAGAGTAATAATGAAAATACAGTTTGTCTAACCTGTTTCTTTGCAGTCAGAACTATGTTTGCCTAGTTCCCCATTCTAGTTTTGAACTGCTGAACTGGACCAATCAGTGTGGGTTAAGGTAGCTCTAAAATGGTGCCTTGGACGAATCAGAACTTGGACTCATAATCTGAGCCAGCCACAAGAGGATTGTATGGGCAGTGACTCTGGGAGATGTAGTTTAGACTTCGGCGCCTTTTGGACCAACAGGGGCAGTCTATTGTGAGTGACAGCCAATCCAGCCAAGAACTGGGAGGAACTCAAAGGAAGTGCCCGTTTTGTCTGCTGGAGTTTCAGTTGAGCTCTTGGCAGTGAAGAGGAAGGAGCCCTGTGCTTTTGGTGTGCAGTTTTAGTCGGAAAGCGTGTGTAAGGCCCAGAGTTCCGGTCTGCAGCTTGTGTAACTGCTTGTTAGGACTGAATCCGTCCTGTGAAGAGAATCAAAGGATATCTGAAGAGTAGAAACCAGGCTCACCTTGTAGAAGACTGGAGAAATTGCTGAATTGCACTTGGTCTGTCAGGAACTGAATCTGCTGTGTGTTCTCCCGGGTATTGTGCAGTAATTGCGATCGGGATAGAGAAGCAGCCTGCCTGGTATAGTACTTTCGTTTTACCATATAAATGTGTGAGGAAGTTTGTGTAGCTCAAGTGAATCCTGCTGCCATTAAAGGACTTTTGCCTGTTACTGTTCACCATATAAATGTGTGAGGAGGCTTGTGTAGCTCAAGTGAATCCTGCTGCCATTAAAGGACTTTTGCCTGTTGCAGTTTGCCATATAAATGTGTGAGGAGTCTCGTGGAGCTCAAGAGTAGCCCTGCTGACATTGAAGGACCCTATCTTGTTTGGAGGTCGTGAGTACTAATTCAGGGTCGCTCCCTGTTGAATTGCCACATTGAATCCAAATGGAATTACTGTACTGCTGACTGTTTAACTAATTTTTCTTTTCTCTGTGTGAAAGGGCCCCTACCAGCTGCCACGGTTTGGACTAGCCACTAGGGCTTGGGTACCAGGGACAGTAACTGGTAGGGATAGGCCTGTGCACAGAGCCATAAGTAGATGAGTAAAGTGATAAGCTAATTAACCTGATTCCCCCTGTCCTTGTTATATCCCCTAAATAAATCAGAGCTGCTTGTTTCAGCAAAGTTATACTGCCTGAGGTATTTGTCTATGTTAAAGTATTGTACTGTGATTGTTGCACTGTATCTTATTTTACAGGAGGTCCCAGTGCCTGAACCAGTCCGGGGTAAGTGTATACTGTGAAGGTAATTCTGATATATTGTGTGGGCCACTAGTGGGAAGAAAGGGGGGTTGCAGTGTCCCAGAGGGCTGTGACCAAGTTAGTTTAACTATTGCAAACCCTAACCTCTGGGTGGAGGCACCCGCCATCGGATCCAGGCCCCTCAACCTGTTAGTGGCAAATCAGGCAGGGGTAGTAGCCCCTGGGATAGCGCCATCTAGGGGTTACACAAGTATAAAAAAAAAAAGATTACATGATCATACTGCTCACTCTTAGGGACTTAAAGCTTAAGTTCCAGACACCATGTCCTGTCCACCTGACAGTGTAATACTGTACACCACAGGTCAGGTCATGTACAGTTCCACAGAGCAAGCAATGGCAGCCCTGGCCAAAAAGCTTTTTGTCAAAAGAAACAGCAAAAATCGCGCTTGAAAACTTTTAATCCAGTAATCACTACAGGAGCTGTAAAGGAGAAGACCCATCCCTGACAGCTTATAACAACATCTAGCGTCAACTGAGGTGGAGCTGGAGGATGCCATCATGGGTGGTGGGAGGAGCCACGCTTAATGACCTCCAGTGACTGAGCTATGCCCAGTGGAACTGCCTTAGTGTGAACTGAATACTGGTAGTTAAAAGCGAGATTGCCTAACATATCTTAGTTATCGGTATCTCATGATGAAAGACTAGTGACTTATCCACTAAGACAGCACAGTCCCTTGAGTGTTGCCATTGCACATAAGTTCACTACTGCTTTACCTCGTATATTTCTGATACAATGATTTTTACAAACTCTTCATCTATATCAGTCCGTTTAGGTTGTGCCATGTGGGCAAAGGTGGTGAGAAGGCAAATCCCATCTGAGCTGTTCACTGATGACAGGTATCTCTCAAATTTTTCTGTGTGTTCAGCACCTGCAAAGTACAATAATTTATGTATTAAAGGATAAGTGATCTTTTATTTAAATACAATTTAACACTGCACAACTGGATAGTCTCACTTAGGTACAGCACCTTGTAAGAGGGTGCCCATGGGGTATACAACAGCAAAATATTATAAGCATGCACAGAGTATGAACTTGGGAGGAACATCCGTTTAAGAGGTAATAGTATGTGAGTATAGGTCAAAAATAGGACAACTTGATTGGAAACATCTCTTCCAGATTCAAAAATTTGCAAAACTTCACAAACATACCGACAAGGCACTGCTCAAGTTGTTCCTTTCAACACAGCACAGTCTTTCAGTAGCAATTTTAAGGTTTTAGAAATCATTCTTGGTTTCAGTGTGAGCCTTTGAATTCCAATAACAACAACTAGAAAAGGTTCTGGTCTATCTCTTTTTTTTTTTTTCATATAACTTTTCATCCTTTGGATTTGTTGCCCGCTCTGTTCCCACCTCCCCCCAGCCTTAACTCTGCACAGGGTCCCCCATAGACTGCCCCCCCCCCCCCCGTGGTGGGGCCGGGGGGGGGGGCTGTACTCTACTCCCGTGAACATATCCAGAATGCACCGAGATGTCCAGGTGGTGGTGGTGGTGGTGGTGCGGGTCTGGGGAGGTGCATGGTGCCCCAGCCAACCCTCTGGTCCCTTTTTCCATTTTCTGTCCCTTATGCGAGCCAAGGCAACAAGGGAGGCACATGCGCATGGAAGTGCACATGCACCTCAGAACTTGCAGCTCTCCCCCCACCCTGTGACTCTTGGGTATGCTGTACATGCAGTATGTGCTACCACCTAGTGGCAGGCAAAAGTCAGCAAACCTATCTGCTCTGGGAGAGAAGAGTTGCCTGGTAGCTGTTATATCCACTCCTGCCCCCAAAACAGCCCAAGCTTGTTCATCGGCATGGCATGAAGTAAGGCACTCATCAGTGCCTCAGCCCTCAGTGCCACCGGGCTGGCCCACCAACAGTATATTTCAACTTCCCACCCCATACCTCATGATCTCTTTACATTTGCAATAGTTGGGAGACCTTCTGGTCCATTGAATCCGGTTGTTCTCCTGTTACCTACTACCCTGACAGGGGGATCCATGTAGTGCCCTTCTCCCTTGGTGACATACGACTGCATGCCCTAGCAAGCATCTTGAAAAAACTGCTAACATGTGGGGTAGCTGATGGCCCTCCAGTATTGTCCTAACCTGCCATCATCTGTCCTGGCTGTCTGACCTGTCAGTGATGGGGATAACGTTAAGGGATCTTCTGATAACTCTCCAGAGTTAACACTGACCTTCCATGTCCTACCGGAGCAGGAAATGTGCTGATACCGTCAACACAGCTGAAACCCTCAACCCCACAGTACCACTCCCCACAGCTGCAGCCTGCCCTGACATGAAGAGCAGCAGTATCTCAGAAAATACTACCTTAACTTCTAAGATTCCAGCTTAGTTACTTAAATCTGCTGATCTGCCTCTGCCTGCATCATCAGTGCTAATATGTACCACAATGTCCAGCTCTTCAACCTCCTACAATAGCCTGTCTGACCTCCCGGTGGTGTCTGCAATCCCCACATCTGGTAGGCAAGTGATCACGCAGCTCATACAGCACAATTCTGGCTATGCATACATTATTTAGTCCACCTGCTCTAAAAGCAATTCAAAGAAAATTCACATCCTACAAAACAGGGCAGCCAGAATTATCCTAGTCAATGAGTACTGCAGCTCAGTGCACCAAATCATGAGGGACCTTGAATAGATATATCAATAATTCATGTAAAAGATTATAAAATGGGCAGGATGAATTCTGCAATTTCAATGCTCAGTTTCAATCTTTACTTATGGGTAAATCATGCAATGACACACAGCAAACAGACCAGTCACTATCTCATTACCTGCATTAGATCCTTACACATATCTCTGAACACTTATTAAAAACATTCAAATGGCAGGCATCCCCCTCACACACCAAAATCATTTAACTAGGCCTTAAAAAACTTTATAACATGAGCTAGGATGAAACAGAAACCTGACTGGTAGAGGCCACTCAGGTGACCGTTCGTTAATTCCCCATACACGCACAGCAAGTAGAGCTCAGTCCCTGAGAACAGATCAGGAAGCAGTCCGGCTCTTGTTTTTGTCTTCTAAAATAATTGAGAAGCCGCCATTGTTGTTGTCAGTAAGTGAGAGATGGCTTCGTACCTCTTTCACAGCATAATCTCCCGAGTGAAAGTCACAGTTTGTGTAAAGCAGCCCTGTTTCTTAAGCAATAAGCGTAGTGCTATTGTAGTCATCCAGCCAGCCAGATTTTCTCTCGAGTTGTCCGTCCTATGGTGCTCCCCACCCTCCCGCCACTGCGGACCTCGTAGTGCTGCATGGTAGTACCTGCTCATCATCTGGAGCTCCCCACCCACCCGCCTTGCAGACCTCCTCATACCGGAGCAGCAAGTGGTGCATACCACTCTGTGTGTATGCAGTGGCAATCACCAGTGCATCCATCTTCGGTGACTGTCACACAGTAACATGACAGTTCTCCAGCGCAGTAGGAGTGATGTGTTTCTCCCACCCAGCTGCCCAGGGTACATCTTAGAACCATACCACTAACTGCTCCAGGACAGTATGTGTGTCTCGAGCAGCAATGACAATTGCCATGCTGTTGCCAGGGTTTAAAGCCTGGGGGGAGGGGGCTTTCCAGAGACACAAAAATGGCAGCACCTCCAGTGGGACATCTGAAGACACAAACACACACACACAGTTGACAAAGAAACTGCACAGTGCCTCTCTCTGGCATTTCTTCCCAAAGCTTGCAATTACTGAAATGGTCATTTTCTGCACAGCAGCGTACCAACAGATATATTCTCAGAACTGTGCATTGCTTTGGAAAGAAATTGCAGACAGGAACGGCGCAGCTTGTTTGGCAAGTGTGTGTGTACTCAGATGCATGGTGCGTGGCACTCCACTGGCAGGCGGGAATGAGGCATCATGCCTGTAGGACCCCTCCTCACTCCCACTCCTCCCCGAGGGAAGATGCACCTTTCAGCAGTGACACTCTCCCGATGTGTAAACTGGGTGAATTGCTGGCAGCAATCTTTTCTCTTACCCATCCCCTCCATACCCGCACACTTGTGCCCTGGACCAGTTGTAGCACTGGTGAAGACAAAGAGCGACAGTGAGAGTGAGAGAGGCACGAATGAATGAATTGTGGCACTGTTTCTCTCTCAGCCTGCAGCCTCATGCCTCACAATGCACCCAGGGTGTTGATTGATACCCAATAACTGCACACCCTGTCATGGGTTACTGCTTACTAAACACCCTTAAGTAAAGTAATTAACTGTTATTTTCCCTTATCATCCCCTCATTATACCTATACATAAATAAAAAAAAAAAATAAGAAGTAATGCTCAGTTTTTTTTTTTCTGGCATTTCTTTGCTTACCATGAAAAATCCCCCTCCTGTACATACTTATCTGCTTACCAGAGTAATCTCGGCTGTTCACCCTGTCACGGACAAAACTGTGGCCCTGACTCCAGATTATGCCTCCTACTGTGTGTGAGGGGTGTGGACTCAGTAAGTAGAACATTTTGCTAGCAGAATTATGCAAAATGCTGAAATATTGTATTCCATGTTCCATGCGAAACATTCAAGGTGTTTGTATGGGGGGGGGAGTGGTTAAACATTTTGCCAGCAGAATTATGAAGAAAGACTAGTTATGCAAGAACTTATCATAGCAGTAAATGATCAAGAGAATCTCTTTCATCAGGCCATGCCTTTGGAACTTGTACTGCATCAGCATTAGGACAACATGGAAACTTTTGCAAACAGTCAGCAAGGGGCCACCCACAATGACGTCATGCGTCAGCGTCTACATAAACATGGGCTACCCCTCCTTCCTCAGCTCCTCGCCAGACAGCATGCTCAGAAGACCACCCTCTACGGAACCAGGAGAGACCCCAAAACTTTGCACACCAAGCGAAACAGAGTGCAGGAAAAGATGGCAATGGAGATAGCAACACAAAAACACCCTTTGTCACAACCTTGAAGAGGGAAGGAGGGTGAGACGGTATGGCCTGATGAAAGAGATTCTCTTGAAGATCTACTGTTACTAAGCTCTTACATAACTGTTCTATCTTCTTCGAGGATATCTCATCAGGCCACATCTTTGAAATGAGTCACAAGCAGTACCAAAAGCTAACAGTCTGGGCAGCTGGAGCCTTTAGACTTATGATAACAGGCCTTGGAGCACAGCTAGGGCAAACCCAGCTCATTTACGAGAGACATTGTCCGGACTGTAATACTTAGAGAAGGTGTGGACAGTATTACGAAATGTGTCAACTGGCCATGCCCCTAGTGGAATGACTATGAACCACACCAGGAAGTTCCTTATCATGCTTTCTGTAACAGAGCATAACACACTGTGGCAGCCATTTGGACAAGCACTGTTTAGAAACTTGGCCACCCTCTTTCCCAGGGGTGAATGAAACAAAAACTGTGAGGACTTTCTGTAGTCCTTTGAATAGTGTGTACAGTATCTAAGTATTCTATGCTCATCTTAGGTATGGAGCAATGCTTCCCCTGGACTGGCATGCTCTGCATAGTACATAGGAAGGTCTCATAGTAAAACAAAGCCTTGTTTAGACTTTTGTCCATTACTGCTTGCTCATGCTTAGTAATATTTCTAGCTAATACATACAAAAACCCTTACTTTATTTCCACTGAAGTCATCCATGAATGGTTTTATCTAAAGTAAACTGACACCCCAGTTTTTTATCATCATCCATAACAATAGAATAAAAATTAAAAAAAATGTTCAGGACAGTGAAATACAAAGGCAGTACACACAGAGAAAACAAAAGTCCATCGTCTGAGGGCTTCTTATCAGTTTCCAAGAAGTCTCTCATTCCAAGTTTCAGTCTAGCAAAAATATCGCTGCTTTTTATAAAAAGTCTTTGCCTGACATTACCTTCCTCATCCTGAGCTCATTAAGGAGACATCTTTTTTCTCATAACATGTATTAAGAGTTGTTGTCAGTTCCTTTGCAGAGCAGGCTTACAAACAGAACAGTGTCCCAAAGCTAGCATCCTGCTGATAGCTCTGCAAAAGAGTTTGCAAACAAGCCCGAGAGGAGCTCAAACTGCATCTCAGGTTAACCCTCTAAATTCCAAATAGCTTTCTCCAGTCAATTCAACAGTATAACTATATACATTTCAAACCAAGGGATCCCAGTTTCACATATATTTTTATAACCGAAGATATGCAAAGGGGAAGAAAAGACAGAAACAGCAGGTGAAGGCAGAGAGTCAGAGGCAGAGAATCGTGAGACTGTGAGAGAGATCAGTTCCTAGGTTTCACGAGAACATTTGGTTGCACAACCAGACAGACAAGAGACAGGAAAGGAGAGGATAAAACAGATCCTTGCATTTAACTATTTTCTGCATAACAAATGGGACAGGGTCTTATTCAACCCTGTTACATACCCCACTCTTTAAGAGGGAACCTGTTATTTTTGTTTTCTTTACCAGGAGACACACACTAAGCTGAAAGCTTGTTTACAGGTGCGACCTGGGAGCACAGGGAAGTTAAGTGACTTGCTCAGAGTCACACAGTATGCAAGTGGGGGCTGTGGGATTCAAACACAGGTCTCCAGGTTTGTAAGGATAGGACTGTTAACTACAGCTTCTATCTTAGAAATCTCTGACTTTAATT
Organism: Neoceratodus forsteri; assembly: GCA_016271365.2. Classification (NCBI taxonomy): domain Eukaryota; kingdom Metazoa; phylum Chordata; order Ceratodontiformes; family Ceratodontidae; genus Neoceratodus; species Neoceratodus forsteri. Next base: position 532,648,751 of record CM057449.1, read on the forward strand.
CCCTATTTCCCAAAACATAGCCCAAATACCTGGTTTCCTGCATGCCCAGTGCACATCTGGTAGGATTAATTGCCAGACCTGCCTTTTTGATAGACTGGATAACTACTCGTAGGTGTTCCAGGTGACTTTTCCAGTCTGGACTGTACACCACAACATCATCCAGGTAAGCAGCACAATAACCAGTATGAGGGGATAAAATTACATCCTTGTACCACTGGAATGTAGTGGGTGCACCATGTAAACCAAACGGCGTGGTGGTGAACTGAAAAAAATCCAACAGGAGTAACAAATGCAGTTTTGACTCTGGACTCTTTAGCGAGGGGAATCTGCTAGTAACCCTTGCTGAGATCAAGGGTACTGATGTACTTGGCATTCCCCAATCTGTCCACCAAATCATCTCTCCTGGGCATAGAATAACCGTCAAATTCTGACACTTGATTAAGTTGCCTAAAATCAAGGCATATTCTTCCACCCCCTTCTTTTTTATTTACAATAACCATTGGTGATGACCAAGCACTTCTCGACTCTTCCATCATACCGAATTCCTTCATTTTTTGTATTTCCTTAACTACATCTGCTCTTAACCACTCTGGTAATCTGTATATCTTCTGTCTGATAGGGAGTGCATTCCCTGTCATTACTGCATGCTCAACTCCTTCTGCTCGGATTGGCACTGTGGTAAAAGTATCATTAAATGTCTTTAGTGAATTACGAATTTCTGGAGTTTGTTTGAAGGTTAAGGACACTGTCACTTTTACAGCATCAGCAGTCACAGTTTGTTCCAGTCCATCATAAGCTACATCAATATCTTCTTTATCAGTCTCTGGTAAGCCTAACAAAGTAGCCTTTGGTGTTTTCTCAACCCATTTCTTCAAGAGGTGAGCAGGGTATATCTTAGTAAGATTTTTCCTATCAGGGGTCTCAATCTCGTCGTCAACTGTGCCGATACAGCTAAGCATCTTATAAGGCCCTTGCCACTTCATTAACAGTTTATTTTCAGTAGTGGGTAACAGCAGCAAGACCTTTTCACCTGGCTCAAAAACTTTTTCTTTTACTCCATGATCACAATATGCCTTCTGCTGGTTTCGGGCCTCTTCCTGATTACTATAGGCAATTTCAACATATTCTGCCAACTTCTTTCTCAGGGCACACATATAAGATGTAATAGATTTTTCTGAGTCGGGTTATCTTCCCATGTTTCTTTTATCAGCAGGAAAATCCCAGCTTCTCCCTACAAAACAGGGTACTAAACGAGAAAAAGACAGAGGTAGAAAGGTCAGTGGGGGATGCTGCAACAGAAGGTAAAGCCATCAAAAAATGGAGAGCAATGCGTACCAATGCCCGTAGTCTGGGTAACAAGCTTCCTGAATTAGTGGCCTTGATGGAGAAGGAACATCTGAATATCACGGCAGTCACAAAAACATGGTACACACAAAACCATGACTGGGACGTAAACATACTAGGATACACTATCTACAGGAGGGACTGGGAGGGTAAAAGAGGAGGAGGAGTAGCTCTTTACATAAGGAAAGGAATCAAAGCAACAGAACAAAAGGGTAAACAGGGAGGAGAAGAAGCACTGTGGGTAAATTTGGAGACAGGCAATGGCACCATAATCCGCACAGGGGTTGTATACAGACCCCCTTCTCAGGGGGAGGAAATGGACAAGGAAATGATAGAAAGTATACTTAGAATGGCAGAAAAAGGGGAGATATTGCTGACGGGTGATCTGAATATGCCAGATGCTAGCTGGAGTGCAGTTGCAGCAGCCACTTCGAAGAGTGGGGTTATTCTAGATGCCCTACAGGGGGCATGCCTTAGACAACTAGTATTGGAGCCCACTCGAGAGGGAGCAATCTTAGACCTGGTTCTCTCAAATGGAGATGGAGAGAGGATCACAGATGTAGAAGTGGGTAGCCATCTGGGAACTAGCGACCATCGAACAGTATGGTTCACAAAACACAGCAATAAAGTCAAGCCATACAAGGCAAAAGTACTGGACTTAGGAGGCTGACTTTGCCAAAATGGGTGAGTGCCTAAGGAATGCACTAGCAAATGGGCAGGAAGGAGGAGTGGAAGAACAATGGGAATAATAAAACTGCCATCACAGAGGTAACAAGCCTTTGTGTGAAGCAAATAAACAAAACAAAACAATGTAAGAAACCACTATGGTTCTCAAAGGAAATGGCAGTGAAGGTTCAAGAGAAAAAGAAAGCATTCATGAAGTACAAGGAATCACAGAAGGAGCAGGACAGAGAACTGTATCAGTTAAAGCAAAAGAGAAGCTGGGAAGGCAGTCAGAACAGCAAAGGTCCAAACCGAGGAAAAGATAACCAACTCAGTTAAGAAGGACAAAACCTTTATAGGTACATCAGGGAGCGAAGAAAGACCAAGGGAGGGATAGTGAGGCTTAATAAAGGGGAGGAGGGTGGGCAGAGGTGACTATAAAAGGCAGAGATCCTAAACAAATATTTTGCTCAGTATTTACAAATGAAAAGGGGGAGGTACCTAAAACAAACAGTAGAAACACTCTGGATACAGAAGTTGACACCAGCCCATTTTACAGAAGAAAGGGTTCTGAAAGAACTCTTAAAACTGAAGGTGGACAATGCAATGGGGCCTGATTCATTCCAGAATTCTAAAAGAACTAAGGGTAGAGCTAGTGACACCACTGACTACCCTCTTTAACAAATCATGGGAGGATGGGGTGGTACCCGAGGACTGGAGGAGGGCAGATGTGATTCCCCTTCACAAAAGTGGGAGCAAGGCAGAAGCAGGAAACTACAGACCTGTTAGTTTAACCTCAGCAATAGGGAAAATGATGGAATCACTTCTGAAGGAAAGAACTGTAGAGTATCTAGAGGCCAGAGGGGCACAGGACCCTAGGCAGCATGGATTCACAGCGGGAAGGTCATGCCAGACGAATCTGATAGATTTCTTTGACTGGGTGACCAAAGTAGTAGATCAGGGAGGAGCTGTGGACATAGCCTCCCTAGACTTTAGCAAGGCATTTGACACAGTCCCACACAAAAGATTAATATACAAGTTAGCCAGCCTGGGAGTGGGTCCCAAGATGACAGCCTGGGTAAAGAATTGGCTGAAGAATAGGACACAGAGAGTAATAGTAAATGGAGGCCACTCTGAAGAAAGCGGGTTACTAGTGGGCATCAAGAGGGTTCAGTATTAGACCGGTCCTCTTCAATGTCTTTATAAGTGACATTGCAGGGACTGGAAGGAAAAGTATGCCTCTTTGCAGATGACACAAAGATCTGCAACATAGTTGATGCACAAGTGGGGTGGAAAGGATGAGAAGGGACTTGGCAAGGTTAGAGGAATGGTCAAATGTATGGCAGTTAGATTCAATGCTAAAGGTGCAAGGTAATGCACCTGGGAAACAAAACCGGGGAAGAGTACACAACAGGGTGAGATACTAACAACAACAAAAATGGAAAGGACCTGGGGTAGTCATATCAGATGACCTAAGGTGGGCAAGCAATGTGAGAGGGCAGCAAGGAGGGCTTGGGGGGGTACTGGGATGCATAGGGAGAGGTATCACCAGTAGAAACAGGAATTTTATCCCTCTGTACAGACAGTGGTGAGACCCCATCTGAGTACTGCGTGCAGTTCTGGAGACCCAATCTCCATAAAGACATAGACAGGATGGAAGCTGTCCAGAGGAGGGCAACTAAATGGTGCAGGTTCTGCACGAAGACATATGAAGAGAGACTTAAGGAGCTTAATTACATAGCCTCGAGGAAAGGAGGGAGAGGGGGACATGATAGAAACTTTCAAGTACCTCAAGGAATCAACAAAGTCCAAGAGGGTAGCATCTTTCAAAAAAGAGGTGCGCAAGAACAAGGGGCACAATTTGAAGATAGAGGGGCGTCTCAGGCGTAATTTAAGGAAGTATTTTTTCACAGAGAGGGTTGTGGATGCATGGAACGGCCTTGGAGGAGGTTGTGGAGTCAAAAACAGTGGTGGAATTCAAGCATGCATGGGACAGTCATAAGGCAATTCTAGGGGTGGGGTAGGAAGAAGTAGGCTGCTGGTTAACTAGGATCTGCAGCTTATCCATTAGGTAGGGAAATGGGCAGACTGGGTGGGCCAAGCGGTCCTTATCTGCCATCAAATTCTATGTTTCTGTGTTATCTAGGGGCCCTCTAAGTTGTCTACCATACAGCATTTCAAATAGTGAAAAACCTGTTGATGCCTGTGGAACTTCTCTGTAAGCAATAAGCAAGTAATGTAAGTATTGGCCCAAATCTTTCCCTTCCCCTTTTACAAACCTTTTTAACATGCGTTATAGGGTTTGATTAAAATACTCAACAAGAATGTCTGTCTCAGGGCAATAAAGTACAGTTATGTAAGAACTTACTGTAACAGTAGATCTTTGAGAGGAGCTCTTGCAGCAGGCTATAACCATTAGGACTAAAGCTGCAGGCCTTAGGACCCACCAGAAAAAATGTAACTAGCAGTACCCAGTGGGGACCACCCCCTGACATCGGCTCCGCCCAGACGTCGGTCATACTACAAAAGAAGTGGACCCCTGGCTCCACCTCAGTTCACCCAGGGACATGAACGGACTCCAGCAAGTGGACCAGGCAAAGCTAGTCCAGACATGCTGAAAAACTCCAGGGGAAGGAGGGAGAGTAGCTTGCTGCAAGAGCTCCTCTCGAAGATCTACTGTTACGGTAAGTTCTTACGTAACTGTACTATCTTACTTCAAGGGGGAGCTCTTGCAGCAGGTTATAACCATTAGGACAGAATTCCAAGCAGTCCCGTACCAAGGATATGACTAGCCCCGGGAGATAGGATGATAAAACTATAATGATGATAAGCCTAAAGCTGGGAATCAGCACATTAGAACAAAAGTCCCTGAAGGACTGCCAGGCCGAAACCAGCTCGGCACCTGGAGGCTATGTCCAGGCTGTAATGCCTAATGAAGGTGTGCACTGAATTCCAAGTAGCAGCTGCACAGATGTCTCTAACAGAGACGTTCCTTAAGGAGGCAAAGGGGGTAGAAACTCCTCTAGTGGAATGACCTCTAACCGCTCCCGGTAGAGGTTTGTTGAATTTGTTGTAGCAGTGGACAAGCCACTGGGAAATAGTGTGTTTAGACATCAGTTTGCACAGATGTTGAGGCGCAAAGGCCACAAACAGTTGCTCCGATTTGCGGTGAGCCGCTGTCCGCTGAAGGTAGTACCTCAGTGCCCTGTGGACGTCCAATGTGTGTAGGAGAGCCTCTCCCTGATTGGCAGGTGTAGAATAATAGACTGGAAGGTCAACCGACTGGTTGAGGGTTAATTCTGAGACCACTTTTGGCAGGAACTTAGGATTTGTTCTAAGGGAAACTCTTTCCCGGTGAAAAATTATGTACGGCTCTTTACACATCAGCGCCTGGAGCTTGGAAACTCTTTGATCTGAGGTTACAGCAACTAAGAAGGAAACCTTCCAGGAAAGAAAACGCAGTGCACACACTGTTCAAAGTTGGGGAAGGGGGGGGGAGTAAGCTTCCCCAACACAAAAAGGAGATCCCAGGGAGGGATAGGATCTCTAATGGGAGATCTCAAATGCAAAATGCTCTGTAAAAAGGTGCAGGACATGTCCAATTGAGCTAGGGTCCTGTCCCCAAAAAGGACGTGATAAGCAGAGATAGCCCACATGTGCACCTTTATGGATGACTAGCTCAAGCCTTGCTGGTATAAGGAGAGGAGGTATTGTAACGCTGAGTTCATTGGACAGGAAAAGGGGTCCAGGTGCTGAGGCAAAGCCCATAAACAAAAACGCTTCCACTTCATAGCACAAGTGGAGCGCATAGAGGGCTTCCTCGCTGAAATTAGGACATCCGCCACCTCCTGGGAAACCCCATATCTGGATCTGACTATGTCTGCAGGACCCATGCATGAAGGTGTAATGACCTGAGATCTGGATGAATCAGCCTGCCCTGATCCTAGGATAGCAACAGCAAGCATATTAGTAGCGGAATTGGAGGTTCCAAAGACAACCGCTGAAGTAGTGGGAACCAAATCTGCAGAGGCCATAGTGGGGCAATAAGAATCATCCTAGCCCCCTTGGACTGTACTTTCAACAAGACTCTCTGAATGAGTGGGAAGGGAGGGAAGGTGAAAAGGAACTTCCTTGCCCAACAAAGGGACAACGCTTCTGGCCAGAAAACACCAGGCATGTGCTCTCGCAAGCAGAAAACTGGTAGTTTGGCATTCCGTGGAGACACAAAGCGGTCCAGCTCTGGAAGACCCCAAGTGCTGAAGAGCTGGTTTGCTACTGACTGGGGTAGCTCCCACTCATGCGCCTTGGACTGAGACCTGCTTAGGCTGTCTGCCAAGTCATTTTGGGCACCTGGAACATGGACGGCGGACAGAAAAACGTAATGCTCCAGCACCCACTACCAGACTCTCATCACCTCCCTGCACAGGGGGTAGGAGTGAGTCCCCCCTTGCTTGTTGATGTAAAAAGACAATCCCCATGTTGTCTGCCTGAACAAGAGAGCCTGCTACGAGGTCCTCCTTAAAGGCCCTTACAGCATTGAGAACCGCTCGCATTTCCAGAACATTGATGTGGAGGCTGCGCTCCTCCAGGGTCCAGACGCCTTGAGTCCGGCAGTCTGGTTTGGGGGCTCCTGACGAAATGGGACCCCTTTCTCCAAATTCAGAGGGTCCAACCACCAAAACAGGGTCCTCCCGACTGACTCTGAGATCCTGACCATATGGTCCAGACCATCAGAGCTTTGATCCCACTGCACCCTGAGCATCCACTGTGGGACCCTCATATGGAGGTGGGCCAAGGGAACTACAGGGATGGCCGCCGCCATGTGCCCCAGAAGTCTGAGGAAGGACCTGGCCTGGACCTGAGGGGTTACGAGAACCAAACTGGCTATCTCCCGTGGGCAGTCTCCCCTCTCCTGGGGGAGAAAAGCCATGCCCTGGACCGAATCCAGGACTGCACCACTAAAGACGAGACTTTGGCTGGGCTCTGGGGCAGACTTTGGCAGGTTCAGGGTGATCCTACCTCTCATAATAGAGTATAAAAGTGTCTCAGAGAGCTTGAATTAGGCGCATGCTTGACAGGGCTGCTGGCAGCCAATCGTTGAGGTAAGGAAATACATAATGCCCTTTGCGTCTTAGAGCCGCAGCTACCACTGCCAGGCATTTGGTAAAGACTCGAGGAGTGGAGGAGAGGCCAAACAGTACAACCCGGAATTGACAGTGCTCCCCCTGGAAGTGGAACCTCAAGTACTTCCTGTGAGGGGGAAAGACCCCGATGTGCATATACGCATCTTGCATGTCCAGGGAACAGAGCCAGTCTCCCTGGTGTAGCAGACGGATAAGACCTGGAAGGGTCACCATCCTGAACCTTCAATATTCTATATAATTGTTTAGAGAGCTGAGGTCCAGGATGGGCGGAAGAAGGAGTCTTCTTTGGAACCAAAAAGAAATGGGAGTAATACCCTTTTCCTCGCTGCTGCAGGGGAACTGGTTCTATTGCCCTTTTTCGCAAGAGGGCCTGGATTTCTCCTTCTATAAAAGGAACATGAGAAGGGGAATATCTTGAGGACCTCAGCGGAATTTCTGGAGGAATCTGCATGAACTCCAGCATATGTCCCCTCCTTACAATGTTTAGGACTCACTGGTCTGCAGTGATTGTGCTCCATCCCTCCAGATGGAGAGAGAAGCAACCCCCTACTGCCTCCCCTGGTGCTTCCTCCTTCGGAGGGGGGGTCAATAGGGAGTCACTGGGCACAGCCGGGAGTGGGGAGAGATTTGGGAGGACTTTGGGCCTCTAAAAGGCGCGCCTCTAGGTTCCTGGTTGCCAGCTTTCCTTTTAAAGCCGCCTCTTTGACCCTGGTGGTTACCATGGGCTTGCTGGCCTGAGGATTTACGAAAGGGATGCTTCCAAAAATGCTTCTGGTCCCCCTTATACATTTGGCGGATGGAACAGATGGATTTGCCCGACTCTTGGAGACAAGAGATAAGACCCTCAGTCTCCAGCCCAAACAGAACAGAACCCTGGAATGGGAGGTCCCTGATTCCGGCCTGCAGATCTTGGTGGAAATCAGAAACTCTGAGCCAGGCGTGGCGCCTTAGGCAGACACCTGATGCTGCCGCCCTAGCCGCCGTATCCGCAGTATCGTACGAGGCACAAAGGACATGCGTGCCCATGTCTGAGCCCGATTTCAAGATGTCCAGAAGCTCAGTCTTCTGTGCGGAGTCTGGCAAGGCACTGGCTAGCTCCTGTCCCTTTTCCCAAAGCACATACTGGTACTGGACCATATGCGTGAGGAAAGTTAGGGAACAAATGAAGCAGGTGGATGCAGAATATACTTTCTTGCCCACCTGGTCCAAGTAACGGGATTCCTGGTTGGGAGACTGGGAACTGAGATGTTTTGGCTGCTTAGATTTGTCATGAGCAGTCGCTATTACTGTAGAGTCCACCTAAGGCTTCTCTGCCAGGAAAGGCTCATCCCTCGGGGCCTTGTATAGCCTGTCCGACTTCTTGGGAACCACCGGGACTGAGGCCGGGCACTTCCAAGTTATCCTTGTAAGGTCTTGGAAAGTGTCAACCAGAGGAGGCACCAGCAAGGGCTTGGGCTCCTTCTGCCTCAGGTAATGAGCCAGTCTCTGTCGACCGGATCCAGGCCCTCTGTCTCCTATTCGTTAGAGGCCTGGATGTGCCTCATGACGTCCATGAAAGTTGGATCGTCAGGAGGCAAGCAGGGTAGATCCCTGTCCCCAGGAGAACTCCAAACTCCTGAGAAAGATGAGGAAGACTGGCTCCTGGACCGGGAAGAGTCCGAGCTGTGTCTGTAAGGGCTACCCTTACCGAGTGTCGGTGACTGCCGGACTGACGCCGGCTCCTAGACCGACAATGGAGCAGTGACCGACATCGGTCCCTGGACTGGCATCGGCTAGGGGCGCGAGCCCACCTAGAGGAGATCCATGGCGGCAGCGGGACCTGCTCCTGGGCTTAGATAGACGACAGCTACCCGATCGGGAACAATGCTATCGACAGTCTCTGGACTGAGACAGGGAATGTATGCCCGAGGGGAGCGGGATTTAGACAACTTGCATCCCTCTTCGGGGGTCTTAACTGGCCATCCGACGGGCAAACCCTCGGGATCTTGGTTGTCCAGCTGGTCAGGAACCGGTGTCTGGTCCGGTTTCGGTGGAGCCTCCTCCTTTTAAACTTGGCTCCACCAAAATGAGAAGAGCTCTTGTAACTCCTCCTTAGAGAACACAGATGCCACGGTCCCCTGCAAGGGGATAGGAAAAGCCAGGAGGTCCGGCAGGGCTTTCACGGAAGAACCCACAGATGAGCCCTCCAGAGTCGAGGACTTCAGGGCCGGCGACAGCACCTTGACTGGCGCAGGTTCACCGGCAGCCCCATCAGCCTTAGGCACTTGAGCTTGTATCGGTGTCTTGACCGGTGCTGGCTCCGTACTGGCCGGTTTGGAGGGATAGGACCCTGTGGAGGCCTTAACCTGGGAGTCCCGGTCCTTGACAGGTGGTTTACCCAAACCGGGTAGGACCGTGACTGAGGCCTTCTTCAGCAGGGCCGAGGCATGTGCTGAAATGGCCTTGGCTGACTCTGCTGGGGCGGAGGTTACACACAGCGGCAAGACCTTTGCCTGCATCGGCTTGTCTGTAGAGGTTCCCGCCTTGGCCAGCGTCGGTGTTTTGGTGGGAGTCTCCAGACTCAACTTCTCCTCGTGCCTAGGAAGCTTTGGGCGGTCGGAACCGCCCAAGCCAGAGGAGGAGGCCTTTCTGGGGGGGGGGCGAGAACAGGACCGATGGCGGGACTGGCCACAATCCTTGTCCAGGGACCTCTTACAGGACTTGTCCCGGTGCTTTCCCTTTTCCCCCTGAAGAGGTTTGCAGAACATCCATCTTCTGCACTAACAAGTGGGCTTTCAGGGCCTTCAGGTGTCTGATGTGAGTCCTGCTGGTGACGCCCTTGCAGATCTTGCAGGAAGTGCTGTTGTGGTCTGGTCCCAGGCAGAAGATGCACACTTCATGGCCATCCTTGGATGGAATTTGGTGGCCACAGGCACGCCTCGCCTTCTTGGGACCGGAGGAGGAGGAGACCGACGACGGCGAAGACATACGACAGTATGGAGGGCAGAAGAAGGAAGAAGCAATACTGGTCGAGAAAAGAAGACAAGCAGAGAAAAAAAAATGAGAAAATTTCACTGGAACTGCTGATAGCACATGCTAAGGCTTTCCCAACGAGCGCAGGTCTGCGGCGGGAAAAGAACTGAGGTGGAGCTGGGGTCCGCCCTCTTTTGTAGTATGACCGACGTCAGGGGGCGGTCCCTGCTGAGTACTGCTAGCTAAGTTTTTTCCAGTGGGTCCTAAAGCCTGTGGCATTAGTCCTCATGGTTATAGCCTGCTGCAAGAGCTCCCCCTCAAAAAAGTAAGTTGGGGAGGTTCTTATGGCAGTGATACCTAGTAGTCGGTACAGCTCCTTCAATAATGTAGCACCAAAATTGCTATCCTAATCAGTAATAATCTCTTCAGGTATGACCACCCTGCTGAACATTTTGGCATGCTCTGCTGCCACTTTTGGGGCTGTGACAGTACGCATAGGAAATGCCTCTGGGTATCGAGTAGCATAGTCACATACTACCAAAATTAACGGATTACCCTTTTTTACTTTTGTCTAAGGGCCCAACCACATCCATTGCAATTCTCTCAAAAGGCACATCTATTAAGGGTAAGAGCACCAGGGGCACCTTGTTCTTTTTAGTCACTGGGGCTACTTTCTGACACTCAGCACAGGAACTGCAATACACAGCAACATCTTCATGAATTCCAGAGAAGGGTCCCTACAACAGTGTCTTCACAGCCCAGTCAATAAGGGAGTGAAGACCAAAAACAAGATAAGTGAGCTCGGGGGATGGTGGATGGGCGTGTGAATGAGTAGTGGAGACTTTGTCCAAGAAGATCAAGAATTACGCTAGATACGTAATTTACTTATCTTCCTAGATATAAAGTCTTCACCACTCATTCACACTAGTGGGAGAATACCGAGCCAAAATAATCCCCCGATAAGGGCGGCAGGAGAGAAAGGAGCTCACTCAGGACAGAAGTCCATTAAGGATTGTCCTGCCAAAGGACGGATGCTGTCTGGCATGGACATCCAAGGTTTAGTGCTTCACAAAGGTGTGCACAGAGCTCCAAGTAGCTGCATTGCAGATATCTGCAATGGGCACATTTTGTATTTCTGCCAGAGATGCCGTGACTGCTCTGGTAGAGTGGACATACACCCTGCCTTCCAGCTTGACCTGCACCATCGAATATCAATGGCGGAGACATACTACCAGTCATGCTGAAATACATCTGATGGCAACAGGCTGACCCAAACGGGCCATGCTGAACGAGACAAACAGTTGCTTGGATTTGCGGCTCTTTTTCATTATTTTTATTTAGTTTTTGTTGACCGGGTAAGTGCATTAGACAAATTCTTGCCTATTTTAGGCACGGACCGGGAATACAGATGAATGTCAACTGACTTTGAACCAGATTAAACTGTTGGTGATATTTTTACTAAATGGGGAAATTTGGCCAGGGCACCAGGGAAATTCCTCTACTGGACTGTAGGGGGCCTCTCTGGCTGTGAGTATGGCCAGTCTGCCTGAGGAGCTGAAGGTGCAGGTTGCTGTGGAGTTTCAGGCTATGGTCTCAGCCTTGCCCTCCCTTGAATCAGAGACCGAGATTTACTTTGATGCAAAGGATTCAAAGGAGGGTGTGAGGATGCCTGACACCAAGGAACTGGATATAGATTGTGATAACATGGAAGATAAGATGAAAGATTCTCTCATGGAGAAATCTGCTGCGGATTTACAAAAATTGATATATGCAGAGGAATTTTTATTTCAAGAGAGATGGATGCGACTACAACAAGCACTGGATAAGGCTTCTTCTAAGATTGTGGTACCATGTACAAAAACTAATCTTCTTGGGGATGAATCAGAAGGCCCCACAACTTCAGCAACTACTGCCCACACGCAGGTAAAGCCTACCACTATTATCTACCAGACATCTGCTCAAATGCAAGGTAAAGCAACTGTATTTACTTTTGATAGTAACCAAGTAATTACTAAGACTGCACCTGCTAATGATAATTTGTTGATCAACTTACCCGGTGTGTCCTTCTCGGCAAAGCCGTGGGCACTGGGAAAGAACAGCATAGATCACAATAAAATGTTACAATATGATGGCACTGTGTTTGAGGACTTTAATGCTAATGATGGGCTAAAAAGGGAGATGCGCCAGGTAAGGCCACAAGGTGGGTCTGTGAGTGGGACTGTCCAGAACCTGAATACTGCTTCTCAGCCCCTGAAGCTGGACAATTCAAGGATCCCCATTGAGGAATCACAGGACAACAGTGAAGAGCTAGGTAAAACTCCCTGTAAATGCTTCCTAGCTCAAGACATACGGAATCCTTCAGCGGTAGAGAGTGGGGATGTGACTGGTACAAGAATACTGAGAAATACTGGAGGTAATATGGTTAAATCTGCTGGGGGAGAATCTACTGAAGTTAAAAAGAAACTGGACTGTGTGGTATCACATAATAGGAATATCCAGGAAAATAAAGTATCAAGCTACAAGGGCTACAGTCGTTGACCTGTACGATGATGTGGAGGACTGGTGGCAGCAGACTAAGCAAGATATGGCCCAGTATCTGCAACACCACTTTTTTTTTTTTTTATAATTACTTGGGGACCCATTTTAAAAGTGCAGTAAGACACTCCGAGGTGTGGGTTATGGACTGATAAGAGCACGCCCTGGTGCATAAGGCACTCGGCACAAGCGCCTCGTGCCTCATAACACACCTGGCCGTGCTCTTATCAGGCCATACCCACACCTCGTCGTGTCTTATTGCTTGCATATTCCATAGTAAACAGTTATTTTCCATCTACTGAATGTGGAGAAACGCAGAGAAAAAAGAAACAGGGCAGGAAAGGGAGAAAAACCCTAAGTGCTCTAAAAAATTATTCCTGAAGTACCTCTATTGGAAGCAGGTATGGCTGAACTTGTTCAGGAGGAATCACCTTCTTTGATACATACACTCGATTTCCAGCTGCACCCTGCATAGGGCATAGGACTGAGTGCCCCCTTGTAACACAGAAACACAGAATTTTACGCCAGATACGGACCACTTAACCCACCCAGTCTGCTCATTTCCCTGCCTGTTTCATATACCACAGAGCCTAAGTGATCTGCAGCATACCCCCTCTTTCCTATCATTAGGGTTCCCTTATGTCTCTCCCATGCATTTCTGAATTCCATCATTTTTGCTGCCACAACCTCCACTGGTAGGATGTTCCATACATCCACCACCCTTTACATGAAAACATATTTCCTCATGTTACCCTGAGTCTACCCCCATTCTCATATCATGGCCCCTTGTTCTTGAGCATCTTCTTTTCTGAACGATTCTACCCTCTTGCACATTGTTTATACCCCTCCGGTATTTGAAAGTCTCTATCATATCTCCCCTCTCTCTACTCTATTCCAGGGAATACATATTGAGTTCCTCCAGCCTTTTCTCATATGTTTTTTGGTGCAGCCCCTTGTTTGTTGATGTACTGCATCACTCTGCCATAGCCCAGCCATCCCAGAGGACCAGGCACAGATGCTCCTTAAATGCCTGGAGGCTGTACTAGATAGCTCTCATCTCCAGGACATTTATGGGTAACCTGGCCTCTCCCTTGGTCTATGTCCCCTGCATCTGGTAAGGGCCAAGATGAGCACCCCAACCAAGGCCCGAAGCATCCATGGTGAGGATTTGTACAGGAGCTGGTACACAGAACAGAATGCCTTTTAATAGGTTTTCATGATCCATCCACCACAGTAATGCAATGAGAACCATTTGGCGTGTTTGTCAGCTGATCCCACTGGACCCTGAGTGTCCACTGTGGGATTCCGATATGTAGGCAGGCCAGAGACACTGTCACAATGGCCACAGCCATAAGACTCGGAGACATAACATTGTCCTTTCTGAAAAGGTGTGGCCAAATGGAGGAGATATCCTCAAAGAAGATCTACTAAATTTGGAACTATTTTATTAATGGGTGAATGTAACACATCATTGTGTATTACATTTTTAATAAAATGTTTCATTAAAACATTTATTTATTTTGTGTTTCACTGTTTTTAACAGATGAATCCATTTCATTATCACAATAAGGCACAGTTATTTTCCATCTACTGAATGTGGAGAAACAGAGAGAAAAAAGAAACAGGGCAGGAAAGGGAGAAAAACCCTAAGTGCTTTAAAAAATTATTCCTGAAGTACCTCTATTGGAAGCAGGTATGGCTGAACTTGTTCAGGAGGAATCACCTTCTTTGACACATACACTCGATTTCCAGCTGCACCCTGCATAGGACATAGGACTGAGTGCCCCCTTGTAACACAGAAACACAGAATTTGATGCCAGATACAGACCACTTGGCCTACCCAGTCTGCTCATTTCCCTGCCTGTTTCATATGCTACAGAGCCTAAGTGATCTGTGGCTTACCCATTCTTTCCTATCACTAAGGTTCCCTTATGTCTCTCCCATGCATTTTTGAATTCCATCATTTTTGCTGCCACAACCTCCACTGGTAGGACGTTCCATACGTTCAACACCCTTTCCATGAAAAAATATTTCCTCATGTTACCCTGATTCTATCCCTCCTCATCTATTCTCATATCATGGCCCTTTATTTATTTTATGTTTCACTGTTTTTAACAGATGAATCCATTTCACTATCACAATAAGGCACTCCAACATATGGGTGGTTGTTGTAGGATTTACCCACCACTCATGTGGTTTAAGGCACCTGACACACGACATGAGGCATGGGTAAATATAGGTGTGTAGACAGTACAGTGCATGACAATAAAGATGATCCATGGCCTTGGGGAAATGACAAATGAGGAGAGGCTGCAGGACTTACATGCACATCTTTGAAAAGAGGAGGGAAAGTGGCAACACGGTTGAGATATATACAGTACCTACACAGGATAAATAGGGCAGATGTCAAGGAACTCTTCTCCGTGAGTTCAGCTGTGCTTGAAATGCTGCTGCTCCTAGGAATCAGTTAACCAGACTGGCTACAGGATCTATACTGCTTGCTGACTGAACCCTGTACTGTCTTGCATGTCCACTGTCACCACTGGTCGGCTGTTCCAAAGGTCAGCCACCCTCTGAGAGAAAGTTACACATGCATACATAGGGGGAAATAACAGCACATTCACATGTAATGATTTTTTCCATTACATATTTTGATTGTATTTCTCTGTACAACAATTTTGGAAAATTAATAAAAAGTTAACTAAAAATAGCAGAATATACCTTTGCATTTGTGTTTGCAATCACTGGGATGTAAATCGGAGCAAAGCCTTTCAAGATTTTCACCTTCTGCACAGTGCATGATGTAAAAGAGTTTCCACAGCATACTGCTAGATAAGGTTCCATATGGCATCTCTGACATGAAGAGCCAAATTCCCTAACCTGAGGGATATAATTAATAATGCTGAATTTTATGTAATTACTTTGTCACTGTGCAGAATCCTAATTCTGCAATTTATACCATTACTACAGTGCTTAAACTTGACATTCTGCAGACAAATTGGTGCAAAAACATTTATGCTAGCTGGGAAAATAACTAGACATAAGGTGCACTTACTCTGCCTGAACTGCACCATTGTGAGCAGTGCAGATGCAGCAGTTTAAACAGCCTCTGGAGTGTTGTAAGTGGCGCACAGCAATCGGTACAGCCATTTTACTGCTAGCATATAAACATGCTGCTTTGCTTGCAATGGTGCAGCCCCATGGCACCTCATGCTAGAAGGTAAATACAAAACAAGGTTCCTGTTTGCCTTGTCCATTTTTTCCTACTGCACAGAAACGCAACAGGCTCTGCTGGGTAGCCAGGCAGATAAACTGGTGTTCAGCTGAGATATCCCTTCCCTTCCATCATTACAAGCACAGGCATATTACAAAAACAGAGCAGCTACAAATCAAACGCTATTTCCTATGTTGAGTTATGCCTTTAGAATTTAATATACTATCTGCCCCAGCCTGATAAAAAAGCGAGTTATCTCTATAAACATTTTCCTTGATTTACATTCATGCACAATACCTTGATGATGCCAAAGTACATACATAGAAAACTGCTTTACATGAAATATTTTTAGATGCTTATCAATTGTTCATCTTTATATGCCCATTATTTTCATTGTGCATCTTCTGTTACTGTAGGTTGTGGGTTCTCGTCTCACACCAGGATTTAACTTGCACCTAAAACGCTGGCATCCGAGTGCAGTATTGGGGGGGTGCTGTACTGCTGGGGCATGCCGTTCTTCGGACGAGATGTTAAACCGAGGTCCTTTCTACCCATCCTGGTGTTGTCCTGGTGAGTGTCCAGGTGGAAGTAAAAGAACCCAGGGCACTCTTCTCAAAGAGTAGGGGACATTCCCAGTGTCCTGGCCAACATTCCCATAAACCGGTTCATGCAATTATTCAGGCTGTGTGTGGGTGCTGATGTGCGATATGGTCACCACTACACATTCAGTCACTTCACTACCAGTCTAGTATTGCTTGTAAAGCGCTTTGGGATACATTGTGTATGAAAAGTGCTATATAAATGCTGATTCTTCTTCTTCTAAGGGCCTACTATCAGTCTTCTACTTCAAATTTATTTTAAAGACCTCAGCAAAGTGTCACCAGGCAAGTAATTTCACTGTTACTCTCACGGAACCATATCATGCTTGGTATTCTGTCACACTGGTCACTCACACCTCGCCCCACCCCCCCATTCAAAAATGGAAGTTCAGGAAAATGCAGGAACTGAACCAGCAACAATGCAAACCACTGCTGTGTAAACACCTGGTAGTGGCAGTGCAGACAAAGGGGTGGGCGTGTGGTCCAGACTGAAGGGCACCACTCAGGTAAATGTAAATACTGTACACCTACAGAGTAGCTCATTATCAGTGAAGGCCTTCAGTAATAAATTTTTTCTAGTTGTTTTTAAAGCTGTATGCCACCACTTAAAAGATCCTAACTGATGACAACAGCCAACAGCAAATCTGATCCAAAGTATTTACTGTACACCCCCGAAAAGGGTCTTAAGTTAAATCTTAATCATTTCTCTAATTTAGAACAGCTCTAAATGATGCAATTGTCCAGGCTGTGTGTGGGTGTTGATGTACGATATGGCCCCCACTACACATTCAGTCACATCCCTACCAGTCTAGCATTGCCTGTAAAGTGCTTTGGGATACATTGAGTATGAAAAGCGCTCTATAAATGCTGATTCTTTTTCTTCTCTATAGTCAGGACTGGACGAGTTGTATTGCTTGATGCTGAAAGCCAAGTAATATGGGGCACTGGACCGCTTTAAATGTTCCTCTCTTCAGCCCAAGTGCAATGCCACATGACTAAAAGCTGTTAGTTTGGCATGGAAAAAAGCTGGTTTGTTTCAGAATGACAGTATGGCTATGAAGAGGGGAGTTCTTTGTCATTAAAGTGAAACTGGTATTTCCACTAGCCAGGTGATAGTGTAGGGGGGATATTTTGTTCATCCCTGACCAATGTGCTGTGTCATGTGGTGTCTGTTTTTTGCCAAGCCACCAATATTTAGAACATATGGCAATACCTCACAAATCTAAAAGTGTAAAAAGGTGAGGGCTCACACAACGACTTGGGTCTCGCTTGAAAACTACTGTAGGTGCTGCATCTAACTGAGTCTATATGCTAGTGTGAAAATTCAGACTAAATACATGTGGTAAGCATTTATTCAAGAATCTGCACCAGAAAGGAGGGCCAAAAAGCATAAACTGTGACCCATCTAAGAACCATTATAAATTACTAGTGTGGTTAAAGAGTATGCTCACAGAGCCACTATAATCTCTTATTCAGAGTACAGTGTGCTCTCAAGCAGGAGCATAAGGGGGAGCACTCCACTTCAGCATCAGTGGGGAGGATGGCACAATAAAATAAAACAAAGAGAGACTCTAAAAACAGGTTACTCACCTGTAATAATAGTTCTAGGAGTGGTATAGGTTGTTCATCCACACAGTTTTGCATGTCCTTTCCTCTTTAAATCTTGCCAGAAGGTCTTAAAGCTGGTTCCTCCTACCCACCCGGGTGGTATAACACTCAGCTCCACCCCATGATGGCAGATCGTTGCCCGCTGGAAGCTCAGGTTGTGCATCGAAGCCTGAGAGGTCGGGTGGGTTTGTGTGGATGAAAAACATATACCACTCCTGGAACTACTGTTACAGGTGTGCAACCTGTTTTTCTAGGGACGTGGATATGTTGTTCTATCCACACTGTTTGGCAAACTCCAAGCAGTTCTCTGGGAGGAGGGAGGCAAGGCACACACCCCCTACTTTGGAAACAGAGATTGGAGAACTGAGGCCCCAAAACCAGCATCCCAGCGTGACTCTAGGTCGATGTGGTAGTGGGTAATGAAGGTATTTGTTGTCTTCCTGGTAGCAGCCTGACAGATTTCCTGGATAGGGATGTCCCTGGAAGCAGCCACCAATGCAGCGGGAGGCTCCTTGCCCATCAACCTATAACAGAGATCAATACACGATGTGCTCCATCTACCGATCGTCTGCTTTGCTGCAGATCTGCCAGGTGCGGCTTCAGCGTAGGTGACAAACCACTGGTGAACCTCTCCCTGAATTTCCGCCGTTCTCTCCTTATAATAGGACAGCACTCATCTCAGGTCCAGAGTATGGAGCATGTACTCGGTGTCTGAGGTGTAGTTTGGGTAGAACACAAGCAGAGTCAACACCTAGTTAAGATGGAACTGTGACACCACCTTCAGGAGGAATTTTGGGTGGGGGCGCAGGACAACCTTGTCCCTGTGGAAGACCAGGTAAGGAGACTCCACTGAAAGCGCCTGGAGCTCCCAGTCCTTCTGGCTGACGTGATAGCCACCAGGAAGGCGGTCTTCCATGACAAATCTGACATTTCACACTTGTGCATCGGTTCGAATAGGCTTGCCCATGAGTTTTGCCAAAACCAACTGTAAATCCCAAGGAGGTGGAGGTTCACGCACGGGGGATATGTGATCAAGGCCTTTGAAGAAACGCCTGACCACCTTCTCCTGCGCCACTGTCTGATGACCAGCCTGCACCTGGTAAGCAGAGATGGCTGCCAGGTGCACCTTAAGGGTCGTATACCGATGACCCCCTTTGGACAGAGACCAAAGGTAGTCTAGGATGCTAGCCACTGGACAGGACAGGACAGAGGGTCCAGGCCCTTGCCCTGGCACCAAATGAAAAAACGCTTCCATTTGAAGGCATAGCACCTCCTGGTCAACTCCTTTCTGGGTGTTTCCACAACTGTCAGCACATCCTCAGAGACACCCAAAGCCTGGAACTCTAGCCGCTCAGGAACCAGACTGTCAGTTGCAGGGACTGAAGGTCCAGGTGGAGGACCTTCCCCTGACTGATGGACTGCAGGTCCAGACATACTGGAAGATGCTGCGGAGGCCTTGGGCTGAGGCTAAGGAGATCTGGATACCAGAACTGACATGGCCAGTCTGGTGATACCAGGATCACCTGCGCCTTGACCCTCCTCACCTTGAGAAGCACTTTGTGGATCAAGGGAAATGGAGGGAAAGCATAGAAGGGGCCTGGAGTTCATGGCCTCAAGAAGGCATTCCCCTGCAGCGAGTCCTGCTGAGGGGGGCAGGCATGAAACAGCCTCAGCTTGGTGTTCTGCCTGAAGGCGAACAGGTCCACCAGCGGTTTGCCCCAGTGGGAGAAAAGACTGTCAACTACCTCTGGATGGAGAGACCACTCGTGGAATATCTCGCCCACATGGCTGAGAGTGTCTGCAGCTGATTCGAGGCTACTGCCACAGAGATGGTTAGGAGATCTGCCTCCAGTCGGCTCATGAGGGTCCAGATGCAGAGCGCTTCCTGCACAGCACCCGGGAGTGCATGCCGCCCTGTCTGTTGAGGTAGTACATGGTCGTGGTATTGTCCGTCTGGACTTGTACCACTTTACCCTGAAGGAGCGGAGTGAATGCTGACAGAGCCAGTCTGACTGCTCTGAACTCCACAAGTTAATATGGTATCGGGATTCCTCGGGGGTCCAGAACTCATGGGCTCTGTGGTTCCCAATGTGGGTTCTCCAGCCCGTGAGAGAGGCATCAGTTGCAAGAATGACCGTCGGCTCGGGATGGACAAACAGGATCCCTTCCTGCAAGTGATCCAGGATGGTACACCACTGGAGAGCATCCCACATCATCTGAGTTACAGTGACCAGCTGGTTGAAGTGACCATGACGCTGGGTCACTGGCCGGCCAGCTCCCATTGCAGGGGGCGCATATGCTACCAGACCCATAAGACCACGGTGGTGCAGGCCGCCATGTACCCCAGAAGTCGCAGAAAGTCCCGGGCAGAGCACAAGTGCCACACCTGAAATGATTGGGCAAAGGAGGAGAGAACCTCTGCCCTATCCATCAGGAGTCAAGCTCTGCCCCGATGAAGCATATCACTTGCGAAGGTACAAGTTCCAACTTGGTCTCATTGATCAGGAGACCAAGTTCAGGTCCCTGGACCTCTCCACCTCATGCTGGGTGGAACCTGCCAAGAGCCAATCGTCAAGGTAGGGGTAAACTCTGCCCCGGCCCCCCAACAGTGGGCTGCCACCACTGCAATACATTTGGTGAAGACCCGTGGGACCAATGTTAGGATGAGGAGGGAGGCAAGGCGCACACCCCCCTACTTGGGAAATAAGGACTGGAGAACCGAGGTCCCAAAACCAGCATCCCGACGTGACTCAAGGTCAATGTGGTAGTGGGTAATGAAGGTGCGTGCTGACTTCCAGGTAGCAGCCCTGCAGGTTTCCTGGATAGCGACGTCCCTGGAAGCAGCCACTGAAGCAGTGGTATGGCGGGTAGAATGAGCTCTTATCCCTCTGGGAGCCTCCATGCCCGCCAACCTATAGCAGAGATCTATGCAGGAGGTGACCCACCTGCCTATCGTCCACTTGGCTGCAGGTCTGCCAGGTGCGGCTTCAGCGTAGGTAACAAACAGCTGGCGAATCTCTCCCGGAATTTCAGCAGTCCGCTCCTAATAATAAGAGAGCGCTCTTCTAGGGTCCAAAGTACGGAGCCTATATTCGTCCTCCGAGGTGTGACTGGGGTAGAACACCGGCAGAGTCAACACCTGGTTAAGGTGAAACTCCGACACCACCTTCTGAAGGAATTTCGGGTGGGGGTGCAGGACAACCTTGTACTTGTGGAAGACCAGATAAGGGGACTTGATGGAAAGTGCCTGGAGATCTCCCATCCTTCTGGCTGACGTGATAGCCACCAAGAAGGCGGTCTTCCACGACAGGTGAGAGATGTCACACCTGTGCATCGGTTCAAATGGCTTGCCTATGAACTTAGGCAATACCAGCAGCAGATCCCACAGAGGTGGAGGTTCGCTCGGAGGGATATGTGATCAAGGCCTTTAGGCTCGACCACCTTCTCCTGTGTCAATAACTGCTTCTCCCGCCAGCGCCCGGTAAGCAGAGATGGCTGCCAGGTGCACCTTAAGGGTCGTCAAATGAAGCCCCTGCTGAGAAAGGGACCATTGGTAGTCCAGAATGCTGGCCAAGGAACAGGAGGAAGGGTCCAACCCCTTATCCTGCCACCAAATGGAGAATCTCTTCCATTTGAAGGCATAGCATTTTCTGGTCAACTCCTTACGGGATGCCTCAACAACGTTGAGAACCTCATCGGAAAGACCCAAGGCCTGGAACTCTAGCCGCTCAGGAACCAGGCGGTCAGGTGCAGGGATTGAAGGCCGGGTGGAATACCTTCCCCTGGCTGACTGAGATCAGGTCGGGGCCGGCTGGAAGCAGCCTCGGGAGCCTGGAGCTGAGGCTGAGGAGATCTGGATACCAGAACTGGCAGGGCCAGTCTGGGGCTACCAGAATCACCTGCGCCTTGTCCTCCTCACCTTGAGAAGCACCTTGTGGATCAAGGAAATGGGAGTGGGCATAGAAGAGGCCCGGGGTCCACGGACTCGAGAAGGCATCCCCCTGCAGCGAGCCCTGCTGAGGAGGGCGGGCATGAAACAGCCTCAGCTTCGCATTCTCCCTGGAGGCAAACAGGTCCACCTGAGGTGTGCCCCAGTGGGAGAACAGATCTTGTACTACCTCTGGCAGGAGAGACCACTCGTGAGATGCAGCACCTATCCGCCTTAGGGCATCGGCCAGAGTATTGGAGGCTCCCACCACATGGATGGCTAGGAGATCCGCCTCCAGTCTGCTCATGAGGGACCAAGTACAGAGAGCTTCCTTGCACAGGGGCAAGGAGCGCGTCCCACCTTGGCGGTTTAGGTAGTACATGGTCGTGGTATTGTCCTTCTGGACCTGGACCACTTGACCCCGTACAAATGGAGGGAAGGCGGTGAGGGCTAGATGAACTGCTCGAAGCTACAGCAGGTTGATGTGGCATGGAGACTCCTGAGGGGACCAGAGGCCATGCGCTCTGTGCTCCCCCCCAGATGGGCACCCCAACCCATCAGAGAGGCATCGGTCGTTAGAATGACCGTCGGCTCGTGGCGGACAAATGGGATGCCCTCCTGCAGATGAGTTGGAATGATCCACCACTGGAGAGCATTCCACATCTCCTGGGTCACTGCCACTGGCTGGTTCAGAGGACCGGAGCGCTGTGACCACTGGCAGGCCAGTCCCCATTGTAGGGGACGCATGTGTCAACGGGCCCAACGGACCACGCTGGTGCAGGCCGCCATGAGGCCCAGGAGGCGCAGGAAGTCCCGGGCAGGCGCAATGCCCAACCAGAAATGATTGGGCAAGGAGGAAAGAACCTCGGCCCTGTCCGCGGGAGCGAGCTCTGCCCGATGAATTGAATCACCTGCGTTGTCACGAGTTCCGACTTGGCCTCGTTGATAAGGAGGCCAATCTGAGAGCAGACCTGGAGGGCCAGATCCCTGGACTGCTCCACCTCCAGCCTGGAGGGAGCTGCAATCAGCCAGTCGTCCAGGTAAGGGTACACCCGGACCCTTCGGCGCCACAGGAATGCTGTCACCACTGCCATGTATTTGGTGAAGACTCTGGGAGCTGGAGAGAGGCTGAAGGGCATGGCTTGGAACTCGTAAAGGGACCCCTCTGCTCTGAAGCGGAGGAATCGCTGGTGGGATGGATGGATTGGGACGTGAAAGAATGCGTCCTGGAGGTCCAGAGAACAGAACCACACATCTCGTTCCAAGGATGGAATGATCTGTGCCAGAGTGACTATCCTGAAGGTTCCAGACCTCAGGAACTTGTTCAGGTCGTGTAGGTCTAGAATGGGGCGCCAGCCCCCCGTCCGTTTCGGGACCAGTAAATACCTGGACACAAACCCTGGGCCTGGTGGAGGATCCGCCACCTCCCTGATCACCTCCTTTTGGTGGAGCAGAGCAATATCGGCTCGACGAGCTGACAGAGAGGCTACGGACCCCATAGCCCCCCGAGGGGTGGCGGCTTGATAGGGTGGGGCCTGCTCGAATTTCAGAGGCAGACTCTTCCCTGCCACTTCCAACACCCAGTGGTCCGCGGTGATAGCGGACCAGGCGGAAAGGTAGTGGTGGAGCCGTCCCCCCACAGGAGGAACCCAGGGGGAGTGCCGAGGGTGGGGGCGACACCCCTCAACCCATCACTGGGCAGGCTTGGAGGAAGGACCGGCCGAGGGATCTCCTGGGCCTTCTCCTCCCTGCTTCCTGCTGGAGGAAGCTGCAGGCATGGCTTTGGGATGCCAAGTGCGAGCCTGCTGGCCCTGACGCTGGTATTACTGGGCCAGACGTGCCGCAGGGACAGAAGGCCAAAAGGGCTTACTCTGCTGCAGGCGGCCTTTGTCCTTCTGGGTAGACGTGACCGAGTCCAAGGTGGCATTGGACTTCTCGATCCTCTGCAAATGACCCTCCACCCCGGGACCGAACAAATCAGTACCCAGGAAGGGAACGTCTGCCAGCTTGTGCTGGGTATCTGCCATGAAGGTGGAGATCCGCAGCCAAGCTCTGCGGTGCATGGCCACTGCAGCCGCTACTGACCAGGCACAAGAGTCTCCAATGTCAAGAGCAGTTTGAAGCTGTTGCTTTGCCACTGCCCTTCCCTGATCCCACACCTGCTTGATCGTAGTCTGTAGGTCAGCCGGGAGATGAGGAATCACCTTATCCAGGGAGCCCAAAAGGGCGTGGGAAAAGTGTGCCATCAGTACGGCCGAACTGGCCTGACGAAGGCCTAACGAGGATGCAGCGTAAACTTTACGCCCGGAGTAGTTCAGTTTCTTGGACTCTTTATCAGGTGGCTTGTCCACGTCCCGAGCGTTTCCGGAGCGCTGGAAAACACTGTCGGTCACCAACCCCTCCGCAGAGGGGTGATCCAAGAATCCGGAGAGTGAGCCGGTGGGAACGGCATACTTCCTGGCCATCCTGGCCAAGGAAGCTGGACAAGAAGCCGAACGCTGCCATATCTCCAGGGCCGGGCCAACAATGGCTCGGCCAAGGAAGGCACGCCGTGAAGACTCCCCTCGGTTCAGTATCTCCGTGAGGGGATACTTGGCCCACTGACACGGGTTGAGCTCATCCCAGCAGATTCTGAGATGAGCCGAAGTAATCCCATGAACGAGGATGGGCTCTTGTCCACCAACTGTCCCCCAGAAGACTCCAGGTTGAGAGGCCTGGAGAGCAGGAAGAGTCATCGTCAGACTCCGAGGAGTCTGCAAAAAGCTGCCGAGGGCCTGAGCCACCCTCCACCTGCCGAGGACGATCAGGAGTGAGGGTGACAGACAACCGATGGGGCAACCCATGACCCAACCGAGAATCCTTGGTCGGAGCCCCAGTTTTGGTTGAGGAGGTGGGGGTTCCACCACGATGGGTGGTGCAGCTGGTTTCAGCCGAACAACCGGCGCCGGCTTTGGCTCCTCGATGACCATGAGGGGTTGTTTCAGCCACTCAGGTGACAGCCACTTAATGGCCAGGGAAGGCGACAGAGTCGGTTTGCTCCCGGACAAAAGGAGCTGTTGCCACATCAGATCTTCATAGTGCCGATGCAACTTGCGCCAGAGCCTATCCTCCGAGGAGGACAATGATGAGGATGAGCGGCGCTGCCGCTTCCCTCGGTGCCAAGACCGAGACCGTTGATGTCGGCGGGATCGGCTGGACCGAGAGGAAGTCTGAGACTGAGACCGAGATCCTTGATGTTTCCGGTGGGTCTGGGAGGGAGCAGGGGAAACCCATTCCTCCACCGGCTCAGGGACCTTAACCGGGGACTCCAGCACAGGAGGCACAGGCAAGTCCTCAGTTTCCACTGGGGGAACTGGTGAAGAAGGGTTGTCAGCTTCTCCAGTTGACAGCCCGTCCGACGGGTCGAGAAAAATCTCAACTGCATCGACGGGTGTCTCAGCCGGCTGACCTGATGGGGACACCGTCAAGCCAGTAGCCTTAGCTGCAACCTCGACCGAAGTCGAGTGTCGACTATCCGGGGAAGAGGACCTCTCCCGCTCCCACGAACGTCAACGGTGGGACTTACCCTTTGAGTCCTTTTTCTTGGACCGAGAGGAATGTCCCGATGGCCCCTCTCCCTTAGTAGAGAGGGACTGGCAAAGCTTAAATGAAGCCAAGTGGGAGGAGCCCAAGGAGAGCGGGACAAATGCCACGACCGAGGAAGAAGAAGATGCGGCCTGGGCCGCGTCCTCCTCGAGGGCGATCATTTGCTCAAGTTGCTCAGCCAAGCCCGCGGCCGCAGACACCTCCCAACGGGCCTCCTTCGACTTTACCAGAGGAACAGGTCTCTCGGGGCGCCCAAGTTGAAGTCTGGCAGCACGGTCTTCAAGAACGTTGACGGAGAAGGACTTGCACAATTCACAGGCCTGCGGATCGTGATCGAGCCCAATGCAGTAAACGCTCGTGGAGTGTGGATCAGTCCGAGACATCTTCTGCCCACAATGGCACCGCCGAAATCTGGGAGTCGATTTGTCCATCGCAGCCGTGAAGGAAAAAAAAGACCAAAGTCTAGTAAATTTAAGTATGAGTTTCGGTTTAACCGACGAGGTCGGATCCAGGCCTAAAACGCAGAGCACAAAGGAGGGAACCTGAACTTCCAAGCGGTAAGGAAGATCTGGCATCATGGGGCGGAGCTGAGAGTTTTACCACCCGGGTGGGTAGGAGGAGCCAACTTGAAGACCTTCCGGCAAGATTTAAAGCGGCAAGGAACCTGCCAGTAAGTGTGGATAGAACAACATATCCATGTCCCTAGAACCTGTTTTTCTAGGATCGTGGATATGTTGTTCTATCCACGCTTCTTGGCAGACTCCTAGCAGTTCTCTGGGAGAAGGGAGGCAAGATGCACACCTCCTACTTATTTTTTTTTTTTTTTTAATTTATACTTTTTGCGCCCCCTTCCTCTCTCCGCCGATCGTCCGCCCGGTCACGGACCCCTCGGCTGCGGCATCCCCACATGAGCCGTACTCCCGGGACCCCCTGGATTACCCCCCAGGGCGGAGACGTGGCACCCATCCCCTTTGGGTGCCACGAACAATGGGATAGGGCGGGAGTCGGCCTGGGGAACCAATAGCAGCCCGAGGGGTGGGCATTATTTAGGCAGCGAGAGGCGGGCTGAGATTTTCTCCCCTTAGAGGGGCGGGAACATGCAATGACGCCAGCGTCCGTCCCGCCCCTTAGAAACCTTTCTGTCCCGTATGCTGAGGTACTCCTGGCCTCCACCAGGTGTCCCCCATGCATCGGCGACATCACACCCTCCCCAGAAGGAGAGCAGTGGGTGGGCGCTTCGATCCTTCTCCCGGCCGACCTCCACGGCGACCTGAAATAGTTCCGTTCAACCAGGTCGCCGGCGCTGCAAGCGGAAATCCAACCGCTGCGCCAGCGGGCCGGCCCGCACACCTCCTACTTAGGAAAGAGGGACTGGAGAACTGAGGCTCCAAAATCAGCATCCCGGTGTGACTCAAGGTTAATGTGATAATGGGAAATGAAGGTGTGTGCTGACTTCCAGGTAGCAGCCCTGCAGATTTCCTGGATAGGAATGTCCCTAGAAGAAGCCACTGATGCAGCAGTATGGCAGGTAGAATGAGCCTTAAGCCTTACGGGAGGCTCCCTACCTGCCAACCTATAGCAGAGGTCAATGCAAGATGTAATCCATCGAGCTACTGTCCGCTTGGCTGCAGGCCTGCCAGGTGCAGCTTCAGCGTAGGTCACAAACAGCTGGCGAACCTCTCCCCGGACTTCCGCCATTTGCTCTTTGTAGTAGGCGAGCGTTCATCTCAGGTCCAATGTATGAAGCCTGTACTCGGCCTCCAAGGTGTGACTGGGGTAGAACACCGGCAGAGTAATCACCTGGTTAAGGAGAAACTCCGACACCACCTTCAGAAGGAATTTCAGGTGGGGGTGAAGGACAACCTTGTCCCTGTGGAAGACCATTTAAGGAGACTAGAAAGAGCACACCTGTGACTCCCCTGTCCTTCTGGCTGATGTGATAGCCACCAAGAAGGCAGTCTTCCACGACAAATATGAGATGTCACATTTGTGCATCAGTTCGAATGGCTTGCCCATGAGCTTTGTCAAAACCAGCAGTAGATCCCATGGAGGTGGAGGTTTACGCACCGGAGGGGATATGTGATCTAGGCCTTTGAAGAAGCGCCAGACCACCTGCTCCTGCACCACTGACTGCTGGCCAGCCCACGCCCGGTAACCAGAGATGGCTGATGGGTGCACCTGTAGGGCCGTCGACCGAAGTCCCTGCTGGGAGAGGGACCAAAGATAGTCCAAAATGCTAGCACTGGTCAGGATGATGGGTCCAACCCTTTGCCCTGACACCAGATGGAGAATCTCTTCCATTTAAAGGCATAGCATTTTCTGGTCGATTCCTTATGGGAAGCCTCAATAACGCTGAGGACCTCGTAGGAGAGACCCAAGGCTGGAACTCTAGCCACTCAGGAACCAGGCCGTCAGGTGCAGGGACTGAACGTCCGGGTGAAGTACCTTCCCCTGACTGATAGAGAGCAGGTCCGGGTGTGCTGGAAGCCGCCTCGGGAGCCTGAAGCTGAGGCTGAGAAGATCTACATACCAGAACTGGCGTGGCCAGTCTGGGGCTACCAGGATCACAAGCGCCCTTTCCCCTCTTGACCTTGATGAGCACTTTATGAATGAAGGGGGGGGAGGGAAGGTGTAGAAGAGGCCCACGGTCTCGAGAAGGCATCCCCCTGCAGCGAACCCTGCTGAGGGGGGTGGGCATGATACAGCCTAAACTTCACATTCTCCCTGGAGGCGAACAGGTCCACCAGCGGTCTGCCCCAGTGGGAGAACAGATCTTGTACTACCTCCTGGTGGAGAGATCACTCGTGAGATACCCCATCCATCTGGCTGATTTGAGGCTCCTGCCACGTGAATTGCTAGGAGATCTTCCTCCAGGCTGAGCACGAGAGACCAAATGCGGAGAGCTTCCTTGCAGAGGGGCAAGGAGCACGTCCACCTTGCCTATTGAGACAGTACATGGTTGTGGTGTTGTCTGTCTGGACCTGGGCCACTTGACCCTGAACAAATGGAGCGAATGTGGTCAGGGCTAGCCGAACCACTCGAAGCTCCAGCAGGTTGATGTAGTATCGGCACTCCTGGGGGGACCAGAGCCTGTGGGCTCTGTGCTCCCCCAGATGTGCACCCCAACCCAACAGAGAAGCGTCGGCTGTCAGGATGACCGTCGGCTCGGGGCGGACAAATGGGATCCCTTCCTGCAGGTGGGATGGGACAAGCCACCACTGGAGATCGTCCCACATCCTCTGAGTCACACAGACTATCAGGTCGAGATGACCTGAGTGCTGAGACCACTGGCTGGCCAGTTCCCACCGGAGGGAACACATATGCCAGCGGGCCCATCAGACCATGCTGGTGCAGGCCACCATGTAGCTCAGAAGGCACAGGAAGTCCCGGGCAGGGCGCAATTGCCCAACCAGACATGACTGGGCAAAGGAGGAGAGAACCTCCATCCTGTCCGCCAGGAGCCGAGTTCTGGCTTGGCAGGAGTCGAACTCTGCCCCAATGAACTCAATAATCTGCGAAGGGACGAGTTCCAACTTGTCCTCATTGATCAGGAAGCCAAAATCGAGGCAACTCTGGAGGGCCAGCTCCAACTGCCACCTGGAGGGACCTGCAATCAGCCAGTCGTCCAGGTAAGGGTACACCCGAACCCCTCAGCGCCTCAGGTAAGCCCTGACCACTGCTGTGCATTTGGTGAAGACCCTTAGGCTTGAAGACAGGCCAAAGGGCATGGCTTGGAACTCGTAAAAGGTTCCCTCGACTCAGAAGTGGAGGAACCGTCGATGGGACAGATAGATCGGGACGTGAAAGAACGCATCCTAAAGATCTAGGGAGCAGAACCACATGCCTTGCTCCAGGGATGGTATAATCTGAGCCAAAGTTACCATCCGGAAGGTGCGGGACCTGAGGAACTTTTTCTGATCGTGCAGACCTAGAATAGGGTGCCAGCCCCCCATCCACTTTGGTACCAGGAAGTACCTGGAAACAAACCCTGGGCCTGAAGGTGGGTCCGCTATTCTTTGCACCACCTCCTTGAGCAGGAGCTGAGCTAAGTCATCTCGGAGAGCCAACTGAGAGGCTGTGGACAACAGATCTCCCCGTGGGGCACATGCTCGATACAGAGGGGCCTGCTCAAATTCCAGAGGCAGGCGTCAATCGACCACTTCCAGAACCCAATGATCCATGATGATAGTGGACCAGGCAGAAAGGAAGTGGCTGAGTGGGGCCCCCTCCGGAGGTCCCAGGGGAGGTGTGATGGGATTAAGGGAGGCGCCCCCCCAACCCGTCACTGGGCAGGCTTGGAGGAGGGCCCGGCGGAGGAGCCGCCAGGACCTTTCCCCCGGGCTTCCTGAATGAGAAGGCCTCGGATTTGGCCCAAGGATGCCAAGTTTGAGCCTGCTGGCCCTGCTGCTGCTGGGCCAGCCTGGCCGCAGGAGTGGACGAGCGACAGGGCCTGCGGTTCTGACACTTGAGACCCTTGTCCTTCTGGGCAGATGTGGTGGAGTACAAGGTGGCACTGGACTTCTCTATACGTTGGAGGTGGCCCTCCACGCCGGGCACGAACAGGCTGATGCCCAAGAAGGGGACATCTGCCAGCTTCTGTTGCATATCAGCCGTAAAGGTCGAGATGCGCAGCCAAGCCCTGCGGCACATGGCCTCTGCAGCCGCTACCGAACGGGCATAGGAGTCACCAATGTCCAGAGCCATCTGGAGTTGTTGCTTTGCCACTGCCCTACCTGGTCTCAGACATGCTTGATCGTGGTCTGGAGGTCTGCCGGGAGAGGAGGTATCACCTTGTCCAGGGAGCCCAAGAGGGCATTAGAGAAATGTGTCATGATAACAGACGAACTGGCCTGATGAAGGTCAAAGGAGGGGGCTGCAAAGACCTTCTTCCCAGAATGATCCAGTTGTTTGGATTCCTTGTCCTGGGGTCTGTCCACATCCCCTTTGTTGCCTGAGCACTGAAAGATGGAGCCGGCCACTAACCCCACCGCAGAGGGGTGCTCTGAAAAACCCAAAATGAACCCCACAGGGACCACATACTTGCGGGCCATGCTGGCAGAAGGCGCAGGGCAAGATGCAGGATGCTGCCAGAGCTCCAAGGCTGGGCCCACAATGGCCTAGGCTACCAGAAAGGCCTCCATCGGAGTATCCCCTTTGTCCAGAATCTCTATGAGGGGATACTTGGCCCGTTTCTGCACAGGCTTGAGCTCCATTCCAGTGGACTTGGAAATGAGCCGACAAATACCCATTAGCGAGGTAGGGCCCTCATCGACGGAGAGAACCTCAAGAGACTCGGCATCGACCAGACGGGAGACCATGGAGGACTCTTCAGACTCAGAGGAGTCCTCATAAAGCAGATGACCACCCATATCACTCTCAACCCACCTTGGGCGGTTGGGAGTAAGAGTGACCGACAACCGATGGAGCAGGCCATAGACTGACCGAGATTCATTTGTCGGAGCCCCGGACTTTGGTTGCTAGAGCGGCGGCTTCAACCGGATCGGTGGAGTAGCTGGCTTTGGCTGAGCCAGCGGGGCTTTAACCAGCACCTCGGTGACAGTGGCAATGGCCGACATCGGTCACTTGGGCAAAAGCCACTTAATGGCCGTGTACAAAAAAGGAATCGGTTTAGACCTGGACAGGACCAACTGCTGCCACATTAGGTCTTCGTAGTGCTGATGCAACTTGCGCTGGAGCCTCTCCTCATTTGAGGAGGATGAAGATGAGGAGCAGCACTGCAGCTTACCATGGCATTGGGAGTGAGATCACCGATGAGGGCGAG
Organism: Neoceratodus forsteri; assembly: GCA_016271365.2. Lineage (NCBI taxonomy): Eukaryota > Metazoa > Chordata > Ceratodontiformes > Ceratodontidae > Neoceratodus > Neoceratodus forsteri. The sequence goes on from CM057449.1 coordinate 532,680,105, forward strand.
TCTTGTCTGATGTCAAAGTCGAGGAACGAGACCGAGACCATTGGCAAGACTGGTGGGGGACCTCAGAAGGAGTCGGAGAATCCCGCAGCTCCTCCTGGTCAGGTTCCTTGGCGAGCGGGTTCTACCCAGCTGGCTGAGTCAACCCATCTGAAGACACCGGAAGCACCAGAGTCCGAAATAAAAAGTTGTCAGCCAGATCAGGCGACAACCTACCGATCGTCTCGAGAAACATCTAGGCCACGTCGACAGGTGTCTCAGCCGACTGGTCTGACGGGGTTACAGTGAAACCAGCGGCCTCGGCCGCGACTTCGACCAAAATCAAAATAGGAGTTTCCTGTGAGTGGAACCTCTCCCGGTCCCAAGAGAGTCGACATTGCGACTTGTCCTCTTTCGACTCCTTCTTCCAAGAAAGCGAAACATGTGACCCGAAGGGCCCTCTCCCTTGGTAAAGAGAGACTGGCACAACTCCTTGAAGGAAGCCGAATAGGAGGATCCCAGTTGTAGTGGAATGAAGACCAAAGCCGAAGAGGAGCCCGCCATGGCCTGAGCCACCTCCTCCTTGAAGGCCTTAAGCTGTTCCATCTGCTCAGTGGACCCCACAGCCGCGGAGACTACTCAATAGGCATCCTTGGATTTAACTGGCAAGTAACGCTTTTCCAGTCGCCCCAGCTGAAATCAGGCAGTGCGGTCTTCCAGAACCAAAGGTGAAAAGGACCGACAGTGATCGCAAGCCTGCGGATCGTGGTCGTGTCCCAAGCAGTAGATGCACGCGGCATGTGGATTGGTGCAAGACATCTTCTGCCCGCAGGGGCACCGGCGAAACCCAGGAACCAATTTGTCTTCCACTGCGGTAGCGAGAGAAGAAGGCGAACACGAAACTCAAGAGAGTTTTAAAGTAAGTTTTTCAAGCAAATCCAAAGATTCTAGAGCCAGGGTCTACAACGTGCGGGAGCGCTAAGGAGGGAACCCGAACCTTTCAGCATAAAGGAAGATCTGGTGTCATGGGGCAGAGTCAAGAGTTATACCACCTGGGTGGGTAGGTGGGAGGAGCCAGCTTGAAGACTTTCTGGCACATCTTAAACAGGCAAGGTACCTGCCAAGAAGTGTGGATAGAACAAGATGTCCACGATCCTAGAATGGCTTTTTCTTCCGCTTTTTGGAACCCTGGTATTCCCGCTGAGCAGAAGTGACAGAGTCCTAGGTGGCGCTGGACTTCTCGATGCATTGGAGGCGACCGTCCACACCAGGCCGAAAAGGTCAGTGCCCAGTTCAGGGACATCCGTAAGCTTGTGCTGGGTGTCTGCCCTGAAGGTGGAGAGCCTCTGCCAAGTCCTGCAGCTCATGGCAACTGCGGACACCACCGAGCGGGCACACGAATCCCCAAGGTCCAGAGCCATCTGGAGTTGCTGCTTCGCAACAGCCAAACCCTGGTTCTGGACCCGCACGACTGTGGTCTGGAAGTCTGTGGGCAGATGAGAAAGGACCTCATCCAGCCCAGAAGGGCATGCGAGAAATGTGCCATGATGACGGCCGAGCTTGCCTGACTGAGGCCCAGTGAAGAGGTGGCTTAGACTTTTCGGGCAGAGTGCTCCAACTTTTTGGATTTCTTGTCCGGAGGTCTATCTGTATCTGCCAAACTACCTGCGCATCTGAACACAGATTCCATCACCAGGCCCTCCACAAAAGGATGCTCTGTGAACCCTGAAAGGACCCTATAGGCACCGCTTACTTGTGAGCCATATGGACAGACGGGGCAGGGCAGGAGGCGGGCTGCTGCCAAGGCTCCAAAGTCGGACTGACAATGGCCTGAGCCACCGGGAAGGCTTCCGTCAGAGAGTTCCCCCCTTACAGATATCCATGAGGGGGTATTTGGACCATTTTTGAATGGGTTCGAGAGGTATTCCTGTGGATTCAGAGGTCAGATGGAGGATACCAGGGAAGGAAGACGGGCCTTCCTCTGTCGAGAGACTGCTGACCGATTCATCGTTAAGGGGACAAAAATGCAGATCGGAGACATCAGACTCCAAAGAGTCCGACTAAATCGTCCGGCCACCTAAATCTCCCTCAACCCACCTGGGGCGTTCAGGCGATGGACAGCCTACACAGGAGGCCCGGAACAGTCAGACTCTTTAGTAGGAGCCCCTCCCAAAGGCTGCTTAGGTGGCGGTTCCACCACTATCCGTGGAGAGGTCAATTCTGGCCAAATCAGGATGGTTTTTACCAGCTCTGCGGGTGGAGGCATGGTTTTGACCAGCTCCAAGGGAGTCAGCTTCAGCCTGGGAGGCGAGAGCCGAGTGATGGCTAGTGTGAAAACTGCAGTCGGCTTCTGACTGGACAAAATCAGCTACTGCCACATTAAATCTTCGTAGCGTCGATGGAGTTTCCACCGAAGCCTCTCCTCATCCCAGGAGGATGAAGACAAATGTCGGCACTGCCTCTTTTTAGAGCGCTTATGCGCTTTCCTTGGCCTGTCTGTCAAAGGGGTCCAAGACCTCAACCTCGATCGGTGGGGGGACCGACTGGGTCGCTTGGGAGACAATCGGGGACCGACGATTTTCCCAGGTCTGGGACCAGTTCCTCGAAGGGATCACTAGCAGGATGGGTCTCCTCATCAGGAAGCGGCAGGAACCAGGGTCCTGATGAGCGAGTTGTCGGCCTCCTTAGGAGACAACGGGTCGACAGGGTCAAGAATAATATCAACCTCATCTTCGACCAAAGTCTCAGTCGGCTGACTCTATGGCGGGACTGAAAAGCCAGCGGCCGAGGCTGCAATCTCAATCGAGGTAGAGACTGGAGATTCCTGGGACTGAGATCTCTCATGATCCCAAGAACATCTTCACCGAGACGAAGAATCTCTCAGTTCCTTGTCCTTTTTATGGGACCGGGAGACATGCTAGTCCAAAGGTCCCTCGCCCTTAGTGGGGAGAGATTGGCACAACTCCTGAAAGAAGCCCGAGAAAGTTGAGCCCAAATTGAGTGGGACGAGGAAGGGCCTCAAGGAATGATCCATGGCCCCAGCTGCCTCTTCCTCGGAGGCCTGCATCTGTTCGGGCTGCTCAGCGGACCCCACAGCCGCGGAAACCACCCATTGGGCTTCTTTAGATCTGACCGACAGATTCCGTTTTTCCGGCCTGACCAATTTCAAACATGCGAGACAATCGTCGAGGACATCAGGATGGAAGGCGAGACACATCTTGCAGGCCTAGGTGCCATGGCGGACACCCAGGCAGTAAATGCACGTGGCATGTGGGTCTGTGCGCAACATCTTTTGCCCGCATGGACAGCGGCAGAAACCAGGAGAAGATTTCTCTTCCATGACGGTTGAGATCGTGAAGCGATGATCAGTAACTCTGATGAGTTTAATTTTCAACAAATCCGAAGATTTAGAAGTCAGGGCCTACTGAACGTGAGAGCAGTAAGGAGGCAACCTGTATCTTCCAGCGGAAAGGAAGATCTGGCATTATGGGGCGGAGCCGAGGGTTATATCACCCAGGTTGGTGGGAGAAGCCAGCTTTAAGACCTTCCAGCAAGATTTAAACACAAAAGGACACGCCAAACAGTGTGGCTAGAACAACATATCCACGTCCCTAGAAACCTACTATACAACACTGAAGCTAAACTCAAGTGATTAAAATAACAGGGCCTGCCAGGGATGTCTCCTGTGGTATAAGAGACTCCTCTCGTGAGGTTTGGGCAGACAGAACTGCTCAGCTATGCTGTCCTCTCACCCAGACCTCATGTTAGGTGTCTACCATGAGTGACATCCCTCGGAAGCCCTATTAACATATATGAGAGTGTTTTATCTTTCTGATGAACATCTGCTGGCACTGATAAACTGCCACAAGCTTTTACCTGTGCTGTAGCCCCATCACATCGGTGGATGAAAATCAATCAGGGAACACAACAGAAAAGGGAAATAAAAACTGTAATCCAGAATAAGCGAAACTAGAAATTATTAGAAGTGTCCATTTCAGACATTTTGTACCTAAAATACATTTACTACATACAGTATTATGTGTTTTAATAATGTACCTTTTAGCTTTAAGCACATGTAGAACAGCTCTAAGAAAAAGTTCATCAAATTCAACCTGCAGCTTCACTAGAGAAAAGGGTTGGCAATGCAGATTAATTTCTTGGTCCTTGTTGAAGTTGATATACTGGGCCCAGTGGTCACTAACATAGCATAGTGTCATCCTAGTTATTAAATAGGAAAAAAACAACATTACATACATAAACATGGCAAAAAAAAAATACGAAGTCAACAGGTTCTTTACAGTGTTTTATCAGTTACATACACAGTAGTAGTAAAATTCCCTTTTATGAGGCTACCTATGATGCAAAACAAAATTGCATGTATTCTGAAAACAGAAAGCAAATCTTTAAGCAATGTTTCAACCACTGGGTCTGCTTCAGGAATGGCCTGCCTTGGAACCCAAGAACAGCTTTATATGGAGGGCCACTAGATAGCAAAGGTCGTGAATGTCATCACACAAAGAAGATGGAGGAAATGTTGAGCTGGGCACCTGTCCCAAAGATGGAACCAGCAGGCTCACTCCATCAGTTGCAGAGCCTGCTGAGGTGGTAGCTGAGCTCGGGCCTCTCTGGAGTCCAGCTGTAACCCCCATGAATTTCACATACAGTGACAGGGTCAGCTGTCACTTCTCCAAGTTTAGGATGAATCTCAGATTGCAGAAGATATCTACTGCTACCTGGAGAGCTGTCCGGGTCTCCAAAAGTGTCAGGCCTCAATCTAGCAAACTGTCCAGATAGGGGAATATGTGGCTCCCCCTTTGATGAAGGTAGGTTGCCGTCACCACCAAGATTCTAGTTATGCCTCATGATGCAACTGAGAGGCCAAACAGCATTGCTCTGAACTGGTATAGACTGTTCTCCAAACAGAAACGAAAAAAACATTAATGGGAATGCCTGACTAAGATGTGAAAATATGAATCATTCATATCCAGGGTGCAGAAAGTTCCAGTGAGATCACCTAACCCAACATTATCATCCTTAACTTCTGACATTTCAAGTGATGGTTCAGACCATGCAGATTAAGGAGAGGGTACAAGCCACCCATCCCCTTCACAACCAGGGATATACAGTACATGAATATATATGCACTATCGAGTTTAGTGGGCACAATGCACTTGATCACAAGTTGTCATACGAGCAAAGACACCTCTTCTCAGAGCACATGAAGGTGATCCAGAAGGTCTGCCCTGTGTCAGTACAACCTGGAAATTTTTGCTTGCTGCGTCACCTCCAGCTATATAACATACATTCCCATCATGCTTCATTTCCCTGCCAAAACAAGCTTGGACAATCATCGGATCAGCAGGGACCAAAGCAACAAGGACCAAATCCAGGTACACAGGAGAGGATATGGAACATGAGAATTAATATGCCACAAGATGCAGAAGAGGAGAGCCAGAGTGTGGCAGCAGGCATGACATCCAGACTGACACCTGAGATAATAAGGGGGAAGTGGGTAGGGTGATCAGTGGCTCAATGAAGGAGATTCTCTCGATCTACTGTTATGGTAACTTAACTGCTTTGTCTTCCTCTAGTATATCTCAACCACACCATGGAATGATTCATAAGCAGTACCAGAGCAATGTGGGAGTCAGGAAGGAAGGGCTGTGGGAGTCTGTTTACATCTGTATGGCTTCTATTTGTTGTACGGGGTGAGCATTTATATTAAAATATTTTAAAGTGCACACCTTGGTGGTCTTTATATCCTTTTTTAGCACATCTGGTGTGCGAGCCTTGTATTGTGTACTGCTGACTTTGTTTGGTCCATGCATCCCATGTCCAGGTGAGCCTTTGCTCATTTCTGAAGGATCAAATGACCCTAAGACAGGAGGGTTTGAAAAACACTAAGGCCAAAGCCAGAACATCTACAAGAGCTGATGTCCAGACTGTAGCGTTTAGTGAATATGTGAACAGTACTCTAAGTGGCAGCAGCACAGATATCAGCAGTGGACAGACTGTAAAAACAAGCCATAGGAGTGGCCATGCCACGAGTGAAGTGTACACAAACAGGACCAGGAAGCTGCTTACCACACTTCTAAAAAAAAAGTAATGCAGCAAGCCAACTATTTGGGAAGGCCTTGCTTAGAAACAGGGGAGTCCAACATCCTGGGGCGAAAGACAAAAAGAGTTCTGAGGATTATCCGCAACCATTAGTATGACCAAGGTACCAACACAGCATCCTACAGATGTCCAGCATGTGCAGACAACATTCCCCACTATCCATGGGTTTTCATAAGTAAACTGGAAGGTCAACAGTCTGATTCATATGAACATACATACGAACATAAGAAGAAGCCAGCAGAAGAAGGAGGCCACTTGGTCTATCTAGTCTACTCATATTGCAGGGTACACAGCTTGAGCTACTGTCCCTGTCCTCCTTCCCCATGATCCTTACTTTCCCTCTATGCCTGTCCCAACCTCTCTTAAAGCTGCCCACTGTCTTCAATGAGATCACCTCTGCCGGCAGCGCATTCCAAGTGTCCACCATCCTCTCTGTGAAGAAGTACTTCCTGACCTCCCTCCTAAACCTCCCACCCTCCAGCTTAAGATTGTGCCCCCTCTTGTTATGGTTGCCACTCAGTTTATTGAGACTTTCCTTATCTATCTTATTTATCCTTTTCAAGTACTTGAAGGTCCCAATCATGTCCTCTCTCTCTCTCCCCTGTCTTCCAGGGAGTACATGCTCAGTGCACTCAACCTCTCATCATATGCCTTACCCTGCTGATCTGCTGTCATCTTTGTAGCCCTCCTCTGGACTTTCTCCAGTAGGTTAATGTCCTTTTTGAGATGTGGACACCAGTACTGAACTCCATACTCTAGATGAGGCCTTACCAGGGACCTGTACAAGTGTAGTATAACCTCCTCTCTCCTACTACTATGCAGCTCAGCATCCTGTTTGCCTTTGCTTCTGCTTTCTTGCACTGCATGGAGTGCTTCAGGTCACTAGAGATCATCACTCCCAGGTCCTTCTCTTCTTCTGATGCAGATATTTGGACTCCACCCAGGTAGTACTCTGTCTTGGGATTCTTGGCTCCAATATGTATAACTTTGCATTTCTTGACATTGAAGCCTAGCTGCCAGATCCTGGACCACCTCCCCAGCTTTTCCAGATCGTCCTGTAGGTCCTGTATCCCTTCAGCTATGTCTACTCTCCCACAGAGCTTGATGTCATCCATGAATAGGCACATTTTGCCCTAAATGCCATCCTCTGTGTCACTGATGAAGACACTGAACAATACCGGCCTCAGCACCAAGCCCCGCGGGACCCCCCACTGGTTACCTCTCTGGTGCCAGATAACTCTCCCCCTACAACCACCCTCTGGGTTCTGTCCCTCAGCTAGTTTTCCACCCATCTGTCCATCTTTTCCCCAACCATGAAATCCACCAACTTCCTGATCAACCTTTTATGGGGCACAGAGTCAAAGGCCTTGCTGAAATCAAGACAGAGGATGTCTACCACTTGGCCCCTGACTACTGTCTTAGTGACACAGTCAAAGAAGTCAATCAGATTCGTTTGACATGATTCCCCCCCCCCATGAACCCATGCTGCCTCGCATCCTGTGTACAGTCAGAAACCTCCTTGGCAGAAAGCAAGGACTGGTATGCAAGGTAACCTAATTCTTGAGGAAAAAAGATAAGACAGCTCTGCAACCAGAGCTTGAAACTCAGAAATTCTTCACACAGAAGTAATGACTACCAGGAACAGTGCCTTCCAAGAGAAGATGCACCGCTCACAAATAGCAGTCAGTTTACAAGAAGGCTCCAGAACCATGTTAAGGTCCCCCTCTGGTACCATGTCTCGGACCACAGGTGCAATCCCTCTAAGGAACATAACAGGACACCTCAAGTTGGGCAAATGTCTTAACAATCAGTGAGGACATGAAGGTCCAACACTGCAGCCAAATGCACCTACACCAAAAAGTACTGAAGGCCTGTGTCCATAAGGAACAAGAGGCAATCTAAGACATGACTGACTGGACATGTAAAGGGGTCCAGCTTAGGGGCTGTACACCAGACTGTGAAATGCTTCCATTTCTGGAGGTAGGTGTATTGAATACTGTAGGTAGCTTACAAGCTGCCTGCAGAACATTTGCACCAAAGAAAGTGGGAGAGTTATATGTCCTCTTGATCCAGGCACGAAGAAGCAGGGATCAAAGATCTTGGTGCACTAGAAAGCCGTGCTTCTGTGACAGAAGCCCTTCTCACAGAAGGAACAGGTTAGGGGGTTTCCGTTGCCAATTGCTGCAACAAGAGGAACCACATTTTTCTGGGCCAGAACGGTGCCATCAGAATCAACGTTGCCAGCTACATCCTTAGCGTAACCAGAACCCTCTGAATCAGAGGGAACGGGGGAAAGGTGGACATGAACCTTCTTACCAGGACAGGAACAATGCATCTCACAAGAAAACAGGCCCTGATGCCAGTGAGCAGAAAAGCATTAGTTTTGCACAGTATGGAGACACAAAAAGGTAGCTATCGGAGCAACCTCACTTTTCATTGTAGGGACAAAAACAGTTTGGGGTTTCAAACATGCACAGATAGGCATAGAGGAATATAGGGAAATAAAAAGTGAGGAACGTCACAGGAAACCAGTTAGGGTCTTCTGAGACAGAACAGGTAGGGAAAAATGGGACAGACTGGGTAGGCCAAGCTGTCCTTTTCTGCTGACAGATTCTGTGTTTCTATGAGTTCAAGAGTTCCCGCTCATGGGACAGCACCCAGAACCTGCTGAGATGATCTTCTAGGGAAAAGAGCATGTTCCACAGCTCAATGCCAGGCACTCTTCACTTCCTTGCAAAGAGGGCAAGAATGAACCCCCCAGCCTTGACAGGTAATTAGTACATCACTAAAACGTTGACCATACAGATCAACGGAGGCTGACACTGGAGACAGGCAGGCCAAGCAGAACAGCCTTCATCTCCAGAGTCTTGCTGTGGACAACACTGTCTAAGGAGGATCATTGGCACTGTGTAAAAAACAGGCAAAGACGGGCACCCCATCTGGAGCCCGAGGCATCCGACATCAGCACTAAACGCAATACAGTACGAAGAAATGGAGGCAACCAATGCTGATGCACAGTCAGATTCAAGAAATGCCCTGCCCACCCCACGTCTAGAAAAGCTCCTATGTAAGAAGCCTCTGGGATGGAGCGAGGACTGACTTCAGCTCGTTTACCAGCATACCAAACTGCTCAAACAGCTATGTGGTATGAAGCAGTATACAGATGATCACCTCCTGCGATGGGGCCTTTTGCAGCCAATTGGTGAGGTGGGAAAACATACAGGCCTTTCCTATTGAGCGGTCCTTATTTGCGGTCAACTACTATGTTACTATGTATCTGCCCCCACGCTAAGGTACGTAAATACAGGTTACTCACCTGTAACAGGAGTTCTAGGAATGGTATATGTTGTTCATCCACACTCATTGGCAGTATCCTTGCCGCTTTAAATCTTGCCGGAAGGTCTTCAAGCTTGCTCCTCCCACCCACCCGGGTGGTATAACTCTCGGCTCCGCCCCACGGCGCCAGATCTGCCCGCTGGAAGCTCAGGTTGTCTTGTCCAGAGCCGGGAGAGTCGGAATGGAGCGTGTGAACAACACATACCATTCCTAGAACTCCTGTTACAGGTGAGTAACCTGTATTTCTAGGACATGGATATGTTCCATCCACACTCATTGGCAGACTCCTAGCAGTTCTCCCGGGAGGAGGAGGCAAGACGCACATCTATATACTTACTTGGAAAGAGAGACTGAGAACCGAGGCCCCAAAACCAGCATCCCGGTGACTCAAGGTCGATGTGGTAGTGGGTAATGAAGGTGTTTGCTGACTTCAGGTAGCAGCCCTGCAGATTTCCTGGATAGAGACGCCCCTGGAAGCAGCCACAGTTCAGCAGTATGGCGGGTAGAATGAGCTCTTATCCCTCTGGGAGGCTCCATGCCCGCTAACTTATAGCAGAGATCTATGCAGGAGGTTACCCACCTGCTTATCGTCCGCTTGGCTGCAGGTCTGCCAGATGCGGCTTCAGCGTAGGTGACAAACAGCTGGCGAACCTCTCCGAATTTCAGCCGCAAGCGCCTTATAATAAGCAGCGCCTTCTAGGATCCAGAGTATGGAGCCTATATTCGGCCTCCGGTGTGATTGGGGTAGAACACGGCAGAGTCAACACCTGGTTAAGGTGAAACTCCACACCACCTTCGGAAGGAATTTCGGTGGGGGCAGGGACAACCTTGTCCCTGTGGAAGACCAGGTAACGAGACTCGATGGAGCGCCTGGAGCTTCCCATCCTTCTGGCTGGACGTGATAGCCACCAAGAAGGCGGTCTTCCACGACAGGTGAGAGAGAGCACACCTGCATAGGTTCGAATGGCTTGCCCATGAGCTTTGCCAGTACCAGCAGTAGATCCCACGGAGGTGGGGTTCCCAGACTGAGGAAATGTGATCAAGGCCTTGAAAAAAGCGCCCAGACCACCTTCTCCTCATGCCACTGACTGCATTCCGGCCCGCGCCTGTAAGCAGAGATGGCTGCCAGGTGCACCTCCTTAGGGTCAGTCGACCTAAGCCTTGACTGAAAGGGACCATAAATAGTCCAAGATGCTTGCCAAGGAACAGGAGGAAGGGTCCAAGCCCTTGCCCTGACACCAAATGGAAAACCTTTTCCATTTGAAGGCATAGCATTTTCTGGTCGACTCCTTACGGGACGCCTCAACTACATTGAGGACCTCGTCGGAAAGACCCAAAGCCTGGAACTCTAGCCGCTCAGGAACCAGGCCGTCAGGTGCAGGGATTGAAGGTCCGGATGGAACACCTTCCCCTGATTGACTGAGAGCAGGTCCGGGCGAGCTGGAAGCTGCCGGAGTCCTGGAGCTGAGACTGAGGAGATCTGGTACCAGAACTGGCGCAGGCCAGTCTGGGGCTATCAGAATCACCTGCGCCTTGTCCCTCCCTCGCTTGAGAAGCACCTTGTGGATCAAGGGAAATGGGGAAAGGTGAAGAGGCCCGGGTCCATTGCCTCGAGAAGGCATCCCCTGCAGCGAGCCCCTGCTGAGGGGCGGGCATGGAACAGACTCAGCCTGCGTTCTCCGTGGAGGCAAACAGGTCCACCTGAGGTGTGCCCCAAAGGGAGAACAGATGCTGTACTACCTCCGGCAGGAGAGACCACTCGTGGGATGCAGCCCTATCCGCTCAGGGCATCGGCCAGGGTGTTGGAGGCTCCTGCCACGTGAATGGCTAGGAGATCCGCCCAGGCTGCGCACGAGTGACCAAATGCGGAGAGCTTCCCTTGCATAGAAGCATGGAGCGCGGCCTCCGCCCTGGGCGGTTTAGATAGTACATGGTCGTGTATTGTCCGTCTGGACCGGACCACTTGACCCCGGAGGAACGGAGCAAAGGCGTGAGAGCTAGAAGTGACCGGGCTGGAGCTCCAGCAGGTTGATTGGCATCGGGACTCTGCTGGGACTCAGAGGCCACGAGCCCGTGTTCCCCAGATGGAACCCCAACCCATCAGAGAGGCATCGGGTCGACAGAGAGACCGTCGGCTCGGGCGACGAACGGGATGCCCCTCCTGCAATTGATCTGAATGGTCCACCACTGGAGAGCATTCCACATCCCTGTGTCACCGACACAAGCTGGTCCAAGGGATCGCAGCGCCAGGACCACTGGCTGGCCAGTCCTCACTGAAGGGGACGATGTTCCAGCCGGCCCAACGGACCACGCTGGTACAGGCCGCCATGAGACCCAGGAGGCGCAGGAAGTCCCGGGCAGGCGCAATTGCCCAACCAGAAATGATCGGGCAAAGGAGGAAAGAACCTCGGCCCTGTCCGCGGAGCCGCCTGGCTCAAGAGAGTCAGCAGCGCCCGATGAATAAAATCACCTGCTTCACTCGAGTTCCGACTTGGCCTCTTGACAAGGAGGCCCAGTTGAAGCAGACCTGGAGGCCAGATCTCTGGACCACTCCGCCTCCTTCCTGGAGGAGCTGCTATCAGCCAGTCGTCCAGGTAAGGTACACCGGACCCCTAGGCGCCCCAGAGAATGCTGTCACCACTGCCATGCATTTGGTGAAGACCCTGGGAGCTGGAGACAAGCCAAGGGCATGGCTTGAACTCGAAGAGAGATCCTTCCGCCCGGAAGCGAAGGAATCTCTGGTGAGACGGACGGATAGGGACGTGAAAAAACGCGTCCTGCAAGTCCAGAGAGCAGAACCACACGCCGCGTTCCAAGGATGGTATTATCTGAGCCAGAGTGACCATCCTGAAGGTTCGAGACCTTAGGAACTTGTTTAGGTCGTGTAGGTCGAGAATGGGGCGCCAGCCCCCCGTCCGTTTCGGAACCAGGAAGTACCTGGACACAAACCCTGGGTCTGAAGGAGGGTCCACCACCTCTCTTACCACCTCCTTCTGGAGGAGGAGAGTGATGTCGGCTCGACGAGCCGCCAGTGAGGCTGGGGATCCCGAAGCCCCCCGAGGGGCGACGGCTCTGAAGGGTGGTGCCTGCTCGAATTCCAGAGGCAGGCCTCTTCCCACCACCTCCAAGACCCACCTGTCCGTGGTAACAGCGGACCAGGCGGAACGGAAGTGCCGGAGCCGTCCCCCCACGGGGGGACCCAGGGGTAAGGTGACGGGGATGGGGCGACACCCCTCAGTCTGCCACTGGGCAGGCTTTGGAGGAGGGACCGGCCGAGGGACCTCCTGGGCCCTTCTCCTGCCTCCTGTTGGAGGAAGCCGCGGCTTGGGCTTGGGATGCCAAGGCCGCCTGCTGGCCCTGACGTTGCTGGGCCGGGCGTTGCTGGGGCACAGAAGGACGAAAGGGCTTAGCTGTGGTTTGCGGCCTTTGTCCTTCTGAGCGGAAGAGACCGAGTCCAAGGTGGCATTGGACTTCTCGATCCTCTGCAGGTGACCTTCCACCCCAGGGCCGAAGAGGTCAGTCCCCAAAAAGGGAACATCCGCCAACTTGTGCTGGGTATCCGAAGTAAAGGTGGATATCCTCAGCCAAGCCCGCCGACGCATAGCCACTGCGGCCGCCACCGATCTGGCACATGAGTCCCCTACATCCAAAGCAGTCTGGAGCTGCTGTTTGGCCACTGCCCTGCCCTGGTCCCGCACCTGCTTAACCGTAGTCTGCAGATCGGCGGGAAGATGAGGGATGACCTCATCCAGGGAGCCCAACAGGGCATGAGAAAATGTGCCACTGAGGGCGGCGAACTGGCCTGTGAAGGCCGAGAGAGGACATAGCATAGACTTTTCGCCCGACATAGTCCAATTTCTTGGACTCCTTGTCAGGAGGTTTGTCCACATCCCTGGCGCCGGGCGCTACCGAAAACGCTGTCGGTAACCAACCCCTCAGCAGAGGGGTGTTCCGAAAAACCGGACAAGGAACCGGTAGGGACCGCATACTTCCTGGCCATCCTGGCCGAAGGCGCAGGGCAGGAAGCAGGGCGCTGCCAAAGTTCCAGTGCTGGACCCACTATGGCCTCGGCCACCGGAAAGGCCTCCGTCGGAGAATCCCCTCGGTCCAGAATCTCCGTGAGGGATACCTGGCCCGCTTGGAAGCGGTTCGAGCTCCATCCGGTAGACTCCGAGATGAGCCGAAGCAGTCCTAGGAAGACGACGGGCTATCGCCCATTGGCTGACCTCCTGAAGACTCCAAGTCCAGTCGCGGAGAAGAAGGAGGAATCATCTTCGGACTCGGAAGAGTCCTCAAGAGCTGCCTCTGGCCTGAACTACCCTTCACCTGCCGAGGTCGGTCGGGAGTGAGGGTAACTGACAGCCGATGGGGTAAACCCTTAGCCGACCGAGAATCCTTGGTCGGAGCCCCAATTGCTGGCTGTGGAGGCGGAGGTTCCACCGCAATCGGTGGAGCAGCTGGTTTTGGCCGAACAACCGGCCTGGGTATAGGCTCCTCGGGCAAGTCGAGGGGTTGTGTCGGCCGTTCCGGTGACAGCCACTTAATGGCCGGGGAAGGCGCCGGAGTCGGCTTATTCCCGGCCAGGAGGAGCTGTTGCAACATAAGGTCCTCGTACCGTCGACGTAATTTACGCCGAAGCCTCCCCTCATCCGAGGAGGAGGACGAGGACAGCGGCGACGCCGCTTTACATGCAAAGCCGACCGAGACCGCCATGACGGTGGGAACGGCTGGACCGCCAAGAGGTCTCGAGACCGAGATCAGAGTCCCGGAATTTGGGTCGGTGCAGGAGGTGTCGGCCGAACCGACACTCCCTTCGGCTCGGAAGGTCCATCCGAGGGCTCCGGAACCGGAGGCACAGGCGAGCCCACGGGATCCTCAACTCCTCCCGGGGGAACCGGGCAGAGGAATCTCGCTGCTAAAGCGACAGCCCGTCCAATGGGTCGAGAAAAATCTCGACTTCATCAGTAGGAGTCTCGGTCAACTGACCTGGCACGGGACACCGTGAGGCCAGTGGACGAAGCCGAGCTGAACCCGCTGCCGACGGCCCACGGCCCGGGAGAGGGACCTTCCCGCTCCCAAGAGCGTCGACGGAGGGATTCTACCCTTGTCCCTCTTTTTGGACCGAGAAAAAGGTCCAGCAGATGCAGGCCCTTCTCCTTTAGTGGAGAGGGACAGACAAAGCTCCTTAAAGGAAGCCGTGTAGGAAGAACCCAGAGAGCGGATAAATGCCGCGGCGGAGAAGATACGCCCGCGCGCTCTCCTCTTCGAAAGCACCATCCGCCGAGCTGATCCGGCCGAGCCCGCCGCTGACACCGCCAACCGGGCCTCCTTGGACTTCACCGAGGGAACGCTCGGGACGGCCCAGCTGCACCGGGCAGCACGGTTCGGTGACGAGGGCCGAGAGATGAGCACAGGTCGCAGCCTCGCGGGTCGTGCTCAAGGCCTACAGTAGACACACGGGAGTGTGGATCCGCCCGAGACATCTTCTGCCCGCATGGGCATCTCCCAACCGGAGTCGATTTATCCATCGCAGTCATGGAGGGATCAAGACTGAAGTCTTTTGCAAAAATATTATTTTAACCAAAACGGAGAAATAGGAACCAGTCACAAACGCAGGCGTTTAAGGAGGAACCTGAGCTCCAAGCGGTAAGGAAGATCTGACGCCATGGGGCGGAGCCGAGAGTTATACCACCCGGGTGGGTGGGAGGAGCAAGCTTGAAGACCTTCCGGCAAGATTTAAAGCGGCAAGGATACTGCCAATGAGTGTGGATGAACAACATATCCATGTCCCTAGAATGACGTGTGCTCAGGAACGGCACAGGGGCCCACCCTACTGAAGTCAATGGGGGTAATTACTGCTTTTAAATATACATTAATGGTTACAGTGAGTTTAATCAAGGCCCCCACTCTACTAAGATGGCAAACCGGAGCAAAAGAAAAGAGGAAGGGATCATCTGGCCACCTCGTTGGGGCCAAAACACGATCCCTTACCAACTTTAACAGGCTTTACCAAATGTTATGAAAACTGTTCATACAGACTATTGCCAGCATATGGTTCCAGAAAATGTAAGTTGCACCCGAATTTTGTAAAATCCCTTTAAAGGAGCAGGCTTGGCATCTTATAGACCACAACACCCTAGTATCTCATACTGTTAGAGAGCAGGGCCTTTATGCTATAGTATTTTATGTTTAACCAGAATATGGTTACCAGGCAAGCCTGTTTCCAAGATCATCCTGCTCATAAGAAACATTTCCAATATAACGCAAGTAATTTCACACATACTTATTTAAAAGTTTTACCAGGAGGGCACACTGAGCAGAGTACTGCTCGATTCCAGGTGCATCCTGGGAGGGAAGGGGCATGGGAGAACATAATAGGTACAGTAGAATACACAGTATAAAAGGCAACAATGATCATATATACATATGGGCAAAGGTACGATAGATACAGAGTGCAATAGTACAGTGCCAAACGCTAAATTGTACAGTAGTGGAATAAGCAGTTGCATAATAGCTCTAGATGTAGCAACCTGTGAAACAGAACAGCACGGGTCAAGGACTGGAGCTATATCAAGGGTTGTGTAACCAGGCCAAGGTGAAAGGATAACAACTACACCTAGCCGCAGGAACATGTTGATGAGAAATGGGCATTGATGAGGGAGCTTAGACACTGGGGTGAAGGCGTGAGCCGGACGTCTGCAGGAAGGGAGTTCAATAGCCTAGGCATTCGATGGCGGAATGCTACTTGGTCAATCGAGGAGGTCATGCGCGGTATGGCCAAAAGGTGAGTATCTGAGTTCCTGAGTGAGTACACAGAATGGGTATCTGCAGCTAAAGCAGAGGCAAGATACAGAGGTAGGGACTTGGACATGAGCTTGGTGCAATTGGACTGGTGGTGGTCATGGAGCATCAGAAGACTGAGAGTCCTACAAAGCCTGCAGTGATGGGTGGAGGGCTGGCAATCGAGGGCAAAATGGCAGAAAGAGTGGAAAAGGGGTCCTGCCTGGCTAGGGTGGACTTGGGAACGGCACTGTAGACTACATCCCCATAGTCGAATATAGGGAGAATCATTTTCTGTACTAGTTCACGGCGGGCTGGCAGCAGGATACTTCCACGGTTGCAATAGAGGGCACTCTGTTTCGGGTTGGGCTTCTCATGGATAGCATCAACATGTACAGAAAAGTCAAGAGTGGTCCCTTCCAGGGTGTGAAAGGAGGGGGTAGTGGGGAGCCGTGAGAGTCTCTGCCTCATGCTGAAGGTCATAAAAATGGTCTTCTTGGTGTTGAGGAAAAGCTGGTTTGTGCAAAACCAGAGTTGGACATCATCGAAGTCCTGCTGTAACCTGGTCGCAACAACAGCAGTCGAAGGGCCAGATGCATACAGAACAGTGTCGTCCGCATACATGTGTATGGAAGTATGTGGGCAGGCAACGGGCAGGTCGTTAAGTAAGATGGAGAACAGAAGCAGTCCAAGGACTGAGTCTTGTGGGACGCCTGTAGTAACTGGAAGAGAAGAAGAGGAAGAGGAGGTGTTGCCTATTCTCACAGATTGGGGTCAGCCAACCAGGTAGTAATGGAACCAGCTGGCGGTCATGGCAGACAGCCCAGCCCAGGAGAGCTTAGCTAGGAGGAGAGCATGGGAGACTGTGTCGAATGTGTTTGCCAGGTCGACAAAAATAGCTGAGGTAATGTGACCTTTTTCCATCCCATCAAGAATGGAGCCTGTGAGCCGTAGAAGAGAAGTGATGGTGGAATGGGCCTTGCAGAAGTCAGACTGTTAGGGGGAGAAGGAGGAGGAGGAGTTGAGAAAGGGGGAAAGTTGGGAGAGGACCAAGCGCTCCTGAAGCTTTGCCAAAAATAGGGAGGAGGGAAATAGGCCAATAGTTACCAGGGGCCAAGGGGTCACCACTCTTAGGGAGTGGGATAACAGTTGCATGCTTCCATTCTGAAGGGATAGTTGCTAAGGAGAAAGATAGATTGACAAGAGCAGCCAAGGGGGCATCAGGAGCAGCCAGGTGGAGCATCTTGGGAGTCCAGCCCAGAGGGGCATTTACCTTCAACAGGGTTTAGGGAGATCAAGGCATTGTAGACTTCCGAGGGAGTGACCCGACTGAAGGAAAAAGATGGAGCGAGGAAGGAACCTGAGCGGAAGGAGCAGAGGGTGAGGGGTTGGGCTGGAAAGGGGAGAGAAGAGTGGTGAGCAGGGCCAAGGTGCAGGATGTAAAAAAGGAGTTGAATTCCGAGGCGACTGCTAAGGGGTCCATTACTACGGTGCCACCTACATTTAACACAGGAGTGAGGGGCTGGGAGGAGGGGGGAGAAAAGGGATTTGACCACCCTCCACAATTTAGATGGCTGATTTAGATTGGACTGAAGAGAGAGGCTTTGAAGTATTCTGCTTTCGTTTGCCTGATTTGCCTAGTGCAAGCACTGCGTAGACAGCAGTACGTAGCGTGAAGTGCAGGGGAGCCAAAGGCTTTGAAGGCCTTCCAAGCCTGGTCTCTGGTTCTGATAAGGGACATGATGTCAGCAGAGATCCAGGGCAAGTGAGAGCCCCTCACACAAGTCCACCTAAGAGGGGCATAGTAGTTCCACACCGTTAAGAACTTGTGCTTAAAATACTCCAGTGCGGAGTCAACAGACTGTGCGCAGGGGATGAAGGACCAGTCTGTGGCTGCTAGGTCGTTTGGAAGCAAGGTAAGGTCCAGAGATTTATATGACCTTGTTAGGATGGTTCTGCGGTGAGGGAGGCTTTAGGCCTGAATATTTTCCAAATCATGTAAATCATATGGTGGTCGCTTAGTGAGTCAGTCAGAAGGCCAGCGGCAATTATACGATGCTGGTGAGAGGTAAGGAACCAGTCTGGGAGGGAGTGATTGTTCGATTTCGGGTTCAGCCGTGTTGGTTTTTAGAGATTAGCTATGTCAGGTTGAGAGCAGCTACCTGGTTACGAACCTTGTAGGCAGCACTGGAAAGCCAGTTTAAATTGAAATCCCCCATGATATGTAGCTCGCCTCCAATGGCACAGGATTTCAAGGAGCCCAGGTGGGCCATGACTTCCATAGATGGGGAGTCAGGGGTGCATTACGAATCAGCTATGAAAACTGGGGCAGTGTGGGGGAGGGAAGAGTTTGATCAGCAAGGCGTCAATGGTCTGAGGGGCAGATGGAATGATGACAGGGGTGAAGTGGATGGAGGTGGAGATATACATAGAAACATCACCACCCCTTTTGTTACCTGGGCGGTCATGGCAGATAACAGTATATCCAGGGATATGGATTTCGGAGTCCTTGTTATGGGGTTTTAGCCATGTTTTGGAAATGATCAGGACGTCTGGCTTTAGGGAGGCAATAGTTGGCTGCAGCATGGTTATTTTGTGCAGTAGGCTGCAGATGTTTAGGTGCATCAACTTTAGGCCATGAGGTAGTAAAAAAAGGGGTGGTGGCTGGCCCTGGATTAGGCTTGATGTCCCCCAAAAGCAGGAGTAGAAGTGTCACTACCGTTTTGGTAAATAACAAGGACTGCTGAGGCTTTCGGTTTGCAAGCAGATGCTGAAAGTCTTTTGCTGGGATTTGCAGGGCGGAAGACTTTAGGGCTATGAGGCCAGCATGAAAAGAGGGTGGGAGGACTGATGGGCCACAGAGCCCTTGAAGTAGATGGGAAGCATGGTGTGGCACAGCTGAGAGGGTAACAGAGCTATACGAGTGGGCTGGCATGATGCAAAATGACAACCATCCATCCTGCTGAATGGGGTAGGTGAATGGAGAAAGTGATGCTAAAGGTAGCAGGGAAGCAAGTAGAGCCAGGTAGAGAGGTAGCATGGTGATTAATTACTGGGGTGGTCTGCTAGTTAACAACTTTGCGAACAGCGTCCTCTGGTGGGGGAAGAATATAAGCTACTAATGGGAAAGTCGACTGATTGGTTATTTCGTCACGTGGCTACCGGTATATAAGGATGATTGGTTATTTCGTCACGTGGCTACCGGTATATAAGGACTCTATCAACAAAGGGTGGTGGTGTCAAAACCACAAACACAACATTACATACATATCAGACATTTTCACATTAATAACAATCGCATTTTAAAATGCACCGATCCATTATAGTGTCTTTAAACCCACTGTATGAGGGTAAATTTCTTATTTGAGGGGGGACTAAATTCCAAATGGAAGTAGCCAAATAGTTAAGTCAATTTTCCAAAGCATGTCTTTATTCTCGTGACTTTATGCCCTCTCCTCACTACATCCTGAAGATTCTGTTAGATTTTATTTATTTTTGTTTTTAGTCATCAGGCAAGAACACTAGATAAATAAAAGCCTATTTTCAGATACAACCCGAGAGGTTAAAGATCATAGCAATTATACAGAGAATAATGCCTGTGCAGGTGTGTATTAGGCGATTATCACACACCGAGGGTGTGTGAAAAATCCTCATAAAACAAACTTTGCACAGGTATTATTTTTTATAATAACTGGTGCAAGGATTCAACAGAAAGAAAAACTGTAAGCTGTATTTGTACAAGTAAGCACATCCCTGAGCAGCTGCCACACTTGCACAACTACAGTGTTCTTTCTTTCATGCTTTAATGAACTGAGAGTGCAAGAAGGAGAAACGCCGTAGTAACCCACTATTGAGTCATTATGAAATTCAGCAGGTTATTACAACATTCTATCAAGACTGAATACTAGTTATTATAAGGAATCACCAGTTATTATAACAGTATATACATATGACACAAACTTATACAGTCATGTTCCTAAGCAAACCAGGCTAAGGACTGGAGAAGGATATTGTTTGTAGCTAGTTTTTCACACACATATGCTAGCAAAAAGTCATTTACACATCTGTATTAAAAAAACATAAAGAAGTCTACCTTTTTTATGCTCAAAGATGTCCAGTTTGTTTCCAGAAACATTGTAGTGATGGAAATTTACTAACAGCTCCGATACCCCCAATACTGGCATCTGTCTCTCCCTCGGTGTAGTTCTGACTGCACTGCCACCTGTAGGCACCCAGGTAACAGACTGGCAGCGGAGCTGGAAGCCCTCTCTCCCAAAAAGAGGATGACAGCGTCCTACAAGAATCCCCCCCACCCCTCCACAACTTAAGCTTGTTCCTGCACCTGGGTTGCCAGTTTTGCAAGGGGTAGCTCTACTGCAGCACCAACAGTTCAACCCGTGAAAACTAATTCTAACGTAGACTCAAAATGGAAATGGGCATACACTTGGCGACCGGGTTGAGAATGAGCCGGGTTGCTGGGGTCAGTAGAGAGGAAAATTGGCGTCCGGAGGACAGCTCTCTCTCTCCCTGGAGGGGCGGGGTCCCAAGTCAGTGCTCGGTTGCCCTCTAGCAGAGGCCGGAGATGCAGCAAGTGCTGATGACGCAGAGAAGGAGTGGGGGAGTGGCAGACGTCGGCAGCACGCCTTGATGTCAGGGCGCCAGCCACTCCCCAAGAAAAAGGGAAAAACACCCTTCAACTCTGACGGGGACGGAGCTTGCCCTCGATCTGCAGCCACCCGCCTGGCACCCTCTCGACTGATGCTACTGACCGCTCGGGGTGTTAGGGGCCCACCTCGTCCCCGCCCGGGGGGTAAACTGAGGCTACGTGGGCGACGGAGGACTGTCCAGGCAGGGCGGACCGCAGAGGGATGACTCCTTGGTGTCTCCCGAGGAGACCGGAGCTGAGGGGCGGAGAGGAGGAATAAACGAGAGAATTAAAAATAAATAAATAAATAAATAAATAAAAGGGAGAAATGGTCATCTTACAAGACAGCAGAAACGCTGAATAAAAAGGTACAGTGTATTTTCAAAATGTTTACCATAATAAGAGTTGCTGCTTCAGCCAAGTTGTTTTTGAGTTCTTATTAAGCTTAATGTGTTTTAAAGTTATTTTCAAATGTTTTAAATGAGTATTGGAAATATATTTTCATATTTAACTTTCTGCATGTCCTCTACAGAGTTTGCATATGGATGTACAGGTATTTCTTCCAAACTACAAAATAAAACCCAACAATTAAAGTGTCCTTTCTCTTACCTCATCATGTGACCAATTCTTTTAACAAACTGCCTGTAGCGAGCTCTATTAAAAGTTTCCAGTCCCACAGCAAGAAGCTCCACCACGGAGGTTGCAAAGGCAAAAATCTTCATCATCTGCTGGCACGTGGTCTGCTGTGGCAGGTAAATTCCTGAATATGGAAAGGATCCTAATAATTACTACAAGTGGTGAACAATCATATCAGCCATCAGGCTACGATGCAGTCATTTTCATATGGTTTCTGAAATACTTTTGTCTGGAATCAAAGGCAATGGCAGAGATACAAAAAAACAAGCTTGGATTACCTTGTGCATTTATCCCAAGTAAATGTTTAAACAGTTCATCAAATGGGAACTGCGAGAAAAGAGCAACCAGGTCATCCTCTGCAAGCAGCATCCAGCTGGTCTCAGGGTCTTCATCCTAGAGAACAGCAGAAATAAATAACCATAAAATAAGCAGCACGATAAGGAGTTGCACCTTTTTATTTCCTCCTTGGGATGTCTGGGAATACTCCTTCAGCCATTAGAAGAACCACTCATGTACTGGGTAACCACTACACCATCAGGAGGCCTCCACATACCCTACTCTAAGTCTCTGAAGACTTCCCAACCATTTTGGCGCAGGAATCAGCCAGTTCTGTGGCTCCCTAGCTAAAACGAGGATCTTATTGAGGTGGGATTGAAACTCACCTTGCTAGAGAGGACAAATCAAACCAGGCTCGTAGAGGGGATGCTGCAGCATTATGTCACTTGGTCCACTTCCTTGCTTCCCCCCACTTTACCTCCCTACCCACAATTCTCCCCAGGTACAGTTTATTCCCTCACCATTACCCACAGCATCTGAACACACCTTTCTGCTGCCTGCCAGCAGCCCACTCCCTGAAGCAACATAATGCTACGGTGGAGTCTTGCACAGGCCCCCAACAGAAGGGGGAGAATGTCTAGGGGGGACACTAAGAAAAAATTACTCACCATAGTAATCTTGTTTCTTCAAAGGGATCACTCATTATGATTAAACTTAATGCAGTCAGCCTCCTGTGTTGAACTGCCCGGAGAGATGGAATTTTATGTAAATTATGGAACTCTCAGTTGGCTCATGCCACTTTCAAACTGCTGCCATAGCAACTGCTGCACTCTGCGTGCTTCAGATTCTTACGGAGCCTAACTGGGTAAAATACCCACAAGCTAAAAATTAACAAACCTTAAAAATAATATTTTTTGCCCTTTCAGGTCAAAACATCCTTAACTAACAAACCTAAGAAAACTGAGACCACATGGACACCAACTGGCTAAACAAAGTGAGTCTCTATCTTAACCTATATAGGAGAAAGAAAAAACCCTAATGCAGGGATGCAGAGCAACTTCTATAGGTTCTAGTAGGGGAGGTAAAGGGGGTCTTTAATCATAATGAGTGATCCCTTTGAAGAAACAAGATTACTATGGTGAGTAATTTTTTCTTCTAACCCCAGGAATCACTCATTATGATTAAACTTAATGCAGACTACCAAACAGTACTTTTGGAGCTTGGGCAGAGAACCTATTTTGGAAACAAGATCTGCAGTACTGCTGTACCAAACCTAGCATCACCTCTGGATTGCAAGTCCAGGCTGTAATGCTTTGTGAAGGTGTGTACTGTTTTCCATGTAGCTGCTTTACAGATTTCCAGTAGCGGAATTTCTCTTGAAGCTGCTAATGAAGCAGCTGTGCCCCTGGTGGAGTGTGCTCTCGGGCCCAGAGGTACCTGTTTACCCACCTTACTATAACAAAACTGTATACGTGCCACTATCCAGCGAGCAATTGTACATTTTGTTGCAGCTCTGCCCTTACCGACTTCACCATATGTGAGAAAGAGCTGTGATAGACTTGTCCTGTAAGATTTGGTTCTGTCAATGTAGTGGCTGAGAGCCCTTTTGACATCAAGGGTGTGAAGTCTCCTTTCTGGAGAACTGGAGTTGTCTGTAAAGAAGACAGGTAGAGTGATAGACTGATTTAAGTGAAAATCAGATAGCACCTTGGGAAGGAATTTTCTATTAGTCCTAAGGACCACCTTGTCCCTGTGGAATGAGATGTAGTCCACATCTGTGCACAGGGCTTGTAATCACCGATCCTTCTGGCTGAAGTAATGTCAACCAGGAAACAGTTTTCCAAGTGACATACTTCAAATCTGCGGTTGCCATAGGTTCGAATTGTGCATCCATGACTTTAGAAATGCAAATATTTAGATTCCAGGCCGGAACTGGTTCCCTTAGGGGAGGGTGCAGAAGATTAAGGCCTTTAAAATATTTTCTAAATACCGGATGAGAAGCCATATAACTCTCCTTACCAACTGACAGGTAAGCAGAGACTGAAGCTAAGTGAACCTTGAGGGTGGAAGGCCTCAGGCCTAAGGAATGTAAATGTGTAAGGTAATCTAGAAGAATAGGCAAATCAGCCCGGAAAGGGCTCAAGCCTTTACCTGTACACCATAGTGTAACTCTTTTCCACTTAGAGGCATATGTCTTCTTAGTAGAAGGCTTCCTGGAACCTCTAAGCACTGTCAGCACCTGTTCTGATAGATTAAGGTAAGCAAACTCTAAGTCCTCAAGAGCCACGCCTTGAGCCTCAGTGATTTGAGATTGGGGTACAGGATCCTGAGAGGAGGTTAACAGGTTGTGCCTCCTGGGCAGATGGATTGGGGAAACCACTGACAGAGACAGCAGAAGAGAGTACCAGTGCTGTCTCGCCCAATCTGGAGCCACCAGTATCATTTTTGCTGGTTGGGACCTCAATTTCAGTAGGGTCCTGAATATCATAGGGAAAGGAGGGAATGCATACAGAAATTTCCCGGTCCAATCAAGGGCCAAGACATCCAAGGGGATTGTGCCCCTTAAAGGAGGCCTGCAACAGTACATTGGAAGCTGGTGGTTGTCTGGGGAGGCGAAGAGATCCACATCTGGAGTGCCCCATTTCCTGAAAATTGTACTGAGTACCTAAGTATTCAGGCACCACTTGTGGTGGTCCTGACTTATCCTGTTTAAAGAGTCTACCAGCACACTGTCCTTCCTTGGAAGATGTATGGCTGACAGGGATACTCCCATGGAATATACTAGGGACCACAGTCTCATTGCTTCTGTGCACAGTAGATGTGACCTGGTACCTCCTTGCTTGTTGATGTAATACATGGTTGTGGTGTTGTCTGTTCTGACTTGCACCACCCTGTTTTGTGGTAAGGAGCAAATGTTTTCAAAGCCAGGTGAACAGCCCTGAGCTCCAAGAGATTTATGTGCAACAGAGACTCCTGGGGGACTATGTGCCACTTGCTGTGTGCTCCAACATGTGTGCCCCCAACCTAGAAGAGAAGTATCTGTTGTGAGGATTACTGGGGCTTGTTCCCTTATAAAAGGCACACCCACCCTGAGGTTGTACTTGTCCAGCCACCACTGTAAGACCTGGACTAAACTTTCTGTGACTGGAACCAGTTTGGACATAGGATCTGTCCTTTGAGACCAATACTGTCCGAGATGGAACTGAATATCTCTCATTTGAAATCTGGAGCCCATTACCACTGCGGTGGCAGATGCCATGTGGCCCAGTAACCTGAGAAATTCTCTGGCTGTTCTGGGTCTCACAGACACAAAGGATATTGCAATCTGCAGAATGCTTGTTGCCCTGTCCTGTGGCAGGAGGGCTCTGCCCTGTCTGGTATTTAGTTCTGCTCCAATAAACTCCAGCACCTGGAGTGGTACCTGTTGAGATTTTTCTTCATTTATTAGAAATCCCAGGGACTCTAGTGTGGATTTTGTGAGTGCCAGTGACTGTACTGCATACTGCAGAGACTGTCCTACTACTAACCAGTCATCCAGGTGGGGGAAGACTTATACCTTGTTTTCTCAAAAACTCTACCACCACTGATAGGCACTTTTATAAAAAACCCTTGGTGCCGATGTTAGCCCAAAAGAGAAAGTTGCAAACTGATAATGGCATGAAGCCAGTCTGAATCTTAAGAATTTTCTGTGAGAAGGTCTGATGGGAATATGGAAATAAGCATCCCTTAGATCTAGGGAGGCTAGCCAGTCTCCTTTTTGCAAGGAAGGAGTGATTATGGCAAGAGTGACCATTTTGAACTTTGGTTTCAAAATGTGCTTGTTCAGAAGTCTTAGATCCAAAATAGGCCGCCAATCCCAGTTTTGCTTCCTTATGAGGAAGTATCTGGAATAAAAACCCTTTCCCCTGCTTATCAGAGGCATTACCTCTACTGCTTTGATTGCTAGCAGATGTTTTACCTCTCCTTCCAACAAAATCCTGTGCGCAGCTGTTGCCGGAGCAAAGGTTATAGTTCTCAGCTTTCAGAATGATCTGAAACTGAGTGCCAAGCCCTGGCTCACTACCTCCAGCACCCACTTGTCTGTGGTGATGGACTGCCAAGCGTGAAGGTAATGAGCCAGTCTGCCACCTACTGGTGGATCTGTAATAGGGGATGTGACCTGCACTAGCCCATCAGGGATTCTGTGCCTGAACCTGTGGTGCAGGGGCTGCTCTTCTCATGGCTCTCCTGCCCCTTCCTCTAAAACCTCTAGCCTGCTGCTGAGGCTGGGAGGCTTGTGCCTGAAAGAAAGGTCTGGGATAAAAAACCCTGCGTACCTCCCCTACTCTGGGATCTATAAGAGGTGAAAGGCCTATCTTTGGAATTGCTCCGATAGGTGGATTTATATTCCTCCACCTTTTTCATGTATGCCTCAGTTTTATTCCCAAACAAGGAGTTGTTCTCCAGGGGAAAATCCATTGCTTTGGCCTGGGTGTCTAAGGTTAGGTTGGTGGCTCTAAGCCATGCAAACCTTTTGAGTGAAACTGACAAAGCCATTAACCTGGAAACAGTATGATTGGCATCCACTGCCATATGAAATTGGTACCTGGTAGCATCAAGTGCAGCCCTTGCTGTATCTTGTAAGTCTACAGCCACTTCATCTAGGACCCTATCAGCCAAAGCTAGAACAGTGTTCCATAGAGCTTTTTGGTACTGCACTGAATATGCCATGTAATTGGCCTGCCAAACTAGTAAAGAGGCAGCCATGTACTCTTTCTTTCCCACAGCATCCATTTTTCTTTAATCTTTGTCTGGTGGATGGGTAGCCAATGGGATCCTGGCCTTGTCACAGGCAGCAGCTTGGACTACTCCCTCAGGATCAGGATGTGTAAATAGAAAATGAGCTGTAGTTCTGTCCAGCTGGTATTTCTTGTCAGCTTTCTTATCCACACCAGGAATAGAGATTGGAGTTTTAAAAATCTGCACTGCAGCCTTTTTTAAAGATGTATGGATGGGAAGAAGTAAACGTATCATGGGGGTTAACCCCATCGTTTCTAGAAAGTCTGCCTCCTCCATATCTTCCTCTGTTTCCTGAAGAGGAAGGTTCAGGGTTTCCACCATGTTCTTAACAAAAGCATAGTGGGAGAAGTATTCCTCAGGACCCCTGGGAGGAGATCCAAACTCTTGATCAGGAGAAACCTCTGGATCTATAGGTTCCCATTCAAAGTCATCCTCCTCCTCCTCCCCAAACACTTCCAGCACTTCTTGCCTTGCTGGGGCTATAGGAGGAACCGGAGCAGTCGGTGTAGGAACCGGGATTGCACCCTGTAGGGCTTGTAATACTTGTAATGCCTTAGCAATGTCCTCAGCCGAGGGCATAATATGCTTGTCTGCTGGCAGCTCCTTAGCCTTCTCTGCCTGAGGCGCAGCGACATGTTTTTCTTTACACTTTTTCTTTAATGGAACAGGTTCAGTGCCTGTTTCCACAGCCCTTTTTGTTTTACCTTGTTCAGATTTATCTGAACTCCTGTCAGGATCCTTGGCTTTACCTCCATTCTTTTTGTGGGAGGAGGAAGAAGCAGAATTATCCCCAGAAACAGAAGCAGAAACCATCTCTTCCAAAATGTTAGACCTTTTCTTTAATGTTTTTGGGCAAAAGATCTTACAACGATCACAACTGGCAAATATGTGACTTATTCCCAAACAAGAAATACAGAGAGAAGGTCTGTCTACTTTTGCTGTAAGTTGCCCACAAGAGTCACAACATTTAAAACCTGTGGGTCCTGTGCGTTTTTTAGGTTTATCCAAATGGACCTCTGACATTTAAGCTAGGCAAAAAAGATTATTTCAAAACACCGTTATTTAAAGTAACTCGGAACCAGAGAATTACTTTAAAATAACTACCGCTAGTAGTTTCTGGAACCGAGCGCTATTCGGTTCCTGAAGAAAAAGGAACCGAAAAAATTACTAAATTTGGACAAAACTAAAGCGGTTCAGGGAACCGATCGCTAAATCACTCTAAATAATAATAAATTGAGATGAGAAATATTTAAAATAGACGCGGAACCCTCGGTTCCAAGGAACCGTGAGGGAACCGCGAATATAAATTAAAAACTACTAAAACACTAATTTACTATACTAAACAATGTTTCTAAGGCAGCAATTTAAAATTAAACTGAAAATGAGTACTTATCTACAGATAAACTTTAGTCAGAGGCAGTTCAAAGAGAGCTCTCCGGGACGTCCTTACTAGGCAGGCGGAGTAAAGAATCTGAAGCACTCAGAGTGCAGCAGTTGATAGGGCAACAGTTTGAAAGTGGCATGAGCCAACTGAGAGTTCTATAATTTACATAAAATTCCATCTCTCCAGGCAGTTCAACACAGGAGGCTGACTGCATTAAGTTTAATCATAATGAGTGATTCCTAGGGTTAGAAATCCTATTTCTGCCAGCCTACTTTTGCATTCAGCGTTCGGAAAATGAATCTGGAATGCACGTATAGCAAAAGGCTCCCGTAGCATTACTGCAATTGGACATTTTAAGGCACTGGAACAGGTCCAGCTCAACCTCTTAATTGCAAATAGCAAGAAAACTAGTCAGAGTGTACACCATTCCTGTGTTAGTCCACCCTAGTATGCTAGTGCAGGCACTGGAATAATGGTTCACTCACCCAGTGAATCAGTTAAGTTCATATATTAGCATCAAGGAATCTAATCAGAACCTGTGGTTCCACTAATGTTTCGGGAGTGAGTCATTCCATCATCAGAGCAGACAGATTTCTGTAACTGTTATGGCAAATAGTATAAAAACCCACAGTTTAGAAATATCTCTAGATCATATTCTTAGTTCTTCAAATAGAGTGCCACATACTGACTCCTGGCATTCAATGAGCAACCCATTTCTGATAACACTCCAAATACCAGTACCTGTGGTAATTCCTACAATATATCCTATATGCCAGTGTCACCCACTACTAAACAGGGCCTATAATTCACACAACCTATGTTCAGTTATCCTGGTGTACATCATTACATCTGCTGGTGCCATTTTGCCTTTTTATCAGATTCCTTTTACAAAGCAATCATATACATCAAGTTCACAGGTCTGCATTTAGTCTGCCTGGAATAAACACAAATTCCCTAATTAACGTATTCTACAGCAGCTTGAAATGAACAACAATGCAACTCTTACACTTTACATTAATACTTCCAGATGAATATAAAAAAGTTTGCATCACATAAATAATACAGAGGTTCCTTCATTTATATTTTAAGCTCCTGCAGTACATGTTATTCAATGTAATAAACATTCTCTGTACTTAATTTAGTAGCTCCTATTATGATTATAAAAGAATGGGGTGTTCTACACACATTTGTTCCATACGGCAGGGGCTGCTATGACTACACAGTGCAACCTGACCCTTCATCAATGTGCTATAAAGACAGTTTTTCTGTTTGTTTCAAAAAAAGAAACTTCTAACACATAGTACTCCAGGACTTCCTTTTCTGTAACAAGCTGTTTTCATTTCAAGATGATTTAGAACAAAATAGTCAGCAAACATGTGTGTTTACTTCAGAAAGCCTGAATGAAGACCTATAAATTTTAGGCACAAAACTTCTTATGTAAAATGGCCCACGTATTCAAAGGAGATGTGCGGCACAAAAGAAAAAATTACTCACCTTAGTAATGTTGTTTCTTCTAATGGAGTCTTGCTGTATTCTGACAATAGCAGTGAGTCCCAACCTTCGAACTGCCCCAGAGATGAAGGAGTTAACTTTCCATGCCAGGCATGGAACGCTGAGCTCGAGCTCGGTTGAGACTCTGTCTGTTGCTGTTTGAACTCAAACCGTCAGATCTTTATGAGCTAAACTCACTGAGGTCCTGTGTAGAAGCTGTAAACCTACACTAGCCAACTGGCTACTAACATAACAACAAATATTTTGGTCCCAAAACAAAGACTCAAGTCAGGAGACCCAAAAAATGAAACACAACATCCACTCACCCAAAGAAAGGGTGATAACAAAAAAGGTGAGGCACCTCCTGAGTGCCAACACTGCCACTGCCCACCTCATCCCAAAAACAGAGGTTCTGAGAGAGGAAGGCGGGGGGGAGGTCAGAATACAGCAAGACTCCATTAGAAGAAACAACATTACTAAGGTGAGTAATTTTTTCTTCAAACAACATGAAGTCTTGCTGTATTCTGACAATAGCAGACTACCAAGCAGTACCTCCATGGAGGAGGGACAGAACCTACTTAGGAAAAAGGCTCTGAAGCACAGCTGTGCCAAACCGAGCATCACTCCTAGCCTGGATATCCAGGGAGTAATGCTTGGTAAAAGTGTGAACTGTTTTCCAGGTAGCTGCTTGACATATTTCTAAGATAGGAATATCCCCGGCAGCAGCTGTACCTCTGGTAGAGTGAGCCCTCAGGCCTGAAGGTGGAACCTTACCTAATTTTTCATAGCAAAATTTGATGCAAGAGACAATCCACCTGGCAATGGATCTTTTAGTGGCAGGTTTTCCTTTACCCACCTCACCATAAGTGAGGAACAGTTGGAGGGATTCGAACCTGTGACCCTTGGTACATTCTATATAGTAGCTAAGGGCTCTTTTCACATCTAGACTGTGCAGCCTCCTCTCACCAGAGGAGGAATGGTCAGTGAAGTACACAGGAAGAGACATAGATTGGTTAAGGTGGAAGTCTGAAACCACCTTAGGCAAAAACTTCCTGTTAGTCCTGAGGACCACCTTATCCCTATGGAAGGAAATAAAGTCAGGCTCCACTGACAGGGCTTGTAGCTCACTTGTGCACCTGGCAGAAGTGATGGCCACCAGAAACACAGTTTTCCAAGTCAAGTACTTAAGCTCTGCTGAGGACAAAGGCTCAAAAGGGGGTTGCATAAGCTGAGCAATGCAAACATTAAGATCCCAAGCAGGGGCAGGATCCCTGAATGGAGGATTGGTATGAAGCAATCCCTTGAAAAACTTGGAGAAAACAGGGTGAGCTGAAAGAGAGGCTTACCTGCTGAAATGAAAGCAGAAACAGCTGCCAGATGCACCCTTAGTGTAGCTGGTCTGAGTCCCAAGCTATTCAGATGGACCATATAGTCAAGGACTATGGAGATCAGCAGACTCTGGGGAAATAAAGCTTCTAGCGCACTATGGAAAATCCTTTCCATTTGGAATTATAAGTAGTCCTGGTGGAAGGCTTCCTAGAAGCCTTTAGAATATCCATAACACCTTGGGAGAGGTGTAAATCAGCAAACTCTAACTCTTCAAGAGCCAGGCCTTGAGATTGAGAGATTTGAGATTCAGGTACCAAACCCTCCCTTGAGCACAGGTTAACAGGTTGTAATTCCTGGGAAGAGCCAGGGGAAGATGGACTGTTAAGGACAATAGGAGGGGATACCAGGGCTGTCTGGCCCAGTCTGGAGCAATCAGGATCACTTTGCAAGGTTGAGACCTAATTTTGACTAGCACTTTGAACAGGAGAGGGAAGGAAGGGAAGCATACAGGAACTTCCCTTCCCAGTTGAGAACTAAGGCATCCAGGGGGACTGAGCCCAACACTGGGGGCCTGCAGCAAAAAAAGGGGAAGTTGGTGATTGTCTGGGGCTGCAAAAATATCTATCTGTGGAGTGCCCCATCTGGAGAATATCACCTCCAAGACCAGGGGATCCAGTGACCATTTGTGATGGCCCTGAGATATCCTGCTGACCGCATCTGCCAGGACATTGTCCTTGCCTGGGAGGTGTACTGCTGTGAGGGAGGTGTTCAGGGAATAAGCCAGAGACCACAACTTCATTGCTTCTGTGCACAAGGCCGTGACCGAGTGCCTCCTTGCTTGTTGATGTACCACATTGTGGTGGTATTGTCTGTTCTGATCTGAATAACTTTATTCTGAACAGACTTGGAAAAAACTTGAAGTGCTAGAAATACTGCTCTGAGTTCCAACAGATTGATGTGAAGCAGAGATTCCTGAGGGGACCACAACCCCTGGGTGGTCAGGTCGCCCAAGTGAGCCCCCCACCCCAAGAGGGAGGCATCTGTAGTAAGGATTAAAGAATGAGACTGAGTGACAAAGGGAACTCCTTGTCTCAGATTGTTCTGATCCTGCCACCACTGCAAGGCCTGGATCAGGGTTCGAGTCACTGGGATCAGTTTGGTCAGAGGGTCCTTTTTCTGAGACCAAAAGGCTCTCAAATGGAACTGAATGTCCCTCATCTGAAATCTTGCTCCTTGCACCACTACTGTACAAGCAGCCATGTGCCACAGGAGTTGCAGAAAATGCCTTGCTGGTCGAGACACCTGTAGGGTGAATGAGGAGGCCAGAGTGATAAGGGTCCTTGCCCTGTCCAGGGGAAGGAAGGCTCTGGCCCTTTCTGTATCTAGCTCCGCATCTATGAAGGTGAGGAGCTGAACAAGCTCTAGAACTGACTTTGAAAGATTCAGAAGGAAACCCAGAGAGGTAAGCAGTTGCTGAGTTATTTGTAGGTGTAACCTGACTTGGTCTGGGGCCTGGCCTACTATGAGCCAGTTGTCCAGGTATGGGAAGATGGCAATCCTTTGCCTTCTTAGAGAAGCAACTACTACTGCCAGGCATTTTGTGAACACCCTTGGAGCAGAGGTTAGACCGAAGGGCATTGCTCTGAACTGGTAATGGACTGAGGGCAGCTCGAACCTGAGATACTTTCGATGGGAGCTTCTGATGAGAATATGGAAATAGGCATCCTTGAGGTTCAGGGAAACTAGCCAGTCCCCTGGCCTTAGAGAGGGTAGAATTATTCCCAGAGTCACCATTTTGAATTTTGGCTTTAAAAGGTGCTTATTTAAATATCTGAGATCCAGGATGGGCCGCCATTCTCCTGTCTTTTTTGGGGTAAGGAAGTACCTGGAGCACAATCCTTTGCCCTGGTGTAGGGGTGGAACCCATTCCACAGCTCTGAAGAGCCATGAGGGAAGAGACCTCTGCCTCTAGAGCAAGTGCCTCTGAGGGATTTGCAGGTGGAAAATATCTGGTTCTCAGCTTTGGAAATTTTTTGAAGCTGAGAACCAGTCCCTGGCTCACTACTTCCAGGACCCACTTGTCTGATGTTAGAGACTTCCAGTCCTGGACAAAGTAAGCCAGCCTGCCCCCTACAGGTGGTGGAGAATCGGCCCTGGCAACCCCATCAGGGTGCCTGGTTGGCAGAGGGTTTTGGCTGAGGGGTGGAAGCAGGTCTGCTTGTACCCCTTCTGCCTCTCCCTCTAAAGAACCCCCTCTGAGCATAGGCAGAAGAGGAGGCCTGGGCTTGGTAGAAAGGCCTATGAAAAGGCCTGCCTCTGCCCCTGGTATGCTGCCTTTGAGGAGTGGCCTGCCTTTCCTTGGCCTGGGCACTCCTATAGGTGGTCCTATATTCGTCCATTTTCTTCATATAATTCTCTGTTTGCTCCCCAAACAGAGAATTACTCTCAATAGGAAAATCCATGGCCTTAGTCTGGGTATCCTGTGACAGGCTAGTACATCTGAGCCAAGCCATTCTACGAAGTGCCACAGATGTAGCCATGACTCTAGATGACACATCATTGGAGTCCACTGCAGCATGGAATTGCACCTTGGATGCCTCAATACCATCAGTAGCCACCTGCTCCAGCTTCTTGGCAAGCTGGCCAGGGACCTGTTTTGCTAAAGCCATTACAGTGCCCCATCTGGATTTCTGATACCTAGCA
Source organism: Neoceratodus forsteri (assembly GCA_016271365.2). Lineage (NCBI taxonomy): Eukaryota > Metazoa > Chordata > Ceratodontiformes > Ceratodontidae > Neoceratodus > Neoceratodus forsteri. The sequence goes on from CM057449.1 coordinate 532,713,557, forward strand.
GTATAGGCCATATAGTTGGCCTGTCTGAGTCCCAAGGATGCTGCCATGTACTGTTTCTTTGCCATGGCACCAATCCTCCTGGAGTCCTTGTCTGGGGGGTGTGAAGCCAAGGGAATATTTGCCTTATCACAGGCTGCAGCCTGCACTACCCCAAGATGGCTGCATTGTTGTGTAAGGAAAAGTTTGTTCTGCTTTTTAGAGTGTGGTAACCAGTCCTTATCAGTTCTAAAAAAAAAAAAAACGGATTTCATTACGTTTTTTTCCACGACCCGTAACACAGTGAGGAACCGATAGGGGTGTCTTGCCTGGCAGATTGCCGAAAAAAGGGTAAGTTAGTTAGGACTGGCCATGTCACAGAAACCAAGAAAAACCAGGCCCACTGGGACTTTAACACTGTAGTGTGTGTGGGGAAGCCTTTGCTAAGGCTGACCCCCACACTACCTGTGTTTATTGTCTGGTGTTTGACCACCTCGATTCAGACTGCCATATTTGCAAAAGTTTTCCCACAGCTACCCTGGAAAAGAGAGTAGGTAGGCAGAGGGAAAGGGAGGCCAAGAAGTCCGCTGACACGGATGGCCAGCCCGGTTCGGTTCCAACCGAACCAGAAGGAGAGTCCTCTGACCAGGGCGAAAGGAGAACCGACTCCTGCGAGTCGGTTCGTTAAAAAAAGAAGGATAAGTCAGCGGTTCGGATCCACAAGTTCTTTCTCCGACCGCTGATGAAACAGCCAAGCGATAAGGATTATTCAATCGCTATCTTCAGTTCCGACCGAACCGGCACCATCGGTTGAGGGCTCGGTTCAGTCAGTTCACCGGTTCAGTTATAATTTAGAGGATTTTTATGAACTGGAGGAGGAGGAGGAGGAGGAGGAATGAGGATAGTGATGGTGATTATGAAAGTCTGGATGTGCCCATTGACCCGGACATCTCCCCAGACAGACCTTCAGGTGTTTCTCCTCCTAGGCTTTCTGAGTCCCTCTCCCACTTCATGTTTTACAAAAGGTGGCTGAACTCCAGCTTCCAATGAAGGAAGCAGTAGAGGATCAGGAGGAGCCTGATTATGTTGAGATGATGGACATCCCAGAGTCCAGGAGACTGTCTATTCCCCTCCATAAGTCTTTTGGGAAACAGACATTTAAAATTTTAAAGACTCCTAATTCCATACCTCCTGTGGATAAAAGAATGGACAAGAGGTATACTCTCTCAGGCTCAGATACAGAGTTCCTTTCCCAGCAATGCAGCCATGCTGGGGTAGTGCAGGCTGCTACCTGTGATAAGGCAAATATACCCTTGGCTTTCACACGCCCCAGATAAGGACTCCAGGAGGACTGATGCCATGGCAAAGAAACAGTACATGGCAGCATGTTTGGGACTCAGGCAGGCTAATTATATGGCCTACACAGCTATATACCAGAAGTCTAGATGGGACACTGTGATGGCTCTGGCTAAACAGGTCCCTGACCAGCTTGCCAAGGAGCTGGAGCAGGTGGCTTGAGATGGTATTGAGGCATCCAAGGTGCAATTTCATGGTGCAGTGGACTCCAATGATGTTTCATCTAGAGTCGTGGCTACATCTGTGGCCCTTCGTAGGATGGCTTGGCTCAGATGTACTAGCCTGTCACAGGATACCCAGACTAAGGCCATGGATTTTCCTGTTATTGGTAATTCTCTGTTTGGGGAGCAGACAGAGAACTACATGAAGAAAATGGATGAGTACCGACCACCTATAGGAGTGCTCAGGCCAAGGAAAGGCAAGCCACTCCCCAGAGGCAGCATTCCAGGGGCAGGGGCAGGCCTTTTCATAGGCCTTTCTACCAAGACCAGGCCTCCTCTTCCACCTTTGCTCAGAGGGGGTTCTTCAGAGGGAGAGGCAGACAGGGTATAAGCAGGCCTGCTACCACCCCTCAGCCTAAAGCCCCTGCCAAACAGGCACCCTGATAGGGTTGCCAGGGCCGATTCTCCACTACCCGTAGAGGGCAGGCTGGCTTACTTTGTCTAGGACTGGATGTCTTTAACATCAGACAAATGGGTCCTGGAAGTAGTAAGCCAGGGACTGGTTCTCAGCTTCAAACAATTTCCCAAGATGAGAACCAGATCCTTTCCACCTGCAAATCCTTCAGAGGCCCTTGCCCTAGAGGCAGAGGTCTCTTCCCTCTTGGCTCTCAGAGCTACAGAAAGGGTTCCACCCCTACACAGGGGAAAGGGATTGTACTCCAGGTACTTCCTAACCCCCAAAAAGACAGGAGAATGGCGGCCCATCCTGGATCTCAGATATTTAAACAAGCACCTTTTAAAGCCAAAGTTCAAAATGGTGACTCTGGGAATAATTCTACCTCTCTAAGGCCAGGGGACTGGCTAGCCTCCCTGGACCTCAAGGATGCCTATTTCCACATTCTCATCAGATGCTCCCACAGAAAGTACCTCAGGTTCGAGTTGCCCTCAGGCCACTATCAATTCAGAGCAATGTTCTTTGGCCTAACATCAGCTCCAAGGGTGTTCACAAAATGCCTGGCATAAGTGGTTGCTTTCCTAAGGAGAAAAAAGATCTCCATCTTTCCATACCTGGACGACTAGCTCATAGTGGGTTAGTCTCCAGACTAAGTCAAGTCACACCTACAGATAACTCAGCAACTGCTCACTTCTCTAGGATTCCTCCTGAATCTTTCAAAGTCAGTTCTAGAGCCAGTGCAACTCCTCACCTTCATAGGGGCGGAGTTGGATACAATAAGGGCAAGAGACCTTCCTTCCCCTGGACAGGGCATGGACCCTTGTGACACTGGCATCTTCATTCACCCTTCAGGTGTCTCAACCAGCAAGGCATTTTCTGTAGCTCCTGGGCCACATGGCTGCTTTTACGGCAGTGGTCCAAGGAGCACAATTTCAGATGAGGGACATTCAGTTCCACTTAAGAGCCTTCTGGTCCCAGAGAAAGGATTCTCTGACCAAACTAATCCCAGTGACTCGAACCCTGATCCAGGCTTTGCAATGGTGGCAGGATTAGGACAACCTAAGGCAAGGAGTTCCCTTTGTCACTCAATCTTATTCTCTAATCCTTACCACAGATGCCTCCCTCCTGGGCTGGGGAGCCCACTTGTGGGATCTCACCACCCAGGGGTTGTGGTCACCTCAAGAATCTCTGCTTCACATCAATCTCTTAGAACTCAGAGCAGTGTTTCTAGCATTTCAAGTTTTCCAAGCCTGTTCAGCACAAACTAGTTCAGATCAGGACAGACAATACCACCACAATGTGGTACATCAACAAGCAAGGGGGCACTCGGTCTACGGCCTTGTGCACAGAAGCAATGAAGTTATGGTCTCTGGCTTATTCCCTGAATACCTCTCTGATAGCAGTGCACCTCCCAGGGAAGGACAATGTCCTGGCAGATGCTCTCAGCAGGATATCTCAGGGCCATCATGAATGGTCCCTAGATCCCCTAATTTTGAAGGTGATCTTCTCCAGATGGGGCACTCCACAGATAGATCTTTTTGCAGCCCCAGACAATCACCAACTTCCTCTTTTTTGCTGCAGACCCCAGTGTTGGGCTCAGTCCCCCTGGATGCTCTAGTTCTCGGTTGGGAAGGGAAATTCCTGTATGCTTTTCCCCCCTTCCCTCTCCTGTTCAAGGTACTAGTCAAAATCAGGTCTCAATCCAGCAAAGTGATTCTGATTGCTCCAGACTGGGCCAGAGAGCCCTGGTACCCTCTCTTGCTGTCCTTAGCAGTCCACCTTCCCCTGTCTCTTCCAAGGAATTACAACCTGTTAACATGTTCTCAGGGGAGGGTTTGGTATCTGAATCTCAAATCTCTCAATCTCAAGGCCTGGCTCTTGAAGAGTTAGAGTTTGCTGATTTGCATCTCTCTCAAGGTGTTCTGGATATTCTAAAGGCTTCTCGAAAGCCTTCCACCAGAAAGACTTACAACTCCAAATGGAAAAGGTTTACTATTTGGTGCTCTGGTAAGCATATTTCTCCAGAGTCTGCTGGGTTGCCTACAGTCCTGGACTATATGGTTCATCTCAATAGCTTAGGTCTCAGACCAGTTACAGTTAGAGTGCATCTGGCAGCTGTCTCTGCCTCCTTGTCAGCAGGCAAGCCCTCTTCCCTTTCAGCTCATCCTGTATTCTGTAAATTCTTCAAAGGATTGCTGCATACCAATCCTCCCTTCAGGGACCCTGCCCCTGCTTGGGACCTTAATGTTTGCATTGCTCTGCTTATGCAACCCCCCTTTTGAGCCTTTGTCCTCAGCAGAGCTTAAGTACTTGACTTGGAAAACTGTGTTCTTGGTAGCCATTACTTCTGCCAGACGGATAAGTGAGTTACAGGCCTTGTCAGTGGAACCTGATTTTATCTCTTTCCATAGAGATAAGGTGATCCTCAAGACTAATAGGAAGGTTTTGCCTAAGGTGGTTTCAGATTTCCACCTTAATCAGTCTATGTCTCTTCCTGTTTTCTTCACTGACCACTCCTCCTCGAGGGAGGGGAGGCTACACAGCCTGGATGTGAAAAGGGCCCTGAGCTACTACATAGAACACACCAAGGGTCACAGGTTTGACTCCCTCCAATTGTTCCTCACTTATGGTGAGGTTGGTAAGGGAAAACCTGCCACTAAGAGATCTATTGCCAGGTGGATTGTCTCTTGCATACAATTCTGCTATGAAAAATTAGGTAGAATTCCCCCCCCTCAGGCCTGAGGGCTCACTCTACTAGAGGTACAGCTGCTTCCCTGGCTGCTGCCAGGGATATTCCTATCTTAGAGATTTGTCAAGCAGCTACCTGGAAAACAGTACATACTTTCACCAAGCATTACTCTCTGGATATGCAGGCTAGGAGTGATGCTCGGTTTGGCACAGCAGTGCTTCAGAGCCTGTTCCCAAAGTAGGTTCTGTCCCTCCTCCATGGAGGTACTGCTTGGTAGTCTGCAATAGTCAGACTACAGCAAGACTTCATGTTGTTTGAAGAAAAAATTACTCACCTTAGTAATGTTGTTTCTTCTAATGGAGTCTTGCTATATTCTGACCTCCCCCATGCCTCCCCTCTCAGAACCTGGGTTTTGGGATGTGGGTGGGGAGGAGCAGTGCTGGCACCCTAGAGGTGCCCCCTTTTTTTCTCACCCTCTTATTTTTTGGGTGTGTGTTGTGTTTTTTGGGTTTCCTGACTTAAGTCTTTGTCTTGGAACCAAAAAATATTTTTATTAGATTTAGTTGCCAGTTGACTAGTGTGAGTTTACAGTTTCCACACAGGACGCCCAGTGAGTATAGTTCGTAAAGATCTGGCGGTTTGGGTTCAAACAACAACAGACAGAGTCTCAACCGAACTCAAGCTCAGCATTCCATGTCTTGCATGGAAAGTTAACTCTTTCCTCTCCAGGGCAGTGCAAAGGTTGGATATCACTGCAATAGTCAGAATACAGCAAGACTCCAATAGAAGAAACAACATTACTAAGGTGAGTAATTTTTTCTTTTGTTTGTACTGCCATTTTGAAGCATTATCCTGTACAGTTTTATCTTTTATTTTATTGTTATTGATAATAATAAAATGCTACCTACTTCTCCTGGTTTGCCTATGATTATCAACAACCAACACACCGAAATCTGGCCAGTGGAAAATCATGGAGGGAGAGAGGTGATATGATTGAAACATTCAAACACCTTAAGGGCATTAACAAGGTGAAAGAGTCTAACATGTTTCGATATAAGAAAAATAGCATGACAAGAGGATATAGCATGAGATTAGATTGAGGCCAATTAAGGGGTAATGTAATGAAGTTCTTTTTCACAGAAAGGGTGGTGGATGCATGGAACGGCCTACCTCAGGAAGTGGTGGCTATGAATACAGTGCTGGGCTTCAAACAAGCATGCAATAGGCTTAAGGGAGCAATACAGATGAGTATGAATAGATAGGCCATTGACCGAGCGAAGGCAGATGTCACATTCAGCATTTAGTTTCGGGCAAAGAATAGTTTTTTTTTTTTTTTTTTTATATATTTCCATTCTGAAGGGATGAATGGCCTTCCTTTTTTTTTTTTTGACGCAGGTCCTCTTACCTTATTTATTTTACAGCCACTAGATGGTATGGGCGATCTTCAGAAGGTTAGAATTATGTTATACTTGGTCACTTCAGGGTGCACAGTTAATCTGTTAACTGGTATGCTTTTAGGGGATACGACTGGGACTGTCCAAAAACATTAAAGAACAATGAAGATGTTGTTACTGTCTTCCGATTATGAGGATGATAATCGTTAAATAGGTTCATACCCCTGTATATTATAATCGGAACCTCGGTTTTCATGTATGGCCCTTCCCCTTTAAAGGCACATTTATTTCATGTATTTTTTACTCCTCTTCACCACTGTTTTTATTTATTGAGTGCTTCTATGAAGTACTGAGCACTCAATTTAAACTAGTTTATCTTTACTTTACATGGGCGACCTGATTACATTGACAAGAAGAGATCATGATCTGCTATAAAGGGAGCTCCGCCTTAGCAAACCCGCTAAATAGGGCGTCTGGCTTAGGGCTTATAGCCTCCACCTCAGAGGCCATTTTAACCTGAGGATATATAGTGGTGGTGGCCACTCTCTTTCAATTACTGATATGAAGCTGGTACTCGTTAAATAGGGTTTTTGTACATTGATACCAACCTATGTAGTCCTCGTTAAATAAGGGTTCAATTAGGAATGATAGCAATTTTCCAGCTGGTCCGTTTTTCAGCACTGACTGTTAACCTACATCCCTGTATTCTCTTCTGTGCAGGCATCTCTCTTATTTATCGGGTCATGTTTATTACATTTTAGAAAGCTGTAGGAGGTGAGCAGATACAGTAAATATGTAATTTGCTGTGAATGTATACTTTATTTATTCTTCATAATAACCTTTTTTACACTGGTTTGGTTTTCACACTTCCTTTCATGTCCCCGGCACTAATACAACTAATAGTTCCTTCTTATAAAACAAATAATTCTATATCAGTCTGAAGATCATCTTCAGTATTTTTCCCGCACATTGTCTTAATCTGATAAAATTCATCTTTTTATATGGGACACTATAAAACTTCATAAATTATTGAAGTCATATAATGTTTTTATATAGTGTTAGGTGGCCCATTGTCTAATGGGTTTGTTATTTATTTTAGTTGGGTATCTTTTTATTAGACTCAATGTTAGATGTTATATACAGAGTCTCGGATTTTCTCCATGGGTCCAGGTCGTGAGGGGCATCACAGAACAGACTCTCCCCACTTCAAACGAAATCATAGTTCGATTTTCTCCGTGGGTCCAGGTCATGACAGCATTACTGGAAGCCCTCCCCACCCCACACCAAGCGAAATCAGAGCTCAGATTTTCTCTGTGGGTCCAGTTTATTAGGGCATTGCTGGAAAGCCCTTCCCCACCCCCGAAACAAAATCAGGTACAGAGTCCTCCTGCTGTGCTCCTCGGACAAAGAGAGCAGCTCCCAGCACTAGCTAGCGTTTAGCGCCTTTTAGGATTTCAAATCTGAATATACTTCTCAGCCCAACACTGAAGATAGCTTTTTTTTTTTTCCCTTTGGTGCTTTCTACTTTTTTAGAGTTTGTAGTCACTATTGTCTAGTCACCTTAATGGACTCTGGGTGAATTTATTGAATTCTTAACTGCTGGTCTGTGCACCTTAAGTGCGTCCCTACTAAACATGAATAGCTTATTATTTGTCAGTTTCAGTTAGGAAACTGTTTTTTTAATTCGGTATCTCTTAATTTCTTGCTGCAGCGTTTGAACGAAGCAACTGTATAATTTAAATCAGCAACAGATATTAATCTTACATTAGGAAGTTTAATGTTTCAAGTAGAATCCTGTCTGGAAATACATTGCTGCTTTCCATCTGATTGGCCAAAGTCCTTGCGGCTCCTCAATTCGGTTTTAACAAGTGACTCACAATACTTCTGGTGACTGGTTATAAATTCCATACCTTCTCTTACTCCACAGAGCTCTGAATTTTCTCCGTGGTCCAGGTGGTGAGGGCATCGCTGGAAAGCCCTCCCCCCACCCCCCCAAAACGAAACCAGGTACTGAGTCCTCCTGCTGTGCCCGTGGACAAAGACAGGTGCTCCCAGCACTAGCTCACCCCGCAGTTGCCGCGACTGCTCCCCCACCCACCCCTACCCTCCCACCCTTAGCCGGTGTTTGTTTTGTACTGTAGTGCCTCGCGATACCTGCACTCCCTCGCGATACTTTTTTTATTAAGTCCCTTGTTTCCCATCTGCTCCTTATACTATCTTGCCACTAGAGGTTGCCTTAACTCCCATCTTTGTGCTGTCTTCTTTCCTGCTCTCAGTTCTGGTTGCTACCGTCTTCTGTCGTTCACCCATCTCTCTAGCTTTGCACCTTGCCCTCCCCCCTTTTTTCTCTGTGTCCTCTCTTGCTCCCTCCTTTTATTTTGTTCCCTTGTAATACTCCTATTCATTATGGCTCCCACGTCATTACTCACCCTTCTCTCTGTCGCATTTATGTTATTGAAACTCTCAGCTCTCACCGGTCCTGCAATGTTTACTACACCCCAATATGTATGCTCTCCTGATAATTTCTGTTTCTCCAACCTTCTAGCTGACCCCATTCCTACTCCTCTTCCTCCATCTGGGCTTACTGTCAAGCATCTGGGGTTATTAATTAGACGTATCCAGTTAAGGTTCACCATATCCGCTGGTTGTACAACAAGGGTGTACATTATTGCTTCACTCTGGATATTTACCCTGTCCCTTACTCTTGCGGGGGCTGTTGAGACTAATCATGATCCCGCACAGGCATCTAATCCCACACAGTCTCTCCCTGTGCAATGCCTGCCCCAAACAGATGGTCTCACCTTTGCTCACATTAACACAGGGAGCCTACTTGCCAATCTCCCCTACCTTGAGGCATGGATCACAGTGAATAGCCCTGATATCTTAGCCATCTCTGAAACATGGCTTAAGCCCTCAGTTACTGATTCCCAGTGCTTTCTTCATGTATATAAAATGCTTCGTGTGGATCGTAAGGGTGCAAAACGATGTGATGACCTAGCGCTCTACCACAAATTTCACCTGAACATCACCTTGTTGTGCGACTCCCCTCTGGCTAACTGTGAGGTCCTTCATTCCCTCCTCCTGCTTGAGGGTGTTAAACTCCACATCTTCTGTATATATATTCCTCCCAGAAACTCTAGACTGGGGCTTAGTGAGTTCATGGACTATTTGCTCTCAGCTACTGGGAAAAGTGACATACTCTGTCTTGGGGATTTTAACCTTGACTGGGCTGGACCTAGCTCCTCTCACCTATCCTCCATGGTAAGCAAGGCCAATCTCTCTCAGCTTATTCAGGAACCAACTAGGATCTCCCACAGTGGTGCCTGTACCACACTCCTTGACTGGATCCTTACTAATAGGAAGGAGTTCATTACCTCATCAGGAGTACTCCCAGACACCATAAGTGATCACTATCCAGTCTACTGTTTATGGGATACCTCCCCCCCCCCAAGCTAAAGTGGTAACTTTCTGCAATCTCTCCAACCTTAATTCAGTTGCCTTCACTCATGATCTTGACCTAGTTGACTGGTCTCCCCTCTACTCTACTGATGACATAAATTTCACCACAGGCTATTTCATCTCTACCCTTCTCTCGCTTCAAAACAAACACATCCCAGTCACCACACGAAGGGTAAAAGGGAAGGTTTCCAAATGGCTTACACGTCCCCTGCTCCATCTTCTGAAATTTAGGGATAAACTGTGGTCTGCATGGAAGGCCTCTCATCTACTTACAGACTATGAAGTCTATAGAGCTTTATGGAACACCTGCAAAAAGGAGATACGCCTGGCTAAAAGTTCTTATTACAGGAATCTCCTTATGTCCTCCGCCTCTAACCCTAAATGGTATTGGTCCCAAACCAAGGAAATACTTGGCAACAACAAGCCTCAGACACCCACAGATATGTATATAAAGGATACCCACTGTAACCATTCATGCACCATTGCCAATGCTTTTAACTCCCTCTTTTCCTCACTACCTTCTCCTTCACCTTCTGGGCCCCTAAAAGCCTAGCCTGTTGCCTCTTCCAGAACCCCCACTCCCTCTACCTTTGAGCTGGCCCCGGTCACATACCACGAAGTTCTAAAGCTACTCAAAACCATTCTGGCTACTGGCAGCCCAGGCCCTGATGGTATTCATCCTGGGATTCTTAGGCAGTTTGCTGCCTGGCATGCTGCGCCTATTACTAGGCTTTTCAACCTCTCTATCAGCACTTTCACTGTCCCCTTGGTCTGGAAAAAGGATAGAACAATTCCCCTCTTTAAGAAGGGTGATGATAAACAAGTGTCCAACTACTGCCCCATCTCACTTCTCCCTACTCTCGGCAAGCTATCTGAGAAACTAGTCCGTTGACAGGTCTCTAAGTACCTTACCAAGTTCAAACTTCAATCCCCTTTTCAACATGGCTTTAGGGCTCGGCACAGTACCACCACTGCCTTGACCCAATTTACCAGCGATGTCAAAGGTCATATGGACAAGGGCCTACTCATAGGTGTGGTTTTCATCAACCTTTCTAAGGTGTTCAATATGGTCCATCACCCACTAATGCTGATGAAGCTACAAGCCCTAGGAACCACTGACTCCACCATATCCTGGTTCGGCAGTTACCTTGAAAACCGTACTCAGGCTGCTGCCTTCCATAAGGCTCTCTCCTCCCCCATTCTTATCACCCGTGGTGTTCCGAAGGACTCCATCCTTGGGTCTCTCCTCTTTTCCTTAATGATATTCCCAGTTCTTCTCTTCACAGTAACATGCTCATGTACGCTGATGATCTAGTGCTTTATTTCTCATCTAAATCCACTGATGACATTAACCTCAAACTTTCTCATGACTTTCAAACCCTTCAATCATGGCTCTCGGATAACCATCAAATCCTAAGCAAAGGTAAAACACAGGCCACGCTTTCTGGTTCCTCAAAAAAAGTGCCCTCTGAGGCCCCTAAGCTCCTTGTCCACTGCAGTGATGGAACTGCGGTCACTAACACCTCTACTTTCAAATTCCTCGGAGTTACGCTCGACCCTGCTCTTGATTTTGCAGCTCACGTCAATGAGGTTTGTCAGACTGTCAATGCAAAAACAGGCGCTGCCTATCATGTGCACCACTCTCTCACACACAGTCAGCCAGACTATCAGTAGCTAGAGGAATACTTCTCCCTCAGCTCCTCTATGCCCTCCCAGTTCTTTTCCCAGCCAATGTCAGTGTGCTGTGCAAATGGAACACTTCCTACAACAATATCTGTAGGTTTGCCTTATCAGCACCTAGCCTAACACATCACTGCCTACTTTACTCTGGCTTAAACTGGCTGTCACCTAAAGACCTTCGGGCTTATTCCCTAGGTGTCTTATTGACTCCCTTGCTTGTCTACCTCGCCCGGACTCTCTGGCCGACTAGCTTACCCTGGCCTCCCAATCCCGCACCCTTATGTCCTCTTCCGTCCCTATGCTCTCAATACGACCCTGTGCTACCAAAATGGGTGAACAGGCATTTTCCAGTTTTGCTCCTAAGTTCTGGAACTCACTCCCCTTGCAGGTTAAAAACTCCACCTCCCACCTTGCTTTTAAGCACTTGCTGTTCTGTCACCTCTACACTCTCGGTAACTGCATATGCACTTAGACGAAACTACCAATAGGCCCCCTTGCTGGTTGCAAACAATGTATAACTTACTTCATGGTATATTATTTATAGTGTTTTAGTTATTCTTCACTAGAAGGGCTAGGGACAGATAATGTACAAGCTTGTCCACTAGCCTATTCACACCTCTTATTGTGCCTATAATTGTCTACTTGTCCTATCCTAAGATGTAATCTCAACCTGTATTATATTGTTTGTACTATGATGTTGTTATTGTTTATGAATTTGTACAACTGTGCTTATATGTATTCTGTATTGTACTCTCCCGGGTCGTGCCTGAAAATAGGCAGGATTGTTGCCTAGCGCACTTACCCTGTTACCAAAAGCGAATAAATAAATATAGTTAATTTAAGTCATCCCACAATTTATTTTCTTTCAAGGTCTCTGACATGGCATTCTGTATTCACTTAATAGGTTAAACAATGTTTAGCAGGATGGCAGTGCTAGAACTTGTTACTTCAGTGAATTTTAAATTTGTTCCACTCCACATGATAATACTAGGCATGGTATACTGCCTTTTTCTTGCTTTAGTGGTTTTATATTTCAGATCCGTCTTTCGGATGAGACGTTATACCGAGGTCCCATCTGCCTGGATTGGTGGTAGTTCAGGTGGATGTTAAAGATCCCATGGCACTTATCGAAAAGTGTAGGGGAATTTCCCTGGTGTCCTGGCCAAATTCCCCTCATTCACTAAAAATACCACCAACAGCTTAATCTGGTTCAAGGTCAGTTGGTATTCATCTGTATCCCCCTCCCTCGGGTCGTGCCTGAAAATAGGCAGGATTTGTCTAGTGCACTTACCCGGTCAACAAAAACTAAATAAATAAATATTTGATTTATTACTGGGTTGGGCACTTGGGGTTAAGGTAGAGTTGTTTCACCGCATTCAAGGATTTTTAGGAGGTCAGTCTAGGGACTGGGGTTAGATTGTTGTGTGTGTGTGTGTGTGTATATATACATTCCATATTTTTATAACGTCAGAGTTGATACCTGAATTCCATGGTGTAGATATAGTTTGTTTTCAGAGATTTATTTCATTATAGGGGGAGTTTAGGTCATGGGGGAAGAGGGAGTGGGATAAACACTTTTTTCTGTTGGATAAAGAGAGAGATATATGCAACATCAATATCATTATTACTGATCGAGGAATTTCTATGTTCTGGGAGGGTTACTATTTTCTGCCTTTAAGGGCTACATTGTTAAACCATTTTTAGTCTGATTTCATGGCTTTTAGTACTACATGTACAGCAATGAATGTAAATGGGATGCATTCTAAGCTTTAAAAAGACTGCAAATTTTACATTATGCCTATTTCTTACATTGTAAGATTTTATTTTTCACAAGAAACCTATATGCTTACTTCTGAACTGGATCTATTAAAAAATGGGATTACACTACTGACTGTGTTTCTGGAAATTATACCTCCAAGAATAGGGTTGTTATTCTCCTTGGTAAATCTATTTCTTTAACTTTTTTGAATTCAGTAGCTGACAGTGAGGGCAGATTTATAATGGTTGCAGGGGTCCTTAACAACTATTAAATCTTATTAGGTTCGATATACGGCCCCAACTCGAACTCAGCAGCCTTTCTTATGAAACTGACTTCCAAAGTGTCTAAATTTCCAGACTACCAATTAATTTTAGGAGGTGATTAGAATTTAACACAGGACCCATTGTTAGATAAATCTCCACCTAGTATGCCTAGATCTAGGGACGATAATCGAACGTTACCAGAATTCACTGACCTATTTGAACTTGCTGATCCTTGGAGGGTCTACAACCCAAACCTAACAAAATGTACTTTTTATTCTTCAGTACTCTTTGCTGCTCTAAATTATTTCTTTCACCCCCTCTCTGCACAGACCGTCCCCTTGTTCCCTGACCCTCCCCCAGATTAAGTCCTTTTCTTTTGTATTTGTTTCTCTCCAACCCTCCCTAGCTCAGGATCCTATTAATTCTCTCCCTCCTTCATTTCATCCAGGCCCCCGAAGCCCTGATCAGGCTGAAACCAAGGCTCGGACCACCACTGTGGTCCGAAATTGCTGCCAAAACCGGACGTCCATGCAGGAGCCGCCAGCCACCTGACCCCTGTAAGCTGCCCAGGTATGGACACAGAAATTAGAGTGTCGCAGCTTCTCCACTTGAATTTTTGCCCACCCACCCACCGCCATCCTCAATTACATGCACTTAAAACTCGCTCTTCATTCTCTTATCTCCTGTTGGCTTCTCTAGTTAGGCTGACTTAAGGGAGCATCGTCTCATCATAATCCAATTCATTTTCCTGAACTACCAGATTATATTTGTCACAAGCCATGGCATCATCCTTCCTAATACCATTCCTGCTTATGCTGCTCACCCTGACTGCCTTCTCTCTTACAAGCAAAGAGTTTTCTCAGCACCCTTCCACATACTACGCTGATAAGTACCCCCTGTATATCTTAAGTAACACAGCCACCAGCACCAACACTAATTCCAAGTGGAGCAATTACAGTTTCCTACTGCCCTCTACAAATATATGCCAGCAGCCCCTATACTTAAGTGCATTAGTTCTTTTCAGATCTACACAACCCTTGCAGCTCAAAATCGAGCTAGAACTCCATAATAATTTTGCCACCAGCGTTAGGCTGCCTAGGAAAAAAGAATTAGCCACACTCATTGCTACCCCAAAACGACTAATACTGCTACTGCTCCTATGCTCTGGTAAAGTGGAAGTAAATCCTGGACCCCAATCAAACTTAAGACTCACCTACAGAATTTGCCTCAGCTCCAGGCGTGAAGTTCATGTTGTTAATGTCTGCAGCCTCCTTAAAAAGTCTGATCAATTACAAATCTGGGTCGCTCATACCAAACCAGATGTGTTAGTCGTCACAGAATCCTGGTTAAACAGCAACATCACCGACAATCAGATTGCACTCCCTTCCTATAATAAATTTAGAACTGAAAGGCCAGCAAGGGGTGGCAGGGTGGTTATCTAATTTCACACTAAGCTCAGTGCCACTGAAATACTCTCTGTATCCAAGCCAAAGCATTTCAAGCGTCTGGCACTAAAGGTAGTCTTGCCCTCCACTGAAGCAATTAATATAGTGGGCTGCTATAGGCCACCTTCAGGTGGGTTAGATTTACTATCTCAGCTAAGTGACATCTCAGAGCTCAACACCAATTAAACTTTTATACTGGAGGACTTAAACCTCGATTGGCTTACCCCAAAGCAAATCCCATCAAAGAATTATGCGATGAGCTTGGATTTACTCAGTTTGTCAATCAGCCAAAAAGAATAAACACAAAAAACAAAGATCACAGCTCCATCCTTGACCTAATCCTTATGAACCGACCACATAAAATAGGGCACTCCGCGGTCTTTCATAATGACGTGAGCAACCATAATATTGTAATTTCCACAAGTGCACACAACAAACATCACACTCACCCCAAATTCATTTCCAGCCGAAATTTCAGCAAGTTTAATATACCCCTCCCCCCTCAGCTAGTGGTCAGACAAAAGTTCAGCATGTTTGTAGTTCATTTGCATCACCAGGTAAGGAAAAAGGTCTGGCTCCCCATACGATGCACAGGGGAAATGCCAGACCTCACCCAACAATTAATACACCGAAATCTGGCCAATGGAAAATCATGTACACAAATGCTCACAGTCTGGGAAACAAGATCCCAGACCTGCAGGCAATAATGACAGAGGCTAAACTGGACACAGTAGCCATTAGTGAGACATGGTTTACCAGTAACCACACTTGGCAGACTTCAGTACCTGGCTATGTACTGTTCAGAAGAGACTGAGGTTCAAAAAGGAGGGGGTGGAGTGACCCTTTATGTCAATAAAAATATAAAATCTACAGAAATTCAGAATACACATAAGGAGCCAGAAGAACTGTGGGTCACCCTGGAAACAGGAAGTGGAACAGCCATACTAACAGGGGTTGTCTACAGGCCTCCAGACCATGGGGAGGACATAGACACACTAGTGTTAGAAGATATACAAAACATGACAGCTAAAGGGGAGGTTCTGATAATGGGATACTTCAACATACAGGATACAGATTGGTCAATACCAGCAGGAACATCTGCCAGAAGTAGACACATGGTGGATTCCCTGCAGGAGAGGGCCTCAAACAACTGGTACAACAACCCACAAGAGACAGGGTGATCCTAGATCTAGTACTGACTAATAGGGAAAGGATCACAGGTCTGGGGGCCAGTGACCATAACATGGTATGGTTCAGTTTGGCCACTAGAACTAAATCATCCCATTCCACGGTAAAAATATGAGACTTCAGTGGAGCTGATTTTGATAAGATGGCCAACAGGAGTTAAGCTAGCCCTGGCAAAAAGAAATACAGACAATGGGGTACAGGCAAAGTGGGCAAGCATTAAGGATGCAATACTTGAAGCGACATCCCATTGTGTTAGAGAGAAAAGGAAGTGCAAAAGAAGAAGGAAACCAGTTTGGTTCTCAAAAACAGTACCAGAAAAGGTCAGAGCCAAAAGGCTGTCCTTCAGCAAATATAAGGGAACGCAGCGGGATGATGATAGGAAGGCATACCAAACTTCCCTAAGGGAAGCAGGGAAGGCAATAAGGCAGGCACAGGCCCAAACCGAGGAAACACTAGCACAAACAGTAGAAGAAGGTGACAAGACTTTCTATAGATATATTAGTGAAAGGAGAAAGTCCAGAGGGGGTATTGCTAAGATAAAAGGGGATAAGGGGGGGCGTGTGAGGAGGAGGAGGACCATGTAAAAGCATCTATCCTAAATAGATACTTCTGCTCAGTATTTACTGAAGAGAAGGAAGAGCAGAGCCCACAGCTCAGCACCATGGACATAGGGGGGAGGGAGGTGTGCCCTAGTCCCTTCACAAAAGAAAGGGTCCTAGAAGAGCTCACTAAGCTCAGGGTGGACAAGGCAATGGGACCTGATGGCATACATCCCAGGGTACAAAAGAAGCTAAGGGTGGAACTAGCAGAGCCATTATCAGAACTGTTTAGTGAGTCTCTGAGCACAGGAGAGGTCCCAGAAGACTGGAGAAGGCTTGATGTGATCCCCGCTCCACAAGAGTGGTAGCAAGGAGGAAGCAGGGAACTACAGACCAGTCAGTCTTACCTCAGTAGTGGGCAAGATTATGGAGGCACTCTTTAAGGAAAGGATAGTGCAACACCTGGAATCCATAGGAGCACAGGATCCAAGACAGCATGGGTTTACAACAGGAAGGTCCTGTCAAACTAATCTCATAGATTTCTTTGACTGGGTAACCAGAGTGGTGGACCAAGGGGGAGCAGTTGATGTCACCTACCTTGACTTAAGCAATGCTTTCGATACTGTTCCACATAGAAGATTGATTAATAAGCTGGGTAGGCTTGGGGTGGGTCAGATGTTGGTCAACTGGGTGGCAAACTGGTTGACGGGCAGAAAACAGATAGTGGTGGTAAACGGTATACAGTCAGAAGAGATGCAAGTCACAAGTGGGTGGGGTACTTCAGAGATAAGTCTTGGGGCCAGTCCTCTTCAATATCTTAATCAGTAACACTGCAGATGGACTGGTGGGTAAGGTTTGTCTGTTTGCAGATGACACCAAGATCTGCAACAGAGTAGATGATCCAGATGGGGTGGGCAGAATGAGAAGAGATCTGGATAAACTGGCAAAATGGTCGGAACAGTGGCAACTGGGGTTTAATGCAAAGAAGTGCAAGATCATGCACATAGGGAAGAGAAACCCTGAAGCCACCAATAGGCTGGGAGGGGAGTTGCTGGCAGTCACAAGGGAAGAAAGAGACTTAGGCATCATCATCACAGATGACCTGAAATCATCCAAGCAGACCACTAAAGCAGTAGGTAAGGCTAGGGGGATGTTGGTGTGTATTAGTAGGGGTATCACAAGTCATAAGAGAGAGAGGTAATAATCCCTCTTTACAAGACACTGGTTAGGCCCCATCTGGAGTACTGCATGCAGTACTGGAGGCCACACCTTCACAAGGACATTAACCAAATTCAGGCAGTCCAGAGAAGGGCAACCAAAATGGTGCAGGGACTGCATCAGAAAACATATGAGGACATATTAATGGAGCTCAATACGTATACCCTAGAGCAAAGGAGGGAGAGAGATGATATGATCAAAACATTCAAACACCTTAAGGGCAATAACAAGGTGAAAGTCTAACATGTTTCAATATAAGAAAAATAGCAGGACAAGAGGACACAGCATGAGATCAGAGGGAGGCTGATTAAGGGGTAATGTGAGGAAGTTATTTTTCACAGAAAGGGTGGTGGATGCATGGAACAGCCTACCTCGGAAGCGGGGGATATGATTACAGTGCAGGGCGTCAAATAGGCATGGGATAGGCATAAGGGAGCAATACAGATGAGTATGAATAGATAGGCCATTGACAGAGCGCAGCCTGATGGCACATTCATAAGGTCTGCTTTCTTCAGATGGTGGACTATACAACAAAAACAGACCGAGAAGCAGAGAACAGAAGCAGCAGACAGGAGATACAGCGCCAGATTTGTTCCCAGCGTTGCCCAGTTAGCTACTCCCTTCACTCAGCTCACAAAAAAAAAAAAAAAAGCATATTTCTTTCATGCTTAGGAAGTTGGTCTGATGCTTTATGACCAATCTGCTTTGTATTCCTCCACCATGGCAGGATACGTGTCAGGTGGCTGCTAGTACTTGAAAATCTGTTTGTAGAATCTGTCGAAGGGGCATTTTAATTGTAGATACTGACGTCTGTCTTGCCCTTAACTTTAATTACTGTGTTAAGCAGTACATAGAAAAGCTCTGGCCACATTATGAGATAGGTAAAGTATATTGTATTGCTTTGTGGTAGTTGGTTTGCAACTTTTATTCAAGCTTGCTCAGACATTATAATTCTATACTGTAAAATTTGTTTATATCCTTTTTCTAGTTGTAGCTCAGTATGATCGAGGGACATTTTAAATATAGGGTAGTGTAGGATTTGGCTTATTTGGAGTTACCATGAAGTGACGGCCAAACTTAACCATGTCTAGGCTGAAATCTGGAACCCATACCACTATTTTAACTGAGGGAAGAACCAGGAAAAAAGATAAAAAAAGGATTTGAAGGAATAGCAGGTCTATTTTGACAACAGTGTTTGGCAGAGGGTCTACTCTGATTTTAAGTTTACATATGGCCACCTACAAGCATCACCCCCATAAAAATCAGTGGAGGAGCTAAAGGAGGGACAGGGGGGCAGTCACCCCTCCTGGCTGCCCCAGTGTGAGTTGTGGTGCTCTTACACCTTCTTTGGTCACTGTTTAATGCCCATTGTGGAGCCCATGGTTGAATAAATTCCCCCCCCCGGCTCCCAAATCTGGCTCCACTACTGCATAAAATACAAATAAAATATAAGAACTGTTCCCTAATTTGTAACCCATGTGATCCCTGGTAGTGGAGGTACATATATTCAAGAAAGGAATTTGACTAATCTTATATTTTATTTATATGTGACAAGGCTGCTGCTGGTAGTAGGTGGCCATTCCTGTATATAAACTTACAATCAAAGTCCAGTGACCCCTTCACTCCCCCCAAAAAATGCAACCAAAAATAACCTGAAATTCCTTTAAAACCTTTTATCCTTTTTTTCTAGTTCTTACCTTTGTTAAAACAGAAGTATGTTGTTTCAGATTTCAGTTAAGACATGGTTAAGCTGGACTTCCATGCTGGCTATTACTGCATTGGTAAATCAGCTATGATAGTAAGAATGAAATAGAATATGTTTAAGTTCCAGTACGTCCACTGCCATTTACTGGCCAATTATTTTGTATTTTTGAGAAGCAACATCTAATGGCAACCAGAAAACTATGCAAAGAGACAAGACGCCTCAACTCCCTTGTTTAAAAAAAAAAAAGTATATTTGTATTTATGTGGTCCCCTTAAGGTTCAGTGTTTTTTGGATGAACACCACCTTCATCAGGGAAACTGCGCTAGCAAGAACGTCATGCACTTTACTTAGAAGTTTTTGAGACTTAATTGGGATTCTAAAAAAAAAAAAAAAAAATACCAGAAGTTATGTAAATTGTTGTGGAACTCCCTACAGCAGAGGAGTGGGCTGCTTCCTGTGATTCTGACGTGTTACATTTTCAAGCACAGGAAATACTGGCAGCAAACGAAATTGAGTAAGGGGTGCCAGTTAGCTGATGTAACAAATTAGATAATGCTAGGACACTCATGGCACCCTAGGGCACTTCTTCCTTTTTCAGTACTAAATTCTACTTCAAATAAATGCACGCCTCACTGCTTGTGAATAACAAGTCTAGCCAGAGCTGATACAGCTGCCGCAAGCTTGTATAAGCGCCACTGCTATCAGTGAAAAACTGCCACCGAATGCGTGTGAATGCCACACGCAGGATGGCGGCGCCGACAGAACAACGCATGTGTCGTAGTTGCGTACGCATGTTCTTTGAATGGCATATGCCGCTCTCACAAGATGGTGTCACCAGGCAAAACTGTGCATGCGACAAGGGCGATGCTTGTATCGCCGCTAAACACAGAAGTGCCAGAGCAGCAACAAAATAGTGTGGCCATGGTGGATTGGCACAGACCGTTTTGCACTTTTGGAAGAATCTTTCCGAAAGTCCCAAACGGAAACGTTCCAAGGCTTGATCCGGTGGCTCATTTTTCTGAGCTCTCGCAAAACAGCTGCAGGCTGCACCTACGCAGCCATAAAAATGTAGTTCTAATTTGGCTCCATGGTGTACACTGAAAGGATACCTGCCTTTGGGAACCTTAGGTGTCCAGTTGTCCTGGTAGCAAGCTGGTAGTGCAGTGGAAAGATATTTAAAGCAGGCCTAGGTTCAAATCCAACTAGAGCACTTATTTTTTTCTCATTTCTAAACAATACTGCCATTTACCTAATTTCTCAAATAACCTGCTACTTGTGCATATTTCTTTTCACGCAACCACTGTTCCTGGTTGTGAAGCAAGCCTGGATAATAGTCTGCTATTAGTTCCAAGCTCAGCTGCTTTCCTTTCATGTAACAGAGTATAATATGCCACTGAGTAAGAAATAAACCATGAAATCATTTGAGTGATTCTTGTCACGGGGTAAGCTATGACTCAGTCCAAGTGATGCATCTCTCAAAGTCATGCACGATTTATGTAATATATATTTACATTTTCAGAAATTGAAATGTTTTAGGTTTTGGCAACTTTGAAACCCCATTGATGTCAGCTGTGAAGCATGTAATACATGACTGACTTTGTATCACGTGACAAGAAGGATAATGCTAGTCCTGTGACATCACCTGGGGAATAAGGTTTTCCTGAACTGTGGAATGCAAGAACATAACTGGTGGGCACAGTGTTAAATGCTTGAAATTGACTGTCCCTTGCATTCTACATTCAGCAACGCAAACATAATGGTAAAATGCTCTCTCTGAAATTGATTGCCTGCACTCTTAAATAAAGCAAGACTACTGAAAGAATGCTGCCCAATAGCTCAACTGTTTCAAGGCAGCGGTGCAGAACAGTACCAAATTCAAGTGATGAGTTTCAAACCATACATTCCCTAAAATATCAGATCCCAGAGGGATGGTACATTGACACCACAACCCATAGTTTGCAGTCAAGGTGTTTAGCCTGGTGTGAAAACAGAGTGCAGACAATGAAAAACATAATAAGGTTTATTCACAGGTACAATGTTTCAAACTGATAAACAGTTCTTCAGGTACCAATATACCTAAACAGGAGCAGGAATATAATGCATAGGCAATGGAAGGGCCACTGAACATTAGAACAAAGATAAGAGGGGTGGCAGGGGTAGGGACGAATGCAGGCCAGAGAAAATGGAATACATATTAAAGATCTTCACAGAAGAACAGAATTTGTTGGCAGAAAAGAACCACTTGGCCCACCCAGTCTGATCAGATGGTCCCCACCTAGTTTATCTACGCAGACCATAACTGGTCCCTGGCAACCCTCCCTCTTCCCTTCCTATTTACTAATATTCCCTTACGTCTAGCTCATGCATGTTTGAAGTCACCAACTGTTTTCACCTCCATCACTTCTGCTGGCAGTCTGTTCCAGGCCTATACAGCTTTTTCAGTGAAGCAGTGCTTTCTCACATACATCTTAAACTACCCCTCCCTTCAGCTTCACTGCATGCCCGCTGGTCCTGGTGCTCTTTCTCATTTGAAGAGACTCCCCTACTGCACCCTGTTTACTCCTATGAGGTACTTGGAGGTCTCTATCATGTTCCTTCTCACTCTCCTCCAGGGTGTACGAGTTGAAATCCCTCAGTCTCTCCTCGAAGGGTTTTTGATGCAACCTCTGTACTATTTTAGCTGCCCTCCTCTGGACTGCCTGTACCCCGTCTATGTCCTTTCTGGGGTGCAGCTTCCAGACCTGGACACTGTACTCCAGGTGGGGTCTCACCAGTGAGCAATACAGTGGCAACACTTATGCCCTCCTCCTGCTAGAGATACCCCTTCCTCTGTATCCCAGCATATCACAGGCCCTACCCACAGCTCTGCCATACTGCCCTGCCACTTTGAAGTCATTACATATGAAAACCCCAAGGTCCCTTTCCTGCTTAGTGACCGTCAGCATCCCCCCCCCACACCTATACTCAGCTCCTAGGTTTCTATGCCGTTGGTGCATAATTTTGCACTTTTTGGCACTGAACCCCCAACTGCCATGCTCTTGACCACGCCTCAAGTTTTACAAGATCCCTATGCATCTTCTCCATCACCTACTTGGTGTCCCCTATTACAGATGTTGTGTTCTCTCTAAAAAGGCATACCTTCCCTTCCAGTTCATCTGCAATGTCACTTATTAAAACAGCAAAGTGGACTGGTGCCAGTACTAAGCCCTGGGGCTCCCCACTTGTCACTTCTCCATCATTAGATTGAGTGCCATTAACCACCACCCTCTGTCTCCTACCCATTAGCCAGTTTCTTTCTTTCTCTTTTTTTTTCAGCTGGTATTTTCTCCCCCTGTGACTTCGGTCGGCTGGTACATCCCGACCAATCTCCCAGCTCAGACACCCGATATCAGGCCACCTCCTCAATTCCCCCACGGATTATTCCCCGTGGTGGGGTGGTGAGGAGCTCCCCCATAGCTCAACTCACCGAGATGGATCCAGACCAGGAGGTGCTATTCCAGTCAGGCCATGGAGGTCAGAAGCTCATGCTGCCTGACCGGAGCCACTTTTTGGTCTCCTGGAGTGAAGCGTGTAATGACACCAAGGGAGGGAGCGCGCAAGCATCCGCATGCTCTCCCTCCAGGCATCAGCCCCAGCTCCACCCCTTTCCTACAGCATCGGTGCACTGCCCCCCAGCAGCCACCAGGGGACAGACAAGAACCGACCACTGTCTTCCCCCCTCCCCGGAGAAGGAGAGCAGTCCCTTGGATGCTCGATCCTTCTCCTCCCCTGCCGACCCCTGGCAGCCTCTGCTTGTTCCCGAACATGGGTCATTGGCGTGGTGCGAGGTAAGGTGACCAGTGCCTCAGCCCTCAGCACCACCGGGGCCGGCAACGTTAGCCAGTTTCTAACCGAATAAACCACTCTGTATACCACCACTATGCAGATCAATTTCTTTAAAGAGCTGCTTATTTAAAGAGCCCCTTCTTTGAAAACTTTTAAAAACATCATATTTAGGCATGATTCGGTTTGTAAGTCATTTGCCTTCTATAGGTTTCTTTTCTATTTTATTACTGAGGAAGTTCCCACAAAAAAAAGATTGCAGTCCCTATCAGTTCATCTGCCTTTACAGCTTATTCCTTACATATGAAATCATAATGGTCTGTTGTAACATCACAGCTGTTTTCCATGGCAATAACTGTGATCTTACAAGCAGAGTATTATTACATCAGGTTGGCAATAAGCAACAGAGGCAAATGAACCCTCCAGGAACAGAGATCCAGTTTTTACTCATTTGTCCTAAGTATTAAATAATGGCAAGAAGAATTACAGAACTCGTAAGAAATGTAAGATGTTTTGCCTCTAAATTTCCTGTTTTTCAAAGTTCTCATGGAGGTATAGGTGGCACTTTAAGTCTCCTATGTGGAAAAGTGTTGAAGGCCTTGCAGTGTTTGTAACGAGACTGGGCCACAATGGAAGGGTCAGGTAGAAGGGGCGTAGGGTAGGGAGATGGGGGGTAATGGGTGGAGGATGGTCAACCCTGAATGAGAGAAGCCTGGGTAACAAAGTAGCTGAACTACAGGTTCTCTCAAACACAGAGATGGTGGACGTTGCAGCTATCACACAGACATGGGCCAGCCAACACCAGGACTGGATCCCCAGGTACAGGATCTATAGGAAGGACAGCGGGGTGGAGAAAGGGGAAGGGGTGGTGATTTACATAAAGAATGGCATTAGATGCACAAGGGATGAAGGGAAGGAGGGGAGTACAGAGGCACTGTGGATGCAGTTCCTGGATTCAAGGGGTAGGAAATTGAGGCTAGGGGTGGTGTATAGGCCACTGGCACAGTCCAAGGAGTTAGACAGGGAGTTGGTAGATCAAATGTGATGGGTATGTGGTAAAGGGAGCGTGGTGATCGTGGGGAACCGCAATCTACCCGGGGTGGATTGGGGAACCCGAGCCACCTCTAGTGCCAAGGAACAGGTACTTTTGGATGCGTTCCAGGATTGCCATCTGGTACAGATGGTTGGCAAACCAACCCAGCTAGGTAATACATTTGACCAGTATTATCAAATGGGGAGACGATGAGGGAGCTATGGGTGGAGGACCCACTAGCTGGGAGTGACCACCTTTCAGTGTGGTTCACACTTAGCATGAGCATGGAGGCTGTGGGGCCAGCAACAAGGGTAGTGGACTTCGGATGGGCAGACTTTGGAAGGAGGAGGGAAATACTGAGGGGGCGCCTTGAGGGGATTAGGTCGGAGATGGATGCACAACAGAAGTGGGATATCATAAAGCCTGGGCTGATGGAGGCTACTGAAGCATGTACCAAGACTAAGGTGCCATACTGGATGACCAGGAAAGTGTCGGATGGGGTGAGGGCCAAGAGAGTGACTTTTAGGAGACTGGAAAGAACCGGAAGGGTGAAGGACATGGAGATGTATGCGAGGAGGTCCAAGGAGGTAGCCAAGTTAGTAAGAGAGGCCAAGGCCTCCAAGGAGCTGAGGCTGGCTCAGGGCATCAGGGAGGGGAGAAGGAATTCTATAGATACGTAAGGGAGAAAAAAGAACTGCAGGGACCAGACAGTCCAGATCAAGAAGGACAGGGGGTGGAAGAGGAGCAACAGCAAGAAGTATTGAATGAATACTTCTGCTCTGTGTTCACTGGGGAGGTAGGAGGTCCATTACCTCCGTGGACTGGGAGGGTGGTGACGAATAGGGGAGGAGGTAACTGACGGGGTGATTCTGGAAAGCAAGGTGCTGGAAGGTATGAAGGCGCTTAGGGTGGATAAGGCACAAGATCCGGATGACATTCACCCTAGGGTATTGAGGGAGATGGCGGAGGTGTTACCCGGGCCACTGGCTGACCTGTTCAGCACCTCCCTGGACATAGGGTGTGTGCTGCAGGACTGGAGGTTGGCTCACGTGGTGCGTATCCACAAGAGCAGCCCAAAGGATGAGCCGGGTAACTACAGACCTGTCAGTCTCACTTCCATAGTGGGAAAACTTATGGAAGCAATCTTGAAGGACAGACTGGTAATCTTCCTGGAGACCAGTGAGCTCCAGGATGGGCAGCAGCATAGGTTTGTCTCTGGGAGATCATGCCAGACCAACCTAGCAGAATACTACGACTGGGTCACAAAGGATTTGGACAAGTACCATGCAGTGGATGTCCTATATTTGGATGTCAGCAAGGCCTTTGATTCGGTCCCTCATGGGAGACTGAAGGCAAAGTTGAAATACGTAGGGGTGGGGGCTAAGATGGCTAATTCGATCAAGAATTGGCTGGAAGATAGACTGTGACAGGTGGTTGTCGGGGGACTCTCATCTCCTAGGCCAGTGACCTGCAGTGTGCCGCAGGGCTCTGTGCTGGGGTTGGTGATGTTTGGTCTCTTCATATCAGATACTGCACATGGGGTTGGAGCAAGATCAGTTTGTTAGCTGAGGAAACCAAGATGGGGACTGTTGTGGATGACATAGAGGGGTGGCAGAAGTTACAGGGTGACCTAACTGGACTTGAGGAGTGGTTGGCAAGGTGGCAATTGTGTTTTAATGCAAAGAAGTGCACAGTTACAGTATGCACTTCAGGGTGAAGAACCAGAGGAGGGAATATTGGTTGGTGTCACTGAGGAGGAAAAGGATCTAGGAGTCATAGTAACAGGGAGCATGAACAACTCTGCTCAGTGCAGGAAGGAAGCAGCCAAGGATGCTGGGGTGCATTGCACGGGGTTTCTAGTCCAGACACAAGGATGTGATCCTGCCCCTGTGCAGGTCCTTGGTCAGGCCGCATTTGGAGTACTGCGTGCAGTACTGGCATTCATATCTGATTAAGGATATCAGGCCGCTTGACACGGTGCAGCATAGGGTAACAAAATTAATACAGAAGATGGAAGGCAACACCTACGAAGAAAGGCTGAGACACCTGAGTTTTTACACCCTGGAGGAGAGGAGGGATCGGGGAGATATGACTGAAATTTTCAAATACTTGAGGGGAATCAAATTAATTGAGAGGAAGGTTAATCTTACGTCACATAACATGCAAATCAAAGTCCCTAATGTACTAACAGTTAGACAACTGAATTTTTATAATATGCGTACTGCTATATTGTGGAATTCATTACCAAATTATATTGTAGAAGCATCAACATTTGATCACTTTAAAATAAAATTGGATGATTATTTGCTGAGTTTTAGGATATCGTAATAACCGCACTATGTAGTGGGAGACAATTAAATGGGCATTTTTTGCCTACTTTGTCTAACTCAACCAAGTTAAACCAAGTTAAAACAATCTGGCACAGAGGAGTTGTTTAAGCTAAGGAAGCAAATGGACACCAGGGGGCACAGGCTAAGGCTGGAGGGTGGAAGATTCAGGGGGGAGACAAGGAAGCATTATGTCACTGAGATGGTGGTGTCAAAATTGAACGCTCTACCAGAGGAGGTGGTGGCATGCAGGACGGTGGGCAATTTCAAAACAGCATGGGACAGGGCAAGGGGGGGGTGGATAAATAATGCTGAGCAGTTTCCAAGGGTGAGAGGGGGGATGGAAGGTGGGGCAGATGCAGTATAGGGGTACTAGTTGCGCATTCGAGCAGACTTGATAGACCATGAGGCCTGTTTCTGCTGGCAAGCTTCGTATGTTTGTATGCTAAAGTCCTGAGAAGCCATGTCTACTGCGCTCCCCGATCTAGTTCCCTGATCACCCAATCAAGGAAATCAGTCTCTAACTTTTCATTGGGGGAACCTGGTCTGTCCATATGGTACCTGAAGAAACATAAAATTTTACAGCAGAAAATGACTGCTTGGCCAATCTAGTCTGTCATTTTTCCTTACCTACAGTATCACCACAGACCCTACTTGATCTGTGGCCGCCCCCACCTCACTAATTCCTCATTTACACGGTTGCATTTGCACCGGAGCAATGTTAGCACTTGTGCTGCTCCAGCACAAAGGCTGTCATGTAGACACCAGATCACAGTAAATTGATCACTGCAGTGTCTGGAATCCTCTCAAAAGTTGGGGACGCTGACCGGCATGAGTGGCTTCAGAAACCATGAGGACTGTTTGCACTGCTCACTTAGACAAAACATGAGTTCATCGGTGACTCCGAAGATGCTCTTCTACCTCATATGATTTCTCTGAAAAAGGAAGTAAGGCATTGTGGAGTGTCAGCTCATTCACAAGGAGGCAGCTCTGCGAGGGAGAAAAACACACCAGAGTGAGGCATTAGTGTGTACTTGGGGGCAAGGGCATGCATTTGGCAGGAATGCAGCTCAGCAAGGAGACACTGAGGTAAAGCTATGGCAATTGGGTGAAGTGACATCAGTGACTTGTGTGTCACTGGCCACACCACCACTGATGTCACCAAGTAGTTGACTGCCCATAGACTTATGGCCCTTCTCCAGCATGGCTTGCTTTGATGTTGAGAGGGGCTGTATGGACAAAAGATTTTTGGCTCTGGCAAGCTGCATAAGTTAAAGAACTCTGGGAGTCACAGTACACAGGCTGTGTAAACACAGCTTAACATTACCTATCCCATGCATTCTTGAACCCCACCACCTCCACTGGAAGACTGTGCCAGGAATCTACCACTCTTTGTGAAGAAGTACTGTACTTCCTCCTGAATCTACGCCCTTCCAGCTTCCAGCTTCATTTCGTGTCCCCTTGTTCTTGAGCACCTTTCTTCTGAAAAATACTTCATTCCTGTACCTCATTTACTCCCATGAGATATTTAAATGTCTCTATCATATCGCCCCTCTACCTGCTCTCTTCCGGGGTGTACATACTGACGTCATTTAGTCTCATCTCATACGGCTTTTGATGCAGAGCCTGCCCCATTTTTGGTTGCCCTCCATTGGACAACTCTGACTATGTCCTTCTAGCGATGTGTTCTCCAGAACTGGACACAGTAGTCTAGGTGGGGTCTTACCAGCGTTCTGTACACAGGCAACACCACCTCATTCTTTCTGCTAGTAATACCCACCCCTATGCAGCCCAGCATCTCACTAGCCCTCCCAACTGCCTTGCCACACTGCCTTGCTACCTTTAGGTCACCAGATACGATTACCCAAGATCTCTCTCCTGTTTGGTTTCTGTCAATATCTCTCCTCACATTTTGTACTCTGCTTCTGGGTTTCTGTGCCCTAAGTGTATGATTTTGTACTTTTTCACACTGAAATCTAGCTGCCACACCCTTGAATACTCCTCGAGTTTTCTCAGGTCTCTGCTCATTCCCCTTCCGGAGCATCCAATCTATTGCAGATTTTGGTATCAACCTGCAAAGAGGTAGACCTTCAATTCCAGCTCCTCTGAAACATCACTTATAAAGACATTAAAGAGGACCGGTCCCAGCACTGACCCCTAAGGTACCAAGCTGGCCACCCTCCCTTCCTCATAGTGAACTGCATTTACCACCACCCTCTGTCGCCTATCCCCTAACCAATTTCTTACCCAGTTTATCACCTCTGAACCCACTCATAAGCTGCCCAGCTTGCTTACAAGTATCCTGTGTGGAACAGTGTTGACAGCCTTACTGAAATCTAGGTTAGCCATGTCCAATGCTCCACCCTGATCCAATTCCCTCTTCAACCAGTCAAATAAATCTATCAGATTCGTTTGCCATGAACCCCCCCTCCCAACCCATGAATGCATGCTGCCTAAGGTCTTGTAACCCACTGGATCCAAGATATTCTATAATCCATAATCAATTCTTTCAGCAAGGATTCTTTTCCACCACCAATGTCAGGCTGACTGGCTTGTATTTGCCAGCCTCCTCCCTTCTACCACTTTTGTGTAGTGGGATTATATCAGCCTTCCTCAGATCCTCCGAAACCACTCCTGTTTCCAGTGAGCTGTTAAACAGAACTGTCAGAGGTGCAGCCAATATTATTTAATTCCACAGAAACATAGAATCTGTCAGCAGATAAGGACCATACGGCCCACCTAGTCTGCCCATTTCCCTACTCAATGCTGCAGCCCCAGATCCTATTTGATCTGCAGCTCTCCTGCTCTGCACATCTTCAGGGTACCCTTATGTCTATTCCATGCACTCTTGAACCCCAGTATTGTTTTCACCCACACCACTTCTGCTGGAAGGCTGTTCCACTGCTCCACCACCCTTTCAGTGAAAAAGTACTTCCTAACATTACCCCTGCATCTTCCACCCCTTAGCCTCATATTATGCCCCCTTGTTCTTGTGCAGAGTTTTCTCTGAAATATGCTTTCCATCTGTATCCTGTTTATTTCCCTAAGGTACTATAAAGTCTCTATCATATAACCCCTTTCCCTTCTTTCCTCCAGTAAACAGATATTAAGGTCCTTAAGACTGTAAGGACTCACACTCTTGCTCCAAACCAATTTTTCGGCTGTCCTGGGATAGTGGGATGCATAGGGAGAGGCATCAATAGTAGAAAACAGGAAGTTGTTATCCCTCTGTACAGACAGTTGGTGAGACCCCATCTGGAGTACTGTGTGCAGTTCTGGAGACCTCATCTCCGCAAAGACACAGACAGAGAGGAGGCTGTCTAGAGGAGGGCAACCAAAATGGTGCAGGGTCTGCACCAGAAGACATACGAAGAAAGACTAAAGGAGCTTAATATGTATACCCTTGAGGAAAGACGGGAGAGAGGGGACGTGATAGAAACTTTCAAGTACCTCAAGGGAATCAACAAAGTCCAAGAGGGTAGCATCTTTCAGAAAAAGAGACGTGCAAGAACAAGGGGGCATAATTTGAAGATAGAGAGGGGACGGCTCAGAGGTAATGTGAGGAAGTATTTTTTCATGGAGAGGTTGTGGATGCATGAAACAGCCTCCCTAAGGAGGTCATGGAGTCAAGAGCAGTGGGTGAATTCAAAAATGCATGGGACAGACATAAGGCAGTCCTAGTGAGGGGGTAGGAGGAAGTAAACTGTTGCCTAACTAGAATCTGCAGCTTATCTGTTAAGTAGGAAAATGGGCAGACTAGGTGGGCCAGCGGGTCGTTATCTGCCGTCAAATTCTATGTTTCCTGGACCACCATGCCCCAAGGGAAAGCAGGGTCACGAGTCTGGCATCCTACAGGCCCGCAGGCTCCCCTGCTACCCTGTTAAATTACTAGATCCTTTGTAATGCTTGTACCAAAGTCACCAGGCTTGTGAAATCGAGTACTTCACATCCACACTCCAGAAATCTCCTCTCAAGTCATGGAAAGTAATCCACTCCCATTTCTCCCCAACCTTGCCCCCAAATCCTCAAGGCTGGCAGACTCCCATATCACTAATCCTGCTACCATAGCTTCTTCTTGCAACTCTATTTTCACTACCTATGCCCTCTCTCCCACAGACCCTCCACTCCCTTCCGCCAACCCCTTACCTCTGCCCTCTCACTCTTTCACCTACTCTACCATTTTCTGCCTAACAGCACTTCTTGCCCTTAACCCTGCAAGGGTGTGAGTCCTTACAGTACTGACCCCAAGCTTCTTTGAGGAGGCAGTATAGCGCAGTGGGCTAAGGCTCTGAGCTGCAGAGCTGGAGACCTGGGTTTGAATGCCACAGCCACTTAGGTACATACTGTGTGATCCTGAGCAAGTCACTTAACTTCCTTGTGCTCCCAGGTCACATCTGGAAACAAACTTCGGTTTAGTGTGCTGGTTAACCAATGTTCACTTTCCCCTTTACCTCTCTGCTCTGCCATTGCTATCCCTATCATCCACCTCCTCAACCTCTCCTTCTCTTCAGCCACTGCCCCAGATGCCTGAAAACAGATTACTGTCATCCCTCACCCTAAAGGGTGTGATCCCTCCTCCCTTGGCAACTATCAGCCTCTCTCTCTCTCTCTCCTCCCCACCATGGCCAAGCTCAAGGAACACCTCTGCCCTATCACAACTCTCCCCTTTCCTTGACTCCTCCTCCTTTTTCACTCTATCCATTCTGGCTTCAGAAAGTACCATTCCACTGCCACCTCCCTCTTCAGGCTCACTGACTCTGTCTTGACAGGTATGGAACAGGGCCATCTCACTTTCACCATTTTTGTCGACTTGGCCAAAGTTTTCATCACACTTTCCCACCCCTTCTCCTGGACAAGCTTAGAGACAAGCCTTTCTGCCTCATCAATCAGCTGGTTCTATAACTACCTTGAGGAAAGGCCACAAGCTGTCTTTATTGGTGGCATCTTACCCCCCACATTCCCAACGTGCTCAGAGTTCCCCACAGATCCGTCATGCGCCCAATGCCCTTTTCCATATTTCTGAATGAGCTCCCTACTGTCTGTCCATATCTGTCCATTCATGTGTATGCAAATGACACTGTGCTGTTTCCCTCTGGTCCATCTGCAGCTAACCTTGCTGTTCATCTCCAACAGGATTCTGACAGCATCCAGCACTGATTCCAATCCAACTAATTATGCCTTAATGCCACGAAAATGGTCTTCATGACCTTCGGCTCCCAGCAGACACTCACCTGGCTTCCCCTCCTTCCACACCTTCAATGACACAGCAATCGAAGTCGCCTCCTCCTACAAGTACTTCGGGATCAGGTTTGACCATCACATCGACATCTCGGAGCACAAAGATGTCACAACAGAAAAATCCACCACAAACTAGATGTATTGTATAGAAGAAAAGCCAGCGTCCCGCTTCCTGCCAGCCAAGAGTTAGTTTAGAAGAAGATCGTTCCCATCTTCATTTGTGGTTATGCTGTCTATGGCACTGCTCCCAAGTCCTCCCTTGCCAGACTGGACCCCCTTTTCCACTCTTTCTACCACTTTGATATGAACTGCCCTTCCCATATCTGCTCCATTTAATCTTTGCTGCCCCTTCCTTCCCTCAACTCCAGGCGCCACACCAACTGTGCCTCCTTCACCTCCAAATTCTGGCTTGGCTCTCTCCCTTCGTATCTGTCTACCCTCCTTTTTTCCTCACATCCTTCCTCATACCTACCCTCTGCAGAACACTGGTTCCTATTCCCGCTCCCTCCCTTCCAGGAAACCTACTGCAGGCTAAGCCGCTTTCTTGGATCATTTTCCAAAACTCTGGTCCTTTCTTCCCCTATCTGTCCTGCTTCTTCGTTCTCCTGCCTCAAGTCACTTCTTCGTGACTTACTACCCCTTCCTGCAAATGCACCTAACCCGTTCTTTGCATCTCCCTTCCCACTCCGTTTGCCCAGTTCACAGCAATATCCCACCCACAGCTCCCTGTCTGTGTGGCATTAATCAGCTCCTGTGTTCAAATCTGGAACTGTTTTTCATTTGTATATTACTGTACTGTACCTGCATTTGTACTCTCTTGCATCTTCACTCAGGTTGGGTGGCTTTTAACTCTACACTAACATGGTGCTCGCACTTGGCTATTAGTTGCACTTGATCTACTGTACTGACCTTGCACCTTTCGTATTGATTACGTTGGTTTATTTGCCTGAAATTTGCGATTGCCCAACTGTACTGTGTTTGCATTAGTTACTCTTGCACTCTATGTACTGTGTA
Organism: Neoceratodus forsteri; assembly: GCA_016271365.2. Lineage (NCBI taxonomy): Eukaryota > Metazoa > Chordata > Ceratodontiformes > Ceratodontidae > Neoceratodus > Neoceratodus forsteri. The sequence continues at coordinate 532,746,277 of CM057449.1, forward strand.
TTTTGTATTTTATTTATTCTGTACCTTTGTTATTTTCTTCCTCGCCTCCCTCTTCCCAGGACACATCTGGAAATGAGCAGTTACCAGCTCAGTATGTCCTTCCCGGCGAAACTTGTTATATAAATAATACTATTTTCACCTGGATACACTCCTTTCCGTTCTTCAATGCTGAAGTTTTCTGCCATTTCTCTGTCCACTTCCCAATCCTACTCAAGTCCTTCTATATTTATTTTGTTACCTACTGAGATGTAACTTCTCTTCCTATTTTGATGTCACCACCCATCATGACAATCTAGCTACTGGTGTCAACCTCAAAATCACTCATAAATGTACTGAACAAAGGCCTTGGACAGAACTTTGGACAATTCCAATAACCAGTTCTTTCTTTTTCTCTCTTTTTGTTCATTTTTCCGTTTATTTACCCAGGATAGTCCAACTGAGCTACAACACCTTGTTTACACTGGGATCCTACTCCTACCTATTTCCACAGCTGATTGGACCAAAGCACAGAGAGGTTAAGTGTCTTCTCACACAGTGAGTTTTGATGTGGAGCGATTACCATTTAGTATAACCTTTTGTTTCCTGCCCTGCAATCAGTTTTTAACCATCACATTACACAAACGGCTGTACCCAAGTTCTTAATTTTACGAACTAATGCTCTGTGTGGTAATGACAAAAAGTGTGCTGAAGTCCAGATATACAACATCCACAGGTAACCCGTCATCAAGTTCCTTGGTGACATTATGAGAAAATGCAATGAAATTGGTATTGCATGATCCCCTCTGACAGAATTCATACTGGACAACCAAGTCAAAAGCTAGTTTTTAATTAGTGTTTTCACCAGTTCCATTTCGTAAGACTTTCTCAGGCAATTTTCCTGGTACTGTATTGACATTAAGTTACCTATTCGATAGTTCCCAGGCTCAGCCCGGAAGCCTTTTTTTGAATATCAGTTACACATGTGGTACCACACAGCATGCCCTCTGTTTGTGCACTGCTCCTTGCATGGAAACAGGCTTCCTAAGCAACAGCTAGGGGCCACTGGGTCACCATGTGCCTGCAGTCCCAGTCCTCACCCTAAGCTGGCTAGTACTGCCCTTGCATTCCTCAGCAATGGCTGCCATAACTCCAACTCCCTTAGTACGCTCCTGTATCAAGGTCACCAGCACAGAACACACAGCACTTCTGCTGAGCTGTCAGACAAGCCCCTTGGATTAGTATCTTGAAAAGAAAGGGGTGACATACCATTCCCACTGAGTTAGTGGAGGGGGATCCACTATGACCTAATTGCCTTCATTTCCTTAAATCTCACAAACAAGAATACTGACACAAAATCATCCTTTAAACATTCTATCATTTTGTATTAATAGATTTAATATTTTCATATGTATTAAAAAGAAAAGAAAAAATGGAAAGAATACGAATATTTTAATGTACCTCTTCTCCACCTTCATCTACTAGAGTCCAATTCCCAGATTCTTTTCCTGATATTATAGATGTCTTCATTTCACCGGGCTTCATATGGCACAGGAATTCACCTCTATTTCTGAAACAAAACAATTTTATTTACTTATTAAACTTCAGTACAGTCTACTGTAATTTTAGCAGGAGACCATGGTTCAAATCCTAACAAGGACTTGCTTTTTTTTCCTCAAAAAAACAGTTCACTCGGAATTCCATGTGAGTGGCAATCCATGACAACTTCGAATTGGAACAGTAAATTATAAAGAAAGCAAACAATTAAGAACAACAATCTGTGCAGGCAGACAGTTGTCCTGTCAGGACTATTTCATGGCACCTTCACTGCAACAGTGTCCCACAGCACAGAGAGGAAATCACATATAGTAGTTACAGGAAGTCAAACATACAAGTCATGCACGGTTACAAACATACCTCTCAAGTGTCCCTGATTTTCAGGGACGTCCCCGATTTTGCCTCAAAATTTTACTCTGTCCCTCCTAAAATTTGTGTTTTTGTGGCTAAACAGTGGGGACTGTAAGCACAAAACAATGCCAAGCATTAAAGTTACAGACTTGTTCTTCTTTAGAAAATGCATTTTGCATTAAGCCCCATATTCTACCAGCTTTCTGGGTGGATATCTCAAATTTTGAAGAAGTGTCCCTGATTTTGGTCCTTTGTCCCTGATTTTTTTAAACCTTATCCCTGATTTATGAGGCAGGAGGTTGAGAAGTATGGTTACAAAAGCAGAGGAACGTAGAAACTTAGGAACGTGGAACCACAGAAACATACAGTAGAATCTGACAGCAGGTAAGGGCAACTTGGCCCACCAAGTCTGCCCAATTTATTTTCCTTTTTCTTTATTTTTCTACCTTCATTTCTGCTGTAGTCCCACTTGATCTATGGTACTGTCTCTTCCTCCCTCCTTACCCCTACAATTCCCGTGTGCCTATTCCAGGCATTTCTGAAACACATCAATGTTTTTGCCCCCACTTCCTCTGCTGGAAGGCTGTTCCAGGAACCCACCACTCTTTCTGTGAATAAATATGTCCCCACACCTCTCCTGAACCTAAACCCCTCCAGTTTCATAGCATGTCCCCTTGTTCAAGACCACATTTTTTCTGAAAAATACTCCCCTCCCGTATCTTATTAATTCCCATGAGGTATTTAAAGGTCTCTGTCATATTCCTTCTGTCCCTCCTCTCCTCCAGGGAGTACATATTGAGCTCCTTTAGCCTCTCCATGTACGACTTTTGATGCCGACTCTACGCCATTCTGGTAGCCCTCCTCTGGACTGCCTCCCACTCTGTCTATGTCCTTCCTGAGATGCAATCTCCAAAACTGGACACAGTACTCAAGATGGGGTCTTACTAGTAGTCTATACAATGGCAAAATCACCAACTTTTTCTGCTAGTGATACTCCTTCCTATGCACCCAAGCATCATACCAGCCTTCCCGACTGCCTTGTCACACTGCCTGGACACCTCTAGGTCATCTAATATGATTAACCCAGGTCTCTTTCCTGCTTGGTCATTACCAAGATCACTCCACCCATTTTGTACTCTGCCCCGGACTTTTTTTTTTTAATATAGCCTATTCTGTTTTTCCTGGGTTTCACTCACGCCCCACCCCTCCCCACAGAGCCCTGGCACACGGCTGTACGTGTACATGGAGGCGCGCATGCACACTGGAATGCCAGCACAGCCCCTTCCACCCACCTGTACTGCTGCCCTGCCTGCCTACATTACTCCATCGGACCTTCACCGAGTGGGGAACGGAACTACGGGAGGGTCGACAACCCACCCCCACCACCCCTGGAAGAGGAGAGCAGCCCGACGGCATGGTCAATCCCACTCCTCTCACCCCCCCATGCCGGCACCCTGACAACCTGAAGATGTTCCCGAACTCGGGTCGCTGGCACAGCACGAGGTGTGGAGTCCAGCACCTCAACCCTCAGCGCCACCAGGCCAGCCTTCGCCCCAGGTTTCTATGGCCTAAGAGCATTTTTTTTTTTGCACTTTTCTGCATTAAAAGCCATCTGTCATACCTTGACCACTCCTCCATTTTTTCATATTACTGCCCCCCGCATCCACCCTGTTGTAGATCTTGGTGTCATCTGCAAAGAGGCAGGCTTTCTCTTCCAGCTCCTCTGCTATGTTGCTAATAAAGACATTAAAGAGGACTGGTCCCAGCATTGAACCCTGTGGTACACTGCTGGTCACCCTCCCTTTCTCGGAGCAAACTTTTTTTTACCACTATCCTCTGTCTCAAAACCCCTACCCAGTTTCCTACCCAGGCTACCACCTTGTTGCCCAACCCAAGCTACCTAGCTTGCTTACCAGTCTCCTATGTGGAAAGGTGCTGAAAGCCTTGCTGGAATCCAGGTAAGTCACATCCATCACTCCACCCTGACCTAACTCCTCGGTCCCCCAGTCAAAGAAATCTATCAGATTTGTTTAGCATGACCTCCCACCTATAAATCCATGCAACCTTGGGCCCTGTAATCTGTTCGATTCCAGATATTCCACAACCCCTTCCTTTAGTGTTTCTATTAACTTACCCACCACCGTCAGGCTGACAGGCCTATAACTGACCACCTATTCCTTGCTATCACTTTTGTGAAGTGGGACTACTATTGCTCAGCTCCAAACCTCTAGGACCTCTCCGGTCTCTAGTGATATATTAAACAGGTCTGTCAGAGGTGCAGCTAGTACCTCCCAGGGCTCCCTCAGCACTCTTTGAATGCACCTCATCCGGCCCCATAACTTTGTCTACCTTCAGGTTAGCGAATGCTTTCCAGACACGCTCATCAAATGACTCGTGTCCACTACCCTCCCATCAAGGCTCCTGATGCTTTTTCACAGTCCCCCCTTTCCCCTCCCACTGTGAACACTAAGCAGAAGTATTTGTTCAAGATGTCTGCCTTTGTTTTTTTGTTGTTTTTTTTAACTTATGAATGATTTTATTGGTGCAATACAGTTTGCATCCACTTATCCACAACTGAATATTACTGGAGTGATCCAGATCAACATATAAAATTGTGCTCAGGAAAAATAATGAATAAAGAACCAGATAATGGCAAGCTTTGACAGCACAGTCTAAAACATAACTGAAAATAAAGCAGAAGACATGTCCATCCCTGTTTATTGCAGGAGCATTAAGTCTTTCAAATAAGCTCTCCATATACAACCAAATATCATCACAGGAGATGGGGACTCAAGGATTTTTTTTTCAATTTAATATACTTTATTAAACATTTAGAAACAAGAATACAAATGTTCAACCAACAGTTTCCCCCAAACTTGGAACAGGGACAAAGAGCCTGAATGCAACTTGGAAAACTAACGGCAGGTGTAAAACTCCTAGAAAGTACATGAACTACAGTTGACAGTAATAAAGCCTGTGTGGATGATAATGCCTACATCTTGTCTCCCAACCCCCCACCCTACCCATACCCCCATCAGGCGCATACGGGGTTGAGAGTAGATTGGGAGCTCACCCGGTAAGAACTATTTATAAAAATCCATCAGGATACCGTGAGAGTACCAGGAAGACAGGTGCTAGAGTACTATTCCTCTTCCTTCATGGAGATACATGGGGGGAACACCTCTACCCCACATGTGTTTAGGCTAGTTTAAGGGCTACGCATTGGAGTAAAAGGGCCAGTAGTAGGGCCCACTTTCTAAGGAACCTGTCTTGGCGATTCTGGTGGCATGCAATGTGTTTCTCCATTTCGAGGACCTGGAGCATCTCTAAGTGCCATTCCCTGAGGGAGGGCGTGGTTTGTTCTAACTAGTGTCGGACGACAATAAGTTTGGCCACCAATGAGAGCAAAGACATGAAAGTCTAGCATATCTTTGGGGAAGTGGCCCAATAGAGAGATATGCAGAGTAAAGTAGGAGTTTAAACCCAGAAGTGGATACAAGGTGTCTCGGATTGCTAGCCAGAAAGGAGACACCAGGGTACAATCCCAAAGGATATGTATTAACATCCCTTCTGAATTACCGCATCGGATACAGTTTGGGGATGCGGATCTGTCCATCCTATATAATCTAGACAGGGAGTAATAGAGATTATGTAATATGTGGAATTGGAGAAAGCGAAGGTGGTCCTGTTTGATATTTGTATAAACGCTGCCAGTTTTGCCACCATTCCTCTCACTCAGATCAAGACCTAATTCATGCTTCCAATAGAAACATATTCCATGGGGGCTGTTTGGATCGTGGTGTTGAAGAAGTTTATAAAATCTGGATATAGGGTGAGATAAAACAGCAGTGTCAATGAGCATTTGCACCAAAGGGTTAGAAGTGTCATACCATTGGAGGGGGGGCCAGAAATGAGGAGACTGCACTATTCAATTGAAGATGTTTAAAGAGCTCCTGAGATACTTGAGACAACTTTGAAAAATGTAATATTCAGACATAACTGCATCTTATATTTTGTATTTTATTCTGTAATTCTCACCCTTATTTCCTTACTCTAGGAGTATTTGTGTCAATACAGTTTCTCTGCTCTTTGAGCTCTGGCTGCCTGCCTACAGCTGACATCATAATTCTATTTATGACATCAAAATATGTTGCTGTGGAAATAAATATGATATCATAAACAGGAGATTATGATGTCATGTGTAGAGAAGCAGAAAGAGTAGATAAGAGTCTGGGGAACAGGGATCTTGTTTTCATGAAACTATTTTTAATAATAAAGAAAATGGAGAATTAATTACTGAAAATATATGAAGTACTAAAGAAAATGGGATGGAGCGGAATATAAATCTTACTTTTTTCAAAGTTTTGCTAATGCTGTCAGCAGCTCTTTAAAGGGATGGTATGTGGGAATGTGAACGCTTTTCTGAACTTCAGCTGCAGGGCTGAGCCTTCCGTCTGTAATCAGAGAGGAAATGGGTGCCCTATGGAGAGGTGGGCAAAAGCTCAAGGGAACAGTGCAGTTTGCTATTTGGAAATGTATGTTACCAAATAGGGGTTGGGCCAGATCTTTAAGAGGAGTGAGGCCAAGGTGGGAGTAAATCTGATGGAGGGCTTTAAGAGACCAAAACATCGGAGAGGTACGCAGTGGTTTGGAAAGTTCGGACGGTTTGACGTATATTAGGCTACCAGTACTGATGCCCTGTGAACAGCAGAGGTGTTGTTCCAAGGAAAGCCACAGAGGAATATAGGGATCACCTGGGAGGCTGGTAGCAGTAGAACTCCACTGAAATATTTTGAAACAGTGGATAGCACAGTAGTAGAGAAAAAAGTTAGGTACTCGCAGTCCTCCAAGCTCTTTCTGAAAGATCAGCTTGGTGCAAGCCTGTCATATGGCCTTGCCATTCCACAGGAAATCTGAAAGGGAAGTCTGACGTCTGGAAAACCAATGTTTGGTAAGACAGGGGCTCACCATGTTCATCGGGTATAATATCCTGGGCAGAATGTTCATTTTTATCACATTCACTTGCCCCCCCACAGAGACAGCGGTAGAGATCTCCATCTCTGAAGATCCACCTGGATATCTTGACAGACAGGGGAGAGGTTAAGTTTAATCAATGCGGAGATAGAATAGAAGATCTTGGTCCCCAGATAGGAGAGGACCTTGGATTCCAAGGAAAGACCTAGGTCGTCAGTCCACTGTCGTGGTACATGCATGTTGAGTGGCATGACCTTAGATTTATCCCGGTTTAGTTTATATACTGCCACCCGAGAGAATTTATTGATTGTCTCCATGGCACCCCAGCCCGTGAGAGAGACATCAGTCGCTAGGACGACCGTCTGCTCTGGGCGGACAAACGGGATCCCTTCCTGCAGATGCTCTGGGACTAAGCACCACTGGATGACATCCCATATCCGCTGGGTCACACTGACCAGCTGGTCAAAGTGACCCTTGCACTGAGACCACTGGATGGCTAGCTCCCACTGCGGAGCGCGCATTTTCCAGCGGGCCCATGCGACCACGCTGGTGCAGGCTGCAATGTAACCCAGCAAACACACGAAGTCCCGGGCAGGGCACATGTGCCAAACCAGAAATGATCGGGCAAAGGAAGAGACAGCCCCTGATCTGTCTGCCGGGAGCTGTGCTCTGGCTTGGCAAGAGTTGAGCTCTGCCCTGATGAAGCTGATCACCTGTGAAGGCGCAAGTTCCGACTTTGCCTCATTCAACAGGAGGCAGAGGAAGACACAGGTCTGGAGGGCCAGGTTCCTGAGCCACTCCACCTCCTGCCTGGAAGGACCTATGATCAGCCAGCCATCCAGGTAGGGGGTAAACCCAGACCCCTCGGCACCTCAAGTAGGCTGCCACCACTGCAATGCACTTGGCGAAGGCCCTGGTGGCTGATGACAGGCCGAATGGCACGATCTGGAAATTACAGAGGGCTCCCTCTGCATGGACGTGGAGCAACCTTCAGTGAGACAGACGATCGGGACGTGAAAGAAGGCATCCTGAAGATCCAGGGAGCAAAACCATATGTTTTGTTTTAGAAATGGTATGATCTGAGACAAGAGTTACCATCCTGAAGGCGCGTGACTTGAGAAACTTGTTCAGGTCATGCAGATCTAAAATACGGTGTCAGCTCCCCATCCATTTTGGCACCAGGAAGTACACGGAGACAAACCCTGGGTGGTCCGGAGGATCCGCGACAGAGACCACGACCTCCCTGCGGAGGAATTGGGTTATATCTTCTCAAAGAGCTCACAGAATGTCTGCAGGGTACCAAGTCCTCCTTTGGAGCATGGGCTTGCCAAGGAGGGTACTGCTCGAATTCCAGAGGCAGACCCTGACCCACCACCTCATGAATACACCTGTCCATGGTGACAGAGGACTAGGCAGAAAGAAGTGGTGGAGCTGGCTCCTCACAGGAGGACCCAGGGAAGGTGTGATGGGCATGAGGCAGGCACCCCTTATCCCGTCACTGGGCAGGTTTGAAGGAGGAGGAGGGTCCGGCTAAGGAGCCACCGGAGCCTCTTCCACAGGCTTACAGATGACTGAGGCCAATGACTTAGGCCGAGGTCTCCATGTCTGGGCCTACTGACCAACCTAGGGCTGGCCTGGTTTGACTGAGGGAGTGCAGGTAGACCCCTTGGGGTCCTTTTGGGCATATGTCACATGTCCAAGGTGGCACTGGATTTCTCGATGCAGGTGAGGTGACCCTCGACCCCTGGCCCAAACAGGTCGGTGCTCATGAAGGGAACATCTACCAAGTTGTGTTGCGTGTCCACAGTGAAGGTCGAGATCCTCAGCCAAGCCCTGTGGCACAAGGCTACTGAGGCCGCCACAGAGCGTGCAGAATCGTCACCAATGTCCATGGCTTTCTGGAGTTGTTGTTTTGCTACAGCCAAACCCTTGTCCTGGACCTGTTTGACCATGGTCTGGAGGTCCACCGGCAGATGAGGTGCTGGGTGACCAGCAGGGCATGGTAGAAGTGGGCCATAAGGAAGGCCGAGCCTGCCTGGCGAAGACCAAGCAAGGAGGCAGCGTAGACCTTCTTAGCCATCTAGTTCAATTTTTTGGAGTCTTTGTCAGGCAGCTTGTCGATGTCCCCACTATTGCGCAAGCGCCTGAACACAGAATCAGCTACCCGTCCCTCAGCCGGGAAGTGTTCTGTGACTCCCAAAAAGGAACCAGTAGGTACCGTGTACTTGCAGGCCATCCAGGAAGAGGATGCAGGCAGGAAGTGGGGCACTCTTAGAGCTCTAGGGCAGGGCCACGAACGGCCTCCACCACTGGGAAAGCCTCCACAGGAGAATCCCCCTATCGAGGATCTCGGTCAACGGGTAACCGTTTCTGGCTGGGCTCCATTTTAAGACCCGTAGACTCAGAGATCAGGCAGAGAAAGCCCATGAAGGCAGTAGGGCCTTCATTCGTCGAGAGAGTCCCCGCCGACCAGACGGGAGTGCAAGGAGGAACACTCCCAACTCCTCAGAGTCGTCAACGAGTGGTCGACCGCCCGAGTCCCCACTGACCCTCCTTGGACGGTCAGGGGAGATAGTGACTGGCAGTCAATGGGGGAGCCAGGTGATGGCTGGTGTAGAAGCCAGAGCCAACTTCATACCGGTGAGCACCAGCTGTTGCCACATGAGGTCGTCATAGCATCTACGCAATTTGCGCCGAAGCCTCTCCTCACCAAAGGAGGACGAGGACGAAGATTAGAGGAATGACTGCTTCCCGTGGTGTCGAGAGCAGGAGTGCCGATGTCGGCGGGAGCAGTTTGACCCACAGAAATAACACTGAGACATCAACTGCCAGGGGGACTGGTGATGGGGCTCGGAGGGAGTCGGCAAGCACTGAGGCTCCTCCAGTTCTTGATTGGAGACCACAGGCAGCAGGTAAGCAGACTGATTAATCCCTCCAATGGTCTGAGTCAGGACTGGAGTCCTGGATAAGCAAGTGTCAGCATCTTCAGTTGACAACTGGTCAGTCAGTTTGAGAAAAATCTTGGCTGGGACTTTAACCAGCGTCTCAGCCAACTGGCCCGATGGGGTTACTGTGGAGCTGGCAGCCTGGGCCGAGGAGTCTACTAAAGTCAGGTCAGGAGAAGCATGGGAAACCGAAGCTCTCAACTGAGAGCGCTCTCTATCCCATGAACGACGAAGAGTCCTCTCTTTTCGGACTCTTTCTTGATTCAGATTTGTGCCCAGAGGGTCTATGATCAAGGGTCGTCAGGGACTGGCACAATCCCTTGAAGGACACTGTGAAAGTCGAGCCCAGATGGAATGGCATGAAGGCAGAAGCCAAAAAGGAGTGGGATGTGGCCTGGGCCACCTCCTCCTCAGATGCCCCAAGCTGTTCAGTGGACCCTGCAGCCACGAAGACCACCCAACAGGCATCCTTCGATTTGACCGGCGGGTTCCGTTGGCCCAGGCGGCCTAACTTGAGTTGTGTGAGGCAGTCCTCAAGAAAGGTCAGGTGAAACAAGCTACAGAAATCACAGACCTGGGGATTGTGCCCCAGGCAGTAGACACATGTGGAGTGCAGGTCCATTCAGGACATCTTCTGCCCGGAAGGACATCGGTGGAACCCAGGAGGGGATCTATCATCCATCATGGTCCTGACAATGACCGCGCTGAACACAAACCCGAAGGCTGAATATAGAAGAAAAGAAAAAAATACTCACCATAGTAATGTAGTGTCTTCTAATGGAGTCTTGCTATATTCTGACTATATGCAGTTAGCCCCAGCACTTGAACTGCTCCGGAGAATAAAGGGTTAACTCTATGCCAAGACACAGAACATTGAGCTTGAGCTCGGTTTTCAAACCTCTGTCCGTGGTACTCTGAAGTGTAACCATCAGATTCTCATGAGCACTAAACTTACTCAATAAGTAGAAATTGTTTTTAAAAATTTTCATGCCAAAGGGCAATAAACAGATTTTTTTAGAGTCAAAAGACTCAAGTTGAGAACCCCAAAAAGATTCTAAGCAAGTAGTGAAAAAAACAAAATATTCATAATAAAAACCAGAAAACCCCTTAAGATAAAGGCATGCCAAGTACACCTCTGGGATGCAGCACTGTGCCTGCTAAACCACATCCCAAAACTAATAGGTTCCAGGAGGGGAGGCAGGAAGGGAGGTCAGAATACAGCAAAACTCCATTAGAAGAAACAGCATTACTATGGTGAGTAATTTTTTCTTCAAACAACATAAAGTCTTGCTGTATTCTGACTATATGCAAACTACCAAGCAGTACCCCCTTGGAGGAGGGAGTCACAGAACCTATTTTTGGAACGGGCTCTGCAGCACAGCTGTGCCAAACCTAGCATCACTTCTTGACTGAATGTCCAGAGAGTAATGCATGGTAAATGTGTGAACAGTTTTCCAGGTGGCTGCTTTACAGATTTCCACTAAGGGTATATCTCTAGCTGCTGCGACCGAAGCAGCTGTACCTCTGGTAGAATGAGCCCTCAGGCCTGAGGGAGACTCTTTACCAAGCTTTGAATAGCAGAACTGGATACATGAGACAATCCACCTGGCAATAGTTCTCTTTGTGGCAGGTTTACCCTTTCCCACTTATCCATAAGTGAGAAACAACTGGGAACAGTCATTTATATGGGCCTTAGTGTGTTCTACATAGTAACTAAGAGCCCTCTTTACATCAAGACTGTGTAATCTTCTCTCCCCAGAGGAAGAATGGTCAGTGAAAAATACAGGCAATGACACAGACTGATTCAAATGAAAGTCTGATACCACCCTGGGAAGAAACTTTCTGTTGGTTCAAAGGACCACCTTATCCCTGTGAAACGAAATGAAGCCAGGTTCCACTGATAAAGCCTCTAATTCACTGATTCTCCTGGCAGAGGTAATGGCACAAAAGATTAATAAACAAATTAGCCATCCTGGGAGTGGGTCCCAGGGTGGTAGCCTGGCTAAAACATTGGCTGGATAACAGAACACAGACGGTAATAGTAAATGGAGTCCACAGTGAAGAAAGGGGGGTATACTAGTAGGGTACCACAGGGTTCAGTACTGGGGCCGGTCCTTTTTAATGTCTTTATAAGTGACATTGCAGAGGGACTGGAAGGAAAAGCATGTCTCTTTGCAGATGACACAAAGATCTGCAACAGGGTTGATATGCAAAGTGGGGTGAAAAGGAACTTGGCAAGGTTGGAGGAATGGTCAAATGCATGACAGCTTAGATTCAATGCAAAGCAGTGCAAAGTAATGCACCTGGGAAACAAAAACCCAGGGGACGAGTACACAATGGGGGGTGAGATACTGACAACAACAAAAATGGAAAGGGACCTGGGGGTAGTCATATCAGATGACTTAAAGGTGGGCCAGCAATGTGAGAAGGCAGTAAGGAGGGCTGGGGGGATACTGGAATGCATAGGGAAAGGCATCACCAGTAGAAAACAGGAAGTTGTTGACCCTTTGTACAGACAGTTGGTAAGACCACATCTGGAGTACTGTGTACAGTTCTAGAGATCCCATCTCTGCAAATACATAGACAGGGTGGAGGTTGTCTAGAGGAGGGCAACCAAAATGGTACAGGGTCTGCACCAGATGACATATGAAGAAAGACTAAAGGAGCTTAAGATGTATAGCCTCGAGGAATGGAGGGAGTGGGGAGACATGCTAGAAACTTTCAAATACCTCAAGGGAATCAACAAAGTCCAAGAGGGCAGCCTCTTTCAGAAAAAGAGATGTGCAAGAATAAGGGGGCACAATTTGAAGATAGAGGGGAGGACGGCTCAGAAGTAATGTGAGGAAGTATTTCTTCACAGAGAGGGTTGTAGATGCATGGAACAGCCTTCCTGAGGAGGTCGTAGAGTCAAAACAGTGGGGGAATTCAAGAATGCATGGGACAGACATAAGGCAATTCTAGTAGGGGGTAGGAGGAAGTAGGCTGTTGGTTAACTAGGATCTGCAGCTTATCTGTTAAGTAGGGAAATGGGCAGACTAGGTGGGCCAAGCGGTCCTTATTTGCCATCAGAGTCTGTTTCTATGAATACAGTTTTCCAAGTCAAGTACTTTAGCCCTTACCAGCAGAAAGGAAGGCAGAAACAGCTGCCAAATGCACCTTGAGAGTAGTAGGCCGGAGGCCTAAACTGTTAAGATGCACCAAATAGTCCAATACAGTGGCAGTATCAGCCAGCTCTGGCTGGATATGCCTCTGGGAACACCAAAACCCAAATATTTTCCATTTGGCATTACAGGTCTTTCTAGTAGCAGGTTTCCTGCTAACCTTTAAAATGTCCAATACTGATTAAGATTCTAGCTCTTCAAGAGCCATGCTTTGAGCCTGAGTGTCTGAAGGTTGGGGTAAAGAATCCTCCCCTGAGAGGAGGTGAGGAGATTGAACTGTCTGGGAATACACAGAGGCATTGTCACTGACAGTGACAAGAGTAGAGGGTACAAAGGCTGTCTGGCCCAGTCTGGAGCCACTAGAATCACCTTGCAAGGCTGTGACCTAGTCTTGATCAGGACCCTGAATATCAGAGAAAAAGGAGGAAATGCACACAGAAACCTGCTTGTCCAGTTCAACAAGAGAGCATCCTGAGGGACAGGGCCCAGAAGAGGCAGTCTGCAGCAAAAGACAGGAAGCTGGTGATTGTCCAGGGCTGCAAAGAGATTTATCTCTGGGGTGCCCCATCTCTTGAAAATGACCTAAAGAATTAGAGGGTTCCGGATCCATTCGTGGTGACCCTGAAAAATCCTACTGAGAGCATCTGCTAGAATGTTGTCCTTCCCTGGGAGATGCACAGCCATCAGGGAAGCCTAAAGGGAGTAAGCTAGAGACCATATTTCCATTGCCTCTGTGCACAAGGCCGAGGACCAAGTGCCTCCCTGATTGTTGATATACCACATGGTTGTGGTATTGTCTGTCCTGATCTGCACCACTTTCCCCTGAACAGCAGTTGAGAATGTCTGAAGTGCTAGAAGGACAGCTCCGAGTTCGAGAAGGTTTATGTGTAGAAGAGACTCCTGGTGAGACCAGGTTCCCTAAGCTGTAAACTGAACTAGATGAGCCCCCAACCCAGTAGAGAGGCATCTGTGGTGAGAATCACTGAAGGAGCCTGACTGAAAAAGGGGACACCTTGTCGAAGACTGTACTCCTCCAGCCACCACTGGAGGGCCTGAACTAGAGTTTGAGACACTGGAACCAATTTGGAGAGAAGGTCTTTTTTCTGAGACCAATAAGATCTGAGATGAAACTGAATCTCTCATCTGAAACCTTGCTCCTTGGACCACTGCTGTGGAAGCTGCCAAGTGACCCAGCAACTGTAGAAAGTGGCTGGCTGGACGAAAAACTAGGGGACGAAAAGAGGAAGCCAGCGTGACAAGGGACTGAACCCTTGAGAGGGGGAGAAATGCTCTTGCCTGAATAGTGTCTAGCTCCACCCCTATGAAAGTGAGGAGCTGAGCTGGTTCCAGAACAGACTTTTCTAGGTTCAGAATGAAACCCAAGGAGTCTAGAAGCTTTTGAGTGACCTCTATGGCTAACTTAACTTGGTCTGAGGACTGACCCACAATGAACCAGTCGTCCAGGTACGGGAACAGAAGGATACCCTGTTTCCTGAGGAATGCCACCATTACTGCTAGAGACTTGGTGAACACCACTGGAGCAGATGTTAGGCCGAAAGGCATAGCTCTGACTTGGTAATGGCCTGAGGGCAACTTGAACCTGAGGCACTTTCTGTGGGAATGTCTGATAGGTATTTGGAAGTAGGCATCCTTGAGATCCAAGGAGGCTAGCCAGTCTCTTGGTCTCAGAGAGGGAAGAATTACTCCCAGAATCACCGTCTTGAGTTTTGGTTTTCTTAAGTGTTTGTTCAGGTACCTTAAAATCTAGGATGAGTCGCCACTCCCCTGTCTTTTTTGGGGTAAGGAAGTATCTGGAATACAGTCCTTTTCCCCTGTGACAATGAGGTACCTCCTCTACTGGTTGCAGAAGCAGACAACAGGAGATGTCTGCCTCTAAGGCCTTTGTCTCCAAGGGAGAGGGAGGACTGAAGGACCTTGCTCTCATTTTTGGGAACCTTTTGAAACTGAGAGCAAGTCCCTGGCTCACTACTTCCAGGACACATTTGTCTGAAGTAATAGAGTTCCAGGCCTCGGAGTAGTGAGCTAACCTGCCCCCTACTGGAACTGGGGAGGCGATCCTGACCAACACCTCAGGGTATCTGTTTGGCAGGGGGCTTAGACTGCGTGGATGATGGGGTCCTGGTCATCCCACACCTGCCTCTTCCCCTAAAGAACCCCCTCTGCTGGAAAGAAGAGGAGGAGGCCTGAGCTTGTTAGAAAGGCTTGTGGAAAGGCCTGCCCCTGCCAGCCCTAAATTGCAGCCTTTGAGGAGTGGCCTGCTTTTCCTTGGCTGCAGCATTCCTATAGGTTGTCCTATATTCATCCATCTTCTTCATGTAGTTCTCTGTTTGCTCCCCAAACAGAGAATTACCAGTTACAAGAAAATCCATGGCCTTGGTCTGGGTATCCTGTGAAAGGTTGGTACATCTAAGCCAAGCAAACCTCCTCATGGAGATAGATGTAGCCATGACCCTGGAATGTACATCATTCAAGTCTACAGCAGCATGAAACTGCACTTTGGATGCCTCTATACCATCTACAGCCACCTGCTCCGGCATCTTGGCTAACTGGGGAAGGGCATTCTTAGCCAGTTCCAGAACCGTAACCCACATAGATTTCTGGTACTTGGCCGTATATGCCATGTAATTTGATTGCCTGAGCCCCAAAGAGGATGCCAAGTACTGTTTCTTCGCCATGACATCCACTTTCCTGGAATCCTTATCTGGGGGGTGAGATGCCAGGGGGATGTTAGCCTTGTCACAGGCTGCAGCTTGCACTACCCCAACATGGCTGCAATGGGTTGAAAGGAATTCCGTACCAGGACCTGATAAACCACACTTCCAGTCTATTCTTTTATCCACAGGAGGGATGGATGTGGGAAACTGCATTATTTTTTGTGTCTGTTTCCCCAGGAATTTGTGCAAAGGGATAGACACTCTCTTTGACTCTGGAACATCCATCATCTCCACATAATCAGGCTCCTCCTGATCCTGATCAGCCTCATCCACAGGAAGCTGAAGAGTCTCAGCCACCTTTTTGTAAAACAAAAAGTGGGAGGGGAACTCAGAAAGCCTGGGAGGGGAAACATTGGAAGGCCTGTCTGGGGAGATGTCAGGCTCTACTGGTTCATCTAGGCCTTCAAACTCTTCATCATAATCTTCTTCCTCCTCCCAATCGCCCTCATAGTATGCCTCAGAATCAATATCTGAAGCAACTACTTCCGACCGAACTGATCGCCTTTGAACCAATGTCGGTTTGGTCGGAACCGAGCAAAGCGATTGAATTATAATAATCGCTTTCACTATTTCCTCAGTGGTAAGATCATGGGGTGTCGGATCCGAACCAGCTGATTTTGGTTTCTTTTTGACGGACCAGACTCCACAGAGTCGGCTCTCCTTTTGCACGAAAAGGTATCGCCCAGGTCTGTGGGCACCTCTTCAGGTTCAGTCACAACCGAACCAGGCTGGCCATCCGAGTCAGCGGATTTCTCCACCTCCCTTTCCTTCAGCCTACTCAAACATTTTTCAAGAGTGGCTTTGGGAAAGTTTTTACAGATTTGGCAGTCTTCCTTGAGGTGGTCAAACCCCAGACAATACACACATACGAGATGGGGATCAGCCTTAGCAAAGGCCTCCCCACTCTCGGTACAGTGTTGAAACCTAGTGGAACCGGTTTTCTTTTTGGGTTTCTCAGACATGCCAGATTCAATAAAGTTACCTTTCACAGCGTTAAGCCAGGTAACACACACTTATCGGTTCCAACCGTGTCACGAGTCAGTTAAAAAAATCCTATTAAATTCTGGATTTTTTTAGGAACCGATAAGTACCGGAAAACCACTACAGAATTACAGAAAAGCAACAATTAACAATAGATTTCGGTTCTCAACCGGACAGACCGGGAAAGAACCTAAGAAAAACAATTTCTAATGATTTTAACAATAAAACAACACTACCTACTACACTACCACTTACTGTACCATGACACAGGTAAGAATACCGAAAAAATAAGAAAGCAGTTGAAAAAAACTACCATTTCCAGCTATTACCGAACCAAAGCGCAGGAGGGATCTCCAGAGCGACTTCACAGTAAGGCGGAGTAAGAAATCTGACGGTTGCACTTCAGAGTACCACAGACAGAGGTTTGAAAACCAAACTTGGGCTCAACATTCTATGCCTCGGCATAGAGTTAACCCTTTAGTCTCCAGAGCAGTTCAAGTGCTGGGGCTAACTGCATATAGTCAGAATATAGCAAGACTTCATGTTGTTTGAATCCACAGATTCAACAGCAAAGGGCCTACTCAGCATGGGAGCGGTAAGGAGGGAACCTGTTTCTTCCAGTAGAAAGGAAGATCTGGCGTCATGAGGCGGAGCCAAGGGAGTTACCACCCAGGTGGGTGGGAGGAGCCAGCATGAAGACGTTTCTGGCAAGTCGCAAAGGCAACTGCCAAGAAGCGTGGATAGATCACCATATCCACATCCCTAGAAAAAATGTTCTCCACACTCACCATGTCCTCCCATCTTTGAGTAGTTGGGCTATATGCTATAAGAAAAACTATTTTCCAAAATAAGTAACCCAATGAACATACACAACACAAATATAGTAAACGTTCCCATATTTAAATAATATTAACAAAAACAATTATAACTATAACCTAAGTTAAACTATAAACAAATTATAATCTTAAATCATTCTAATTTATATTCCTCAAGCAATAAATTCAGTTTAGTATGGGAGTTGAGATAATATTGTAACATGTCCTTTGACTATATTATATATTTAAAATAACAATATAAGGCTAAATGCAAATATATGGTTAACAACCTTGAGATCTTTACCATCGAGCAATGTTATAATTTCCTCCCAAGTGGCGCTCACACTTATGCTTGCACTTGCTGCCGACACAGGCATTTAAAATAAAAATGCCCCATCCCCAGGTGACACACTCGGCTGCTGGCTCCCCTGAGCCCCCTACACACCGGAACAACAACAAAGTATTCAAATATCACCTGCTGAGTGGGAATGGAGGTGAAACAGTTCAGTCTGGACTTCCGGTGATGTCACGGCACTTATGGCAGCAAAGATAATCTAGCTCCTGATACCCGGGAAGGAAAACAACCCTCAAAACTAAATAACTGCATTATAGAGCATTCAAGATGACCGGAAGGGCTAATGAGACAGAGAAAGGCACTAAATCCCACCACCATGGACATCCTAAAACAAAGGATGATCATGGATTCCACACTGAAGACTCAGAGCAAAGCAGATCCTCTTCCCCAGCAGGCTCCCAGGCTGCAGACGATATGGATGGGGAGCAAGAACAACTTAGTTGGATCTGCTTCTTGACCCTGCTGAGAGAAATTAAAGCCTCTTGAACAGAAAATAAAAAACAATTCCGGAATATTTTGCAAAAACATACTAAATTAGATACCCGAATGGAACACATTGAGAGTTGCGTGGTGGAGGACGGAGCCTGTAAGCTGACAGGTCTGGTTGAAACCCTACTACATCACACTGCAGAACTACAAGCAAAATGTCTCAACCTCGAGGGTAGGTCGAGATGAGATAACGTAAGATTGTATGGCTTACTAGAAGGGGCTGAAATAGCTCCAATGCATGCGTTTTGGGAAAACTTGCTAAGAGACACATTAGACCTCCCGCCCACCTATGCGCTCTCCACAGAACGCGCGAACCGCTCCCTGGTACCTAAACCCCAGGATTCAAAGGCCTGCCCTCGCTCCATCATCTTCAAGGTTAGTTCTTTTAAAACAAAGGAGGACCTTTCAAGTCGCGCTTAGGCCAAGAGTGATTTTAACTGTTTGACAGCAAAAGTGACCATGGATCATGACTACCTACCTCAAATACAGCAGCAGTGCCTGGAATATGCTCCTCTGCTCCGGGTGCTCAAAGATAAGGGGATCAGGTTCCAGACCCCCTTTCCAGCCAAACTTTGTTTTTTGGGATAACAGTACAAATGTTTAGGTCTCCGCACAAACCGCCTTGGCAGCCTTTAAAGAGAGGGACCTGCCAACACCACCTATGCGAGATCTACGTGATCAGTAGAACCAAAACAACATATGGGGAACCATAACTGGCAGCAGGTTTTCCAGGGGAAGCATACTGCAGGTGGCACACTGACCCCAGCAGAGGCGTATAACCAGTTACAGGTGTCACAAACACACTCAGCAGGTCAGGCCCTATGCTCCCACGGTGCCAACCTCCGAGCACAGTATTGTGAATAGGTAACAGAGTAACCCTACTGTCTGCTTGTGGGTTCCAATCACCTTTAGTCTCAAGTTCTGTGGGGATTCAAAATGTGAACCTTGTGCTAGCGTACCCAAATGTGCAGGCTCAGATAATCTGCTCTTCGGGGGGGATGCCAGATATCTTTCGCCTAAGGGCAACTAACCAGGTATTCACAATGAACCCTTAAAACTCTATAAAAGACCTTAGGTATATTCTTACCTTTTCCCAGTTTAGTAATACCATCAGCTCAGAACAGATTTTGTCAGTCTTAACCCTCTATACATCACATGCAAAAATAACTTTGAAGACACACCCAAGCAGTCTTTCAAAATAATATTTTTACTAAAATGGATAAAAATATGTAAAATGTAAACACAGAACATTATATCAAAAAACATACAATCACTTAAAAGAACAATATTAAAGTACAAAACATAAACGCCTACCACAATACAATTACAGACTTTTTCTATCTAATGTATTACCTCTTTATAATGCTTAAGTTAGATCTCGTTTCTTAAGAGCCCAAAAAGAAATGTCACTCAGTTGAAACACAGAATACTCTGTGTTTCCAACCCCTTCTATGATGTCATCTAGCTCCTACTTTTAGATTATAATCATTATACAAACAATGATGTCCCTGTCAGGAGATATTTTAAATACTGTGAATTCAGAAAAAACTAATTTCCCCAATATGACTCCTTAATTAACATCCCCTCTGATCTCGAGAAGTTCCTCTTCCCAGGGCACATCAAAGAATTCTGAGGACTTTTCACACCATGATATAAAATGTTTTTCCTCTAAGAAGTCATAAAAATTTACGAGCCCTATATCTTGGCAGCTGGGTCAGTTCTAATTAAGACAGGAAAACAGAAGACCCTTAATTAAGTCTCTCTAGTCTTTTAATTACCTCCTGGTTTCAGCTCACTGGTCACTTCACTGACCGGGGGGGCACCCATAGCACAGGATGTCTCATTTTTTATATTACAAATATCATAGAACAATCATAACCAGCTGGCCAAAGTCACAACAGGATCTTAAGAAAAGGGTGCGAGGTGGCTCCTCGGCTTACACATCGAACCACTGAAGAGTCGAACAGAAATCTGTCCGGATCAAAACCCTCATAGCCCTTTTAAGTTTTGAACTCCTGCAGAGAGGGACAGGCGTTTTCACCCTATGCCATGAAGGAACTTCTTAGAGACCGACTCTTAAGTGAAGTAGGTGACCTCTTAACTCCCTTGAATGGTTGGAGCAGGCTGAACGCCAAACTAACAAACACTTTTTGCCTCCTGTAAATACTCTATCAGGGACTACAGACTCAGTAAATTAGAAACAATAATATGGGTTGCAATTTTAGTTAATATAGGTAAAAACATAGAGACAGATGATATGCCGAAATGGAGGCTTAGGGTGAAGCAACAGTGCCTGTCAATTTACTGTAAGTTACACATGATGGCTCCCAAAATAACTGGAGAGCTTGAAGTACCTCCGCTTCACTGATGCTTTCTTTATTAAGTATGATGGTACATTTGTAGGGCAGGAATGGTAACATGGGATCCGATGACACAAAATGCATATTAAGTTAAATTTTCATTTATTTATTTATTTTCTATTTTTTATTCTCTTTGGATCTCTTTTCTAACCTTCCTTCTCTGAATAATACTAAACGACACCCTTATAGTAAATTTGGGGCCTACAAGGAGGGAAATATGGTATAAGAGGCAGGGCTGAGAAAGGGAAACTGTGCCTTACATTTCTCCCAACTGGGTGATAATAAATCAAGAGGAATAGACCCGGATTGATGGAGAGAGGGCAGTTTGTGTCTACATCCGGCTGTGCTTTTTGTTCCTTCAGCTATACCTGCCCTAAACATCAACTCTCCCATCAGAGACATGGGTAATACTAGAGGGATGGCACAGAGGTACTTCTTCACATCGGATGAGGCAGCACTTTTGGAAATATAAACACTGAATTGCAATCCACTGTTCCCTTCCCTCAACTTAGATATCTGGTATAACGTTCAGACAGCCCAGGTGTTTTTTTTGCCCCTTGGCAAGTATTACAAAATCAAAATATCACAACTTCTGAGAAAGCTCAGCAACGATATTGCTGGGAGGGCATCAGACAGAATCAGATATTTCGAAATGAAAGATTATATTACAAAGTATTTAAGGATGAGCAGTACTTAATCTCAACTGCAGGTAGATACACTTCCTTTTTTTACCATATGGACTGCCAAGGGGGGCAGTATTAAAATTTTATCAAACTCTTAACATCACAAACTCGTCATTCTGATTATCTGAAGGGGAGACGGGAGAAAGACCTAGATATGATAATAACAGAGAAACAGTGGTTGCGAATTTGGAAAAGGACCTGGAGTACCACCTCATCTCCTCTATGGAGGGAATATATGTGGAAGGTCAGGGCAAACTTTTTTCTGGTGCCAACTTTCTTGGCTAAGTGGTCTCCTGATAGTCCCACAGCCTGCTGGAGAGAGTGCGGGGTGGAGCAGGCCTCCCACATGCACATTTTTATTAGCTGCCCAAAATTAACCCTTTCCTGGGCATCAATTTTACGTTATGTTCAAGCAATAGTTGACATATAAGAACATTTAATACTACAGCACTTAGATCTGGGCCTCACTTCCCCCTCCTTGAAGGGTAAAGATGCCAGATATTTGTGGGATGTATTAGTAATAGCTGCCTGCAAGAATATTACATGAAAATGGCTGTCAGCAGATCCCCCAACTCTAGCAGAATGGAAAAAACAATTTACTCCATACAAACTAAGGAGAAAATAACATTTGACTTACAACAGAGATCGGAGACCTTTATTCCTAAATGGACTAGACAGGAACTTTAGCAAACGGATATTAGTTAAGACAGGGGTCCTGTATTTTCCCTCTTTCCTATCCAATCAATCAGCTGTGCACCTCAAAAGAAACTCCTTAGACTTCATGCTGAATCGCTATGTAAATATGATTTGCCCCATGCTCACCCCGCACTATAAAAAGAGGAAGGAGAGTGACCCAGGACGTCCCACAAGCTGAAACATATCCCCTTCGAGAGAGTCTCTCTCTCCTTCTAGGAGGTCAGAAATAAGGGATCTAAAATCCAACTTCTAGGGAGTTTTCTTTGTTCTCTTACCCAGGCAATATGTGTAAGGAACACATTGTATGAATTTATGTTATTTATGTTAGTGATCTCAAGGCCTATGTTAAGCTTTTATAGTTGTTATTAATTGTGTTTTTACTATAGAAAATCTATTTATGTATGAGTTTTGAAAAATGTACGAGGCATTTAGAAAATTGATGTGAATTTTCTCAATAAACTGAGTTAAAAGAAAAAAAGAAAAAGTTCAGTCTGTCAGGCTGCTGTATTTGCAGCTTTAAGCTGGTAGTTCTTGCCACAGTGTGTCAACTGGGCTCCCGAGCTCTGGAACTCAGGTGCAGTGGTGGAGTGCTGAATGAGCTTGCTGCCGTCGCGGGCTTTTAAATTCCAACTGCCCTGCCCCCAGGTGACATATCCGACTGCTGGCTCCCCTGAGCCCCCTACACACCAGGACAACAGCAAAGTATAGAAATATCATCTGCTGAGTGGCAATGAAGGTGAAACAATTCAGTCTGTCGGGCTGCTATACCTGCGGCTTGTAGCTGGTAGTTCTTGCCACTGAGTGTCCTCTGTGCTCCCTGGCTCTGGGATTCAGGTGCAAGGCTGGAATGCTTGAATCTTTGAGGGGGATCTCAGTCATTGAGTGACACCATAGAAACTTCACCACTGGTGAAGCAGGGTCCACATGGAAGATTTTCAGCAATATAACTGGGGCCACCCACGCTGTCGACGTCTCAAACTCTATAAAGGCATGCGTGGCTCCGCGCCCTCCTCAGTTCTTTCTCCAGGAGACAAAAGGAGTGTAGCTCAAGCCATGGGGAACTACGGAGAGAGAGAGAGAGAGATGCCCAGGCCTAAAAGAAAGGCTGGATATACCAAATAGGGGGGATGGTGTGAGGGAAAGCAGACCTGATGATTGAGATCTCCTCAAAGCTCTACTGTTATGTTAAGTTCTTATGTAACTATTCTATCTTCATTGGGGGTATCTCAGTCATCAGGTCACACTGTAGAAACGAGTCCCAAGTAGTGACAGGTGCAACAGACAGTCTGGGAGGAAGGCCAACCATGAACTTAAGACAGGAGGCCCTGCCAAATCTAGCACGGGCTCTAGAGGAATGTCCAGACTGTAGTGCTTGGTAAAAGTATGGACAGTACTCCAGGTGGCAGCCGCACAGATGTCAGCGGCTAAGACCCCTCTGAAACAAGCCACAGAGGCAGCCATGCCTCTTGTGGAATGCGCTTTTACAACTCCAAGCAACTCTCCGCCGTACTTATTGTAACAGAATGCAATGCAATTAGCCAATCATTTAGATAAATGGTATTTAGAAACCTGAGCATCCTCTCTACCTGGGGCGAAGGAAACAAACAACTGTTTCTACGTCCTACACTCCTTGGGTTGGAGTAAGTAACATTTCAAAGATCTGCTTTCATCGAACATAGTAGTGTTAGCTTACATCTAACACAGTTTGAGAAGGTAGCATAGTGCAGTGGTTTAAGGCTCTGAGCTGCAAACCTGGACACCTGGGTTTGAATCCCACAGCCCCCACTTGCATACTGTATGACCATGAGCAAGTCACTTAACTTCCTTGTGCTCCCAGGTCGCACCAGTAAACAAGCTTTCAGCTTACTGTGTCTATCTTGGTTAAAAAACAAACAAGCAAATAAAAAAAATGTGGAGGGGTTGTGGTATAACAGATGGACCACACACCAAACTTCAGGTTCAACACACAATCGCTGTGTGGTGTTTATTCAAAACACAGGAGATAACCTTCAGTAATGCTGTATCCCTTCTTCAATACATCAGTTTGCAGCAACAGACTATGCAAGTCTTTTCTTTACACTTGATCAACACCTACTAACCCACTGATCTCCTGTTCTCCCTTTTCAGTTGAGATTCAGCTTCCCCTATGTTTGTCTTGCTTGCTTGGGTGGTGGGGGCTCACATAATAATAAAAAAAAAAGCTGAAGACAAAGAACCTCAGTGCAGAAGCACTAAAGTAAGGGTTACCCCAAAGGGCACCTACAATAAACAAAGTTTCAAAGAAACACAACATCACACATACTCCCATAATGCAAAGCATCATGGGATGTATATGCAAATCACCATGAAATTTCAGACTGGCTCAGTTTACAGCAGGAATGCATGGTAGCAATTTACATGCATTTAACAACACAACAGGAGCCCGGCCTGGTGGCGCCGAGGGTTGAGGTGCTGGATGCCACACTTCGCGCCACGCCGGTGACATGGGTTCAGGAGCAGACTCGGGCCATCGGGGGTTGGCAGGGGAGGAAAGGATTGAGTGTCCGGAGGGCAGTCTTCCTTTCCTGGGAGGGAGGGGGGAACATTGGTTTCGCTGTCTGGTGACCCCTAGTGGCGACTGGGGGTAAACAGCAATCGTGTCCTGGCAAAATGCAGGGGATGGCCATGGCGGCACTTCAACGGGTGCGATCAGGAGCATTCACGCGCCACGCTGGAGCACATAGCACTGCCAAGCAAATGGGGGGGTCAATAACAAAGAAAATCCCCCTTCCCATTGGTAGGCGAAGGCGGGGTCTAGTGGTGCCGGCACCATGTCCAACGCCAGGCTGAGGTGTTCTCCTGGTCTCCCTTCGTACGTCCGCCAGACACTCAGAGCGCTGGTTGGAGTTAGCGGTCCTTGCTCGTAGGGGATTCAGATCCGGGGTGGGAGTTCTGGATGTGGCATGGGGAGTACCCAAACTCGGGAGAGCACTGGAGCTTCAGGTGGACGAGATAAGCCAGTAAGCCCCATGATCAGGCTGGAGAGAGTCCAGTGTGGATAAGGTGCATAGGGAAAGTGTACCAAAAAAAAAAAAAAACAGCACAACAGAGGGGTTTCTGATACCTCTACCCCAGTAACTTAATTTCTATAATACAATCACCTACTACTTTTTACCTTTATCAAAGACGCCTAGTGCCATGGTATTTTCAACATTTACAGGTTCCATACACATAAGGTATATATATCAAGGTATTTTATGACATAGTGTTATTGTATACTAAATCCAACGACGAAGAACACAGTCTGCTGTTAGTACGAGGACCCAAGAGGTAAAAGGAAGATTAAAGAGGACACTACAGCACAGTCAAGAAAGGGAAGGGGGCTACCTATAGGTGACCAACCTTATGGACTAGAAATTGTAAAGGGTAGATAAGGCTAAGAAATAGAGGAACTGTTACAACAGATTTAAGAAAAAGTCAGTCCTCAAGAGTGCAAGGATCTCCCTGTCACACAGTGCTTCCCCTGGATTGGCACACTCAGGAAAAAAAACAGGAAGGTGGATAGATTGGTTGAGTGTAAACTCAGAGACCACCTTAGGGAGAAACTTAGGACTCATGCACAAAGGCAACCTGTTTTTGTGAGAAATCAAATAAGGCTCCTGTCAACAGAGGGCCTGAAGCTTGGAAATCCTTCGAGCAGAAGTAATAGCATCCAAAAAATACAGGTTACTCACCTGTAACAGGAGTTCTAGGAATGGTATATGTTGTTCATCCACACTCATTGGCAGGTATCCTTGCCGCTTTAAATCTTGCGGAAGGTCTTCAAGAAACACTCCTCCTGCCCACCGTTGGTACTATCTCGGCTCCAGCCCCATGGCGCCAGATCTGGCCGCTGGAAGCTCAGGTTGTCTTGTCCGAGCCGGGAGGTCGGGTGGGTCGTGTGAACAACATATACCATTCCTAGAACTCCTGTTACAGGTGAGTAACCTGTATTTCTAGGACATGGATATGTTGTTCATCCACACTCATTGGCAGACTCCTAGCAGTTCTCCGGGAGGAGGGAGGCAAGACGACACCCCAATACTTACTTGGGAAAGAGACTGGAGAACCGAGGCCCCAAAACCAGCATCCCGGCGTGACTCAAGGTCGATGTGGTAGTGGGTAATGAAGGTGTTTGCTGACTTCCAGGTAGCAGCCCTGCAGATTTCCTGGATAGGGGCGTCCCTGGAAGCAGCCACCGTTGCAGCAGTATGGCGGTAGAATGAGCTCTTATCCCTCTGGGAGGCTCCATGCCCGCCAACTTATAGCAGAGATCTATGCAGGAGGTTACCCACCTGCTTATCGTCCCAGCTTGGCTGCAGGTCTGCTAGATCTTGACTTCAGCGGGTGGGTGACAAACAGCTGGCGAAACTCTCCCAATTTCAGCCGTGCGCTCCTTATAATAAGCGGCGCCCTTCTAGGGTCCAGAGTATGGAGCCTATATTCGACCTCCGAGGTGATTGGGTAGAACACCGCAGAGTCAACACCTGGTTAAGGTGAAACTCCGACACCACCTTCGGAAGGAATTTCGGTGGGGGCGCGAGGACAACCTGTCCCTGTGGAAGACCAGGTAAGAGACTCGATGGAAAGCGCCTGGAGCTCTCCCATCCTTCTGGCTGACGTGATAGCCACCAAGAAGGCGGTCTTCCACGACAGGTGAGAGAGAGCACACCTGTGCATAGGTTCAATGGCTTGCCCATGAGCTTTGCCAAGTACCAGCAGTAGATCCCCACGGAGGTGGGGTTCCCGCACTGGAGGAAATGTGATCAAAGGCCTTTGAAAAGCGCCAGACCACCTTCTCCTGCGCCACCGACTGCTTCCGGCCCGCGCCCGGTAAGCAGAGATGGCTGCCAGGTGCACCCTTAGGGTCGTCGACCTAAGCCCTTGACTAGAAAGGGACCATAAATAGTCCAAGATGCTTGCCAAGGAACAGGAGGAAGGGTCCAAGCCCTTGCCCTGACACCAAATGGAAAACCTTTTCCATTTGAAGGCATAGCATTTTCTGGTCGACTCCTTACGGGACGCCTCAACTACATTGAGGACCTCGTCGGAAAGACCCAAGGCCTGGAACTCTCGCCGCTCAGGAACCAGGCCGTCAGGTGCAGGGATTGAAGGTCCGGATGGAACACCTTCCCCTGATTGACTGAGAGCAGGTCCGGGCGAGCTGGAAGCTGCCGCGGAGTCCTGGAGCTGAGACTGAGGAGATCTGGGTACCAGAACTGGCGAGGCCAGTCTGGGGCTATCAGAATCACCTGCGCCTTGTCCCTCCTCGCCTTGAGAAGCACCTTGTGGATCAAGGGAAATGGGGGAAAGGCGTAAAAGAGGCCCGGGGTCCATTGCCTCGAGAAGGCATCCCCCTGCAGCGAGCCCTGCTGAGGGGGGCGGGCATGGAACAGACTCAGCTTCGCGTTCTCCTGGAGGCAAACAGGTCCACCTGAGGTGTGCCCCAAAGGGAGAACAGATGCTGTACTACCTCCGACAGGAGAGACCACTCGTGGGATGCAGCCCCTATCCGGCTCAGGGCATCGGCCAGGGTGTTGGAGGCTCCTGCCACGTGAATGGCTAGAGATCCGCCTCCGGGCTCTTGCCACAGTGACCAAATGCGGAGAGCTTCCTTGCATAGAAGCATGGAGCGCGTCCCGCCCTGGCGGTTTAGATAGTACATGGTCGTGGTATTGTCCGTCTGGACTCGGACCACTTGACCCCGGAGGAACGGAGCAAAGGTGGTGAGAGCTAGGCGGACCGCTCGGAGCTCCAGCAGGTTGATGTGGCATCGGGACTCCCGCGGGGACCAGAGGCCATGAGCCCGGTGTTCCCCCAGATGGGCACCCCAACCCATCAGAGAGGCATCGGTCGATAGAGAGACCGTCGGCTCGGGGCGGACGAACGGGATGCCCTCCTGCAAATGATCTGGAACGGTCCACCACTGGAGAGCGTTCCACATCCCCTGTGTCACCGACACAAGCTGGTCCAAGGGATCGCAGCGTTGTGACCACTGGCTGGCCAGTCCCCACTGAAGGGGACGCATGTTCCAGTGGGCCCAACGGACCACGCTGGTGCAGGCCGCCATGAGACCCAGGAGGCGCAGGAAGTCCCGGGCAGGGCGCAATTGCCCAACCAGAAATGATCGGGCAAAGGAGGAAAGAACCTCGGCCCTGTCCGCGGAGCCAGCTGCCTGGCCTGAAGAGAGCCGAGCTGCCCGGTTGAATAGGATCACCTGCTTCGCCTCGAGTTCCGACTTGGCCTCGTGATAAGGAGGCCCAGTTGAAGCAGACCCGGAGGCCAGATCTCTGGACCACTCCGCCTCCTTCCTGGAGGGAGCTGCTATCAGCCAATCGTCCAGGTAAGGGTACACCCGGACCCCTCGGCGCCACAGGAATGCTGTCACCACTGCCATGCATTTGGTGAAGACCCTGGGAGCTGGAGACAAGCCGAAGGGCATGGCTTGGAACTCGAAGAGGGATCCTTCCGCTCGGAAGCGAAGGAATCTCTGGTGAGACGGATGGATAGGGACGTGAAAAAACGCGCCCTGCAAGTCCAGAGAGCAGAACCACGCCGCTGCTCCAAGGATGGTATTATCTGAGCCAGAGTGACCATCCTGAAGGTTCGAGACCTTAGGAACTTGTTTAGGTCATGTGGGTCGAGAATGGGGCGCCAGCCCCGTCCGCTTCGAACCAGGAAGTACCTGGACACAAACCCTGGGTCTGAAGGAGGGTCCACCACCTCTCTTACCACCTCCTTCTGGAGGAGGAGGCGGCTGTCGGCTCGACGAGCCGCCAGTGAGGCTGGGATCCGGCCCCCAGGGGCGACGGCTCTGAAGGGTGGTGCCTGCTCGAATTCCAGAGGCAGGCCTCTTCCCACCACCTCAAGACCCACCTGTCCGTGGTAACAGCGGACCAGGTGGAGACGGAAGTGCGGAGCCGTCCCCAGGGGACCCAGGGGTAAGGTGACGGAATGGGGCGACACCCTCAGCCCGTCACTGGGCAGGCTGGAGGAGGGACCGGCCGAGGACCTCCTGGGCCCTTCCTCCCTGCCTCCTGTTAGAGGAAGCCGGCGACTTGGGTTTGGGATGCCAAGGCTGGGCTGCTGGCCCTGGCGTTGCTGGGCGGGCGGCGCGGGGCACAGAAGGGCGAAAGGAGCTTAGGCTGTGGTTTCGTGCCTTTGTCCTTCTGAGCGGAAGAGACAGAGTCCAAGGTGGCATTGGACTTCTCGATCCTCTGCAGGTGACCTTCCACCCCAGGGCCGAAGAGGTCAGTCCCCAAAAGGGAACATCCGCCAACTTGTGCTGGGTATCCAGTAAAGGTGGATATCCTCAGCCAAGCCCATGACGCTTACCACTGCGGCCGCCACCGATCTGGCACATGAGTCCCCATATCCAAAGCAGTCTGGAGCTGCTGTTTGGCCACTGCCCTGCCCTGGTCCCGCACCTGTTAACCGTAGTCTGCAGATCGGGGAAGATGAGGATGACCTCATCCAGGGAGCCCAACAGGGCATGAGAAAAATGTGCCATGAGGGCGGCCGAACTGGCCTGGCGAAGGCGAGAGAGGGCATAGCGTAGACTTTTCGCCGATATAGTCCAATTTCTTGGACTCCTTGTCAGGAGGTTTGTCCACATCCCTGGCGTTGCCGGCGCGGCGGAAAACGCTGTCGGTAACCAACCCCTCAGCAGAGGGGTGTTCCGAAAAACCGGACAAGGAACCGGTAGGGACCGCATACTTCCTGGCCATCCTGGCCGAAGGCGCAGGGCAGGAAGCAGGGCGCTGCCAAAGCTCCAGTGCCGGACCCACTATGGCCTCGGCCACCGGAAAGGCCTCCGTCGGAGAATCCCCTCGGTCCAGAATCTCCGTGAGGGGATACCTGGCCCGTTTGGAAACGGGTTCGAGCTCCATCCCGGTGGACTCCGAGATGAGCCAAGCAGTCCTAGGAAGGACGACGGGCTATCGTCCCATTGACTGACCTCCTGAAGACTCCAAGTCCAGTCGCTTGGAGAAAAGAAGGAATCATCTTCGGACTCGAAGAGTCCTCAAGAGCTGCTCTGGCCTCGAGCCACTCTTCACCTCCCGAGGCCGGTCGGAGTGAGGGTAACTGACAGCCGATGGGGTAGACCCTTAGCCGACCCGAGAATACTTGGTCGGAGCCCCAATTGGTGGCTGTGGAGGCGGAGGTTCCACCGAGAATCGGTGGAGCAGCTGGTTTGGCGAACAACCGCCTGGGTATAGGCCTCGGATAAGTCGAGGTTGTGTCGACGTTCGGTGACAGCCACTTAATGGCCGGGAAGGCGACGGGGTCGGCTTATTCCCAGCCAGGAGGAGTTGTTGCAACATAAGGTCCTCGTACCGTCCGGCGTAATTACGCGAAGCCTCCCTCATCCGAGGAGGAGGGGCGAGGGCAGCGCGCCCGCTTACTGCGATGCGAGACCCGAGACCGCCTATGACGGTGGGATCGGCTGGACCCCTAAGAGGTCCGAGACCGAGACCGAGAGTCCCGAATTTCCGAGGTCGGTGCGGGAGGTGTCGGCCGGAACCGCACTCTTCGCTCGGATGGTCCATCCGAGGGCTCCGGAACCGAGGCACAAGGCGAGCCCAGGATCCTCAACTCCTCCGGGGAACCGGGAGGGAATCTCGGCTGCTAAAGCGACAGCCCGTCAATGGGTCGAGAAAATCTCGACTTCATCGGTGGAGTCTCGGTCAACTGACCTGACCGGGACACCGTGGGTCAGGCCGGTGCTGCTCGAATAGCCGACGGTCGACGGCCCGGGAGAGGGACCTTCCGCTCCCAAGAGCGCCGACGGAGGGACTTACCCTGTCCTCTTTGGACCGAGAATAAGGTCCCAGAGACGTAGGTCCTTCTCCTTTAGTGGAGAGGGACAGACAAAGCTCCTTAAAAGAAGCCGTGTAAGAAGAGCCCAGGGAGGCGGGATAAATGCACGCCGAGGAAGAATCTGACCACGCGCCGCCTCCTCTTCGAGGCGACCATCCGCCGAAGCTGATCCGCCGAGCACGCCGCGGACACGCCAACCGGGCCTCCTTGACTTCACCGGAGGAACGCTTCAGGACGGCCCAGCTGCAATCGGGCAGCACGGTCTTCGGGGCGTAGGCCGAGAAAGATGAGCACAGGTCATGAGCCTGCGGTCGTGCTCAAGGCCCTAAACAGTAGACACCGTGGAGTGTGGATCCGTCCCGAGACATCTTCTTGCCGCATGGGCATCTCCAAATCCGAGGTCGATTTGTCCATCGCGGCCAGCGAGGATAGAAGACCCAAGTCTTTTGCAAAATTTATTTTAAAATCTCAAACGGAGAAATAGGAACCAGTCTCAAACGCAGAGCGTTAAGGAGGGAACCTGAGCTTCCAAGCGGTAAGGAAGATCTGGCGTCATGGGGCGGAGCCGAGAGTTATACCACCCGGGTGGGTGGGAGGAGCAAGCTTGAAGACCTTCCGGCAAGATTTAAAGCGGCAAGGATACCTGCCAATGAGTGTGGATGAACAACATATCCATGTCCCTAGAATAATGCTTTCCAAGAAAGGAAACATAGCTCGCAAGTCACAGCTGGCTCAAAAGGAGACATAGTCAACTTCTCCTAAACAAAATTCAAATTCCAAGCCAGGACCAGAGAGCGGATTGGGAGTTTCAGATGCAAGATGCCACGCAAAAAGGTATGGGAGACATCCAGATGAGCTATAGTATGGTCACCCATGGGCTCATGAAAAGCCAAAACAGCTGAAAGGTGCACTTTGAGGGAGGAGTACTGGAGACCCGAGTCAGACAAAGAGATCAGGTAGTCCAGAATCTGGCTCACCGGACAAGTGAAAGGGTCCAGATTATGTTTAACAGCCCAAATAGCAGACCTGTTCCACTTAATGGCAAATCTGGCTCGAGTGGAAGACTTAAAGTATGGGCAGCCACAAGGGCATTCGCTACTCTTTGGGAAACTCAGATCTGGTGATGGCTATGTCTTCAGGAGCCAAGCATGCAGATGGGGGGACTTGAGGTTGAGATGCGCAAATTCCTGCAAAGGGGAAAAGGGACTAAAACTTCCTCCGCCAGTTGCTGTAGAAGGGGAAACCATACCTGGTGAGGCCAGAACAAAGCTATTAGGATCAGGCTGACCCCCTCCATCTGCAGTTTGATGAGCACCCTCTGAATTAGAGGGCAGGTAGGGAATGCATAAAGAAACCTCCCACTCCAGAAGAGGGATGCGTCTTACCAGAAAACTCCAGTCCCTGAATCGAGCAAGCAAAAACTGAACAGTTTTGCATTGAGTGGGGACGCAGAAAGGTCCAACTCTGAACGACCTCATATTTCGAACAGATCTTTTGCGACGGATTACAGAACTCCCTCTCATGTATGCTGGATTGAGTACAGCTGAGGCTCTACACCAGAGTGTTTAGGACGTCTGAGACATGGACCATAGAGAGGGTCAGGCCATGGTCCAACACCCAATACCACACTCTCATGGCCTCCCTGCAAAGGGGATAGGAATGACTCCCCTCTCCCCCCACTTGTTGATGCAGTACACTACACTGAGATTATCTGACTGCACCACCAGACTGACCCTGAAGGAGATGGTTCTGAAAGGCATGCATGGCATACAGAACTACTCACATCTCCAGGATATCGATATGCAGGGAGGGCTCAATCTGAGACCAAAAGCCCTTGGTTTGAAAAGACCCAAGTGAACTCCCCATCCCAAGCCAGAAGCATACGTTGTGAGGATCTGCTATGGGGAGGAGATCGGGAATGCGACTCCTTGGAACAGGTTCAGGGGGTCCATCCACAACTGCAGCACCTGCAGACTGGGAAAGAGACCAGCAGCAACTGATATAACTCGTCCATGCATTGGTCCCACTGCACCCAGACTGTCCAACGGAGAATGCACATGTGGAGCCTGGCCAGTGGAACAGTGGGTATGGCAGCCACCATCAGACCCAGCAGTCTCACATACACCCCTGCAGGGACATAATGGATCTGGGCCACTTCCTGAGACTGGGCTATAAGGCACTCCACCCTGAACTGAGGCAGGAAGGCCTTCTCCTGTGCTGAGTTCAGAACCGCACCCATGTATTGCAGCTTTTGGGACGGTACCAGGACCTACTTGGGCAGACTGACAGTAATGCCCAGAGAGAGGAACAACTGGACAGTTCTCTCCAGAGCCCCCAGGAGCTCTGCCCTGAACGGAGCCTTTAGGAGTCAATCATCTAGCTAAGAAAAAACATACAATCCCTCCCTTCTGAGAGCTGCAGCTACTGTTGCTAAGCACTTGGTAAAGACCCACGGTGCAGTGGACAAGCCAAAGAGCAGCACATTGAACTGATAATGCTCTCCCTGAAACAGAAAACAGAGAAACCGCCTGTGAGGGGGAAAGACCGAGATATGCAGGTAGGAACCCTGCATGTCCAGTGAACATAGCCAGTCAACCTGTCTTGAAAAGAGGCATCAGGCCTAGCAAAGTTACCATGCGGAATTTTTTGTACTGAATGTACAGAATGAGGTCCGTTAGATTTAAAATGGGCCGCAAATCTCCAGTCTTTCTGGGGACCAGGAAGAACCTGGAATGAAAACCCTTGTTTCTCTGGTGCCTGGGCACTGGCGCAATGGTCTGTTTATGCAGAAAGCACTGTACCTCCTCCCGGTGAACAGGAAAGTGGGTCAGGGGGCAAAGCTTCTGTCAGAGAACAGACAGAGAACAGCAAGAAGAAGGAGCTGCTGTTATAAATACAGGTTACTCACCTGTAACAGGAGTTCTAGGAATGGTATATGTTGTTCATCCACACTTATTGGCAGGCTCCTTGCCGCTTTAAATCTTGCCAGAAGGTCTTCAACCTGGCTCCTCCCACCCACCCAGGTGGTAAAACTCTCGGCTCCGCCCCACGACGCTAGATCTGGCCCGCTGGAAGCTCAGGTTGTGCGTCGAAGCCAGGGAGGTCGGGTGGGTCATGTGGATGAACAACATATACCATTCCTAGAACTCCTGTTACAGGCAAGTAACCTGTATTTCTAGGGACATGGATATGTTGTTGATCCACACTTATTGGCAGACTCCTACCAGTTCTCCAGGAGGAGGGAGGCAAGGCACACACCCCCTACTTAGGGAAAAGAAACTGGAGAACCGAGGCCCCAAAACCAGCATCCCGGCGTGACTCAAGGTCGATGTGGTAGTGGGTGATGAAGGTGTGTGCTGACTTCGAGGTAGCAGCCCTGCAGACTTCCAGGATAGGGACATCCCTGGAAGCAGCCACCGATGCAGCGGTATGGCGGGTAGAATGAGCTCTTATCCCTCTGGGAGGCTCCATGCCCGCCAACCTATAGCGAGATCTATGCAGGAGGTGACCCACCTGTATCGTCCGCTTGGCTGCAGGTCTGCCAGGTGCGGCTTCAAGCGTGGGTGGCAAACAGCTGGCGGACTCTCCCCAAATTTCAGCCGTCGCGCCCTTATAGTAAGCGAGCACCCTCTAGGGTCCAGAGTATGGAGCCTATATTCGGCCTCCGAGTTGTGACTGGGGTAGAACACCGGCAGAGTCAACACCTGGTTAAGGTGAAACTCCGACACCACCTTCGGAAGGAATTTCGGTTGGGGGCGCTGGACAACCTTGTCCCTGTGGAAGACCAGGTAAGGAGACTCAATGGAAAGCGCCTGGAGCTCTCCCATCCTTCTGGCTGACATAATGGCCACCAAGAAAGCGGTCTTCCACGACAGATGAGAGAGATCACACCTGTGCATTGGTTCGAATGGCTTGCCCATGAGCTTTGCCAGTACCAGCAGTAGATCCCACGGAGGGGGAGGTTCTCGCACCGGAGGGGAAATGTGAAAAGGGCCTTTGAAAAAGCGCCAGACCACCTTCTCCTGCGCCCACCGACTGCTTCCCAGCCCGCACTCCGGGTAAGCAGAGATGGCTGCCAGGTGCACACACTTAGGTCGCTCGACCTGAGCCCTCGCTGAGAAAGGGACCATAAATAGTCCAAGATGCTTACCAAGGAACAGGAGGAAGGGTCCGGCCTTTGCCCTGACACCAAATGGAAAACCTTTTCCATTTGAAGGCATAGCATTTCCTGGTCGACTCCTTACGGGACGCCTCAACTAAATTGAGGACCTCGTCAGAAAGACCCAAGGCCTGGAACTCTAGCCGCTCAGGAACCAGGCCGTCAGGTGCAGGGATTGAAGGCCCGGATGGAACACCTTCCCCTGATTGACTGAAAGCAGGTCCAGGCGAGCTGGAAGCTGCCTCGGGAGCCTGGAGCTGAGGCTGAGGAGATCTGGATACCAGCATTGGCGGGGCCAGTCTGGGGCTACCAGAATCACCTGCGCCTTGTCCCTCCTCGCCCTGAGAAGCACCTTGTGGATCAAGGGAAATGGGGGAAAGGCGTAGAAGAGGCCCGGGGTCCACGGCCTCGAGAAGGCATCCCCCTGCAGCGAGCCCTGCTGAGGGGGGCGGGCATGAAACAGCCTCAGCTTCGCATTCTCCCTAGAGGCAAACAGATCCACCTGAGGTGTGCCCCAATGGGAGAACAGATCTTGTACTACCTCCGGCAGGAGAGACCACTCGTGGGACACAGCCCCTATCCGGCTTAGGGCATCGGCCAGGGTGTTGAAGGCTCCTGCCACATGAATGGCGAGGAGATCCGCCTCCAGGCTGCGCACGAGTGACCAAATGCAGAGAGCTTCCTTGCACAGAGGCATGGAGCGCGTCCCGCCCTGGCGGTTTAGGTAGTACATGGTCGTGGTATTGTCCGTCTGGACCCGAACCACATGACCCCGTAGAAACGGAGCAAAGGCAGTGAGAGCTAGGCGGACCACTCGGAGCTCCAGCAGGTTGATATGGCATCGGAACTCCCGCGGGAACCAGAGGCCGCGGCACTCTGTGCTCCCCAGATGGGCACCCCAACCCATCAGAGAGAGCGCCGGTCGATAGAGAGACCGTCGGCTCGGGCGGACAAACGGGATGCCCTCCTGCAGATGAGCTGGAACGATCCACCACTGGAGAGCGTTCCACATCCCCTGGGTCACCGTCACTAGCTGGTCCAATGGATCGCAGCGTTGAGACCACTGGCTGGCCAGCCCCCATTGAAGGAGGCGCATGTTTCAGCGGGCCCAACGGACCACGCTGGTGCAGGCCGCCATGAGACCCATGAGGCGCAGGAAGTCCCGGGCAGGGCGCAATTGCCCAACCAGAAATGATCGGGCAAAGGAGGAAAGAACCTCGGCCCTGTCCGCCGGGAGCCGTGCTCTGGCTCGAAGAGAGTCAAGCTCTGCCCCGATGAAGAGAATCACCTGCTTCGGTTCGAGTTCCGACTTGGCCTCATTGATGAGGAGACCGACCTGAGAGCAAACCTGGAGGGCCAGATCTCTGGACCGCTCCACCTCCTGTCTGGAGGGGGCTGCTATCAGCCAATCATCCAGGTAAGGGTACACCGGACCCCTCTTGCCCACTAGGAATGCTGTCACCACGCTATGCATTTGGTGAAGACCCTGGGTGCAAGAGACAGGCCAAAGGCATGGCTTGGAACCGTGCGGGATCCTTCCGCCGAAGCCGAAGGAATCTCTGGTGAGACGGATGGATAGGGACGTGAAAAAAACGAGTCCTGCAGATCCAGACAGCAGAACTACACGCCTCGTTCCAAGGATGGTATTATCTGAGCCAGAGTGACCATCCTGAAGGTCCGAGACCTTAGGAACTTGTTTAGGTCGTGTAGGTCGAGAATGGGGCGCCAGCCCCCCCGTCCGTTTTGGGACCAGGAAGTACCTGGGCACAAACCCTGGGTCTGAGGGAGGGTCGCCACCTCTCTGATCACCTCTTTCTCGAAAGCAGCAGGCGATGTCGGCTCGGCAGCCGGCTGAAGCGAGGCTGGTGATTCTAGGCTCCCTGGGGTGACAGTTTGAAGGGCGGGCCTGCTCGAACTCCAGAGGCAGGCCCTTTCCTACCACTTCCAACACCCACCGGTCTGTGGTTATGGCAGACCAGGCGGAAAGGAAGTAGTGGAGCTGTGCACCCACGGGGGCAACCTGGGGTGAGGTGACGAGGTTGGGGGCGACACCCCTCAACCCGTCACTGTGCAGGCTTGGAGGAGGGACCGGCCGAGGGACCTCCTGGGCCTTTACCTCCCTGCTTCCTGGAGGAGGAAGCCGTGGGCTTGGGTTTGGGGTGCCAGGCGCGAGCCTGCTGGCCCTGATGCTGCTGGGCCGGACGTGCCGCGGGCGCAGACGGACGAAAGGGCTTGGGTTGCAGTCTGCGGCCCTTGTCCCTCTGGGCGGATGAGACCGAGTCCAAAGTGGCATTAGACTTTTCGATCCTCTGGAGGTGGCCTTCCACTCCAGGGCCGAAGAGGTCGGTCCCCAGGAAGGGGACATCCGCCAATTTGTGCTGGGTATCCGTGGTGAAGGTGGATATCCTCAACCATGCCAGACGGCGCATAGCCACCGCGGCCGCGACTGACCTGGCACATGAGTCTCCAATGTCCAGAGCAGTCTGAAGTTGCTGCTTGGCCACTGCCCTGCCCTGGTCCCGCACCTGCCTAATTGTGGTCTGCAGGTCAGCTGGGAGATAAGGGACTACCTCGTCCACGGAGCCCAATAGGACATGGGAGAAATGTGCCATAAGCAAGGCCGAGCTGGCCTGACGAAGGCCAAGGGAGGACGCAGCATAGACTTTTCACCCGCATAGTCCAATTTCTTGGACTCCTGTCGGAGGTTTGTCCATCGCCTCAGTGTTTCCGCATCGAAAACGCTGTCGGTAACCAACCCCTCAGCCGAGGGATGTTCCGAGAGCGACAGGGAACCGTAGTGACCGCGATACTTCCTGGCCATCCTGGTCAAGACGAGGGGCAGGAAGCAAGGCGCTGCCAGAGCTCCAAGGCCGGGCCCACAATGGCCTCGGCCACAGGAAAGGCCTCCGTAGGGAAATCCCCTCGGTCCAATATCTCCGTGAGGGGATACTTGGTCCGCTAGGATACGGGCCCGAGCTGCATCCCAGTGGACTCCAAGATGAGCCTAAGCAAACCCAGGAAGGACGAAGGGCTATCGTCCAGCGACTGACCTCCAGAGGACTCCAAGTCCACTCGTCTGGAGAAGAGGGAGGAGTCATCGGACTCAAAAGAGTCTGCAAAGAGCTGCCTCGGGCCTGAGCCACCCTCCACCTGCCGAGGGCAATCGGGAGTGAGGGTGACAGACAGCCTATGGGGCAGACCCTGAGCCGACCGAGAGTTCTTGGTAGGAGCCCCAAACAGCGGCTGTGGAGGCGGAGGTTCCACCCGGATCGGTGGAGCAGCTGGTTTTGGCAGAGCAACAGGCCTGGAAACAGGCGCCTCAGCTAAAGCGAGGGGTTGCTTCGGCCGCTCCGGTGACAGCCACTTAATGGCCGGGGAAGGCGACGACGTCGGCTTGTTCCCGGCCAGAAGCAGCTGTTGCCACATGAAGTCCTAGTATTGTCGACGCAACTTGCGTTGAAGCCTCCCCTCGTCCGAGGACGAGCGGCGACGCCACTTGCCGCGGTGCCGAGACCGCCTATGGCAGCGGGATCGGCTGGACCGTGAAGAAGTCCGAGACCGAGACCGCGAACCTCGGCTTTTCCGAGGAGGGTGCGGGGGAAACCCACCTTCCCCTCAGCTCAGAGGGGTCACCCGAGGGCTCCGGAACCGGAGGCACTGGCAAGCCCACGGGATCCTCAACCACCACCGGGGGAACCGGGGAGAGAGGATTTTCGGCTTGGCCGGTCGACAACCCGTCCAACGGGTCAAGAAAGATCTTGACTGCATCGACGGGAGTCTCGGTCAACTGACCTGACGGGACACTGTAGCCAGTGGGCTGAAGCCAGGATCGACCGAAGTCAATGGTCGACCACCGGGAGGGGGACCTCCCGCCTCCCAAGAGCTGCCGACGGAGGACTTACCCTGTCCTCTTTTGGACCGAGAGGAAGGTCCAGCAGATGTTGGTCCCTCTCCTTAGTGGAGAGAGACAGACAAAGCTCCTTAAAGGAAGCAGAATATGAGGATCCCAGGGAGGCGGGATAAATGCAGCGGCCGAGGAAGATCCGGCCTGCGCTGCCTCCTCTTGAGGCGATCATCTGCTCTAGCTGTTCCGCCGAGCCCGCCACCGCGGAAACCGCCAACCGGGCCTCCTTCGACTTAACCGGAGGGCATCGCTTTTCGGGTCACCCAAGTTGCAAACGGGCAGCACGGTCTTCCAGGACGTAGGCCGAGAAAGAAGAGCACAGGTCGCAAGCCTGTGGGTCGTGCTCAAGGCCCAAGCAGTAGACGTACGTGGAGTGCGGATCCGTCCGAGACATCTTCTGCCCGCAAGGGCATCTCCGGAAACCAGGAGTCGATTTGTCCATCACAGTCGCGAGGGAAATAGATGACCGAAGTCTAGAAAACCTTGAAGATTAATTTCGGAAAACCGAAGAGTTAGGAACCAGTCTTATACGCAGAGCGTTAAGGAGGGAACCTGAGCTTCCAAGCGGTAAGGAAGATCTGGCGCTGTGGGGCGGAGCCGAGAGTTTTACCACCCGGGTGGGTGGGAGGAGCCAGCTTGAGGACCTTCCGGCAAGATTTAAAGTGGCAAGGAACCTGCCAATAAGTGTGGATGAACAACATATCCATGTCCCTAGAACTATACTTCTCTACTGGGACTATATTGCCCTCCTTCCCTCCCCTACCCTAAGCCACTTCTACTTTTATAGGCACAGGATTTGACTGACAACAGGAACTTCCTGTTTGGGAGCAGGAAGTGAGTGATCTCAGAGCCACAAAAGACTCGCCACCCTAGAAGGAAAAGAGTAGCTCTCCGTCCCCCCCAGCTGCTGGAGGTCTGACTCTGAGCAAGTAAGGAGACTACTGAGAAATACAGCAACTTCTTGACACAGAAGAAAAAATTACTCACCATAGTAATGTTGTTTCTTCTAATGGAGTCTTGCTATATTATGACATATGCAGTGAGTCCCAACCTTCGAACTGCTCCGGAGGTGAAAGAGTTAACTTTCCATGCCAGGCATGGAACACTGAGCTCGAGCTCGGTTGAAACTCTGTCTGTTGTTCTTCAAACTCAAACCGTCAGATCTTTACGAGCTAAACTCACTGAGGTCCTGTGTGGAAGCTGTAAACCTACACTAGCCAACTGTCTACTGAACATAAGAACACATTTTTTGGTCCCAAAACAAAGACTCAAGTCAGGAGACCCAAAAAATGAAAAACACAACACCCAGTCACCCCTAGAAAGGAGTGGTGAAAAACAACAAGGTGGGTACCTACTAAGTGCCAACACTGCACTGCCCACCCACATCCCAAAAACAGAGGTTCTGAGACGGGCAGGCAGGGAGGGAGGTCATAATATAGCAAGACTCCATTAGAAGAAACAACATTACTAAGGTGAGTAATTTTTTCTTCAAACAACATGAAGTCTTGCTATATTATGACACATGCAGACTACCAAGCAGTACCTCCATGGAGGAGGGACAGAACCTACTTAGGAAATAGGCTCTGAAGCACAGCTGTGCCAAACCGAGCATCACTCCTAGCCTGGATGTCAAGGGAGTAATGCTTGGTAAAAGTGTGAACTGTTTTCCAGGTAGCTGCTTGACATATCTCCGAATAGGGATGTCCCTGGCAGCAGCCAGGGAAGCAGCTGTACCTCTGGTAGAGTGAGCCCTCAGGCCTGAGGGAGGAACCATACCCAGTTTTTCATAACAAAATTGGATACAGGAGACAATCCACCTGGCAATGGATCTTTTAGTGGCAGGTTTCTCTTTACCAACCTCACCATAAGTGAGGAACAGTTGGAGGGAGTCAAACCTGTGACCCTTGGTACGCTCTATGTAGTAACTAAGTGCCCTCTTCACATCTAAGCTGTACAGTCTCCTCTCGCCGGAAGAGGAATGGTCAGTGAAGTACACTGGAAGAGATATAGATTGATTAAGGTGGAAATCTGAAACCACCTTAGGCAAGAACTTCCTGTTAGTCCTGAGGACCACCTTATCTCTGTGAAAGGAGATAAAATCAGGCTCCACTGACAAAGCTTGCAACTCACTTATGCGTCTGGCAGAAGTGAAGTGATGGCTACCAGAAACACAGTCTTCCAAGTCAAGTACTTAAGCTCTGCTGAAGACAAGAGCTCAAAGGGGGATTGCATAAGCTGAGCAATGCAAACATTAAGATCCCAGGCAGGGGCAGCGTCCCTGAATGGGAGGGTTGGTGTGAAGCGATCCCTTGAAAAACTTGGAAAATACAGGATGAGCTGAAAGAGAAGAGGGTTTACCTGCTGAAATAAAAGCAGACACAGCTGCCAGATGCACTTTTAGGGTAGCTAGTCTCAGCCCCAAGGAATTTAAGTGGACCATATAATCCAGGGCTGTGGGTAAATCAGCAGATTCTGGGAAAATATGCTTCCCAGAGCACCATATGGAAAACCTCTTCCATTTGGAATTATAAGTATCCCTGGTGGAAGGTTTCCTAGAAGCCTTCAGGATATCCATTACACCTTGGGAGAGGTGTAGATCAGCAAACTCTAACTCTTCAAGAGCCAGGCCTTGAGATAGAGAGATTTGAGGTGCGGGTACCAAACCCTCCCCTGCGCACAGGTTAACACGTTGTGATTCCTGGGAAGACACAGGGGAAGATGGACTGCTGAGGACAGTAGGAGTGGATACCAAGGCTGTCTGGCCCAGTCTGGAGCAATCAGAATCATCTTGCAGGGTTGAAATCTGATTTTGACTAGCACTTTTAACAGGAGAGGGAAGGGGGGAAAAGCATAGAGAAACTTCCCCTTCCAATTGAGAACTAAGGCATCCAGAGGGACTGAGCCCAACACTGGGGACCTACAGCAAAAAATGGGAAGTCGGTGATTGTCTGGGGCTGCAAAAAGATCTATCTGCGGGGTGCCCCATCTGGCAAATACCACCTTCAAGACCAGGGGGTCCAGTGACCATTCATGATGGCCCTGGGAAATCCTGCTGAGAGCATCTGCCAGGATTGTCCTTGCCTGGGAGGTGAACTGCCATAAGGGAGGTGTTCAGGGAGGAAGCCAGAGATCACAACTTCACTGCTTCGGTGCACAAGGCCGTAGACCGAGTGCCCCCTTCCTTGTTGATGTACCACATTGTGGTGGTGTTGTCTGTTCTGACCTGTATAACTTTGTTCTGAACAGATCTGGAAAAAGCTTGAAGTGCTAGAAAAACTGCTCTGCGCTCCAACAGATTGATGTGGAGCAGAGATTCCTGAGGGGACCACAATCCCTGGGTAGTGAGGTCGCCCACGTGAGCTCCCCACCCCAAGAGGGATGCATCTGTAGTAAGGATTAAGGAGCGAGACTGAGGGACAAAAGGAACCCCTTGTCTCAGATTGCTCTGATCCTGCCACCACTGTAGGGCCTGGATCAGGGTTCGAGTCACTGGGATCAATTTGGTTAGAGGGTCTTTCCTTTGGAGACCAAAAGGCTCTCAAATGGAATTGGATGTCCTCATCTGAAATCTTGCTCCCTGCACTACTGCTGTAGAAGCAGCCATGTGCCCCAGGAGCTGTAGAAAATGCCTTGCTGGTCGAGACCTGCAGGTTGAATGAGGAGGCCAGAGAGACCACGGTCCTTGCCCTGTCCAAAGGAAGGAAGGCTCTGGCCTCTCTTGTCAGCTCTGCGCCTATGAAGGTGAGGAGCAGGACAGGCTCTAGAACTGACTTTGAAAGATTCAGAGGAAACCTAGAGAGGTGAGCAGTTGCTGAGTTATCTGTAGATGTAACTTGACTTAGTCTGGAGACTTGCCTACTATGAGCCAGTCGTCTAGGTAAGGGAAGATGGCAATTTTTTGCCTTCTTAGGAAAGCAACTGCTACTGCCAGGCATTTTGTGAATACCCTTGGAGCAGAGGTGAGTCCTAAGGGCATTGCTCTGAACTGGTAATGGCCTCAGGGCAGCTCGAACCTGAAGTACTTTCGATGGGAGCTTCTGATGAGAATATGGAAGTAGGCATCCTTCAGGTCCAGGGACGCTAGCCAGTCCCCTGGCCTTAGAGAGGGTAGAATAATTCCTAGAGTCACCATTTTGAATTTTGGTTTTAAAAGCTGCTTGTTTAAATATCTGAGATCCAGGATGAGCCGCCATTCTCCTGTCTTTTTTGGGGTAAGGAAGTACCTGGAGTACAACCCTTTGCCCTGGTGTAGGGTGGAACCCTTTCACAGCTCTGAGAGCCAAGAGGGAAGAGACCTCTGCCTCTAGGGCAAGTGCCTCTGTGGATTTGCAGGTGGAAAGGATCTGGTTCTCATCTTTGAAAACTTTTTGAAGCTGAGAACCAGTCCATGGCTTACTACTTCCAGGACCCACTTGTCTGAGGTAAGAGACTTCCAGTCCTGGACAAAGTAAGCCAGCCTGCCCCCTACAGGTAGCTGAGAATCGGCCCTGGCAACTCCATCAGGGTGCCTGCTTGGCAGGGGCTTTGGGCTGAAGGGTGGAAGCAGGCCTGCTTGTACCCTGTCTGCCTCTCCCTCTAAAGAACCCCTCTGGACATAAGCAGAAGAGGAGGCATGGGCTTGGTAAAAGGCCTATGAAAGGCCTGCCCTGCCCCTGGGAAGCTGCCTTTGAGGAGTGGCCTGCATTTCCTTGGCCTGTGCACTCCTGTAGGTGGTCCTGTACTCATCCATTTTCTTCATGTAATTCTCTGTCTGCTCCTCAAACAGAGAATTACCCACAACAGGAAAATACATGGTCTTAGTCTGGGTATCCTGTGACAGGCTAGTACATCTGAGCCAAGCCATTCTGCGAAGTGCCACAGATGTAGCCATGACTCTTGATGACACATCATTTGAGTCCACTGCAGCATGGAATTGCACCTTGGATGCCTCAATACCATCAGCAGCCACCTGCTCCAGTTCCGTGGCGAGCTGGCCAGGGATCTGTTTTGCTAGAGCCATAACAGTATCCCATCTGGATTTCTGATATCTAGCAACATAAGCCATATAATTTGCCTGTCTGAGTCCCAAGGATGCTGCCATGTATTGTTTCTTTGCCATAGCATCAATCCTCCTGGAGTCCTTGTCCGGGGGGTGTGAAGCCAAGGGAATATTTGCCTTGTCACAGGCTAACCTGCACTACCCCAACATGGCTGCATTGTTGTGTAAGGAACTCTATCAGAGCCTGACAATGTGTACCTCTTGTCCATTCTCTTATCTACAGGAGGTATAGTGTGAGGAGCTTTTAGAATTTTGAAAGTATGTTTCCAAAAAGATTTATGCAAGGGAATAGACAGTCTCCTAGACTCTGGGATATCCATCATTTCCACATAGTCAGGCTCCTCTTGATCATCCACAGCTTCCTCCATAGGGAGCTGGAGGTTTTAGCCACTTTTTTATAAAACATAAAATGAGAAGCGGACTGAGAAAGCCTA
Source organism: Neoceratodus forsteri (assembly GCA_016271365.2). NCBI lineage: Eukaryota > Metazoa > Chordata > Ceratodontiformes > Ceratodontidae > Neoceratodus > Neoceratodus forsteri. The sequence goes on from CM057449.1 coordinate 532,790,728, forward strand.
GGAGGAGACACTCCTGAAGGTCTGTCTGGGGAGATGTCCAGGTCAATGGGCACATCCAGACTTTCAAATCCACATTCACTCTCCTCATACTCCTCTTCCCCCTCCTCCGGTTCATAATACTCCTCTAAATTATACTCTTGAACCGGTGGAACCGGCCAAACCGGGCACTTAATCGATGGTGCCAGTTCGGTCGGAACCGGGGAAAGCAACTGGACAATTTTAATCGCTTTGGCTATTTCTTCAGCAGTTGGAGAGGAAAGTTTTGGCTCCACACCAGCTGATTTCCTAGTCCTTTTTGCTGGAACCGACTCCTCAGAGTCGGATCTCCTTTTGCCCGAGGAAGTCTCGCCCTGGTCAGAGGGAAACTCCCTCCGGTTCGGTTGGAACCGAACCGGGCTGGCCATCTGGTTCAGCGGTCTTTTTGGCCTCCCTTTCCCTGAGCCTACCAACTCTCTTTTCCAGGGTAGCTGCAGGAAAACTTTTACAAATCTGGCAGTCTGCATTGAGGTGGTCAAACCCCAGACAATAAACACAGGTAGTGTGGGGGTCAGCCTTGGCAAAGACTTCCCCACACACGCTACAGTGTTGAAACCCAGTGGGCCCGGTTTTTCTTTTGGGTTTCTCAGACATAGTGCCAGTCCTAACCAAACTTACCCGTTTATGGCAATCCGCCAGGTAAGACCCTCTTATCGGTTCCCAACCGTGTCATGGGTCGTGGAAAAATCTGTAATAAAATCTGTTTTTTTTTTTAGAACCGATAAGAACCGGTAACCACGCTCTAAATGACAGATTAAGATACTTTAAACAACTTGATCGGTTCAAACCGAACTGATAAACAGTTTACAAGTTCCACACAGAATAGAAATTAATGTAAAACCTATCTAGTACTCACAAATACCACAGACAGAGTCTGAACTGACCGGTTGCGGTTTAAATTCGGTTGAGAACCGAGAAAAACAATACTTTAACCGACAAAATGAACCGAGCAGAAGGAGAAATCTCCGGAGCAACTGTTCAGTGAGGCGGAGTAAAGAATCTGACGGTTTGAGTTTGAAGAACAACAGACAGAGTTTCAACCGAGCTCGAACTCAGCGTTCCATGCCTGGCATGGAAAGATAACTCTTTCATCTCTGGAGCAGTTCGAAGGTAGGGACTCACTGCATATGTCATAATATAGCAAGACTTCATGTTGTTTGAACAGGAAGATCAGGAGCTTAAAGGGCACACAGGGGAATAAGTAAGTAGGGAGAAAAAAATAAAAAACATTTTAAAAATTGAAAAAATAAATAAATAAACAGAGGAAAGAGTAAGTATCCAAAACAACAGTTAAGGAGCCAGAAATAAGACATGATGGGAGTGGTGCAGTGCAGTGGCTGTGGAGCAGCAGTCTTCTGGGAGATGTTCTGGAGGATGCGATGTTGTCCCATCTGCAAGCACCTCTCTAGGCTGAGGGAGGAGGTTGATCATCTCCAAGTTCCACAGTGGGCTCAGAGAGGGTGAGGGTGGTGGAACAGAGGCACATCCCTCCAGTTATACCTCTCCACAATTCATATGCCGTGCAGGCAAAGTGTGGTGCCTCTATGGAGGCACCCACAGTGAAGACCAAGGAGGATGCTGGGAACCTCCACAAAGGAGACCCAGACGAGGGTGGCATAGGGACCCAGAAGGGAAGGAAACAACTCCTGTTGGGGGACTCCATTGTTAGGAGGGTAGAACTGGGGGAAGAAGGGGAGAGGGAGGTAAGGTGCCTGCCTGGCACCATGGCTTGGAGGGATAGGGAGCAAATCCTCAGCATCGCCAGAGCAGCTGCACGGGGGAGGGAGCTGGATGTCATTGTCCACCTAGGAACAAATGACCTGGCTGTGAAAGGGATCAGAGCAGTGCAAGAAGAGCTTGCCGAGTTGGGGAGGGGCCTTAGACAAGTAGCATGCACAGTAACCTTCTCGGAGGTGCTGCCTGTCTATGGCATGGGTGAGGCTACGCTGCTCCACACTATGGGATTCAATCAGTGGTTGAAAAACTGGTGCAGAGCTCAGGGGTTTAGCTTCATTGGGGACTTGGGGGTCCACCTGGAATGATGCAGGTCTATACTGGTGCAATGGTCTGCATCTGTCCAGGAGGGGAACCAGGATCCTAGTCGATATGTTTAAATGCTTCATTGGCAAGCATTTAAGCTAGTCAAGAGGGGAGGCACTGGAAAAGAGCAGGGAAATCCTAGCTCCCCCCCCAGAAAATATGGGTAGTAAGTAAGGTAAACACCAAGACAGACGTCGATAGGGAGAAGGGCGGGGTAAATGGAGAAAACGACAAAGGCAATAAGGACAGGGATGGGGCAAAAAGGGGTAAGGACGTCAAGAAATGGAGAGTAATGAGTACCAATGCCCATAGTTTGGGCAACAAGCTCCCTGAACTGGTGGCGTTGATGGAAGAGGGATGCCTAGATATCCTGGCAGTCACAGAAACATGGTACACAGAGAAACATGACTGGGATGTTAACATACCAGGGTACACAACCTACAGGAGAGACAGGGAGGGAAGAAGAGAGGGAGGAATAGCTCTCTATGTAAGGGAAGGGATAAAAGCAATGGAACGAAAGGGTAAAGAGGGAGGAGAGGAGGTACTGTGGGTCACCTTAGAGACTGGAAATGGCACCACAGTCCGCACAGGGGTTGTATACAGACCCCCATCTTAGGGGGAGGGAATGGATTAGGATATGATAGAAGACACCCTTAGGATGACTGAGAAGAAAAAATTACTCACCTTAGTAATGTTGTTTCTTCTAATGGAGTCTTGCTATATTATGACATATGCAGTATAACCCCAGGTTAGAACTGCTCCGGAGGTGAAAGAGTTAACTTCCAAGCAGAGCATGGAATCTTGAGCGCGAGCTCGGCTGAACACCCTGTCTGTTGAAGCTCAAACTTAAACTGTCAGATCTTTACGAGCAAAAACTCACTAAGGTTCTGTGTGGAAGCAGTAACCCACACTAGCCGCTGCTACTAACTACAAAAAACACTTTTTGATCTTGATCCCAAAACAAAGACTCAAGTCGGGATTCAAGAAGAAACTTAAGCATAACACCCAAGCACCCTAGGTGTGAAATAAAGGTGAGTAATTAAAAGAAGTGCCAACATTGCATTGCCCACCCACCTTCCAAAAACAGAGGTTCTGAGAGGGGCAGGCTGGGGAGGTCATAATATAGCAAGACTCCATTAGAAGAAACAACATTACTAAGGTGAGTAATTTTTCTTCAAACAACATGAAGTCTTGCTATATTATGACTTATGTCTGACTTTCACAGCAGTACCTCCACGGAGGAGGGACGGAACCTACTTGGGAAATAGGCTCTGAAGCACAGCTGTGAATCAAGCATCACTCCTAGCCTGGATATCCAAGGAGTAATGCTTAGTAAAAGTGTGAACTATTTTCCAGGTAGCTGCTTGACATATCTCTAGGATAGGAATGTCCCTGGCAGCAGCCAGAAATGCAGCTGTACCTCTGGTAGAGTGAGCCCTCAGACCTGAGGGAGGAACCTTACCCAGTTTTTCGTAACAGAACTGGATACAAGAAACAATCCACCTGTCAATGGATCTTTTAGTGGCAGGTTTCCCTTTACCAACCTCACCATAAGTGAGGAACAATTGGAGGATTCGAACCTGTGACCCTTGGAACGTTCTATATAGTAACTAAGGGCTCTTTTGACATCTAAACTGTGCAATCTCCTCTTACCAGAGGAGGAATGGTCAGTGAAGTACACAGGAAGAGACATGGATTGATTAAGGTGAAAATCTGAAACCACCTTAGGCAAAAACTTCCTGTTAGTCCTGAGGACTACCTTATCTCTATGAAAGGAGATAAAATCGGGCTCCACTGACAAGGCTTGTAGCTCACTTATGCGCCTGGCAGAGGTGATGGCTACCAGAAACACAGTTTTCCAAGTCAAGTACTTCAGCTCTGCTGAAGGCAATGGCTCAAAAGGGGGTTGCATAAGCTGAACGATGCAAATATTAAGATCCCAAGCAGGGGCAGGATCCCTGAACGGGGGATTGGTGTGAAGCAACCTTTTAAAAAACTTGGAGAACACAGGGTGAGCTGATAAAGAAGAGGGCTTACCTGCTGACAAGAAGACAGACACAGCTGCTAAGTGCACCTTTAGGGTAGCTGGCCTCAGCCCCAAGGAATTCAAATGCACCAACTAATCCAGGATCGTGGGCACACCAGCAGATTCTGGGGAAATATGTTTACCAGCACACCATATGGAAAATCTCTTCCATTTTGAATTATAGGTAGCCCTGGTGGAAGGCTTCCTAGAGGCCTTCAAGATATCCAATACACCTTGAGAAAAGTGTAGGTCAGCAAACTCTAACTCTTCAAGAGCCAAGCCTTGAGATTGAGAGATTTGAGGTTCGGATACCAAACTCTCCCCTGGGCACAGGTTAACAGGTTGCGATTCCTGGGAAGGCATAGGGGAGGGTGGACTGCTAAGGACATGAGGAGTGGGTACTAGGGCTGCCTGGCCCAATTTGGAGCGATCAGGATCATCTTGCAGGATTGAGATCTGATTCTGACTAACACTTTGAAAAGAAGGGGGAAGGGGGGGAAGCATAGAGAAACTTCCCTTCCCAACTGAGAAGGAAGGCATCCAGAGGGACTGAGGCAGCCCAACACTGGGGGCCTGCAACAAAAAAGGGGAAGTTGGTGATTGTCTGGGGCTGCAAAGAGATCTATTTGCGGAGTGCCCCATCTGGCAAATATTACCTCCAGTACTAGGGGATCCAGTGCCCATTCGTGATGGCCCTGGGAAATCTGCTGAGAGCATCCGCTAGGACATTGTCCTTGCCTGAGGTGAACTGCCCGTAAGGCGTTCGAGAATAAGCCAGAGACCCATAACTTCATTGCTTTGCACAAGGCCGTAGACCAAGTGCCACCTTGCTTGTTGGATGTACCACATTGTAGTGGTATTGTCTGTTCTGACCTGAACTACCTTGTTCTGGACAGCTGTGGAGAAAACCTGAAGTGCTAGAAAAACTGCTCTGAGCTCCAGCAAATTGATGTGGAGCAGAGATTCCTGAGAGGACCACAGCCCTTGGGTGGAAAGGTCACCCATGTGAGCTCCCCACCCCAAGACGGATGCATCTGTAGTAAGGGTCAAGGAATGAGACTGGGGAGTGAAGGTAACCCCCTGTCTCAGATTGTTCTGATCCTGCCACCACTGGAGGGCCTGGATCAGGGTTCGAGTCACTGGAATCAATTTGGTTAGGGGATCCGTTCTTTGAGACCAAAAGGCTCTCAAATGCAACTGAATGTCCCTCATCTGAAATCTCGCGCCCTGCACTACTGCTGTAGAAGCAGCCATGTGCCCCAGGAGCTGTAGAAAATGCCTTGCTGGTCGAGAGACCTGCAGGGTGAAAGAGGAGGCCAGAGACACCAGGGTCCTTGCTCTTCCAGAGGAAGGACTGCTTTTTTTTGTGTTCAGTTCTGTGCCTATAAGGTGAGAAGCTGGACAGGCTCCAGAACTGACTTTGGAAGACTGAGAAGGAAACCTAGAGATGTAAGCAGGTGCTGGGTTACTTGTAAATGAAGTTTGACCTGTTCTGGAGACTGGCCTACAATGAGCCAGTCGTCCAGATAAGGAAAGATGGCAATCTTTTGCCTTCTTAAATGAGCAACTGCTACTGCCGGGCATTTTGTGAACACCTTGGAGCCGAGGAGAGGCAAGGGCATTGTTCTGAACTTGTAATGGCTGAGGGCAGTTCAATCTGAGGTACTTTCGATGGGAGCTTCTGATGAGAACATGGAAGTAGGCATCCTTGAGGTCCAGGAGGCTAGCCAGTTCCCTGGCCTTAGAGAGGTAAAATAATCCCAGGGTCACTTTTGAACTTTGGTTTTAAAAGCTGCTTGTTTAGATACCTGAGATCCAGAATGGGCTGCCATTCTCCTGTCTTTTTTGGGGTAAGGAAGTACTTGGAGTACAACCCTTTGCCCTGGTGTATGCGTAGAACCCTTTCCACAGCTCTGAGAGCCAGGAGGGCAGAAACTTCTGCTTCCAGGGCAAGTGCCTCTGATGGGTTTGCAGGTGGAAAAGATCTGGCTCTCATCTTCGGAAATTTTTTGAAGCTGAGAACCAGTCCCTGGCTTACTACTTCCAGGACCCACTTGTCTGATGTTAAAGACTTCCAGTCCTGGACAAAGTAAGCCAGCCTGCCCCCTACCGGTAGTGGAGAATCAGCCCTGGCTACCCCATCAGGAAGCCTGTTTAGCAGGGGCTTTGGGTTGAGGGGTAGAAGCAGGCTTACTAGAGCCCCTTCTACCCCTTCTTCTAAAGAACCCCCTCTGGGCATAAGCAGAAGAGGAGGCCTGGGCATGGTAAAATGGCCTGTGAAAAGGCCTGCCCCTGCCCCTGACATGCTGCCTTTGAGGAGTGACTTGCCTTTCTTTGGCCTGTGCACTCCTATAGGTGGTCCTATACTCATCCATTTTCTTCATATAATTCTCTGTCTGCTCCCCAAACAGAGAATTTCCCACAACAGGAAAATCCATAGCCTTAGACTGGGTATCCTGTGACAGGGCAGTACATCTGAGCCAGGCCATTCTGCGAAGAGACACAGATGTAGCCATAACTCTAGATGAAACATCATTAGAGTCTACAGCAGCATGAAATTGCACCTTGGATGCCTCAATACCGTCCGCAGCACCTGCTCCAGCTCCCTGGCAAGCTGTTCAGGGGCCTGTTTTGCTAGGGCCAGGACAGTACACCACCTGGATTTCTGGTACCTAGCTTCGTAAGCCATATAATTTTGCCTGTCTGAGTCCCAAAGATGCTGCCATGTACTGCTTTTTTGCCATGGCATCCATCCCCCTGGAATCCTTTTCAGGAGGGTGAGAGGCTAGAGGAATATTAGCCTTGTCACAGGCTGCAGCCTGCACTACCCCCATATGGCTGCACTGCTGAGATAGGAACTCTGTATTAGAGCCTGATAAAGCATACCTCTTGTCCATCCTTTTATCCACAGGAGGATAGAATGAGGAGTTTTCGAATTTTACTGTCTGTTTCCTAAAAGATTTATGCAAGGAATAGACAGTCTCCTAGACTCTGGAATATCCATCATTTCCACAAAATCAGGCTCTTCTTGATCATCAACAGCTTCCTCAACAGGGAGTTGCAGAGTGTCAGAAACTTTCTTGTAAAATAAAATGAGAAGGGACTCAGATAGCCTGGGAGGAGATACTCCTGAGGGTCTGTCTGGAGAGATGTCCGGTTCAATGGGCACATCCAGACTGGCAAAAATCACACTCACTTCCTCGCATTCTCCTCCCCTTCCCTGGTTCATAAAAATCTTCAAAATCATAATCTTGAACCGAGGAACTGACCGAACTCGGGGCTTGCCCAATGGTGCCGGTTCGGACGGAACTGGGGAAAGAGACTGGACAATTTGGATAGCTTTGGCTATTTCTCAGCAGTTGAAGAAAGAACTTTTGGCCCCAAACTAGCTGACCTTCTAGCCCTTTTAATTGGAACCGGCTCCTCAGAGCTGGTTCTTCGTTTTCCCGAGGAAGCATCGCCCTGGTCAGAGGGCACTCACTCAGGTTTGGCTGGAACCGAACCGGGCTGGCCATCCGGGTCAGCGGACTTTTTGGCCTCCCTTTCCCTGAGCCAACCAACTCTTTTTTCCATGGTGGCAGCAGGAAAATTCTTACAAATCTGGCAGTCTGCATTGAGGTGGTCAAACCCCAGACAATATACACAAATGGTGTGTGGGTCAGCTCTTGCAAGGCTTCCCACAGAGGCCACAGTGCTGAAACCCAGGGTCCGGTTTCTTTGGGTTTCTCAGACATAGTGCCAGCCTAACCAAAACTTGCCCATTAATGGCAATCCACCAAGCAAGACTTCCTCCTCGGTTCCCAACCGTGTCACGGGTTGTGGAAAAACCGTAATAAAATCCGCTTTTTTAGAACCATAAGAACCGGAACCGCCACTCTAAAGGGTTAGAAAGTACTTTTAAACCTCTGATCGGGTTCAAACCAAACCGAAAAAGACGCTAAAGTTCCACACAGAAGAAAAATAATAAATAAGCTCTATCTATTACTTACAATATCACAGACAGAGCTTGAATCGACGATTATGTTAAATTTCGTAAAATAAAACCGAGAATTACACATTATAAACCGATAAACAAACCGAAAGTAGCAGGAGGAATCGGAGCGACTGTTCAGTGAGGCGGAGTAAAGAATCTGACAGTTTAAGTTTGAGCTTCAACAGACAAGAGTGTTCAACCGAGCTTGAACTCAAGATTCCATGCTCTGCATGGAAGTTAACTCTTTCACCTCTGGAGCAGTTCTAACCTGGGGTTATACTGCATATGTCATAATATAGCAAGACTTCATGTTGTTTGAAATATAGGTTACTCACCTGTAACAGGAGTTCTAGGAATGGTATATGTTGTTCATCCACACTTATTGGCAGGTTCCTTGCCGCTTTAAATCTTGCCGGAAGGTCTTCAAGCTGGCTCCTCCCACCCACCCGGGTGGTAAAACTCTCGGCTCCACCCCATGACGCCAGATCTAGCCCGCTGGAAGCCAGGTGTCCAGCGTAGCCTGGGAGGTCGGGGGGTTATGTGAATGAACAACATATACCATTCCTAGAACTCCTGTTACAGGTGAGTAACCTGTATTTCTAGGGACATGGATATGTTGTTCAATCCACTTACTGGCAACCCTAGCAGTTCTCCAAGAGGAGGGAGGCAGCACTCCAAATACTTATTTGGGAAAAGAGACTGGAGAACCGAGGTCCCAAAATCAGCATCCTGATGTGACTCAAGGCTCGATGTGGTAGTGGGTAATAAAGTATGTGTCACCAGGTAGCAGCCTGCAGATATCCTGATAGGGACATCCCTGGAAGCAGCTACTGATGCAGCGGTATGGCTGGTAGAATGAGCCTTATCCTCTGGGAGGCTCCATGCCCGCCAACCTATAGCATAGCTCTATGCAGGAGGTGACCCACCTGCTTATCGTTCCACTTGGCTGCAGATCTGCCAGGTGTGGCTTCAGCGGAGGTTGACAAACAGCTGGCGCAACCTCTCCCCAAACTTCAGCCGCTCTGCCTTATAATAAGCGGTGAGTGCTCGCTCAGGGTCCACAAAGTATGGAGCCTATATTCGCCTCCGAGGTGTGATTGGGTAGAACACCAGCAGAGTCAACACCTGGTTAAGGTGAAACTCCGACACCACCTTCGGAAGGAATTTCGTGGGGGCACAGGACAACCTTGTCCCTGTGGAAGACCAGATAAGGAGACTCGATGGAAAGCACCTGAGCTCTCCCATCCTTCTGGCTGACGTGATAGCCACCAAGAAGGCGGTCTCCACGACAGGTGTGAAATATTGCACCTGTCATCGGTTCTAATGGCTTGCCCACGAGCTTGGCCTAATACCAGCAGTAGATCCCACGGAGGTGGAAGTTCTCGCGACTGAGGGAAATATGGTCAAGGCCTTGAAAAGCGCCTACCACCTTCCTCCTGCGCACCGACTGCTTCCCTGCCCGCACCTGAAGCAGAGATGGCTGCCAGGTGCACCTTGCGGGTCGCCGACCGACGCCTTGCTGAGAAAAGGGACCACAGGTAGTCCAGAATGCTTGCTAAGGGACAGGCAGAAGGGTCCAAGCTCTCCTCTGACACCAAATGGAGACTCTTCCATTTGAAGGCATAGCATTTCCTGGTCGACTCTTTATGGGATGCCTCAACGATACTGAGGACCTCGTCGAAAGACCCAAGACCTGGAACTCTAGCCGCCAGGAACCAGGCTGTCAGGGTGTAGGATTGAAGGTCCAGATGGAATACCTTCCCTGGTGACTGAGATCAGGTCCGGTGGGCTGGAAGCCGCGGAGCCTGGAGCTGAGGCTGAGGAGATCTGGATACCAGAACTGGCGGGTCAGTCTGGGGCTACCAGAGTCACCCGCCTTTGTCCTCCCTCACCTTGAGAAGCACCTTGTGGATCAAGGGAAATGGGGAAGGGCTAGAAGAGGCCCGGGTCCACTGGCCTCGAGAAGGCATCCTCTGCTGCGCAGCCCTGCTGAGGTGGGCAGGCATGGACAGACTCAGCTTCAAGATTCTCCTGGAGGCAAACAGGTCCACCTGAGGCGGCCCCAGTGGGAGAACAGGTCTTGTACTACCTCCGCAGGAGAGACCACTGCGAGACGCAGCCCTATCCGCTTAGGGCATCGGCCAGGGTGTTGGAGGCCCTGCCACGAATGGCTAGGAGATCCGCCCAGGCTGTGCACGGGACCATAAACGGACAGCCTTGCATAACAGCATGGAGCGGCCCGCCCCGGCAGTTTAGATAGTACATGACGTCGTGATATTGTCCGTCCTGGACCTGAAACCACTTGACCATAGAAACGGAGCGAAGGCGGTGAGAGCTAGACGGACCGCCGGAGCTCCAACAGGTTGATATGGCATCGAGACTCCTGAGGGGACCAGAGGCCGTGCGCTCGGTGTTCCCCCAGATGGGCACCCCAACCCATCAGAGATGCATCGGTCGATAGAGACCATCGTGTCGGAGCGGACGAACGGGATGCCCTCCTGCAGATGTGCCGGAAAGATCCACCATTGGAGAGCATTCCACATCTCCTGGGTCACTGTCATGGGCTGGTCCAACGGATCGCAGCATTGTGACCACTGGCTGGCCAGTCCCCATTGAAGAAGACGCATGTACCAACGGGCCCAACGGACCATGCTGGTGCAGGCCGCCATGATGCCCAGGAGGCACAGGAAGTCCTGGGCAGATCACAATTGCCCAACCAGAAATGATTGGGCAAAGGAGGAAAGAACCTCGGCCCTGTCCGCCAGGAGCCATGCTCTGGCTCGTAGAGAGTCGAGCTCTGCCTCGATGAATAGTATCACCTGCTTTGGCATGAGTTCCGACTTGGCCTCGTTGATGAGGAGGCCAACCTGAGAGCAACCTGGAGGCCCAGATCTGGAGCGCTTCCGCCCGCCTCTGAGGGGCTGCAACCAGCCAGACATCCAGGTAGGGTACACCCGACCCTTCCGGCGTCAAGAGGTACGCCTGTCACCACTGCCATGCATTTGGTGAAGACCCTGGGAGCTAGGAGAGGCCAAGGGCATGGCCCAGAACTGAAGTGATCCCTCCGCTCTGAAGCGGAGGAATCTCTGACGGGACAGATGGATTGGGACGTGAAAGAACACATCCTGGAGGTCCAGAGAACAGAACCACATGCCTCGTTCCAAGGATGGGATTATCTGAGCCAGAGTGACCATCCTGAAGGTCCGAGACCTTAGGAAATTGTTCAGGTCGTGCAGGTTGAGAATGGGGCGCCAGCCCCCCTCTCCATTTTGGGACCAGGAAGTACCTGGACACAAACCCGGGTCTGGAGGAGGATCCGCCACCTTCCTGATCACCTCTTTTTCAAGGAGCAGGGCAATATCGGCTCAGTGGGACGACAGCGAGGTTGTGACTCCCCGGTCCCAAAGCGCTTGTATTTGCTCAAAAGGTGAGCCTGCTCGAACTCCAGAGGCAGGCCTTTTCCTACCACCTCCAACACCCAGCGGTCCGTGGTGATAGCGGACAAGGCAGAAAGGAAGTGGTGGAGCTGTCCCCCCACACGGGGGGAACCCAGGGGGGGAGTGACGAGGCTGGGGGTGGCACCCCTCAACCAGTCACTGGGCAGGCTTGGAGGAATAACCGGCTGAGGGACCTCCTGGGCCTTTACTTCCTTGCTTCCTGTTGGAGGACGCTGCTGGCTTGGGTTTGGGACGCCAAGCACGAGCCTGCTGGCCCTATTGCTGGTGCTACTGGGCCGGTCGAGATGCAGGGTCCGAAGGATGAAAGGACTTCTGCTGCTGACGGTGGCCTTTGTCCCTCGGGGCGGAGGTGACAAGAGTCCAGGGTGGCACTGGACTTCTCGATCTGCTGGAGGTGTCCCTCCACTCCAGGGCCGAAGAGGTCAGTCCCCAAGAAGGGGACATCTGCCAACTTGCGCTGGGTATCCGCCGTGAAGGTGGATATCCTCAGCCACGCCCTGCAGCGCATGGCCACCACGGCTGCTACTGACCTGGCACAGGAATCACCTATGTCCAGAGCAGTCTGAAGCTGCTGCTTCGCCACCACCCTACCCTGGTCCCGCACCTAGCGGACTGTGGTCTGCAGGTCAGTCGGGAGAAGAGGAACAACCTCATCCAGGGAGCCCAAGAGGGCGTGGGAGAAGTGTGCCATCAGCACGGCCGAGCTGGCCTGTCGGAGGCCAAGGGAGGACGCAGCGTACACCTTGTGCCCGGCAAAGTCCAGCTTTTTGGACTCTTTGTCAGGGAGCTTATCCACATCCCGAGCATTACCAGAACGCCGGAAAACGCTGTCGGTGACTAACCCCTCGGCAGAGGGGTGCTCAGAGAAACCAGGCAAAGAGCCGGAAGGGACCGCATACTTCCTGGCCATCCTGGCCGAGGGCGCAGGACAGGAAGCAGGCCGCTGCCAAAGCTCCAAGGCTGGGCCGACAATGGCCTCAGCCACTGAAAGGCCTCCGTGGGAATCCCTCGGTCCAGTATCTCAGTCAAGGATACTGGTCTGCTTTGGGACGTGGTTCGAGCTGCATCCCGGTGACTCGAGATGAGTCAAGCAGACCCAAGAAGGACGATGGGCTATTGTCCAATGACTGGGCTCCCCGGAGGACTCCAGGTTGACCTGCCTGGAGAACAGGGAGGAGTCGTTGCCGGATTCCGGAAGAGTCTGCGAAGAGCTGCCTCAGCCCTGAGCCACCTCTTCACCTGGCCGAGACGGTCGGGAGTGAGGGTGACCGACAACCTGTGGGGATGCCGTGACCACCAAGAATTTTTGGTCGCTGCCCCGTACTTTGGTTATGGAGGCAGAGGTTCCACCACAATCGTGGAGCAGCTGGTTTTGGCCGAGCAACCGCCCTGGAGCGGCAACCGACTGAGGCGAGTGGTTGCTCGGTCATTCAGGCGGCAGCCACCTGATGGCCAGGGCTGGACCGGCCGCTTAGGCCCGAACACAGCAACTGCTGCCACATAAGCTCTCGTAGCGCCACGTGCACTTACGCCGAAGCCTCATCCGAGGAAGAGGACGAGAAGGAATGGTGTTGCCGCCACTCGGATTTCGAATCCGAGACTGCCGATGTCGGGCGAGAACGGGTAGACCGAGAAGAGGTCCGAGACCGACACCGGGGACCGAGGGTGGTATGGAAGGGGCGGGACACCTGCTTTTCCTCGCTCGGCACTTTAACCGGGACTGCGCCCAGAAGGCACAGGCAGATCCTCGGTATCCACCGGGCGGGGACTGGTGAAGGAGGGTTGTCGGCTTCTCCAGTGGGCAGCCCGTCTAACGGATCGAGAAAAATCTCGACTTCGTCGACGGGAGCCTCGCAGACTGGCCTGGACGGGGCACCGTGAAGCTAGCAGCCACAGCCGCAACCTCGATCGAAGTCGACGGTCGGCTGTCCAGGGAAAGGGACCTCTCCACCCCACGAATCCAGGATGGTGGGACCTACCTTCGACTTTCTTGGGCCGAGAAGAATGTCCCATGGCCTCTCCTTCGTGAATGGGACTGACAAAGCCCTTGAACGGGGTTGCATACGAGGAACTCGGAGAGCGGGATAAATGCTGCGGCCGAGGAGGAGGAAGATGCAGCCTGGGCCGCCGCCTCGAGGGCAATCATCTGCTCGAGCTGCTCCAGCCGAGTCAGCCGCGACACCGCATGTGAGCCTCTTTGATTTTACTGCGGGAACGCTGGGCGCCCAACTTCAATCGGCAGCGATCGTCCAGGACGCTGGCATGAAAGAGCAGCATAACTCAGGCCTGCGGGTCATGATCTAGGCCTAGGCAGTAGACGCACGTGGAGTGCGGATCCATTTCTGCCCGCAAGGGCAACTCCAAAAGCCGGGAATAGATTTGTCCATCACAGCCACGAGGGAAGATGAAGACCGAAGTTTAGAAAACTTCAAAACCAATTTTGGACGAAACGAAGAGTTAGGATCCAGTCTAAAACACAGAGTGCTAAGGAGGGAACCTGAGCTTCCAAGCGGTAAGGAAGATCTAGCGTCATGGGGCAGAGCCAAGAGTTTTACCACCCGGGTGGGTGGGAGGAGCCAGCTTGAAGACCTTCCGGCAAGATTTAAAGCGGCAAGGAACCTGCCAATAAGTGTGGATTGAACAACATATCCATGTCCCTAGAAAGGGAGATACTCGTTGATGTGGGACCTGAATATGCCAGATGTTAACCTGGAGCACCTTTGCTGCAGACACATCCAAGAGCAGGGCCATTCTCAATGTCCTACAGGGGGCATGCCTCAGACAGCTAGTTTTGGAACCCACTCATGAGGGAACAGTCTTAGACCTCGTACTCTCAAATGGGGACAGTGAGAGGATCTCAGATCTACAAGTGGGTAGCCATCTGGGAACAAGTGACCACCAGTGTGGTTTTCGATAAACTCAGCTACTTAGTCAAGCCATACAAATGTGAGGGTACTGGACTTCAGGAGGGCGGACTTTGGCAAGATGGGAGAGTGCCTTAATAAAGCACTAGCAAACAGGCAAGAAGGAGGGGTGGAGCAACAATGGGGAAACATCAAAACTGCCATCACAGAGGCAACAAGCCTTTGTGTGAAGCAAATAAACAAATCAAAACAAAAGAAAAAGCCACTATGGTTGTCAAAAGAGGTGGTGGGGAAGGTTAGGGAGAAAAATATACAGTAGCATTTAGGAAGTATAAGGAAACACAGAAGGAGCAGGACAGAGAACTCTACCAGTTAAGGCAGAAGGAAGCAGGGAGGGAAGTCAGAATAGCAAAGACCCAAACTGAGGAAAAGATAGCCAACTCAGTTAAGAAGGAGGCTAAAACATTTATAGGTACATCAGGGAACGTAGAAAGACAAAGGGAGGGATAGTGAGGCTGAATAGAATGGACGATGGGTGGGCAGAGAGGGACAGTGAAAAAGCAGGGATACTGAACGAAGACTTCTGCTCAGTATTCACAAAAGAGGAGGAGGGGGAGGTACCTACTTCAGTTAACAGGAGCACTCTGGTTAGGGGGGTCAATCCCAGTCCTTTCACAGAAGAAAGGGTTCTGAAAGAACTCCTAAAACTGAAGATGGACAAAGCAATGGGGCCTGATGGGATTCACCCCAGAATTCTAAAAGAATTAAGAGAAGAACTAGTGACACCACTGACTACCCTTTTTAACAAACCATGGGAGGATGGTGTGGTGGTACCTGAGGACTGGAGACAGGCAGATGTGATTCCCCTTCTTAAAAGTGGGAGCAAGACAGAAGCAGGAAACTACAGACCTGTCAGTTTGACCTCTGTGGTAGGGAAAGTGATGGAATCACTTCTGAAAAAAAAGAAGTGTTTAGTACCAGTGGGGCACAGGACCCAAGACAGCATGGGTTCACAGTGGGAAGATCATGTCTGACGAATCTAAATGATTTCTCTGACTGGGTGACCAAAGTAGTACGCCAGGGAAGGGCTGTGGACATGACCTACCTAGACTTCAGCAAGGCATCTGACAGTCCCACACAAAAGATTAATAAACAAATTAACCAGCCTGGGAGTGAGTCCCAGGGTGATAGCCTGAGTAAAACATTGGCTGGACAACAGGACACAGAAGGTAATTGTAAACGGAGTCCACTCTGAAGATAGGGGGGTTACTAGTGGGGTACCACAGGGCTCAGAACTGGATCCAGTCCTTCTTAATGTCTTTATAAGTGACACTGCAGAGGGACTGGAAGGGAAAGTATACCTCTTTGCAGATGATACAAAGATCTGCAACAGGGCTGATACACAAGGAGGAATGGAAAGGATGAAAAGGGAGTTCGCAAGGTTGGAGGAACGGTCAGAAGTATGGCAGCTTGGATTCAATGCAAAGAAGTGCAAAATAATGTACAAAAACCCAGGGAAGAGTACACAATGGGGGGAGGTAGCAACAACAACAAAAATGGAAAGAGACCTAGGGGTAATTGTATCAGATGACCTTAAAGTTGTCAAGCAATGTAAGAAGGCAGTAGGGAGGGCTGGGGGGTGGTAGGGAGAGGCATCACCATTAGAAAACAGTAAAGTTGTTATCCCTCTGTACAGACAGTTGGTGAGACCCCATCTGGAGAACTGCATCCAGTTCTGGAGACCCCATCTCGGCAAGGACAAAGACAGGATGGAGGCAGTCCAGAGGAGGGCAACTAAAATGGTGCAGGGTCTGCAAGAGAAGCCATATGAGAGACTAAAGGAGCTTAATATGTGTACCCTTCAGGAAAGGAGGGAAGAGGGGGGACATGATAGAAACTTTCAAGTACCTCAGTGGAATCAACAAAGTCCAGGAGGGTAGCATCTTTCAGAAAAAGAGATGTGTAATAATAAGGGGACACAATTTGACGATAGAGGGGGGGACGGCTCAGGGGCAATGGAAGGAAGTATTTTTTCACAGAGAGGGTGGCAGATGCATGGAACAGCCTTCCTGAGGAGGTTGTGGGGTCTACAACTGTGGGAGAATTCAAGAATGCATGGGACAGACAAAAGGCAATTCTTGTGGGGGGGGTAGGGACAAACAGACTGTTGATTAACTAGGATCTGCAGCTTATCCTGTAGGTAGGGAAATGAGCAGACTGGGTGGGCCAAGCGGTCCTTATCTGCCATCAAAGTCTATGTTTCTATGTTAAAGGAGAGGTCTCTGGATGTTGCTCGGTGAGCTCCAGAGTATGACCCCCTTCTATGATCTGCAGAATCCAGGTATCCAAACTTATGATTCTCCATTGATTCAGATGGAGGGAGAATTGACCTCTGACCACCATCTGTTGGTCGGAGTCCTGAAGAGCGGGGTCTGGCAAAGAGTCAAGCAGAGGCGGATTCAGATGCCAGGGCTGGTCCATCACTTCTGAGGTGCTTGGCCACAGCTCCAGTGTTGGAGGGGGTGGGTAAGGCAGTGGAGGCTCTGTGTTTACCTTGAGGATGAGAAGCTGCACCGGGCCTACTGGATACCTTGCAAAAAGGAGGGTGCTGTCTACCCCTAGGATGTGTGGTAGAGGGAGTGGACAGATTTGATTGCCCTGCCGGATGCCTGCAAAAAAATACATAATATCCTGGACATCAAGCACCTTCTGCTGAACATCAGCCAAGAGTGCCTACATAGGCAAATGCCAGTGGCAACTGCCCTGGCAATAGTGTCCGAAATATCACAGAGGGTCCTGAGGAGGTGTTAGCTAACATCCTCCATGTTCTGCAGGCACTTAAGTAGCTCCTGCTTCTGTGTACCATCTGGGAGGGCCCGAGCGGCAGCCCTGCTCTTCTTCAAGTTGTAATTCTGGTATTTCACCATATCTGAAAGGTAGTTTGTGATCCTCAGCCCGAGGGTGGAGGAGGCATAGACTCTCTTACCCCAGAGGTCAAGTCTATCTACCCACCACATGTCTAACAGTGTGATTTAGGGAAGCCCACAAAGATAAAGCAACAAAAGAGAAACTGTGTTTTACTAGTTTTGCTATACAAAGATAGGCTTTTATAGTCTGGTTCATTAATCCTTTTCTACCTTTTTGATAAATGTACATATGCATTGCATGTAATATTAGCTCCTAGTGCGCACTGCCTTCGAGTTATTAATTATTTCAGAAGCCCTTGTAGAGGCAACATTAAGAATCTTATCCTGCCATTATATTTGGTTATTGTTGTGGCTCTGGTGTCTGCCTATTCTTGGATACAATTTAGTTTTGTGACTTGTTCCAAAACTTAATAAAAAATAAATTATAAAAAAAAAAACCTCACTGGGGTAAAAGAGGTATAGGAGGGGTGTATTTTTCAGAAAGAAAGAAGCTCAAGAACAAGAGGACATGCTATGAAGCTGGAACGGGGTAGATTCAGGACAAATGTGAGGGAGAACTTCTTCATAGGCAAGAGTGATGGATTCCTGGAAAACCATTCCAGCAGAGATGGGGGGGGGGGCGCGAAACAGGTGAGGCTCAAGGACAGGCATGACGGAATCTTAGTGAAAAGGAAGTGGGATGAGAGAGAAAGAGCCAGGGATCAATTAGGGTCTACAGTGATGCTATCTGCTGTCGAATTCTATGTTTCGAATGAACTGTTTCTGTTTCCAGCACTGACTCCAACCATTTGACCAAACTGCTCCTCAGGTGGTTCCACATGAAACACAACTGCACTATAGGAATTTTAAAGTGAACTTTGTACTTGAACTTTTTAACCACATTCATTTATTCTTGTCTATTCTGCCCAATAACACATAAAAAAATTCAAATATTGGACTGGAGAAAATAAAATACAACTTTCAGCCTTTGGGACAAACCTGTAAAAATGCTTAATTGAAGCTGTCTTAACACTTACCGGATCGGTGACATCAGTAAAGCTAAGGCCTGCATGAAATGAAAGACACCTGATGGGTTATCCAGGACTTTAATCTGAAACAAAAAAGGACTTGTAGTTAAATGAGTGCCCAGTGAAAAGCATTGCACATGTGAGAAAGAGAAACCTGCAGGAGAGACAAAAAATCAAAATCACTGAAAACAAAAACAAAAAAAACTGTACCAAAGAAGAACATCTGACACTGACAAGGAGAGAATCCTGACAGTATAATCCAAATAATCCTGAAGCTCAGTGGTGGTAAATTTAGTGGTAACACTAGGGTGCATGTTTTCTCCCAGATGGTGGTGTATCTATGAAACAGCCAACCAGCAAATATAGTGGGTATTACAAGCCTTCAAGGTAAACATGGACATGGTTTTGCTTATCAAAGAAATCATGTTACCCTGAGTAGCTGAGTAAGTGGCATAGTGTGCTTATGAATGTCTGCTTATGAAACAGGGGACAGACCTGCTGGATCAATAGTCCTGGCTGACTTCAAGTTACTATTACTACTGTTAAGTCACTGTGTCATTACAAGACAAGAACACTTGAAGAAGTAGTTGGGAATGAACAGCTTATCCAGTAAAGTGGTGAAGACTGACAAAAATAGCATCTTCAACATCAAAGGTAGCTAAATACATGGAAAATTAATGAATCAAATAACTACTCCACAGCAGGAGATGGTCATGATGGACACACAGCCTTCTTCCATCTTAAATCCCAGTACATATATATATATATATATATATATAATCTCGAGGCCTGGCTGGATGATGACTCTGGACCTGTACTGGTGGCAGCAATCCTAGCCAATTTATCTGTGGTAAAAAGCCCAAGATGGGCGCACATGGTCGGTGGTGTGGTCCTCATGTTTCAGCTCCATCCTTACATATACCACATCCCTAATCACAGATACCAAGTCATTTGACTGTGTGGAAATCAGGGGTCTGGCAACCACACAGCGAAGGGTGCCCCTTGTTTACTATATTGGGGTGGGGGTTTTCCTGTTGAAGTTCGCGGGTGTTATCACTGGCATAGAACTGAAGTCATCAATCCTTTCAATACAAAGTTTACCTTGGTGACCATTTTGTTTCAAGGTTAAACAATGAAAAGCTTGGACTTCTAAATGCTCCAGAGGTAGTAAGGACTTAACTGTTAGGTTAGAAACTTTTTTTAATTAAAGGTTAGTCAGTTCAATAGAAGTAAGAGATATCAATACACTTTTAATGTATCAATACTGTATATGTTTCAATGTTGATATGCACGGATACATTTTATGTAGTGATACATTGAAAAATACTTTGCAAACATTTAGGGGTTTTTACTTTATGTAAAAACAAGACAGATAAGAAAAAATTACTAACCTTAGTAATGTTGTTTCTTCTAGTGGAGTTTTGCTGTATTCTGACAAATTGCAGTGAGGTCCAACCTTCGAACTGCCCCGGAGATGAAAGAGTTAACTTTCCATGCCAGGCATGGAACGCTGAGCTCGAGCTCGGTTGAGACTCTGTCTGTTGCTGTTTGAACTCAAACCGTCAGATCTTTACGAGCTAAACTCACCGAGTGTCCTGTGTGGAAGCTGTAAACCTACACTAGCCAACTGGCTACTAACTATAATAAACAGATTTTTTGGTCCCAAAACAAACACTCAAGTCAGGAAACCCAAAAAATGAAACAAACACAACACCCACTTACCCAAAGTAAAGGGGGTGATAAATAAAAGGTGAGGCACCACTAGAGTGCCAACACTGGTACTGCCCACCCACATCCCAAAACAAAGGTTCTGAGAGGGGAAGGCAGGGGGGAGGTCAGAATACAGCAAGACTCCATTAGAAGAAACAACATTATTAAGGTGCGTAATGTTTTCTTCAAACAACATTAAGTCTTGCTGTATTCTGACAAACTGCAGACTACCAAGCAGTACCTCCATGGAGGAGGGACAGAACCTACCTATGAAATAGGCTCTGAAGCACTGCTGTGCCAAACCGAGCATCACTCCTAGCCTGGATGTCCAGAGAGTAATGCTTGGTAAAAGTGTGAACTGTCTTCCAGGTAGCTGCTTGACATATCTCTAAGATAGGAATATCCCTGGCAGCAGCCAGGGAAGCAGCTGTACCTCTGGTAGAGTGAGCCCTCAGGCCTGAGGGTGGAGTCCTGCCTAGTTTTTCATAACAAAATTGAATGCAAGAGACAATCCACCTGGCAATGGATCTCTTAGTGGCAGGTTTTCCCTTACCAACCTCACCATAAGTGAGGAACAGTTGGAGGG
The DNA here is from genome assembly GCA_016271365.2 of Neoceratodus forsteri. Taxonomy (NCBI): domain Eukaryota; kingdom Metazoa; phylum Chordata; order Ceratodontiformes; family Ceratodontidae; genus Neoceratodus; species Neoceratodus forsteri. The sequence continues at coordinate 532,811,355 of CM057449.1, forward strand.
AGTCAAACCTGTGACCCTTGGTACGCTCTATGTAGTAGCTAAGGGCCCTTTTCACATCCAAACTGTGCAGCCTCCTCTCACCAGAAGAGGAATGGTCAGTGAAGAAAACTGGAAGAGACAGACTGGTTAAGGTGGAAGTCTGAAACCACCTTAGGTAAAAACTTCCTGTTAGTCCTGAGGACCACCTTATCTCTGTGGAAAGAGATAAAATCAGGCTCCACTGACAGGGCTTGTAACTCGCTTATGCACCTGGCAGAAGTGATGGCCACCAAGAAAACAGTTTTCCAAGTCAAGTACTTAAGCTCTGCTGAGGACAAAGGCTCAAAAGGGGGTTGCATGAGCTGAGCAATGCAAACATTAAGGTCCCAAACAGGGAGCAGGGTCCCTGAATGGAGGATTGGTATGAAGCAATCCAGTGTTCCCCATTCATTATTTTTGCGCGGTGGGCCACCACCCTATATTTTTTTTTTTTTTACCACCACTCTATATTTTTTACCACCACCCTATATTTTTATCCATTACTGATTGTTTGTTATAAAATCCTCTAAAATTGTTTTTTAATCTCATCCTTTATTGCACTATTACCCGTGTTCTGATACCAGTCCACTATATTTTACTTAAAATCCACTTATGCACATGTACAGTGCATGTAGGAGGTCCAGAAAAAATAAAGCACCTTTGGACTCGATCATCACTGCCACCACCCTATATTTTCAGACAGTGGGGAACCCTTCAATCCCTTGAAAAACTTAGAGAATACAGGATGAGCAGAAAGGGAAGAAGGCTTACCTGCTGAAAGGAAAGCAGAGACAGCTGCCAGATGCACTCTTAGTGTGGCTGGTCTGAGTCCCAATCTATTGATGAACCATATAGTCAAGGACTGTGGGCAGGCCAGCAGACTCTGGGGAAATATGCTTCCCAGAGCACCATATGGAGAATCTTTTCCATTTGGAGTTGTAAGTGCTTCTGGTGGAAGGCTTCCGAGAAGCCTTTAGGATATCCATAACACCCTGAGAGAGGTGTAAATCAGCAAATTCTAACTCTTCAAGAGCCAGGCCTTGAGATTGAGAGATTTGAGATTCGGATACCAAACCCTCCCCTGAGCACAGGTTAACAGGCTGTAATTCCTGGGAAGAAACAGGGGAAGGTGGACTGCTAAGGACAACAGGAGAGGGTACCAGGGCTGTCTGGCCCAGTCTGGAGCAATCAGAATCACCTTGCAGGGTTGAGACCTGATTTTGACTAACACCTTGAACAGAAGAGGGAAGGGGGGAAAGACATACAGGAACTTCCCTTCCTAATTGAGAACAAGGGCATCCAGGGGGACTGAGCCCAACACTGGGGGCCTGCAGCAAAAAAGGGGAAGTCTGGGGCTGCAAAAAGATCTATCTGTGGGGTGCCCCATCTGGAGATCACCTTCAAAACCAGGGGATCCAGAGACCATTCGTGATGGCCCTGAGATATTCTGCTGAGAGCATCTGCCAGGACATTGTCCTTGCCTGGAAGGTGTACTGCTGTAAGAGAGGTGTTCAGGGAATAGGGCAGAGAACATAACTTCATTGCTTCTGTGTACAAGGCCGTAGACCGAGTGCCCCTTGCTTGTTGATATACCACATTGTGGTGGTATTGTCTGTCCTGATCTGAACTACTTTGTTGTGAACAGACTTGGAAAAAAACTGAAGTGCTAGAAACACTGCGCTGAGTTCTAATAGACTGATGTGAAGCAGAGATTCCTGAGGAGACCATAACCCTTGGGTGGTCAGGTCTCACAAGTGAGCCCCCCACCCCAAGAGGGAGGCATCTGTAGTAAGGATTAGAGAGTGAGACTGAGTGACAAAAGGAACTCCCTGTCTTAGATTGTCCTGATCCTGCCACCACTGCAATGCCTGGATCAGGGTTCGAGTCACTGGGATCAGTTTAGTCAGAGGATCCTTTTTCTGAGACCAAAAAGCTCTCAAGTGGAACTGAATGTCCCTCATCTGAAATCTTGCTCCCTGCACCACTGCTGTGGAAGCAGTCATGTGCCCCAGGAGATGAAGAAAATGCCTTGCTGGTCGAGACACCTGGAGGGTAAACAAAGAGGCCAGTGAAATAAGGGTCCTTGCCCTGTCAAGGGGAAGGAAGGCTCTTGCCTTTACTGTATCTAGCTCTGCGCCTATGAAGGTGAGGAGCTGTACAGGCTCTAAAACTGACTTTGAAAGATTCAGAAGGAAACCTAGAGAAGTAAGCAGTTGCTGAGTTATCTGTAGGTGTAACTTGACTTAGTCAGGGGACTGGCCTACTATGAGCCAGTCGTCCAGGTATGGGAAGATGGAAATCCTTTTCCTTCTTAGGCAGGCAACTACTACTGCCAGGCATTTTGTGAACACCCTTGAAGCAGAGGTTAGGCCGAAGGGCATTGCTCTGAATTGGTAGTGGCCTGAGGGTAGCTCGAACCTGAGGTATTTTTGATGGGAGCTTCTGATGAGAATATGGAAATAGGTATCCTTGAGTTCCAGGGAGACTAGCCAGTTCCCTGGCCTTAGAGAGGGTAGAATTATTCCCAGAGTCACCATTTTGAACTTTGGCTTTAAAAGGTGCTTGTTTAGATATCTGAGATCCAGGATGGACCGCCATTCTCCTGTCTTTTTGGGGATGAGGAAGTACCTGGAGTACAATCCTTTCCCTTTGTGTAGGGGAGGAACCCTTTCTATAGCTCTGAGAGCCAAGAGGGAAGAGACCTCTGCCTCTAGGGCAAGTGCCTCTGAAGGATTTGCAGGTGGGAAGGATCTGGTTCTCATCTTTGGAAATTTTTTGAAGCTGAGAACCAGTCCCTGGCTTACTACTTTCAGGACCCATTTGTCTGATGTTAAAGACATCCAGTACTGGACAAAGTAAGCCAGTCTGCCCCCTACTGGTAGTGGAGAATCGACCCTGGAAAACCCATCAGGGTGCCTGTTTGGCAGGGGCTTTAGGCTGAGGGGTGGAAACAGGCCTGCTTGTACCCTGTCTGCCTCTCCCTCTAAAGAACCCCCTATGAGCATAAGCAGAAGAGGAGGCCTGGGCTTGGTAGAAAGGCCTATGAAAAGGCCTGCCCCTGCCTCTGGGATGCTGCCTCTGAGGAGTGGCTTGCCTTTCCTTGGCCTGAGCACTCCTGTAGGTGGTCCTGTACTCAACCATTTTCTTCATGTAGTTCTCTGTTTGCTCCCCAAACAGAGAATTACCCACAACAGGAAAATCCATGGCCTTGGTCTGGGTATCCTGAGACAGACTAGTACATCTGAACCAAGCCATCCTACGAAGGGCCACAGATGTCGCCATGACTCTAGAAGAAACACCATTGGAGTCCACTGCAGCATGGAATTGCACCTTGGATGCCTCAATACCATCCGCAACTACCTGCTCCAGCTCTTTGGCAAGCTGGCCAGGGACCTGTTTAGCTAAGGCCATTACAGTGTCCCATCTAGATTTCTGACATCTAGCTGTATAGGCCATATAATTGGCCTGCCTGAGTCCCAAGGATGCTGCCATGTACTGTTTCTTTGCCATGGCATCAATCCTCCTGGAGTCCTTATCTGGGGGGTGTGAGGCCAAGGGTATATTTGCCTTATCACAGGCTGCAGCCTGCACCTACCCCAACATGGCTGCATTGCAGGGTAAGGAATTCCGTATCTGAGCCTGAAATAGTATACCTCTTGTCCATTCTCTTATCCACAGGAGGTATAGAATTAGGAGTCTTTAAAATTTTTAATGTCTGTTTCCCAAAGGACTTATGAAGAGGAATAGACAGCCTCCTGGACTCTGGGATATCCATCAGTTCAACACAGTCAGGCTCCTCCTGGTCATCCACAGCTTCTTCCATATGAAGCCGAAGAGTTTCAGCCACTTTCTTGTAAAACATAAAATGGGAAGAGGACTCAGAAAGCCTAGGAGGAGACACTCCTAAAGGTCTGTCTGGGGAGATGTCCGGGTCAATGGGCACATCCAGACTTTCATAATCACATTCACTTTCCTCATACTCTCCTTCCTCCTCCTCCTCCGGTTCATAAAATTCCTCTAAATCATAATCTGGAACCGACCAAACAGAGCGCCTTCCTAATGGTGCCGGTTCAGTCGGAACCGAGGATAGCGACTGAACAATTTTTATCGCTTTGGCTATTTCATCAGCGGTCGGAGAAAGAACTTTTGGATCCGCACCGGCTGATTTATCCCTTCTTGTTCTCTTAACCGGAACCGAATCCTCGGAATCGGTTCTCCTTTTACCTCAAGAAGTTTCACGCCTGGTCAGAGGCACTCCTTCTGGTCTGCTGGGAACCAAACCGGCCGGTCATCCGGTCAGCGGACTTGTTGGCCTCCCTTTCCCTGAGCCTACCAACTCTTTTTTCCAGGGTAGCTGCAGGACAATTTTTACAAATCTGGCAGTCTGAATCGAGGTGGTCAAACCCAGACAATAAACACAGGTGGTGTGGGGATCAGCCTTAGCAAAGACTTTCCCACACACACTACAGTGTTGAAACCCAGTAGGCCTGGTTTTTCTTTTGGGTTTCTCAGACATGGCCAATCCTAACCAAAAGTATTCTTTTTCGCAATCCGCCAGGAAAGACACCTTTATCGGTTCCTGACCGTGTTACGGGTCTTGGAAAAAACGTAATAAAATCAGTTTTTTTTTTAGAACCGATAAGAACCGGTTACCACACTCTAAAAGCAGAAATAAAGATTTTAAAGCAACCTGATCGGTTCAAACCGAACTGATCCCAAGTTTACAAGTTCCACACAGAATAATAACAAAAATAAACATATCTAGTACTCACGAATACTACAGACAGAGACTGAACTGATAGGTAACGGTTTAAATTCGGTCGAAAACCAAGAAAAACGGTACTTTAACCGACAAATTGAACCAAGCAAAGGAGAAATCTCCGGAGCGACTGTTCAGTGAGGCGGAGTAAAGAATCTGACGGTTTGAGTTCAAACAGCAACAGACAGAGTCTCAACCGAGCTTGAGCTCAGCGTTCCATGCCTGGCATGGAAAGTTAACTATTTCATCTCTAAGAGCAGTTCGAAGGTTGGACCTCACTGCAATTTGTCAGAATACAGCAAGACTTCATGTTGTCTGAACAGTATTTTTTTTTTCATGAATATGTGTTTTCAAAGTGGTCTAGACGCCTTCATTAAATCTTCAATTCCTCCACACAGAACCCCCAAAATTATTCCCTGCTTTTGAGAAAGCAATAGAAGATAGCAATTCTGACACCAAGATGTATGCAATGGTTGTAGCAGTTAGGTTCAAAGGGGTACCCCATCTTAAAAATTAAGCAGTAAAATACAACAGGGTGTGTAATACTGTATGATAACACCACACCACAGGTGTAGTGGCGCAGATGACCACAGGCCAAATGTCTTTTAACTGTCAGTGTCAGTGGCTCAGTAGGTAGCACACTCGCCTCTGAGGCCAGGAGATCAGGGGGCTGTGGGTTCAGTTCCCACATCTGGTACTTGGGTTAATATCCCAGTACTGACACTGTAGGGCAGCATGAGACGGGTGCTGCACTTCTGAGGTGCCGTCTTTCGGATGAGACGTTAAACCGAGGTCCCATCTGCCTGGATTGGTGCTAGTTCAGGTGGATGTTAAAAATCCCATGGCACTTATCGAAAAGAGTAGGGGAATTTCCCCAGTGTTTCCCCAGTGTCCTGGCCAAATTTCCCTCATTCACTAAAAATATCACCAACAGCTTAATCTGGTTCAAGGTCAGTTGGCATTCATCTGTGTCCCCCTTCCCCGGGTCGTGCCTGAAAATTGGCAGGATTTGTCTAGTGCACTTACCCGGTCAACAAAAACTAAATAAATAAATATTTGATTTATTACTGGGTTGGGCACTTGGGGTTAAGGTAGAGTTGTTTCACCGCATTCAAGGATTTTTAGGGACTGAGGGTAGATTGTTGTGTATTATATATATATATATATATATATATATACATACATACATATACATACACATACATATATTCCATATTTTTATAATGTCAGAGTTGATACCTGAATTCCATGGTGTAGATATGGTTTGTTTTCAGAGATTTTTTCATTATGGGGGAGTTTAGGTCATGGGAGAGGAGGGAGTGGGATAAACACTTTTTTCTGTGGGATAAAGAGAGACATATATGCAACATCAATATCATTATTACTGATCTCGAGGAATTTCTATGTTCTGGGAGGGTTACTATTTTCTGCCTTTAAGGGCTACATTGTTAAACCATTTTTAGTCCGATTTCATGGCTTTTAGTACTACATGTACAGCAATGAATGTAAACGGGATGCATTCTAAGCTTAAAAAGACTGCAAAACAAAAACTAAATAAAAAAATAAACAAATAAACTATCCAAGAAGTGGCATTATTCTGAATGATTACACAGTGGAATGTATTACTGCTTATACAAAAGTGGGAACAAAGAGGAAGCGGGGAACTACAGACCAGTCAGCCTCACCTCGGTAGCGGGGAAGATCATGGAAGCACTACTGAAGGAGAGATTGGTGGAACATCTGGTTGTCAATGGACTACAGGACCCAAGGCAGCATGGTTTCACCAGGGGGAGGTCATGTCAGACCAACCTCATTGAATTTTTTGACTGGGTGACTAGGGAGGTGGATCAGGGGAGGGCAGTGGACATGGACTATCTGGACTTCAGCAAGGCCTTTGACACTGTGCCACATAGAAGACTACTGCACAAACTGGGGAATATGGGTGTGGGCAGGACAGCAGTGTGGTGGGTAGGTAACTGCTGGTGACGGGACACAGAGGGTGGTGGTAAATGGCTGTCACTCCACAGAGGAAGAGTGGCAGTGGGGTCTCACAGGGATCAGTGCTGGGACTGGTCCTATTCAATATTTCATCAGTGACATTGTGCAGGACCTAGAAGGCAGAATTTCACTGTTTGCTGATGGCACAAAACTCTGCAACAGAGTAGACACACCAGAGGGTGTAGATAGAATGAGAAGGGACCTGCAGAAACTTAAAGAATGGTCAGGGGTTTAGCAGTTGAAATTCAATGCAAGGAAGTGCAAGATAATGCATATGGGGCACAAAAACCCTGGCACAATTTATCAGTTGGGGTGAGGATATAGCATGCACCAAGCAGGAACGGGATCTTGGGGTTATCATCTCAGATGACCTCAAGGCAGGGAAACAGTGTGACAAGGCAGCAGGTAAAGCAAATAGGATGCTGGGATGCATAGGCAGGGGCATCACCAGCAGGAAAAGGGAGGTCATAATTCCACTATACAAGACACTAGTGAGGCCCCACCTGGAGTACACTGTACAGTTCTGGAGACCTTACCTACCTAAGGACTTAGACAGGGTAGAGAAGGTTCAGAGGAGGGCAACAAAGATGGTGCATGGATTGCATCACAAGTCCTATGAGGACAGGTTGAAGGAACTGAACATGTACTCCCTGGAAGAGAGGAGGGAGAAAGGGGATATGATAGAGACATGCGAGTATCTTACAGGGAGGAACAGGGTGCAGGAATACACTATTTTTAAGCGAAAAAGATGTTCCAGGACTACAGGGCATGGGATGAAGATGGAGGGAGGACGATTCAGAGGAAACGTGAGGAAGAATTTCTTCACAGAACGGGTGGTGGACAAGTGGAACACCCTGCCAGAGGAAGTGGTGGGAGCTGAAACAATCACGGGATGTAAGAATGCATGGGATAGACATAAAAGAATTCTGGAGGTCAGGGGTAAGGGGCAACAGACTTCTTGGAAAACATAAACTGAACTTACAAGCTCAAATGGGCAGACTGGGTGGCCCATAGGCCCTTATCTGCCGACACTGTCTATGTATCTATGTATCTATGCTATTAAATGGGTCAAATCTGTAACAAAAATAAATTTTTACCTGAAAGAAGTTGAACACATCTAAAACTGCTAGCTGGTATATGGAGAAAAACGTAGGTCTGCCGTGCATTTGCAAGATTTTACTTTCATTTTATGCACCGACGTGTTACAGTGGAATACCACCTCCGCTTCAAATCTGAGTTATCCAATCAGATTCTTGGATTTCTCTTACTCATTTCATAATGGAATTAATTTCTAGTTGGTGTTGATAAGTTCCATAGTAGCCTGAACGTGAGTGGCTACGTAAGCATGGCAGAAAGACATCTGCTCAATTTGTTGGTGTCAAGAAAGCCTTCAACAGATTCATACGGAGTTATCTGTTCAAGATTTTGCAATGGCCCAAGATCTTTTTTTTTTTTTTTCTGATCAGTTCTAGTACACAATGCTTACAAACACTTACCAGTTTCTTGAGTTTTATCTATTTTATGGAGGTTCATGACTGAGGTACTTTTTACACACATATTAGCAGCTGTACACCTTACACAGTGTGGAAAAAAAATCAAACTCCTGTATTAACAGCGTATGTTCCCAGCAACAGCATACATTAAAAACAATAAATAAATCACACACGGTCAATGGTACCAACATTTTCTGGCCAAAGCAAGCATCTACACCCACAGCTGTGGTATCTCTTATTCAAGAGTTTATCGCTTTATTTAGCTATTTCACACCCAAGACTGGCAGTATGCTGCAAAATGCTAATTAGAGGTGATTCTCTCTAAGCCTTTAAAGCAAATATGACATTTTTTTTTTCAGTATTTTCAATGTAAGTTTAAACTTGGGTGCAATGTATTGACCATTCAACTTCTTCCTGTGCTAGTAATTCATGTCCAGATGTTTTATGGCAAAAGTTTGGAACATATCAGCAGTGCAGCATAATGTATTTAGTTTCAAATGTACCTGTACAAATGGCACTCCCCACTTGCCGACACCTGCAGGACACCGTAGGATATGATTCAAAAGAAATAAGTAGTCTCCAGAAGACCCAACTCTGTGTAGGATGGACACCTGAGGGATGAGAATGACAAAGTAAATAAGTAAGGATGGGCACCTGAGGGAGGATGAGAATGACATAGTTAATAAGTAATGATGTGGGTAAATATGCAGACACACTTGAGAGATAAAAATAGCAAAGTAAGTAAGCAATTACATAAATACTTGTAGTATGTCATACTAAACAGAAAGAGCATCTTGGTGGAATCGAAACATTTTACTGAAGGAGCTTACAGAGGTGCTGGCAGCACCACTGACAGTCCTGTTCAACCACTCACTGGAGATGGGAGTGGTTCTGGAGGACTGGAGGGCAGACATATCCCCCTTCACAAAACAGGGAGGAAAATTAATGGAATCACTACTGAAGGAAAGGACTGTGGAATATATTGAATCCAGCTGCCTACAGGATCCGAGGCAGCATGGATTAATTGAGGGGAGGTCATGTCAAACAAATCTAATACATTTCTTTGACTGGGTGACCAGGGAATTAGATCAGGCTGGAGTGGTAGATGTGGCCTACCTAGATTTCAGTAAGGCCTTCGACACTGTTCCATATAGGAGACTCATAAATGAGCAGGGTAGCCTGGAAGAGGGTCTTAAAGTGGCAAAATGGGTAGGTAATTGGTTGAGGGATAGGTGACAGACAATGGTGGTAAACAGAGTTCACACAGAGGAGGGGAGGGTGACCAGCAGGGTACAACAAGGATCAGTACTGGGGCTAGTCCTCTTTAATGTCTATGTTAGTGATGTTGCAGAGGGGTTAGAAGGGAAGGTAGGCCTTATTGCAGATGATACAAAGATCTGCAACAGGGCTGACATGGGGGGGAGGGGTGAGAATGAGGAGGGATCTAGGTAAACCTGAGGAGTAATCAAGAGTGGGGCAACAGAGATTCAATGTGAAGAAGTGCAACATCATGCACGTGGGGCACAGAAATCCAGGGGCAGAGTGTATGGTGGGGAGAATGGTACTGACAACTGTCAAACAAGAAAGAGATGTGGGGTGATCAAATCTGATGACCAAAAAGTGGCCAAGCAGTTTGAAAAGGCAGTGTGGAAAGCCAGTGCAATGCTTGGGTGCATAGGAAGGGGAATCACCAGCAGAGAGAAGGAGGTGGTGATACCACTGTACGAATGATTGGTGAGGCCTCATCTAGAGTATTATATCCAGTTCCGAAGGCTTCATCTCAGGATGGACACAGACAGAGCAGAGGCGGTTTCATAAGAAAGGCTGCTGAGTTCAAGTTGGTGCCGTATATCGAATCTAATATGATTTTAAAGTTGTTAAGGACCCCTGCAACCATTATAAATCTGCCCTCATTGTCAGCTACTGAATGCAAAAAAGTTAAAGAAATAGATTTACTAAGGAGAATAACAACCCTGTTCTTAGAGGTATCATTTCCAGAAACATAGTCAGTAGTGTAATCCCATTTTTTAATAGATCCAGTTCGGAAGTAAGCATATAATTTTCTTGTGAAAAATAAATTCTTACAATGTAAGAAATAGGCATAATGTAAAATCTGCAGTCTTTTTAAGCTTAGAATGCATCACATTTACATTCAGTGCTGCACATGTAGTACTAAAAGCTATGAAATCAGAATAAAAATGGTTTAACAATGTAGCCTTTAAAGGCAGAAAATAGTAACCCTCCTAGAACATAGAAATTCCTTGAGATTAGTAATAATGATATTGATGTTGTATACATCTCTCTCTTTATCCCACAAAAAAAAGTGTCTATCCCAATCACTTCTCCCCCATGACCTAAACTCCCCCTCTAATGAAAAAAAATCTCTGAAAACAAACCATATCTACACCATGGAATTCAGGTATCAACTCTGACGTTACAAAAATATGGAATGATATATATATATATATATATATATATATATATATATATATATATGTGTGTGTGTATATATATACACACACACACACACACACACATATATAAAATCACACGTGCCACACAATGCAAAGCATCATGGGCTGCATATGCAAATCGCCACAGAATGTTATGCTGGTTCAACTTTAAGCAAATACACACACACACACACACACACACACACACACACACACACACACACACACCAATCTACCCCCAGTCCCTAGACTGACCTCCTAAAAATCCTTGAATGCGGTGAAACAACTTTACCTTAACCCCAAGTACCCAACCCACTAATTAATCAAATATAAAACCACAAAAGCAAGAAAAAGGCAGTATACTATGCTTAGTGTTATCATGCGAAGTGGAACAAATTTAAAATTCACTGAAGTAACAAGTTCTAGCACTGCTATCCTGCTAAACATTATTTAACCTATTAATTGAATACAGAATACTGTCAGAGACCTTGAAAGAAAATAAATTGTGGGATGACTTAAATTAACTATATAACATCTAACATTGAGGCTAATAAAAAAGATACCCAACTAAAATAAATAACAAACCCATTAGACAATGGGCCACCTAACACTAAATAAGAACATTATATGAGTTCAATAATTTATAACGTTTTATAATGTCCCATATGAAAAACATGAATTTTATTAGGTTAAGACAATGTGCGGGAAAAATACTGAAGGTGATCTTCAGACTCATACAGAATTGTTTGTTTTATATTAAAGTACTATTAGTTGCTTTAGTACCGGGGACATGAAAGGAAGTGTGAAAACCAAACCAAAGTAAAAAAGGAGGTTATTATGAAGAATACATAAAGTATACACTCACAGTAGATTACATGTTTACTGTATCTGCTCACCTCCTACAGCTTTCTAAAATGTAATAAATATGACCCGATAAATAAGAGAGACGCCTGCACAGAAGAGAATATAGGGATGTAAGTAAACAATCAATGCTGAAAAACGGACCAGCTGGAATATTGCTACCATTCCTAATTGAACCCCTATTTAACGAGGACTACATAAGTTGGTATCAATGTACAAAAACCCTATTTAACAAGTACCAGCTTCTTATCAATAATTGAAAGAGTGGCCACCTCCACTATATATCGTCAGGTTAAAATGGCCTCTGAGGTGGAGGCTATAAGCCCTAAGCCAGACACCCTATTTAGCAGGTTTGCTAAGGTGGAGCTCACTTTATAGCAGATCATGATCTCGCCTTGTCAATGTAATCAGGTCGCCCATGTAAAGTAAAGATAAACTAGTTTAAAATGAGTGCCCATTACTTCATATGAGCACTCAATAAATAAAAACAGTGGTGAACAGGAGTAAAAAATACATTAAATAAGGTCAGCCTGGTGGCGCTGAGGACTGAGGCACAGGACGCCTTACCTCGCGCTGTGCCGTCGACTCATGTTCAGGAACGGACATGGGATGCCGGGGGCTAGCAGGAAGGAGAAGGATCGAGCATCCACAGGACTGCTATCCTTCTCCAGGGAGGGGGGATTGCGGCGCTCAGCAATTGCCTGCCACCTAGCGGAGGCTGGGGGGTTGCGCACATCAGCACTGGAACTTGGGGAGAGAGTTGCAGCAGTCGCTTGGCGGAACGCGCACAGGAGCGTGCGTACCACCGCTGCTGGTGCCACTGTACGCTGCAACCTCAAGGGGAGAAAATGGAAAAACAGGGCCCTCTGCAGGATGGCGATGGTCCCCTGACGCAGATGACTGGGAAGGCAGCTCCCGAATGCATATCCGGTCTGGTGGGTCGAGTCACTCCCACCCCCTGCCCACGATGGGTAAGTCATGGGATTCATGGAAGGGGACCTCATACCTGGAGCCGTGTGGGGCGGGGGACGTCAGAAAGTGGCAGAGGACTCCTAGGAGGAGAAAAATAGAAACTTAAAAAAAAATACTTTATATAAATGCTCCTTTGAAAGGGAAGGGCCATACATGGAAAATGAGGTTCCGATTATAATATACAGAGGTATGAACCTATTTAACGGTTATCATCCTCCTAATCGGAAGACAGTAATAACATCTTCATTGTCCTTTAATGTTTTTGGACAGTCCCAATTGTTTCCCCGAAAAAGCATACCGGTTAATAGATTAACTGTGCACCCTGAAGTGGCCAAGTATAACATAATTCTAACCTTCTGAAGATCACCCACACCATCTAGTGGCTGTAAAATAAATAAGGCAAGAGGACCTGCATCAAAAAAACAAAAAACAAAAGGAAGGCCATTCTTCACTTCAGAATGGAAATATAAAAAAATAAATTACAAAAAAAAAAAAAAAAAATTCTTTGCCCGAAACTCAATGCACTTCTAGGTAAGCAAAAAAGGGTTACGTTCCCTTTCGCACTGTAATGAAGTCGCATGTTACCTTCTCTCTTGTTCGGAGGTAAAGAGATCTGATTATAACGATCTTATGGAGATTGGCCCCACACATGTAGTTCATCCCAAAGAAAATAAAAGGCTGCAAGAAGGACATGCATATGGGTAAACTTTATTTATAAATCTAGGTAAACTATTACCTATACAATAATAGCTATTATACAATGGCAAGAAAGAATCCTGGTCTCTGATTGGTCAGTTTGGGGCTGGACCTGTGGCGTTATCCCAGCACGATGCCATAGGTCTAGTCTCAGCACTGTGAACCAATATGGATGATCACCACCAGCATGATGATTTCTTTTTTGCACCTTCTCTTGGGAAACAAAAATTTTTTTCCACACTAACAAAAACATTCTTTAAAATTATTTTTTTGTTTTATATATAACAACAAGCCATTGTATAATAGGAATAATGCACTCCAGGGTGTGTGTCGTTTGGGATAACGCCACGCCTGGGGCATTGGACGCACTTGGCCTGCGGCCTCGTGCCCAACCCCCAGGCATGGGCGTTATCCCAGCACGACACACACCCTGTCGTGCATTATTCCTTTAGCATCCAACCACAAAGGGGTATTCAATAATGCAATAAATCCAGTCAACCAATAGCTGAGGTAAACTAACAAACCTTGAACCATAGCCAATATTGGAGGCTCACTTAAAAAGAGAAAACCCATAATTTTGCACAAAATTTGATAGACTCAGGAAGAAATAAGAGTCACTGGAAACCCCCAAGTACTGTCTCAGGGATCGTAGAGTACACATCTTCCAAAGACATCTAGAACGTTCAAGAATGTGAAATATAAGTCTTTGACTAAGAAGCACGGTAACGAATTCCAGACTTTAAAAGTTAAAAGTAAAGATTTCCATGGAAATACTGTAGTCTTTATAGCCAAGAGACAAACAAGCAGAAATAAACATGCTTCACAGAAATTAGTAGCATTTCCAGGACAGCAGAGTACTGCGCAGACTCATCCTTTTTTTAAATAAGTCGGGAAACAGTCCTCAGAGTTGAAGAAAAGCTTGATCTGGTGTTTCGAAAATGTAGTTTTTACCATCTCTAGTAATGGATAACTTAGCTGAATATGACATGCAGAATTTTATTCCTGCCAAAATGCTTGTTAACGAGGGGGGTAAAATCTCTTCTCCTCTGATGGACTTCATTTGGTAGGTCCTGAGACATTCTGATTTTCTTACCACCCGAAGACAAGTCTTTAATATCTTTCACTATTTTTAGTATACGAGTTCTGTCTAGGTAATTCAAGAAGCGAACTATAAATGGTCTTAGTGGTTCACCCTTAGCCGGTAGTGGTCTCAGAGCCTGATGAGCTCTCTCAATAAAATAAGAGGTGCCAATGGGAGAGTTACCCACAAAATTCTTGCACAGCATTTGTGCGAAATGAAAGGGATCGGCATGTTTGGAGGACTCTGGAATGCCACAGATCACGATATTATTGCGTTATGACCTACCTTCCAGGTCCTCCAATTTTTGTTCCAACCTTTTAATCTTCTGTCGCAAATTTGGAGGCTCTGGATCTGTTTTAGTTTTCCAATCTTCTATGGAGGAGATTCTCGCCTCTGCATCAGTGAGCCGGGAAGTAATTTTGTTTAGAATTTCTCTTGTGCTTTTGGATTCCTGAACCAGGTGAGAAATCACTTCTTTAATATCAATAATTTCAGATATAAATTTCTCTTCTGATGATGAATTTTTACCACTGTTATCTGGTGGTGTTTTACCTGCATTTTGTTTTAAGTGTTTTAGAACTTCCCGTCCTGTCTGTAGTCGGCGGCGGGATATGTCTGATCTGCATTTTCATATCAACGTCCATTTTTCTTGTTGAGTTGAGAAGGAACAGCAATTATAACAGCAATGTCACCCCTTTATGGTGACAGCCAGCATCCATCCAGGAGGGGAATCGTGATACTCAGTGAATGGTGTAAACTTATTTTCTCATTTGAAACAGACTCCCCTCCTGCACCCTATTCATCCTGTGAGGTACTTGTAAGTCCCTATCATGTCCTCGCAACAGACTGCTACTGCAAAAGAAAGCATTACTTACCATAATAACTTTGTTTCTTCCAGGGGATCTTTCAGTACGTTTAACTAATGCAGCTGGCCTGCTAGGTTAAAATGCTCCAGAAAGTGGAACTTATGTAAATTTGAGGATGTTGAAGTAGAACTAGAACATAGTTCAAATCCCTTCTTCTAGGTGCTGCTGCATTCTGCAGGTTAAAGTCAGATTCATTTTGAACTGTGTGTGCAATAGCCCGCTATATACTAACCTAAGCTACGCTAAGTAAACAATGAACAAACAAAATAGTGGCCCATTTGGGCTATTTATGACAGTAACACCCAACACAAAAAAACTGTGAGAGAACAGCAAGTAATGTTCAGTGATAAAGAAAATTGGCACTGATCGAAGGGGAACCAAAATTTGCTGTTCATCTACAGTGTTGAGAGCATCCACCAGGATATTGTCCTTCCCTGGTAAATGAATTGCTGACAGGATGACATCCAGGGAGGTCAGAGACCAGATTCTCATTGCTTCTGTGCAGAGTTTGGAGGATCTTTTTCCCACCTTGCTTGTTCATGTAGTATGTGGTAGTTGTGTTGTCTGCCCTGATCTGGACTGACTAATCTGAAATGCAAGGGCCTCCAGAGCCAGCAGTACTGCCCTCAGCTTGAGGAGGTTGATGTGCAACCTGAATTCTTGGGGAGACCAGGTGCCACTGACTGACTGGTTGTC
The DNA here is from genome assembly GCA_016271365.2 of Neoceratodus forsteri. Classification (NCBI taxonomy): domain Eukaryota; kingdom Metazoa; phylum Chordata; order Ceratodontiformes; family Ceratodontidae; genus Neoceratodus; species Neoceratodus forsteri. The sequence goes on from CM057449.1 coordinate 532,827,248, forward strand.
CAGGTGCGCTCCCCATCCCAGGAGGGAGGCTTCTGTGGTTATGATTATGCTGGGAGGCTGCTGCTGGAAAGGGACCCCTTCCCTGAGGTTTTCTCCCTCTTTCCCCCATTCCAATTCTTGAAGAAGGGTTTATGTGACTAGTACCAGCTTTGAAAGTGGATACCTTCTCTGGGACCAATGAGTTCTGAGACAATACTATATATCTCGCATTTGAAATCTGGCACCTAGCACCACTGTTGTGGTGTAGGCTACAAGGCCTAAAAGCAGGAAGTTTGCTAGATTCTGAAGGTTTTGCAACCTTCCCTGAGGAAGAAATGCTCTTCCATGAAGGGTGTCCAGCTCTGCACCCATGAACTCCAAGGACTGTACTGGCTGCATTTGGGATTTCTGTTAGTTTATGAGGAACCCTAGGGACTCCAGAGTTCCCCGAGTGAGTGGAAGGCACTCTCTGATCTGTTGGGAAGAACTTCCTACAATCAGCCATTCATCCAAATAGAGGAAGACTAAGACTGCTTGCCTTCTGAAATATGCTGTAACTACAGCTAGGCATTTTGTGAATACTGTTGGGGCTGAGGAAAGCCCGAAAGGAGAGCCGAGAACGAGTAGTGCCCTGAGTGTTGCTGGAACTTTAGGTACTTCCTGTGGATGGGTCTGATTGGAACATGGAAGTAAGCATCTTTCAGATCCAGGAAGGCCAGCCAGTCGCCTTGCTGCAGAGAGGGAATCATTATAGAGAGACTGACCATCCTGAACTTTGGCTTCGCCAGGTGCTTGTTCAGGTTTCTGAGATCCAAAATAGGTCGCCATTCCCCAGTCTTTTACCGAGTGATGAAGAACCTTGAATAAAGGCCTTTCCTCCACTGAGAGGGAGGAACTTTTTCTACTGCATTTTGCTTGTAATAGCTTCCTGACCTTTAATTCTAGCAGAATGTTTTCTGTTGGAGTTGAAGGCGAGGATTTCCTTTGAACCTGCAGTTTTAGGAATCTTTTGAATTCTACGAAGAGCCCTTGGCTGACCACCTCCAAGACCCATCTGTCTGTGGTGACATTTTGCCATGCTTAGAAGCAGTCAGCCAACCTCCCTCCCACTGGTACTGGGTTGGCGACTAGGACAGAGCAGTCAAGGTTTCTATTTGGGGTTGGCCCTAGTGGTTGGGAGTGAGTCAATCTATCTGGGTGCTCATCTGCCCCTGAAGTACTCCCTCGTCTGAAGGTACTCCACAGGCATGGAAACTGGATAGTAAGCTCTGAGTAATATCTGCGTCCCGTACCTCCCGTTCCTTAGAACTTATAGGAGGTGGAGGCCTCTTCCTTAGCAGAACTGCTCCTGTAGGTGGCATCCTACTCTTCTGCCTTCTTCATGTAAGCCTCAGTCTTGTCACCAAATAATGAGTAATCCTCAAAGAGAAAATCCATGGCATTGAACTGTGTGTCTGGGGTCAAAATTAGTGTCTCGTAGACATGTAAACCTCCTCAGGGCAATGGCCAGAGTCATAAATCTGGATGCCGAGTCACTGGCGTCTACTGCCATTTGAAACTGGCACTTGGTAGCATCCAGTGTTACCCTGGCAGTGTCTGCTATGTTGTGCACCCCATCACCAGTGACCTTATCACACATAGCTAAAACTGAATCCGAGGGCTCTCTGATATTGGGCACTGTAAGCCATGTAAGTAGCCTGCCTCAAGAGGAGAGAGGCTACCGTGTAACCTTTTTTGCCCATGCCATGCAATTTCCTGGACTGCTTGTTGGGGAAGAGAGGACAGAGGAACCCTGGCTTTATCACAGGCAGCCGCCTGGACCACCCCTTTATGGCTTTGGTTTCATCCAGCTGGTACTTCTTTTCTGTCTTCCTGCCCACCCCTGGGATTGAGAAAGGGGTTTACAAGATTTTCAGAGTTGCTTTCGTAAGGGACTTATAAACCGGCAACAGAAGCCTTATAGTGGGTGCCAGTCATGTTTTTTCTAGGAAATCTGCTTCCTCCTCTTCTTCCACCAACTCCTGGGTGGTGAGGTCGAGGGTGTCGACCATCTGCCTAACGAAAGCATAGTGGGAGGTATAGTCCTCTGATCCCCAAGGAGAGGAACCGAACCACTGTTCAGGGGAGACCTCCGGTTCTATCGGTTCCCCATCATCTTCCTCTTCTTCCATTTCACCATAACACTCGGTACCATGGTCAAAGGGAATCAGAGCCTGAGGTGGCAGCTGAGGGGTAGCCACAGGGAGACCTACTGACTGTAGAGCCTGAATACCTGGAGGGCTTTAGCAATTTCCTCCGCAGGGGGTAATTTTGTTTTATCCGACAGCTTCCTTGCTTCTTCAGCCAGAGGTGCAGTGACATGTTTCTCTTTTTGATTTCGCTTAGAGGGAACCGGGTCTGAAACCTGCTCCGCAGGTCTCTTGTGCTTATTTTGGTCAGATTTGTCAGAGACTTTGTGATAAGCAGAATCCTTGGAGGGACAGTCCTTCAATTTGCTATGAGAAGAACCCTTCTCTGATTGCTTAGGGGATGAAGGGGAAAACTAAGAGACCATTTCTTCTAATTTCTTGGCCCCTTTCTTTATAGTTTTAGAGCAAAACCTACTGCAGAGCTTACAGTTTGCATATATGTGACTCGGACCCAGACACCGAAAGCACAAGTCATGGCCATCTGCCCTGTCCAAGAGCTGAAAACACTTAGAACAGTTTTTAATCCTGTGGGTTCTGTTTTTTTTTTTTTTTTTTTTTTTTTATATAGATACACATTCTTTATGCTCCTCCTCCTCTGCTCTGGTGGGCCCACGTTGATGCTGACCCCCAGGCTCCGACCACGGCAGGACAACTCTTTTCTTCCCCAATGGCTTACCCTCCATGACAGGGTGGTGGGGATCCCTGAACCTGCTGAGAGAGGCTCCAGTTCTGGGAGGCCTGCATATGCCAAGGGCGGGGCCCATGGGGGGTCAGCAATCATCCTAGATGCTCGGTCCACTTTCACTTCCAATTTCCTTTGCTCCCCATAGGTGGAGTATGCAATGTCAGCAATGGCCAAACTGTGCGCATTTCCACCCACAGCATGCCAGCCAACTGCTCCACCTCCCCTCTGTGCTTGAGGAGTCTTGCATGCCGGCACACAGCCATCACTAGGTGTCAGATAGATGCTGACCCCTGCATCCTTCCCTCCCCGGGAAAGGAGAGCCATCTTCAGGACGCTCGATCCTCTCCCTCCCTGGCCAACCCCTCGGCTACCCACTCGCACTGCGAACACGGGTTGCAGCATGGCAGGAAGCAAGGTATGATACCTCAGCCCTCCATGCCACTGGCTGGCCCCATTTTCTTTTTAGGCTGATCTGACATGCGAATTTGTCAGACATAGTGCTAATTATCGGTTCCAGTGAAATAAGAAAACATTTAGCAAGCAGTTCCTTGAAAAAAGCAGAACTACCAAATTTACAGAAGGTTAGTGCTACGATGACATTCTGTCAAAAATTTAAGTAATTCGTGGTTCAGTTCCACAGGAAAAAAGAACTGCTAAGTAAACAGCCAAAAACGTCTCAATTCCCCCATAAAGGAACCAAAATGAAAACAAACTGTTACCTCAAAATTAGTGAAGTTTTTGACAGAAACTCTAAAATAAAAAACACACTCAGAACAGAAAGTAAAGCAACTTTTTCTAAATTAAAACACAGTTTCTCCGGTTCCCAGGAACTGAGTAGGGACCAAAGAAAAATGCAAAATTAGCAAATTTTCTTACTAACTAGAGGCAGAAATAAGAAAAATAAAAGTACTTATGAGGAAAAAAGTTAAAATTAACTTACTTGCAGAGAAATTGCTGAGAAGAGATCTCACAGGGTGTCTTGCTACTACAGGCGGAGAAATTAATCTGACATTAGCCTGTCGAATGCAGCAGCACCCAGAGGCAAAGATTTGAACTGCCTTCCAGTTCAACGTCAATATTCTCTAATTTACATAAGTTCCAGTCTCCAGGGCAATGAACCTACCAGGCTAACGGCATTAGTTAAGCATACCGAGGGATTTCTGGGTTTGAAAAAATAGCATTACAAAACATAGATGTTAAGATTTTTTTAGATAAATACAAGCTGATACTATCAAAGCTACTAGGATTACAAACAAGTAAACAAAATATAAAAAAAAATTTCTTTCATGGAAAATGCCCCCTAAAGGTAAAGGAAAGAAATCTAAACATAGTACTTCTGTGTGATCCTGTAACACATTAAATAAAGATTAATTACATTACAAAAATAAAACTGAATTAAAAGCTATTTGTTATTTTGGGGAAAGTTAAGTAAGCTGCATTTCTTTCCCTACCAGTTGCTGCAGCCAGTGATGAATGTCATTCTGGAACTGATCATCCTCAAGGACTCTGCGAGTAAAACCAAAGAGAACACCGATGCACTCCTTCAGAAGCTGCACATATGAGTGGTGGCATTCTATATCTTGGGAAGCTGTCAATGACAAAAAAAAAAAACCTCAGGCATTTAGTGTTAACATTACTGTTACTACAACAAGCATCATCTTTCTTCAAAAACAGGGAAGAAAATGGCGCACTTGCCCCTGATACAGCCTGGCACTCACCACTGAGAAGCAACATGAGTTAAGCATGGGACCCACCATGGGGAAGAGCGATCTTTCTTTGTGGGGTGCATCCCTGTGAGGTTGTGGGGTAGGAGACTGTGATCTAATTGAGCAAGTAAGATGAGCTAGTGGATCCTGTAGCAAGTACGATAGAAAAGTAAAATTCAAAGACAGAAACAGCGAGTGTTCGAACTGCAACGAAAACTCTATGATAATACACCTGTCTTGAATTGTTTAGAGAACTGCGAGACTCCATGATAATAGAGCTGCCTTGAGATGTATAGAGAAGGAACAGTCATGTAAGAACTTGCCGTACCAGTAAATCTTTTGAGGGGATCTGAGTCATCAAGTCACACTGTAGGATCCACACGGAAGATTTTCAGTAGTACTAAAAAAAAAAAAAAAAAAAATTGTGACCCTGAGCAAGTCACTTAATTGTACAGTGCTCCCTGGTCTCCCCAAAAAACAGGCACTTATGCCTAGTGGGCCTTACTAGGTTACCAAAAGACTAAAATAAAAAATAAATAACCAGGGCCACTCACGCCGTCAACGTTACCGACCCTATAAAGACAGGAGCGGCCTGCTCCCTCCACAGTTCTTTCCCCCGGTCATGGTCTCCAATGACTTTTCAAAGGCCCCGATGGTCACAGACTCTCAGACTACCCCCTTTCCCAAATATCCCAATCAACTAACAACTACTGGTAAAGAAGTAGTTTTTAAAACAGAGAATATGTTTAACAAATCTTATAAGACACAAGAGACTAATGGAATTAATAACTCATCGTTTCAGAGCTGAATTAGAACTGCCCTTGGCTGCAAGTTCCATTATTTTTGTCCAGAGAGATGCAGTAAGTTAAATGCAGCTCACCCTGTATATGTACTAATCCCAATATGGATATAACCCAAAATATCTGGACTAAACAACAACTTTTAAACTCTTTAGGTCTTACTATCTCCTTTCCTGTCATATGAACTACAATTTTGGAAATATACTTTTGGAGGGGATAAGAAAAAATTACTCACCATAGTAATCTTGTTTCTTCAAAGGGATCACTCATTATGATTAAACTTAATGCAGTCAGCCTCCTGTGTTGAACTGCCTGGAGAAATGGAATTTTATGGAATTCTCAAGTAGCTCATGCCACTTTCAAACTGCTGCCCTAGCAACTGCTGTACTCTGAGTGCTTCAGATTCTTACGGAGCCTAACTGGGTAAAAGACCCACTAGCTAAAAATTAACAACATTAAAATAACATTTTTGCCCTTTCAGGTCAAAACATCCTTAACCAACAAACTTAAGAAACTTTAAGACTACCTGGACACCAACTGGTTAAATAAAGTGAGTCTCTACCTTAACCAATATATGAGAAAAGAAAATACCCCAATGGAGGGATGCAGAGCAACTTCTATAGGTTCTAGTAGGGAAGGTAGGGAGGGTCTTTAATCATAATGAGTGATCCCTTTGAAGAAACAAGATTACTATGGTGAGTGATTTTTTTCTTCTAACCCCAGGAATCACTCATTGTGATTAAATGTAATGCAGACTACCAAGCAGTACCTTTAAAGGTTTGGCAGAGAACCTATTCTGGATACAGGCTCTGCAGTACTGCTGTACCAAACCTAGCATCACCTCTGGATTGCAAGGCCAGGCTGTAATGCTTTACGAAGGTGTGTACTGTTGTAGCTGCTTTACAGATTTCCAGTAGTGGAATTTCTCTTGAAGCTGCCACTGAAGCAGCTGTGCCCCTGGTGGAGTGTGCTCTCAGGCCCAGAGGTACCGGTTTACCCACCTTACTATAACAAAACTGTATACATGCCACTATCCAGCGAGCAATTGTACGTTTTGTTGCAGCTCTGCCCTTACCAACTTCACCATATATGAGAAAGAGCTGTGACTGACTTGTCCTGTAGGACTTGTTTCTGTCAATGTAGTGTCTAAGTGCCCTTTTGACATCAAGGGAATGGAGTCTCCTTTCTGGAGAACTGGAGTTGTCTGTAAAGAAGACAGGTAGAGTGATACACTGATTCAATGAAAAATCAGATACCACCTTGGGAAGGAATTTTCTATTAGTCTGAAGGGCCGCCTTGTCTCTGTGGAATGAGCTGTAGTCCACGTCTATGCACAGGGCTTGTAATTCACTGATCCTTCTAGCTGAAGTAATGGCAACCAGGAAAACAGTTTTCCAAGTGACATACTTCAAATCTGCAGTTGCCATAGGTTCGAATGGTACATTCATGAGTTTAGCAATGCAAACATTTAGATTCCCGGCCAGAACCGGTTCCCTAAGAGGAGGGTGTAGAAGATTAAGGCCTTTAAAATATTTTCTAAATACTGGATGAGAGGCCATAGACCTCTCCTTACCAGCTGACATGTAAGCAGAGACTGAAGCTAAGTGGCCCTTGAGGGTGGAAGGCTTCAGACCTAAGGAATGTAAATGTGTACAATAATCTCGAAGAATAGCCAAATCAGCCCTGACAGGGCTCACACCCTTACCGGTACACCATAAAGTAAATCTTTTTCACTTAGAGGAATATGTGTTCTTAGTAGAAGGCTTCCTGGAACCCCTAAGCACTTTCAGCACCTGTTCTGATAGGTTTAGGTTAACAAATTCTAAGTCCTCAAGAGCCACACCTTGAGTCTCAGAGATGTGAGATTGGGGTACAGGATCCTGCCCTGAGAGGAGGTTAACAGGTTGTGCGTCCTGGGCAGGTGGATATGGGGAACCACTGACAGATACAGCAGAAGAGAGTACCAGTGCTGTCTCACCCAATCCAATTTCAGTAGGGTCCTGAAGATCAAAGGAAAGGGAGGGAATGCGTACAGGAACTTCTCTGTCCAATCCAGGGCCATGGCGTCCAGGGGAATTGCAACAGTACATTGGTAGCTGGTGGTTTTCTGTGGAGGCAAAGAGATCCACCTCTGGAATGCCCCATTTTCTGAAAATTGTACTGAGTACTCAGGCACCACTTGTGGTGATCTTACTTATCCTGCTTAGAGAGTCTGCCAGTACACTGTCTTTCCCTGGAAGGTGTATGGCTGACAGGGATACTCCCATAGAGTATACCAGGGACCACAGTCTCATTGCTTCTGTGCACAGCAGATCTGACCTGGTACCTCCTTGCTTGTTGATGTAATACATGGTTATGGTGTTGTCTGCTCTGACTTGCACCACCTTGTTTTGTAGGTAAGGAGCAAATGTTTTTAGAGCCAGGTAAACAGCCCTGAGCTCCAAGAGATTGAAGTGCAACAGAGACTCTTGGGGGGACCATGTGCCACTTGCTGTGTGCTCTAATATGTGTGCCCCCCAACCTAGAAGAGAGGCATCTGTTGTCAGGATTACTGAGGGTTGTTCCCTTATGAAAGGTACACCCACCCTGAGGTTGTACTCATCCAGCCACCAGCCACCACTGTAAAGCCTGGACTAAGCTTTTTTGTGACTGGAACCAGTTTGGACATAGGATCCGTCCTTTGAGACCAATACTGTCTGAGATGGAACTGAATATCTCTCATTTGAAACCTGAAGCCCATTACCACTGCGGTGGCAGATGCCACGTGGCCCAGTAGCCTCAGAAATTCTCTGGCTGATTTGGGTCTCCCGGACACAAAGGATTTTGCAATCTGCAGAAAGCTTGCCACCCTGTCTTGTGGCAGGAGGGCTCTGCCCTGTCTGGTGTTTAGTTCTGCTCCAATAAACTCCAGCACCTTAAGTGGTACCTGCTGAGATTTCTCTTCTTTTATCAGAAATCCCAGGGACTCAAGTGTAGATTTTGTTACTGCTGGAGACAGCACTGCATGCTGCAGAGACTGTCCTACTACTAACCAGTCGTCCAGGTAGGGGAGGACTGTTACAACTTGTTTTCTGAGGAACTCTACCACCACTGATAGGCACTTTGTAAAAACCCTTGGTGCCAAAGTTAGTCCAAAAGGGAAAGCTACAAACTGATAATGGCCTGAAGCCAGTCTGAATCTCAAAAATTTTCTGTGAGACGGTCTGATGGGAATGTGAAAATAAGCATCCCTTAGATCTAGGGAAGCTAGCCAGTCTTCCTTTTCCAATGAGGGAATGATTATTGCAAGAGTGACCATTTTGATCCTTGGTTTCAAGATGTGCTTGTTCAGAAGTCTTAGATCCAAAATAGGTCGCCAATCCCCATTTTTCTTCCTTATGAGGAAGTACCTGGAGTAAAAACCTTTGCCCCTGCTTGTCAGAGGCACTACCTCTACTGCTTTGATCGCTAGCAGATGCTTTACCTCTGCCTGCAACAGAATTCTGTCTGCAGCTGTTGTTGGAGCATAGGTTCTTGTTCTCAGCTTTGGAAATTATTTGAAACTGAGTGCCAGGCCCTGGCTCACTACCTCCAACACCCACTTGTCTGTGGTGATGGAATGCCAAGCGTGAAGGTAATGAGCCAGTCTGCCGCCTACTGGTGGTCCTGCAATAGGGGGATGCGACCTGCACTAGCCCATCAGGGGTTCTGTGTGGACTGCGCCTGAACCTGTGGTGCAGGAGCCGTTCTTCTCATGGCTCTCCTGCCCCTTCCTCTAAAATAACCTCTGGCCTGCTGCTGAGGCTGAGAGACCTGACCTGAAAGAAGCGTTTTGGGTAAAGAAACCCACCCCTACCGCCCCTACTCTGAGGTCTATAAGACGTGGAGGGCCTATCCATGGAATTGCTCAGATAGGTGGCTTTATATTCCTCCACCTTCTTCATGTATGCCTCTGTTTTATCCCCAAACAAAGAGTTGTTTTCCAGGGGAAAAACCATTGCTTTGGCCTGCGTGTCGGAAGTCAGGTTGGTGGCTCTAAGCCAAGCAAACCTCCTGAGTGAAACAGACAAGGCCATTAACCTGGATACAGTATCATTGGCATCCACTGCCATAAGAAATTGGTACTTGGTAGTATCAAGTGCAGCCCTTGCTGTATCCTGTAAGTCTATAGCCACTTCACCTGGGACCTTATCAGCCAAAGCCAGAACAGTGTTCAATACAGCTTTTTGGTACTGCACTGAATATGCCATGTAATTGGCCTGCCTAACTAATAAAGAGGCAGCCATGTACCCTTTCTTTCCCATAGCATCCATTTTTCTTGAATCTTTGTCTGGTGGATGGGTAGCCAAGGGGATCCTCGCCTTGTCACAGGCAGCAGCTTGTACTACTCCCTCAGGATCAGGATGAGTAAACAGAAAATCAGCTGTAGTTCTGTCCAGCTGATATTTCTTGTCAGCTTTCTTATCCACACCAGGGATAGAGGTTGGATTTTTAAAAATCTGCACTGCAGCCTTTCATAAAGATTTATTCATGGGCAGAAGCAGATGTTTTGTGGGCGTTAACCCCATCATCTCGAGAAAATCTGCCTCCTCCACATCCTCTTCTGTTTCCTGAAGAGGAAGGTTCAGGGTTTCCACCATGCTCTTAACAAAAGCATAGTGGAAGGAGTATTCCTCAGGACCCCTAGGAGGGGACCTAAATTCTTGCTCATTGGAGACCTCTGGATCTATAGGTTCCCCTTCTAAGTCATCCTCCTCCTCCTCTCCATACACTTCCAGCACTTCTTGCCTTGCTGGGGTTGTAGGAGGAACTGGAGCAACTGGCAAAGGAACCGGGATTGCACACTGTAGGGCATTTAACACCTGTAGTGCCTTAGCAATGTCCTCAGCCGAGGGCACAATGTGCTTGTCTGCTGGGAGCTCCTTAGCCTTCTAGGCCAGAGATGCAGCGACATGTTTTTCTTTACACTTTTTCTTTAATGGAACCGGTTCAGAGCCTGTTTCCACAGCCCTTTTTGTTTTACCGTGTTCAGATTTATCTGAACTCCTGTCAGGATCCTTGGCTTTACCTCCATCCTTTTAGTGGGAAGAGAAAGAAAGAAGCAGAAGCCATCTCTTCTAAAGTTTTAGACCTTTTCTTTAATGTTTTAGGGCAAAAGGTCTTACAAATATCACAACTGGCAAATATATGACTTGTACCCAAACAAGAAACACACAGCGAGCGTCTATCTGCTTTTGTTATAAGTTGCCCACAAGACTCAACATTTAAAACCCGTGGGTCCTGTACATTTTTTATCTAAATGGACCGCTGACATTGATAGACAAAAATATTACTTCACAATAAACCATTATTTAAAGAACCTCGGAACCAGAGGATTTTAAAATAACAACCTAGCGTTCCTGGAACTGATATGATGGGTTCCTCAATAAAAAGGGAACCGATAAAAACAGAAATTTAACAAAAATAAAGCGGGTTCAAGGAACCGATCGCTAAATATATAAAATAAAGAAAAACTGAGGTAAAAACCTCCCAAATAGATGCAGAACCCTCGGTTCCAAGGAACTGTGAATGAACCGCGAATAGAGACAAAAAACTACTATACTAATACTAAACCATACTAAACAATGTTTCTAAGGCAGCAATTTAGATATAAACTAAAATGAGTACTTATCCACAAATAAACTTTATTCTGAAGACAGCTGAAGGAGAGCTCTCTGGGATGTCCTTACTAGGCAGTCGGAGTAAAGAATCTGAAGCACTCAGTGTGCAGCAGTCGCTAGGGCAGCAGTTTGAAAGTGACATGAGCCACTTGAGAATTCCACAATTTGCATAAAATTCCATTTCTCTGAGCAGTTCAACACAGGAGGCTGACTGCATTAAGTTTAATCATAATGAGTGATTCCTGGGGTTAGAAAGTCTGTAAACTACTCTCTTTTGACATTTTTTCTTCTACTTCAGCACTTCTTAACTGGAATGTTGAAACCCAGCAACAGCTCAATATACTGTCCATTTTTGGGATTGATCGCCTTGCAAGAGAAAATGTTAGTATGCTGGCATCGTATGTACAGGTCATACTGGCTACTACCTAATTTAGATATTTCTCCCTCTGATTTGGGAACTTTAGAGAGGGTCCATACAGGGACCTACGGGTCCCAAATAGACTGCTCCATTCAAACACTGGAACTATTCCACATGCTGCCTAAAAACAGCCATAAGCTTGATGCCGCAAACAGTCATTTGGTTTCATTTTTAGAACTGCAGCAGCTGAACATGCATACTATGGAGAATGAACAAACTATGTGACTATCACACTTTTCAAATCTATCAGATAGCTGAGCTTCTGATTATAATTCCCATTCTCCTCTAACAGAGCATGCCAACATGCTTATTTGGAATACTGCTGGGTTGGGGAACAAATGGGTGGATCCTCAATGGATCAGTTTTGTTCAGAATTATGAGGTCCTTGTGCTTCAAGAAACTTGGGCCACTAAACAGCCTTATATAAATGGCTACAAATCTTGCTATATACCTGCCATCAAGATTAATCATCACGGAAGACCTAAGTTGGGTCTTACAACTTTGCTTAAAATTAGGAAAGGACTGATGGTCCTAGATCACTTTGCACCATCTCAGAAATTCCCTCTTACTGTGGTAAGATGAGATTCCTTAGTATACTTGATTGCAAACGTTTACATCCCCCCCAAAAAAAAAAATTCCATACACTCTTACAATATGATATCTGTTCCAAAATGGCGATGGAAATAGATAGTATGTCACTTAAATGTTGACACTGTACTGTTGGCGGGGGATTTTAACTCAAGAATTGCACACTTTGACAATCTACCTATTTTACAGGATTAAATTTATTTAATTTAGGCATGAGGAATTCTTCTGACAAAGTACTGAATGATGCGGGAAAGCATTCTCAAGAGTTTATCACGAATAATAACTTATTGATATTAAACGGTAGGGTGAATGGTGATCAAGAGGGAGCATATACTTTTTTCAGCTAATGGCAAAGTGTTACTGACTTTCTTTTGTGCTCCCCTCAAAGTCACAACTAATTCAAAAAGTTAACAGTATTTACGAGACCTGAAAGTGATCACGCCACATTATTACTTTCTGTTGCTACAACTGGTAATATGTCGCATTTCTACTAAAACCTTGGCCTCAATAGCCTTAACTGGTAAATCTAAACTAGCTTTTAATAGTCGAGGGAGAAGGTTACAGAGTTAATCTATTCTCCTTAACTTTCTGCACTTTTTTCTTTAGCATATTGTAATATCAATACACAGCACATTTCTTATTTTTTTGTACTCCGTTTCTATTCCTGTTGCCACGGTCCTCTCTGGAGGGAGCCCCAGCCCAGTCCCCTGGAGTCCACCAGCCAGTGCCGATCTCCACCCCAGGGATTACCACCCCACCGGCGAGGCCGGCAGAGTTCCCCAACCCCCGCCCTGGAGACCGGATCCAGTGAAACCAGCATCGTGGCTAGCCGGGAGCGGGGTCTGCAAGGTGCCCTCCTTGGCAACGCTCTTTCTCCTCCATTTTTCCACGCAGATGAGGCATGCAATGACGCCAGTGCAGGAGGCACACACGTGTCCGCATGTGCTCCTCTAGACGTCTCGCCCCATCTCCACCCCTATTTTCTGCAGCGTCGACGCACTGCCCCCCAGCTGCCACTAGGGTCCAGTTAAGCACCGAACACTGGTATCCCCCTTTCCCGGAAAAGGAGAGCGGTCCCACGGATGCTCAATCTTTCTCTTCCCCTGCCAACCCCTGGTGGCCCATGCTCATTCCCGAACCTGGGTCACCAGTGTGGCGTGAGGTGTGGCGTCCAGTACCTCAACCCTCGGCGCCACCAGGCCGGCTGCACAGCACATTTCTGATTAACTAAAGATGTGCTACTACCAGAAAATTAGGTTAAAAATATATTCCACAAGTAATAGCAAGACCAAGCATAATACCTGGTTTGATGCACAATGTATAAAGGAAAAGTGCAAGCTAGGGAAACTAATCAAGAGTACTAAAAAGAATCCTTCAAAAGACAAATTTGCACAACTAAACAAAGCACGCAAAAATTATAAAAAAATCTTGGCCTCAAAAAAATCTGAATTTACCTTAAAACACTGGGACGATATGTATCAGGTTATTAACTCCAAAGATATAAAGTACTTCTGGACGTTTGTGGCAAAGGATGTAAAGCTATATCTTCGTTCTTTGCCCATATATATTCCCAAAGAAACATGGGTCTCACATTATAAAACTCTGTCTAACAAATAATCTCTATTAACTGACAACAATACACCCCCTTTTTGGACTTCAGCCTTAAGTTTTTCCCTTGGTTATCACCTTGGGTTATGCATACACCAGACTGCAATCCAATAATTAAAATAAGGCCCTGGTCATGACACACCATACCAGGTGAAATACATATGGACCATATGAACTACTGGGTTCCTTTTCTCACACATTTTTTCCAACACCTGTCTTACCTCATTCTCTCCTGGTGGCCATTTTGGGTCGGGTTCAGCAATGGATGGTATCGATGCCATATGGCGGTTATGGGACCGCAGGAGTTACAGAAGGATTTGTTCCCCCATCATGGACCAAAAAAACACAGGTTACTCACCTGTAACAGTAGTTCTAGGAGTGGTATATGGTGTATATCCACATGTACTGGCAGTATCCTTTCCCCTTTAAGAGTTGCCAGAAAGTCTTCAAGCTGACTCCTCCCACCCACCCGGGTGGTACAACCCTCGACTCCACCCCATGATGCCAGATCTTGCCCGTTGAAAGCAGCGGTTGTGCGTCTGAGTCAGGGGACATTGGGTGGGTCCGTGTAGATGTACACATATACCACTCTTAGAATTACTGTTACAGGCGAGTAAATACAGGTTACTCACCTGTAACAGGAGTTCTAGGAATGGTATATGTTGTTCATCCACACTCATTGGCAGGTATCCTTGCCGCTTTAAATCTTGCCGGAAGGTCTTCAAGCTTGCTCCTCCCACCCACCCGGGTGGTATAACTCTCGGCTCCGCCCCATGATGCCAGATCTGGCCCGCTGGAAGCTCAGGTTGTGCGTCGAAGCCGGGGAGGTCGGGTGGGTCGTGTGGATGAACAACATATACCATTCCTAGAACTCCTGTTACAGGTGAGTAACCTGTATTTTAGGGACATGGATATGTTGTTCATCCACACTCATTGGCAGACTCCTAGCAGTTCTCCGGGAGGAGGGAGGCAAGACGACACCCCCAATACTTACTTGGGAAAGAGAGACTGGAGAACCGAGGCCCCAAAACCAGCATCCCGGCGTGACTCAAGGTCGATGTGGTAATGGGTAATGAAGGTGTTTGCTGACTTCAGGTAGCAGCCCTGCAGATTTCCTGGATAGGGACGCCCCGGAAGCAGCCATCCACTGCAGCAGTATGGCGGTAGAATGAGCCTTATCCTCTGGGAGGCTCCATGCCCGCCAACTTATAGCAGAGATCTATGCAGGAGGTTACCCACCTGCTTATCGTCCGCTTGGCTGCAGGTCTGCCAGATGCGGCTTCAGCGTAGGTGACAAACAGCTGGCGAACCCTCCCCGAATTTCAGCCGTCGCGCCTTTATAATAAGCGAGCGCCTTCTAGGGTCCAGAGTATGGAGCCTATAACCGCCTCCGAGGTGTGATTGGGGTAGAACACCGCAGAGTCAACACCTGGTTAAGGTGAAACCTCGACACCACCTTCGGAAGGAATTCGGGTGGGGCGCAGGACAACCTTGTCCCTGTGGAAGACCAGGTAAGAGACTCTATGGAAAGCACCTGGAGCTCTCCCATCCTTCTGGCTGACGTGATAGCCACCAAGAAGCGTGTCTTCCACGACAGGTGAGAGAGAGCACACCTGTGCATAGGTTCAATGGCTTGCCCATGAGCTTTGCCAGTACCAGCAGTAGATCCCACGGAGGTGGGGGTTCCCCGACTGGAGGGAAATGTGATCGAGGCCTTTGAAAAGCGCCAGACCACCTTCTCCTGCGCTATCGACTGCTTCCCTGCCCGCGCCTGTAAGCAGAGATGGCTGCCAGGTGCACCCTTAGGGTCGTCGTCCTAAGCCCTTGACTAGAAAGGGACCATAAATAGTCCAAGATGCTTGCCAAGGAACAGGAGGAAGGGTCCAAGCCCTTGCTCTGACACCAAATGGAAAACCTTTTCCATTTGAAGGCATAGCATTTTCTGGTCGACTCTTCACGGGACGCCTCAACTACATTGAGGACCTCGCCGAAAGACCCAAGGCCTGGAACTCTAGCCAGGAACCAGGCCGCCAGGTGCAGGGATTGAAGGTCCGGATGGAACACCTTCCCTGATTGACTGAGAGCAGGTCCGGGCGAGCTGGAAGCTGCCGGAGTCCTGGAGCTGAGACTGAGGAGATCTGGTACCAGAACTGGCGAGGCCAGTCTGGGGCTATCAGAATCACCTGCTCTTGTCCCTCCTCGCCTTGAGAAGCACCTTGTGGATCAAGGGAAATGGGGAAAGGCGAAGAGGCCCGGGTCCACTGCCTCAGAAGGCATCCCCTGCAGCGAGCCCTGCTGAGGGGGCGGGCATGGAACAGACTCAGCTTCGCTCTCCCTGGAGGCAAACAGGTCCACCTGAGGTGTGCCCCAATGGGAGAACAGATGCTGTACTACCTCCGGCAGAGAGACCACTGTGGATGCATCCGGCTCAGGGCATCGGGCAGGGTGTTGGAGGCTCCTGCCACGTGAATGGCTAGGAGATCCGCTCCAGGCTGCGCACGAGTGACCAAATGCGGAGAGCTCTGCATAGAAGCATGGAGCGCGGCCCCGCCCCTGGCGGTTTAGATAGTACATGGTCGTGGTGTTGTCCGCCTGACTCGGACCACTTGACCCCGGAGGAACGGAGCAAAGGCGGTGAGAGCTAGGCGGACCGCTGAGCTCCAGCAGGTTGATGTGGCATCGACTCTCTGGGGACCAGAGGCCATGAGCCCGGTGTTCCCCAGATGGGCACCCCAACCCATCAGAGAGGCATCGGTCGACAGAGAGACCGCCGGCTCGGGCGGACGAACGGATGCCCTCCTGCAAATGATCTGGAACGGTCCACCACTGGAGAGCTGCCCACATCCCCTGTGTCACCGGCACAAGCTGGTCCAAGGGATCGCAGCTGCCAGACCACTGGCTGGCCAGTCCCCACTGAAGGGACGATGTTCCAGCGGCCCAACGGACCACGCTGGTGCAGGCCGCCATGAGACCCAGGAGGCGAGGAAGTCCCGGCAGGGCGCAATTGCCCAACCAGAAATGATCGGGCAAAGGAGGAAAGAACTCGGCCCTGTCCGCTGAGCCGCGCCTGGCTCAGGAGAGTCGAGCGGCGCCTGATGAATAGAATCACCTGCTGTTGCTAGAGTTCCGACTTGGCTCTGCTGATAAGGAGGCCCAGTTGAGAGCAGACCTGGAGGGCCAGATCTCTGGACCACTCCGCCTCCTTCCTGGAGGGAGCTGCTATCAGCCAGTCGTCCAGGTAAGGGTACACCCGACCCCGCGCCAAGAGGAATGCTGTCACCACTGCCATGCATTTGGTGAAGACCCTGGGAGCTGGAGACAAGCCAAGGGCATGGCTTGAACTCTAAGAGGGATCCTTCCGCTCGAAGCTAAGGAATCTCTGGTGAGACGGACGGATAGGGACGTGAAAAACGCTGCCCTGCAAGTCCAGAGAGCAGAACCTACCGCTGCTCCAAGGATGGTATTATCTGAGCCAGAGTGACCATCCTGAAGGTTCGAGACCTTAGGAACTTGTTTAGGTCGTAGGTCGAGAATGGGCGCCAGCCCCCGTCTGCTTCTGAACCAGGAAATACCTGGACACAAACCTGGGTCTGAAGGAGGGTCCACCACCTCTTATCACCTCCTTCTGGAGGAGGAGATGGCGTCGGCTCGACGAGCCGCCAGTGAGGCTGGGATCCCGGCTCCCGAGGGGCGACGGCCTGAAGGGTGGTGCCTGCTCGATTCCAGAGGCAGACCTCTTCCCACCACCTCCAAGACCCACCTGTCCGTGGTAACAGCGACCAGGCGGAACGGAAGTGCTGGAGCCGCCTCCACGGGGGACTTCCAGGGTAAGGTGAGGAATGGGGCACACCCCCAGCCCGGCCACTGGGCAGGCTTGGAGGAGGGACCGGCCGAGGGACCTCCTGGGCCTTTTCCTCCTGCCTCCTGTTAGAGGAAGCCGGCGGTTGGGTTTGGGATGCCAGGTCGAGCCTGCTGGCCCTGACGTTGCTGGGCCGGGCGCGCCGGGGGCACAGAAGGACGAAAGGGCTTAGGCTGTGGTTTGCGGCCTTTGTCCTTCTGAGCGGAAGAGACCGAGTCCAAGGTGGCATTGGACTTCTCGATCCTCTGCAGGTGACCTTCCACCCCAGGGCCGAAGAGGTCAGTCCCCAAAAAGGGAACATCCGCCAACTTGTGCTGGGTATCCGAAGTAAAGGTGGATATCCTCAGCCAAGCCCGCCGACGCATAGCCACTGCGGCCGCCACCGATCTGGCACATGAGTCCCCTATATCCAAAGCAGTCTGAGCTGCTGTTTGGCCACTGCCTGCCCTGGTCCCGCACCTGCTTAACCGTAGTCTGCAGATCGGCGGAAGATGAGGGATGACTCATCCAGGGAGCCCAACAGGACATGAGAAAATGTGCCATGAGGACGGGCCGAACTGGCCTGACGAGGCCGAGAGAGACGCAGCGTAGACTTTTCGCCCGACATAGTCCAATTCTTGGACTCTTGTCAGGAGGTTTGTCCACATCTCAGCCGGGCGCTACCGGAAAACGCTGTCGGTAACCAACCCTCAGCAGAGGGGTGTTCAAAACCGACAAGGAACCGTAGGGACCGTGATACTTCCTGGCCATCCTGGTCAAGGCGCAGGGCAGGAAGCAGGGCGCTGCCAAAGCTCCAGTGCCGACCCACTATGGCCTCGCCACCGGAAAGGCCTCCGTCGGAGAATCCCCGGTCCAGAATCTCCGTGAGGGGATACCTGGCCCGCTTGGAACGGGTTCAGCTCCATCCCGTGGACTCGAGATGAGCCAGGTAGTCCTAGGAAGGACGACGGGCTATCGCCCATTGACTGACCTCCTGAAGACTCCAAGTCCAGTCGCTGGAGAAAGGAGGAATCATCTTCGACTCGGAAGAGTCCTCAAGAGCTGCCTCTGGCCTGAGCCACCTTCACCTGCCGAGGTCGGTCGGGAGTGAGGGTAACTGACAGCCGATGGGGTAGACCCTCAGCCGATCGAGAATCCTTGGTCGGAGCCCCAATTGGGGCTGTGGAGGCGGAGGTTCCACCGAATCGTGGAGCAGCTGGTTTTGGCCGAACAACCGCCTGGGTATAGGCCTCGGATAAGTCGAGGGTTGTGTCGGCCGCCCGTGACAGCCACTTAATGGCCGGGAAGGCGACGGGTCGGCTTACTCCCGCCAGGAGGAGCTGTTGCAACATAAGGTCCTCGCATCCGACGTATTTACGCAAGCCTCCTCATCCGAGGAGGAGGACGAGGCCGAGCGGCGACGCCGCTATCAGGTGCCGAGACCGAGACCGCCATGACGGTGGGATCGGCTGACCGCGAAGAGGTCCGAGACCGAGACTCCGGAATTTCCGAGGTCGGTGCGGGAGGTGTCGGCCGGAACCGCACTCTTCGCTCGATGGTCCATCCGAGGGCTCCGGAACCGAGGCACAGGCGAGCCCACGGATCCTCAACTCTCCCGGGGAACCGGGAGGGGAATCGCTGCTAAAGGCGACAGCCCGTCCAATGGGTCGAGAAAATCTCGACTTCATCGGTGGGAGTCTCGTCAACTGACCTGACGGGACACCGTGAGGCCAGTGGCAGGCCGAGCGGTCGACCGAGCCGACGGTCGACGGCCCGGGAGAGGGACCTTCCTGCTCCCAAGAGCGCCGACGGAGGGACTTACCCCTGTCCCTCTTTTTGGACCGAGAATAAGGTCCCGCAAACGTAGGCCCTTCTCCTTTAGTGGAGAGGGACAGACAAAGCTCCTTAAAAGAAGCCGTGTAAGAAGAGCCCAGAGAGAGCGGGATAAATGCCGCGGCCGAGGAAGAAACGGCCCGCGCCGCCTCCTCTTCGAGGGCGACCATCCGCTCGAGCTGATCCGCCGAGCCCGCCGCCGCGGACACCGCCAACCGGGCCTCCTTGGACTTCACCGGAGGGAACGCTTCGGACGGCCCAGTTGCAATCGGCAGCACGGGTCTTCGAGGACGAGGCCGAGAAAGATGAGCACAGGTCGCAAGCCCGCGGTCGTGCTCAGGGCCTACAGTAGACACACGTGAGTGTGGATCCGTCCGAGACATCTTCTGTCCGCATGGGCATCTCCAACCGGAGTCGATGGTCCATCGCAGCCGCGAGGGATAGAAGACTGAAGTCTTTTCGCAAAATTTATTTTAAACGCAAACGGAGAAATAGGAACCAGTCTCAAACGCAGAGCGTTAAGGAGGGAACCTGAGCTTCCAAGCGGTAAGGAAGATCTGGCGTCATGGGGCGGAGCCGAGAGTTATACCACCCGGGTGGGTGGGAGGAGCAAGCTTGAAGACCTTCCGGCAAGATTTAAAGCTGCAAGGATACCTGCCAATGAGTGTGGATGAACAACATATCCATGTCCCTAGAACCTGTGTTTCTAGTGATGTGGATATGGTGTACTTATCCACACATACTGGCAGACTCCTAGAAGTTCTCCAGGAGGAGGGAGGCAAGGTAAGACTGAAGAAAGGAGGCCCCAAAACCAGCATCCCAGCATGACTCTAGGTCAATGTGGTAATGGGAAATGAAGGCGTATCCCGACTTCCAGGTAGCAGCCCTGTAGATTTCCTAGACAGGGACGTCCCTAGAAGCAGCCGACGCAGCAGCATGGCGGGTGGAATGATCCCTTAGCTCTCCGGTAGGCTCCCTACCCATCAAACTATAGCAAAGAGCAATTCAGGAAGTGATCCACCTGCCAGTTGTTCGCTTGGCTGCAGGTTTCCCAGGTGCAGCTTCAGCACAGGTGACAAACAGCTGGCGAATCTCTCGCCAAACTCCAGCCGTGCACTCTTTGTAGTAAGCAAGCACTCACCTCAGATCCAAAATATGGAGCCTGTGTTCGGCCTCTGAGGTGTGATTCAGGAAGAACACCGGAAGAGTCATCACCTGATTCAGGTGAAACTCAGACACAACCTTTAGGAGGACCTTCACATTGGGGCACAGCACAACCTTGTCCCTGTGGAACACCAGGTAAGGAGACTCCATCGAAAGCACTGGGAGCTCACCGATCCTTCTGGCTAACGTGATAACAACCAAGAAGGTGGTCTTCAATGACAGGTGAGGCACGTCACACTTGTGCATGGGTTCGAATGGCTTACCCATGAGCTTTCCCAAAACCAGCAACAAGTCCCACGGTGGTGGTGGTTCACTCACCAGAGGGGGAATGTCATCTAAGCCTCTGAAAAAAGCCAGACCACCTTCTCCTGAGAAACAGACTACTGACCAGCCCGTGCCCGGTAAGCAGAGATGGCTGCCAGGTGCACCCTAGAGGTTGTCAACTGAAAGCCCCCTTTGGAGAGGGACACAAGTAGTCTAAAATGCTAGCCACTGGACAGTCCAAAAGGTCCAACCCCTTTCCCCGACACCAGATGGAGAATCTCTTCCATTTGAAGGTGTAGCATTTTCTGGTCGATTCCTTTCTAGATGCCTCCATGACAGTGAGGACATCTTCGGAGAGACCCAAAGCCTGGAACTCTAGCTGCTCAGGAGCCAGACAGTCAGGTGCAGGGATGGAAGGTCCAGGTAGAGTACCTTCTTCGACTGATGAATAGCAGGTCCGGCTGTAAGGGAAGGCAAATCCAGAAATTAATTTGCTTAAGCAAGAGATTGTAATAAAATTTCCAGTGCAAAATGCTGTGATTTAATGGTGAGCCAAGACACCATAAATGGAGATGGTGTAGTTGGCTCACTAATAAACCACAGCATTTTGCACTGCAATTTTTGTTGGGAGTCTCTTTTCTGCTGGAGTACTGGTTTTCTGGATTTTTTTGGAGTTTGGAGTGTTTCTGGGCTGGCAGACCTCTACCAGCACTACACCGCTCCCCCTTCCCCCCCATAGTGCAGCATGATACTGGATTTGGTTGTGTAAGAAAGGACTCCTCAGGAGCCTGTTGCTGAGGCTGAGGAGATCAGGGTACCAAAACTGGTGTGGCCAGTCCGGAGCCAATAAGATCCCCCATGCCTTGTCCCTTCTGACCTTCAGAAGCACCTGGTGGATCAAGGGAAGTGGAGGGAAGGCACGGAAGAGTCCTGGGGTCCACGGCCTCGAGAAGGCATCTCCCTGCAGTGAGCCCTGCTGGGGGGGCCGGGCACAGAACAGCCTCAGCTTTGCATTCTCTCTGGAGGTGAACAGCTCCACCTGAGGGGTGACCAACTGGGAGAACAGGCTCTGGACTACCTACGGATGGAGAGACCACTGGTGAGATGCCTTGCCTACCCAGCTGATGGCATCCACCAACTGATTGGAGCTCCTGCCACATGGATGGCTAGCAGATCCGCCTCCAGGCTGAGCATGAGGGTCCATATGTGGAGAGCTTCCTTGCACAGAGACAGGTCATGCATCCTGCCTACTTGTTGAGGTAATACATGGTCGCAGTGTGTCATGGTGTTGTCCGTCTGGACTTGGACTACTTTACCCTGAACATATGGAGCAAATGCAGTCAATGCTAGCTGAACTGCTCGTAGCTCCAGCAGGTTGATGTGGCATCGGGAGTCCAGAGCCCGTGGACTCTGTGTTCCCCCAGATGGGCACCCCAGCCCATGGGAGAGGCGTTGGTCGTCAGGATGACCGTCAGCTCAGGGCGGACAAACAGGATCCCTTCCTGCAGATGCTCTGAGACTAGCCATACCACTGGAGGACGTCCCACATCTTCTGGGTTACAGAGACCAGCTGGTCAAAGTCACCTTTGCGCTGAGACCACTGGCTGGCCAGCTCTCATTTCGGGCAGCGTATATACCAATGGGTGCATCGGACAAACTGGTGCAGGCCACCATGTAACCCAGAAGGCGCAGGAAATCCCGGGCAAGTGCAAGTGCCCAACCAGAAATAATTGGGCAAAGGAAGAGAGAACCTCCACCCTGTTCACTGGGAGTCGGGCTGTGGCTCGACAAAAGTCGAGCTCTGCCCCAATGAAACTGACTGCCTGCGAGGGCATGAGTTCCGATTTAGCTGCATTGACCAGGAGGCCAAGTTCGACACAGGTCTGGAGGGTCAGGTGCCTGGACCACTCCACCTCCTGGTGGGAGGGACCCACAATCAGCCAGTCATCCAAGTAGGGACCGCTCAGTGCCTCAAGTAAGCTGCCACCACTGCTAAACATTTGGTGAAGACCCCGGGGGCCAAGGAGAGGCCGAATGGCATGGCCTGGAACTCACAGAGGGTTCCCTCGGCTCAGAAGCGGAGGAACCTTCGGTGCGACTGACTAATTGGGAAGTGAAAGAACGTGTGCTGGAGGTTCAGAGAGCAAAACCACATGTTTTGCTTGAGAGATGGTATGATCTGGGACAGAGTTACCATCCTGAAGGTGTAAGACCTGAGGAATTGGTTCAGGTCATGCAGATCTAGAATGGGGCGCCAACCCCTGTCCACTTTGGCACCAGGACGTACCTGGAGACAAACCCTGGGTGTTCCGTAGGATCCACTACTCTGACCACGACCTCCTTGCAGAGGAGCTGAGCTATGTCATCTCAAAGAGCCGACTGAATGTCTGCGGATACCAAGTCCTCCCGTGGGGTGTGGGCTCAGCTTGGAGGGTACTGCTCGAATTCCAGAGGCAGACCTTAACCGACCACTTCCAGAACCCACCTGTCCATGGTGACAGCGGACCAGGCAGAAAGGAAATGGCAGAGCCATCCCCTCACATGAGGACCCAGGGGAGGCATGACAGACATGAGTGTGGCACACCCCCTTCCCATCACTGAGCAGACATGGAGGAGGAGAACCAGGCTGAGGAGCCACCGGATCCCTTCCCTATGGGCTTACGGATCACCGAGGCCACGGATTTGGGCCTAGGTCACCAGGACTGAGCCTGCTGGCCAGACTAATGCTGGGTTGGTTTTGCCGCAGGCTGCAGGACAGAAGGGGCTTTTGTTTCTGCTGCTTGGAGCCCTTGGGATCCCTCTGGGCAGATGTAACAGAGTCCAAGATGGTGTTGGATTTCTTGATACGCTGGAGGTGACCCTCCACACCAGGTCCAAACAGGTCAGTACCTAAGAATGCAACATCTGCCAGCTTGTGCAGAGTTACTGCCATGAAGGTCAAGATCCACAGCCAAGCCTTACGGCGCATGGCAACTGCGGCCGCCATTGAGCGAGCACAGGAATTCCTGATATCCAGAGCCATTTGAAGTTGCTGCTTAGCCACAGCTCCACCCTGGTCTCGGGCCTGCTTGTCTGTGGTCTGGAGGTCCACTGGGAGGTGAGGAATCACATCATCCAAGGAGCCCAAGAGGGCATGGGAGTAGTGTGCCATCCAGATGGGCGAGCAAGGAGGCAGCATGGACCTTTTTAGCTGCATGGTTCAATTTCTTGGATTCCCTGTTCGGCGGCTTGTAGACATCCCCGGTATTGCCTGAGCGCTGAAACATGGAGTCCAACATCCCCTCAGCCGAGGGGTGCTCTGTGAATCCCGAAAGGGTATCATTGGTCACTGCGTACTTGCGGGCCATCCGGGCAGAGGGTGCAGGGCAGGAGGCGGGGCTCAGCCAAAGCTCTAGAGCAGGGCCGACAATGGCCTCAGCCACTGGGAAAGCCTCCATCAGAGAGTCCCCTTTGTCCAGAATCTCTATGAGGGAATAGCGAGCCCACCTCTGGATGGGCTCCAATTTTATCCTTGAGGACTTGGAGATGAGGCGGAAGATGCCCATGTAGGAAGTGGGCCCTTCTTCCATCAAGAGATCCCCCACAGACTCCATGTCGACTGGACGGGAGTGTAGTGAGGTATCCTCGGACATGGAAGAGGCCACAAAAAGCAGCCAACCACCCGAGTCACTCTGCACCCACCACAGATGGTTGGAAGGGAGAGTGACCGACAGCCAATGGGGGAGACCCTTTTCTGGCTGAGACTCTTTAGTCGGAGCACAGGTCAGTGGCTGTTTGGGTGGTGGCTCCACCACGATCAGTGAAGAGGCCAGCTTCGGCCAAACAGAGATGGACTGGACCGTCTCTGTTGGGGGAGGAACAGTCTCGATGCTGTCGACCTGTCAGGTGACAGGCAAGTGATGGTCAGCATGGGAGCCAAGGTCAGCTTCAGACCAGCCAACACCAGCTGTTGTCAAATGAGGTCTTCGTAGCATCAACGCAACTTGTGCCAAAACCTCTCCTCACCTGAGGATGAAGACAAATAGTGGTGGCGCCACTTCCCGTGGCGACAAAAGATGGATCGCGGGATTTGCTCGACCCACTGAATGATAAAGACATAAACCTCAACTGCCGGGGGTTCCAATGGGGGATCTCAGAGAGAGAGCAGGGGAGAGCCGCGGCTCCTCCTGGTCTGAGTCGGTGACTGGAGGGTTCAGCTCAGCGGGCTAAGCCTCCCCTTCAGTAGGCACCAGCAGGACCAGAGTCCTGAAAAGAGTGTTGGCCTCTTCTGACAACAACTGGTTGACAGGGTCAAGAAATATCTCAGCTGCATTACTGGCCAGCATCTCGACCAAGTGGCCTGATGTGGTTTCCGTGAAGCCAGCAGTCAAGGCTGCAGTTTCAACCAAGGTCAAAATCTGACAGTCCTGAGACTGAGAATGCTCCCTGTCCCAGGAATGTCGATGGTGACTCTTCTCCTTTCTTTCTTCGACTCATTCTTGCAAGAGCGGGAGCTGTGCGACCCAGAATGGAGCCACTAAAAGTGCAATCAAAATCAACCACTACATTGTTTACATTAGTTTTTAAAACACATTTTTAGACATTTGTCCAGCAGTGCATAATAGTAAAAATAGATTCATGAACTTTAAGAGATACGTGCTTGAATATACAGTCTACTTTTCACTCTGTTTCTTTGTAAAGTTAGGATTACATTAAACAAGCCAGGGTATATCTTCTCTAATGTGGACTACTAAAAGACTGTTTTACAGAAAACAAACTCTGGTCAGTCTCAAAACAGCTGCCAGTGTATTAGCCTGATAAGAGCTAAACAATTAAGTTGTGGCTTGGACTGTAATTTCCTTGTTTTATTAGACCAGAGACCACACCCGGTAAAGGCTCTAAGTGACCTCTGGCCTATATTATGATTATTTCATTTCATTTCATTTCACTTTGTTTCATTTTTATTTATTTCACAAGCATCCAGTGACAAACATTCAATAAATACAAATAATGTATTTATTATTTGTCATACAGAATTTTTTTTTATTTTTTTTTTTTATACATTCTCTGTTTATGCCCCTTACTCGCCATTGGTGCGCCCCACATGTGGCCCGACCCATAATACTGTGGCTTGGGTCTTCTGCCACACCTGTATCTTTAAGAAGCCTGGGTGCACGTGTGTGGGGCACGCATGCACAGACACAAGCAGGAGCGAAGGTGTGTTGATGCTGGAGAAGATGAGGGACTAAAGGCTTGCTTGCCAGCTCAGGAATGCTCCCAGCCCATGAGGGCGTGTCGCGTTTACAGAGACCATGCTGGAGAAGAGAAGGGACTAAAGGCTCCCGGTCTGGAACGGCCCGGCTCCTGGGCGTGTCAGGTTTGAGAGACCCATGCTGAGAAGCAGTCGCTGAAGGAAAAGTTAATGGCCTGGGGACTTAAAATGCTCCTTAGTTAAATTTGCTGCAAACTGAGTGGAGCGCCACCTCCAGACATCAAATCCTCTTGTTTACCCCCACTAAAAACATGTTGTCTCTATTTCTTAAATTTGCTGCAAAGGGAATCAAAGTATGCAGAAACAGCAACATCAACCCGGTGCAGATCTGAGTGCAGACACTACACAGTACAGTATAACTGCTAATTATCTCTTGATCAAAAGGGAACACACAGAAAAGATGTATTTTCTAAGAACTTATTTTGCTGGGCTATGTCAGCGTGTAACCTTTATCTGTTCCAATTGAAAGATAATTTGTGTTTGCATGAGGTTGGTGATCAGCAGCTGTTCCCACAAATACTTTAATTCCCTTTGCAGCAATTTAAGAAATAGAGATAGCATTTTTTTTGTGAGGGGTTAAACAAGAAGTTTGATGTCTGGAGAGTGAGCGCTCCACTCAATCTGAGTGGCAACTTGAGCAAATTTGGGGGAGGATGTTTCTGGCAGTATTCTGCCACGGAATGGCTGATCTGGATGCAAGGGGCTGGCGCTTCTGTTGTGAACCATGTGATGTGCACTGAGACGCATCACATGGTACAGAGCAGAGCTACCAAAACTGCGCTGTTTCCCCCTTGTTGCGCAGTTACTTTGGAGTCACCATCGCGGAATGAGCTGCTTGTAGTTCTTAAGAAGAGCTATAATAGCATTGCTGTAATCGCTGATTCCCAGTTAAAAACGAGTGCAAATTGCAGCTGATATTTTAGCTGTGGGAGTCTCAAAGAGTAGACTGTGGATTATTTTGTGAAAATATCACTATTGAACTTACTAAAACAAATTGATAGCTGAAACAGTAAGGCAGAGCTGTGGGGCCTCTGCCATCTGATCTTAGCTACCTACTAAGGCAGAAAAAATAGCTTTTGGAACCGAAAGTGAAAAGTTAGATTCAGATCTGTGTGTGGGGGAGAGAGGGTTGCTCTTTATATCTCACCTAAGCTGGCAGCAGGAAAGCCAAAGCAGGTTAAAAAGGCACAGGAAAGGTAGAAATTGAAACAGAGTGTTGGGGGGGCTGTCTAGTTTTGTTCACAACTGGCAAACAGACATGCTGAAAATAAAACAGGAATTAGATAAAGCAGTGTGTGAGTCGCTATGTGTAAGTGGAGGGCTCAGGGCTGTGCCTTTTTCACCTACACTATGATGCTAGTCTCCATCTGATTACACAGCTTGATTGAGCTATTGATTGAGCAATATCTGTCTGAATTTCAACTCTTCCTACAAAAATGTCAAATAAATAATTATAACTATGTGTGTGTTTGCTCTGAGTCAAGCTGCAGATTCATCGATAAATAAATAGCAGCTACTGACTGTGATTTAAGCCAGAGTATGGAGGACATTCAGGCAGGAAATGCAACAGAAAAAAATCAAGCAGGACAAGAAGTGGGTAGAATGTTGAACTTCTGATCTCTCAGTAGTTTTCTGCAGGCAGGGAAATAGATTTATTAAGAGTGAAGAACTAGTGAACTTGAATTAAAAATCAAGGGGCAGGGCTCTGTCTCAGATAAGTTTGCTGCAGGCAAAGGCATATATAGACATCATTTAATGTATCCTGTTTGTTCACACTGCAGTCAGATAGGGAAAGCCAGAGAGCTGCATTATTAAAAGGAACAGTCCAAGAAATAAATTCTGCAATAAAAAAAAGATACTGCAGCAGATTAAGAAACTTTAATATTAGGAAAAGCAGGGTCAGAGTGGGTGGGACTGAAAAAAATAAGTGAGAGTGACTGACTACTTTAGTGTGTTCTGAATTCCCTACTCTCCTCTGCATATCTTGTGTAGTGCAAATAAAATAAGATCTACACATTTGTCATAATAAATAGTTTTATTACAACATTTGTCAGCTAAACACACCAACCCTATTATTTGTCATTATATAATTATTTTACTTCCTCAGTCGCCTCCTCATAAGAACTAGAATACTAAACAAGGCTACAGCTGTTGCTTATAAAAATAACAGTCTAGTCATGGGAAAACAAGTAAACATTAAAACATTTTCTGGTCTTCTTCCCTAAGAGACTATGTACTGCTGCATCAGGATCAGGTCTTCTAAAATTCAAATGGGAGCAATGTGGTGCCAGTTCTGTCGGAGACAGTTACGTTGTCCGTCACTGTGGCAGACACACAGTTGGGACCGTCACCTGACAGGGCTAGCCAGTCACAACTTGATTTTGAGTCTGCTGCTTGTGAACTACCTACCTACCTATGGCCAGTCCCATGTGGCCAGTATTAAATGTAATTTTCAGGGCCGCTGGCTCACAATGTACAGGTGGTTGAGATATAATTCAGAAAAAAATGTGATGACTTGTGCTGTGTGCATCAGTAGAAAGAAACAAAATACTCTGACTTCTGGCACTGACAATTTCAGGACAAGCACCCTGACTAGGCATGCTGACTCTGCAGACCACAGAGATGCTATAGCAGCCGAAAATATGCAGGAAGATTTGCAGCATGCCTTCAGAAAAACTATACCTGAAAAAGAACAAGCTGTTCTAGTGGCCATGAAGAGTGTTTATTGGATGGCCAAAGAAAACTTGACAATTCATAAATATACAAGTTTAATGGAACTTTTGTCTAGTTTAGATTGTCCTTTTGTTGACAAACTGTCTGTGGCCAAGAATGCCTTGTATTCATCAGAAACTACAGCCAATGACAACCTCGAATGCAGAGCCTTGGTAATTAGGCAGAAGACAAGTAAAAAAATTAGAAGATAGCCCATATCTCATTATTAATTTGTGATGAGAGCACAGACGTCACTGTCGCCAAAAAACTAGTACTGTATGCAAGAGTGCTTGATCCTGAAAGTTTCGTTCCATCTACTCATTTTCTAGACAACTTTCAGATCTCTGATGCCACTGGAGCAGGGATAGCTAAAGAATTAAAGCAATTCCTAGCCAGGAAAAAAATTAGCATGAAAAAAGTAATGGGATTGCGAAGTGACTGAGCAAAAGTCATGACAGGGACTGATGAGGGAGTCACTGGGCACATGCTACGTGAAAACCCAGTGCTAGTAAATATGCAGTACATTGTGTTGCTCATAGGGTTGCGCTATGTAGTTCACAGGCAGCATACTCTGTCCCCTACCTAAAAGAATACCAAGAGGTGCTAACTGGTATTTTCTACCATTTCAAAAGATCAGCCAAAAGAGTTGACAAACTAAAACAAATACAAAAAATGCTGGCGGAATCAACTCTAAAAGAGAAGGAGGTCCATGATGTGAGGTGGATAGCAGTTTACAAAGCGGTTGAGACTGTTCATCACACCCTAGACTCCCTTCTCACTTTTTTCTGCAATGAGACGGATGCTACAGCAAAAGGTTATGCCTTAAAAATGCCAAATATGACTTTATAATGACAACCTATATGCTAATGGATGTACCTGCTGTAATTACCCAGCTTAGTGTAGTGTTCCAGAAAAGAGATCTGGACATTTCGATGTTCCATGTCAGTTTGGAGAAGTGTTTCTCTGATTTAGAAAAAATAAAATCTGGAACAAAGGAAAAAATGTATCTACATGAAGTGGAGAAGGATATCCAGGAAGATGAGGAGGGAAGATCTGAGTTCAAGGGGCATCACGTACTAAGGGGAGGCAAAAACCTTTCAATCAAGGACCATTTCATCGACCAGTTGGTTGCAAATTTAAAAGACAGATTCCCTGGGTATGACAGAAACAAGCTGGCTGCGTTTGGAATACTGGGTCTTAGGCCTGTCAGCAGCCTTTCTAAAGACGAACTTGAAACCTGGGGAAATGAACAAATTCACGTGCTGCTTGATCATTACGGTCAACAGCAGAAACACAAACAGTTTAAGACAGTGGCACCACCACTTGTGGATGCAGACTGCACCAAAGCAGAATGGGAACTGCTGCAGCCACTTGTTGTGAGAGAGGGATAACTGAGGGACAACATGCAAACTCTTTGGGGGTTCATAATCAAATATCATGTCAGACTTCCCAAATCTTTTGACACTGGCCGCATTGGCATTAACTGCCCCTGTCCATACAGCAGACTGTGAGAGGGGCTTCAGTGCCCAGAATATTTTAAAAACTGGCATGAGAAATAGACTGTCTGCTACTAGAGTCAATGATCTGCTGACTATTGCGGTTGAGGGACCTTGCCAGGCTGAATTTGATTTTCTTTCTGTAATCAATATTTGGAGGGGAAAAAAAACAAAAAAGAGGTTATTCCAGCATGTGGACTGCACTGACCAACTTAAAGTTCAGCACATAACCGAACTGTGACTGTAGTGTGTATACTGACAACTTACTACTCTATACTTACCATGACCTCAAAGATCTCAAAAACAATTTCAAATATTTTAATTTATCCCTCTTGATATCGTGCCTCATTAAACTAATAATTATTTGGTAAGTTATATCTTAATATAGCCATGACCTTAGATCTGCGATTGCTATCAGGACTCTAACTAGGGCTGTTTATTAATGCCTCTGTGTATTCTTCCAAAATGACCAATCTCTCTCTTTCGCTCTCTCTCACAAGAGTACAAGGGTGGTGCCTTTTTTTTTTTTGCTGGCAAAAATTCACAGTTTACCACACTGCGAACAGACACTACCACTGGATGGACACAAAACCTCTGGCTGCTGCCTCAGGCCTCATCTTGATTGATGTATGGCAGTGACAGAGATGTCAGTGCTTTCTTGTAAACTACTATCCACCTCTGACATCATGTAAATGCCATTTATTTTCTGAGTCACAACTCACATCTCCCGTTGATTTGCACTTGCTGTAATAGTTCATCAGCTTATGATACTGTGACATTATGCTAGTAACTGCCATTTTTACGTTCGCTTGCGCAAGGAATATTTTGGGAGAGTAGCACACTCTGGAGGTGTGCCTCTCCCCTTCAATCCACTGCTCTGTTGAGCAGGCGTGGCGGTCCTGCACCAATGGGTGCGGGAGCTCTGTATGACAGCGGTGGTCTTCTGCTTCAAAGAAAACCACCGCTGTCATACCGAGCACCACACACGCCCTTCCTCGTCACGCCGCCCCCGTGTCACGCCGCCCCCAAAGCTTTGGTGCGAACGTTGTTTGTTGACGCAGGGTGCCCAATCCCCGGCCGGCTCCACGGCCCCCAGCCTATTCCTTCTGCCACGCTGGGAGCCCACCCCAGCGTGGCAAATGTCCGCTTTTTTTGCCGACAGGGTGCCCAACCTTCGCCGGCTCCCCCGTAGTTTGCTGACGGGGTGCCCAACCGCCGGGCTATTCGCCCCCGCAGTTATTTTCTGCCATGCTGGGAGCCCACCCCAGCATGGCAAACGTCCCATGTAGTCCTTTTTTTTTTTTCAACTGTAAAGAAAAACGGTCCCACGTAGTCTCCCAACCCCCACAACCCGCACCCACCCACTGCGCACCCAGTTTCCCCACACCCACCCCATACTTACCTCCGGAGCTCGGTGCGACGATCTCCAGTGGACGGGAACACGCCTGCACTCTTCAAAGCCGACCGCAACTGAGGAAATGCCGTAAGTTGTATAATGGCTAGATAGGGGTTTCAACTTTATTGCATATCTCAGTCATTTTTTGAATTTTGCACCAAATTTTCAACATGGGTTTTTGGGACCCTCTGTTCATGTCATGGTTTCGCTATGTCGATCTGATGATTGACAGTCAACGCTGCGAAATCACCCTTCGGGCCCGAATAACGCCATGACAGTGACATCACTCATGAGAAGGGGTCCCAAAACCCCATGTTGAAAATTTGGTGCAAAAATTCCACAAAATGACTGTTTTACGAGCGTGCGTTGCGCAGTTCGTACACAGGCTCGTAAGTTCGCGCATTTTCAATATTTTCACTCCAGATTTTCAACATTGCCATTTTACCACACCTTCTTATGAGTAGTACAGCTGTCATTTTTCACATCTCACCCAAAACGTGTTTCCGCCCATGTAACGCACAATGGCACAGTCGCTGTGTGGACTCAGTGTATGGGACACATTAAGAAAATCACAGCGCCACTGTTCATGAGCAGAGATCTTAAATGGCTATGTTGAAATTTGGTGAACAAATTCTAAAATATTGTTTTATTTAACGCAAGCGTTGTGCAGTTCCTACGCACGCTCGTGAAGTTTGCAAAATTTCAATATTTTCACTCTAGATTTTCAACATTGCCATTTTACCACACCTCCTTATGAGCAGTACAGCTGTCATTTTTCACATCCTGCCCAAAACATGTTTCCGCCTATGTAGTGCACAATGGCGCAGTCGGTGTGCAAAATCAATGTATAGCACACAGTAAGACAATCACAGTTACACTGTTCATTAGCAGAGGTTTTAAAATGCCAATGTTGACAATTTGGTGAAAAAATTCCTGACAATGACTGTTTTACTAGCGTGCATTGCACAGTTCCCACGCACACTCGTAGGTTTGCGAATTTTCAATATTTCCACCCAGATTTTCAACATTGCCATTTTACCACACTTCCTTATGAGCAGTACAGTTGTCATTTTTCACATCCTGCCCAAAACGTGTTTCCGCCTATGTAGCGCACAATGGGGGTAACAAAAAGGTCATGCTGAACATTTATTGTGCAAATACCAGCAATCGCACAGGGCATTAGGGTAAAGCACCATACGTGCCAAACACCACTGCAAATACCTGCAAGCGAACGTTCGGCATTGACAAATGCTTGTTTAATACATCTCTGATGCCGCGTTAGTTAAAATCCTGTATACAAATTTTTAAAGAAATGTCATGTATGACACACATTTTTCCTGAAATTACCATCTTTTCAGTGGCCAGTGGGTCATTTGACCCACCAAATTTGGTTCCTAGAATGAACGCTGTATGGCTCTGCCATTAACACTGCTCTATGGCAAGTTACAGTGGCCCTCAATAAGGCCTGCTGTCTACTTACTGGGGCGCCCCAACTCACCCACAAGAGTCCCATCTATGAGCAGGCAAACTGGCTCCAACTACAGGGCAGACTCTTCTACCATACCTGCCTGCTAGCTAAGAAAGCCTCTCTTGGCCTCCTGCCACTGGGGGTGCTGAGGCTCCTCGGTCCTCCCTCCAATATCCATCGCACAAGAAGCTCCGACAACATCATTTACCAAGTTCCTCGCTGCCGCACTACTCAGGGTCAGAGGTCATTTGCTGCCAGAGCCCCGTTATGATGCAACTCATTCTGCTCTGGCATTTCCAATACTCCTACCCTAGGCCCATATGAGCGTAAACTGCAGCAGTTTCTCGTCCCTCGTGCATCCTGTGACTGCTTCGCATAAGTTAGTATTTGGCCAGTCTACTATACATGCACCTTATTTCATACTCCCCTTACGAACTTCTTCTCAACCCACTTCTCTATCCTACCCCCCTCCCCCTATACTCCTCTCCTACCCATAATCTTCCCCCCCATACCATCCACCTATTTCTCACCCACATTATCCCTTACCCCTTCCTATCCTGTCAGAGACCTGGGCTGCCTCACCCATTCCAGGTAATTCGTAAATGGTACTGATCTATTTCTATTACATTCCCTGCACATAACTTTGTATAATCAGGCATACATTGTACAATGCCTGAAGACAGTCGTATTTACAATGTAATCTTTGCTCTAATCTGACAATGCCACCTAGGCTGCTCTTCCCTTTGCCACGCTCTTTTGTTATTTGTTTTCATAAGCTATACATGGTTTGAACTGCTTTACTTTCCATGTTTGTGTGTACCTGACGTGGAACCTATGTAAAAGAGCTTTCACTCACAGGTGTTAATCTGAAATCTAAATAAATAAAACATGAATAAATGTACACACTGACCTTGCTGCCAAATGGACCTTCGGTGTTGAGGATCTTGGGCCCAAAGACTGGAGATGGACTAGATAGTCCAGATTGTAGACATGTCTGCCCAGAGGGAACTGATCTGTCTAGGAGAACACCAGAAGGAGAATCATTTCCACTTTGAAGCATAAGTGCTCCTTGTTGCTGGTTTCCCAGAAAGCTTTAACACTTATATCACTTCTTGAGAAAGATTTAGCCCAGAAAACTCTAGGTCTTCCAGAACCATGCTCTAAGGCATGAGTTCTAGGATATGGGAATGCTATCCTGCCCTGGAACAGTGTCAGACTGTACTCCAAGGACTGGTTGATTGGCATTATGTTGCAGAGGGGAAGGAGCATGGAATACCAGGTCTACATGGCCCAGTCTGGAGTTATGAGAATCACTGTTGCTGACCCTTTTCAGTTTTATCAGAACTCTCAGTAAAAGTGGGAATGGAGGGCAGGCATAGAGAAACTCCCTGACCAGTTGACCATCAGAGCACCCTCTAGGACTGATCCCACAGCTAGGGGTCTGCAGCAAAAGAGTGTGAGATGGTTATTCTCCCAGGAGGCAAACAGGTCTATTTCTGGTGTACCCCACCATCTGAACACTGATACCAGCACCTGTTAGTTCAGGGTCTATCTGTGACTGCCCTGGCTGATCCTGCTCAAGGAGTCTGCCAGCACACTGTCTCTCCCTGGCAGATGTACTGTAGATAGCTGAACTTCCAGGGAGTAGGCTAGGTTCCAGATCTTCATAGCTTCTGTGCACAATTTTAAAGACCTTGAC
This sequence comes from Neoceratodus forsteri, assembly GCA_016271365.2. Lineage (NCBI taxonomy): Eukaryota > Metazoa > Chordata > Ceratodontiformes > Ceratodontidae > Neoceratodus > Neoceratodus forsteri. The sequence continues at coordinate 532,861,981 of CM057449.1, forward strand.
CCTCTCTGCTTGTTTATGTAATACACTGCTGTGGTGTTGTCTGTTATGGTTTAAACAAACCAACTCTGAATATCGGAGAAGAAAGTCTACATTGCCAGGTAAACTGTCCTGAGTTCCAGAAGATTTTCATGCTCTAAAGTCTCCTGTGTACTCCAGGTGCCACTCATAGTAAGGTCCACTAGGTGGGCACCCCATTTTAAGAAGGAGGCAACCGTTGTTAGTATCACTGTGGGGGACTGCAGGAGCAAAGGAATTCCTTCTCTGAGGTTGTCTTCCTCCTTCCACCATTCCAGCGACCACAACAAAGTTTAAGTAACAGGCACCAGCTTGAACAAAGGGTCCCACTTCTAGGAACAAATGTCCCCAATGTGTCAGTATAGCGCAGCTGATAGCACATCTGGTCTGGGCCAGAAGATCATGGGTTCTAGTCCCACACAGGATAGGGCTAGTCCCACACAGGATAGGGCTCACACCTTAAATGCTGGTGCCCCAGTTCAGTACTGTGGGGGTGCTGCACTGTCAGGGTGCGCCGCCCTTTGGGTGAGATGTTAAACGGAGGTCTCTTCTACCAATTTTTGGTGCTTTCCTAGTGGGTGTCCAGGTGGAAGTTAAAGAACCCAAGGCACTCTTCACAAGAGTTAGGAGCTTAGACAGGGGAAGGGACCAGGGAGGATCACCCAATATCTGGGGGTACCTCTTCCTCAGGGAGGAGGAATAGCAAGTGATAGGGGGAAGGGGTGGAACTGGAAAAGGAGTGGGAACTACTAAAGGGGTGCCTTTAATGAATAAATGCGACCCACTGTCTAGAAAGTAGGAGGGGCCAGCAGGAGGTGGGTTATGAGATCAACTTAAGACAACAACAAGACTGGGGGTAAAAGGACAGGGGGTGGGACTCTGCAGGGTAGTCAAGGTGAGTAGGGAAGAAGAAGAAGCAGGTAAAGTGGAGCAGAGAGTCGGGAAGGGGGGAGGATAGGGTAAGAGGAAGAGAGGTAAAAGTGGAAACAAGCATAGAAAGCCAGGAAGAGAAGGGCATAGAGGGGAATGGTGACATAGCTGGAGTACTAAATAGAGGCTGCGATGATACATTAACCAGGGTGTAGGGGCAGCAGTTAAGTGAGGCAGCAGCCTGTGATAGCAGTCGAGGAGGGAGAGGAGGGGACGGAAATATGGTAATCTTAGAGACTATAATTTAGGGTAGAAAATGGCTTTTCATTTCTTGGCATCTGACTGACAGGTACCCTTGCCGGAGGGTACATTAACTTACAAAAGATGCTCAGGAAATAAACAGCACCAGCCCAAAGCACTTATTCGCCCACTCAGGTATCCTTGTGACCATAGAATTTAAAGTTTTAAATTGCTACCATGTTGCTGTCTCTCGCTTAGAGTGAGTTACCTTTATACACCCACTCGCTACCTCAGCTCCACAGTGTTAAAATAACTGTACCTAAGGTCATTTTCACCTTTCCTGTAGCAATTCTGTTTCAAGCTTAGTTCCCAGGCATTACTGGATCCCTGCTTTGTTGCCCGCATACAGACAGTTGGACTCCTGAGCTCAAACACAGTATGCCATCTTTGCCAATGGCGGCTCCCAAATTTAGAACTGCCACAAGCAGGAGCACATGGACAAAATAGAAGGACACCCTCCATACTGACCTGGCCCTCACTCTGCCAATTTTTCCACAGTTCTCCCACACTGAAAAAAAAGTTGTCTCATTTAGTAGCGCTAGTATGTCGCATGCTCAGTGCTACCTGCGGACAGCTGATCCGTGAACTCTGTCCCTCATTCACCCCAACTCTACTCCCACTTCATCTAATCATTTACACATTTGCTTGTTTTTTTTTTTCCTTTTATTAAAAATCAAGTTCTGGTAAGCCATCACCTTTAACTTGTATATTCTGTTTCCCAGATTGCCTGATCACACTGCTACTTTCAGACACCAGTATCGTAAAGTGAAAAATAATGTACAAGTCAGCTTGACCAGTGGGTTAGACCACAGTCTCCTATACACTCTCCAAGGTTGGGGGTATGGGCAATATTAGACCATTCAGAGCTGCATCGGGCCTTATTACGCACCTGGGCAGTCCGGAATTGCCCAATATCATCCACCCTGTTGGATATTATTGCTTGTATATTCATTGGGGAAGGAATGGGGACCCAAATGCATGAAGGCAGGTGTTTTGGATGTTAGGGATGAAAGCAGGGAACATATGCCCAAGAATCAGGAGAATGGAAAGGGTGATTGGGGGGATCAAACGTAGTTGGACACCTAAGCACCAATGACCTAGCTGGGGAGGAGGTGGAGGTAGTACAAAGTAGATTCAGGGCATTAGGGAGAACCTGCAGGGAGATATCAAAAATCACTGGCAGTCTCAGAGGTGTTACCAGAGCCAAGGGTCAGTACAATCAGGAAGAAAAGAGTGGAAGAATTCAACATTTGATTGTGGGGATGGTGCAAGAAGGAAGGGTTTATCTGTACTTAGGACTGAAGGAAGATCTGGTCAAATAAAACACTTTATGCACCAGAAAGACTACACCTCATTTGGGAGGGCTTGAGAGCACTCAGGGACAAACTGGGGGGATACATAACCCATAAACCTAGTTAAAACTACTGGGGGGTGTAGGCGGGCCTACAGGCCCAACAATGCTGGAAGGAGGAGGTCAACAGACTGACCCCCCCCCAATATACCAGTAGAAGGGGTCTGGAGGGTGGAGAAAGAGGAAAGAAGTTAGCAATGGGGGGGGCACACGGAGGAGAGAAAGAGGAAAGAAAGAAGTGGGGAAGGAGGCTCTGATTCTGGGTAGAGGGTGGTGTTCCTGAACGCACAAAGTCTCGCTAACAAGATGGAAGACCCAGAGGTGCTATTAACAGGTTGTGGGGTGGACATTGCAGCAGTCACTGAGACTTAGGCCACACAAAACCAAGACTGGGATTTCTCAACCCCAGAGTACAAATTACACAGGAGGGACAGGGCAGAAGGGAAAGGAAGGGAGTGGTTTACATCGGGAAGGGTATATCATGTATGAGGGAGGAGTCAGGAGGGGAAGGCGGAAGCAACAGGTGTTTAGTTATTGTCCAATAAAGGGAGGAAGGTAAGGTTGGGGGTGGTTTACAGACCACCCAACCAGGAAGAGGAAAGGGACAGAGAACTGAACTCACAATATGGAATGCTACACGGAAGGGGGAGGTGGTAATAGTGGGGGACTTGAACCTGCTCAAGGTAGACTGAAGTGCCACAACATACGCCAGGAATCACGTTATCCTAGAAGTGTTGCAGAATGGGTCCCTGACTCAGGGAGTCACAGAACCCACCTGGGGGTAGTGATCCATGATCACTTGCTCACAAATGGGGAAGCACGTTGCAAGATATAATGGTCAAGGAGCCCCTTGGGTTGAAGTGATCATCGCACAGTGTGGTTCCGGTTCGACATGGGCAAGGAAAATGCCTACAGTAAGAAAAAAACAATCAGACTTCAGGAGGCTGGACATTAGGAAAATGGGTGAATTATTAAGGACACACCTGGCAGCATCAGGACAGATATGGGAGTGGACCAAAAGTGGTCCATCATTAAGGATGGAATAAAGGCTACAGCAGAGGAGTGTTTTAGGCTCGGGGAAGAACTCAAGGGCTAAAGCACTCAACTGGTTTAGCACTGAGGTTACCCAAGGAGTAAGGGACAAGAGACTAGCTTATAGGAAATTCAGGAAAACTTAGAGGAGGACAGAGAGAATTACCTAAAGATGGCTAGTGAGGCAAGTAAGGTAGACCAGCAGGCTAAAGCTCAGAAGGAACTGCAGTTAGCAGTGGGAATTAAGAAGGGGGAGAAGGCCTTATTTTGCTATACAAGCGAGTAAAGGGACGAGAAGGACGGGACTGTCTGGCTTCAGAAGGGGGATGGTTGGGTGGAGGAGAATGGGGAAAAGCAGAGGTAATGAATGAATACCATATTTCATTGAATAGAAGCCACAGGTCATAAGGAATACATTAATTAAAGCTACCCTCAAATAGAAGCCACGGCTTCTAATCAGGAATGAAGTCACATCAGTTACAGCACCATAGGTGGGACTCTCTGGGATTTTTCTTTGTAAATATGATTATTACTGTATTTCTGCTTAAATGTTTGATCTTAGCTGATGTTTCTTGTGCTTATTTTGCTATGAGGTAGACCAGTAACAATATACTCAATCATATTCAGGATGTGAAATATTTTTTTCAAACTTAATTAGATTTTGCAATACAAGCCACCCTTCAATACAAGTCGCAGGTGAAAATATAAAATGTTAATACAAGCCGCAGCTTTTTTTCGATGAAATATGGTACTTCTGTTCCATCTTCATGAGGGAGAAACCACGGACCAGTGCCAACGGGAGCGGGGGGGGGGTGGTAGAGGGGGACAGAGTGAGGAAAGGGCTGATAGCATTGAAGGTAGACAAATCACTAGGCCCTAAAGCAGTAGACCCAAGAGTGTTGAGGGAATTGGAAGTGGAGCTTGTGGAGCCACTAGTGGGCCTCTTCAATAGTTCACTGGAGTCAGGCATGGTAGCACAGGACTGGATAATGGCACATGTAGTGCCCCTCCATAAATGAGGTCCCAAAGATGACCCAGGAAATTACAGACCGGTTAGTCTGACTTCAATTGTGTGCAAGTTCATACAGACCATACCTATGGAAAGGTTGGTAGAGTATCTAGAGAAGCATGGTCTTCAGGATGCAAGGCTGCAGGGTTTATGGGAGGGAGGTGGTAGCAAATGCATCTGACTTCTTTGACTGAAATTACCAAAACAGCAGACAGGGTCAAGCAGTGAACATCCTCTACCTGGATTTCGGCATGGCCTTTGATGCTACACTCCACAATAGGTTATCAGGAAGTTGGTGGATCTCAGCGTTGGGAAGAAGATGACCAGATGGGTGGAAACCAGGTTGGGGAACAGGACCCAGAAGGTGGTGGTGAAGGGAGAGTTATCTAGCACCAAGGAGGTCACCAGTGGGGTCCCACAGGGCTTGGGGCTAGGGCTAGTCTTGTTCAATGTCTCCATTAATGACATTGGGGATCGCATTAAGGGCAAAATAACCATTTTCACTGATGACACCAAGGTCTGTGGGAGGGTGGACACTGCTGAAGGCATACAACATTTAAAGGAGGATCTGGAAACACTTGAGAGATGGTTCAGGAATGGCAGCTTGGCTTCAGTGCCAAGAAATGCAAAGTTATGCACACTGGAGTCAAGAATCCCAGGACTGAGTACTACCTGCGAGGGGTCTGGCTATCTGCAACACAGAAGGAGAAGGATTTGGGAGTGATGATCACTAGTGATCTGAAACACTCCATGCAATGCAAGAAAGCAGCAGCAAGGACAAATAAGATATTGGGATGCATAGCCAGGAGGATCAGCAGTAGGCGAGAGGAGGTTATACTGCCCTTGTACAGGTCACCAGGGAGGCCACATCTAGAGTATGGAATACAGCACTGGTACCCACACCTAAAAAATGACATTAACCTGCTGGAGACGGTCCAGAGGACAGCAACGAAGATGATCACAGGTTAGTAGTGTAACACACAAGGAGAGGTTGAGGGTCTTGAATACGTACTCCCTGGAAGGCAGGAGGGAGACAGGGGACATGACTGAGACCTTCAAATATTTGAAAGGGTGTAAAAGGAGGGCCTCTTTAAGCCAAGTAGTAACAAAAGAAAAAATTACTCACCTTAGTAATCATGTTTCTTCGATTGGAGTCTTGCTGTATTCTGACAAGTGCAGTTAGCCCCAGCCTTTAAACTGCCCCAGAGAACAAAGCGTTAACCTTTCTATGCAGAGCATAGAATGCTCAGCTCGAGCTCGGTTGATGTCTCTCTCTGTTTCCCTTTGAAAGCTAACCATCAGATTCTTACGAGCAACACTCTAATAGTATTCTATGTGGAAACTATAAAACAAAATGTTTAATAGCCAACTGGCAACAAAAAGTTTTGGACTACCAAAAGAAGACTCAAGTCAGGAAAACCAAAACTCAAAACCCAAACCAAACAGGAATATAACAAAATAAACACCCACACAAGAAGGGGGTGTAAAAAGAGCACCCCTGAGGTGCAACACTGCACCTGCCCACCCACTTCCCAAAACCAGGTTCTGAGAAGGGATGAAGGGAGGGAGGTCAGAATACAGCAAGACTCCAATAGAATAAACATAATTACTAAGGGGAGTAATTTTTTCTTCAAACAACTTGAAGTCTTGCTGTATTCTGACAAGTGCAGACTACCAAGCAGTACCTCCATGGAGGAGGGACAGAACCTACTTTGGGAATATGCTCTGAAGTACTGCTGTGCCAAACCGAGCATCTCTCCTAGCCTGGATATCCAGAGAGTAATGCTTGGTAAAGGTATGGACTGTTTTCAAGGTAGCTGCTTGACAAATTTCTAAGAGAGGGATACAGCTGGCAGCAGCTGTACCTCTTGTGGAATGAGCCCTCAGGCCTGAGGGTGGAGATGTTCCCATTTTTTCATAGCAGAACTGTATACAAGACACAATCCACCTAGCAATAGATCTCTTGGTGGCAGGTTTGCCCTGTCCCACTTCTCCATAAGTGAGGAACAACTGGAAAGAGTCAAACCTGTGACCCTTGGGACACTCTATGTAGTAACTAAGGGCTCTTTTAACATCTAAACTGTGTAGCCTCCTCTCTCCTGAGGAAGAATGAACAGTGAAGAAGACAGGAAGAGACAGACTGGTTTAAATGGAAGTCTGAAACCAGTTTGGGCAAGAACCTTCTATTGGTTCTAAGGACCACTTTATCCCTGTGAAAGAAGATAAAATCAGGTTCCACTGACAGGGCTTACAATTCACTGATACACCTGGCAGAGGTAATGGCTACCAAGAACACAGTTTTACAAGTCAAGTACTTAAGCTCTGCTGAAGACATATGCTCAAAAGGGGGTTGCATAAGTTGAGCAATGCAAACATTCAAATCCCAGGCTGGGGCAGGGCCTCTAAAAGGAGGATTGGTGTGAAGCAATCCTTTAAAATATGTACAGAACACAGGATAAGAAGATAGTGAGGAAGATTTCCCCACAGACAGAATCGCAGAAACAGCTGACAAGTGTACTTTGAGAGTAGTTGGTCTGAGGCGTAGGCCATTAAGATGGACCATATAATCCAGAACCGTAGGCAATCCAGCAGTATCTGGAGAAATATGCTTCTTAGAACACCAAATGCTGAATCTCTTCCATGTGGAGTTATAAGTCTTTCTGGTGAAGGGCTTTCGAGAAGCTTTGAGAATATCCAGAACCCCTTGGGAAAGATGCAGATCTGCAAACACTAACTCTTCAAGAGCCATGCCTTGATAATGAGAGACTGAAGATTGGGGTACCAAATCCTCCCCTGAGAGGATGTTAACAGGTTGTAATTCCTGGGAAGAGACAGGGGAAGATGGACTGCTAGGGACAGCAACAGGGGGTACCAGAGCTGTCTGGCCCAATCTGGAGCAAATCAGAATCACTTTGCAAGGTCGACACCTTATTTTGACTAAAACTTTGAACATGAGTGGGAAGGAAGGAAGGGAAGGCATACAGAAGCTTCCCTTCCCAATTCAGAATCAGGGCATCTAGGGGGACTGAGCCCAAGACTGGAGGTCTGCAACAAAAGAGAGGGAGTTGGTGATTGTCTGGGGCTGCAATGAGATCTATCTCTGGAGTGCCCCACCTTGAAAAAATCACTTTCAACACCTGAGGGTCTAGGGACCATTCATGACGACCCTGAGAGATCCTGCTCAGTGCATCTGCTAGCACATTGTCCTTCCCTGGAAGGTGAACTGCTACCAGAGAGGTTTGCAGGGAATAAGCCAGGGACCACAATTTCATAGCTTCCGTGCACAAGGCCGTAGACTGAGTACCTCCCTGCTTGTTGATGTACCACATGGTGGTGGTGTTGTCCGTTCCAACCTGAACCACCTTGTTCTGTACTGACTGAGAAAAAGCTTTCAGGGCAAGAAAAACCTGCCCTGAGCTCTAGGAGACTGATATAGAGAAGGGATTCTTGGTTGGACCACAGCCCCTGGGCAGTGAGGACCCCCAGATGGGCTCCCCAGCCCAGAAGAGAAGCGTCTGTGGTAAGGACCACTGCACAAGGCTGAGTGGCAAAAGGAACACCTTGTCTTAAATTGTCCTGATCCTACCACTATTGGAGGGTTTGGATCAAGGTCAGAGTCACTGGGATCAGTTTTGTAAGGGAATCCTTCCTCCGAGACCAAAAAGCTCTCAGATGGAACTGAATATCCCTCATCTGGAATCTTGCCCCTTGTACCACTGCTCTTGAAGCTGCCATGTGGCCCAAGAGCTGAAGGAAATGCCTTGCTGGTCGAGATACCTGAAGGCTGAAGGAAGAGGCTAGTTCCATAAGGACCCTTGCCCTTTCTAGAGGAAGAAAAGCTCTTGCTCTGAGTGTGTCCAATGCTGCCCCTATAAAGGTAAGAAGCTGGACTGGTTCAAGAACCGACTTGGGAAGGTTGAGAAAAAAATCCTAGAGAAGTGAGCACTTGCTGGGTCACTTGCAGGTGAGACTTGACTTGGTCTGGAGACTGGCCCACTATTAGCCAATCGTCCAGATATGGAAAAATGGAAATCTTTTGCCTTCTTAGAAAGGAAACTACTACTGCCAGGCACTTTATGAAAACCTTTGGGGCTGAGGTTAGGCCAAACAACTGACTAGACTAGAGCCTGTGTGGCTGGCTGTTTGTGTTTGTCTCTTGTCAGTAGTTTAGTTTTTGTGGATTTTCATGTGTTTCTGCTTGGAGGAACTAGACCATTCTTGGACATAACATCTATGAACATTTCCTGGACTAAGAAACTGCAAAACATCAACACCAGGTATTGGCATTCTCATCATAAATCAACTTATTTGGTAGCCATCAAAGCCAAAAGTAAGGTAAGTAAATCTGTTATACAAGCACTGAGTTGGGGAGTGCTGCACTGAATCCACATTTCCGTCTGACTTGGTCTTAAAAGATGTGTACTAGTCTTTGAGGTCTATTCAAAACCATTTTGGAGAACAAAGGGAAGAGACTAACAAAGGATTTTTACATCCTGCATACGCCCCAGGCCAATGTTCATCACCTTCAGGAATTTAACCCTTCAGGAATTTATCACATTCTGGGTCTTTGAGCTACAATAACAGTTTTCTGGTCACAGGTATTTCACCATTTCTTGTGGATTTGATTACTTTTCATCAATCACGTGGCACCTCTGAGAACATGGCTTTATATATTGTGCTCTGCAATATCACGGACAAACGCAGACCAGCAAGGCCAAGAGGACTAGATGCCCTACAACAAAACTAATCTGCAAAATGATTAAAGCATACCTTCTTAGGATACTACTTATGCTACTTCTGATATCTGGAAATGTTCATCTTAATCCGGGGCCTACCAGCCTAGCACCCCATGCCACAAAAAGGCGGGAGGGGTCCCTCACATTAGCCTCAATCAATGTCTGCAGCCTCCTTAACAAACTTGACATCTTGCAAACCTGGTTCCAGCAACATAGCCCTGATGTACTCTCTGTAGTCGAAACATGGCTTAACTCCAAGATACCAGACGCTGCAGTCACAATCCCTGGATATTCAGGCAGGACAGGGTTTCCAAACGAGGTCGGGGCTGTGCCATCTACCTGAGGAATTCCTATCTGGGTCAAGTCTTCCCATTCTCAAACCCTAAACCACCCTCGCAGGTTCTTGCTATTAAAGTTCTACTCGGGGCGCACAACAAGAAGCTCACCATTGCCTCTGTGTACCTACCCCCTAAAGATCAGCACAATGGATTTATGAGCAGATTGGAAAGCCTACAGGGATTACACCATAAGTCTGAACTCATAGTACTAGGTGACTTCAACATAAATTGGCTATTGCTGGAGGCCAGTAACTACAAGGATGCTGTCACGTCACAGAACCTCACCCAGCTTGTTACCACCCCCACCAGATGCAACTACAGGACAGGGTCGTGAACACTTTTGGACTGGATCCTAACTAATCACACTGAATGAATCTCAAAAGTCTCAGTGCTCCCTGATGGGATCAGTGACCACTCACCGGTCACATGTACCTGGACAAACAAATTCATTAAGCCCCACGCCAGAGTGTTAAAGCAGGGGTACCTTGAGCTACTAAAGACACACCTAAGCCACCTGGACTGGACACCAATTGACTCTGCCATTGATGTAAACCAAGCCTTAGACCTTTTCATCAGCCACTTCACTGCGGCCTGCAATATCTTTGCACCTCTCAAAAAGCTGAAGGTCAGGGGCAGAGCTAACCCTTGGATAACCACCGATCTAATCACTTTACTCAAACATAGGGATCATCTCTGGCACTGTGCCCATGCAACATCCAAACCTGGGATATTCATAAATATAAAGCTGCCAGAAATGAGTTCACTCGGGAAGTTAGGAGAGCCAAAAGCAAATACTTCAAGGAAACTCTCTCCAACTCCTGGGGTGATGGAAAAAAATTTTGGAGTAACTTGGAAGACCTTACAGGCAAGGACCCTAAGTCACCACCCACCATGCTAAACATAAATGGAACACCAACAACTGACCTGTACACCATCAGCAACACCTTTAACAATGCATTCTCCAACTTGGATAGTGTCCTCCCTTCTAATTTCTTTGATGCCCCCTCTGGTAGTAACCTCCTGCAACCACTCTGCTCCTACACCCTGCCCCACAATTCTACTTCAAGGAGATCCCAGTGCATGAAGCCAGAACCTATATTCAGAAGGCCATTCACAATGCAGGCTACAGCGGTGACTCCCTTGACCTGAAGTTGTTAGCACTTGTCCTTGAACCCTTGACAAAGGTCCTCAATCTATCACTAAGGATGTCCCAGTTCCCATCTCGCTGGAAACAGGAGACCATCACACCGGTACACAAAAGTAGAGACAAATCACTGCACTCCAACTACAGACCTATCTCCATCCTCCCTCCATTGTCTAAGGCCCTGGAGCGCATCGCCTCAGACCAATTAGTCAAGTACCTGGAAAAATACGACATCCAGTGTCCTAAGCAACATGGTTTCTGAAAAGGGCACAGTACCACCACTGCACTATTAGAATTCACAGGCTTCATCCATACCGCACTTGATCAAGGAAACTGTGTAAGGGCAGTATTCATCGACCTTACGAAAGCCTTTGATACTGTGAACCACCCACTCTTACTCAAGCAATTATCAAACATTAGGCTCTCCAATGAAGCACTGCTCTGGTTTTCAAGCTACCTTGGGGAGAGGGTCCAGCGGGTTAGGATTGCCAGTGTTACCTCGGAAGAAAAGCCAGTCCTTTCAGGGGTCCATCCTGTGGACACTACTCTTCAGTCTCTTCCTCAACGACCTTCCCAGTGTCTGTCACCAGAAATTACTGCTCTACGCCGATGACGCAGTCATGTTCGCCAACCACCAAAACGCAGAGCTCCTCGAGAAACAATTACAGCTTGAATTCATGCGCATCGAATAATGGTTTAAGTCACACAAACTGGTCATGAACTACAGCAAAACAAAGGTTATGACCTTCTACAACGCCAGGAGCAAGTACAAATCCCATGACCTCTCCATCCTAAACCAAACAGAGCCCTTACTTGAATACGTTCCTGATTTTAAATACCTAGGTGTCACATTGGACAGCTCACTGTCCTACCATCGGCACATAGATTCTGTCGCCAAAGCCACCAACATCCGTATAGGCCTGCTCTACAGGCACAAACACTGCATGACTCCTGACACTCTCCGTTGGCTATCAACAGCTCTGTCACCCATCATCGACACGGGCTAGCAATTTATGGCTCTGCCTCCCTCTGCCCTCCGCAGAATTACAGTTGCACTCAACAAAGCATGCAGGCTGCTAACTGGGGCTGATCGACTTACACACACTTGTGACCTGTACACTCGGGCAGGATGGCTACCTCATCAGCCGGATACAGTATCAAACCTGCCTCTTAGCCAAAAGTCCTCTCGGGTCATGCCTCGGCCTTGAAAAGCTACTTATTGACCACCACAGCACCCAGAGAACTAGAAGTTCACAACAACTAACCTTCCTTGTCCCCAAATGCCGACTACCATGGGCAGAGGACCTTTGCCCACTGAGCACCACAGTGGTACAATACTCTCAACAAAGAAACTCTTACTGCTGCTGCTCTTGGCCCTTTTAAGAGACAACTGACTTCATCTAATTTCAACTAGTCGTAGACTGCCTCGCCTAATTGGGGCCCACCGCTCACTGCCTCCACTTCAGTCTTGAAAGCTATCTCTCCCGCCTTGTTTCCTTCTACCTGCCTCACCCATTGCCTCCTCTCCTTTCTCCCGGGCATTTCCTGACTTCTATCCTCCTCTCCCTCCTTTAGAGCTCTTACCTCACCCTCTACCCTCCGACAATGGCCTTCCTGCCTGCTTACCCCTTCCTCTCACCTGCAGTGCTTATTTCCAAGATTGCCTTGGCTGGTATGTCATGCTACCCTAACATTTGGCACATTTTGAATTACTGGAATTTCCTAAGCCTCAGTCTCTTACTTCTTGTTATTGTGTAACTATGTATTATTATGTTGACCTTTGTATGTATGTATACCCCCCATTCCTTTGATGTGGAACCTTTGTAAACGAGCAGTTCTTGCTCAAAGGTATTTGTAATCCTAGATTTCAATAAAATAAAATAAAAATAAAAAAAAAAGGGCACTTCTCTGAACTGATAGTGGCCTGAGGGCAACTCTAACCTGAGGTACTTTCTGTGGGAGCACCTGATGGGAATGTGAAAGTAGACATCTTTGAGGTCCAGGGAGGCTAACCAGTCCCCTGGCTTTAGACAGAGAGAAGGATTATTCCCAGAGTTACCATCTTGAACTTTGGTTTTAAAAGATGTTTGTTTAGATATCTTAGGTCTAGGATGGGTCACCACTCCCCTGTCTTTTTTGGGGTCAGGAAGTACCTGGAGTACAGCCCTTTGCCCCAGTGTAGGGTAGGTACTCTCTCTATGGCTCTTAAGGCTAGAAGAGAAGAAACCTCTGCCTCTAGGGCAAGGGTTTCCAAGAGATTTGTAGGTGGAAAAGATCTGGCTCTCATCTTTGGAAATTTTCTGATGCTGAGAACCAGTCCCTGGCTTACTACTTCCAGGACCCAGTTGTCTGATGTAACAGATCAGCCTGCCCCCTACTGGTACAGGAGAGTCGACCTGGGAAGGCCCATCAGGGTGTCTGCTTGGCAGGGGTTTTAGGCTGAGGAGTGGATGCAGCCCTGCTCATCCCCTTCTGCCTCTCCCTCTGAAGAACCCCCCTGTGAAAAGGAAGAAGAGGCCTGTGCTTGGTAAGAAGGCCTTTGAAAAGGCCTGCCCCTGCCCCTAGACCGCTGCCTTTGAGGAGTTGCCTGCCTCTCCTTGGCCTGAGCACTCCTGTAGGAGGTCCTGTACTCATCCATTTTCTTCATGTAATTCTCTGTCTGCCCCCCAAACAGAGAATTACCCACTACAGGAAAATCCATGGCCTTACCCTGGGTATCCTGCGAGAGGCTAGTACATCTGAGCCAAGCCATTCTCCGAAGAGCCACAGATGTAGCCATGACTCTAGATGACACATCATTAGAGTCCACAGCAGCATGAAACTAAACTTTAGATGCCTCAATCCCATCTGCAGCCACTGCCTCCAGCTCACTGGCTAGCTGGGGGGAGGCCTGCTTAGCCAGTGCCAGTACAGTGTCCCACCTGGACTTCTGGTACCTAGCTGTACAAGCCGTATAATTTGCCTGTCTGAGTCCCAGGGAAGATGCCATGTACAGCTTTTTTGCCATGGCATCAGCCTTCCTAGAGTCTTTGTCTGGGGGTGTGTAGCCAAGGGAATGCTTGCCTTATCACAGGCAGCAGCCTGCACAACCCCAACATGGCTGCATTGGTAGTATAAAAACTCAGTTTCTGAGCCTGAGAGTGTATACCGCTTGTCCATTCTTCTGTCTACAGGAGGTACAGAATTGGGAGACTTCAGAATTTTTTGTGTCTGTTTCCCAAAAGATTTGTGGAGGGAAAGAGACAGTCTCCTGAACTCCGGGATATCCCTCATTTCTACATAATCAGGCTCCTCCTGATCCTCCATTGCCTCTTCCATAGGAAGCTGGAGGGTCGGATCTCCTTTTGCCCGAAGAAGTATCGCCCTGGTCAGAGGCCACTGCTTCTGGTTCGGTCGGAACCGAACCGGGCTGGCCATCCGGGTTAGCGGACTTATTGGCCTCCTTTTCCCTGAGTCTACCTATCTCTTTCCAGGGTAGAGTTTGGAAAATGTTTGCAAATTTGGCAGTCTGAATCAAGGTGGTCAAATCCCAGATAATAAACACAGGTGGTGTGGGGATCGGCCTTAGCAAAGACCTCCCCACACTCACTGCAGTGTTGAAACCCAGTGGGCCCGTTTTTTTTCTTGGGTTCCTCAGACATGACATGCCAAACTAACAAACTACCCTTTTTTCGAGCAACCGCCAGGCAAGACTCCCTTATTGGTTCCTAACCGTGTCATGGGTCTTGGAAAAAAACGTTTCAAAACACGTTTTTTTTAGAACCGATAAGAACCAGTAACCACACACTAAAGTTAAACAAGAATTAAACAAATGATCGGTTCGGCCGAACTGATCCACACTTTTTACAAGTTCCACACAGAAACACAGTACAAAACCTATCTAGTACTGATGGTACCACAGACAGAGACCGAACCGACTATACGGGAAACTTTATCAGTTAGAAACCGACGAAAAAATGACACTTAAACCGACTTCCGAACCGAGCTGCAGGAGAACTCTCCGGCGCGACTGTTCAGTGAGGCGGAGTACAGAATCTGATGGTTAGCTTTCAAAGGGAAAACAGAGATATGAACCAAGCTCGAGCTCAGCATTTTTTGCTCTGCATAGAAAGGTTAACCCTTTGTTCTCTGGGGCAGTTTAAAGGTTGGGGGTTACTGCACTTGTCAGAATACAGCAATACTTCAAGTTGTTTGAAACACAAGGGGGCACAGTCTTAAGTTGGAGGGGAGAGGTTTAGGGAGGAGGTCAGAAACACTTCTTCACAGAGATGGTCATGGCCAGTTGGAATGTGCTGCCAGAAGAAGTGGTCTCATTGAAGACAGTGGGCAGCTTCAAGAGAAGCTAGAATAGATATAAGGGGAAGAGTAAGGGTGATGAGAGGATTGGGGAGGGGGGCAGGGTCAATAGTTTAAAATGTGGACCCTGCAATATGAGCAGACAAGATAGACCAAGTGGGCTTATTCTGCTGGCTTCATTGTATGTTCATAAGAGCTGTAGATCTTCCCTGGTGTCCTGGCCAACATTCAATTCATCTTCCCAAAAAACTGGTTCATCCAACCGTCCAAGTCTGTATGTGGCTGCTGACATGCGAAATGGCTGCCATTACATAATCAATCACTTCACCACCAGACTCTCAATGCTTGTAAAAGGGTTTTGGGATACAATGTGTATGAAATGCACTGTATAAATGCTAATTCTTCTCCTTCTTCTTCTAGGTGATACTCAATGTCCCTCATCTGGAACCTGGTCCCTGGTACTACTGCAGTGGCTGAGCCCATGTGACCAAGTAATCACAGAAAGTCCCTTGCAGGCCCTGGCTGACATGTCTTGAAGGATTCTGCAGTTATAATCAGATTTGCTACCCTTGCTTGGCGGAGGAATGCCTTCCCTTGCGGGGTATCTAGCTCTGTACCGATAAAGTCCAGAAGATGAACTGGTTCTATTTGTGAATTTGAAGGTTTATGAGGAAGCCCAGATCTTCCACAGTCTCCTGTGTCAGCAGTATGGTGGACTTTGCTTTCTGCTGTGTTCTTCCTGAGATCAACCAGTTGTCTAGGTAGGGAAAAACCACCACATCTTTTCTTCTCAAATGTGCTGTCACCACAGCTAGGCACTTTGTGAATACTCTTGGAGCCAAGGTAAGGCCGATGGGAAGGGCTATGAACTGGTAATGGCAGTACCCCAACCTGAACCTGAGTTATTTTCTGTGTCGCAGCCCGACTGGTATGTGAAAGAGGTATCTTTTTAGATCCAGTAATCCCAGACAGTCTCCTATTTATAGAGATGAAATTAATCAGCTCAGTGCTACTGAACTTTTTTCTTCTTAAATGTCTGTACAGAGATCTCAGACCATAAATGGGTTGCCACTCACCATTTTCTTGTGCGTTACAGAAAGTGAAAACAAAAGCACTTTTTCACTGCATTTGCTTGCAATAATTTCTTCATCTCCATCTCTTTTTTTTTTTTTTAGCAGCTGTACTGTTTCTCCCCCTTGACTCCCAGTCGTCTGTACATCCTGACCAAACTCCCGACCTGAACCCCAACATCAGGCTGACTTCCCCCACGGCTTGCCCTCTGTGGCAGGGTGAAGAGGAGCCCCCCAAGCTCAACTCACCTGAAATGGATACAGATCGGAACAGGCGCCATTTGGGGTCAGGGCACAGAGGTCGGAAGCTCATGCTGCCCAACCGGGAGTCCATTTTCCTTGTTCTTGTATGGTTCCCCCCAGAAGCAGAGCATGCAATGATTCCAGCGATGGCACTGTGCACGCTCCCGTATGCACACCCCATCAGGTGTCTGCTGCACCTCTGCTCCTCTAAATGCAGCGCTGGTGTGCCAACCCCCAGCTACCGCTAGGGGCCAGGCATGTACAGATTTCTGGAGAGACCCCTCCCCAGAGAAGGAGAGCTGTCCCTGGGATGCTCGTTCCTTCTCCTCCCCTGCCGACCCCTGGTGGCCCACACTCACTCCCGAACACAGGTCACCGGCGTGGCGCGAGGTGTGGTGTCCACTGCCTCAACCCTCAGTGCCACTGGGTCATCTTCACCTCCATCTCCAACAGAATTTTCTCTGATAGGGGGCTGACAAACCTTTGAGCTCTGCAATTTTGGGCATTTTATGAAATGTAGGGACATACTCTAGCTTGCTATTTTCAGGACCCACTTGTCTGTGGTGACTTTCGTCCATTTCTGGAAGTAGTAAGCCAGTCTTCCTCCCACTGGCAATGGATGGGCGACCTGGGCATGCATGCCATGGGTTTGACTTGTCTGAGGTCTGGGGGCTGGCGCTGCAGCTACACTCCGAGTGCCCTCACTACTCCTCCTGCTATAGTAACCTCTCTGTGAAGGTGCTCATAGGAAACATATGTACAAGTATAGTACCCCCTACCCCACCTCCCCTTTCCTTCTAGGAGACCTGTAGAAAGTGCAGGCCTCTTCTTCTTTCTCAGTACTGCTCTTGTCATACCTCTTAGCTGTCCCCAATTTTCAGGGACATCCCTGATTCTACCTTAAAAATTCCCTCTGTTCCTCCCAAAATTTCCATTTTTGTCACTGAAATGTAGTGATTTGAAGCATAAAATACTTTCAGACATTAGTTTTAAAAAAGTCTAATTCTCCATCAGAAAATGCTTTTCATGTTAAACCATATGCTGTAGGAGTCTTTTTGAGTTGATATTACCAATTTTTAAGATTTGTCCCTGATTTTGGTCATCTGTCCTTGATAGTTTTTAGCCCTGTCCCTGACTTGCAAGGCAGAAGGTTGAGAGATATGCTCTTGTAAGTGGTTTTATCTCATTCACCTTTTTAGGGCTGCGTGGGTGGAGCCCTGCAGTCCTCTTGCGACTCGAGGACTAGTAGAAAAGCAGGTTGCGAACAAACAACCTCATAAGGTGACAAGTCACCTCTGCAGTCTGTGCACCATGGCCCAATCTGTGCTTACACTACTTGCTTTTGAAGTTGCTTACCAAGCTGCCACCATTTCCATGTGGAGTCCATCTTCTATGCCACAATACATGTTGAACCATTAACTGAAAAGCCTTTTAGCTTTTTAGCTAAATTTTAAAGAACAAATAAGAGACTGTCGTTAAGTGACTCAGCGTGCCTTTGATCTTTCTGTATTTTGGACTCCCCGTGGAGAAAAGTGCTGGCAGCTTGGTAAGCACGGCAGCTTCAAAGGTTTAAAGTTTGTATATGCTTGCAGACTCGTATTGCTGTGGGAGACAGTTATTTTGTCTAACATATATTTTATTTTTTTCTACTTGACTAAGCCAAAAAGCATGGTTGAAAATTAAGTGGCACTGGCTCTAGATCTTCACCCATTCATTTCACTGGTTTTAGTTCCTTTTTACGTTAGCTTGCATGCATGCGCAAGGAACGTTTTGGGACAGTACTACTTTTTGGAGATGTGTGACCCTCCTGTCCAACGCAGTGCTCCGTGTAGCAGGCGCGCCTGTACCGCATCAATGGATGTGCGAGCTGTCTATGACAGAAGTTCGGCTGCAGTGGTCTTCAGTTCAAAGAAGACCACCACTGCAATCAGCGGTGGTAACGTGTGTATTTAGCATACTGACATCACCCTTGTCTCCTGCAACTGCGGAAGAGAGTAGCAGGGACAGAACTGTGCAAAGAGATGCCTTCAGAAACAAAATCCAAAGCAGCATCTTAAAACACCGCAGTCCGTTCCCGAGCTCATGACAAAAAGTTAATTTACACATTAAACGTTCAGATTGTGATTTTTTGTACTCTTCCTCCAACTCAGTAGTCCAAACAAGATGGTCAATAATAATCTCAAACTATGCAGACACATAGGGCAAAGCAGGCAGAAATCTCCCCCAAAAGGCGAACCACTAACTAGATCCCCAGTGCTGTGTGTAATATCAGACTGCATAAAAAGCTACAGCCATGCACTGTTGTGTGTGTAGAAGTGATCAGTTTCCCTTTGAATTATATCTGACTTTGCACTTTTTTTTTTTTTAGAAATCGTGGTTCTTCCAGTGTTCAGCTTTCTTTAGGTTGCTGTTCAGGTCTCTTCGGTGTTGAAATCCCATCCCAGACAAAGTGTTACTGCTGATCAAATGGCACTGCAAGATTTCCGCAACTGTTGCACCATTTTTTTTTCTGTGTTTCCCCGTTTTCCTTACTGGCCTTTTTTGTGTTTCTGAATTACAGAGAGTTGCTAAGAAGCTCTGCTTGTTCCAGCCTGGTGAAAAGTGGAAGATCTGACACCCTCTACTGAGCTGCAGTGGGAAAAATGCATCTGCTAAGAGAATGCTGAAAAAAAATCTATCCACATACAAATGTTGGCATTAAAAGCTGTCGATCTGATTAGATGCTCATCGTAAACAGATTACTTTAGGCTGGAGGGCTTTTATTTTTCTCACCTCTTTGCTTTCAACTGCTGATATTTTTTCCAAGTGCTTGAATAGAATTACTGTGTCAGAGTGTCAAGTGAATAGAAATTTGAGGTAATTATGCACCACAACATTTTTTCTTATTATTAACGATAATTCTTGCAATAGAATTTACGTAAGCGTGTCTACACTGTAATATATCTCTACGTATATATGTGTGTGTGTATGTATATACACTGTGTATAAGTGTGTGTTTTCACTATATGTGTGTGCACACACGACTTGTTATGCCCATCCTTGATGTTATATCTGAAGGATGCAGACTATCTGAAGACGATAACTACAGGTTACTCACCTGCAACAGGAGTTCTAGGAATGGTATATGTTGTTCATCCACACTGTCTGGCAGGTTCCTTGCCGCTTTAAATCTTGCCGGAAGGTCTTCAAGCTGGCTCCTCCCACCCACCCGGGTGGTAAAACTCTTGGTTCCGCCCCATGACGCCAGATCTAGCCCGCTGGAAGCCAGGTTGTGCGTCGAAGCTGGGGAGGTTGGATGGAGCGTGTGAATGAACAACATATACAATTCCTAGAACTTCTGTTACAGGTGAGTAACCTGTATATCTAGGGACATGGATATGTTGTTCATCCACACTGTCTGGCAGACTCCTAGCAGTTCTCCAGGAGGAGGGAGGCAAGGCGCACACCCCCTACTTGGGAAATAAAGACTGGAGAACTGAGGCCCCAAAGCCAGCATCCCGGTGTGACTCAAGGTTGATGGGTAGTGGGTGATGAAGGTGTGTGCTGACTTCCAGGTAGCAGCTCTGCAGATTTCCTGGATAGGGACATCCCTGGAAGCAGCCACCAATGCAGCAGTACAGTGGGTAGAATCAGCTCTTATCCCTCTGGGAGGCTCCATGTCCGCCAACCTATAGCACAGATCTATGCAGGAGATGACCCACCTGCCTGTTGTCCGCTTGGCTGCAGGTCTGACAGGTGCAGCTTCAGCATAGGTGACAAACAGCTGGCAAACCTCTCCCCAAACTTCAGCCATCCGCTCCTTATAATAATCAAGCGCTCTTCTAGGGTCCAAAGTATGGAGCCTATATTCGGCCTCAGAGGTGTGACTGGGGTAGAACACCGGCAGAGTCAACACCTGGTTAAGGTAAAACTCCAACACCACCTTCAGAAGTAATTTCGGGTGGGGGCATAGGACAACCTTGTCCCTGTGGAAGACCAGATAAGGAGACTCGATGGAAAGGGCCTGGAGCTCTCCCATCCTTCTGGCTGACATGATAGCCACCAAGAAGGCGGTCTTCCACGACAGGTGAGAGATGTCACACCTGTGCATCGGTTCAAATGGCTTGCTCATGAGCTCAGCCAATACCAGCAGTAGATCCCACAGAGGTGGAGGTTCTCACACTAGAGGGGATATGTGATCAAGGCCTTTGAAAAAGCGCCCACCTTCTCCTGCACCACCGACTGCTTCCCGGCCCGCGCCCAGTAAGCAGAGATGGCTGCCAGGTGCACCTTAAGGGTATTTGACCGAAGCCTTGCTGAGAAAGGGACCACAGGTAGTCCAGAATGCTTGCCAAGGAACAGGAGGAAGGGTCCAGGCCCTTTCCCCGACACCAAATGGAGAATCTCTTCCATTTGAAGGCTTAGCATTTTCTGGTTGACTCCTTACGGGATGCCTCAACAACGTTGATGACCTCATCGGAAAGACCCAAGGCCTGGAACTCTAGCCACTCAGGAACCAGGCCGTCAGGTACAGCGATTGAAGGTCCGGATGGAATACCTTCCCCTGACTGACTGAGATCAGGTCCGGGCGGGCTGGAAGCCGCCTCGGGAGCCTGGAGCTGAAACTGAGGAGATCTGGATACCAGAACTGCCGGGGCCAGTCTGGGGCTACCAGAATCACCTGCACCTTGTCCCTCTTTGCCTTGAGAAGCACCTTGTAGATCAAGGGAAATGGGGGAAAGGCATAGAAGAGGCCCGGGGTCCACGGCCTCGAGAAGGCATTCCCCTGCAGCAAGCCCTGCTGAGGGGGGCAGGCATGAAACAGTCTCAGCTTCGCATTCTCCCTGGAGACAAACAGGTCCGCCTGAGGCATGCCCCAGTGGGAGAACAGATCTTGTACTACCTCCAGCAGGAGAGACCACCCGTGGGACGCAGCCCCTATCCGGCTTAGGGCATCGGCCAGGGTGTTGTATGCTCCTGCCACATGAATGGCGAGGAGATCCACCTCCAGGCTGCACACGAGTGACCAAATGCAGAGAGCTTCCCTGCACAGAGGCATGGAGCGCGTCCCGCCCTGTTAGTTTAGGTAGTACATGGTTGTGGTATTGTCCGTCTGGACCTGAACCACTTGATCCCGCAGAAAAGGAGCAAAGGCTGTGAGGGCTAGATGAACCACTTGAAGCTCCAGCAGGTTGATGTGGCATTGGGACTCCCGAGGGGAGCAGAGGCTGTGCGCTCTGTGCTCCCCCAGATGGGCACCCCAACCCATCAGAGAGGCATCGGTCGAGAGAGAGACCGTCAGCTCGGGGCGGACAAATGGGATGCCCTCCTGCAGATGTGCTGGAACGGTCCACCACTGGAGAGCGTTCCGCATCCCCAGGGTCACTGTTACTAACTGATCCATGGGATCAAAAAGCTGTGACCATTGGCTGGCCAGCCCCCAATGAAGGGGACGCATGTACCAGCAGGCCAAATAGACCACTCTGGTGCAGGCCGCCATGAGGCCCAGGAGGCACAGGAAGTCCCGGCAGGGCGCGATTGCCCAACCTAAAATGACTGGGCAAAGGAGGAAAGAACCTCGGCCCTGTCCACCAGGAGACGTGCTCTGGCTCGTAGAGAGTCGAGCTCTGCCCCAATGAATTGCATCACCTGCTTTGGCACGAGTTCCGACTTGGCCTCGTTGATGAGGAGGCCAACCTGAGAGCAAACCTGGAGGGCTAGATCTCTGGACCACTCCACCTCCGCTCTGGAGGGGGCTGCAATCAGCCAGTCATCCTGGTAGGGGTACACCTGGACCCTTCGGTGCCGCAGGAATGCTGTCACCACTGCCATGCATTTGGTGAAGACCCTGGGAGCTAGGGAAAGGTCAAAGGGCATGGCCCGGAACTGGTAGAGGGATTCCTCCGCCCTGAAGCGGAGGAATCTCTGGTGGGACAGACAGATTGGGACGTGAAAGAACGCGTCCTGAAGGTCCAGAGAACAGAACCACATGCCTCATTCCAAGGATGGGATTATCTGAGCCAGAGTGACCATCCTGAAGGTCAGAGACCTTAGGAACCTGTTCAGGTCATGCAGATCGAGAATGGGGCGTCAGCAACCTGTCCATTTTGGGACCAGGAAGTACCTAGACACAAACCCTGGTCTGGAGGAGGATCTGCCACCTTCCTGATCACCTTTTTTCGTGGAGCAGGGCAATATCGGCTCAGCGAGCCGACAAAGCGGCTGTGGACCCCGTAGCCCCCCGGAGGCGACGGCTCGGAAGGGCAGGGCCTGCTTGAACTCCAGGGGCAGGCCCTTTCCTACCACCTCCAACACCCAATGGTCCATGCTGATAACAGACCAAGTGGAAAGGAAGTGGCGGAGCTATCCCCCCATGGGGGGAACCCAGAGGGGAGTGACGAGGCTGGGGTAAACACCCCTCAACCCGTCACTGGGCACACTTAGAGGAGGGAATAGCCGAGGGACCTCCTGGGCCTTTACCTCCCTGCTTCCTGTTGGAGGAAGCCGCGGGCTTGGGTTTGGGATGCCAAGCGCGAGCCTGCTGGCCCTGGTGCTGGTGCTGTTGGGCCAGACGTGCAGCAGAAGGATGAAAGGACTTGTGCTGCTGCTGTCAGCGGCCTTTGTCCTTCTGGGCAGAAGTGACAGAGTCCAGAGTGGCACTGGACTTTTCGATCCACTGGAGGTGACCTTCCACTCCAGGGCCGAAAAGGTCGGTCCCCAGGAAGGGGACATCCACCAGTTTGTACTGAGTATCCGCCATGAAGGTGGATATCCTCAGCCATGCTCTGCGACGCATGGCCACCGCGGCCACAACTGATCTGGCACAGGAGTCTCCAATGTCCAGAGCCATTTGGAGTTGCTGTTTAGCCACCGCCCTACCCTGGTCCCATACCTGCCTGACTGTGGTCTGCAGGTCAGCCGGGAGATGACGGATCACCTCATCCAGGGAGATCATGAGGGCATGGGAGAAGTGTGCCATCAGCACGGCCGAGCTGGCCTGGCGGAGGCCAAGGGAGGACGCAGCGTACACTTTGCACCCGGCACAGTCCAGCTTTTTGGACTCCTTGTCGAGGGGCATGTCCACATCCCTAGCGTTCCCGGAACGCTGGAAAACACTGTCGGTGACCAACCCTTTGGCAGAAGGGTGTTCCGAAAAACCGGGCAAAGAGCCAGTAGGGACCGCATACTTCCTGGCCATCCCGGCCGATGGCACAGGACAGGAAGCAGGCCGCTGCCAGAGCTCCAAGGCTGGGCCAACAATGGCTTCAGGCACTGGAAAGGTCTCAGTGAGTGAATCCCCTTGGTCCAGTATCTCTGTCAGGGGATACTTGGCCCGCTTGGATACAGGCTCGAGCTGCATCCCGGTGGACTCCGAGATGAGCTGAAGCAAACCCATGAAGGACGATGGGCTTTCGTCCATCGACTGGCCCCCAGAGGACTCCAGATCAATGGGCCTGGAGAACAGGGAGGAGTTGTCGTCTGACTTAGAGAAGTCCACAAAGAGCTGACTGGGGCCTGAGCCACCCTCCAACTGCCCAGGACGGTCGTGAGTGAGGGTGACCGACAACCTGTGAGGCAGGCCCTGACCCAACCAAAAGTCTTTAGTCGGCGCCCCCGATTTCGGTTGTGGAGGCGGAGGTTCCACCACAATTGGTGGGGCAGCTGGTTTCGGTCGAACAACCAGCCCAGGCTTGGGCACCTCGGCTACAGCGAGGGGTTGTTTCGGCCGCTTGGGTGACAGCCACTTGATGGCCAGGGAAGGCGACGGCTTGTTCCCAGATAGAAGTAACTGCTGCCACATCAGGTCCTCATAGCGTTGACGCAACCTGCGCCGAAGACTCTCCTCTTCTGACGAGGATGAGCGACGGCGCCGCTTACTTCGGTGCCGAGACCGAGACCGCCAATGTCGGCGGGATCGGCTGGACCGAGACGATGTCCGAGACCGAGATCCTCTGCGTTTCCGAGGACGGGTCTGGGAAGGGGCGGAGGACACCCTCTCTTCCCTCGGCTCGGAAGCCTTAACCAGGGACTGAGGCACCGGAGGCGCAGGCAAGTCCTCGGTCTCCACCGTGGGAACCGGTGAAGAATGGTTGTCGGCTTCACCAGTCGCCAGCCTGTCCGATGGGTCGAGAAAAATCTTGACCACGTCAATGGGTGTCTCGGCCAGCTGACCTGACGGGGACACCATGAAGCCAGCGGCCTTAGCCGCAACCTCGACCAAAGCAGAGTGTCGACTGTCCTGGGAAGGGGACCTCCCGCCTCCCAATGAACATCGATGTATGGAATCTTACCTTTGAGTCCTTCTTTCTGGACCGAGAGGAATGTCCTGATGGCCCTCTCCTCTCGTGGAAAGGGACTGGCAAAGCTCCTTGAAAGAAGCTGAATATGAGGTACCCAGAGAGTGGGATAAATGTCATGATCGAGGAAGAGGATGATGCGCCTTTGCCGCCCTCCTCCCCGAGGGCGCCATCTGCTCGGTGCTGCTCAGCCGAGCCAGCCACCGCGGTAACCACCCAACGGGCCTCCTTAGACTTCAACTTACAGGTAGCGCTTCAGGGCACCCAAGCCAACCGGGCAGCGAGTCTCCAGGACATTGGCCGAAACGAACTGCATAACTCGTGAGGTCTGCGGGTCATGTTCTAGGCCGAGGCAGTAGACACACGTGGAGTGCGGGTCCGTCCTGGACATTTTCTGCCCACAAGGGCACCGCCGAAATCCAGGAGTCGATTTGTCCATCGCAGCAACAAGGGAGAAAGTTGATCGAAGTCTTGAACATTTTAAAATAAGTTTCGGGGGAACCAAAGAATTAGGATCCAGTCTACACGCAGAGCGTTAAAGGGGGAACCTGAGCTTCCAAACGGTAAGGAAGATCTGGCATCATGGGGCGGAGCCGAGAGTTTTACTACCCGGATGGGTGGGAGGAGCCAGCTTGAAGACCTTCCGGCAAGATTTAAGGCGGCAAGGAACCTGCCAGACAGCGTGGATGAATAACACAATCATGTTCCTAGAAACTGTACTTACATATACAGCATGTGGGTTGCTGCTCACTAAGCACTCTGCCTGCGATTGATTTGTAATGCATTCTGACTCACGTAATCAAACTGAAAGATTCTCAGTGACTGGCTTCATACTACTGTATGTCTGCACCTTGCCCTCCCTCGATCGCCTGCACAGGGGGAGATGCAAATTATTTTCCTGCGCCTTTAAAAATTTTGGAGTGCACAGTGCCAGTCTGCTTAGCTTTTAAGGAGGTGTTTGAGAATTCATGCCTTTCCAGAAAGGCTGACTGTTTTTGCTATCTTGATTCACGTTAGTCATATAGTATAATGACTGCATCTATAAACAAGGGCAACAGATCTAAATCCTTCATCCTTCTATTAATGTTTTAAAGACCATCAAACCATTCAAACTGCATCCCTGAATCTCGAGGAGTGTTAAGTGTAGGTTCAGAAAGTGCGTGGAAATTCCTTCGCAGGCTAATTTGAGGAAGCTTTACAGCATATCTGTAGTTTCCCCAGAAATGAATCATCCCACGTCCTGCAAGCTTATTAAATTAATTAGATTAGGTTATGCACAAGAGTTGCAACAGCTGTGACAATTTTGCACTCCCCTATTAATTAGCCATTCAAATCAAAGTGTCTTGAAAAATAAAGGCAAGAAAGGTGGGATGTGAAATGTTATATGATGCCAGAAGGGCAAGATGAGGCAGCTGAATATAATGATGCAGTATTGACCATATTCTTTAACACGTCCCAGCTGTGTTGTGAGCTAGTTTGGTTTTCTTTACATAGGAGAGTATATTGCTTTAAATATTTAAAGCTATCCACCTGGCTTTATTTTGAGCTACTAAATCATGCTGTAATTCTGCCACCCTCCCAATTGCGTCAACTGGAAAAGTACAGTTATGTAAGAACTTACCGTAACAGTAGATCTTCGAGAGAGAGAGAGGCTCTTACAGTAGGTAATTACATACAGGACTGAAGCCGGCAGGCGTCATGACCCCATGGAAACATTTCTAGCTAGCAGACTCTGGCGGGGGACCTCCCCCATGTCAGGTGACCAGCGTCAGACGTCGGTATAAAGGGGTGATCCCCCATGCCTGCCTTCCAGTTCTTTCCCGCCAAAGGCCAAAAAAGGCAAGATGAGAGAGAAGTGGATCTTTCCCCCATGGAAAAGGAGCTGAAAAGGCTAAGGTTGATGGAGGGCGGGAAGGCGTTACCTACAGCAAGAGCCTCTCGCGAAGATCTGCTGTTACAATAAGTTCTTATGTAACTCTACTATCTTACTTCGAGAGGGCTCTTGCAGTAGGTAATTGCATATAGGACTGAGTCCCAAGCAGTCTGAAACAAGGAGAAGCACACGGAAGGAGGAAAACTACCCATCCATAGATCCTCCGGTCGTGAGGGTCTCAAGAAAGGATACCTCGCAGAACAGCCAGCCCGAAGCCTGTTCTACAGCAAGAGGCAATGTCCAAACTGTAGTGTTTCATAAAGGTATGGACAGAAGTCCAAGTTGCGGCTGCGCAAATGTCAGCCGCAGACACATTCTTAAAACAAGCCACAGAGGCAGCAACACCCCAGTGGAGTGGACTCTGACTTCACCCAGCAGGGTCTTGTGGTACTTGTCGTAACAGAAAGTGATGCAATGAGCCAACCATTTAGATAGGCATTACTTGGAAATGGCATTGCCTTCTCTTTTGTGAGCAAAAGAGACAAACAGCTGATCAGATTTTCTGAGATCCTTCGTCCTGGTGGTGTAGCATCTCAGAATTCGGTGAACATCCAATGTATGCAAGAGGTACTCCCCTTGACTGAAGTGTTGCATTAAGAAAGCAGAAAGCTCAGAGGATTGATTCAGCATAGATTCCGTTCCACCTTAGGGAGAAACTTGGGATTGGTGAGCAGAGCCACCCGTTCCTGGTGAAAAATCAAATACGGGATTTTGCACATCAAGGCCTGAAGCTCGGAAATCCTTTGAGCAGAAGTAATGGCCACTAGGAAGAGAGTCTTCCAGGACAGGAACTTCAAGCCTGCTGAGGCTGCCGGCTCAAAAGGAGGCAGGGTAAGCTTCTCCAGAATGAAATTCAGATCCCAAGGGGGAGCAGGAACACGAATAGGGGGTCTCAAGTGGAGAACCCCTCTAAGAAAAGTCTTAGAGACTTCCAAATGTGCGAAAGAAGGAACATGATAAGTGGAAATGGCCGCCATGTGAACTTTCAGAGAGGAATGGCTGAGACCCAGATCAAAGAGATGGCGCATATAGTCCAGAATTCTCCCAACAGGGCATGACAATGGCTCAAAATCCTTGGAAGAGACCCAAATAGAGAACCTTTTCCATTTCATGGCGTAGGCAGAGCTAGTAGAAGGCGTTCTGGCCTCCACCAGAATCTCAGTCACAAGCGGGAAAACCCCGAATCGGGCTTGAGCTACGACTGCAGGAGCCATGCATCCAACTGAAGGGATTTGAGACCCGGAGGAACCAGGGTCCCCTGATCCTGGGTCAGCAAAAGTTGTGACAGAGGAAGAGGAGGTTCCTCTGAATACTGTTGCAAAAAAGAGAACCAAACTTGACAAGGCCAGAAAGGAGCGATTAGGATCATGCAAGCTCCTTCTGAGCTGAGTTTGTGTAAAACCCTCGGAATTAAGGGGATCGGGGGGAAGGCATCGACAAATCTGTCCTTCCAATCTAGAGACAGAGCATCTCTCCAAAAAATGTTTTGCCCTGGAGAGAGCGAGCAAAAGGCGGGAAGTTCTGCGTTGAGAGGAGACGCGAACAGGTCTACCTGAGGTGTCCCCCAGTGCAGGACGATACTGTCTACCACCCCCTGATCCAGATCCCACTCATAAGCCTGTGCAGACCACCGAATGAGGTTGTCTGCCAGCGTGTTTTCGACCCCCGGAACATGAACTGCCCTGAGGTGAAGGTTATGTTGCACTGCCCAATCCCAAACTCGCACTGCCTCCCTGCAAAGAGGGTAGGAACAAGTTCCTCTCTGTTTGTTGATGTACCAGACTATGCACATATTGTCTGTCTGAACAGCCAGATGACCGAGAAGCACATACAGATGCAGAGCTTGTAGCGCATACAGCATGGCCCTGAGCTTGAGCACATTTATGTGAAGAGTCTGCTTGAGCCTGGACCAGGAGCCTTGAGTCCTGTGAGACCCCAGATGGGCTCCCCAACCCTCTCCCAAGGTGTCTGTTGTCAATGTTTGGGAGGGAGGCCTGAGGCAGAACAGAACTTCCTGGCAAAGGTTCTCCTGAACCATCCACCATTGCAAGTCCCGAACCATAAGGTTGGAGACAAGACTTCTGGGTCTAGATCGTCCACCAGCTGATCCCACTGAGAATGAAGCCTCCACTGAGAGATTCTCATGTGGAGCCGAGCGTGAGGGGCTGTCGGAATAGCAGCTGCCATGAGCCCGAGGAGGGGAAGGACTGACTTGGTGCCGACCCGCCTGCGACTGGACAGCAGGCTTAAAGCAGAGCTTGGAGAGTGTCCATCCTGTCCAGTGGCAGGAATGCCATGCCGGAGGTCATATCCAGGATCACCCAGATGAACCGGAACCTCTGGGATGGGATCAAATGGGACTTGGCCTGGTTGATGCTAATACCCAGGCTGACAAAGACCTGCAGGGTAAGGGAAAGGGAGCGCAGGAGCCAGTCGTCCAGGAAGAGGAAAACCTACACTCCCTGGGTACACAGTTGAGCCGCTACCATGGAAAGGCATTTGGTGAACACTTGGGGCGCCAAGGAAAGACCAAATGAGAGGGTTTTGAACTGGCAGTGGTCCCCCTGAAACAAAAACCAGAGGTATTTGCGGTGGGAAGGGTGGATAGGGATATGCAGGTAGGCATCCTGCATGTCCAGTGCACACAGCCACTGTCCCTGCCAGAGTACGGGCAGAAGGCTCTGCAGGGAGAACATTCTGAACAATTTGTACTCCATGAATAAGTTCAGGGAGCTGAGGTCTAGGATAGGCCTCACGTCTCCAGATTTCTTCGGAACCAGGAAGAAACGGAAATAGTAACCTGTCCCCCGAAGGTGGGTTGGGACAGGCTCCATCGCCGCTTTCAGCAGAAGGGAGGATATTTCTTCATGAACCAGAAGATGATGTTCCAGGAAGTAAGATGACCAGGGTGAGGGTTTTCTGGGTGGTTTCCGAAGAAACTCGATTGAGTGTCCTACTGCTATCAGTTGGAGCACCCAAGCATCTGAAGTGATCCTCTCTCAACCTTGTTGATAGAAAGAGAACCTACTGGTTCCTCTGGAAGGTCCAGAGGCTGCAGGAGAGGAGAGGAGTTAGGAGGTATGGGGCAGTCCCGCGGCTGAAGCTCCCGCCGCTTTCTTGGGTTGGGGGGGGGGCTTGGCAGCCGGAGGGGACAGACATTTGTTGGCCCGCTTGCCCAGAGGTTTCGCTTTGGGCCGAGAATGTCTGTGAAAAGGGCAACACTGACCCTGAGCGGGCTTGTACATAGTGTCCACAGACTTTAGTGCAGTGCCTTTCTCTTGCAGATCGGTGATGATGTCCTTGACATCCCCACAGAACAGCACCAAACCCCAGAAGGGCGTGTCTTCGATAGCAGACTGTACCTCCGGGACCAAACCTGACACCCGGAGCCAGGTATGACACCGCAGAACTACGGCGAAAGCCAAGCTCTGACCAGCAGGGTCCATTGCATCGTACATGACACGGAGCATGTGCATGTGCCGACTGGCCGAACGAGCAGAACGGACTAGATCTGCCGCTTCCTGCTTAGTCTGAGACTCAGGAAGGGTGTCCAAAATGGCTTCCACCTTACTCAGAATCGCCTTATGGTAATCCCCCATATGTGCAACATAATTCAGGGCCCTTATTCCCAGAGTGGAAGAAGCGTACACCTTCTTCCCATACTGGTCCAGGAGGCAAGATTCCTTGTCAGGTGGAGACTAGCTGAGATGCTTAGAATTAGCCGTACGGTTGTGAGCGGCGTTAATCACGACCGAGTCGGCTTTGGGGTGTGTATTCAGAGAATCCGCACCCTCCGGAACCCGGTATAGCCCATCCGCCTTCCTCGGAAGGGGGGCTAATGCTGACGGTTGCTTCCAAATAGTGGAAACAAGGTCCACATGAGGCTCGATCCAGGGTGGAATCAATGTTGGAGCAGTTTTGGGCAGATCCAAATGATCAGCGAGTTTCTTCCGCTGTGGATCTGGCTCCAAAGATTGCCACTGGTAAACCGCCTGGATCTATCTCAGCAACTCCAGAAAAGATGGAGCTTCCAGAGATGACTTCGGAGGAGTCCTAGGCCTGGGACGGTCTGGAGTGCGGGGCTCGTCGTCAGGGTCGGAGCACCCGTCGGAATCGTCCGAGGTCTCCAAAGGGGAGGGGGAGGGGGATACGGATATTGGGGGTATCTGTACAGCGAGTATCCATAGCCCAATGGTGGGAAGCCCGGCATCTGGTACTGAGGCACCGGGTACTGCGGCGCAGGATACTGCGGACCCGGGTAGGATGGCATCGGATAAGACAGGGTCGGGTACCCAGGGCACCAGGGGCTCTGACAGAGCAGATGGCCCTGGGAGGGGCCCAGCAGGCAGGCCAGGTGCAGGAGGCCTGTGGGCGCCGGTTCAAGGGACGGCGCCTCAGCAGGCAATGTCACCCGTGTCGGATAAGCCGCGCCAGAACCGCATCCAAGGGTCCAACGTCAGGTCGTCCGGCCCAGCGGGAGGGAGACCGGACGGAAGCGTTCCTGCGTCCTCGGGTGTCACCTGAGGAAGGAGGACTAAAATCCCTGGGGTCCAACAGGGGAGATGCTGGAGCCTCGGTGAGCAACAGCGAGCGTTGCGGCAAGCCGCGGATGATGGACTGATCAGTCAGGTCTGGCGTCAGCCCTAACACCGTGCGTTCGTCGGGGGAGCCGACGTCCACCCTAGCGGCGGGGTCCGGGCAGGCGTCGGAGAAGCAGGCGTCCGACTTATCGGAACCAACGCCCGATGAAGGCCGCAAGAGGAGCAGCCTTGGCAGGCATTTTGGAGGCCATGCGCTGCCCCGAAGGGTCAGGCATCTTAGCTGCCTTATCCGAGCGGGCATCGGGAGCACCGACGTCTGGCTTACCAGAGCTGCTCGACCCAAGCGGTCTTCCCGGGAGCGGCTGCTTCCTTTGACCTGGAGGCTCCAGACGGGCCTGAGCGCGAGCCCAATGGGAGGGACACTGTAGTCTTAGAAGCTTCTAAGATTACCTTCAGCATGGCGACTCCGGTCAGAGTCGCGGTGACCGTGGAAGAAGAGTCCCAGTCCCCGGTACTTCTCCTTCTTTTTACGGTGACCCTCATGGGAAGTAGAGGCCTGCTGAAGCGTCTTCAGCGCCTTCTCCATGGAGGACATCTTTTTCAAAATGTGGGCCTCCAGGTACTGCTGCCTCTGTTTCTGGGTGGCAGCATTAAATTGCTGGCAGTGCTGGCACTTCTCCACAGGGTGATCTGGGCCTAAACAGAAGAGGTACTGGGAGTGTCCGTCCTTGTGCGGGAGCTGGGTGCCGCAAGAATTGCACTTATTTTTATATTCGGATGGAGTAAGGGGTGACATATATGGCAGATGCTGAAGAGATTCTGATGAGAAAAATCGAAAAAAGAGCGGTAATAATACCGACGATTGACTGACGAAGCAGTGAACTTAACCGCAAGGTGCTTTCACAAGCTAACAGCGGGAAAGGACTGGAAGGTGGGCGTGGGGGGACCGCCCCTTTATACCGACATCATCGGACACAGGTCACCTGACATGGGGGCGGTCCCCCGCCTGAGACTACAAGCTCGAAATTTTTCCATGGGGCCCTGACGCCTGCCGGCTTCAGCCCTATATGTAATTACCTACTGCAAGAGCCCTCTCGAAGTAAGATCTTAGTTTTTGTCCTTTCCCCTACTGAGGACAGTGTACAATAAAACCACACAAATTAGAAAACTATGAACACTATAAATCAGTGGCAGGCCCTAGAAGCCTCTTGTACATCGGCGAGACTCATTTGCACAGTTCCCAGTGACGATACAACAGAGGAGCCATATTTATGTTCCCTTGCGCACATGCGCAAGGAACATTTTGGGACAGTATGAATTTTTGGAGGTGCGTGACCCTCCTGTCCAATGCAGTGCTCCATGTAGAAGGCGTGACTGTACAGCACCAATGGATGCTCGAGCTGTCTATGACAGCAGTTCGGCTGCAGTGGTCTTCAGTTCAAAGAAAACCACTGCTGCAATCAGTGGTGGTAACGTGTGTCTATTTAGCATATTGATGCCACCCTTGTCTCCAGCAATTGCAGAAGACAGCAGCAGTGACGGAGCTGTGGGCTTAGGGTTGCCACCTACCCGGTATTTTCCTGGATCATCCAGAAATCAGGGTTCTTCTCCAGTCACCCAGTTTTCTCCCTTCCTAGTCCGGTAATGCAGCCGGGCAGACCACGTGGTGACAGCTGGTGTTTTTTAACTCGATGAAGCAGCTGAGTGGTCGCCAAGTGCCACCGATCCTCCTAAAATTTCTAATTGTTTTCCCTGCCTGTACCTAAGCTACTACACCTAACAGACTAGACAGCACAGTAGCAAAATTAAAAAAAAACAAAAAAAAAAACACTTGAAGCAGTACATTTGTTTGAGTCACACACACACACACACACACACACACACACACACACACACACACACACACCCCGGGACCTCGCTCTCCCTAGTCTCGTCTGTTCTTCCAGTTCTTCTGGTCCCGGACCTCCGTCCTCTGACTCCCAACCAAATTTCACCTGCCTCACTGCCTCAGGTCCAGACCACCATGCCACCAGCCAAGTTCCCGGCTCTTCAGCTTTTAACAGTCCGGCCCCCACTCATGCAGTTACGCACCCTGACATGTGATTCTGCTGGGAGCAAACGCGACCAAAGAGGCTGAGTAGTAAGTACTAAAGCATCTAAAGAACAGCAGCCAATCGGGAGCTGTATTTGCTGGCTAGCATTTAGTGGTCAATCAGCAGTAGGCACAGCCAGCGAGTGCTGACTGGTGCACTAGTGACCAGTGACTGGTCTGCTAGGAGGACCAATCATTCTGGTCATTTCACGTAGTGTTGCAGCGGGAAAAATAAAAACATTAAAGAGGGCATTTGCCCTATATTAACCCATGGCTGCCAGGGTAGGGTACAGCGCTGGAGGAGCTGTGGGCAGAATCGAGACAGAGAGACAAAACTTGAAAGCAGGAACTGATTGTCATTGGGATCGGAGAACTTCCAGCAGAGAGGGAGTGGAGAGAGAGCGCATACCCAAGCAGGGCACCAGGAGGTTGGTCTGATTTGGGGGAAATTACTGGCAGCAATCTAACAACTTCAGTTAGCACTCAGCAGCTGAGCAAAGGCAAGGGGAATCAGACTCCCACTCTCACAAAGTTGACTCATCAGCACAGCAATCATACTGTACTCTTTCCTGATACCAGCAAGTGTAAGGTAGCCTGAACGTCTTATTATGTTTAAAGTATGTTTTTATGCTGTCTTAAGTCTCAGAGTCTGTCATTCTCTAGCCCTCATCATAAAACTGTCAGATTGATTCACTCCGTAGTTTTCTGCTATATGCTTGCTCTGCTGACAGTCTGATGTAATTACTTTTACTTAATGTTTGTCATTCTTTGTTACTGTGTGTGATATTCACAGCGGTGCTTTGCAGCAACAGAGCTGTACAGTGTATTATGTATGTTAGGCTCAGTGGGCTGACAGTCTGTTATTACTTATATTTAATGTTTGTTACTGTCATGTTAGTAATTATGTCATTTATTAATATGTCACTTACTAATTTGTTACGTGTGATTCATAGCCTTGCTTAGCAGCAACAGAGCTGTACAATGTATTAATTATTTATGTTAGGCTTGGTGGCCTGACAGTCTGATGTAATTAAACAATGTTTATTATGTGTGTGTGTTGAGTGTCTGATTATACACCTTAGCAGCAGCAATATAGTTGTCAGGTATTATGCTAGGCTTACGGTCTGAATAAGTCATTTGTTATGAAGATCATTATCATAGCATTGTTTTTGTCCTTGCTGCTACATTTAAAAACCATGTTTATGATTTCCTCGATATGTGCGCACCCCATTAAATGAATGCTTTGCTGCTTTGTTTAATTACATTACAGTATAGGAAGCGGAATAACGCAGTGGTTAAGGACACTGAGCTGCAAACCTGAAACCTGGGTTAGAATCCCATCAGCCAGCCCAACTTGCTTACTTGTGTGGCCTTGAGCAAGTCACTTCACTTTCTTGTACACCAAGGTCAAACCTGGAAACAAGCTTCAGCTTGGTGTGCCTATACTTCTGCTTAAACAGTGTCTTAACCCTCCAGTCTCCTTAGGATTATAACAGTGGGGACAAGCAGGGCCAGCAGCTCTTCAACCAGAAGCCCTGGTGAGAGATTAACCAGGACTCCACTCTTGGAATTTGTGGCTGTTGCTGCCCATCCCCCTATGTCCTCGGGCCCCTCCAGTCTTCCTGAGGCTGAGGCATGGGGCATAAAAGTGCCAAACACCACTGAAAATACCTGCAAGCGAACGTTTGACATTGACAAATGCTTGGTTTTTTTATTAAATAACTTCTATTGGGCACACATATTACAGGGGAGCCCAGTTCCTGGATTCCAGCACACCTGCACACTGAGGGAGAGAGATACATAGCAACCTGTCACAGTATTCTTCATTACAGCTCTCATTCTCCTCTCTCCTTCCCCCAGCAGTGCTGTGCAGAGTCCCAACCCCTTGGTTCAGCTGGCTGCTTGGTTTAGGGCTTTCAAGTCCATAGGGAAGGCGATCAGCCAGCATTAAACTTTCATTTGTGGGTTCCAAAACAGAGCGGCTGCCTACCATTCAAACTACTTTTTTTTTTTTTCCCTCAAAGCACTCTGCTCTCGAAAGCGCATTCCAGTCTACAGGGCCACAAACTAATGTCAGCCAACACAGCTGGACTAAATAACTGAAAGTAAAATAAACTAAATATTTTACCTTCCAAGCGGGCACGAACCTCACGGACACTGATCCTCTCCTTCCTACCAGCCCGGTGCCCCAGAGTCGTTCCGGACCCGGTTGCGGTATAGAGTCAAGGTAAAGCGTCAGCGCCTCAGCCCTCTACCCCACCGGGCCAGCCTACTCCTTTTTATATCATTTTTTAGGGTTAATTTATTAGGACCTCCATAGACAATGTGCTGCATAATACCCAATCTCGCAGTCTACTCATAATCTGAGATCACAGAGGTCATGGGGAACGGATATGCTCATATACTTCCAAATGCATTTTTAACTCAATAAAATTAAAGTTAAAATCACTCTCCAGGAGAGCTAGTAACCCCCAATTCCAGTGCCAATATTAGGAATTTTACACAAGCAAAAAAAACAGGTTACTCACCTGTAACACTAGTTCTAGGAGTGGTATATGTTGTTCATCCACACTTTTTGGCATGTCCCCTTCCGCTTTAAATCTCACCGGAAGTCTTCAAGCTGGCTCCTCCCACCCACCCGGGTGGTATATACCTTGGCTCCGCACCATGACGCCCAGATCTTGCCTGCTGGAAGCCAGGTTTGTGTGTCCACAGCCGGGAGGTCGGGTGGATCCGTGCTGATGAACACATATACCACTCCTAGAACTACTGTAACAGGTGAGTAACCTGTATTTCTAGGAGCGTGGATATGCTGTTCATCCACACTCTTTGGCAGACCCCTAGCAGTTCTCCAGGAGGAGGAAGGCAAGGCGCACACCCCCTACTTAGGGAAAAGAGATTGGAGAACTGAGGTCCAAAAACCAGCATCCCAGCATGACTCAAGGACGATGTGGTAGTGGGTGATAAAGGTGTTTGCTCACTTCCAGGTAGCAGCCCGATAGATTTCCTGGATAGGGATGTCCCTGGAAGCAGCCACCAATGCAGCAGTATAGTGGGTAGAATGAGCTCTTATCCCTCCTTGCCTGCCAACTCATAGCACAGACCTATGCATGATGTGATCCATCTTGCAATGGTCCGTTTGGCTGCAGGTCTGCCAGAAGCAGCTTCAGCGTAAGGTGACAAACAGCTGGTGAACCTCTTCCCAAATTTCCGCTGTGCTCTCCTTGTACTAGGAGAGAGCACGTCTCAGGTCCAGGGTATGGAGCCTATATTCGGCCTCCGAGGTGTAATTAGGGTAGTATACCGGCAGAGTCAGCACATGGTTAAGGTGAAACTCTGACACCACCTTCGGAAGGAATTTCGGGTGGGGGCGTAGGACAACCTTGTCCCTGTGAAAGAATGGATAAGGGGAGTCCACTGAAAGCACCTGGAGCTCCCCTGACCTTCTGGCAGACGTAATAGCCACCGGGAAGGTCGTCTCCCATGACAAGTGTGACAACTCACACTTGTGCATTGGTTCGAATAGCTTGCCCATGAGCTTTGGCAGTACCAGCAGTAGATCCCACGAAGGTGGAGGTTTACGCACCAGAGTGGACATGTGAACTAGGCCTTTGAAAAAGCGCCTGACGACTGTCTCCTGCACCACCGTCAGCTGATCGGCCCACGAACGGTAAGCAGAGATGGCTGCCAGGTGCACCCTAAGGGTAGATGACCGTAGACCCCCTTTGGAGAGAGACCAAAGGTAGTCAAGAATGTTAGCCACTGGACAGGACAAAGGTTCCAGGCCCTTGCCCTGACACCAAATGAAAAACCTTTTCCATTTGAAGGCATAACATTTCCTGGTCGACTCCTTTCTGGATGCCTCCACCACTGTGCAGACGTCCTCGGAAAGACCCAAAGCCTGGAACTCTAGCCGCTCAGGTACCAGGCTGTGAGGTGCAGGGACTGAAGGTCCGGATGGAACACCTTCCACTGATTGAGTGATATCAGGTCCAGGCGTGTGCAAAGCCATTCTGGGGGCCTGCAGCTGAGGCTGAAGAGATCTGGATACCAGAACTGGCGCAGCCAGTCTGGGGCTACCAGGATCACCTGCGCCTTGTCCCTCCTCACCTTGAGGAGCAAGGGAAATGGAGGGAAAGCATAGAGGAGGCCTGGGGTCCACAGCCTTGAGAAGGCATCCCCCTGCAGCAAACCCTGCTGAGGGGGGTGGGCATGAGACAGCCTCAGCTTGGAGTTTTCTATCGAGGCAAACAGGTCCACTATTGGTTTGTCCCAGTGGGAGAACAGGCTGTAAGCTACCTCTGGATGGAGAGACCACTCGTGGGATGTCTGGCCTAAACAGCTGAAAGCATCCACCAGATGGTTTGAGGTTCCTGCCACATGGATGGCTAGGAGATCTGCTTCCAATCGACTCACGAGGGTCCAGATGCAGAGCGCCTCCTTGCACAGCAGATGGGAGTGCGTGCCACCCTGTTTGTTGAGGTAGTACATCATCGTCGTACTGTCCATCTGGACTTGAACCACTTGACCCCGGAGCTGAGGAGCATAAGCTGACAGTGCCAGTCTGACTGCTCTGAGCTCCAACAGGTTGACGTGGCATCGGGACTCCTAAGGGGTCCACAGCCCATGAGCCCTTTTGTCCCCAGTGTGGGTTCCCTAACCCATGAGAGAGGCATCGGTCGTGAGGATGACCATCAGCTCGGGGCGGACCAACAGGATCCCTTCCTGCAACCGGTCTGGGGTGGTCCACCACCGAAGAGCGTCCCACATCTTCTGGGTTACAGTGATCAGTTGGTCAAAATGACCATGGCACTGAGTCCACAGGGCGGCCAGCTCCCACTGGAGGGGGGCGCGTGTGCAACCGGGCCCAACGGACCACTGAGGTGCATGCCGCCATGTAACCCAGAAGGCACAGAAAGTCCTGGGTAGGTCGCATATGCCCAACCAGAAATGATTGGGCAAAGGAGGAAAGAACCTTCACCCTGTCCGATGGGGTCCAAGCTCTGGCTTGACAAGAGTCAAGCTCTGCCCCGATGAAGCCCATCACCTGAGAAGGCACGAGTTCCGACTTGGCCTCATTGATCAGGAGGCCGAGTTGAGAGCAGGTCTGGAGGGCCAGGCCCCTGGACCTCTCCACCTCCTGTTGGGTGGAACCTGCTAGGAGCCAGTGGTCAAGGTAGGGGTAAATCCTGACCCCCTGATGCCTGAGATGGGCCACCGCCACCACTGCAATGCATTTGGTGAAGACCCGTGGAGCCGAAAACAGGCTGAACGGCGTTGGCTCAGAACTCGTACAGGGTCCCTTCGACCCTGAAGCAGAGGAACAGCTGATGAGACGGACGGATAGGGACGTGAAAGAACACATCCTGCAGATCCATTGAACAGAACCACACGTTTCGCTCCAAGGATGGTATAATCTGAGAGAGAGTGACCATCCAAAAGGTGCATGACCTGAGATATTGATTCAGATCTAGAATGGGGCGCTAGCCCCCCCATCCGCTTGGGCACCAGGAAGTATCTGGAGACAAAGCTTGGGTCTGCTGGAGGATCTGCCACTGGCGCTACTACCTCCTTGAGGAGGAGCTGAGCGATGTCATCTCGAACAGCCGACTGGGTCCGAGCGGATACTCTTTCCTCCCAAGGGGCGCGGGCTCGGCTGGGAGGGTACTGCTCTAATTCCAGAGGCAATCCCTGACCAACCACTTTGAGAACCCACCTGTCCAAAGTGACAACAGACCAGGCGGGAAGGAAGTGATGGAGCCGGACCCCCACAGTAGGACCCAGAGCTGAGGTGACAGGAGAGGGGATGGCAGCCCCTGCCCCATCACTGAGCAGGCTTGGAGGAGGAGGAGGAGGCGGCTCCAGGACCTGAGCCTCGGCCTCCTTTATGGGCCTGTTGGGGTCTGGGCTTGTGCCGAGGGCGCCAAGCCGGAGCCTGCTGCTGATGCTGCTGTCCATTTTGAAAGGAGGACTGCTGAGCCACAGGGGAAGAGTGCTGAAAAGGCTTCTTCTTTTTCTTCTGCTGGTTCTTGCCCGAAGAACTTTTGGCAGAAGTAGCATCCAAGGTGGCACTGGACTGCTTCATGCGCTGAAGGTGACCGGCCACTCCTGGGCGAACAAGTCGGTCCAAGGAAGGGCACGGCAGCTAGTTTGTGCTGGGTAACCACCGGAAAGGAGGAGAGCCTCAGCCAAGCCCTGCGGTGAGAGGCAACTGTGGCAGCCATCGAGCGGGCACAAGAATCCCCAGTGCCCAGGGCCATCTGAAGCTGCTGTTTGGCGATAGCGCTGCCCTGATCCCGGACCTGCTTGACCGTGGTCTGCATGTCCATGGGGAGATGTGGGAGGACTTCATCTAGCGACCCCAATGGGCATGACAGAAGTGTGCCATGATCACAACCAAACTTGCCAGACAAAGACCCAAGGAGGAAGCCGCATAGACCTTTCTGGCCGAATGGTCCAAGAGCTTGGACTCCTTATCAGGAGGTCGGTCAGTGTTGGCAGAACTGCCAGTACACCTGAATACAGAGGTGGTCACCAGGCTCTTGGCCGAAGGATGCTCTGTAAACCCCGTGATGGACCCCATGGGCACCGCGTACTTGCGGGCCATGCGTGCAGACAGTGCTGGACAAAAGGCACGACGCTGCCACAGTTCTAGGGCTGGGCCAACAATGGCCTCAGCCACAGAAAAGGCCTCCATTGGGGTATCCCCTCTCTTAAGGATGTCTGTAAGAGGGTACTCTGCCTTTTTCTGGATTGGCTCCAGGGGCATCCCTGTAGATTCAGAGATGAGGTGAAGGATCCCCTGGAAAGACGAGGGACCTTCCTCCAGCTCTAAGCTAACGGTCGATTCATCATCACCTGGATGTGAATGCAAGCCAGTGACATCCAAATCCGAGGACTGCGGGTATAGGGGCCTACCACCCAGGTCACTTTCGACACGAGGGCGGTCCGGGGTGACTGTGACTGACAAATGCCGGGGGAAGCCCGGTGTCAGGTCTGTCTTCCTTGAAAGGAGCCCCTCCCACAGGCTGTTTGGGTGGTGGTTTCACCACTATCGGTGGAGAGGCCGTTTTGGGCCAAGCAGGAAGTCTTGCCGGCTCATCGGGCTGCGGAACCAATTTGACTGGTTCCGAAGGAGTCCGCTCCGGCCTAGGAGGCGAAAGCCAAGTGATGGCCAGTGTAGCAGCCTGAGTGGGCTTGTGCCTGGTCAAAGTCAGCTGCTGCCACATGAGGTCCTCGTAGCACCGACGGAGTTCCCGTTGGAGCCTCTCCTCATCCGAGGACAACGAGGATGACTGATGGTATCGCCACTTTTTAGAGTGCTTATGGCTCTTCCTCGGCTTGTCAGTCGAGGGGGTCCAAGACCTTGATCAAGAACAGGCGGGCCGACTCAGTCACTTGGGAGACACCGGCGGGACCTGTGATTTCCGAGGATCAGGGACCACATCTTCGACTGAAGTCCCAGCAGACTGGGTCTCCTCATCTGGAGTCAGTGATATCGCATCGATGGGATCGATCACGATCTCAACCTTGTCGACAGATAATTCGATCGACTGATTGGACGGCAAAGCCAAAAAGCCAGCGACCGAAGACGTGATCTCGACCGTAGACCATATGCTCTCAGGACTGAGATCTCTCCCTCTCCCTCTCCCAAGAACGTCTCTGTCAAGACGATGACAATCCCGGATCCTTCTCCCGCTGACGGGATCGAGAGGAGTGCAAGCCTGCAGGCACCTCTCCCTTTGTCAGGAGAGACTGGCCTAACTCCCGGAAGGAGCCCGAGAAGGTGGAGCCCAGGTTAAGTGGAACGAAAAAGCTCTGAGAGGAATCCGCATCACAAATTGCTTCCTCCTCGAACACCTGTATGCATTCCAACCGCTCGGCGCATCCCTCAGCTGCGGAAACCACCCAAGCCTCCTTGGATTTCACCAGAGGGTTCCTCCTTTCCGGCCTCCCCAGCTTCAGGCGTGCATGACGGTTGTCGAGGACACTGGGATTAAAAGCCAAGCACATACTGCATGAAGAGGTGTCATGGTCGACACCGAGGCAATAGACGCACACGGTGTGGGGATCAGTGTGCAACATCTTCTGGCCGCAAGGGCACCGGCGAAATCTGGGGGAAGACTTGTCTTCCATTATCGAAGTGACAAACTTGTGATCACTAACACGGACAATGCAAATTCTCAGTAAAAACGAAGGTCTGAAAGCCAGGGCCTACGAAATGCGTGAGCACGAGGGAGGCAACCTGAATCTTCCAGCGGAAAGGAAGATCTCACGTCATGGGGTGGAGCCAAGGTATATACCACCCCAGTGGGTGGGAGGAGCCAGCTTAAAGACTTCCAGTGAGATGTAGTGTGGAAGGTACCACCCCATCCTCCCATGATTTGTTAAAAAGGGTAGAACTAGTGACACCACTGACTACCCTTTTAACAAATCATGGGAGGATGGGGTGGTACCCGAGGACTGAAGGAGGGCAGATGTGATTCCCCTTCACAAAAGTGGGAGCAAGGCAGAAGCAGGAAACTACAGACCTGTTAGTTTAACCTCAGTGATAGGGAAAATGATGGAATCACTCTGAAGGAAAGAATTTACAGATTATCTAGAGGCCAGAGGGCAAGGACCCTAGGCAGCATGGATTCACAGCGGAAGGTCATGCCAGACGAATCTGATAGATTTCTTTGACTGAGTGACCAAAGTAGTAGATCAGGGAGGGCTGTGGATATGGCCTACCTAGACTTTAGCAAGGCATTTGACACAGTCCCACACAAAGATTAATATGCAAGTTAGCCAGCCTGGGAGTGGGTCCCAAGATGACAGCCTGGGTAAAGAACTGGCTGGAGAATAGGACACAGAGAGTAATAGTAAATGGAGTCCACTCAGAAGAAAGGAGGGTTACTAGTGGGGTACCGCAGGGGTTCAGTATTAGGACGGTCCTCTTCAATGTCTTTATAGCGACATTGCAGAAGGACTGGAAGGAAAGTATGTCTCTTTGCAGATGACACTAAGATCTGCAACAGAGTTGATGCACAGGGTGGGGTGGAAAGGATGAGAAGGGACTTGGCAAGGTTAGAGGAATGGTCAAATGTATGGCAGATTAGATTCAATGCTAAGAAGTGCAAGGTAATGCACCTGGGAAACAAAAACCCAGGGGAAGAGTACACAATGGGGGTGAGACACTGACAACAAAATGGAAAAGGACCTGGGGGTAGTCATATCGATGACCTAAAGGTGGGCTAGCAATGTGAGAGGGCAGCAAGGAGGGTTGGGGGATACTGGGATGCATAGGAGAGGCATCACCAGTAGAAAACAGGAAGTTATTATCCCTCTGTACAGACAGCTGGTGAGACCCCATCTGGGTACTGTGTGCAGTTCTGGAGACCCAATCTCCATAAAGACAGACAGGATGGAAGCTGTCCAGAGGAGGAGCAACTAAAATGGTGCAGGGTCTGCACCAGAAGACATATGAAGAGAGACTTAGGAGCTTAATATGTATAGCCTCGAGGAAAGGAGGAGAGGGGGACATGATAGAAACGTTCAAGTACCTCAAGGGAATCAACAAAGTCCAAGAGGTAGCATCTTTCAAAAAAGAGGTGTGCAAGAACAAGAGGCACAATTTGAAGATGGGGGCAGCTCAGAGGTAATTTAAGGAAGTATTTTTTCACAGAGAGGGTTGTGGATGCATGGACGGCCTTCCGGAGGAGGTTGTGGAGTCAAAAACAGTGGTGGAATTCAAGCATGCATGGGACAGTCATAAGGCAATTCTAGGGGGTGGGGGTAGGAAGAAGTAGGCTGCTGGTTAACTAGGATCTGCAGCTTATCCAGTAGGTAGGGAAATGGGCAGACTGGGTGGGCCAAGCGGTCCTTATCTGCCGTCAAAATCTATGTTTCTAAGGGGACATGCCAAAGAGTGTGGATGAACAACATATCCACGCTCCTAGAAATAAACTACTACCTACATTATATAACATAGGTCTGGTAGTGGGTAAGAGGGCCAGAGGAATCCAAATACAGCTCTGCTCCTCTGACTGGAAACTACAAGATGAGTCTTTACTCTCTTCCCGCACTGCCAGCAGTGGTATATGTCAGGCGGCAGGTGAGACAGAGAACCAGAGGATTCCTGGCTCAGTTGTGTTAGTTCCAGTCCTCAGAGCTGCAACCAAAACTAAGGAATTAAAGTAAAAGTTTATCTCTGGATTTTGACTTCTGTAGCCACAGCTGGAACTCATGCTACGGGCTGCAGCGACAGAAGTAAGCTGCCCATTCCCTAGTGTCTAGTGCCCCCCCACCCTATTTCTGTCAAAATACCATACATGAGTAATAAACAGTATACCATTTGTAAACAAGTTCAGTCCCAATAAAACGTTTTTCTTTTGGCCAGGGCAGTGACATCAGTGTTTCTAAAAACAGAAAACTACAGACTTCACCAAATACTGTTCACTAAAGCCCTCTAAATGAACCCGTACCAATCTGTTTTCAATCAATGTCTACATAATCCAGCAAAATAGGGCTATTAGTCTTTCATTAACAAAAAAATAAATAAAAATCACAATGCTACAAGAAGGGTCCACCAGGCAGGCACTCGACTCTACAGTTATCATAACACTTTTGATTCAGTTCAATACCAAGTAAAATATTGTTTGTTTTGTTCGTTTATTTGCTTAACGAGTTAGCACTCTAGAACAAAAGTTCCTCAAGGCAGTGAAGATCAGGGTTCAGAAGTTGGAGCGTTGTCTGCAGAGGACCTGGTCGGACGTGGACAAGCTGGCCCTGAGTGCTCACTATTCTGAGTACCAGGGGACAATCAACCATAAGAAGGCAGAGTTCCTGTCCAAGGAGAAAGCTGCCAGGAAGAACCGACCTGCTTAGCTTTTTAGGACCGTCGACAGACTTCTTCATCCAGTCTGTCTACAGCCAAAAAAAGCCTTTTCAATCACTTTATGTGATGAGTTTGCTCAGTTCTTCTCGGACAGTGTCTCCGCTATCCGACAGGTGATCCCATCAGTGCGCCGCATTGCAACTCGCAGTGATCAGCTTGGATCAAACAGAGGCGCGCCTCCTGTCTTGGAGGAGTTTAAACTCGTGGAGATGGCCATGGTCATTGAGGTCATCTCGAAGCTGAAGCACATGTACTGTGAATTGGATCCAGTTCCAACC
Source organism: Neoceratodus forsteri (assembly GCA_016271365.2). Classification (NCBI taxonomy): domain Eukaryota; kingdom Metazoa; phylum Chordata; order Ceratodontiformes; family Ceratodontidae; genus Neoceratodus; species Neoceratodus forsteri. The sequence continues at coordinate 532,906,381 of CM057449.1, forward strand.
CGTTTCTTGATGAGATACGTTGGCTCCACTGGCCCGGTGTTTGCCAGGATTGTCCGGTGATTGTTGTCTGAGGGGGTGCTCCTTGATCTCTCTTCAGCTTTTGACAATGTAGATCACACTGTGTTTCTTGATCTTAGAGAGTACTGTGGACTCACTGTTACTGCCATCAGCTAGTTTGAGTCCCACCTCTCTGTCAGGAAGCAACGGATAGTGATGAGGAATTTCTCCTCCCCCTGAAGCTCCTGCCATGTGGAGTGCCTCAGGGGTCAATCTTATCATCGATGTTATTTGCAGTGTATATGCTGCCCCTGGGTGAGCTCATTAGGTGGCACAATATGGGTTTTCACTGTTATGCAGAAGATACCCAAATAATAATAATAATCTTTATTTATTCTGCACCTTTCAATTAAAGGCGCATTACAAAACTTAAAACAAAGGATAAAAATTCAATTTATAAAACACAGTAAGATCCAAGAATAGCAATGCTAATTACAGTAAGCTTTGCTCCACAAATGGGTCTTCAATGTCTGTTTAAACTCCCCCAGGGATGTGCACTCCTGAAGCCGGTGTGGTAGAGAATTCCAAAGGGCAGGGGCCACGTACATGAATGCACAGGCCCCTGAATATTTTAAAACTACCCTTGGGATCTCTAGCAACCCCTCGTCGGCATTCTCTCGGGGCAGTAAGGAGACAGAAGCTCTTTCAGGTAGTCAGGGCCAAGTCCATGCAGGGCTTTATAAGTCAGTAATCTGACTTTAAAGGTGATCCACCATTGAACTGGCAGCCAGTGCAGTTCGCACAACACCGGTGTAATATGGGAAGTCCGACGAGTCCCCGTTAACAACCGGGCCTCAACGTTCTGCACCAGCTGGAGGCGGCAGATATCAACCCCCGGAAGCTCAAAGTACAGGGAGTTGCAGTAATCAAGGCGTGAGGTCACAAAGGTGTGGATCAATGTAGGAAGGTCACCAGACGGAACAAGGTGCTTGATCCTAGCGATGTTTCTTACATGGTAAAAGGATGACTTAACAATGGCAGACACCTGGGATCGAAGTGTCAGACCTTCGTCAATCATCACCCCTAGATCCCGCACCAGTTCAGAGGTAAGGAGCTCGGAGCCCCAGGAAAAGTCCAGTGGGCTGACCAGCCCCCGACCCCCCTATCTGGTGACCAGGACCCACAACCATCACCCGTCTTCCCCAAGTTCAACTTCAGCCAGCTAGAATGAACCCAATCCTGGATTTCAGCAAGGCAGTTATTAAATACCGAGAGTGCTCTATTCTGGTCAGGTGCAAAAGACAGGTAGAGCTGGGAATCATCAGCATAGCAGTGAAACTTCAGCCCGTATCGTCTTACAATGTCTCCGAGGGGCAGCATATACACCACGAATAACACGGGGGACAGCACAGAGCCCTGAGGAACCCTGAATGACAGACAGAGAGGGTCAGAGGAATAAATCCCCAACATCACCCTCTGAATTCTGCCAGTGAGGAAAGACCTAAACCATCTGAGGACTGAACCAGTCAGGCAACAGATGAACCTCAGGCGCTCGAGCAGCACCCCATGATCCAAGGTGTCAAAAGCTGAAGAGAGATCAAGAAACACTAAAATGGAGCGGCTTTTCCGCTCTCTCGCCATCAGGAGATCACTGAGCACCCGAACCAGTGCAGTCTTGGTACTATGCCTCTTACGAAAACCAGATTGGAAAAGTTCGTAGATGTTATGGATGGTCAAATGGTTCTCCAGTTGTACAGCCACTACCTTCTCAATTACCTTCCCCTAAAAGGGGAGGTTAGAGATAGGTCTGTAGTTTGCCAGGTAGTCTGGGTCTAGAGAAGCTTTCTTCAACAGCGGTGTTACCACCTCCTCCTTCAGGGAGCTAGGAAACTCACCTGACTCAAGGGAGCACCAGACTATCTGTGCCAAGACTGGGCCTATGATGTCATAACAACCCAAGCTCAGGGATGTTGGGCCCGGGTCTAAACTACAGCACGTAGGGCACATATCCTGGACAATCCGCATAACATCCATAATCTCTGGCCGGTCGAAGGTACTCCAAGAGAAATGAGGGACAGCGGCCAAGTACCGATCACCAGCATCTCCCACAGAGTGTGTCGAACAGATCTCAGCCCTGATGTCCACCACCTTATCAGCAAAAAGCCAAGCAAGCTCATCACACTCCAATTGTGAAAAAGCTTATCGAACCTGCAGACAAGCTGGGTTACACAGCCTGTCCACAGTTGGAAAGAGCTGAGCCGGTCGGTTATGAGCAGCAGCAATCGCCTCGGACAGGAACTCTGCCTTCTTATGGGAGACTGCTGACTGGCAGAGTTGATAATGCTCTAGCAGTCTAAGGTGGTCGGCCTCCAGGGCCGATTTCCACCAACAACGCTCCAACCTGCGTCCTAGTCGCCGCAACTCCCTCAAACTCCCGTCAAACCACAGGGACCGAGGGCGGAGGGAGAGAGGACGAACACGGACAGGAGTAAAGGATTCCAGTGCTGAAGCAATGGCCTTATTATAGACCAGAACCAAAGCCTCTGGATTCCCACTTGCCACAGGAAAATCCGATAGATCAAGTATTACCACTAGGCCTTCAGGGCTCAAATCCCATAAAGGGCAGTACCTGACCATCTCCACAAGGGCAGGCCCACATGAGGGGGTGCAAAAATTGAATCTCACGGTGTAGTGATCGGACCATCCAACAGGTTCCACCCCATCAGAGGCTTCAATCCCCAGGAGGAAAACCAAGTCAAGGGAGTGACCATACTTATGAGCAGCAGAGGTAATCTGTGTAAGGCCCACTGATGTCATCAACTGGAGGAAGTGCTGTCCAAATTGTGAAAGTTCGTCATCGACCCAGGCATTGAAGTCGCCCAGGACCATCAGCCTTGGCAACTCAAATGCAACATCAATCATGAAGTTCATTACTTCCTGAAGGAATAGCTTCTCATCCCCGGGTGGACAGTAGATGAGGGGTAGCCTATAACCTACACCTGCTACAACGGTCCTTTGCCCCTGGAACACCAGATGCTGTGGAAGTTCTTAACATCTGTCTGGCCAAGATCAATGATTGGATGTCCTCCAGCTGGTTGTAACTGAACCTGAATAAGACGGAGGTACCAGTGTTTGGGCCAGGATGAGGGCATGATGGGAGTGCTCCGATGTGGTCACTTGTTTGTTCCTGGGATCTATGTCATTGATAACCTCCCCTCGGGTGTGAGATCTTGGCATGATCCTTGATGACCGACTCACACTTGAAGCTCAAGTGTTGGCTGCTGTCAAAAGTGGCATCTACCACTTAAGGAACATTGCCAGAATCAAACCCCTAGTTCCACCCGAGGACCTGCCCACGCTGGTGCATGCCATTGTGACATCCAGACTCAATTACTGCAATGCTCTCTACTTCGGGGTCTCTGGAGGTACCCTCTGCCAGTTGCAGTTGGTGCAGAACGCAGCTGTCAGATTGCTGACTGGCCTATCTAGGCCTAGCCATGTGACCACAGTGCTGCGAGCTCTGCACTGGCTGCCGATCAGGTGGAGGGCTATCTTCAAGGTGAGTTTACTCACTTATAAGGCCCTACACAGACTAGGCCCTGGTTACCTGGCTGATCTTCTGACACCTGCCACCTCGGTCCACTCCCTCCGCTCCTCGACCAGGGGCCTCCTTGAAGTTCCCAGGACCAGATTAAGAACTTCCGGTGACCGGGCCTTTAGTGTCACCACAGCAGTCCTGTGGAACTCCTTACCACCCTACGTCAGGGAGGCCCAGTCGTCTGAGAGGTTCAAGAGTGGCCTGAAAGCCTACTTATTTTCTCTGACCTTCTTGAGTGTAGTAATATGACTGGCCCAAAAATCTGCTTATTCTGATGCTCTATCTCAAGTTTTATTATTTGTTGGATGCTTGTTATCCGATTTTATTTGATACCCTGCCTGCTGTATGTTTTATGTACGGCGTCCAGAGCCTCCAGGATTGGGCACCCTAGAAATAAATTTTGCCTTGCCTGCTTAGTCACAGACCTGATTAAGGCACCTCTGTGCTCACAGGGTCCAACGTACAGCAGATTTTATATATCTACTGAATTTCTCTTTTAAACAGCATTAAAACAGGGTTTCAGGAAGAAAACCGGGATGATCTCCCCCCCCCCCCCAGCTGCAACAGTCGTCCCGACTCCCAAGACCTGACCAAGGTAACTCTGTGCTCGCAGGGTCTGCCATACAACAAGAAGTAAATTTTTTTTTTTTTTTTTTTTTTTTTAAACACAGTCAAAATAGGGCTGCAGGAAGAAAACAGACAAGGATGACTTCCCCCAGCCCAGCTACCTGGTCTCAAGAACTGCCTAAGGCACTATGTGCTCACAGGGTCTGACGTACAGCAGGTTTTCCCTTTTTTTTTTTTGTACTGCTAAAAAATATAGGGTTAAAAAAAAAAAGCAGGACTCGCGGGCGCCGAGGGTGAGGCGCTGGACGCCACACCTCACGCCACGCGGTGACCCAGGTTCAGGAACGAGCCCGGCGCTGGGGAGTCGGGTGGGGAGAGATTGAGCATCCATGGGACTGCTCTCTCTTTTCCTGGGGAGGGTCGGGGAAAGCGCTCGCTCCTGCAGCGGCTTCTGGCGGTGATCCAGGGGCGCCCAGCGTGGCAACGCAGCGGACACACTAGGGGCGGAGTTGCAGCTTAACGTTGCCTTGCCTGCCGAACTCCGAGGGGACAAACAAGAAAAAGTCGAAAATGCTTCACATGCCTTCAGTGAGATGACGGTGGCCCCTGGGAACTTCGCCCACATCCCAAGCGCCGGCCCAACGCACCCAGGATCTTCCTCCAGAGCCGACCCAACGACCATCAGGTAGGCACCTCACACTTACGGAGTCAGCCGCCAAGGAAGAGCGGAATCAGCCCCGGAGATGGTACCGGGGGTCGAGCCTGCCTGGGGTCGTTCGGGGGAGGGGATCAGGGGAGAGGCGGGGGTTCAGGCTGGGAGTAGGGCGGACTCCGAGAGGGTACATTGCAAGGATGCCCGAGGGTGTGGAAGAAATAAAGTTTGGAAAAAAAAAAAACAGGCAGGGAAGATCACACACACACACACACACACACACACACACACACACACATGAAGGTCTAACACCACTAAGGCACCTTTCAGTGCTCAGAGGGTCTCACCTACATTTTGTTTTTAAGTCAAAAATACAATTTGGGCTGCAGGAAGAAAAAAGTCAAGGATCCTATCTCCCAAGGCTAAGGCATCTTTTTGAGCTTGCAGGGTCAAGAGACAGAGGCTTATCGCTTGCTTTAAAATTTAAATAAGCTAAAGTCCAAGTGTGGTCACACACAGAAAATTACATAGAAAGTGTTATCAGCTGAGCTACAGTTTAGCTGCTAGGCAAGGATTGATTCTCCTGTAAAATAAACTACAGCATGCAATTGCTTACTGAACTAAATACAAATAAATATAAGTACCTGAAAGGCTTTCAACTCAGCCTGCCAGCAAACACACAGAAATCTGCCCCCCCCCCACCCTGAGCAATAAATTCCTCCCTTTACTTAAAAAAACGAAAGTAAAATTATCAGTTTCCTTGATCAGGGCTGGTCACAGTCTCACTAGTGTGCCTTTTTCTGAATGAATAATCTGAAGTTTATAGTGTTTGCTGCGTGATTTACTGTGCGATTTCTCAAAGACTCCTCTCTCGGTCGCTCTCTCTAGCAAATGCACTACAAGTCAGTCTTCGTGCGAGTATATTCACACGTCTTGCCTTCCAAACATCTTGACTGACTGAAAGATAATGTATGTCAGACAGGTACACCAATAGTCTGCACACACCACCATTAGTCAGAGGAACTGGCACCGTGATTGGCCTGTACAATAGACCAACATGTGATCAGGGGATTGTTCGGTCCGGAGCAAGTCCCCCCAACATCAAGGTACTTCTGCCAGCCAGTTTGAATCATGCAGTGACACTCAGGTTCCCCACCCACCCAACCACCACCCAAGTTACATCTCAGCATGAGTCCTACCGCCTCGTGTTCTCCTCACCCAATTTGGAACCTAATTATGCAAACTCTCCTTTCCCACCCTCCGCTCATAGTTAACTGCACCTCTTTACTGTGAGAAGGAAATGTTAGACTTGGTTGGCCTTCAATATGCTCTGATGCACTGGTCTGCTTGCTTGTGAGTATCAGACTAATCATGGCACCTCACAACTTTTTTGCCTTAGTGTGTCTTTTCAATGTATTGCACAGCAGTTTGCAAAACAATGTTTTTTTCACACTGACTCGGGAGTCTGGTGCCGGTTAAAATGGAAGTTGAATTTAAATTGATACAAGGTTGCTCTTAAAGGACAAGGTACTTATCTTGCCACAAATTAAATACTCACATGAGCTGCTTTGAAAAATATATCAGTGTAACCCCCCTGTTACCTGGGGTTACTAGAATCCCATTAAGACCTAGTGGTAGGCAGGGAAGGCAGCTTATGAAACTCCAGTTAAATGGATTTCACACGGTCTCACTCTGTTCTCAGTCTCAGCTGAGACTGAGAGATGACATCATTTTAGAACTGTCACAGCTGCATAAGCCACACTGGAATGTTACAGTTGGAGGTTAGAGTAGAACACTAGGGAATTTGAGGCCAGTCTGTGTGCAGTCTGAGTGAGAGATTGTAGCGCAGCAGAGTGTGTGCAGGCTCTCAGAGCTTTAAGCTCTGTTTCAGAGCTACTTCTGTAGTAGGTGTGTGTTTCCACCTAAAGAGGAACACAGGAACTGGTAATTGAAGTGGTGGAGACCGCTCTCAATGGTTCAGAGCCCCATCCCTGAGGGGATGGGGGGGGGTAGGTGTTTGCTGTTTTCCAGGGGCAACCCCCCTCGGTCCAGCTAAGGGAAAGAAGCTGCCTGTTCAAGTTGTGCTGAGGCACCAGAGGCTCTGAGAGAGAAATTCCTTGTGGAGGAAACGCCTGTGGGGCACCTGCAACCAAAGGGTGAGTTCGCTCTGAAAAAGGGCCAAGTGTTTTTCACCAGAACAGAAGGAAACAAAAGGGACTGTTACTGTGGGGTCAGGAAAAGACAGCCAAGTACAGTTGGAAGAATGTGGGGATTGGACTGCTTAACCAGTGGGAGGTCTAAAGCAATGGACAAAGTCACTTAATTTAAGTATGTTCAAGTCCAGCACAAATGGGAAACAAGACAAGTAGATGGAATGTGAAATACATTTAGCAAGAATCTACATTGCAAAGTTTTACAGTATGAGGTGTTTCTGTCCAGAGAAATGGCTAGGTATGGATTGTGGGAGCGAAAGGTGGGAGACCCCTCCATCAGTAGTAACCAAATTCACCTGTACGGATTTGCTCTGAGGCACCTTTTGCTTTCTCTCAGGTACTTGGCCAGTGCCTGAGGAAAGTACCCAGATGTGGGATTAAAAGGAAGATTCCCTGATGGAGCCAAGGTGCTCTTAGGTGGTTTAGGGAGCCACCAGAAAATGTTTCCATGAAGTATGGAAGGTGTCCAAGTGGCTGGCAAGGGAACCGAGACAGAGAAAACCCAGAACAGTGTACAAGTTCGGGCTGTGTAACCCAAAGCAGAGTGCAAGTCCGGGCTGTGTGCCCAGTGGGTTCAGAGCCTGAGGGCTGAAGTGTTGAGGAAGTGTTCTGGTCTCCTTTAATCTGCATTACCAGGAGTGTAGCCCCATGGGGGTCCATCTATGCTTTGTTTATTCTGTTTGGATGTGAATAAAAGCCACACTTTATAATCCCACTTCTGGTACTGGACTTTACAGTTACTGCTTCCTGTGTTTGGAGTTACTTGGGTGCCCCTGTGCAGAGTAGCCAAACCTAGCTTTTGTGCCGAGTGACCTATTCCTCCCCGAACCCAGCCCACCTGGTATTGCTGTCAGATGGCTGCGGCAGACCGGGTAGGGGTTACAAAAATGGAGGCACCTCTGAGGACTTTGGTTTGGAATTTAGGGAGGAATGTAAGAAAGGTGCGCGGGCAAAAGGCTAGCATTTTGGTTATCTGGCAGTGGATAGCCCAAAAATCTGAAGAAATGTTAACTAATGTGCCTCTGTGTGCTGCTGTCCATGTGCTGCTGTTAAAATGCCAATTGTTTACCAAAGAGCAGTAAAGCCTGAGAGAGTATGCCCTTGTCCTGCATCAAAATTCACAGCGTTTGCCAGCTTTTAAAACTGTTGTGACAAAGAAAAGTGTGGAAAACTAGGGGTAACAAAAGGAAAATTGTGCCCTGAACGTTGGAAATACTTTCTTGTGAACTGAGAGACTTGTTGTGCTTAATGGCCATGAAAAATGGCTGAAATGGACTCCCGCCGTGGAGTCAGTTGAGAAAAGAAAAAAAAAAGTGTGGTATTGCAGTTTAAATTTGCCTGCTCGACGATTGCCGTGAGGAGAAGAGCACTCGAGAGGAAAGAGGCTCATTTGCATGGCGTTGTGTGATTGGTGAGACTGCAATCAGTCCTGTCCCCAAGCCAGCTCTAGAGCGACTGCCCAGCATTCAAGAGGGAGAGTGAGTGGAGTGTGCGAACTCACTTACAGGAGGAGTGTCGCGGTGACTGAAAGCGCTGTAAAAAGTTTAAAAAAACTGACTTTTCTGTTTAAATTCGGGCTCAACCCACATCTCCATCGACTGGACTGTGAGTGTGGTGTTCAGAGGGACAATCGGCAGGACTGCCAACCCGCTTCTTTCCAGAGGCCTCCAAGACTGGCTGCAGGCCGTTTTCCATCGCAGCAAACAGCTACTGATAACAGTGAGTACCAACAGAAATAATTGCTCAAACTAAGTGATTTTGCCATAAGCCAGCTAAATCTGTGTGTAGTAGTGTAATCACTTTGCAAAGCAAGGACTGTGTTAAGTTTTTATCAGCAAAAGCAAGCATTTTAAGCCATCAACTGTGAGCGTAATTATAGGTTCAGCGTCAGTATAAATTTCAAAGCCATGAGAAAGACTGTGAGTTGTATCCGATATGCAGCAAGAGTTACAGGCAATCCTGTGCTTGAAATACTGACTGAGGCTTTAAGGGACTGTAAGCTAGAGCAATGTCATCAGCAAGTGAAATGTCCATGGTAAATCATATAAATGTGCTAGGAAAAAGAAGTGCAAATTTGTGCAGTTTGAGCAAAAGTTATCAGCAGAGTGTGTTAATCGGATGCACAGTGGCTTGACCCAATTAAAGAATGTTGATGCGTAGGAGTGCTGCCGCTGCCATTACAGGGTGGGGTAGTAATGTAAACACAGCAGCAGAGAAGCCATTTTGAAAGAGAGAAGAAGTTTTCAGTGATGTGAGACTTATAACAGTGAGCGTTGTTTGTTTTCTATGCAGTCATAGCCTCAGGACTAGCCCGCTACCCGGATCATGCCTGGGCTGTGGTAGCAGTAGAAGTTAACAAGTTAAGGGACATTGAGAGATGTTACTATGGAGGATGACTGCCTCCTCATGTGGCGATTCCTGGATATCCAGTGCACGTATGTTTGATCTGCTTAAATGCTGGAAGGGACGTCTTCATGGTACCTCACTGTTCTGGGTGCTTAGAGAAATATTGTTTATTTAAAGCGCCCAAGATTTGTTTGGTTCCCACATGGACAAAAGTTAAATAATCTGCAGTTGGCAGCACACAGCACCAGAAGGAACCTGTTGGAGAAAGCCCCTCAGGGAAGTGTGGCACAAAGCTAGAGGGTGCAGATTTACAGACAGAACAATGTGCTGATGTTTCAGATTCTGAATCACAGAGAGGCATATCAGGAAGAGCATCAGTAGACCCGTGGAGAGCGGGGCCTAGCCCAAGTCTCATAGGAGAAGATGAGATGAGGGAGGCCCTTGAATGGGAGGTTTCGTCCTCCGCGCCCAGCGAAATGTGGATAGTCTCAGGAGTGAGGACGACTGCTCACTCCTGGGCACAGATTCTCAGTGAGGAAGAAGAAAAGGGGGAACCTATGTGGCCTTGTGAAAAAGGAACTGGTACACAGCATCAAGCTCTTGCCTCAGAAGAATGCATGGAAGACAGTGGTGACGCCACTGCCTTGGCTGTGCAAGAAGAAGCTAGGGATCCATTTTTTGTGTCTTTGAGAATGCGTAGCTGGCAGAACCAGGACTGGCCACCCCCAAGCCAGGCCAGAGGTCTCAGGTTGACCAAAGATAGTAAAGAGAAAAGACTGGTTTGTAGGAAGGCAAATTAAATCTACAGGATGTCCTTTTCTACCTTTCCTCGGAGAGTCTGGGAGGAAATTAAACAAAGCAGGAAGTCCTGGATTTGGGCAGAAGCAATGAAATGTGTGCATCCTGGTGCAAACAAGCATGTCAAGCACAGAATGTTTCCCGACAAATACAGCCAGTGGAAAAGAGGCAGGACACTGTTAATGGACACTGTTCGAATTGTGGATGGAGAGGGACATGAAACCTTTCACAGTGTGAGTTAAGAGCGCTGAGATGGGGTAATAATTCAAGCACCTGACCCATTGTGCTATTGGCCACAATGCAAAGACCTCCCTGTGAATATGCCCATGCCTACCAAATGAATAACAGAGCAGTGGTAGTCAGTGCTGCCGCTCCAGCCACTGCAGTACCTATGTTGTTCCACCAGTATGGACGTCCAGGACTCAGGTGCCCCACATTCATCAGTTCTACAGTGTACTGGCCTCCCAGAATCCATCGACTGGCCCAACAGATGACTTCAGATCCAGAGAGGACATCAGCCCAGCTGTATCCTGAGTCATTGCCTGGTAATTGGATGACTTCAGACCAGCAGTTTTCCTTTTTGTTCCTGTTCCAAGGTTCCATCTCCAGAGATGACATAATCCCAGCAGTTTCTAGATGTTCCCTCCTGTCGCTCCGGGAAGATGTCGGCCCAGCTGTATCGGAAGAATGCTGCCAGGGAGAGTCTTCGGCTGAGGACCAGGTTGGTGCCGTTTTCGTTCTACAAGGGACTGGTAAGTCCAGACTTTTCTATTCTTATGACATTGCAGTACACACCATACACTAGCAGACTCCAGATGTTTGAACTGTCCTCAAGGACTCTCCCCTTCGGGACTTTGGCCTGCTAGAACTGTGCTTCACCGGGCTCCGGCCCAGGAGAGACTCTTATGGACTTGCCTTCGGGCACTGTGGTCACTAGATGGGACTTTAAGGGCACTCCATCTGCCAAATATGGTGTATTGTAAATAATGTCATTGTTTTCTACTGTTTTCTAATGTTTATTCTGTTTTTCTAGTTTTCTAAAAAATATCTTTTTGGGATTCTCCAGTGTTTTGATGGTAGGGGTTTAGATAGACTGTGTATGCAGATAAGGAGTGTGTGTTGTCTTTCTTTTTTCTTGCAGGTGTTCCTGAAGAAGATAGAAGAGAAGACAAGAAAAGGAGGAGGAACTCAGCGGAGTTCCTCACTAGTACTTTAGAGTGTAGTGTTTAAGTACTGTTGTTGTTGTCACTGTGTGTAACCTTTTTTCTTCCACAGGTCTAGTTGTGGGGGAGTGTGGGAGTAATGCATAGAGTATGGTATTAGATCCTGGAGTATGGTTGCATGGTGTCCAGGGTCGGGGAGGTCCCCTGTTTGTTTTGTTTTGGGATTTGAGTTAGAGGCAGACAGATTTTTCCTAGAGGGCTAAGGGGGATAGAAAGGCTGTGGCCCTGACTTGCAGTAGGGGTTGCAGTACTGATCTATTAGGATTATGCTCTGGACAATTCTACCGGAGCCACTAGGTGCCCTTAGTCAGAGGGTAGAGTAGAGGCTGATGAGTCAGTCAAAGGCCTCTAGGCCCTTAGTGCTGTCTGCCTGTGCTGGCACACGGTAGGGGAGAAGGTAGCACTACCTCCCCATAGTCAACACATGGGGTGAGATGGCCTAAGCCGGGTGATTAATGACTGCGGACAGTCATTTTCCTGGCCCAGGGAGAGTGTAACCCCCTTGTTACCTGGGGTTACTAGAATCCCAGTAAGACCTAGTGGTAGGCAGGAAAGGCAGCTTGTGAAACTCCAGTTAAATGGATTTCCCACCGTCTCACTCTGTTCTCAGTCTCAGCTGAGACTGAGGGATGACATAATTTTAGAACTGTCGCAGCTGCATAAGCCACACTGGAATGTTACAGTTGGAGGTTAGAGTAGAATGTTGGGGAATTTGAAGTCAGTCTGTGTGCAGCCTCAGTGACAGACTGTAGTGCAGCAGAGTGTGTGCAGGCTCTCAGAGCTTTAAGCTCTGTTTCAGAGCTACTTTTGTAGTAGGTGTGTATTTCCACCTGAAGAGGAACACAGGAACTGGTAACTGAAGTGGTGGAGACCGCTCTCAATGGTTCAGAGCCCCATCCCTGAGGGGATGGCGGGAAGGTGTTTGCCCGTTTTCCAGGGGCAACCCCCCTCGGTCCGGCTAAGGGAAAGAAGCTGCCTGCTGAGGCACCGGAAGCTCTGAGAGAGAAATTCCATGTGGAGGAAACGACTGTGGGGAACCTGCAACCAAAGGGTGAGTTCGCTCTGAAAAAGGGCCAAGTGTTTTTCACCAGAACAGAAGGAAACTAAAAGGACTGTTACTGTGAGGTCAGGAAAAGACAGCCAAGTTTGAAGAATGTGGGGATTAGACTGCTTAACCAGTGAGGGGTCTAGAATAATGGACAAAGCCAATTAATTTAAGTATCTTCAAGTCCAGCACAATGTGAAAGAAAGACTGTGGGGATTGAACTGCTTAACCCATGGGGGGTCTAGAGTAATGGACAAAAACACGTATACGTATGTTCAAGTCTAGCACAAATGGGAAACAAGACTAGTAGATGGAATGTGAAATACATTTAGCAAGAAGCTACATTGCAAAGTTTTACAGTATGAGGTGTTTCTGTCCAAAGAAATGGCCGGGTATGAATTGTGGGAGCCAGAGGTGGGAGACCCCCCCCCCCATCAGTAGTAACCAAATTCACCTGTACGGATTTGCTCTGAGACACCTTTTGCTTTCTCTCAGGTACTTGGCCAGTGCCTGAGGAAAGTACCCAGACATGGGATTGAAAGGAAGATTCCCTGATGGAGCCAAGGTGCTCTTAGGTGGTTTAGGGAGCCACCAGAAAATGTTTCCATGAAGTATGGAAGGTGTCCAAGTGGCTAGCAAGGGAGCCGAGCCAGGAAATACCCAGAACAGTGTACAAGTTCGGGCTGTATAACCCAAAGTAGAGTGCAAGTCCAGGCTGTGTGCCCAGTGGGTTCAGAGCCTGAGGGCTAAAGTGTTGAGAAAGTGTTCTGGTCTCCTTTAATCTGCATTACCAGGAGTGTAGCCCCTTGGGGGTCCATCTATGCTTTGTTTATTCTGTTTGGATATGAATAAAAGACACATTTTAGAATCCCACTTCTGGTATTGGACATTACAGTTATTGCTTCCTCTGTTCGGAGTTACTTGGGTGCCCCTGTGCAGAGTAGCCAAACCTAGCCTTTGTGCCCAGTGACCTATTCCTCCCCGAACCAAGCCCACCTGGTATTGCTGTCAGATGGCAACGGCAGACCGAGTAAGGGTTACATCAGTTTTTCCCTTTAAGAAGGTGTGTCCAGTTTTGTAACAGTTAGAAGTAGCCCAAAACAGATGGTCTGATGCATGTGGCAGTGTTACCACTTACAGCGCTGACAACCTGGGTTCAAGAAGAAGCCCGGAGAGTCACAGTGTCAGCAGGGGTGAGAAGGATGAGTATCCAATGCACTGTTCTCCTCCTCCAGGGTAGGTGAGTTGAGGTGGTTGGCAACAGTCTGGCTACTGATGGCGCCCGTGAGTTGGTGAGCCCAACTCCTTAATCACACGTGGGACTGGTGGCTCAGCAAGCATCACAATGCACACACATGGGAGGGTATGTGATGTGCCTCTGATGCCACTGCATGTCCAAGTCACCGAGGAAACATAACAAGAAAATCCTTCTGTCAAGGGCAGTACAGCACCCTGGGCCATAGTTCCGCACTTGCTCAAAAGATGCAGTGCAAGTCTCAGTAAAGACTTAAGACACTAGCCTCCCACCCAGGAAGCTAGGGAAATGCCAGGTGGGTAAGCAGGATGTAAGTCTAGTGGGCAGAAATGGGGGTATAGTAATCCCCACCTATCTAGATAGCCTAAAAAGAATTTTAAAAATAGGTAGTCCAAAATATAAACAAATTCTCAAAAGTCATGCTCCCTGCCCCCACAGATTCAGTCACAAAATGGCTCTGATGTCAAGTGTAATGACGTCATCAGAGTGAGACGGCTTCTTCTGTAATACTAAATTCCTATATACTTGTTTTTCAAACTATAGCATTTTGCACTACATGTTAAATCAAGTACATTTATTGACACTTAACTTCTGCACTAGAGTCTATACACAAGATATTGATAAATGTTCCTGATTTCTCTCTCTCACATCTCCCTAATCTCCAAATTTGGTTTGAGTCCCTCCCCGGCTGCCCTAACTCCCTCCTGTGCTGTCCCCCTCCTTCTGATCTCATGAAACTTATGGCCCGATTCCAGAATGAATGTCACAACTCACAGGCGTGTCACGAGTGCGACATTCACCACTCGCCAGGGGACCCCGCCGCTATTCCAAGACAGGCAGAGTCCCGCGCACTTCACGCCCCTGGGGCTTGTGGCAGCCGCAGGGTTGAGTCAGCGGGAATGGTGCAACGACCTGGGTGCCAGAAGCCGCAAGTAACAGCTCCCCCGGAGCCCCCCACCCTGAAACAAGCCCGCAATCCCCTGGGGGTCGAGGGGGGTAGGCTGAGTGGCACTGGCGCAAGGGGGGCACATTGCGATAAGGACCTGGGTGGCACCCTGAAATGCGGGGTTGGGGGGCATCACTGTGCTGAGGGGGAGTCCGTGGAGCATGACAATGTGCGTTTCGCAGCACTGAGAGGGGGGGAGCTGTCATTTTGCCAGGACGGATGCCCCTCAGACCAGCTAAGTGCTGGTCTAACCCTGCAGTGCCGTAGTGGGACCTGGAGTAGCGTAGGTGGGTTATGGCAGCTGCCCTTTTGGAATAGGGCACAGTCGCTGCTGTAGCCCCTTCCACCATGCCGTAGAGGCTCCGGCCGGCCCCTTGGACGCAGGCGCCATGGCGCAGGCTACATCTTGGAACAGCAACAGGTGTAACACATGTTGCAAGATGCGATTTGGCACAAGTCACCTTGCGGCATGCGTAAACCCTTTTGGAATCGGGCCCTTAGTGTCTGACTTGTTCTTTCTACCATGTGCTAAGACTACAGCAGGGCAGTCTGCTTTGTACTACAGCCTGCCCTGACTGTGCCTAGACTCTCCCCACTGCTGAAACTACAGGGGAGCTTGCCAGGGCTCAGTCCCCTAGCTCTGAAGTGAGCCCCAGTAGCTCATTCATTACTGCTGTTGACTTACAAGTGGGAAGAGAGACTAAATTTAAAGATAGCATCCTTATGGGCCCCCCCAGCTCCCATATCTCATAAAATGTAATTCCAGCACTGCTTCACCCTTTCTATCTGCTCCTCCCCTCCAGTGCCCTGAAATCTTAACCCTGGAAACACTTCTCATGTCTGCTCTTGCACGATACCCTGCTCGCTCTTCTCCCAACTTTTCTCTCTTTTTCTGCTACACACATTTTCGTTTCCAAAATGTGCTCACAATCTGTCACATCTTTCCACCTCATCCTTCAATTCTTATTTCTATTTTGCTATCGTGCCACAATTTATATTACAATAATAATTCTGAACTCTGCTTAACTGTGTCCCCTTGCTGCAGAACATCTATGGACTTATGATTTACACTGTGCCTCAATCTGCATATCAGTCCTTGTTACACTTTTCCTGTTGCATGCAGTTTATGCATAGTTTTGACATATTGTTCTTCCCCCAGTACCCCTTCCCCAGGACTCCTCTTGAAAACTGTTTTCAGTTCAGCAGGCTTTTCTGGTAAAATGTTTTGAATAAATAAATCAATAAAAATAACAGTATGTATCCTTTTTTATTTTTATTTTTTTATTTCACTGCCTGTTTTACAGACAGCTAAAATGGTCACCAAAGTTAACCCAGCCAAACAGAAATTCAGCTGTGTTTTCATTACTGTGTTGGTGGTTATGCAGTGCATTAAATGAACCCTAATATCTGAAAGAATTAAGGCACATATTAGTTTTCTAGGCATCCCATTTCACCCAATTTAGTAAAATCACATTAAGGCTTAGAAGAGACAGTTCACATTTTATGTACTGCCTAAAACACACTTTGCTAACCTTGCTCTCTGTGCTTCACTGCCATTGCTCTCTGTAATGGAGAGGAACTCAGCAACCTGTGGATGTAGGACTCCACTTGTAGGCGTGACAGTACCGAAGTGTAGGAGTGCAATGCTAGAGTCTGGTGCAATTGGTCCGCTTTCACTTCAAAAAGACGCTGAAGCTCCTCCAAGACAGGTTTGTTCATCTCGACTGTCTGGTAGCGGTGGTATCCTGTAACTTTTGCCTGATCTCCACATATGCCCTAGGGAAAATGAGATTAAATAATCTGAACATGTAATGTCTGCTGTCAAGCTCTGGCTCAATATGTTTCAAGACCTCAGTGCCAAAACAAAAAATTATACACCATAGTAATCCTGTTTCTGCCCAGTGATACTCAGGTAGTCATAACTTCTGCAGTGTCCCTTTAAGACTGAGCTGACCGGAGAGATGGAATGCTATGCAAATGATGGAATCTTTGCAGGTGCTGATTTTCAAACACTGCCTCTAACCAACTGCCTTGGTTCTAAACCTTCAGATTTCCTGGAGCCTGGAAAGGCAGGTTTCGGAACTACAAAATTTTACATACCACCCAAATGATTGGAATAATAGTAATAATTAAGTACCACCCCAAAAAAATCCTATAAATGGAGGCCAAAAACCCCAGAATTGAGGGTAAACAAAAACAACCAACCATACCCCTGAATGTCAGAATCACCTGAAGGGGAAGAAGAACAAGAACACCACAATTAAAAACACTAGTGCCTAATTGTGGCACCCACATAGTAGGCCAGATACATATTCCCCGGAATGCAGAGGCTACTGGTTCTTGAAGGGGAGGCAGGGTGGATAGTTATGAATACCTGAGTATCACTAGGAAGAAACAAGATTACTATGGTGAGTCATTTTTTCTTCTAACCCCAGTAATACTCAGGTATTCATAACTTCTGTAGACTACGAAGCAGTAACTTTGGAGGTGGGCACAGAACCCATTTTGGAAACAGATTCTGCAGGACTGCTATGCCAAACCTGGCATCACTCCTGGACAAGATGTCCAAACTGTAATGCTTTGTGAAGGTATGTACTGATTTCCAGGTAGCTGCTTTTACTGATTTCCAGGTAGCTGCTGTACAGATGTCCATTAATGGAACATCCCTGGCAGCTGCTAAGGTAGCAGCTGTGCCCCTTGCTGAATGGGTCCTCAACCCTGTTGGGGGTTCCCTTCCCGCTTTACAGTAACAAAACTGGATGCACTGAACTATCCAGCGAGAAATGGACCTTCTAGATGCTGGGTTACCCTTTCCCACATCCCCATAAGTCAGGAACAGCTGTTTTCTGTCCTGGCTATGGTCCTTGGTGGCTGTCATGTAATAACTAAGTGCTCTTTTAACATCCAAACTGTGGAGCCTCCTTTCACAAGAGGTGGACTGTTCAGTGAAAAATACAGGTAGAGTCATGTTTTGGTTCAGATGGAAATCCGAAACCACTTTGGGGAGAAATTTCCTGTTTGTTCTCAGGACCACTTTGTCATTGTAGAAAGAAATGTAGTCCTTGTCTACACAAAGTGCCTGAAGCTCGCTGATTCTTCTGGCAGAAGTCATTGCCACTAGAAAAACTGTTTTCCAAGTGACAAATTTTAGATGAGCTGAAGACATAGGCTCAAAAGGGTCCCATGACCTTGGCTATACACACATTAAGATCCCATGCAGGCACCGGTTCCCTGTGAGGGGGTTGCAAATGAGAGAGGCCCTTAAAGAACCTTCTGAAAATTGGATCTGAAGCCAATGAGAACTTTTGCCTGGCTGAAATGTAAGCAGAAGCTGCAGCCAAATGTACCTTCAGTGTACTGGCCTAAAAACCCAGAGCATGTAATTGAGTAAGATAGTCCAGCATGACTGATATCCCAGCCTGTGTTAGTTCATTACCCTGTGTGGAACACCAGATGGAAAACCTTTCCCATTTTGCAGAATAAGTTTTCTTAGTGGCGGGCTTCCTGTAGCCTTTCAAAATATCCATAACACCTTCAGGAAGGTTTAGTCCTGCATATTCTATCTCCTCAAGAGCCACACCCTGAGCCTGAAGGATCTAAGGTTTGGGTACAGGAGCCTCCTATGACTAAAGGTTAACAGACTGTGGCTCCTGGGAAGGAGTATTGGTTTAGCCACAGACATGGAGAGCAGTAAAGAGTACCATGGCTGCCTGGGCCAATCTGGTGCTATTAAGATCATGGATGCTGGCTGGGACCAGAGTTTGAGCAAAATTCTGTATACCAGAGGGAAGGGAGGGAAATCATACAGGTACTTCCCTGACCAATCTAGAATTAAGGCATCCAGAGGGATTGTTCCCCTCTCTGGTGGTCTGCAACAATATTTCGGCAGGTGCTGGTTCTGGTGGGATGCAAACAAGTCCACCTCTGGAGTGCCCCACCTCTTAAAAATTATCTGCACCACTTGCCCATTCGGGGTCCATTTGTGAGGGGCCTGGTGGATCCGATTCAAGGTGTCTGCCAAGGTATTGTCCTTGCCTGGCAGATGAATGCGTTGGAGAGAAATTCCCAAGGAGTAAGCCAGACTCCATATTTTCATAGATTCTGTGCAGAGAGGACTGGACCTTGTCCCTCCCTGCTTGTTTATGTAGTACATGGTGGTGGTATTGTCTATTCTAATCTGTAGCAGAGGCATGAAGGTCTTCAGTGCTAACAAAATTGCTCTGAGCACGAGCACGTTTATGTGCAACAGTGACTCTGCACTTGACTATGTGCCTTGTGTAGTGTGATCCCCCAGATGGGCACCCCACCCCAAGAGTGATGCATCCATTGTGAGAGTTACTGATGGGGGCTCCTGTTGGAAAGGAACCCCTTCTTACAGGATGATTTCCTCTTTCCATCATTCGAGAGCATGTAACAGAGTTCCTGTTACGGGAATTAATTTTGAAAGAGGGTCTCTTTTCTGGCACCAGTGAGCCCTTAGGTGAAACTGGATGTCCCTCATCTGGAACCTGGACCCTAATACTGTGCCAGAGGCAGCTGCCATGTGGCCCAACAGCTGAAAGAACCGTCTTGCAGTTGTTTACTTGTTCAGGACAAATTAACCTGCCGAGTGTTGGATACCTCCTACCCTGTCTAGTGGCAGGTAAACCCTGCCCTGCAGGGTATTTAGCTCTGCTCCTATAAACTGCAGTATCCAAGAGGGTTGCAGAACTGACTTTTTCTGATTAATTATGAATCCAAGAGACTCCAGGAGTTCCTGCGTAAGAAGCAGCTCCCCGACATGCTGGGGTGACTTTCCCTCTACCAGCCAATCGTCTTGGCACAGAAAAATGGTGATACCCTGCTTTCGAAGGTGTGCCACCACTACTGCCAGGCACTCTGTAAACACCCTTGGTGCTGAACTGAGGCCAAATGGCAGTGCTGAGAATCGATAGTGACCTGAAGGGAGTCTGAACCTGAGGTATTTTCTATGAGACTCCATTATGGGGTTGTGGAAATCTTAGGCATCTTTTAGGTCCAGTGATGCCAACCAATCTACTTTTTGGAGGGTTGGCAGAATCAGTGCCAAGGTTACCATTTTGAACTCTGGCTTTGTTAGGTATCTGTTTAAGACCCTGAGGTCTAATATGGGCCACCACTTCGCATTTTTCTTTGTGGTAAGAAAGTATCTTGAATAAAGTCCCTTTCCCTTTAAGCCAGTTGGCACTGGTTCTACTGCTCAAGCAAGGATCAGTTTTTGAACCTCTGCTTCCAGGAGTTTTCTTTCTGTATTTGAAAATGGTTTGAAAACTTGAGTTCTTAAGGGAGGAAGGGATCTGAAAGTCAGAAACAGCCCATGACTCACTACCTCCAGAACCCACTTGTCTGGGGTGTTTTTCCAAACATGAAAATAGTGAGCCAGTCTGCCTCCTACAGGCAGTAGGGAGGCTGCCTGTACAGACAAGTCAGGGTGCCTGTTTTGCTTGGGACTGAGCCTGTGGCTAGGAACCACGCCTGGAACCCCGTCTGCCCTTCCCCTAAAATATCCTTGCTGTGGATACTGCTGGTATGGGGTTGTAGCCATGGGTTGAAAGAATGGCCTCCTTTGAAATGACCTGCCCCAGCCTCCCCTTCCATAGGGTCTAGTGGATGGGGAAGCTTTTTCCCTTGCAGAATTGCTTCTGTAGGTGGTTTTATACTCATCCACCTTTTTCATGTAAGCCTCTGTCATTTGCCCAAAGAGGGAATGTTCTTCAAGTGGAAAATCTAATGCTTTGGTCTGAGTATCCTGGGTCAGGTTTGTGGCTCTCAATCAAGCAAACCTTCTTTGAGTCACAGTGTTTGCCATCCAGCTGGCGGCTGTGTCGTTAGAATCTGCAGCCATCTGAAATTGATACTTGGCTGCTTCCAGACCAACTCTAGCTGTTTCAGCTAAGTCAGCTAAGACAGGAGACTGTACCTTTTCAGACATGGCAAGCACTGACTGCCAGAGTGATTTCTGGTATTGTGCAGCACAGACCTGGAAATTGGCCTGTTTCATAGCCAAGAAAGCCGAGAGGTAGCCTTTCTTGGCCATGCTATCTATTTTCCTCGAATCCTTGTTTGGAGGATGGGAGGCTAGTGGGACCCTTGCTTTGTCACAGGCGGACACGTGCACTACTCCTTGGTGGTCAGGGTGAGAGAATAAAACTTCTGCACCCTGTCTTTCCAGTTGGTACTTTTCGTCCATTCTTTTATCCAAAGGTGGGACATTACTAGGAGTCTGCAGTATTTTTAAGGCATCTTTTTTTAAAGACTTTATTAATGGGGAGAAGAAGCTTTTTGGTGAGTGTTAATCCCATCATTTCCATATACTTTACTTCTTCATCCTCAGTAACTTCACTTGTGGGAATGTCTAAGGCATCCACCATTTTTCTTATAAAAGTGGAATGAGGGGAAAAGTCTTCTGATGCTCTAGGAGAAGAACCAAATTCTTGTTCAGGGGAAACCTCCGGTTCGATGGGGTCCCCTTCCTCCTCAATGTCCAGGTGCTCTTCTTGCTGATAAACAGAAAACTGAGAAGAAGAGCCAATCTGTCTGGCTGGTGTCCGAGACAAAGGGATAGTCATCCCTTGTAAAGCCTGGATCATATGGAAGGGCTGTGCATTCTCTTCTGCAATTGGCATTTACATTGCAGGTACAGAAGTCCTCAAGGGCTTATCAGCAGGGGGTTCTGTGTGCTTAGTCTTTTTAGACTTCTTTGAAGGAACAGGACAGTCAGCCAGTTCAGCAAGCCTCTTTGAGACTGCTTGAGTACCTGTCTCAGGGCTGGCAGTTACAGAATTTGAAACTGATGTAGTTTCACCCACAGGCATAGGGGGTGTTGGCTGCTCAGAGCCAGAGGAACCCTTTGAAACAGACATCTTTTTCTTTAGCCTTTCTAGGTGCTTTTCTACAGTGTTTTCTTGAAAAGTTTTACAAATATCACAGTCTGTTTTTAAATGTTCAAAACCAAGACAGACCACACAAAGAGTGTGCTTGTCTGCATTTGCAAAAGCTCACCACAACAGTACATGGTTTAAAACCAGGTTCTCCAGTTCTTCTTTTCAGTTTTTCAGACATTCTGAGAGGAAAAACAAAATCAGTAAATAACCACTAAACAAGAAAGGTTTCAAAACCATATTTAGCAATAGCGGTCTGTTCCTGAACTGAGAAAAACTTATTGGAACCGGAATCGAACCGAGAAACCGGACCAGAGTTAGCGGTTCACGAACCAGGATTAGTGTTTCAAACAAAATATAAAAACTTTAAATTTAGATAAAACTAACAGAGTTCCTTAGTCAGGGAACTCCGAAAACACTGAAGAAAACCCCAGTTCCCCACCAGGCATACCAAACCTGGAGAAACTGCGCAAACAAAGAATTTAAAACTAAAACAGCAGTTTAATTAAGCAATAAGGCATGACCAAGGGTTATGTTAATGGTCTGTTAATCACCTTCTAGGGGTGTACTGTGGGGTACGAGGTGTAGCAGAGTGCCACATGCTCCTAGAGGGTGATTAACTGACCATTAACATAATCCCTGGGAGTGCCTTATTGCTATTATAATAAAAAATGTTTTTAAACAGTGTTAAACCTTGTTCAGCATATGGCTAAGCTCTACATGTATGTTAATAAAAGATTAACATAAGGCTGTTGGAATGTTTACAGCCAATCAGAAAGCTCCATTTCTTAGACCCTTCTTATAATAACTAATAACACTAGTTAGAGACAGTATAGTAAAAAATACTTATGTATTTTATGAAATTTAACGCGTCAGGACTAGATGAGGAGGAGGAAAACTCCGGGCTTCTGTTCTTGACAGGCGGAGAGAGAAATCTAAAGGTTTAATACCAAGGCAGTTAATTAGAGGCAGTGTTTGAAAATCAGCACATGCAAAGATTCTATCATTTGCATGGCATTCCATCTCTCTGGGGCAGCTCAGTCTTAAAGGGACACTGCAGAAGTTATGAATACCTGAGTATTACTGGGGTTAGAATTGCCACTTCCCAAATAGCATGTTGCTATGGATTTCTCTACTTAGCCAGAAATACCAGTGTTCAAGTATCCCAATTACTAGTAAAGTTTCATAAGTTTAAGACCAAAATTGAAAGCCTGGCCAAGAGTTTCATCATTTTTCGAAAGCCTTTAGGTAACAATTAGCCAAAATACTACAGGATTTTAGACTGGCAGCTTAAACACCGAGAACTGCTACAGCTTTATCCAACAATAGTAAAGAAAGTTCACTTAAAAAAGGCATCCCAGCAGCAGCAGCAGCTAGGAGCAGATTTATTCTGGACTCCCTTCAGGGTGCCTTCCTCAAGCAACTGGTCATGGAACCAACTCGGCAGAAGGCAATACTGGACCTTGTGCTCACAAACAGGGACAGTGTGATAGGGGTAACAGTGGGGGAGCACCTGGGGAACAGTGACCACCAGTCATTGTGGTTTGAAATCACAGAAAGAGCAGAACCAAACCACACAAAAACACGTATCCTGGATTTTAGGGGGGCAGACTTTGGGAAAATGGAGAGATACTTGAAAGAGGCATTAAGGGGAATGGAGCAGGAATCAGGGGTTGAGGAACAGTGGGCAGTATTTAAAATGGGAATTACAAGAGCAACAGAATTATGCATTAATCAGGTTAGCAAGAGGAAAAGGAAGAGCAGACTATTATGGTTTTCCAAAGAGGTAGCAAAGAAAGTGAAAGACAAAAATATTGCATTCAGGCAATACAAAAAGACACAGGCAGAAGGCGATAGGGAGAAGTACCAGGAGAAGCAAAGGGAGGCAGGGAGTTCAGTAAGGGAAGCCAAAGCTCAGACAGAAGAACACATTGCAAAATCAGTGGGTAGAGGGGACAAAACATTTTACAAGTACATAAGTGAAAAAAGAAAGGCAAAGGGAGGGACAGTGAGACTGAAGGGCGAGGATGGGGCCAGCGTGGAGGATGACAACAGTAAAGCTGACATACTGAACAAGTATTTCTGCTCAGTCTTTACTGAGGAAGAGGAGGGTAATGGGTCTGAAGGGAGTACAAGGGGTGAGAATGGTGCAGAAATGGACACAAGTCCCTTTACATGAGAAAGGGTCCTGAAGGAACTGGAAGTAATAAGAGTTAATAAAGCAATGGGGCCAGATGGGTGCACCCCAGGGTCCTTAAAGAACTAAGAGAGGTGGTGGCTGAACCTCTGGCTATCCTGTTTAGCCGATCACTGGAAACAGGGGAGGTACCCAAAGACTGGAGGACAGCAGATGTAGTCCCCTTATACAAAAGTGGGAACAAAGAGGAAGCGGGGAACTACAGACCAGTCAGTCTCACCTTGGTAGTGGGGAAGATCATGGAAGCACTACTAAAGGAGAGATTGTTGGAACATCTGGTTGTCAATGGACTACAGGACCCAAGGCAGCATGATTTCACCAGGGGGAGGTCATGTCAGACCAACCTCATTGAATTTTTTGACTGGGTGACTAGGGAGGTGGATCAGGGAGGCAGTGGACATGGCCTATCTGGACTTCAGCAAGGCCTTTGACACTGTGCCACATAGAAGACTATTACACAAACTGGGGAATATGGGTGTGGGCAGGACAGCCATGTGGTGGGTAGGTAACTGGCTGGGTGGCAGGACACAGAGGGTGGTGGTAAATGGCTGTCACTCCACAGAGGGAAGAGTGACCAGTGGGGTACCACAGGGATCAGTGCTGGGACCGGTCCTATTCAACATCTTCATCAGTGACATTGCGCAGGACTAGAAGGCAGATTTCACTGTTCACCAATGACACAAAGCTCTGTAACAGAGTAGGCACACCAGAGGGTGTAGACAGAATGAGAAGGGACCTGCAGAAACTTGAAGAATGGTCAGGGGTTTGGCAGTTGAAATTCAATGCAAAGAAGTGCAAGATAATGCATATGGAGCACAAAAACCCTGGCACAATGCATCAGTTGGGGGGTGAGGATATAGCATGCACCAAGCAAGAAGGGGATCTTGGGGTTATCATCTCTGATGATTTCAAGGTAGGGAAACAGTGTGACAAGGCAGCAGGTAAAGCAAATAGCATGCTGGGGTGCATAGGCAGGAGCATCACTAGCAGGAAAAGGGAGGTCATAATTCCACTATACAAAACACTAGTGAGGCCCCACCTGGAGTACAGTGTACAGTTCTGGAGACCTTACCTACGTAAGGACATAGGGTAGAGAAGGTTCAGAGGAGGGCAACAAAAATGGTACATGGATTGCATCACAAGTCCTATGAGGACAGGTTGAAGAACTGAACATGTACTCCTGGAGGAGAGGAGGGAGAGAGGGATATGATAGAGACATACAAGTATCCTACAGGAGGAGGAACAGGGTGCAGGAAGAAAAATTACTCACCTTAGTAATGTTGTTTCTTCTAATGGAGTCTTGCTATATTATAGACATTAGGAGTTTGATCCAGCTCTAGAACTGCCCCGGAGTGAAATGGTTAAACCATTCCAAAATAGAATTTTGCACAGAGCAGCTCTATCTGTGTCATTTCAAACTTGAACTGTCAGATCTTTACGAGCCAAACTCACTAAGGTCTGTGTGGAAGCTGTAACTCTACACTAGCCAAATGGCTACCTAAATAATAACAACCATTGATGGTCCCAACACCCAAGACTCAAGTCAGGGGACCAGAAATACTAACACCATTCTAATAATATGAAAATGGAACATAAGTATAATAAAACACACACAGCATTACACATACACACCCCAAAGTCCCAAAGGGACAAAATGCTAACAGGGCATAAGTAGTGACCCACACTAAGTTGCCCACCCACCAAGTAGAGGTTCTGAGAGGGGCAGGTTGGGAGGTTCATAATATAGTAAACTCCATTAGAAGAAACAACATTACTAAGGTGAGTAATTTTTCTTCAAACAACATGAAGTCTTGCTATATTATAGACATTAGCAGAATAAACAGCAGTACCTCCATGGAGGAGGGACAGAACCTACTTAGGAATAAGCTCTGAAGAACAGTTGTGCCAAACCAAGCATCTCTCCTGGCCTGGACATCCAGGAGTAATGCCTGGTAAAGGTAATGTACCGCTTTCCAAGTAGCAGCCTGGCAAATCTCTAATAAAGGATATCTCTGGCAGCAGCTAGAGACGAGCTGTACCCCTGGTAGAATGAGCCTCAAACTGGGGGCTCTGCCCACTTTCTGATAACAAAATTGGATACAAGAGACAATCCACCTGGCTATTGATCTCTTTAGTGGCAGGTTTGCCTTTCCCAACTTCACCATAGGTAAGGAAAAGTTGGAGGGATTCGAACCTGTGACCTTTGGTACGCTCTATACAATAGCTAAAAGCTCTCTTAACATCCAGGCTGTGCAACCTCCTCTCACCCGAAGAGGAGTGATCAGTGAAAAATACTGGAAGGGAGATAGATTGATTAAGATGGAAATCTGAAACCACCTTAGGCAAAAAATACAGGTTACTCACCTGTAACAGGAGTTCTAGGAATGGTATATGTTGTTCATCCACACTCATTGGCAGGTATCTTGCCGCTTTAAATCTTGCCGAAGGTCTTCAAGCTTGCTCCTCCCACCCACCGGGTGGTATAACTCTCCGCTCGCCCCATGGCGCCAGATCTGCCCGCTGGAGCTCAGGTTGTGCATCAAGCCGGGAGGATCGGAGGTGTAGGGATGAACAACATATACCATTCCTAGAACTCCTGTTACAGGTGAGTAACCTGTATTCTAGGACATGGATATGTTGTTCATCCACACTCATTGGCAGACTCCTAGCAGTTCTCCGGGAGGAGGGAGGCAAGACGACACCCCCAATACTTACTTGGGAAAGAGAGACTGGAGAACCGAGGCCCCAAAACCAGCATCCCGCGTGACTCAAGGCTCATGTGGTAATGGTAATGAAGGTGTTTGCTGACTTCCGAGCAGCCCTGCAGATTTCCTGGATAGGGACGCCCCTGGAAGCAGCCACTGCAGCAGTATGGCGGGTAGAATGAGCTCTTATCCCTCTGGGAGGCTCCATGCCCGCGCCAACTTATAGCAGAGATCTATGCAGGAGGTTACCCACCTGTTATCGCCTGCTTGGCTGCAGGTCTGCCAGATGCGGCTTCAGCGTAAGGTGACAAACAGCTGGCGTAACCTCTCCTCAATTTCAGCCGTAAGGCCTTACTAATAAGCGTGCGCCTCTAGGGTCCAGAGTATGGAGCCCATATTCCGTCCTCGGGAGGTGTGATTGGGGTAGAACACCGCAGAGTCAACACCTGGTTAAGGTGAAACTCGACACCACCTTCCGAAGGAATTTCGGTGGGGGCAGGACAACCTTGTCCCTGTGGAAGACCAGGTAAGGAGACTGATGGAAAGCGCCTGAGCTTCCCATCCTTCTGGCTGAGGATAGCCACCAAGAAGGCGTCTTCCACGACAGGTGAGAGAGAGCACACCTGTGCATAGGTTCAAATGGCTTGCCCATGAGCTTTGCCAGTACCAGCAGTAGATCCCACGGAGGTGGGGGTTCCCGTGACTGGAGGAAATGTGATCAAGGCCTTGAAAAAAGCGCCAGACCACCTCTCTCCTGCCATCGACTGCTTCCCGGCCCGCTACTGTAAGCAGAGAGATGGCTGCCAGGTGCACCCTTAGGTCACGACCAAGCTCCTTGACTAGAAAGGACCATAAATAGTCCAAGATGCTTGCCAAGGAACAGGAGGAAGGGTCCAAGCTCTTGCTCTGACACCAAATGGAAAACCTTTTCCATTTGAAGGCATAGCATTTTCTGGTCGACTCCTGACGGGACGCCTCAACTACATTGAGGACCTCGTCGGAAAGACCCAAGGCCTGGAACTCTAGCCGCTCAGGAACCAGGCCGTCAGGTGCAGGGATTGAAGGTCCGGATGGAACACCTTCCCTGATTGACTGAGAGCAGGTCCGGGCGAGCTGGAAGCTGCCGCGGAGTCCTGGAGCTGAGACTGAGGAGATCTGGGTACCAGAACTGGCGAGGCCAGTCTGGGGCTATCAGAATCACCTGCGCCTTGTCCCTCATCGCCTTGAGAAGCACCTTGTGGATCAAGGGAAATGGGGGAAAGGCGTAAAAGAGGCCCGGGGTCCACTGCCTCGAGAAGGCATCCCCCTGCAGCGAGCCCTGCTGAGGGGGGCGGCATGAACAGACTCAGCTTCTGCCTCCCTGGAGGCAAACAGGTCCACCTGAGGTGTGCCCAATGGGAGAACAGATGCTGTACTACCTCCTCAGGAGAGACCACTGTGGGATGCAGCCCCTATCCGCTCAGGGCATCGGCCAGGGTGTTGGAGGCTCCTGCCACGTGAATGGCTAGAGATCCGCCCAGGCTGCGACGAAAGTGACCAAATGCGGAGAGCTTCCTTGCATAGAAGCATGGAGCGGCGCCCGCCTCTGGCGGTTTAGATAGTACATGGTCGTGGTATTGTCCGCCTGACCGGACCACTTGACCCCGGAGGAACGGAACAAAGGCGGTGAGAGCTAGGCGGACCGCTCGAGCTCCAGCAGGCTGATGTGGCATCGACCTCGCTGGGACCAGAGGCCATGAGCCCGGTGTTCCCCAGATGGGCACCCCAACCCATCAGAGAGGCATCAGGTCGATAGAGAGACCGGCTGCTCGGGCGACGAACGGGATGCCCTCCTGCAAATGATCTGGAACGGTCCACCACTGAGAGCGCTCCACATCCCCTGTGTCACCGGCACAAGCTGGACCAAAGGATCGCAGCTGCCAGACCACTGGCTGGCCAGTCCTCACTGAAGGGGATGAGTTCCAGCGGCCCAACGGACCACGCTGGTGCAGGCCGCCATGAGACCCAGGAGGCGAGGAAGTCCGGTAGGCGCAATTGCCCAACCAGAAATGATCGGGCAAAGGAGGAAAGAACCTCGCCCTGTCTCGCGGGAGCCGCGTCTGGCTCGAAGAGAGTCGAGCTGCGCCCATGAATAGAATCACCTGCTTCGCTCGAGTCTGACTTGGCCTCGTTGATAAGGAGGCCCAGTTGAGAGCAGACCTGAGGGCCAGATCCCTGACCACCCGCCTCTTCCTGGGGAGCTGCTATCAGCCAGTCGTCCAGGTAAGGGTACACCCGACCCTCGCGCCAAAAGAGGAATGCTGTCACCACTGCCATGCATTTGGTGAAGACCCTGGAGCTGGAGACAAGCTGCGCGGCATGGCTTGAACTCAAGAGGGATCCTTCCGCCGGAAGTTAAGGAATCTCTGGTGAGACGGACGGATAGGGACGTGAAAAACGCGGCCCTGTAAGTCCAGAGAGCAGAACCACACGCTGCCCAAGGATGGTATTATCTGAGCCAGAGTGACCATCCTGAAGGTTCGAGACCTTAGGAACTTGTTTAGGTCGTAGGTCAAGAATGGGCGCCAGCCCCCGTCCGGCTCGAACCAGGAAGTACCTGGACACAAACCCTGGGTCTGAAGGAGGGTCCACCACCTCTCTTATCACCTCCTTCTGGAGGAGGAGAGCGGCGTCGGCTCGACGAGCCGCCAGTGAGGCTGGGATCCTGAAGCTCCCGAGGCGACGGCTCTGAAGGCGGTGCCTGCTCAATTCCAGAGGCAGGCCTCTTCCCACCACCTCCAAGACCCACCTGTCCGCGGGAAACAGCGGACCAGGCGGAACGGAAGTGTTGGAGCCGCTCCCCACGGGGACCCAGGGGTAAGGGCGGAATGGGGGCGACACCTCAGCCTGGCCACTGGGCAGGCTTGGAGGAGGGACCGCCGAGGGACTCCTGGGCCTTTTCCTCCTGCCTCCCTGTTAGAGAAGCGGCGGCTTGCGGTTTGGATGCCAAGGCGAGCCTGCTGGCCTAGATTACTGGGCAGGCGCGCAGAGGCTGGAAGGAGACTAAAGGGCTTAGGCTGTGGTTTGCGGCCTTTTGTCCTTCTGAGCGGAAGAGACCGAGTCCAAGGTAGCATTGACTTCTATCCTCTGCAGGTGACCTTCACCCCAGGGTCAAGAGGTCAGTCCCTAAAAGGAACATCTGCCAACTTGTGCTGGGTATCCGAGTAAAGGTGGATATCCTCAGCCAAGCCCGACTTATTATACGCCACTCGTGCCGCCGCACCGATCTGGCACATGAGTCCCTATATCCAAAGCAGTCTGAGCTGTTGTTTGCCACTGCTCTGTTCTGTCCCGCACCTGCTTAACCGTAGTCTGCAGATCGGGTGGAAGATGAGGATGACCTCATCCGGAGCCCAACAGGGCACATGAGAAAATGCTGTGAGGACGGCTTAACTGGCCTGACGACGGCCGAGAGAGGACGCAGCTGTAGACTTTTCGCCGGATATAGTCCAATTTCTTGACTCTTGTCAGGAGGTTTGTCCATCCCTGGCGCTGCTGGGGCCAGGAAAACGCTGATCGGTAACCAACCCCCAGCAGAGGGTGTTCCGAAACCGGACAAGGAACCGTAGGGGACCGTAGATACTTCCTGGCCATCCTGGCCGGGCGCAGGGCAGGAAGCAGGGTGCTGCCAAAGCTCCAGTGCCGGACTCACTATGGCCTCGGCCACCGAAAGGCCTCAGTCGGAGAATCCCCGTCCAGAATCTCCGTGAGGGGATACCTGGGCTGCTTGGAACGGGTTCGGCTCCATCCCGTGACTCGAGATGAGCCGGGTAGTCTCAGGAAGGACGACGGGCTATCGTCCATTGACTGACCTCCTGAAGACTCCAAGTCCAGTCGCTTGAGAAAGGAGGAATCATCTTCGGACTCGGAAGAGTCCTCGAAGATGCGCTCTGGCCTGAGCCACCTTCACCCAAGCCGAGGTCGGTCGTGGGAGTGAGGTAACTGACAGCCGATGGGTAGACCTTAGCCGACCGAGAATCCTTGGTCGGAGCCCCAATTGGTGGCTGTGGAGGGCGGAGGTTCCACCAGAATCGGTGGAGCGTTGGTTTTGGCCAACAACCGCCTGGTATAGGCCTCGATAAGTCGAGGGGTTGTGGCCAGCCGCCCGTGACAGTTACTTAATGGCCGGGAGGCGACGGGTCGGGCTACTCCCCGCCAGGAGGAGCTGTTGCAACATAAGGTCTCGTGATCACGATTTAATTTATGCCGGGCCTCCTCATCTCGGGGAGGAGGACAGCCGAGCGGGCGACGCTACTTACCGCGGTGCCGAGACCGAGACCGCCATGACGGTGGGATCGCTGGACCGCGAAGAGGTCCGAGACCGAGACCGAGTCCCGAATTTCGGTCGGTGCGGGAGGTGTCGGCCGAACCGGCACTCTTCGCTCGGATGGTGCATCCGAGGGCCCGGAACCGAGGCACAGGCGAGCCCACGGATCTCAACTCCTCCCGGGAACCGGGAGGGGAATTCGCCATACATGGCAGCTCATTAATGGGTCGAGAAAATCTCGACTTATCGGTGGGAGTCTCGTCAACTGACCTGACGGGACACCGTGAGGCCAGTCAAGCCGAGCGAGTCGATCAAGCCGACGGCCGACGGCCCGGGAGAGGGACCTTCCCGCCTCCCAAGAGCGCCGACGGAGGGACTTACCTTGTCCTCTTTTGGACCGAGAATAAGGTCCCGCTTAACGAGGCCCTTCTCCTTTAGTGGAGAGGGACAGACAAAGCTCCTTAAAAGAGGCCGTAAGAAGAGCCCAGAGAGGATAAATGCCGCGGCGAGGGAAGGTACGCCCGCGCTCCTCTTCGGGGGCGCACCATCCGCCGAGGCTGATCCGCCGAGCCCGTGACACCGCCAACCCGGGCCTCCTTGACTTCACCGAGGGAAACGCTTCGGACGTGCCCAGTTGCAATCGGGCAGCACGGTCTTTGCGATCGAGATGGTGAAAGACGCAGCACAGGTCGCAAGCCTCGCGGGTCGTGCTCAAGGCCTAAGCAGACACACGTGGAGTGTGGATCCGCCCGAGACATCTTCTGCCCGCATGGGCATCTCCTCAACCGGAGTCGATTTGTCCATCGCAGCCGCTGAGGGATAGAAGATCAAGTCTTTTTTGCAAATTTATTTTTTAAATCCAAACGGAGAAATAGGAACTAGTCTCCAAACGCAGAGTGCTATGAGGGAACCTGAGCTTCAAGCGGTAAGGAAGATCTGGCGCCATGGGCGGAGCCGAGTTATACCACCCGGTGGGTGGGAGGAGCAAGCTTGAAGACCTTCCGGCAAGATTTAAAGGCAAGGATACCGCCAATGAGTGTGGATGAACAACATATCCATGTCCTAGAACTTCCTATTAGTCCTAAGGACTACCTTATCCCTGTGGAAAGAAATAAAGTCAGTCTCCACTGACAAGGCTTGCAATTCACTTATGTCTGGCAGAAGTGATAGCCACTAGAAAAACAGTTTTCCAAGTTAGGAACTTAAGCTCTGCAGAAGACAGAGGTTCAAAAGGGGTTGCATTAACTGGGCAATGCAAACATTAAGGTCTCAAGCAGAGGCGTTTCCCAAAAGGGAGGATTAGTATGGAGTAATCCCTTAAAAACTTGGAAAACATAGGGATGAGAGGAAAAGAGGGTGACTTTCCTGCTGACACAAAAGCGGACACAGCTGCCAAATGAACTCTCAAGGTAGCTGGTCTGAGACCCAAGGAATTAAGATGTACCATGTAATCTAACAAAATGGGCAATTCAGCAGATTCTGGGAAATATTTTTCCAGCACACCAAATGGAAAACCTTTCCATTTAGAACTATAAGCAGCCCTAGTGGAAGGCTTTCTGGAAGCCTTTAGATCTCAAGAACACCCTGAGAGAGGTTAAATCAGCAACTCTAACCTCAAGAGCCAGGCCTTGAGGTTGAGGGATTTGAGGTCCGATACCAAACCTTCCCTGGGCACAAGTCAACAGATTGTGATTCCTGGGGAGGCACAGGGAAGATGGACTGTCAGAGACAGAAGGAGTGGTACCAGGGCTGCTCTGGCTCATCCGGGCAATCAGAATCACCCTGCAAGGCTGAGATCTGATTTGACTAGTACTTGAACAGGAGAGGAAAGGGGAAGCATAGAGGAACTTCCTCCCAATCCAGAAGAAGGGCATCCAGGGAACTGAGCCCAGCATTGGAGGCCTGCAACAGAACAGAGGAAGTTTGTGATTGTCTGGGGCTGCAAAAAGATCTATCTGAGGGATGCCCCACCTGGCAAAACTATCCCAGCACTTGAGGATCCAGGGACCATTCGTAGTGGCCTGGGAAATCCTGCTGAGGGCATCCACTAGGACATTGTCCTTCCCTGGAAGATGAACTGCTATGAGGAAGTGTTTAGGAATAGGCCAGAGACCACAACTACTGCCTCGGTGCACAAGGTCAAGACCGAGTGCCCCTGTTTGTTGATGCACCACATTGTTGGTGTTGTCTGTTCTGACTTGTATCACCTTGTCGTGAACAGATGCAGAAAAGCTTGAAGAGCTAAAAGACAGCTCTGAGTTCCAGCAAATTGATGTGGGCAGAGATTCTGGGGAACAGACTCCTGAGTGAAGATCGCCCATGTGGGCTCCCAACCCAGAAGGGAAGCATCTGTAGTGAGAGTCAAGTCGTGAGAAGGGAAATGAAGGGACCCCGCCTAAATTGCTCTGATCCTGCCACCACTGGAGAGCTAAGATCAAGGTTCGAGTCACTGGGACCAACTTGGAAAGGGGTCTTCTCTGAGACCAAAGGTTCTCAAGTGAAACTGAATGTCTCTCATCTGAAATCTGGCTCCTGCACAACAGCTGTGGATGCAGCCATGCCCCAGGAGCTGCAGAAAGTGTCTTGCTGGTCAGAGACCTGCGAGTGAAGGAGGAGGCCAGAGCCACTAAATTCCTTACCCTTTCTGGGGAAGAAAGGCTCTGGCTAGCTTTTGTGTCCAATTCTGCCCTATAAAGGTGAGTACCTGGACTGGTTCCAGAACCGACTTTGGTAGGTTTGCAGAAAACCTGAGGAGGTGAGAAGCTGCTGGGTGACCTGCAGGTGAGATTTTACCTGTTCTGGGGACTGGCCTTACAATGAGCCAGTCGTCTGGATAGGGAAAACAGCAATCCTCTGCCTCCTTAAGTGGGCCACTGCCACTGCTAGACACTTTGTGAATACCCTTGGAGCAGAGGTAAGGCCGAAGGGCATTGCTCTGAACTGGTAATGACCTGAGGGCAGTTCGAATCTGAGGTACTTTCGATGGGATCTTCTGATTAGGACATGGAAATAGGCATCCTTGAGGTCCAGGGAGGCTAGCCAGTCCCCTGGCCTTAGGGAAGGTAAAATCTTTGCCAGAGTTACCATTTTGAACTTTGGTTTCAAAAGATGCTTGTTCAGATATCTGAGATCTAAAATGGGCCGCCATTCTCCTGTCTTTTTTGGGGTAAGGAAGTATCTGGAATACAGACCCCTGCCCTGATACAGGGGAGGAACATAGAAACATAGAAGTTGACGGCAGATAAGGACCGCAAGGCCCATCCAGTCTGCCCATTTCTTTTTCTACCTTATAAATGTGCCATCAGCCTTTGCTCTGTCAGTGACCCTATCTATTCATAGTCATTTGTATTGCTCCCTTGTGCCTATCCCATGCCTGTTTGAAGCCCTGCACTGTATTCATCATCACCAGCTGTGGTAAGCTATTCCATGCATCTACCACCCTTTCTGTGAAAAGAATTTCCTCACATTCCCCTAATCGCCTCCTCTAATCTCATGCTGTGTCCTCTTGTCCTGCTATTTTTCTTATATTTAAACATGTTAGACTCTTTCACCTTGTTTATGCCCTTAAGGTGTTTAAATGTCTCGATCATATCACCTCTCTCCCTCCTTTGCTCAAGGGTATACATATTGAGCTCGTTAATCTGTCCTCATATGTCTTCTGATGCAGTCCCTGCACCATTTTGGTTGCCTCTCTGGACTGCCTCAATTTGGTTAATGTCCTTGTGAAGGTGTGGCCTCAATACTGCACGAGTACTCAGATGGAGCCTAACCAATGTCTTGTACAGAGGGATTATTACCTCCATCTTACGACTTGTGATACCCTACTAATACACCCCAACACCCCCTAGCCTTACCTACTGCTTTAGAGGTCTGTTTGATGATTTTAGGTCATCAGTGATGATGATGCCCAAGTCTCTTTCTTCCTTTGTGACTGCTAGCAACCTCCCCAGCCTATAACTGGCTTCAGGGTTTCTCTCCCTATGTGCATGATTTTGCACTTCTTTGCATTAAATCCCAGTTGCCACTCTTCTGACCATTTTGCTAGTTTATCCAGATCTCTTCTCATTCTGCCCACCCCATCTGGATCATCTACTTGTTGCAGATCTTGGTGTCATCTGCAAACAGACAATGCCTTACCCTCTAGTCCATCTACGAGGTCACTAATGAAGATGTTGAATAGGACTGGCCCCAGGACTGATCCCTGAGGTACCCCACTTGTGACTTGCATCTCTTCTGACTGTATACCATTTACCACCACTCTCTGTTTCTACCAGTCAACCAGTTTGCCACCCAGTTGACCAACTTCTGACCCACCTGAGCCTACCTAGCTTATTTATCAATCTCTATGTGGAACAGTGTCAAAAGCTTTGCTGAAGTCAAGGTAGGCGACATCAACTGCTCCCCCTGGTCCACCACTCTGGTTACCCAGTCAAAGAAATCTATGAGATTAGTTTGACAGGACCTTCCTTTGTAAACCCATGCTGTCTTGGATCCTGTGCCCTATGGATTCCAGGTGTTGCACTATCCTTTCCTTAAGGAGTGCTCCATAATCTTGCCCACTACTGAGGTAAGACTGACTGGTCTGTAGTTCCCCGCCTCCCTGCTACCACTCTTGTGGAGCGGTATCACATGAGCCCTTCTCCAGTCTTCTGGGACCTCTCCTGTGCTCAGAGACTCACTAAACAATTCTGCTAATGGCTCTGCTAGTTCCTCCTTTAGCTCCTTAAGTACCCTGGGATGTATGCCATCAGGTCCCATTGCCTTATCCACCCTGAGCTTAGTAAGCTCTTGTAGGACCCTTTCTTTTGTGAAGGGAGTAGTGCTCACCTCCCTCCCCCGTGTCCATGATGCTGAGCTGTGGGCCCTGCCCTACCTTCTCTTCAGTAAATACTGAACAAAACTATCTATTTAGGAAGATGCCTTTACAGGGTCCTCCTCCTCACATGCTCCCTTTTCTCCATTAAGCTTAGCAATACCCCCTCTGGACTTTCTCCTTTCACTAATGTATCTATAGAAAGTCTTGTCACCTTCTTTTACTGTTCGTGCTAGTGTTTCCTCAGTTTGGGACTTTGCCTGCCTTACTGCCTTACCTGCTTCCCTTAGGCAGTTTGGTATGCCTCTATCTTCATCCCGCTGTGTTCCTTATATTTCCTGAAGGCCAGCCTTTGGCTCTGACCTTTTCTGCTACTGTATTTGAGAACAAAGTGGTTTCCTTCTTCTTTGCACTTCCTTTTCTGTCTAACACAATGGGATGTTGCTTCAAGTATTGTATCCTTAATGCTTGCCCACTTTGCCTGTACCCCCTCACCTGTGTTTCTTTTTGCCAGGGCTAGCTTAACTCTGTTGGCCATCTTATCAAAGTCAGCTCCTCTGAAGTCCCATATTTTTGCCTTGGAATGGGATGATTTAGATGTAGTAGCCAAACTGAACCATACTGCTGATGGTCACTGGCCCCAGGTGACCTTCTACCTGGAGATCTGTGATCCCTTCTTTGTTAGTCAGTACTAGATCTAGGATAGCCCTGTCTCTTGTGGGTTGCTGTATCAGTTGTTTGAGGCCCTCCTGCAGGAGATCCACTATGAGTCTAGTTCTGGCAGATGTTCCTGCTGGTATTGACCAATCTGTATCTGGCAGGTTGAAGTCTCCCATTATCAGAACCTCCCCTTTAGCTGTCATGTTTTGTATATCTTCTAACAGTAATGTGTCTATGTCCTCCCTCTGGTCTGGGGGCCTGTAGACAACCCCAGTTCTTATGGCTGTCCCATTTCCTGTTTCCAGGGTGACCCACAGTTCTTCTGGCTCCTTATGTGTATTCTGAATTTCTGTAGCTTTGATATTTTCATTAACATACAGGGCCACTCCTCCCCCCCTTTTTGCACCTCGGTCTCTTCTGAACAATACATAGCCAGGTACTGAAGTCTCCCATGTGTGGTTACTGGTAAACCACGTCCTCACTAATTGCTACTATGTCCAGTTTAGCCTCTGACATTATTGCCTGCAGGTCTGGGATCTTATTTCCCAGGCTGTGAGCATTTGTGTACATGATTTTCCATTGGCCAGATTTTGGTGTGTTAGTTGTTGGGTGAAGTTTGGCATTACCCTGTGCATCGTATGGGAGACAAACCTTTTTCTACCTGGTGATGCAAATGAGCGGCAAACACGCTGAATTTCTGTTTGACCACTAGCTGAGGGGAGGGGTGTCTTCCCATTCGACGATGGGTGCTGCACCTCTCCCATTTGCTAGTTTAATATTCTGCAAAGACGCCAAACTTCTGCCCCAATGCACTGACCTCTTTAGTCAGATGCAGTCCATCAAATTTAAAGAACTTCGCTTCCCAGAACTGTTGCCAGTTCCTACAAATCTGTGTCCTTTTCCTGGCACCAGTCCTTGAGCCACGTGTTTAGCTCCCCTATCTCCCCTTCTCTGACCTTCCGTCCATCTGCTTCCTTCTCCCAGACTGGCAGGATCTCAGAGAAGGAGATGCCGGACGAAATAGATGATAGTTTGTCACCCAGCCTAGTCAGGTGTTCCTTGGTCTCCACAACTGACTGGCTGGCGAGATCATTAGTCCCTATGTGTACTAGGACATCAATGTTTTCTCCTGCTTTGTGAACAATTTTAGTAATGCGGTCAGTGTCTCTCCATGCTGATGTATCTGGGAGACATCTGACCATCACCCCTGGCTGGAGATGGGTATCAACTCCCCGAATCATGGAGTCTCCTATGATCAGAAGTTTTTTGGATTTCCTTTGTGCTTGTTTAGTTTTGGTTCCTGATTTGGGTGAGTATTGTTGTGTTAGCTCCTGTGCCGCAGTGTCCTGTTTCTGCAGTGTCTTCTCCTCTTTATTTGATTTCAGAGATAGAGGCAGATACCTGTTTGTAGTGTTTATATGTTTTTGGAGGTAATGTGTTGAGAGCAGAGAGTGATGGGGCACCTGATTTGCTTCCTCCTAACCACCTGCCAACCTCCTGGACCAACTACCCTCTGCGGTTGAGGTTTTTCTGTTGGATGCTGGGGAAATGGCGGGTGGTTCTTATAATGTATTTCCTCTTCAATATGAAATTTGAGGAGTGCAATCTCTGCCCATGCTGCCCGGAGCTGAGACCTAAGATCTCCAAAGGCCCAGCATGTAGGACAGTGTCCTAAATCCTGTAAGACTGTCCTTCTGAAAATTGTTCCACAGTACCTGTAGTTAATGAAATCCATCCCAAATAAGTTGCTGGGTTTGTAACCTAGTCAGAGTAATTAGAAGGAAAAAAAAAGGAAAAAAATGCAAGTAATGGTTTAATTGTGCTTTGTTTAACTTGTTATAACAAGTTAAATTACTAGTGCCCCTGTAAATGAGATCACCTTGTGGAGGCCCCACTGATCCGCCCCTTCCTGCTCTGCCACAGGAAATGTCACAACTGTGGTACCCTATAAAAGGAGTGTAGCATGGGGTGGGTGGCTGGGCCCTTCCCCTGCCTAAAAAGAAGAACCACGGACGAAATAACAAGGAGGTAAGAGCAGAAACTATCAGTCAACAACAAATGCAGTAACCCTGAAAGCTTATCCTAATGTTAGATAAAACTGTAAAACCTGTAAAGCACCACCTGTAATAATTTCAGAGAAGATATACCCTGTAAGAAACACTTTGCTCCAGAGAAAAATAAAGCAGTAACAGAAGATATAGATATACAAAAGACAATTTGAATCAGAAGATTACAGCAGTAATCTGTTAGACACACCTGTAGGCACACCTTGTAATAATGCAGAAGAAGGTATACCAGCAACAACAATTTGAATCAGAGAAAAAATAAAGCAATGAAATGTTAGCAACAAACAGTAGCAATCCCTGTGAGTAAAAAATAAAAACACCACCACACAGTAAATCTGCTTAGCCAAACTAAGTCTTAATCCTTCTCCCTTGCTCTGGTAAGTTTCTCTACTCTGCCTTTCAAGCAGTCTTAGAAGGAAAGAGCTCAGGTGAAGCTAGGTGCCTTGGCCAGCAAACCAAGTCTTCTACCTTTCTACTGCTCTGAGAGCTAACAGGGATGAGACCTCTGTTTCCAGAGTGAGGGTCTCTGAAGCACTTGCAGGTAGAAAAAGTCTGCTTCTCAACTTGGGAAACTTTTTGAAGCTGAGAACCAGACCCTGGCTTACTACTTCCAGAACCCACTTGTCTGAGGTTAAAGAAGCCCAATTCTGACTGAAGTAAGCCAGCCTGCCCCCCACTGGTACAGGAGAATCGGCCCTGGGCACCCCATCAGGGTGCCTGTTTCGCAGGAGCTTTAGGCTGGGGGGTGGGAGCAGGTCTGCCCACCCCTCGTCTGCCCCTGCCTCTGAAGAAGTCCCTCTGAGCATAGGCAGGAGGCGGCCTGAGTCTGGTAGAAAGGCCTGTGAAAAGGCCTACCCCTACCCCTGGGGGCATGCCTTTGAGGAGTGGCTTGCCGCTCCTTAGCCTGGGCACTCTTGTAAGTAGTCCTATATTCATCCATCTTTCATGTAATTCTCTGTCTGCTCTCCAAACAGAGAATTTCCCACCACAGGAAAATCCATAGCCTTAGTCTGGGTATCCTGTGACAAACTAGTACACCTGAGCCAGGCCAACCTACTTAAAAGCTACAGATGTGGTCATGACCCTAGAGGAAACATCATTAACATCCACAGCAGCATGAAACTGAACCTAGAGGCTTCAATGCCATCAGCAGCCACCTGTTCTAGTTCACTAGCCAGTTGGCCATGGGCCTGCTTGGCCAATTGCATAACAGTATCCCATCTAGATTTCTGATACCTAGCTACATAAGCCATATCATTTGCTTGCCTGAGTCCCAGAGAGGCTGCCATATACTGTTTTTTTGCCATGGCATCAATCTTCCTGGAATCCTTGTCAGGAGGATGTGAAGCCAAGGGAATATTAGCTTTATCACAGGCAGCAGCCTGAACTACCCCAACATGACTGCATTGCTGAGAAAGGAATTCTGTATCAGGGCCTGACAATGTATACCTTCTGTCCATCTTTTTATCTACAGGAGGCACAGAATTAGGAGCTTTTAAAATTTTAATTGTTTGTTTCCTAAAGACTTATGTAAAGGAATAGACAATCTCCTAGACTCTGGAATATCCATCATTTCTACAAAATCAGGCTCCTCTTGCTCATCCACAGCCTCTTCTAAAGGAAGTTGGAGGGTTTCAGCAACTTTTTTATAAAACATAAAATGAGATGGGGACTCAGACAGCATAGGGGGAGATTCTAAAGGTCTGTCTGGGGAAGATGTCCGGTTCAATGGTCACACCCAGACCTTCCCAGCCACATTCATACTGTTCATAATCCTCCTCCCCCTCCTCTGGTTCATAAAATTCCTCAATATCATAATCCTGAACTACTGGGACCGGACGAACCGACCTTTTACCAGATAGTGGTGGTTCAGACGGACCCTGAGACAGTGACTGGACAATTTGTATGGCTTTTGCTATCTCTGCAGCAGTTGGAGAAGGAATTTTGGACTCCAGACCTGCTGATTTTCTTGTTTTCTTTACTGGAATTGGTTCCTCCAGAACCAGCTTTTCTTTGCCGAGAAGTCTGGCCCTGGTCAGAGGGCACTTCCTCTGGTTCAGTTGGCACCGAACCGGGCTGGCCATCCGGGTCAGCGGACTTTTTGGCCTCTCGTGCCCTGAGCCTGCCCAATCTTTTTTCCAGGGTGGCTGCAGGGAAATTCTTACATACCTGGCAGTCTGACTGGAGGTGGTCAAACCCCAGACAATAAACACATGTGGTGTGTGGGTCAGCCTTGGCAAAGACTTCCCCACAAACATCACAGTGTTGAAATCCAGTGGGCCCGGTTTTTCTTTTGGGTTTCTCAGACATAATGCCAGCCTAACCAAAAACTTGCCCTTTTAACGGCAGTGCCAGGCAAGACACCCTTATCGGTTCCTAACCGTGTCACGGGTATTGGAAAAAAACGTAATAAATCCGTTTTTTTTAGAACCGATAAGAACCGGGAACCGCACTCTAAAATAGTAACTTTAGTTTTAAATGAGTTTTAAACCCACTGATCGG
Source organism: Neoceratodus forsteri (assembly GCA_016271365.2). Lineage (NCBI taxonomy): Eukaryota > Metazoa > Chordata > Ceratodontiformes > Ceratodontidae > Neoceratodus > Neoceratodus forsteri. Next base: position 532,947,169 of record CM057449.1, read on the forward strand.
TTCAAAACCGAACCGATAACTTACAAGTTCCACACAGACAAAACTCTTCATTTACTTACAGTTACCACAGATAGAGCTTGAACTGAACGGTTTTACGGTTAAAATAAAACTATTCTCGGTTAAATCCAACCGAGAAAACACTTTTTAAACCGAGAAATGAACCGAGCAGAAGGAGAAATCTCCGGAGCGACTGTTCACTGAGGCGGAGTAAAGAATCTGACAGTTCAAGTTTGAAATGACACAGATAGAGCTGCTCTCGTGCCAAAATTCTATTTTGGAATGGTTTTAACCATTTCACTCTGGGGCAGTTCTAGAGCTGGATCAAACTGCTAATGTCTATAATATAGCAAGACTTCATGTTGTTTGAATACACTATTTTTAAGCGAAAGAGATGTTCCAGGACTAGAGGGCATGGGATGAAGTTGAAGGGAGGACAATTCAGAGGAAACACGAGGAAGAATTTCTTCACAGAATGGGTGGTGGACAAGTGGAACACCCTGCCAGAGGATTTAAGAATGCATGGGATAGACATAAAGGAATTCTGGAGGTCAGGGGTAAAAGGCAACAGACTTCTAGGAAAACATAAACTGAACTTACAAGCTCAAATGGGCAGACTGGGTGGGCCATAGGCCCTTATCTGCCGACACTATCTATGTAAAATGTAAGTTATTTTATTTCTTTATTAACATTTTTGCTGACCACATAACAAACATTGTCCATTTTCAAGGGGGACATGGGACAACATAAAAAACACGTAAATACAGCATACAATCTGGAAAAACATTGACAACTGGAACTAGATAGCAAAAAACTAGTGGTGTGATTTAAATATACAGCAACAACATTATTACCATCCAACAAATTGTGAGAGTGAAAGTCTATTATTTTGCCAAACAGTTGGTATAGGATCAGAAAAACAGTATATTCGGGCACTGGCTCCAGCCATGTAAAGAGGACTCCTCCAGATGAAATTACTGTAAAAGCAGTTTTATTCCATAATAAATATTGCCTGACTCCAAAGGTCAGAAAAGATGCTTGACATGTTTCAGGTCTAACCGTGACCCTTTCTCAAAGAGCTTTCGAAAAAGGGTCAAGGTTAGACCTGAAACATGTCGAGCGTCTTTTCTGATCTTTGGTGTCAGGCAATATCTATTATGGCATAAAACTGCTTTCACAGTAACTTCATCTTGAGGAGTCGTCTTTACATAGCTGGTGTCAGTGCCCAAATATATTGTTTTTCTGTGCATGTTTTTTTCGTGTACACCACAGTTCCTGTGCGCACTCTCATTGTGAGCAGTTGGTATAAGATCTTTGCCCCAACTTAGTTCTTCTCAATAGAACTTGCAACAGTAGGAACAGATCACCAAGGGCCAGAGCCTAAACCTGGTTGGGAGAAGGTTCAGGAGGGAGATGAGGAGGCATTCTTCAATTAGAGGGTGGTGGCCATGTGGAATAAGCTACTAGAGGAGGCGGTATCCCTAGAAACACTAGACAGCTTCAAGACAGGATGGGACAGGGTGAAGAGAAAAGTTGCATGTGGTGGGGCAAGTGGGAGGTCAAGAGGGAAAGGGGAGGTTGCAGATCCCTCTTTAAACACACTGGGAACAGCACACTCAAGCAGGCTGGATAGACCGTAAGGCCTTTATCTGCTGGCATGTTCCTATGTTTGTATGTATGTAACAGGAAGTGTTGAGTCATGGGTACAATACAGAGGCTTTGAGACAAGAAACAAATGTGACAGGGAACTAAGCCCTGCCTCCCTTAACTAACACAGAAACATAGAATTTGATGGCAGATAAGGACTGCTTGGCCCACCTAGTCTGCCCATTTTCCTACCTAACAGATAAGCTGCAGATCCTAGTTAACCAACAGCTTACTTCCTCCTACCCTACCCTACTAATTTCCAAGTAATTGTCCAAAAGTAATGTCGCTGCTCTAGTGACAGTCACTGAAGAGCACAATCTCCACAAAATGACAGGCTTTATTAAAAAGCACAAACTCTGTTTAAGCAGGATTCTGCAGCTGCCGAATAAATGGGTTAAGGTATAATCACTGAGGAATACGATCAACCCAAGAACTGACAATTTTCTAGATTCTTAAATTAGACAATTTTTATGAGGTGAAATACACCTTACCTAGCATCTGCTGTTTTGACAAAAATATCACTATGTCTAGAATAAGTTCAAGAGCTACCTAGAGTCGGCCCAAGGTACTTAAACTCAAAAACAACTTCAAAGAGTTAACTTTTCAAGCTCCTGATCTCCGGAAGCAGAGCCTCTGGTCTTCGGCGACCAGAAAATATCTTACTTTACTTTTGCTTTTTCACAGTGAATATCAACTGATTAGCATAAAAACACAGAAACACAGAATGTGACAGCAGATACAGGCAGATTTTCTGAGGGTTTTTCGTTGGTTCCAGGTTAACCAACTTAAGGTGAACACAAAGAAAACTGTGTCAGTGACTATTGGAACCCCACAGAAACTGACCAAACTCTCCCCCCCCCGCTCACTCTTGACAGCACCACTCTAGATGTAGTGCCCCCTTTCAAATATCTGGGCATCTGGTTGAACAGTCAACTCGATTTTTCCTCACATAATGACCACATCCACTCTAAACTTCGTCCCAAACTTGGAGCCATGCATTGCAGCAACAAAGACTCTCTCTTTCCTGCTGTCCACTATGAGCCACTCATTAAAATGATCCTCCATGTTTCTGATTATGTCGATGTGGTCTTTGAGCCTGCCCTGGCCTCTTTCCTCTCTAGACTGGACTCCTTCTTTAATGCCTTTTGCCATTCTGCCTCTCATGCTCCCCCCAACTCCATACATAACATTGCTCCCTCTACTCCTCCCTCTCCCTTCCTTCTCTTCACCTACACCGGTAACACCATGCCAACAACCCTCATCTCCAAATTCTGGTTTGGATCACTCCACTCCATCTTACCTCTCTCCTTTCCCCCTCAACCCCCTCTTCCTACCCACTACACACCAGAGACTCCAGTATCTTCTCTCTCTCTCTAACTCTCCCCCATCCTATGTCCTGTTCAGGGCAGGCAGCCTCCTCCTGCAATCAGGAACAGTGTTGCTGACATCACAGTGGGTAGCCACCTGGGGACAAGTGATCATTGTATGGTGTGGTTCAATATAATAACTGGGCGAGAATCAAGCCACACTAAAACAAGGGTCCTGGGCTTCAGGAGGGCCGATTTTAAGAAAAAGGGAGAATGGCTCAGGGACGCCCTAGCAGGGATAGGGAAACTGGTTGGGTTCAAGGAACAGTGAGCAAAAATAAAGGAGGGCATCACTGAGAAGACAATAAACCTCTGTGTCAGCCAGGTTAACAAGGGCAAGAGGAAAAAGGAGACAACTATGGTTCTCTAAAGAAGTATTGGAGAAAGTAAGGACAAAAAAGCTAGCATTTATAAGGTACAAGACAACACAAGAGGAGGAGAATGGGGGGGAGAGAGATAAGGAGAAACAAAGGGAGGCTGGGAAAGCAGTTAGGAGCACAAAGGCACAAAAAGAGGAAAATATCATCAAGTCAGCAAAACGGAGATAAAACATTCTTTTGGTATATAAGCAAAACGTGGACGACCAAAGGAGGCAGGGGGAAGAGATAAGAGGAGTAAAGGAATATTTTAACTACCATTTTTGCATGATTTATTCCCACTTTCTAATTTTAAGAATCGATTTCCCACCCAGTACATTTTAATTACTTTTGCCACATGCACAAAATTGTCAGCACCATGCAATGTTGGCAGCAATGACACTATGCACTAACAGAGTGGAAACAGTAGGGATGGAGACAGAAAAAGGGTATCAGCACTGGCTATGTGCACTGCAGGAGACAATGTCAGAAGTTGCTACGTGGTTGGCCATAAAGGTTGTTGTAATGGGTCACAGCACTATATACAGTAGCATCAGGAATGTATCTCCAACTCCACAGCAGTACCAAACAAAAAAAAACCAGCGACAAAAGGTGTCCGGTGTGTTAGAGGCTTGGTGTAGAGGGAGGGGTCCAAGACTGGCCTACGGAGGACATTACTTCCATATAGATGGAAATACTACCAGTCTGAAGAAGCTAGCAGTAAATACCTCCTAGTCCCCAAAATTATCTGGACCACTGAAAGGAGAGATAGTAAGGCTAAAAGGGGAAGGAGGGGTTTGTATGTAAGGGGACCATATAAAAGGCAGACATACTGAGCAAATACTTTTGTTCAGTATTTACAGAAGAAGGGGCAGGTGACTGGCCACAGATAAGGAACAAGGGCATTGAAGTAAGGAAGGCAGACACTAGTCCTTTTACACGGGACAGAGTCCTCAAAGAACTAGCACAACATTGTTGTGTAATGGTTTAAGTCTTATCTCTCGGATCGTCAGCAATCAGTGCAAATTGTTGACTCCCTGTCTCCTCCCCTTACAATCCAAGCAGGCATTCCACAAGGCTCTATTCTGGGGCCTATCCTATTTTCTATCTTTATTAATGACCTTCCCACTGCCCGTGTCTTCTCTAGTGCAAGATCATGCACATAGGGAAGAGAAACCCTGAAGCTGCCTATAGGTTGGGAGGGGAGTTGCTGGCAATCACAAGGGAAGAAAGACTTGGGCATCATCATCACAGATGACCTGAAATCATCCAAGCAGACCACTAAAGCAGTAGGTAAGGCTAGCGCGATGTTGGGGTGTATTAGTAGGGGTATCACAAGTCATAAAAGAGAGGTAATAATCCCTCTTTACAAGACACTGGTTAGGTCCCATCTGGAGTACTGTATGCAGTACTGGAGGCCACACCTACACAAGGACATTAACAAAATGGAGGCAGTCCAGAGAAGGGCAACCAAAATGGTGCAGGGACTGCATCAGAAAACATATGGGGACAGATTAACAGAGCTCAATATGTACACCCTAGAGCAAAGGAGGGAGAGAGGTGATATGATCAAAACATTCAAACATCTTAAGGGCATTAACAAGGTGAAAGAGTCTAACATATTTCAATATTAGAAAAATATCAGGACAAGAGGACACAGCATGAGACTAGAGGGAGGCCGATTAAAGAGTAATGTGAGGAAGTTCCTTTTCACAGAAAGAGTGGTGGATGCATGGAACGGCCTACCTCAGGAAGTGGTGGATATGAATACAGTCCAGGGCTTCAAACAGGCATGGGATAGGCATAAGGGAGCAACACAGATGAGTATGAATAGATAGGCCATTGACAAAGTAAAGGTCTATGGCACATTCATAAGGTAGAAAAAATGGGCAGACTGGATGGCCTTGAGGTCCTTATCTGCCATCAATTTCTATGTTTCTATGTAGTGTACATATGTATGCAAACAACACTGTTCTTTACCTGTTAGGCCCTTCACATAGTGCAACTGAAGCCCCACTCCAGCAGGATTTGCTTAATGTTTTACACTGGTTTAAAGCAAATCAACTCACGTTGAACACCAAAAAGACAGTTTTGATTACTTTTGGATCCTCCCAGAAGCTAGCTAAACTCCAGTCAAACCTCACTTTCCACACCCTTGATGGTTTCCACCTGCAAACTGTCTCTGCTTTCAAATACCTTGGTGTCTGGTTGGACCCCAAGCCAGATTTCTCAAACCATATTGATGCCCTACATGGATAGCTTCATCCCAAGTTAGAGGCCTTATACCGCTACAAGAACTGCCTTACCCTCACAATACGCTGCAAGCTAGCTACCAGATTGAGTCGTCCCATTTTTGACTATGCAGGTGTGGTCTATGATTCTGCCCCCTCCTACTCTCTTGCCAGGTTGGACACCTTGTGCAATGCCTTCTGCCGATCCGCCTCAAATCTACATCCCCAAACCCACCACTGCTCTCTATACTCTTCGCTCTACATGCTCCCTCTCCACCGGGCCATCAGCTACATAGCGTATCCTTCATTGCCAAATATTGATTTAACCTACTCCCAACTTATCTATCCTCCCTCCTCTCCCTTATCAGTGCATCTGACTACCCGCTTCGCTCCAGGGACTGTTGTACCTTCTCCTTCTCCCAAGTGCACTCATGTGCTGGTCAAGTGTTTTTTTTTCTTATTGTCTCCCCTTCCTCTGGAACCAGCTCCCCTCCTCCCTCCAGTTTTCCTCCTCCTCCTCCTTCTCCTCCCTTAAACGCCAACTCAAACTTTCTACCCAGTCCTCATTTTTATAGGCTTTCCTCATCTCCACCCCTGATATTCCCAATGTGTCCCTTCCTCTTCCCCCTCACCCCCTTCTCCCCGATTTTCTCCTTCCGCCTCTAAGACTCTCTTCTTCTCCTTCACGTCTGGCCCTCCCCCACTACCCTCTGCTCATTCCTTGCCTCCCATGTTCTACTGGGCACTATTACTGTAGTTCAGTGGATTGCTAGCTATTGTCACTGCTGAATCTATGTATTCGTTTACACATTATGCTCACAATGTCTGTAACCTTACGAGTATTAGCTGTTGTGTCAGTCGAATCTTTTTTTTTTATTACACATTATGCTCACAATCTCTGTAACTTACGAGCTTTGTACATTTCTTGTATTTGTCTCTACCCCCCCCCAGTCACACCTAGAAACAAGCCTCAGCTCAGTGTGCCTTTCCCAGCTACCAAAAAAAAAAATTTAAGGGACCTGACGAGGTACACCCTAGGATACTGAGGGAGCTCAAGTAGGTGCTGGCTGCACCTCTGACAGCCCAGTTCAACCTATCATTAGATATAGGGGAAAGTTCCGGGGGACTAGAGGAGGGCAGATGTGGTCCCACTTCACAAAAGTGGTAACAGGGAGGAGGCAGGAAATTACAGACCTGTCAGCCTGACTTCAGTGGTGGGTTAAGTAATGGAATCGCTACTGAAGGAAAGAACTGGAGAATACCTTGTGGTCAGTGAATTACAGGATCCAAGGCAGCATGGTTCCACAGGGGGAGACCTTGCCAGACAAACCTGATCAAGTTCTTTGACCGTGTGACCAGGGGAGTGGATCTGGGCAGAGTGGCGGATGTGACTTACCTAGATTTCAGTAAGCCCTTTGACACCGTTCCACACAGAAGACTGGTGAGCAAACTCGGCAGCCTAGGAGTGGGTCCAAAAGTAGTAAAATGAGTAAGAAGTTGGCTAAGCAGCAGAACTTAGAGGGTGGTGGTAGATGGTACTCACTCTGAAGAAAGCAAAGTGACCAGCAGGGTGCCACAGGTGTCAGTACTAACTACGGTCCTCTTCAATGTCTTTATTAGCGACACTGCAGGAGGACTGGATGGGAAAGTATGCCTGTTCGTAGATGACACAAAAATCTGCAACAGAATGGACACACTGGGAAGGGGATGGAATAAATGAGGGACGATCTGAAAAAGCTGGAAGGCTGGTCAAGGGTTTGGCAACTGGGTTTCAATGCAAAAAAATGCAAAAAAGTGCAAAATTGTGCACTTTGGGCAAGAAACCCAGGCCAACACACCATTTGGGCAGGGAGGTATTGCAGGGTTCACGCTAAACATTAATTTACTGGCCCGGGGCATAGTGCAAGCTGCCAAAGGCCAGTGTGATTTCCCCCTGACTTACCTGATGGGGCTAGTTCAGGGGTTCTCAAATGGTGAGGCCAGCCTCCTTGGGGAGGCCCCAACCTGTTCCAGGGGAGGCTCAGGCAACTCTGAAAAAGTACTGTATTTAAATTTTGAGTTTTATATACTTTGTGTGAAGATATGAGGCAAATTGAAAGAGGATAATAGTAGGTGAATTTTATGTATTTATTTACTAATAGGTGACAAGGGAAGGTGAATGAGCAAAGGCTTATTTCAGGTGTACCCGGGGAAGGGTAGGGAGTGAATACATTTCAAAAGGTAACAGCAAAACAATCAAGAAATACACAGTGAGCAATAGTGCAAATAAATATGAACAATAAACTAATAATGAGTGGTGGTAATTGATCAATTTGTAGACTGATGGCAGAACAGCCCAAATATAAGGGCTAACCATAGAAATGCTAAGAGCAACAACAGGAAGGAGCAAAGTAATCCCCGAGATGTTGCTTAGGAGCAGAGAAGGAGGGGGAGAGGCCAAGTAAGTAGGAAGGTTATTTCATAGAGAGAGGGAACAGAGAATGTAGTCTGACCCATGAAGGCACTGCAGCAAGTGGTAACAATGGTTCAAAAATTAAAATAGTGGAGCAAGTAGGCTGGCCTGTGGGGGGGGGGGTTACAATAAGCTTAATAATAATATTTGTTTATTTTATTTATTTGTTATTCAGATAACACCTTTGAGCACAGGGGCTTTTTTTTAAGGTTCCACATCAGTACAAGACAAAGAACAGAATGTGAGCCGAGTACTCAAAGGGGTTTCAATTTATTCATGGTGTACTGCGCAAAGTACAGTATGTTACTTTACTTTGGGGAGGCCCAAGATTATTTCAGTTTTTGGGGGAGGCTCAAAATCTTTTCCATTTATTTGGAGAGGATTACTGTGACAGAGTCTAAGAACTATTGGGCTAGTTTGAAAAAAAAAAAAAAAATTCAGAGCCTTCCCTCCATCCATCCCAGCCCCACAACCCTACCCACCCATGTCCCCTTAGTTAGCAACTCACCAAAAGTTCAAAAGTATGCGAATAAAATCCTTAAGATACCACACTGCTGACTGTATCTAAACAGTCTCACCGCAGGGCTCAAATGCCGGCAGTCTCTCTCTCCCTCCCTCTCTCAGGTGTTATCGCAAAGCACTAGTAGGAGAGAGTGCTGGCATTTGGGACCTGCACTGAGACTGTTAAGTTACTATAGGTGTCATGCTTTATTAATTTTATTCACATACTTTTAAACTTTTGGTGATTTGCTAAGGAGACACAGGTAGGGAGGGAGGGTGGTGGAGCTGAGATGGGTGGGGAAGATTTTTTTTTACCTTAGTTGTGAGAGTCAGATAGTGGCTGGACAAGAAGGTAAGGGGAGGGTTTGTTTCAGTTGCCGTTAGGGACTAGTGGGGGGTTGAGATGCTCTGGGGAGTTGGGGTTGCCACTGGACACCACGGAGAACTCTTGAGGAAGGGGAGAGGATGGGGTGCCACAGGGCACCAGAGAGAACTTATCAGGAAGGGGAGATGGAGGGGGTGCCACTGAACACCAAGAAGAACTTATGGGAAGAGGAGAGGGAAAGGGGTGCCACCAGACAACAGCAAATGCTTATGGGGAAGAGGAGAGAGAGGGGGTAACACTGGAAAACAGGGAGTAACTGGAAAGAGGTGAGGAGACAGAGCCCTTCCCTTTCCCCAGTAATTCCCATTATAACTTGGGGCCAGTGTAAATCTTGGGGGTCCAGTGCAAATTGGTACCACTTTCCCGGCTGGGCCAGTGCAAAAAAAAAGTTATGCGTGACTCCTGTATTGAAAACCACAAAACAGGAAAGGGACCTGGGGATACTAATTTCTGATGACATGAAGGTAGCACAACCGAGTGATAAGGCAATGAGGAAAACTTGCAGGATGCTCGGGTGCAAAGGGAGGGGTATCACCAGCAGAATGAGAGAGGTAGTGTTACCCCTGTATAGATTGATGGTGAGGCCTCACCTCGGGTACTATGTCCAGTTCCGGAGGCCCCATCTCTGGAAGGACATGGACATGGTGGAGGCTGTACAGAAAAGGGCAACCAAAATGGTGCCAGGCTTGCATCAAAAGCCCTACAAGGAAAGATTCAGGGAATTAAATATGTACTTTCTAGAGGAAAGAAGGAAAGGGAGGGACATTACAGAAACGTGCAAATACCTCACAGGTATTAACAATGTACGTGAAGGTAGCATTTTACAAAGAAAAAGATGCTCAAGGACAAGGGGTCAAGCTATGAAGCTGGGGGGGATGAGACTCAGAGGATATGTTAAATACTTCTTCACAGAAAGGCTGGTGGACTCTTGGAACAGGCTCCTAGCTTAGATAGTGAATGGCAAAATGGTAACAGGATTTAAGCATGTATGGGATAGATACAAGGGTACCTTAGAAATAAGGTAGTGGGGGGCCAGCCCGGTGGCACTGACAGTTGAGGCGCTGGATGCTACACCTCGCACTGCAGCTGGCAACCAGGTTCAGGAACGACTCTCGGTTGCTGGGGCCGATACGGTGGGGGGTAGGGTGGGAGCAGGATCGAGCGTTGGCTCTCCTCTCCAGGGTAATGGTTGGGGTCGCCCACCCATAGTCCCGCTGTCACAGAATGGCAGTTTGGTGCAGGTGGGCAGTTAATGGTGCGACTGGAAGGGAGGGGCATCCCGAATGGCATGCGCATGCCTCCACACGCACTACAACGGGGATGCGTGGGTATAGGGCACGGAGAAAACACATGAAAACCCAGAAACTACATATTATATAAAAGGGGGGGGTGGACCAGAAATCGAGTAGGGTCTGCGGTGGCACTGTAGATAGGGAAAATAGGGCAGACTAGGTAGACCAAGAGATCCTTATCTGCCGACAACTTCTATGTTTCTATGTCTGCCCTCCCTCTGGAATGCTCTTCCAAGCTCCCTTCAATTAACCCCTTCTCTGCACTGTTTAAAGCGTGTTATCTCCCAATCCCCCCTCCCCTTTGTTCCTGTCCCTCCTCCTCCTTGTAACCAGGGTGAAGCATTTTAATCTCTACTCACTTGCATTTTGGCTTTTTGTATACCTTTAATTACCTCTACTTTCCTACTTAAACGTTTCTCTCCCCTTTTTCTTGCTACTTCCTACTTTTTTGCCTGTACCATTTAGTCAATTAATACCCATGCGATACTTCAATCCTTTCTACTCACATCTTTGTAATTTCAAGCACCTTATGTTTTTATTACCTGCATGCATTATTTATATTGTAATTCATTTGTACTTTTGCACTTCCCTTCTCCACTCTCCCCCCGGGGAGCACCTGGAAACAAGCTTCAGCTCAGTGTGCCTCTCCCGGTTACCAAACTTTTAAATAAACTAAAACTAGAACAAATAAAATAAGAGCCACTGGGCCTAACCAGTCTGCCTATTTTTGTTAACCTTCAGTTTTTGCTGCAGACCCTACCTGATCTACAGCGCAGTCCCCCAACCCCCATCCCCATCCCTAATATTCCTTTGTGCCTGTCCCAGGCATTTTTGAATCCCACCACTGTTTTCACCCCACACGTCCACGGAAAGGCTGTTCCAAGTGTTCACCACCCTTTCTGTAAAGAAGCACCTCCTCACACCCCATCTGAATTTATCCCCCCCAACTTCATATCATGCCCCCTTATTCTACGGCACTTTTTTCTCTGAATAAAACACCCCATCCAGTACCTCATTTACCCCCATGAGGTATTTAAAGGTCTCTATCATATACCCCCTCTCCCTCCTCTCCTCCAGGAGTACATATTCAGCTCCTTTAGTTTCTCCTCATAGGGCTTTTGATGCAGACCCTGCACCATTTTGGTAGCCCTCCTCTGGGTCACCTTCACTCTGTCCATGTCCTTCCTGAGACGTGGTCTGTCTCTAGAAAATGACAGTGCTCAAGGTGAGATCTTACCAGCGATCTATTTAAAAGGGATGAAGTTAAGAATGAACATAATGAAAAAGTATTTGAAGTTCATTCTGCACTATGGATAAATTTCTACCCTAGAGAACAGGACTATATTATCTACATAAAGTACTGTCTGAGTGCAATTCAAACTATAAGCCAAGTCATTCAGGTACAAACTAAAAAGTACTAGCCCCAGCATCTAGAGATGTATGAAGCTGAGAAAATTTTGCTTCGTGAAGTTCAAAGTGTCACTTTTTTCTGCTAAGCGATCAAACTTCGTGGAAGAAAGTGTCAGTTTGCCTGAAAAATATTATGAAGTCGGCAACGCTGCAGTTGGTGATGTGAACAGGAACTTTGTGAAGCTTCACAATGTCGAATTTTCGCAACTAGCCAGCAACTTCAAAATATAACTTTGCTGCATCTCTACCAGGATATACCTCAGGGTAACCAACATCCATAGAAACAAAAAATGAAGTAGTATTCCCAGTTTTAGTACACAGACCCCTTTTCAACAAATAATCAATAGCCAATCCATAGCATTCCCAGAGAAGCCAAGTGTAAAAGCATGGATAGTAAGTGAGAGTGGTTCACCAAATTGATTAACACAGCAGTAGCCAAATTTCCCAGAGTCCAAAGTTATGGGCAAATAATCTGTAAAGCATATCAAACTGCTCTGAGTTCCACTATTAGCTCGAAAGCTATGGTGCTTTGATGCAAACAGGCTGTAAGATTCCAAACAAACAGCAACCTGATCAAGGACAAGTCTTTCGAGTGCCTTGGACAAAGACGGCAGTACAGCTATAAAACAATAGTTTTCAACCTTAGACTGAGAACCAGAGTTAAAAATGGGAACCCCTTCTGTCTGCTTCCAAGCTCGCAGTGCCTGCCTACAGAAAGGTGATACGTTTAACAACATTCTAGCAGGATAAGCTATTTTTTGCAAAGCAAGGTGAAACAAGAGAGATGCCAATACCCCCATACCAGTTTTTGAAGGTATTCCCTCATTATTTTTAGGATACTTTAAAATTTCTTGGGAGACAAACTTTTTAATTAAAAAACAGGCCCAACTGAGAATGAGGACTCAGCCTCCCTCTGAACAAAAATGGCCGAGTTAGGTGGAGGAGCAGAGAAAATTAGTCATCACTTCAGACTTGCTCTGCTGTACTTTTAATTTCCAATCTATAACTTATTTCTCTCTCCTGTCTCAACCTTGTTATTTTACAGAACCGTTCTTAACACAGAAACATAGAAGTTGACAGCAGATAAGGATCTCAAGGTCCATCCAGTCTGACCATTTCTTTTTCTACCTTATGAATGTGCCATCGGCCTTTGCTCTGTTAATGGTCTCTCTATTCATACTCATCTGTATTGTTCCCTTGTGCCTATCCCATGCCTATCTGAAGCCCTGCATTGTATTCATATCCACCACTTCCTGAGGTAGGCCGTTCCATGCATCCACCACCCTTTCTGTGAAAAAGGACTTCCTCACAACATCCCTTAATTGGCCTCCCACTAATCTCATGCTGTGACCTCTTGTCCTGCTATTTTTCTTATATTGAAACATGTTAGACTCCTTCACCTTGTTAATGCCCTTAAGGTGTCTGAATGTTTTGATCATATCACCTCTCTCCCTCCTTTGCTCTAGGGTATACATATTGAGCGCCATTAATCTGTCCTCATATGTTTTCTGATGCAGTCCCTGCACCATTCTGGTTACCCTGCTCTGGACTGCCTCAATTTGGTAAATGTCCTTGTGAAGGTGTGGCCTCCAGTACTGCACACAGTACTCCAGATGGAGCCTAACCAGTCTCTTGTAAAGAGGGATTATTACCTCCCTCTTACGACTTGTGATACCCCTACTAATACACCCCAACATCCCCCTAGCCTTACCTACTGTTTTAGTGGTCTGCTTGGATGATTTCAGGTCATCTGTGATGATGATGCCCAAGTCTCTTTCTTCCCTTGTGACTGCCAGAAACTCCCCTTCCAGCCTATAGGTGGCTTCAGGGTCTCTCTTCCCTATAAGCATGATACTAACACACTAAAATGCCAGCAGAATAGGCCTATCGGCCTTTCGTGTCTGCTTGTTTGGTCAACCCCTACCCTGGGAGCTGACCTTGCTTCCCCCCCTGCCCTCTCGGGCTTCTCCCTTCCCAGTCCCGGATATTCTCGTTGCACTGGACTTTGCTTCCAGAACCCTTTCCCTGTACCTGTCCCACCCCCTCTTGAACCTCTCCACCATCTCTGCCTCCACCAGCCCACCGGACAGCGCATTCCATGGCTCCACCACCCTCTCAGTGAAGTAGCACCTCCTCCTTTCTCCCCTGAATTACTTCCCCTCCAGCTTCCACCCATGCCCTCTAGTTGCCCCCACCTCCTTCCTTTGGAGCACCCTGACTGCGCCTCCCCTATTTACCCCCCTTCATGTACTTAAAGACCTTTATCATGTCCTCCCCGGTCCCTTCTGTCTTCCAATGTGTACATATTTAACTCTTCGAGCCTCTCCCCATAGGTCCTGTTCCCCAAGACCCAGATCATTCTGGTTGCCCTCCTCTGGACCCTCTCCAGGAGTTCAATGTCCCTCTTTAAGTGTCGCCTCCAAAACTGCACGCAGTACTCGAGGTGCGACCTCACTGAGCAGTTATACAGAGAGAGTATCACTTCTCTCCTTCTGGAGGTGATCCCCTAGCGATGCATCCCAGAATTCTGTTGGCCTTGGCCACTGCCCTCCTACCAGCCTCTGAGTTGTTCATCTTGACATCCACCACCACCCCCAAGTCCCTCTCAGCCATCAAGACTTGTAGCATTCCCCCGGCCCCAGGGTGTACACTTGGCCTGGGTTTCTGGCTCCCAGATGCAGTACCTTGCATTTCCCTGCATTGAACCTCAGTTTCCACTTTCTAGACCACCTTTCCAGATCCTTCAAGTCCCCCCGTAGGGCTACCTTCCCCTCCTCCCCATCCACCACCACCCCAAGTTTTGAGTCATCCGCAAAGAGACTCATCTCACTCCTAATACCCTTCCTTATGTCAGAGACGTAGGCATTGAACAGGAGGAGCCCAAGGACTGATCCCTGAGGGACCCTGATCTTGCACTTCTTTGTGTTAAACCCCAGTTGCCACTCTTCTGACCATTTTGCCAGTTTATCCAGATCTCTTCTCATTCTGCCCACCCCATCTGGATCATCTACTCTGTTGCAGGGCTTGGTGTCATCTGCAAACAGACAAACCTTACCCACCAGTCCATCTGCAATGTCACTGATGAAGATACTGAAGAGGACTGGCCCCGGGATTGATACCTGAGGTGCCCCACTTCTGACTTGCATCTCTTCTGACTGTATTCTGTTTACCACCACTCTCTGTTTTCTGCCCGTCAACCAGTTTGCCACCCAACTGACCAACTTCCGACCCACCACGAGCCTACCCAGCTTATTAATCAATATTCTATGTGGAACAGTATCGAAAGCTTTGCTGAAGTCAAGGTAGGTGACATCAACTGCTTCCCCCCTTGGTCCACCACACTGGTATTCCAGTCAAAGAAATCTATAAGATTAGTTTGACAAGACCTTCCTGTTGTAAACCCATGCTGTCTTGGATCCTGTGCTCCTATGGATTCCTGGTGTTGCACTATCCTTTCCTTAAGGAATGCCTCCATAATCTTGCCCACTACTGAAGTAAGACTGACTGGTCTGTAGTTCCCTGCCTCCTCCCTGCTACTACTCCTGTGGAGCAGGATCACATGAGCCCTTCTCCAGTCTTCTGGGACCTCTCCTGTGCTTAGAGACTCACTAAAGAGTTCTGATAATGGCTCTGCTAGTTCCACCCTTAGGTCCTTTAGTACCTTGGGATGTATGCCATCAGGTCCCATTGCCTTATCCACCCTGAGCTTATCGAGCTCTTGTAGGACTCTTTCTTTTGTGAAGGGACTAGTGCACACCCCACCCCCCACTCCCAATGTCCATGGTGCTGAGCTATGGGCCCTGCCCTACCGTCTCTTCTGTAAATACTTAGCAGCAGTATCTATTTAGGATAGATGCTTTTACATGGTCCTCCTCCTCACACGCCCCCTTATCCCCTTTGACCTTAGCAATACCCCTCTGGACTCTCTCCTTTACTAATGCATCTATAGAAAGTCTTGTCACCTTCATTTACTGTTTGCGCTAGTGTTTCCTCGGTTTGGGCCTTTGCCTGCCTTACTGCCTTCACTGCTTCCCTTAGGGAAGTTTGGTATGCCTCCCGATATTCATCCCGCTGCGTTCCCTTACATTTCCTAAAGGCCAGCCTTTTGGCTCTGACCTTTTCTGCTACTGTTTTGAGAACCAAAGTGGTTTCCTTCTTCTTTTGCACTTCCTTTTCTCTCTAACACAATGGGATGTTGCTTCAAGTATTGCACCCTTAATGCTTGCCCACTTTGCCTGTACCCCTTCGCCTGTATTTCTTTTTGTCAGGGCTAGCATAACTCTGTTGGCCATCTTATCAAAGTCAGCTCTTCTGAAGTCCCATATTTTTGCCTTGGAATGGGATGATTTAGTTCTAGTGGCCAAACTGAACCATACCATGTGATGGTCACTGGCCCCCAGGTGACCTTCTACCCGGAGAACTGTGATCCTTTCCCGATTAGTCAGTACTAGATCTAGGATAGCCCTGTCTCTTGTGGGTTGTTGTACTAGTTGTTTGAGGCCCTCCCCTGCAGGAAATCCACTATGTGTCTAGTTCTGGCATATGTTCCTGCTGGTACTGACCAGTCTGTATCTGGCATGTTGAAGTCTCCCATTATCAGAACCTCCCCTTTAGCTGTCATGTTTTGTATATCTTCTAACAGTAATGTGTCTATGTCCTCCCCCTGGTCTGGAGGCCTGTAGACAACCCCAGTTCATATGGCTGTCCCATTTATTGTTTCCAGAGTGATCTGCAGTTCTTCTGACTCCTTACGTGTATTCTGAATTTCTGTAGTTTTGATACTTTCATTGACATAAACGGTTACTCCACCCCCCATTTGCACCTTGGTCTCTTCTGAACAGTACATAGCCAGGTACTGAAGTCTGCCAAGTGTGGTTACTGGTAAACCGTGTCTCACTAATGGTTACTATGTCCAGTTTAGCCTCTGTCATTATTGCCTGCAGGTCTGAGATCTCGTTTCCCAGACTGCGAGCATTTGTGTACATGATTTGCCATTGGCCAAATTTCAGTGTGTTAGTTGTTGGGCGAGGTCTGGCGCTTGCCCTGTGTCTCACATGGGGAGCCGGACCTTTTTCCTTACCTGGTGATGCGAATTAACTACAAACATGTTGAACTCCTGTATGACCACTAGCTGGGGGGGGGGGGGGATGTTCTTCCCATTCGACGTGTCAGGTGCTGCACCCCTCTGCCCATTTGCTAGTTTAAATATTCTGCAAAGACATCAAACTTCTGTACCAATGTACTGACTCTCTCCTTAGTCAGATGCAGTTCATCAAATTTAAAGAACTTCAGATCTCAAAACTGTTGCCAGTTCCCTACAAATCTGTGTCCTTTTTCCTGGCACCAGCCCTTCAGCCACATGTTTAGCTCCCCTATTTCCTTCTCTGACCTTCCGTCCATCTGCCCCCCGACTGGCAGGATCTCAAGAAGGAGATGCTGGATGAAATGGATGATAGTTTGTCACCCAGCCTGCTCAGGAGTTCCTTGGTCTCCACAACTGACTGGCTGGTGAGATCGTTAGTCCCTATGTGTATCAGGATGTCAATGTTTTCTCCTGCTTCCTGTACAATTTTAGCAATGCGGTCAGTGTCTCTCCACACTGATGTATCTGGGAGACATCTGACCATTACCCCGGCTGAAGATAGGTATCAACTCCCTGAATCATGGAGTCTCCTATGATCAGAAGTGTTCTGGATTTCCTTTTTGCTTTTTTTGTTTTGGTTCCTGGTTTGGGTGAGTTTTGTTGTGCTAGCTCCTGTGATGCAGTGTCCTGCTCTGCAGTGTCCTCTGTCCCTTTGTTTGATTTCAGAGATAGAGGCAGATACCTGTTTGTAGTTTTTATATGATTTGTGGAGGTGATATGTTGGAGAGCACCGAGTGATGGGGCACCCGATTTGCCCTTCCTAACCACCTGCCAACCTCCCGGACCAACTACCCTCTGCGGTCGAGGTGCTTCTGTTGGATATTGGGGAAATGGTGGGCGGTTCTTATAATATATTTTCTCCTGAATATGTGATCTGAGCTGTGTAATCTCTGCCCATGCTGCCTGGAGCTGAGCCCTTAGATCTCCAATGGCCCAGCATGTTGGACAGTGTCCTAAATACTGTAAAACTGCCCTTCTAAAAAAAGTGTCCCGCAGTACCTGCAGTTAATAATCTCCATTCCAGATAAGTTGCTGGGTATATAACCTGGTCAGAGTAATTAGAAGGAGAAAAATGAAAGCAAAAGTTTAATTTTGTGTTTTGTTTGATTGTGTATAACTTGTTATAACAAGTTAAATTACTTGTGCCCTGTAAATGAGATCACTGTGTGGATACCCCTCTGATCGGCCCCTTCCTGCTTTGCTACAGGAAATGTCACGGCTGTGCTACCCTATAAAAGGAGTGTAGTGTGGGGTGGTTGGCTGGGCCCTTCCCCTGCCGAAAAAGTAGAACCATGGATGAAAGAAACAAGGAGGTAAGAGCAGAAACAATCAGCCAGCAACAAATGCAGTAGCCCTGAAAGCTTATCCTAATGATAGATAAAACTGCAAAACCTGTAAAGCACCACCTCTAGTAATTTCACAGACGATATACCCTGTAAGAAACACTTTGCTACAGATAAAAATAAAGCAGTAACAGAAGCTATACCTTGCAAAAGACAATCTGAATCAGAAGACTCCAGCAGTAATCTGTAAGCACACACCTGTAGGCACACCCTGTAATAATGCAGCAGAAGGTATACCCAGCAACAACAATTTGAATCAGAGAAAAATAAAGCACTAAAATGTTAGCAACAAACAGTAACAATCTCTGCGAGTACAAAAGAAAATAACACAGAGTAAATCTGCCTAGCCAAAAGAAGCCTTAATCCTTTTCCTTGTTCTGGTAAGGTTCTTTGCTCTGTCCTTTCAAGCAACCTAGAAGAAAAGAGCTCAGGTGAAGCTAGGTGCCTTTGCCAGCAAACCTAGTTCTTTATCACCAACTCAACCTACAACATCTAGGACTGGCACTCTCATATCATCACACCATGGAATGAAGGTTATATTGTGGGTGATTCCGACAGCAGAGATTTTGACCTCAGCATGAATGAAGCAGGTCCCCCTATGTCCCTTCAAACTGTGTGGAATTTGGAGTACTGTACATCCTATGAAGTACCTCCCATATCAATGACACTGGTGCAGCAGTGCCAGATTTGAATATCTACAATACCCAATACTTCAAATGCTGCACTTATTTTCCTCTCATAACTTCATACTCATACTCATGACACATTCATGAAAACAGGATGTCTGTCGGTTGGTTTTCATCTGCTCTGGTTGCTTCCCTACAAGTGGCATTATAAGCCACTCCTGTGACATCACAACTGGCTGCTGTAGAAATAACTGATGTCCCAAGCAATCGATTTTGTCTCTTGAAGACAAGCAGCTAGACTGGATGAGAGATCACATGATAAAGAATCACGGGGAATAAAAATAAACACATGAATCATAAGTTGAACCGCATCTACATATTTTAAAGATATCGCTATAGTGCTACAGCCTCTTTAAGCAAAGGGCAACTGTACAAACAGTCCTTAGAAACAGAATCTGTTGGCAGAAAGAGGTCACTTGGACCATCTTGACTGTCCATTCCTACCTAACAAATGTTGTATGAGAGAACCATAGAGGCCTCTTCCCTCTCCCTTTCTGATGTGGTCTTTATCAAATTCTTGTATGTTTCCCACCCTCATTTGAATCCCCCAATTCTGCACAGATTAACTCCTCCAACAGCCTGTTTTCCAAGATGGACACCATGCTGGTCATGCTGCCAGCAGGAGCTCTATGACTGCTTGTGGATCCCTGTACACTTCGAAGCTCTGTGTCATTTGTGCCGTTAGTCATTCCATTGGTTTCGCGTTTTAGCGTTGTTGTGTAGCATCTTTTAGTGCCGTTCTAGTGCTGTTTTATCTGCTTCTTTTTGTCTGCTTTATTTTAGAGTAGTGTAGTAGTAGCAGGGGTTTTAGCGATAGTAGAGGACTAAGTGAGTGAGTAGTGAGCTAGCTTTTTTTTTTTTAATTTTTAGTATTAAGCACAGAATGTAAGCCTTCCCCTACAGCAGGCTAAGCAAATGAACAATATCCTGCAGGCTGTTATTTTACCTGGAGTCCCTTGTCGTGCTGTGTTTTGGATTGCCAAGTTTCAGTTTGTCTGATCAGTCCTGGAGTTACAACTTCTACCAGAAGCTGCCAGCACTGAGTTTCAGTATGTCGTTGTACCGGGCTTGCTGACAGACAGCTCTGGCTTTCTGTGGAACACCTGAGAATTAGCGGAATGATCAACTGTAGCCTCAGTTGCCGCCAGGTCATGGAAACAGCTGAAGCGAGGAGGTAATTCAACCCCTCGATTTTGGAAGACTGTTGGTGTTGAGTTGCCAGAGTGTGTGTGGAGCTATCAGAGGAAGAAAGTCTGCATAAGCGTCTGGTGGGGAGACTGCTGGATAGTATCATGTTAGTGCAGCTTAATAGTCTTGTTCTGGGAAGCTGTAGCAAAATCCCTTCAGACAGAGGAAATGAACTATTTTTTCTAGCTGTCTTTGCTGAAGCGGGGGTGATGAGAGCGGTACCTGTTATATGTAAAGGGAACAACTGGAACCAAGCTTCTGTGGCATTTACCTGACTGAATTTACTATTTTTTCTAACTGTCTTTGCTGAAGTGGGACTGGTGAGACCAGTACCTGTTTTTGTAAAGGGAACAATTGGAACCAAACTTCTGTGGCACTTACTTGAAGTGGGACTGCTGAGAGCAGTACCAGTTTCCTGTAAAACTGACTTTTTTTGTCAGCCTGCTTAGAGGGTTAGCACAGTGACTCTCCATGCGAGACTTTCTTTTATGAGAAACAGAGACTGTAACTGAGATCAATGGCTTATATTTGGCACTAAGTTTAATGGATTGCTAGCAGACTGTTGGCACTTAAAATCTTTACGTTGTATATGGGAAGGGTGGTGCGGGTTTTCTTGAACAGAAACTATATTTTATTTGTTAGAAGAGTGTATGGTGGATAGTGTGTGTTAAGAGTATTAGATATTAGTTAGTTTATTGTGCTAGTTAGGGTATGACTGCTAAATAATGTGTGTGTGTGTGTGTGTGTATGTGTATGTGTGTGTGTGTGTTTGGGGTTGCAGGGTGTAGTTTTAATCAAGTAGTGCCATGATGTGCTGTATGATACAGACCCTAGGCTTTGCTACTCTCCAGTCTTACTTAGAAACCTGTATCCCTTCTGTAATCCCCCCCCCCCTTTTGCTTGAGGGCTGATGGTGAGGGACCTATTGGGGTCATAAGTAACAGAAGATGCCCTGGGAGGAGAAGGGATAGGAGAAAGGTCAGTCATGCAGGGAACTCACCAGACCGAGTGAGCATGCACCTGAGGGGTCAGCTTTCTCCTTTTTTCCACTCCAGGCAGTAGTAAGTATTGCCAGGTTGATGACAATTAAGTCTGCTAGTATAGCGGATCTTGTTTCTTCATTTGGCGTGGCTTGCATCACCGAGACCTGATTTGGAGACTATGCTGGTCCAGTACTGAAGTTGCCAGTCCCAGCAGAGTTCTCTGCGGTTCACTGCCTGAGGAGGGATCGTGTGGGGGGGGGGCGGGCATCTGCTTTAGATCTGAGCTGAACTTGGTGGTGAATCCAGTAGGGAATACCTCATCACTTGGATGCATGGCCGAGCATGGGGGTCCAGGTGCAGGCTGCAGGATCCTCCTCATGTACAGTCCCTTGGGGAACAAAGGGGAAGCTCCTGTAGGAAATTGCAGGTTTCATCACTGACAGAGTGTTGGTGTCGCAAAGACTGCTTATTCTTGGTTACTTTAATGCCTGGGTCGATGACAAAAGCTCACACTTTGTTCAGGATTTCCTTCACAGTATGGAAGCTCTGGGCCTTGCACAAGTGATTACTTCTGGAACCCACCTACATGGCCACGCCTTGGGCCTGGTGTTCTCACTCAGGCTTGAGATTAATGATCTCGAGACTGAGCCAATCGTTTGTCTGGATCACTGCACTATCAAGTTTAGCTTCAGGGCCCCCCATAGTCCATGCCCTGTGGAGGCTTTCCAGTTCCACCCTTTGAAAGGGCTCCATCCCAAGGGAATGCTGGCGATGCCAGACACCTTGGAAGTGTTGAAGGCATGGGCTGGGGGACTGGAGGCAGCAGTGGCGGCCTATAAGTCAGCTGTCAATGAGGTCTTTGACCTCTTAGTATTGCTCCTTGGCTTGCCATGGTTCAATGGGGAGCTGGGGCAATGAAAAGGGTGAAGGCTGGAGCACTGTTGAAGAAAGTCCTCGACCCAAGAAAACAAACTGGTTCTGATGTCTTATTATGATGAGAATCAGAAAACAGTCACCCATAAGAAGGCGGCTTTTCTGTCTAAAAAGATTGCTGCTGGGAGGAACTGACCAGCTCAGCTTTTCCAAACAGCAGACAGGCTTTTACATCTGGCCTGTCTGAAGCCCGTTAGAGATTTTTCACTCGCGAAGTGCGAGAAGTTCACTCAGTTCTTCTCAGACAAGAGTGTCCTCCATTAGAGCTGGGATTTCCCCAAGTAAGTCGTTACAGCCCTGTAGGGTGGAGCCTGGCAGTCTGGGCAGGGTTTTAAATAGCCGGTATCGCATCGCAATTTGCGATACAAACCGGCTTCTCGGGCGAGCCATTCTGACTTTAACATCTCAAAGACTGCGATGTATTCGTGACCCTCCTGCCACTAGCCCCAGCCTTCCTCATTGTCCCTCATTCCTCATTCCAGGTATCAGAGGCCCAGATTGATTGCCTCAGAATCTGCACGCTCCTGGTTCTTGCAGCGCTGAGTTGTTATCAGTGCCACCCATGGTATTTTTCAGTCTGCCGTTGGCCCAATGCCGACAGCCACTCCCAGTAGTGCTTTGCTAAACACCTGGGAGTGATTGCCGCATTCGGCCCGTGGCGTGAGACTGAGGATACCATGGGCTGCACTGTTAAGCACTCAGGATTGCTTATGCACACAACTACAGGAGCGATAGCCGGGATTTATTTCGGGGCCGAAGTGGTGAGACTGGGAGGCACTCTGAATTGCCTTATGTGGGTGAGTGTCTGTGGGGACATGGGTGGGGAGGTTGGTGGGGCTGAGATGGGCGGGGGAAGGTTTTTGGCATGGTGGGATCGAGGCTACTCATACCTGTCAACTGACCCCAATTATGAAGGTTGTTCCTCACTTCACCCCTCAAAATTATTCTGTCCGTCCTTCACAGAAAAGAAGCTGCCAACACAGAGAAAGGTGCTATAAATTTAGACTTTAAAGCAGAAATAAAAAAACTCTGTACAAGTAAAGGCAATGTTTGCAACAGTGTTGTGAGCCTAAAGATAAAAGTAGCAGTATATTTGTTAGTTGGCAGTAAGTCATAGTGGTTGAGAGGTATGGTAGGGGAGGGTTGTGGCAGGTGAATCAGCTCAAGCTTTAGTTTTTGGCAAAGCAGTCCTGTCTGGGGAGGCTGAGATGGGTGGGTTTTTTTTTTTGGCATGTACCTTATGGGTGGGGCTGAGGTGGGTGGTTGGCCACTGAGACTGGTGGGAGGAGGGTTATTGTGGTTCTGACAAAGGGGACAAGGGTGGGGAGGTTGTGGTACTGAGGTGTGTTTTTTTTTTGTTTGTTTTTTTTTTGGGGGGGGGAGTACCGAAACAGATGAAACCAAGACAGAATGGATTTTATTGAAAAATGTTTTTTAGGTTACAATATTTAAGCATTTATAATTTTGCTAATCAAATCGAGGCATATGCTATTCATTTTCACACTTGATTAGCACTTTCACGTGCAAAACTGCTAATCAATTTTCCGAGCTTATTTAAAACCCTGCTGTTGCATATAAATTTCGAAATACTTTATTTTTGAAATTGCATCCATCATGTTCATTTTATCAACAGGATGGTTTACCAGATTCTGATTCTGGATCAGCTCATCAATAATTCCCTTTGAGACGGCCCGATGGCGCTGAGGGTTGAGGCGCTGGACGCCACACCTCGCACTACACCGGCGAACCGGGTTCGGGAACGGACCTGGGTCGTCGGGGGTCGGCCGGGGGGAGGGAGGATAGAGTGTCCCGACGGATGCTCTCCTCCCTCGGGGTGGGATGCCAGGGGCGCGCCTGGAGTGCCTGACGTCCTGAGATGGTCGGTGGATGCACCAACTCATGAAAGGACACGGCGGCTCCGTCTGTCGGAGCCGGGAAGGGGGGACGCCGTTAGGAGCTTGGGAGGAGCGTGCGTCAGCACGCAGACTCTCTGCGCCGGCGTCTCAGAGGGCGGGGTTAAGGGGGGGAAGACAACTCTGAGGAAAATGCCTTCCAGTCTCCTAGATGAAGTCCTCCGGAGCCGGCCTTACCACCCTCAGACCAGAGGCAGACCCCAATGTGCAGCTGCCGCAGGGGGAAGGGGGGGAAAAAGGGGGATCTCTCCTCACCCCACCCGGGGGGTAATCCGGGCCATCAAGGTGCCCCCAATGGCAGTGTGGCACTCTAGGGGCAGACCAAGCTAGTCGGCAGAGGTGGGGGCCGTCACTCCTTGTAGGACGGAAGGAGTGGTGATTGGAAGGGATAGTAAGGAGTGGATAAAAAATAAGTAGAAAAAAAAAATAATAATTCCCTTTGTATATTTGATCCATACAATTTTTTTTCCCATATCTGATGCACATATTTTGATTGGCCTCCTTTCTCTACCTTATGATTTTTTACTTCTTGATTGATACTTAAGCTCATGGAACAAATCACAGGGAAATTATCGCGATCCCTCACTTTACTGATCTTAAAATAATTCACCCTAGAGTAATCTATTACTTCAACGATACCCAAATCCATGACACTACCTCCTTTAACTGTTGGGGAAAGACACTTCTCCCATCCCATCTCCCCTTGTCCTTCCATTCAAGATTCTCAAGTTAAATTTATCCACAAACCATAATAATGACTTGCCTTTTAAACTTACAGACCCATCTTTTGATTGACGTATAGGGTATTGAAAAGGTCATCAATTCCCCATTCCGAAGAGTAATCTTCGATACCATTGCTTATATGTGCATTAAGGTCCCCAAACAGAAGTATGGATACGCCCGGTAATCTAGATTTTAAAGATTCTATATCTTGTTCAATACAATCAAGAATAACAGCCAGATCTTTTATTTTAATTGCAGGAGGAAATATATATATATATATATATATATATATATATATTTATTTATATTACATAGGGAAATACATTGTAGATGTCCAATTATAACTACATACGTGTAAAATTCATTATGCATTCTAACTTCAGGGTTCACAAAATCAAGGGAAACATCGATGCATATAGTCAACCCTCCCTTAGATCTGGCATACTTAGAAGTTTTATGAGCAGGGGAAGCCAAAATTCTATACCCTTTTCAGCCAAATCGCATCTCATTTACCCATCCACGTTTCTTGGAGGAGTAATATTGTGTGGTTCGAGATCCACTCTAGACAGGCTTTATCCTCCAGTTTTTCTCTGAAACCAGCAACATTCCAAGACACTGTATCTATACATTTATTACCATCTGTCAGTTTGTTGTCTCCAGTGTTACCAGGGAATGATCTCTCACACTTATTGTACTGTTGAACTCCCTCTATTCATCCTCCACTGATAAACTATTATCTTCACACTCAACCCCAACATTCTCCTCAGATTCCAAAACCACAGATGAGTTAATTCGCAACACTGGTTGTTTCCTACCTCTTCTCATAATATTCTCTGCCACCTCCCCTTCCAGCTTATGTGCTATCTCAATAGGTTTCAGGAATGCTGTAATTCTGGGTTGTTTTACTGGAACTGTGACTCCCTGATCATTAAGAGTTTTTATTGCTAACTGCTCACTCATTGGATCATTTGTAACACTCTTTGTTATTCTAATCATCATATCAAGGGATACTTCAAAGATCACAGAAGTTATCTTTCTCTTTAAGAATACACCTTCACTTATCTGGGTTTCTTAAGACTGCACATAACCAGCCTTTACAAGGTCTGACTTGATACCTATATACTGAACTGATATCCTGCCAGTTAATTTTGTTTCCTAGTACCCCCTTTAGTAAGGTTATAAGTAGCTAACTTCACCGAATATGAATTTTCATTTTTTGGTTTTGGCACTCCTTTTATATAAATTGTTGGTAACAATTCTCTTGCTAGGATTAACTTCTCTTTCTCTAGATCGTTAATTATAAGTGAGCCCTGGATGTTATCAAAAACCTTATTCCCTTTTTCATTATCCTTCAGTATGTTAACTTTACTTTGTATTTGCTGTTTTGATGGCTTTATTACTTCTTTGCCCTTTATATTCATAGTTGTATTCCCCTTCCTTTTTTCCCCCTTTTTATTCTGGATAGCTCCGTCATCATTCTTTGACCCAATAATATTACCATCCTTTGTATTTTGTTTTACATTAACTTCCTTTGATTCAGCTCTTTAATCAAAAGGTCTATTTCCCTCATCTCTTTATTGGCAATTTCCTCAGTTACTACCTGGATATATTTATTTCTTCTTTTTCTCTATTTCTCATTGATTCTCTCTCTCTGGTTTTTTTTTTTTGTTTGTTTACCTTGCACTCCAGAGTTGGATTACTACGTGTTATATAGTTCCTACTTGTTAACATGGAACTTTTGTTTTTCCTTTTACACTACACTCTCGTCATCATGGACCCGCCACCGTCCAATATTAAATCATTACATTCTATTCCTTTTGACAACCCCCAACAGGGAGAACTGGCTACATGGGATTCAATGAAAGAATGAAAAAGGGTAACCAGTTCTAACAACTGAGCATTACCAAAAAATATTTCTTTTTTTAATTCGCTTTACTTAGATAATATGGGATCCCCACTTCCAAACCCTTTACTTTCAAAATTCGAGGAATCTACCTTATCCCCAAATCTGAATGTGACCTTTGTACCTCAAATAAATCAGGATTATTAACCATTTGATTATTTCTAACCTGTGGTGTTATATAAGGAGTCAAAAAAGAATCAAACTGTTGAAGGAACAAACTATTATCACTTTGATGTTGGTTAACCTGCAAATCAATCTGATTGCATTCCCAGTATCCTCACTGGATAACTGGATACCCTTTCCTTGTTTCAGATTCAGACTATCCCTAATAACATTTTGACACAAATTTGAGGAAAAACCAGCTCGAATTTGTTCATTTCCTGCTTCCACATAACCATTTTGTGCCTTCTCCCACCGGTATTCACAAGTCAAATTACCAAAGCAGGGTTTTAAATAGCCGGTATCGCATTGCAATTTGCAATACACACCGGCTACTCGGGTGAGCCATTCTGACTTTTACATCGCAAAGACTGTGATGCATTCCGTGACCCCCCCCACCATCTCAGCCCCACCACCCTCCCCACCCTTGTCTCTGCAGACACTCACCCACATAAGGCAATTCAGAGTGCCTCCCAGTCTCACCACTTCAGCCCCGAAATAAATGCCGGCAATCGCTCCTGTAGTTCTGTGCATAAGTAATCCTGAGTTGCTTAACAGTGCCACCATGGTATCTCAGTCTCACACGCAGGCCCAAATCCCGGCAGTCACTCCCAGTAGTGCTTTGCATAACACACTACTGGGGAGTGATTTAGCAGCATTCGGCCCGGGCGTGAGACTGAGGATCCATGGACAGCACTGTTAAGCACTCAGGATTGCTTATGCACACAATACTGACAGCGATGCACAGATTTATTTCGGGGCCGAAGTGGTGAGACTGGGAGGCACTCTGAATTGCTTTATGTGGGTGAGTGTCTGCGGGGACATGGGTGGGGAGGTTGGTGGGGCTGAGATGGGCAGGGGAAGGTTTCTGGCATGGTGGGATTGAGGCTACTCATACCCGTCTACTGACCCCGATTGTGAAGGTTGTTCCTCACTTCACCCCTCAAAATTATTCTGTCCGTCCTTCACAGAAAAGAAGCTGCCAACACAGAGAAAGGTGCTATAAATTTAGACTTTAAAGCAGAAATAAAAAACTCTGTACAAGTAAAGGCAATGGTTGCAACAGTGTTGTGAGCCTAAAGATAAAAGTAGCAGTATATTTGTTAGTTGGCAGTAAGTCATAGTGGTTGAGAGGTATGGTGGGGGAGGGTTGTGGCAGGTGAATCAGCTCAAGCTTTAGTTTTTGGCAAAGCAGTCCTGTCTGGGGAGGCTGAGATGGGTGTTTTTTTTTGGCATGTACCTTATGGGTGGGGCTGAGGTGGGTGGTTGGCCACTGAGATTGGTGGGAGGAGGGTTACTGTGGTTCTGACAAAGGGGACAAGGGTGGGGAGGTTGTGGTACTGAGGTGTGTGTGTGTGTGTTTTTTTTTTCTTTGGGGGGGGTACCGAAACAGATGAAACCAAGACAGAATGGATTTTATTGAAAAAATTTATTTAGGTTACAATATTTAAGCATTTTTAATTTTGCTGATCAAATTGAGGCATTTGCTATTCATTTTCACACTTGATTAGCACTTTCACTTGCAAAACTGCTAATCAATTTTCCGAGCTTATTTAAAACCCTGCCAAAGAAGTATGTCCAAATTAAATAAATTTTCTATTGGAAAAAGTTGATAGTATTTATTTTATGTTATCCTTTCTATTGGCACCTGCGCCTCCAGGGAAGGGTGCCACAAACAAAGACTGCTACTACTACCACTACCACCACCACCACCCTTTCCATGAAAAAGTACTTCCTGGTATCTCTCTTAAACTTGCCCCCCCTCCTCCAGCTTTGTGGAGCTGCAACTGGTGTTTTCCTGTTTTCACTCAGCTGGAACAATTTCCCACTATCCACCTCTGCTTCTCTACCTCACCACTGCCATAAGGTTACAGTGCACTGCCACCTCACCACCATCTTATCTCATCTAATCCTCAGCAGTAACAAGAAATTAGTTATAAACATGATATGTTACTTGGCAAATACAGTCTTAACCTGTTTCTTAAAAATCTACCAGAAGAAGGCTTCTGCTCAAACGCACAATAAAAGAAACATGTGCAGAACAGAACTGTCCAGAAAACAACCACATTTTAAAATGTATCTGTCCCGACAGAAAATAAAGTAGCCCATACATTACATGCACGTGCAACGATCTGGCAGTGTGTATGCCTTTAAATTCTCACACACATGTGCCAGGACACAAACACACAAACATGCAGATACATATTCAGACATATTCACTGTCAGTTAAAAAGATGGTCACTCAGAGCCACATTCTTAAAACTGTTTGCTAAATGTGGGGCTTTGGTAAAAATGCCTGGGAACCAGGGCCTCAGCAGGGCTCTAACAGACAGGAAGGCCCAGGCCTGCATTCTCGAAGCTCTAGTAGCCCACAGGGATGCTCATGGAGGGTCTCAGAGAAGCCCCGCTGGTTCCACAGAATGCACAATCTGCCACCTTCTGCCTTCCTGTGCTTGAACTCACTAAAGTGGAAAAAAGGAATACTGCTGGGCTTCCAGGATTTGTTCCAGACCCCCATTTAGTTTTTTTTTTATTTTGAGAGTCCTGGTCCCTCAGCAGACAAGACTTATAGAGAGCCATGCCTCAATGTGACTCTCCTCCACTAGGTATCTGATTTGCTCAATCCCTCCCGCCTCCCACTCACTCTCAGACAAACACACATGTAAGTACTCATGCTCATCTCCCTTGTATGCTCACGCTCATCTCCCCTAGGTGCTCACTCCCAACTTCCCTGTGCCCTTGCTCTAACTTCCCTGTGCCCTTGCTCTAACTTCCCTGTGCACTCAGTCTCTACCAGCTCCCACGTGTGCTCATTTCAAACTCCCCTGTGCACTCACTTCCAACTCCCCTGTGCACTCACTTCCAACTCCCCTGTGCACTCACTTCCAACTCCCTGTGCACTCCTCCAACCCCCTGTGCACCTACCTCCAACTCCCTGAGCACCTCACTTCCAACTCCCCTGTGCACTCACTTCCAACTCCCCTGTGCACTCACTTCCAACTCCCCTGTGCACTCACTTACAACTCCCCTGTGCACTCACTTCAACTCCCCTGTGCACTCACTTCCAACTCCCCTGTGCACTCACTTCCAACTCCCCTGTGCACTCACTCTCAACTCACCGTGCACTCCCTCCCACCTCCCCTGTACTTTCACTCCCAACTGCCTGTGTGCTCACTTCCAACTCCCCTATGTACTCATTTCCAACTCCCCCCCGCATTCACTCTTTACTGGCTGTGCGCTCCCTCCCATCTCTCCTGCACTTTCATCCCATCTCCCTGGGTGCTCACTCCCACCTCTCCCATGTGCTCACTCCCACCTCCCCATGTGCTAATTCCCTCCTCCTCCATGCACTCACCCTACCCTACAGGAAGAGTGCCTTAGTGCAGAAAATGGTGGGGCTGGTGCAGGTGGAGGTGGTTAGGTTATCAATGCACATTACAATAGAACACGGCAGAGGAGAAACAGGGCTGAAGAGAGTGATGGAGAATGGGGTAAGGGAAGTCATTGTTTGGAGTGAAGTCAGGAGACTGGACAGTCAAGGTGCAGTGAATGGGGAGGTGCAATGGCAAAGTACAGTTAATAGTGAGGGTTTAACGGCAAGATGCAGTGAATGGGGAGGGTGAAAAGGCAAGGTGCAGTGATCAGGGAGTGTGCAAAGGCTAGGTGTAGTGAATGAGGAGGGTGCAAAGGCAAAGTGTAATGAACAGGAAGGGTGCAGAGGTACAGTAAGGTGAATGTGGAGCATGCAGAGGTAAGGTGCAGTGAATGGGCAGGGTGCAGAGACAAAGTGGAGTAAATGGGGAGGGTGCAGAGGCACGAAGTAGTGAATGGGGAGGGTGCAAAGGCAAGGTGTATTGAATGTGGAGGGTGCAAAGGCAAGGTGTAGTGAATGTGGAGGGTGCTAGGGCATGATGCAGTGAATGGGAAGGTGCAGAAGCATAGTGCGGTGAATAGGGAGGCAGCAGGGGCAAGGTGCAGTGAACCTGGATGCAGGTACTCAGATGGTGGTCTGCATGTCATTCACTAGTTAAAATTCAAGGTCGTTCAGGAAAATGTGTAAAATCTGAAGATTTAAGTTTAAAAACAATTTAAAAACCATTAATGTTATATGTTTCGACTTCAACTTTGTCAAGACAGGTATACACACTTTTTTATATCTCAGGATCATAATGAAATTGTGCAAATTTTAGTTCATTTTTTTGTTACAGAATTTTAATTTCAGCAAGGCACTATGAGGAAATGAGGTCACAGTATAGTCAGTTTGTCTTCAAAGAACAGTAATTTTCCTAACAACTCTCACTTTCTAACATCACTGTTTTAGAAAAATTAAATCCGGGGTACATCCAGTACGATCTCTCTTTCCCCACCAAAGGGCAGTCATACATCAGATGTACTGTAGGCAGATCTGAGCTCTTTAGGCATACACACTCAGGTTTTACCTAGGGACTGAAAACCCGTAAATGGGGTAAAATGACTAAAGATACCAAGCCACAGATGACATAGGGCCTTTCTGTTCGACTCCTTTTCACCAAATAAAGTCTCTTGCTGGTAGAGAGTTTTATAACTTCTATAAAAGATCACATTGGTTTATGGAAGTAATTCTAGCTAATGTCCTTGATTCTCTGTTTAACTAATCATACCCAGCAAGTCAAGTTTGCCATTACATCTACTGAAAAAGAGGAAGGAATGCCCATCCTGCTTAATTTGGTTAGTAATTTGCAAACCCAAGAATTCATATCTGGGCAATTCAAGGCCTGGCTAAGGCCTAGTCTTGGCTAAGACCTAGTCTTGGTAATCTTTCCATATCCACATGAAGAACTTTAAAGGGGCACTGTCAACCCCATAAGGCCTCAAAGTGTCCCTAGATAAAAACTCATTTTATGATTGTTCATATTCTATAGAGACTGTTGATGCAGCTGGCAGTTTGAGTCAGACCCATTTTGTCTTTTAAAAATTGAAAAACAGACTGCCCACAATACTGGTGTTACCACACCAAAACATATTTGTTTACATTTCTTGACCCGCTCCCACTGCATCTTTCCTGGACTCAGGAACACTCAACGTAAACTAGCTACTCATTATGCAGTGGGAGTAGTGGAGACTGCTGTATCATGAGTGGCTGCACTGTTTGAGGGTGTTTCTTATTTTCAGGAAGTTTTCACTAAGAGAAGTTCAATGATTTGAAGCAAAATAAAGCTGGGCATAGTTATACATTACCATGCATTTCAGTTCTAATGAACAAGGAGGCAGATAAAACAGCTAGCAACATCAGTGAATTTTAGAGACTATAAGTAAACATAAAATGTGGGGTTTTACCTAAAAATAATATGATGCAAAAAAGGTTGACAGTGTCCCTTTAACCAGATATTTAAATTCATGTATAATTTCTACTTTTTTCCAGCAAAAATATTCCAACGTCTGCAAAAACAACCGCAGCAGAAGTATGTCTGTGTAAGCTTAATATAGATCCATAAAATTTGTTTTGCACAGATTTTTATTTTAGTAGTGTATCTTGAGAGACCCTAGTTTCAGTTTGTTTTGAGGCAGAAAAAGAATTGCCTTCAAATTTATGGGCAAAGTGTAGGACCCCTTTGGAAGTATGTAAATAGAGAATATACAATGGCCTGTGTTCAAAAAAATGTTGGTTATTTCCATGAGTGAGGGGGTGGGACTATAACTCACGAGTGGCTAAGGCACAAGCAAGTTATGAAAGTCCTGTCTTCTCACAAATGGAAATTAATGGCGTATTTGAACACAGTCCATTACATGTTCTGTGTATACAATGTCCGTGTTCTGCGAGACAATTAAGAGCAGATTCATTGTGGAATTGGCTGACTGGGCTGTCAGTCAAGTTGACTGTGATGTAGGCAAGTGAAATAAACAGTGTCATTTACCCATTGGGTGAATAACATCATTTGTCTTTCACTTGGGTCAGAGTGTTGGGAAAATAATGCATATATTTAAGTAGTGGAAGCCTACATACGTTGTATACAACAGTTTCCCTATTTATTTGTTTTGTTTGTACATAGATGACTGATTGATTGATTTGTTAACCAGGTAAGTACACTGGTCCAGGGGACTTTATTTTAGGAAGGATACTGGATTAGGAAGGCAAAGAAAGGGGTGGAGACCTTTATGTTGTTAATGCGTAATTTCCATTTTAAGAGAGCTGCTACCTGGAGCCCAAGATAGTTAAAGTTTCTATTTTCCTCAAAATAGTGACCATTTCCTCAAAATAGTGACCATTTCCTGTTCAATAAAACCCCAAGGAATTTCTTTTGTACCAAATGTCTTTGTACGGAAAAAGTACAATTATGTAAGAACTTACCCTAACAGTAGATCTTCCTGCAGTAGGTCACAGCATGTATGACTAGTGCTACCTGGCATCTGGACCGCACGGCAGACTTTTTCAGCGATGCCTGATGGGGGACCGCTCACCCGACGTCACGTGACAAAGCCAGCGTGACCCTATATAGTGGGTGGTCCCCACGCCTGCCCTCCAGTTCTCCCGCTGGAGCCCAACAGGAGAGGAAATCGGATCTGGAGGCCCAACAGAAAAAACAGTGGGAAGGAAGGAAGGAGGGAGGGAAAAACATGACCTGCTGCAGGAACCTCTCTAGAAGATCTACTGTCATGGTAAGTTCTTACGTAACTGTACTATCTTACTTCAAGAGGGTTCCTGCAGTAGGTCATTACAAGCAAGACTGAATCCCAAGCAGTCCCTCCAAAGAGAGACCGAGAGAAACACGGGAGGAAGAAAAACACAAAAGAGGGTCCCTAGCCTAGGACAAAGACCCTGCAGAATAGCTAGGCCGAACCTGGCCCTTCGCCTAGAAGCAATGTCCAGATTGTAATGCTTGGTGAAGATATGGATGGAACTCCCAAGTTGCTGCTGCACAAATCTCAGCTGCAGGAACATTACATAGAAAAGCTGCAGAAGCAGCCAAGCCCCTAGTGGAATGACCTCTAACAGACCCCGGCAGAGGTTTGTTGTATTTCTGATAACAGAAGCGAATGCAGTTTGCTAGCCACTTAGAGAGGCACTGTTTAGAGACAGCCTTCTCCAAAATTTTGGGGGGCAAAGGAAACAAAGAGCTGATCGTTCTTTCGGGAATCTTTGGTCCTGTGGGTATAGCACCTCAGAATATGATGCACATCCAAGGTGTGAAGTAGAGCCTCACCTCTATTCACCGGACCCAGATAGTATACCAGAAGTTCCATTGTCTGGTTCAGCGTGAACTCTGACACCACCTTAGGTAAGAACTTGGGATGAGTTCTGAGGACCGCCCGGTCCTTATGAAGATAAGGCTCTTTACAGACTAGGGACTGGAGCTCAGAAATTCTTCGAGCAGAACTAACAGCAACAAAAAACAGTGCTTTCCAAGAAAGTGCAAATCACAGCTCATTGCTGGTTCAAAAGGAGGGAGAGAGAGATTCTCCAATACAAAATTTAAATCCCAAGGCAGTGTAGGGCTGCAGATGGGGGGTTTCAGATCAGTGTTCCCATCTACCCCCATCTGTACTTGATTCACGTACAAACTATGAAATTCAAGGACACTTTTTTGTGAAGGGGTACACTGTACCCCCATAATTCTGTCTGAAGTATATGTACCCCATAAAAATGTTGTACAAAAGGTAGAATGAACCTTTATAATTTATTTTGTACCCTTAAAAACGTTTGGAGCGGGTGCAGTGCACCCCCATATCTGCAGCCTTAATGGGAACACTGTTTCAGATAGAGAATCCCTTTCAAAAAGGTTTTGGATATCTCCAACTGAGCCACGGGCATACAATCCACGAGCACGTGATAGGCCAAAATGGCACACAAATTAACTTTTAGGGAGGAATACAACAACCCTGAATCAGAAAAATGAAGCAAGTACTCCATGACTTGAGGGGGTGAACAAGTGAAAGGGTCCCATCCTTTGGAAGCTGCCCAAACAGAAAAACACTTCCACTTCATGGCATAAGTGGACCTGGTAGAGGGCTTTCGAGCCTCCACTATGACTTGAATTACTCTGGTGGAAACCCCAAAATGTGATTTCACTATGTCTTCAGGAGCCATGCATGTAGATGTAAGGTCCTGAGCCTCACATGCACAAGCCAACCTTGATTCTGAGTGAGGAGGGTGTGCGTCAATAGAAGTGGAACCGGGGGTTCCCTCGCCAACTGTTGAAGGAGCGGGAACCAAATTTGTCTTAGCCAGAGAGGAGCAAATAGGATTATTCAGGCTCTCTCTGTCAGCAGTTTGATGAGTACCCTCTGAAGAATGGGGGGAAAGCGTATAAGAATCTCCCTGTCTAAGAGAGAGACAACACATTGTGCCAAAAAGCACCATACTCTAGAACGAGCGAGCAAAAACTGGGAAACTTTGCGCTGGATGGGGAGGCGAAGAGGTCAAATTCAGGTCGTCCCCATCTCCAAAATAGTGACTCTGCCACTTCCTGGTCTAGTTCCCATTTGTGAGCAAGGGTGCAAGATATGCTTAGACTGTCCGCCAGGACGTTTTGCACACCTAGAATATGCACTGCTGTAAGAGACAGATCATGCTGGACTGCCCAGTTCCACGCTCTCATCACCTCCCTGCATGCTGATGTACTAGACTACCAACATGTTGGCTGTCTGGATTAGCATTAATCCCCTTGGGAGGATGGACTGAAACGCCTAAAGAGCGTACAGGTCCGTTGTCATCTCCAGAACATTGATGCATAAAGACATCTCCAAGTTGGACCACAGCCCCTGAGCTTGAGGGTCCCCCAAATGAGCCCCCCAACCCAGATTAAAAGCATCTCTGGTTAGAACTCGGAGGGGGGCTGGGCCCTAAAACGGGAGACCCAAAGACAGGTTCATGGGATCCTTCCACCAAATAATGAAGGAAATTAGGACTGGGTGGTCCAAATCGTCCTGAAGTTGATCCCACTGAACTCACACTGACCACTGGGTGATTCTCATGTGGAGCCTTGCCAGGGGAACCATGGAGATGGAGGCCGCCATCAAACCCAGTAACCGAAGAACCTCTCGGGCTGGGAGAGATCTGGAAGAGGCTACCAGAGTAGCCTGCTTGATCAGTTTCCCTCTGGTCTGGGGGGAGAAAAGCTCTGCCCTGTCCTGTATCCGGAACTGCTCCAACAAATTGCAGATTCTGAGAAGGAATCAGTGAAGATTTGGGGATACTGACCGTGATCCCCAGCCTGGAAAACACATACAGGGTGATTGAGAGGGCCTCTGAAAGAGAATCCCTGGATGGAGACGAAATCAGCCAACCGTCCAGGTAGGGGAAAACCGATTTGCCCTGACACCGCAGGGCCACAGCCTCTACCGCTAGGCACTTGGAAAACTCTAGGTGCTGAGGAAAGACCAAGGGGAGGGCTCGGAACTAGTAGTGCTCCCCTTGGAAGGAAAAGCACAGGAAGTGGCAGTAGCTGGGGAAAATCAGGATGTGCAGGTAGGCACCCTGCATGTCCAAAGCACGCAACCATTGGTTCTCCTGCAGAAGGCGCAGGAGGCTCTGGAGGGTTAGCATCCTGAACTTTTTGAACTCTACCCAACAGGTTGAGCCTGCTGAGGTCGAGAATGGGTCTCACGTCGCCTTTCTTTTTTGGAACCAGAAAAAAGTGGGAGTAAAACCCCCACCCTCTGTGCCTAAGAGGGACCGGCTCTATTGCATCTTTTGACAAGAGAGCCAGAATTTCTTCCCTTACGAGAAGTATCTGGTCTCGGGAGTAGGATGACCTTCTTGGTGGAGATTCTGGAGGAGGTTCCAGGAACTCCAGTGTGTGTCCCTGGGACACTAGTTGCAGGACCCAAGTGTCGGACGTGATGCTTTGCCACTCCTACACGTGGCACACAAACTTCTCCCCCACTGGCTCCTCGCTGTGGCTGAGGAGGGGTGGGGCTAGTGAATCAGGAGGTGGCAGGATGGGCAGGGAGGGCCCCTGAGCATTTCTGGTTTTTGGAGGCAGGCGGGGGAGTGAAAGTGCCCATGGCCTTACGATTGCCCAGATGGTGATTCTGGGCCTATTTACGCTGCCTCCAGGTCCTTTTCTGAAAGGGCTGCTAACTCTGAATGCCCGATCGGTACATGGACTTGATGGACTAAGGGCCTGGCCGCGGTCCTGTAGGTCAGTGATAATATCTTTGGTACCCCCAACAAAGAGCACCGAGGCCCTGAAAGGAGCATCATGAATCACAGACTGGACCTTGTTAGTGAGGCCAGAAATGCGAAGCAAAGCATGCCACTGAAGGGAGATGGTGGTCGCCAAGGCCTGGGCCACTGCATCGACAGAGTCATAAGTGGCCCGAAGAGGATGCCTGCAAGAAATCTTGGACTGGTGAATGTCTTTGGCGAGCTTCTCCTTGAGATCTGAAGATTCCATAGACCAGACATAGGACTCGAGCTTGGCAAGGGTGGCCTTTTGGTGGGACACCATGTGGGCTACATAATTAAGGGAATGCAACGCACACGTAGCTGAGGAATAAACCTTTTTCCCGTACTGGTCAATCTGCCTTGACTCTTTGTCCGGAGGAGAAGTGCTCATGTACTTGGGAGCAAAGGAGTGATCATGAGCCGCTGAAATGACAACAGAGTCAGCTTTAGGTTGCCAACTCAGGAAGGGAGTATCCTTAGGTGCCCGGTAAGTCCTGTCTGCTCTCTTGGGGATGGCCAGGATGGAGTGGGGCACTTGCCAGATGGTCGTGGCGAGGTTTTGATTAGTCCCAGTCCACGGAGAAACAGGAATGGGGGACAAAGACTCAAGATACAGATGCTCGGCAAGTCTTTGTCTCATGGGATCCTGTTCCTCTGACTCCCATTCATAAAATTGCTATACGGACCTCAAAAGGTTCAAAAGGAAGGACCCTCAGAGGGTGACTTGGGAGAGGCCTTTCCTTTAGGGACCAGGGATTCGTGGCCCAACTCCTCTGATAAATCCTCCCCAGAATCCAGATCGTCTCCTATGCCAAAATCCGGGAGAGCTATATCCTGCAGGTTGGTCCCCCTGACGTGGACCGTAGATAGAGGAAAGCTACGGGGGGGGGGGACAAGGACCTGGGAGGGGAACGAGGTGGTGGAAGTCTGCTCTCCAGGTCTGTCCCCAACTCAGACCACGCCTCCTTCCATCAGGACTGGATGAAGGTCCTGAAGTCCGGCTGAGGAGTCAGAGGGGGTGGAGGAGGGGGAAGCAGAGAAGGAGGAGAAGGAATAGCAAGAGGTGGCGGATAATGGTACCCTAGTATCCCTGATGACAGTATCCCGGGTACAGGGAGTACCCTGGGAAGTAGTGCCACACAGAGCTCCAATCATGTGGACCAGCCGGGGAGTAGTCCAAGGAATACCCAGAAGGGTAATGCGGGACATGAAGGGTCTCGAAAAATCCCCGACGTCAGAGGAGCTGATGCTGGGGAGCCCAAAGGACCAGCCATAGTGTACATAAGAGGCTGGTCTGAGTTGGGATGGCAGACATCGGAACTGCAGTCGTTAGGACAGGCACCGCGGGCCCAGTGTCAGAAACGAGATCTGGTCAGGCAGGCTGACAGTCAGAACCCGACGTAGGGTATCTGACGAAGAACCTGGTCTGCCAAAGGAGCCGGAGACAGATGAGCAGGTCCCAGTGAGAGACAGAAGTCGGAGGGTCCGCGGGATAGATTTAACTGGATCTGATGGAGGAGGAGCACCCAGCGTCAAGTCTCAGCCGGAAGAGAGCTAATCCTCCTGGGGAGAACAAGGGTGCCTCCGTATCTTCAGACGACTAGGAAGGACCGCCTCCCCAGAAACCTCAGAGGGGAGTGGGGTCGGATACTGGAGTGTGACCACATCCAGGAGACCAGCGCTCTCTCCACCCGGGGTAGCTGGATTTGAAGGCTGAGCTACCGTTGGGGGAGAAGGGGGAAGAGGGGCAGTCTTCCCTAGGCTCGTCCGGACGTCTGGTGGGCTGACAGATGTCCCGAACATGAGAACCACGTCTGTGCAACCGCCAGAGGAGGTCGACTTCTCAGACATCGGAGCTGGGTGGGAGGGGGAGGAGCCCCCTACCAACTTCTTGCTGAAGCCAGGTGGGTCCCCGAGGAGCGGGGAGCTGACTTATCAGTGGTTGGGCGGTCCCCAGAGGAGCCGGGGCTGACTTGACGGGCTGGAGTAGCTGGAGGCCAACTTGCCTACCAAGATCAGGAACAAGGTTGTGGTAATACCACTAGTATCACCCGGACACGCCTGACTAACTTAACTGCAGACAGCGGGATAAGGCCTTGCTGGAGAAGGGCCTGGATGCCTCGGCCTTGGAACCCTCTGAAGAGTGCTCCCACTCTTGGTATTTCTTCTTTTCTTTCTGTTTGGAAGGAGAAGCTGAAAAAGGTGATGACAACTCCCAGATCTGCACCATTTGCTTCTCCAGCAAAGCCAACCGAGACTTCAGCAAATGGGCCTCCAGAGCCTGCTGTCTCCGTTTCCGGGTGGCCTAGTTGAAAGGCTGGCAGTTTGGGCAGGTAGCTGTAGGATGGTCCGGGCCTAGATTGATGATGCACTTATGGTGGCCGTCCTTGTGTGGGACCTTGGTACCACAAGTTTTACACTTCTTCGGTGTAGGTGAAGACACAGAGATTGAAAAAGACTAACAAAACTCAGTAAATAAGCTAAAGAATAACGGCGATCGCTGAGCAAATCTACTGCGAGGTAACTGCATGAGGCGATGGCAGGAAAGAACTGGAGGACGGGTGTTGGGACCACCCACTATATAGAGGCACACTGAAGTCGTCAAGTGACGTCGAGTAGGCGCTCCCCCGTCAGGTACTGCTGGAAAAGTCTGCCATGCAGCCCAGACACCAGGTGGCACTAGTCCTACATGTTATGACCTACTGCAGGAACCCTCTCGAAGAAAGATCCAATATTTTGAATTTGCTCACAAGCCCAGTCTTGTAAAATGTGCCATAGTGGCTTCTGTGGCCCCTTTTAAAGCCAGAGGGACTTTAGATATATGGACTTGGTCATCTGTACATATTAACAACTGAAGTTTCTTACTTATAGTCACTGGTAGAAGTGTCTACCTCATCCAAAGCTTGGATAAGATTATCCAAATAAAGGTTGAAAAGCGGGGGGAGCTAACAGCCATCCCCTGCTTTATTGTCAGGGTGTTACTCTCTTGACATTAATGCCCCTGGCCACTAAATTGCAAAAAAGCTCTGGCATCTTTATGAAAAACTGCCTCCTGCAGTTGACTCCATAGCTCTTTATTATAATCTTTTTTTTTTTTTTTTTTTTTAGAGCATCTTTACAAACTCTTTAATATTCACAAGGGAAAGTCTATTAGCTGCAGGTGGTGATTTTTGTGCTCTAGTACCTATAAAATATAAATATGTTTGCAACTTAAAGCAACCTCTATCATAACATTTGTTTCTGCATAATTTCCTTGAGTCTACCATGCATCTATCACTAATTGTAAGGGAATTTGCAATCCTGTCCATAATGCCATGGTATTGCTCTAATTAAAAAACTAAAGTCAAGTTCTTTGGAAAAGAAAGAATAGCATTTAGAATTTCTGTTGTCATTTTCTGCATGTAAGAGGCCCATCAGATAATCCTAGAATTATAGCCTATTAGATTTTCGTTTGCTTTCATCTCCATAGAAAGCTTCTTTGATCTATCCAAATCTGAACTTCAAGAAACTATAATCGAGAAGTTGTCACTCTCCCATCTTTCTAACATTCTGAATTTTCCTACAGTGCTTTTTTGGAAAAATATGTAAGCATTAAGGTATGACAAGAGTGTTCTACTGTGGAATTAATGCATGGCTGGGGGGGTGGATGCCTCTAGCCGCAACTATGCATTAATTCCCTGATAAGGCTACCCTGAACTGACTTAATGCACGTTAACATGGCAAGTGTAAGTGTATTGTTTAGATAGAGTTTAACTTATAATAAAAAAGAGATATCATTTGAAATACTTAATGTACGTCACAAAATATCCTTTACATGAGTCAGTTTGAAATGCTGTATCTGAAAACGTGCATGTGCTGTGCTATACTTCACATACATTAATGTTGTGCCTTCCAGGTCCATTACAATGTAGAACATGCACGTATGTTACTTTTGCTTTGAAAACACAGATAAATGTTAAAAATGGCTAGCTGTGCCGAGGAGTTTGAATGTATCACGCTCCATTGCTGGCTCAAATTGCTGATTTTTCACTCATTACCATCATGCATTACGGTTGCTGTTCCGTTGTTTGCATACGGGACACAAAACTACAGGTGCGTCCCCACATCTACATCTTGTGTTGCTAAGGGGGTTAGTCCCCGGCTTTGCATTAAACAATGTGGCAAAGTCTGCTAAAACCTCCCTTACTTCCTGAATCTGGTCAGAGTTCAGCTGGGGTGACATTCTGATTGCCTCCACAGAGGACTCCCGCTTGCTTTCTTCCAGCAAGTCCAGAAGGGGGTCTCTCTCGTCCGTCCCCTCCCCAGGACTACACACTGCAAAGGTCATGTCAGCCCTATTTGCATACGACTTCATGTTGACAGGGTACATCCTTTGGGTATGTCTCCTGTCAGCCAGTTCTACAATGTAATTTATGTCATTCACCTGTCTGACTACTTTGTATGGTCTTGCACACTCGGCCTGCAGCTTGTCCCCTCCGGACTGGGATTAGGACCATGACCTCCTGACCCACAGTGTACAAGTGAGCTCTGGCTCTGTGGTCATACCATACCTTTTGCTGGACTGTTGCCAGGTTGCTCTGGGCTGTTCCCATAAGCTCCTTCAGCTTTTCCCTAAACCTAAGGAGATAATCCACTATGGGAGTTCCCTGGGTGGCATGCTTGCCTTCCCAGTCCTCCCAGAACAAGTCTAGGGGCCCACTCATCCAGCATCCATATAAGCGCTCGAAGGGGGAAAACCCTGTCGACTCTTGGAGCACCTCCCTGTATGCGAACAACAGGTGGGGAGGGTATGTCTC
This sequence comes from Neoceratodus forsteri, assembly GCA_016271365.2. Lineage (NCBI taxonomy): Eukaryota > Metazoa > Chordata > Ceratodontiformes > Ceratodontidae > Neoceratodus > Neoceratodus forsteri. The sequence goes on from CM057449.1 coordinate 532,988,724, forward strand.
CCAGTCCCTCCCATGCTGTTCAGCAAACGCTTGAAGCATCAATTTAAGGGTACCATTAAACCTTTCCACAAGCCCACTGGCTTGCGGGTGATAAGGTGTCGTACGTCTCTGCACCACCCACACTTCTCCCACAGACACTTCATCAGGTCTGACATGAAGGAACCCCCTCGATCGGTGATAACCTCCTGCGGGAACCCGACACAGCAGAAAATCCCTAGCAAGGCATCTGCCACTTTGTCTGTCCTCAGTGAGGACTGCCTCTGGGTACCCGGTGGCATAATCCACCACTGTTAGGAGAAACCTCTTCCTGGAGGACCTTGGGGTATTCAAAGGCCCTACAATATCCATTCCTGCCCTCTGGAATGGCTCCTCCGCAATGGGTAAGGGAATTATGGCAGCTTGGGTTTTACTACCCGCCTTCCCTATTTCTTGGCACCAGTGACAAGACCTGCAATATTCCTTCACCTGCTGGGTGAAGTTGGGCGAATCGCTGCATAGTGCACGCGATTCCCAGATGTCCAGACATGGGGATATGACCATAAGCAATCTTGAGCAACTGTTCACGGTACCACTGGGGAACGACAAGCTGCCTGCACATCACCCCTCGCTCTGTCCTTACGTCCTGCGTGTACAGCAGTCCATTCTCCCAATACACTCTATGTCTCATGTCACCTCCCTGTGTCCCATCAGATTATGCCCAAGTCCTCAGCCTCTCTAAAGTAGGGTAATTTTTCTGAGCAGCCGCAAAATCTTTACACATTCCCAAGGTACGGAACAGGCCCCCTTCAGCCTTTAAACTGGGGTCCATAGCTCTCCGACAATTGGCTACCCCTCCCTCCTCAGAGTAACCTTCTGTGGTTATTTCTGTTAACTGCTTCCTGGGGAATTTCTACCCCCCTTTCACTATTCTCCATATCAGGAAACACAGGCTTGGCAACCAGCCTCCCAGTGTTTTCCACAGGGGCTTCTATGGGGTCCAGGGAACCACAATTTGCCTTTGCCACCTGACTGCGGGTAACTGCACACACCACCTCTATTTGGAGAGTATTCCCTATAATCACATCCAGGGCAAGAGTTTCTGCCACTAGAACTTTTTTGCACAGTCTCTCCTGTCTTACTCCAGTCCAGTCCAGGAGAACACTAGCAAGTGGCAGAGTTTTCTCCTCCCCAGTGAATCCCCGTACTGTAACAAACTGATTGGGTATAAGCTGTTCAGGCTCAACCAAACCCCTTTTTACCAAAGTAAGGGATGCCCCCATGTCCCTTAACCCATGGGTTTGCACCCCATTCACAGTAACTGGGTGTATGTGCTCCCTCATGTTTACTGGCATGCTTTCAGCGATACACAAAAAACGTCTTTCCCAGCACCACTTTGTCTGCACTCTGCCTTTTTAGGACACTGTCTTGCAATATGCACATGTTGTTTGCAAAACCAACATTCATTTCTTTTATCAGGCAAATCCTTTCTTCGTAACCTGGGGCTGCCCGCTTTCTGGGGAGGCAGTGAAGGTTTTAGCTGCCCTGAAGGAACGTTTTTCCCTTTTAGTGCTTCCACGCCCGCCCCAGTCCCTCTCAGAGTAGGTTTGCTCCTGGCTCGGAGGGCCAGCCAAGGGAAAAAGATCAAACATCCTTTGGACTGCTCTCCTTCTCCAGGGGGAGGGAGGGGTAGAGTGTCTGGCGCCTGAAGGACCCCTGGCGGAGGCTGGGGGAACCACAAGCGACCGGCACCAGCACGTAAAGGGGGGGGCGGGGCAGATGCTGGACGTCTTTGCACGTCCCTGCCCCTGGGTCAGTCTAGAAAAAGCGCTCCCAGCCACCCTTGATGAAGCCTGCCCTCGGCTTCAATTAGCTCTCAGGACGGCACCCTGACCTATCTTGTCGGATGCGGCACTTAAGGCCGGTGCCACAACCCTGCCCTGGGGGGCAAGCCAAGGGGTTATCAGGGAGTCTCGTCCAATGTGAGAGTGGAAGTCGGAAGCTCCGTGACTGGGCTGAGGTAACAGGTGGTCGGTGGCAGGAAAAAGTATAATAAATAAATAGGTCTGCTCCTGGCATAGTGGTCAGAGAGCTCGGCAGCCTCCTGCACTGTTTTTGGATCTCAGTCCTCTAGTCAGGTGTTCAGCTCTGTGGGGCAAGCCCAAAAGAACTGCTCCAAAAATACAACATCCTCAATTTTCTCTACAGAGTCTGCTTTAACCCCTTCCCGTCATTTCAAAAACTGACGTTTTGTGGCTAGTTCCTCGTACTTCATGTCAGGGCTTCTCCTGAGCTTAAAGAACTTAGATTCAATGCAAAGAAGTGCAAAGTAATGAACCTGGGAAACAAAAACCCAGGAGAAGAGTACACAATAGCAGGGGAGGTACTAACAACAACAAAAATGGAACGGGACTTGGGGATAGTCATATTGGATGATCTAAAGGTGGGTAAGCAATGTGAGAAGTCAGTGAGGAGAGTCAGGAGGATACTGAGATGCATAGGAAGGGGCATCACAAGTAGAAATAGGGAAGTGATTATCCCTCTGTACAGCCCTCTGTACAGACAGTTGGTGAGACCTCATCGGGAGTACTGTGTGCAGTTTTGGAGACCTCATCTACACAAGGACATAGACAGGATGGAAGCAGTCCAGAGGAGCGCAACTAAAATGGTGCAGGGTCTGCATCAGAAATCATATGAAGAGAGACGGAGAGCTTAATATGTATACCCATGATGAAAGGAGGGACTGGGGGGACATTATAGAAATGTTCAAGTACCTCAAGGGAATCATCAAAGTCCAGGAGGGTAGCATCTTTCAGAAAAAGAGATGTGTAAGAACAAGGGGACACAATTTAAAGATAGAGGGGGGACTGCTCAGGGGTAATGTGAGGAAATCCTTTTTCACGGAGAGAGTGGTGGATGCGTGGAACTGCCTTCCTGGGGAGGTTGTTGGGGCTAAAACAGTGGGGGAATTCAAACATGCATGGTACAGACACAAGGCAATTGTAGTGGGGGGTGGCAGGAAGTAGGCTGTTGGTTAACTAGAATCTGCAGCTTATCCAGTAGATAGGGAAATGGGCAGACTGGGTGGGCCAAGTGGTCATTATCTGCCATCAAAGTCTATGTTTCTATGTAACTCTGTATGCTTCAGCGGTCAAGTCATCCTTTTTTTTAGCAAGGCAGCTTTAAGTTTGCCATAATCATTACTGTCTCGATTGTCCATTCGACCCAATGCATCACAAGCTTTACCGGTAAGCAGCGGGGATAGCTGGAAGCTCCAGAACTCTCTGGGAATTTTTGCCTGAATGCACACCTTTTCAAATGAATTTAAAAATGCATCCATATCTTCCCCCTCTTTAAATTTAGCTATCAATTTAGAATTTAATTTGTAACCCAGTCCTGGAAGTCCAGGTTCACCCCTGCCACTTACCTGCTCTGGCACTGGTCTTTGGAGTTGTAGGTTCTCCAGTTCAAATTTCCTCTGGCACTCCCTCTCTTCTCGCTTGGCCTCTCACTGTTCTCGCTTCTCCTCTCCCTCTCTTTCTCCATCTCCAGCTTCCTCTGTTCGAACTCTCTCTGTTGCTGGGCTTCAAATCTTTTCTGCTCAAATTCCAGCTCCATTCTCTGCAACTCCATCTGCAGCCTGATCCCTTCTGGCTCCAGCATGGTGGTGACCCTCCCCTGCGGCTGTCACTTTTGGTTCACACTGGTGCCGCTGTCCTCCTTCTTAGGACTGGAGACTGCAGTAGACACTGGCCCCTCCATGCCCAAGGTCTGGTCCCTTCCAGTCATTGTAATTTGAGG